>JAQMRL010000001.1:142133610-144533610 GCA_035578175.1 Catonia carolina | reverse complement strand
CTTTCATGTAGGACCATATCTTCCTATACTGGGTTCATTGTAAGAAAGATAGTTTGAGTAAAAAAAATAATGATGTCACTCAGCATGCGCATTATTTAAAAATGCGTGCACGCTGATTAAAAAGTAAGAGCAAAATACCTTCAAAAGTATTTAAATACAAAGTATTGTAGTTTGAAAAATATTTTTGCAAATAAAACTGTTAGGACTACATCATAGGCCTATCATGACTGGTGTTTTAAATACTGATCAATAAATTTATAAAAAGTTTTAGGCCTATACTTTATTGCATTTTTTTGATAAATATAAGTGGTTGCAAGTTATATGTATTAATACATCAGATGTTTTTGTCGAAACAAGAGAACTTTAATAAAAGTTAATATTTTTATTTTAATGATTAATCATCTAGTTTGGTCACTTGTTATTTCACAATTAAATTTGACAAAGAGTAATCCAAACCCATAAATCTCTCTCCACATTTTTGACAAAGAACATGTCATAATTATAAATGCTACCAGTGCTACCAGTGGAATTGTATCAGTTCGTTTCGATTTTTTCGTAGACTGAAGTTGAAAAGTTTTGTAAGCTGTATTTTGTTAACCTGCATGATAACTACATAGTAGTTAGCTTTTGACATCGTATTGTCTCGATCGTTCTTACGAGCTTTATAATTTATTTTCAATTACGAATTTTAGTGTTATAGTATTTTTTTTAGTGTCTGTTTATAGTTTAATCCTGTATATGGTTAAAAGCACGTATCAGTTATCATTTTGATGTTTTTATAAAAAGTAATTCCTAATGCGTGTACGTTGCAATCTGTTCAATTCAGAACAATAAGCAACCCCATGACCCAATGAGATGAGGATGATGTGTAAGACGTGTAAATGAGATGTAGTCTTGTGCAGACTCAGGTCGACCATTCCTGAGAGAGTATGGTTAATTGAACCCCAACCATCAAAGTACACCGGTATCCACTGTCTAGCATTCAAATCCGTATAAAAGTAACTACCTTTACTAAGATTTGAATCAGGAACCTTCGTCTCCGAAAATCAGCTGTTAAACAGCTCATTTTGGCAACGACTTTACCTCTAAACCAACCCGGTGGGTTGAAAAGTGGTGCATTTTTTCTGAGTCACTGCTTTCGCAACTGATTTGGTAACCACTGTTTGTTTACTTTACATGAACCGAGTATAGTATAGTATGTATGTATGGAATATGTTAACTGTAATAATATGTTATTGTTTTATTGTACATTTATTGTTTTATATTATTTATTGTTTTATTGTTCATTTGTTAGAAAATGTTTTATAAATCGAACATTAGTTTACAATTAATAACTGAAATTTTACTATTGTTATTCTTACATTGTTATTTATTGTTACATTATTTACTAGTATTACATTATTATTTATGATTAGTAGGTTTTTATTATAGACTCAGTGTTATAATATTTTTTGTCACAAGTAATACATGAGCGCTTGAATTATAACAAGAGAGTAAACAATTCCAAAGATTCGTTGTTTATCATTTCAGATTGTTTATTTCATATCATTAAAATAATTAATATCTGTGATTAGTTTAATACAACTGTTTCCACTTGTCCGTGTTTAACTCATTTTTAGTTTCATCAGTTATCTTTTGGAATTGTATCAGTTCGTTTCGATTTTTTCGTAGACTGAAGTTGAAAAGTTTTGTAAGCTGTATTTTGTTAACCTGCATGATAGTGAATATGGTGAGTTTTTGAAATTAAAAGCGGTAACCATTAAAAAGTAGAAAAAAATTGTTTTGTAAATGTAATGGTTAAAATAATTAATTAAGGAGTCTTTTGTAACATCTATATTACTATAGGTTACAATCTGTAACTCTCGATTATCGATCTTTATCGTCTATATTGGTTTTCACTGCAGGCTTCTGCGCTCTTTCGGTTTTTTGTTGAACTAATCTACATGGTGGGTTACGTTTGTAGCCGGTTTTCCTTCTGTGTCGTAGCCATGTTTGATCAATGAAGTTGTGTTAATTTCTCTCTATGAATATACGTTCACTAAATAAATTAAACTATGATTATTTATAATTAGTTGCGTTTTCCCGAATTACTCGGTAAGTGTACTACATGTTTCTTAAAGTTTTATTGGCAATACAACCTTGGAAAGCTGAAAACGGCTGTAATTCTTTTAAACTTGTATTAATGCCTTAGGCGTGGCAGTTTGTAACTGGTTCTGTAAATTTTATAATTTTTATTTTTATCGTTATTCGGCTTGGATCTGTTATGGATCGTGTATTTTTTTTATTTTAATAAAAACTATGTTGTAGTTGCTAAATTTACTTGTAACAATTAACTGTTCATAATACTAAAACAAATTTGTAATTCTATTGGAAAATTGCCAGTAAAATTATTTTATTCTTATGTTCATAATACTTTGTAAAGTATTTTTACTTTTATTTTCATTTTGTAAACTAAATTCTTTCGGAAGTAACGAGACCTTCTGTTTCGTTGATTTTCTAGTTTGGTTAAATTTTAATTCCTTGGGAATTGTGTTCACTTAGGGTTGTATAAATTGGTTGGATAAATTTTCCATGCATTGTTACTGATGGTTTTATACCTCAGTTTTACCAAAATGCAGCAGGTAACACACCATTAGATTATTATTAACTTTTTGTAAACGATTCAGTCCTAGATATGATTGTTCGGGAAACAAATTTATATGCAAGTCAATGCATAGTGCAAGGTATTCTTGAAGAGTCTATTACTGAGCATTCCTTTCTGAATATATGGACTGAAACAGATAGTAATGAGATTAGGAGATTTTTGGGTATTGTTTTATGGATGGGTCTTGACAATAAGCCCACTATTAGGGACTACTGGTCCAAAAATATAATTTACAAAAATGATGTATTCAGTTACACAAAAATTTCTCGAAACAGATTTCAATCTCTGTTGTCAATGATAAATTTTTCAGACAATGACAGTTGTCCTGCAGGTGACAGGCTATATAAAATAGCCCAAATACTTAGTACTTTAAATGCTATATTCAAAGAAGCAGTAAAAGTAGGCCAAAAAGTGTACATTGATGAATCAATGATACCATTCCAAGGTCGCTTACTGATGAAACAGTTCGAAGCTAACAAGCGACACAAATATGGTATCAAGGTATTCAAACTTTGTTTGGAAAAGGGTTATACCTATTCATTAAAAGTATATGGTGGTAAAGAAAGCACTCCAGATTCAAAGAAAAACTTATTGTCTCAAAAAATAGTCATGGAACTGATGGAACCAATTTTAGGTGAAGGGCGAGAGTTGTACACAGATAACTTCTATACATCTGTAAGTCTTGCCCACGAACTTAATAAAACTCACCTTATTGGTACATTGCGCAAAAAGCGTAAATATAACCCAAAGCCTGTAGTTAACAAAAAATTAAGAAAAGGAGAGATGACGTGCTTTAAAAGTGACAGTAAAGTAATAGTTGGTAAATGGCACGATAAAAGAGATGTACTTTTCTTACCCTTTCAGAACTGGTGGTCATAATAATGACTACAACTTTACTGTAGTGTATAAATAGTTTTAAAAGCCGATTATGTTATTTAACTGATTGGTCAAAATTATAAACATGTTTTCTGCTGCTGGACTGCTTTTGCTGCCATCTGGAAAATTTTTAGAGGACTAGAAACATAAACAACAAACATGGAGTCTCTACCTTCAACCAGCACAGGTTCGTACCTCACATTATTTTGTTATTCTAAAAAAGTAAGCAATATATTTACTTTTTTGTGTACACTTAATGTTCAATGTTTACAGAAGTTAATAAATTATTTACTTTAGTCACATAAGTTAGAAATACTATGTCGCCACCGGCTTCTAGTAGCGCAGTCGTCGAGCTCATAGGACCGGCCGGGCCTCCGGCGGCGTAGTTCAAAATAATGAAAACATCGCAAGGGGGAGGAAGGGAAGCCGTCTTCGCCGACGCAGCGACCACCTTTCACCGCTGCCTCCGAGGAGGAGCAGTCGCCGGTGAAGTGAATCGGGGTCGTCTGTACCGCTGCCTAATCTAATAGGAGCGCGTCGCCGACGCAGCGTGCACCTTTTACCGCTGCCCCCGAAGGGGAGCAGTCGCCGGTGAAGCGAGGGTAGGGGATGGAGGTACAGATGACGGAATGAAAACTCAATGTTGAGATGTCAACTTCCCCGTATCGATTCTCGCACACAGAGAACATCGATACTGTCACCTTCTCCTTCTCGACTTATGCATCGCCAGTGGTAGACACTATATGATGCCACTTGGTACATGCGCTGTGAGAGGTATGACCGCTGGCGCATTCTATCGGCAGCAGCAACCCCATCACAGCGCCACAGTGGGCAAAATATGAATACGGACCGGCGTACAGTTAAAAACAGTATCAACTATTAATTTCATTAGTAAACATTGATGGTCATAATAATGACCAATCAGTTTTAAAGGTAATGGTTGCAGTAAGCACATAACCTCACTGTTATTCTGTTGTTAATTGGGTGTCTGCAAGCTTGTTCTATCTCTCGGTGGTTTTAGGTACTACGAGTGGCCTTTTAGTTCTAGTAATTGATTACTAGTCTATCTACTGGTTTTTATCTCATCAATCAGCTGATTGGGTTGAACGTTCTCTTTTCCACTAACCTTCATTATGAGCAGTTGTATTTGTCATCCGTAATATTTTTTTTTATTTAGTTTTCACCGTGTATAAAAAATGCCGTGATGTGTTATTTTCATCCTTATTTCAAGTATGCTTGGCTGTTAAGTAGTGCGATTATGATTTGCAGTTTTTATTTATAAATGTACAATCGGCCTAGAATGCAGTTATTTTTTTTAAACTTGAATCTTTCGGCCTATATCGATGTCTGAACATGCAGATAAATTTTTCACCGAAAATACGAAGATATGCGCAAGTATCAATGAATTTTTTTAAACTACGTATTCTAATCTACTCGATACTTTGAAAAAAATCTAAAACACCGTTAAGTTAATTTTGTTATTATGCTGTTTTATTTCTGGTATGTAAATTTTTTATTTTTTTTAAAACCATCTGAGTATTTATGAGCTCTGCTACTTCTCTTAATAATCTTTTGCTGCAAGTTTCTGCATGGAATTCGAAACGGCATATCTTATTTTCAACTCATCTGTCGTCCAGCTCTGAATTTTCATCAATATTAACTTTAAAAAAAAAAAAAACTATTTTACATTTTTAAAAAAAAACTATAATTTTCTTTAAAAATTGGCTAAACCTTTCCTATTTCTTCTATTTTATAACTTATTGTATTTGTATGATTGAATTATTCTTTCTTGGATTTCTGCATGAATAATTATGTACTAAAAATATAAAAAATTTTACATTTTAAGATAGTGCATTTGTTATTATTATTATTTAATTGGGGTAGGCTATCTTAATTCTTCAAATTAAGTTTTTTTAACTTGATAGTACCCCAAAATTTCTTTTTTTTATTGGATCCAATTAAATACTTAATTGCTTAATATTGTAAATCTTTAGTTAAACATGAATTCTGGTTTAATTTTAATTGTGTTTTCTCAATATGCTTAAAATCTTTATCTATATATTATTGCTGATTTTGTAACAACTTTGGTTAAAACAAAACTATTTTTATTAAATTTGTTAACTTCATCTATTTATGTTTTATTTTGATGTGCAATAACTACATCCCTCACGTTTCCTTTGTGTCACTTATCCAGATGTACTGGGAGTGGCTACACAGTGGTAGCAGAACGTGGTTTATTTTTATTCATTTTTTTTATTTATTATTAAACAAGTTGTTGTTGCACATTGTATAAAAAGGAATCTGTTATTTATAAGATTTAAAATTTTTTTGTGATCGTTGAATCTGTTCTGTATTAGCTGCGTTAGGGCGACAGGTGAGCGCCACCCCTTTTGTGTTCTGTTTTCTCGTGTTTTTTTTTTTTTTGGGTCAAAATGGAGCCTATTGGCGCCAGTTTGTGCGTTGACCATCTTTTAAAAGACGATCTGTTATTCGAATTACGTAGTCGCGGTGTTAACGTGGAAGGAACGGTATCCGAGTTGGAGTTGAGGGCCAAACTTAGGCGTGTACTTGCGCAAAACTGTATTCAAAATGCTGAATGTCTAAATGTATTGCCTCTTGAAAAAGAATTGCAACTTTTGACCTTGAGAGTGCATAGTTTTTTGCAGGAAATTGAGAACATAGAAGCGCCCATTTCGATTAGATTTTATAACGGTTTGTGCAGCAGGCTGTCTTCAGTCTCAAACCGTGTCATGCTTTTGAAAACATTATGCCTTAGTGATTCAGGCATGACCGATAAGATTTCTGAATTCGAAAATCACATATCCGCTTTAAATGGTACAATGAAATCTCTGCAGGAAGTTTGCACTAGGGATGTTCCCGGTACTTCTTCCGGTACCGGCAGTTCGAATAATTTGATTGATAATTCTATTCATGCCTTCAAGGATCATATGAGGCGGGTCATAGCAAAACTGGCTAAGTGCATTTTTTTTAAAAAGTGCTTTTAGGTTGGTAAACTGATCATTGTCTAAAGTTGTACACATAAACATATGGTATCTGTGCCAAAACTGTCTATTTGTAATTTAAATTTAATATAGAAATACGGTAGTTGTAGCAAAACTTGCCTTTTACGACAACACTGTTGCTGCAAAACTCGCTTTTTGAATGCAGCCAATAGGATGCCGCCTTTAGTGTCACGTGACTACCTGTTCTATTTACGAGTGCGTGTTCTTCAGTGGTTGTGTTATTTCAGAATAATATCATAATAATAACATTATTTTATAGAAAAATGAATAAAATTAAACCATCGCCCGTGGGAAAAGGGAGAAAGAGAAGGGCATTGC
Source organism: Catonia carolina (assembly GCA_035578175.1). Lineage (NCBI taxonomy): Eukaryota > Metazoa > Arthropoda > Insecta > Hemiptera > Achilidae > Catonia > Catonia carolina. Next base: position 144,526,749 of record JAQMRL010000001.1, on the reverse strand, counting down.
CAGAAGAGTGGGCAAGAAATAAAGATAAATACAAAAGGTAAGTTTTGTTTTTTGTAACCAATAGAACTTAACCTAAACGTGTTTATTACGAACCTTCTGTTTTAATAAACTTTAAACTTATTTATTTATAAAACTTAATGTTTTATAAATATATCAGATAAGATATATTTACTAATTCTATTACTAAATCCTTTTATATTAGTCTTTTATTCCTTATTCAGTGTTGTCTTTTGTAACCAATAGAACTTAACCTAAAAGTGTTTAATACGAACCTTCTGTTTTAATAAACTTTAAACTTATTTATTTATTTATAAAACTTAATGTTTTACAAATATATCAGATAAGATATATTTACTAATTCTATTACTAAATCCTATTATATTAGTCGTTTATTTCTTATTCAGTAAACACACTACCTATCCCAATTAGTGTAAACTACCCATTCTATACAATTATGTAAACAATACCGTAAGTTTAAGCCTACTTTCTATTCAACCTAATCTCTTTTTACTTCAACCCTAAATCTATTCAGAAATTTGGTTTCATTTTACTGAAGTATTAACAATTTATTTTGTTTTCAGGCATCAACCCAAGCAGTTACCAAATTATCCAGCATGTGAACACAAAGGAAAGAAGACCTTCCGTTGTAAAACATTAAAAATGCAAGACATTAAAGCATTTCATGATAACATGTACAAAACATATAACAAAACTGTACAAGACTGTTTCATTCTAAAAAATATCGAAGTTAAATTACCTCAAAGAATACAGAAGACAGAAAGTGTTAGGCCTAAGAAGAAAAGCATTACAGTGGAGTATTTTGTTAAAATTAAAAATACAAAGACCTTCAAAGTCCAGGTATGCCAAAAATCATTTCTGGGGATATTAAACATATCGAAGGACCGAGTCCAACGAATAGCCAGAAACTATTTTGAGTCAGGGGAACTTCCAAAAGAAAGACGAGGAGGAGACCGAATGAGTGTAAAATATGTAAATAAAAGGGACAATGTCCGAAATTTTGTGGAGTCCCTAAAAAACTGTAGTGAAACCCACTATTGTAGAGGAAAATCTATTATTAGGCAATACCTTCCAGGTAACCTAAGTATTTCTAAGCTATTAAAAATGTACAATTCTGATCAGCCTGACAATATGCAAGTTAAAAGGTCTTTTTTTAGAAAAATTATCAATCTTGAGTATAATTTAGGTTTTGGTATTCCTGTCACAGATGCATGCTCCAGTTGTATGTCATATAAACAGCAGATAAAAGTTGAGACAGATAAGTCAAAATGTGCTCAGATGATAATGGAATATCGTGTGCATAAGCTTCGAGCAAAAGCGTTTTTTTCAAAATTAAAAGAAAAAAGGGATGGTTTAGTGACAGTGTCATTCGATTGCCAGAAAAACATGGTATTGCCTAAAGTTCCTGACCAAGTAGCCTATTATAGCAGGCAGCTTTACACTTACAATTTCACAATTTTTGAGGGCTCTTCTGAAAATAAAATGACTCTTCACAACACATTCATATACACATGGAATGAAAATGACTTTCCTAAAGGATCCAATGAAATTTCCTCTGCCGTGTTTAATCGCCTGTGTCAGATAGATTTAAACGATTGCTCTACACTTCGCCTTTGTGCAGATGGATGTGGCGGGCAAAATCGAAACTCGATGATGATATGTATGTGCTCTTATTTTCTTTTGAACATCGCTCCACAAAATGTTAATCAGTTAGATATTATCTACCCAGTACCTGGACATTCATTTCTTCCTGCTGACAGAGTGTTTGGGAGAATTGAAAAGGAAGTGAAAAAAATTCCTGTCATTTCCAACCCTGATCAGTACATTGATATATTTAAAAGACATGGTACAGTGTCTAAGATGGAGACTGATCTTACAGTCTTCGACTGGAAGGAGTTAACCGAATTGTACCTCAAACCCACCAAAAATTGGCATTTTCGGTTCTCTCAGGCCAAACGTTTTGTTTTAAAACGGGGACAGAATAACAATACAGTAACAGTCACAGGTGAATGGTCCTATAATAGTAACACAGGAGCTGACAAATCTGTTATCAGAAAAGGGAAAAAACTTAAGGAAGCTGTGCTCACAGAAATCAACCGTGGATGCCCAGTGAAAGAAGCAAAACTCAAAGACGTCAAGAAACTTCTTGAAAAACACTACGGAGTCAGTAATTGGATGAATCTTCCTGAGAATGACTTTTTGAAGAATGTGCTGCAGACTAAGAATATCATGCCAGATGACACACCAGAAGAACACTACTGCGAAGAACGTGCAGAAGAAGAAACAGAACTCTTGGTTTAAAAAAAGCTTATAATATAAAACTTTTTTTTTAATATTTAACATACTTTTACAGTGTCAATAAATAATCAATAAATTTGTTTACATAAAATTCACTTAGTTTTATTTGCGATGCAAGGTGTGTTACTACAGCAAAACTTGTCTTTTTCAATTTATGTTGTTGCAAAACTAGTCATTTGAGTTTTGTTGTGTCAAAACTAGCTAAGTGCAGTTTTAAAATCATTATAATTAATTAAAATGATTACCAATATGTTACAGACTGTTTCCATTACTACTTAAAAGAAGATATTAATGAAAAAATATTATTAGCTACCTCTTTTTAACACTTGCATAGTCAATACAAGTTTTTTGCCTCTGCTGAAAAATTACATAACTTGCACTTAGCCAGTTTTGCTATGACCCGCCTCATATGTCCACCGATAATGTTTCTAACGTCAATGTTGTGAGGAGTTCTGAATGTGTTAGTCCATCTGTTTCTTTGTATGGAAAGCTGCCACATCCTGCCGAAAAGCTTTTGAGCAAGCTGTCAATCTGTAATGGGTTTAGCATCGATGATTTGTTGAATTTTTTTGGTATAGCCATTGATCTGCAAGATTCCTTTCCTGACATTCAGAAATGTATTGTTTCATTACTGCTACCTTATGTGGCAAGTCCTTTGCGCGATGTGTTAATCAAACACACTGTATCGCAAAATTTCAGCGATTTTCAGCGTGAAGCGATACAAACTTTTATCCCTATTAGGCAGTTTGTCGAGTTGAAGCAAAGATTATTTTATAGGAGTCAACGTATAGCTGAGGATCTGCATCGCTATATTTCTGATGTCAAAAGGTCAGCTGCTATTTTACAGTTGTGTCTAAGCGAGGCAGAAGTTGTTAGCAGTATTGTCGACGGGTTATCGCCCGAAACCCGCTCTTGTTTGGTGATGAGTCAACGACCCAATAATTACAACGAATTGAATTTAATGTGTATTCAAGTCATGAATACCTTGTTTGCCGATAAGCAGCGGGAAAAGGCAGCAAGCGATCATTTTCGTACTGAGCCCCCTAATAAAAATTTGCTGTTATGTCATTATTGTAAGAAACCAGGACACATCATAGCTAATTGTTTTAAGAAGGCTGCCTCCGATGGGAGAAATCCTTCCAATAATAATGTACATGTCCCAAAAAAACTAGGGTGCCGCGGAGTTGACCGAGTTAGCCCTCTCCGTAATTTTCAGTCTAAGCCTAACTTATTTAAAAATTTCCCTGCTACTTGTATTTTATGTAAAACTCGTGGCCATTATATATGGCAGTGTTTTCGTTTTAAATCTAAGTTCAATATTAACTCGAAGGTTAATCTTGTCGGTGAAAATGTTGTTAAGTCTGATAACAAAACCGATTGTCGCATTGGTAATAATTATTTAAAATTAGTCCGTTGGCCTAATGCCGTGCTACAGGGTGGACTGAAACCCAGCCGTAGCAGCATTGTTAATGTATGTCCCGTTAGAAGTCGTCCTAGGACCAATCTTATTTTTAGTTCTTGCGAAATCCCCGCGTTGCTTGATTCTGGATCGGTAAGGTCGTTTATGAGCCTGAAGGTATTCAACCTTATAAACAATTCTCGCAATATTAAATGTATACAAACTTCTGATATTGTATGTTCGTCTGCCACTAGTTCCAAATTAAATATTCTGTATGAAGTGTCGTGTAAAATCAGGATTGATGGTTTTACTTGGTGTTTTCCTGTATTTGTTGCCGACAATCTTGCATGCCCATTCATTCTTGGTTCTGATTTTTTTATCCATACTGGTTTGGTACTTGATTTGCCCTCTTCTTCCTTTTATTTCAAGTTTCGCCCTAAGAACAAATTACCCTTGTTTTCTAATCCTGTTTCTGCTTTTTCCGAAAATCACCATGTAGAGTCACTTGACTCTGACGATAAGGACTGGCACAATTTAGTCTCTCATCTGAACGTTGAACAACGTGAACGCGCAGTGGAGTTGTTTAGCGAATTCGCTGATGTGCTAACGACCCGCTTGGGTATTACGCATCTGGTGGAGTACGACGTCAAATTAAATAACAATACTCCTGTCAAGTCACATCCCTATGTCCTCGCTCCGCCCAAGATGTTGTTTTTGCGCGAACTCGTTGATAAGCTGTTAGAGCAAGGTATCATCGAACCTAGCAACTCTTCTTATGCCAGCCCTGCTTTTGTTGTCACCCGTGACGACAAGAAACCCCGTATGGTGATTGATTACAGGAAGCTAAACCAACATGTTGATGTTGAAGCTGTCCCTCTTCCCAATATTCAATTCTGTTTCGATTGGTTTGGGAAGGCCAAGTATTTTACTGTTCTCGATCTCAATTCTGCGTATCACCAAATTCCCCTTTCAGAAAAGTCCAAGCATGTGACTAGTTTTTGCACACCTTGGATGTTATACCAATTCACTAGGATTCCTTTTGGTTTAGCCACCGGAGGTCAAGTTTTGTCCCGTCTTCTTGACAAAATCTTTCATGATGTTACGTTTAAATATGTTTTCAATTTTCTGGATGATGTTCTGATATTTTCTGATAATTTCGACACCCATGTTGAACACGTGCGTGATATTCTTTCCCGTTTGTCCAATGCTGGTCTCACGGTAAATCCTGAGAAGGTTAAATTCGCCGTCGGCGAAGTAGGTTTCCTTGGTCATCTCATTTCATCTGGTGGTGTCAAAATCGATCCTGAACGGACTTCGGCCATAATGAATTTCCCTCGACCCAAGAATGCAAAGGCAGTGGCTAGGTTTGTCGGCATGGTCAATTTCTTTAGGAAATTCATTCCTAAATTCTCTGAGATTGCTGCGCCTTTGAATGCTCTTCGTGCGAAAAAGTGCCCATTTCGCTGGAATGATGACACTCAGCAAGCTTTTGACACACTGAAAAATGCCATTAGTCATCCACCTGTTTTAAGAATACCCGATTTCGAAAGGGGTTTCATCTTGCAAACGGACGCCAGTTCTTCTGCTTTAGGTGCCATCTTGCTGCAGGAGATTGATGGATCGCGTCAACCTGTAGCTTATGCTTCTCGGACATTAACTCAACAGGAGAGAAAAGCTTCAGCCTATGAACTGGAGTGTCTTGCCGTGGTCTACGGGATAGAAAAATTCCGACCTTAAATTGAACATCGTGAATTTGAATTGGAGACGGACAATCAGGCTTTGTCCTGGTTGCTGGCTAGACCAAGATCTCTGGGTAAGCTAGGAAGATGGATCGCTAAGATCATGTCGATGAAGTTCAAAGTTACCCATATTAAGGGGACACAAAACGTGATTGCTGACACCCTGTCACGGATGTTTGAGGAAAACGATGTTCCGACTGCTGAAGATGAGGTGGGATGCTTTACTATTTTGAACGATTTCCCTCTGGTTTTCGCTGAGTTATCCACTTACCAGAACCAAGACCCCGATTTGTTGCCCATTATTTCCTCCCTGAAAGGTGGTCAAGTCTCGCCCAAATTTTATCTTTCAAAAGGTGTTCTTTGTATTAGACCTTTAGGTCATTTCCCTTCCCGAATCGTTCTCCCTTCCGTTCTGATCGACATGGTGTTCGCTTACTTTCATGACTCTCTGTTAGGAGGTCATCTAGGCTTCATCAAAACTCATAGGAAAATTTCCCAATATTTCTTTTGGAATTCCATGTCTAAAGATATCGAAACCCGTATTAAATCCTGTAGTATCTGTGCCACGAGTAAACCCTCTCGTAATTCTAAAATTGGTCTTTTAGCGTCCACTGTCCCTGTTCGCCCTTTTCATGTCCTGCATATTGACTATGTAGGACAATTGCCCCGTACTCGTTTTGGCTACCGTTATATCCTGGTGATAGTCGATTCATTCTCCAAATTCACTTGGCTCTGTCCCGTGCGTGAAGCTAACACCGCTAGTACTATCAAAGCCCTTAAGGAACATGTGTTTCAGAGTTTCGGTTACCCCGATATTATCATTTCTGACAATGCCTCTTGCTTCACGTCACATTCTTTTCGTAATTTTCTTTTTTCCCTAGGTATCAAGATCGCCACTCTGTCTCCCTATCATCCCCAACCTTCTAACGCCGAAAGATTTAACCGTAATCTTAAGGCAGCCCTCATCGCTTTTCATTCTGATTCGCAAGCCACCTGGGACCAGTCCCTCTCTTGGTTACAACTCGCTTTTAATACTTCTTTCCATGAATCCATTAAAACCTCCCCTTTTAATATTATTTTCAAAATCTTCCCTTCCTGTCCTCTATCCAATATGTGGAAAATCAGTGATTTATTACCTCAAAACCCACGTACTGCGTCCGAAGTTTGGAAGAGTGCCAAAGACAATTTGATCAAGGCACGAAAGAAGTTTGCTCAGAACTACAACAAAGATAGAAAGGAAAGCAACTTTAAAATTGGTGACCTTGTGTGGTGTTTGAAGCACAATCTGAGTTCAGCTGTGAACAAGCAATCAGCCAAGTTGATGACGCGCTGGTTCGGCCCCTTTTCGATTATTAATTTTTTAACCCCTGTTACTGTTGAGTTGGCTCGTCCTGGCGGTACTGACTGCGTCAGAAAGGCCCATGTCTCTCAGCTTAAGGTTGCCTATGGACCTGTTCGCCATGCGGACATTTCCGAGCAATGCGACGATGAAGACGACGAAGATGTTGATGTTATTCATTTGATTGATTCGTCCGTTATTAATTTTGATTCTACTCTGTCTGCTATTTCCAATTTGGAAGTTAACTGATTTTGTCCTTTGTAAGACGTCTTACCAAATTTTGCCTTGTTTTATTTTTTACTTTTGGTCTTACCAAATTTAACCCTGTTTTGTCTTTACTTGTTTTGTCTTACATAATTTTTTTTTACCCTGTTTTGTCTTTACTTGTTTTGTCTTACCTAATTTTTTTTGCCCTGATTTGTCTTTACTTGTTTTGTCTTACTTTTGCCTGGCTTTGTTTTTGAATTTTGCCTCGCTTTTGGTCGTTTTGACCCTTTTGTGGTCTCTGGACCTTGTTGTGTTTGTTTTGGCGTTTGGAGGGCTTTGCCTCTCGCCTTTTCTTAGAGTTTCGGGGAGACGTCCCCTACCCTCTTTGTTTTGATCCTTGGATCTTCGGCTTTGATAGCCTTTTCGGGGTTTTCCCCTTTTCTTTTCTGGGACATAGCGAGTCCTTTTATAGTTATTAAGTTTTGGGTTTTCGTTTTGTTAGGTTGTTTGTGTTTGGTGTCTGTGTTAGTATTATGGGTGCTGTCTCCGACTCATTTTCCCTTTGTTGAGCGAATGAGCCGGGGCAGTCACTGCGGATTTGTGGGGTTTCCTGCATTTTCGGTCTCTTCCCTTAGCCGGGCGGACGATCGGAGATTCCGGTGATCATCACGGTCCCATTTCTCGGATTTGTCTTGTCGGTCACGCGAAGGAGATGACCTAAACTACTCCTGTGGGGTTTTGTTGGGGGGTTGATGTGAGTCGTGCTCGGGGACGACTTAAAACTCCCCCTTTAGGTGTTCTGCTCTCGACATACGCAAACCAAACCTGTGGTACAGGTTTTGTTTGTCCTTGGGGGGGGGGGGAGGCTGTAACATATGTAACTATGTTACATTCTCTATCTTTGAATTTAGTACTGTTATTCTGTTGTTAATTGGGTGTCTGCAAGCTTGTTCTATCTCTCGGTGGTTTTAGGTACTACGAGTGGCCTTTTAGTTCTAGTAATTGATTACTAGTCTATCTACTGGTTTTTATCTCATCAATCAGCTGATTGGGTTGAACGTTCTCTTTTCCACTAACCTTCATTATGAGCAGTTGTATTTGTCATCCGTAATATTTTTTTTATTTAGTTTTCACCGTGTATTTTTTTTTTTTTTTTTTTTTTTTTTTTTTTTTTTTTTTTTTAAGGCGAAAAACCTTTGCGAGGTTATAATCGCCTGATACATAATAAATAAAATCTTATAAGCTAATATCACAGCACAAGCTATAATACTCTAAAAAACACACAAAACATAAACACATAAACTTAAAACTTAATATCACAGTTAGAAAGAAAAACACAGAAATCACATTAATACTTATGAAATTAAAACCTTAAAACTAGTATCACAACCCAAAAAATAAAAATTTCATTCAAAAAAAAAAATTTAAAAAAAAAAAATCACAGACATAAAAGATCACAAAGGGCTGTAAAGAGGCCACTTAACATGAACACATATGAATAAAAACTTATAACTAATATAAAACACATACAATATGGTAACTAAGAGTATTAGAACATAATATATTAGACACTGTTGTATACACTGATCGATCGTAAAAATTTCAAAGCCGCATCCAAAATAGGGCTTTCGTCACCGAGTATATTCCTTAATTCAGAGGGAATCTTGAATCGCCGACGCAGAGCTGCATAGCAGACGCAATCAACCAAAACATGTTTGACTGTCAAAGGACAATCGCACCTGCCACAAACTGGAGCATCACCAGACGTCATGAGATACCCATGGGTTAATCTGGTGTGCCCAATTCTAAGTCGCGCGATGACAACCTCTTCTCTTCTGTTCTTCCTCAGTGACGTAGGCCAAGGCTTAACAATAGGTTTTATTTCTCGTAGTTTGTTGCCATGAGAGCCAGTCCATTCTACCTGCCAGGAATCCGTGATGACCCGCTTCACCAGACTCACAAAATCAGCCATAGTCAGATATTGCGTGAAAGCCGGTTGACGAGCCGCCTCCTTAGCGGCCAAATCAGCAGCCTCATTTCCCGGGATTCCAGCATGACCCGGAACCCAGCAGAAAACAACGCATACTCCTCTATCATTCAGCTCCTTCACAGTGCCGAGGACGTCCACAACTAGCGGGTGGCGTGAATACACATCACTAATCGACTGGAGAGCACTGAGCGAATCAGTGCACACCAACACCCGACGCCCACGCACACAGACTACAGAAAGAGCTTTGCTGATAGCATAAAGTTCAGCCGTGTAAATACTGGTTCCCGCAGGTAATCCAAACAAATAGGTTCTCCCATTAGCAACAAACGAGCAACCAACTCCAACATCCGACTTTGATCCATCAGTGTATACAACCGTAGATGGTTTAATAGCTTCAACTAACTCACTGAAAATGCTATTAAACACCACAGAGCTTGTGCCTGCCTTTGAGTATTTACTCATCTCAAAGTTAAAGTGTAACTGAGCGATGGTCCAGGGTGGAAATAGACAAGAATTACATGGGTAGACACGAGGAATCGCAATATCAAGGTTGTTGCATATCTCCAACGCTCTTACACCGAATGGTGAAGGCTGTCGGGCGTTCATCAGATGCAAATCATGACAAGGGTTATTGAGAATCATATCATGCAAAAAATGATAAGGTCTAGCTTTCAACTTAGCAAAGTACGTCAATATAAGCTGCTGGCGACGTCTGTGTAACGACATTTCTCCACTTTCAACTAAGATGCTGATAACAGGGCTAGAACGGAAAGCACCTGTAGATAATCGTAAACATGAATTGTGGACTGTGTCAAGCATTCTCAGAGAAGTGGAACTAGCAGATGAGTAGGCTACAGCGCCATAATCTATACGTGATCGCACTAGAGCCTTGTAGAACCTTATCATACATGATCTATCAGCACCCCAACCTGTACCTGTAAGAACACGCAGAATATCAACCACCTTTAAGCACCTAGCCCGTAGGTCTTTAATATGCGGAACCCATGTAAGTCTCTTGTCGAATACAACACCTAAGAACCTGATTTCAGTGCTAACTTCGATATGCTTACCCATTAAATACAGTCTTGGAACATTATCAGTCCGTATTCGGCAAAACTGAATGCATTTAGTCTTCTCAGGAGAAAAACTAAAGCCAGTCTGCCGTGACCATTCTTCAAGACGGTATATAGTTAGCTGTAGAGCTCGTTCAGCTGAGACAACATTTCTAGATGCAACATATATTGCAAAATCATCAACAAACAACGAACATTTAACAGGGTATACGCAACTTTTCACAATATTGTTTATGGCAACCGCAAATAGGGTACAACTAATTACACTTCCTTGCGGTATACCATTTTCCAAGTCAAACCTGTCGGACAGACACTGACCAACCCTTACACGGAACGATCGTTCATCTAGAAAGTCCTTGATGAAGGCCAACATGTTTCCAGCGATGCCCCAATCCCGCAAGGTATTGAGGATACCTCGTCGCCAAGCTGTATCATATGCTTTTTTCAAATCAAAGAATACGGCAACGAGGCGCTGCCGCAATGCAAACGCATTGCAGACAGCCGTCTCAAGGGCCACCAAGTGGTCTGTCGAAGACCTCCCTCTCCGAAAACCGCTCTGTTCAGGAGCGAGGAAGTTATTCTTTTCCAGATACCACATGAGACGACTGTTCACCATTCTTTCCATGACCTTACAAACAACACTTGTCAAGGAAATGGGACGGTAGTTAGAGGCCAATGTTTTATCTTTACCAGGTTTGAGGATTGGAACAATAATTGCTTCTTTCCAAGTTTTTGGAAGCTTCCTAGAAGCGTATATTTTATTAAAAACATGTAGGAGTTGCCTTAACCCAGAATCCGGTAAATGCGCTATCATCGAAATTGTAATTTCATCTCCTCCAGGTGAGGTATTTCGAGATACTTTGAGCGCTTTTCTAAGCTCAGGCAATGAAAAAGGAATGTTTAGAGGATCATTCGAGTCCGCTATAAAGAAAGGAAGAGATTCAATGGTTTTCTTATAATTTTGAAACTGTACTGAATATGAAGACGTGAGGGAAGCTGATTTAAAGAAGGAACCAATCACGTTAGCGATGTCGGACTGTGATGTGATCACAGAACCGTCAGCTTGCAACCCTGCGATTCGATGTGGAGACGTCCTTCCACATACCGAACGCAGTTTTCTCCATACCGTTGTCACAGGGGTACTCCTGCTAATATCTCCAACGTAACGGCTCCACGACTCCCTCTTACTCTCAAGAAAGACACGCCTACAGCAGGCCCGAGCTCTTCGGTACGCTTCCAGGTTTGCATCCGTAGGTCTGCGACTAAAAATGCGCAGGGCCCTACGGCGGTCCCGAAGAGCCTCCTTACAACGATCATTCCACCAAGGTACCGGCGGACGCCGTGCTTTTCCCGATGTTTTAGGAATGCTCTGGGCAGCTGCTGCAGACATCCTCTCTACAAAGGAAGACAACAGCTTTCGTGCATCATCATCATCTTCATATTCAGATTCCATTAAACTTGAAAACTCATCCCACCGTGCAAGCTTTTCAATCCATCGTTTCGGAAGGTCATCGACAGGCTGGTAGTCAAAAAATTCGACCACCACCGGTCGGTGATCACTTCCATACAGGTCTGGCAGTACTCTCCACATCAACCTTGGAACAATGGACGGGCTACAGAAAGTAAGGTCCAAGCACGACCAGGATCCTGTTGAGGATGACATGAATGTTTCAGATCCATCGTTCAATAGACATAAGTCTAAATCACTCCGGACCCTCTCCACCATGTGACCTCTACCATTGCACAGTGAGGAGCCCCAAGAATAATGGTGACCATTGAAATCTCCTAAGATGATATATGGAGCTGGTAACTGTTCCAGCAATTCTCTCATGGCTAGGTATGAAATGTCTGTGTTTGGTGGTAAATAAACATTACACACGCAAACCGACACCGGGACAGTTATCCTGATTGCTACAGCCTGAATATCCGTTTGGATATCCAGACTTATCCCTTGCATTGACTGGTGAAGTAATATTGCAACCCCATTACCAGGACCACCATGCAGGGAATCTTTCCTAAACATTTCGTATCCACGAAAGGATAATCGGATATCAGGTTGTAACATCGTCTCTTGCAGGCAAAGCGCAAACGGACACTTATCCCGGATCAATATCTTTATATCTTCATACCTAGACCGGATCCCGCGAACATTCCATTGAATTAAACTATTAAAGGGTATTTCGCAACGGAGGAGTTACGTTTCAAACACAATTTTCTCCTTCCCTTTTTTCCCTTTTACTTGTATAAAGCCCTTTTCTAGGGCCGATGAATCTCCTATCATATCGTGGATCTTGGACCCAGACGGAGGAGATTTTAAAAATTTAGACGCTTCCGCTGGAAGCGTCTTGGATACTAAAAGGGGTTTTCCCTTTGAGGTAGAGGCTGTCTTACTTGACAGCTGAGCTTTTGTACTCTGCGTCGCAGAAAGGTTACACACTTGAGACACTGAGCTCTTTGAACCAATTTCTGTTTGCTTGGTGCTTAATAACGCTTTAAGTGCAGAAGTTAGGGAAGCAACCTGTTTAGTGAGGTTCTCAACAACACTCTTCAACTCAATGCATGACGAGCACTCACCAGACACACGAGGCTGAACACTAGTTGCAGTTGCAAACGAAATGTCAGGCTGGACTGCATTTCGAATGCTATTTAGTTTTCTGTACTCACTCCGGGCAGCGGGAAAGGAAAGCTTCTGTTCAGACGAAATTTTCTGAATTTCCCGTTCTTCTTTATACTTGGGGCATTCCCGAGACCTTGCTGAATGACTTCCTTTACAGTTTGCACATAGTTCTTTTTCAGAAGTGCATTCGCTATCTAAGTGGTCAGGTGAACTGCACTTTGCGCATATCGCAGGTTTTTTGCAGTTAGTTTTCGTATGTCCGTATTCCTGGCACTGAAAACAGCGTAGAGGGTTTGGGACATACGGTCTCACTCGAACAGACAAATAACCCAACTTAAGGCGATCCGGAGGTTGAGGGGTGGAAAATGTTATGATAAGTGTCGGGGTACCGACATCAATTCCATTTTCCCGACGCGTAACTCTTTTGACTTGCGTCACTCTCTGGGAGGTAAGCTCCTCCAATAACTCAGCCTCAGACGTATCTTGTATATCTCGAGAGTAAACCACTCCTCGAGATGAGTTGAGGGACCTATGCGGTTCAACGGTAACTGCAGTACTTCCAATTTGAGTAATTTTAACAACGCTGCTACTTTGCTTCGCAGACGTTGTTTCAATTAACAAAGTACCATTTCTTAATTTTTTAATAGAGTGGCGATCCACAAACCGACTGCACAGACCTGTTAATAATGAAGGGGGAAACTTTTGATAGCGACCCTTCTTCTGCAACACAACGAACAACGAAAAATTTGTCCGTGTTACTTAATACACCACTATCACTATCGTCAGACAAGCTAGACCATAGTCTTTTAAAACCAAGGGAAGATTGTTTAGTTGACATTATCTAAGTGCTTTTCCAGTCATCGTGAAAGCAAGGTGCGGGCGGAGAGATGACCCGCGCACGCCGCAGGTCCCTAGTAAAAAGAAGGACCCGGCCGAGTACTCCCGGCAGCCATCTCCCACATATTTCATCCGGGCCGGGGAGTCAGGTACTGCCTGACCCACTGATACCGACGTCCCAGAAGCTCGCACGCAGCAGTAAGAGCTCCGACACTCTTACCCATGGTCCACTTCTTGCCACAGTACCGAAGCGACTGGAAGGGCTAAAGGATGGCGCAAAGCCTCGGCAGAGCAAGCTCACAGCAGCACAACCACAGTCCAGACCTTCCAATCCGGAAAGGGTTACGCACGACCAGCCCGCATCCCATCCTCGCCAGCATTATAAATGTGTGTAAGAAAGCTTTGTGTATGTGTTGTGTGTAGGGTATGTAAATGTGTGTGTTGAAAGAAAGTGTGGTGTGTGTGATGTAGTATTATTGTTGTGTGTAGTGTAAGAGCAACCTGTGTATAGTTTTGAAATAAGGTTAGCTCTTAGCTGGGGTCCCGGGGTTGCCATACCCGAACACCCACATATATATGCATGGACAAGCATTCATATATATAAGAATGGGTGCCCCCTGGGGGCTTCACCGTGTATAAAAAATGCCGTGATGTGTTATTTTCATCCTTATTTCAAGTATGCTTGGCTGTTAAGTAGTGCGATTATGATTTGCAGTTTTTATTTATAAATGTACAATCGGCCTAGAATGCAGTTATTTTTTTTTTAAACTTGAATCTTTCGGCCTATATCGATGCCTGAACATGCAGATAAATTTTTCACCGAAAATACGAAGATATGCGCAAGTATCAATGCATTTTTTTTTAAATTACGTATTCTAATCTACTCGATACTCTGAAGAAAATCTAAAACACCGTTAAGTTAATTTTGTTATTATGCTGTTTTATTTCTGGTATGTAAATTTTTTATTTTTTTTAAAACCATCTGAGTATTTATGAGCTCTGCTACTTCTCTTAATAATCTTTTGCTGCAAGTTTCTGCATGGAATTCGAAACGGCATATCTTATTTTCAACTCATCTGTCGTCCAGCTCTGAATTTTCATCAATATTAACTTTAAAAAAAAAAAAAACTATTTTACATTTTTAAAAAAAACTATAATTTTCTTTAAAAATTGGCTAAACCTTTCCTATTTCTTCTATTTTATAACTTATTGTATTTGTATGATTGAATTATTCTTTCTTGGATTTCTGCATGAATAATTATGTACTAAAAATATAAAAAATTTTACATTTTAAGATAGTGCATTTGTTTTTATTATTATTTAATTGGGGTAGGCTATCTTAATTCTTCAAATTAAGTTTTTTTAACTTGATAGTACCCCAAAAGTTCTTTTTTTTATTGGATCCAATTAAATACTTAATTGCTTAATATTGTAAATCTTTAGTTAAACATGAATTCTGGTTTAATTTTAATTGTGTTTTCTCAATATGCTTAAAAACTTTATCTATATATTATTGCTGATTTTGTAACAACTTCGGTTAAAACAAAACTATTTTTATTAAATTTGTTAACTTCATCTATTTATGTTTTATTTTGATGTGCAATAACTACATCCCTCACGTTTCCTTTGTGTCACTTATCCAGATGTACTGGGAGTGGCTACAGTTCATAGCATTATACAGTAAATAACATTTATTCTGTTTGTGCTATATAGTGCCCACTGCACTAAGGTGTTACATACTACTAAATATGTGCTAAGGTGTTTAGTATTTGTATTTATTATAAATAATATTTTATTGTAACTTTCTACTTATAGTGATCATCTGGTGAACGAAAACGCCATTTAGATATACAGAAACAATTATTGTCGATTCAAAAGGAATTAATGTGTCATTTATTCTGTTTGTTTATGCAGGCACCGTTACATTCCTGTTTTTACTGTGATATTAACATTATTATACTTTTAAAATGATTGAAAGTGATACAGAAAGTGAAGATTTTGAAAGAAATAGGGAAAAAATAAGAAATTCAGGGAAAGCCTACAAGAAAAAAACTGGTGTTGTAGAAGGTAAAAAATCTGGTGTGAAACACTCACACAACTTTCTCTTGCCTATGCAAATAATAAACAATAATCCTAACATTAATATTAAAACATTAGAAATAAACAAAAAACTAACGTCAATAAACATAACCTAATTTTAATCATGAGTGAATGACCCAAAATGAAAATCGACCTCAGTTTGACTTAAAAATACGGAAAATCACTCTTTCTCACTAAACTAGGCTCCGTGGAGAAAAATGCTCTCAATAAAAGTTGTAGTCCTTTAATTTCCTATAAATATGATTATACCGTATATCCCGGCGTACAAGTCGACCCGGCGTATAAGTCGAACCTAATTTTGAAGAGTGTTTTTGTTGATTTAAGCAAGACCCGTTGTATAAGTCGAATCCGAAAAGTAAGGTACCGGTAATTCATACGAAGTTTATTTTGATAACCCACTGGTACGTCAGATTATTTAAAAACGACTCTTTAATTAGCCATCTGTTCTACACAATGAATGAAAATACCTAGCTACTAGGTTTTGATAGATAGGTATAAGATTATACATTTCAGTTTACATTACTATATTTATTTTGGGACAGAAATGGGGAAGTATTATATTGTTGACGAATTCCACCTGTCAATCAAAAGGTTTTATGGCTACCTACCTAATGTTACATTTTGGGAATACCCAATATGTCGTGTGAATGACATTCACAGGCTACTAGTACAGTACAGTCTATAGGTTATTATTATGTCTTCATTGCCGTGACTACAATCATCGAGTAAGGTTATCCACCTGCTTTCGGTTATTTATTTAGTGCATTTTGTATAGGCCTATTCGTGCGTGCAATACTACCTGTAGCAATGAGTGCGGTTAAACGAATGAAATACGACTCTTCATTCAAATTAAAAGTTATCGGTTTGGCAAAAACTACAAACAACAGTGAAGCGGGTCGTAAGTTCGGTGTTAACGAAAAACTTGTGCGTGATTGGCGGAAAAGTGAAGAAAAGATTAGAGGAATGCCTCGCTCTAAATGCGCTATGCGAACAGGAACTGTACTTTGGCCGGAATTAGAGAAACATGTAGTGGAATGGGTGCTTCAAAACCGATTGAGCGGCAATATTATCACACGTTGCGCAATTCGATTGCATTCAATAAACTGGGCAAAAGATAATCCTGAACACTCGGTAAGTTTCCTGGCAACTAGAAGTTGGTGTAGCCGTTTTATGGATCGACATAACCTAGTTCTGCGACAAAAAACTAAAATCGCACAAAAACTACCAAAAGATTTAGATAACAAGATTATTAATTTTCATAGATTTGTTATAAACCTTCGAAAAAAACATGACTATGAGCTGGCTAACATTGGAAATATGGACGAAACGCCGCTGAATTTTGACATGCCTGGTAATCGCACAGTGAACGTAAAAGGTGAACATTCGGTAATTGTTAAAACAACTGGACACGAAAAAACTCGTTTTACTGTGGTTCTTTCATGTATGGCAGACGGAACAAAACTTAAGCCTTTGGTTATTTTTAAGCGAAAAATTAGGCCAAAAATTAAATTTCCATCAGGCATAATAGTACATTTCCAAGAAAAGGGGTGGATGGATGAGGCCGGTATTGACATTTGGGTAAAAAATATTTGGAATAGGCGACCTGGTGGTTTAAGAAAGAAAAAAAGCTTATTGGTGTGGGACATGTTTCGTGCGCATCTAACGGAAAAAACAAAAAAAAATTTAAAGGACGAAAATACGGATACATGTGTAATTCCGGGTGGACTTACGTCAGTGCTACAACCATTGGATGTTAGTTTAAACAAGCCATTTAAAAGTGCAGTTTATCGGGAGTGGAATAAATGGATGGCTATTGGAGAGAAAAGTTTTACTCCGGGCGGAAATATGCGTCCTGCGTCTTTAGACATTATTTGCCAGTGGGTAATTACAGCTTGGGATGAAGTGAAAATACAAACTGTGGTAAAATCATTTAAAAAATGCGGGATATCTAACGCTTTAGATTCATCAGAAGACGACGTACTGTGGGACGTAGGTGACGACGATGACGATACTGACAAGGATAGTGATGAAGCAAGGGAAGACTTGTGGGATCCATATGACGCTGCAGGAATAGACAATGGAGAGTCAGAAATTTCTGACACGGATCTATAACTGTATGTATTTTATGATACCTACCTAGGTAATTTTTTATTCTATTACTTTTTCTTTTAAAAAGAATATAGTTACGTATTTCTAACGAATATAGTGTTATGTAGTTACTTATTTCAGTTAAGTACCTCAGTGTATTTTGTTTCTCAGTCAACTACCCTGAACTTTAAAAAATTAAATTTCGTAGACCCGGAGTATAAGTCGACCTCTGTTTTTTAAACATATATTTTGCTTCTGAAACCTCGACTTATACGCCGGGATATACGGTATATACTTTTGTCGTAAACTGCATACTAAGGCCGATATCTTAAAAAAATCGATTTTTTACACGCTTTCGTGAGAAAAAACAGAAAATCGTTGATTACCGCTAAATTATACAAAAAAATATACAAAAAAATACCGAAGTTAACCGAAGTCGGTAAAAATACCGGAGTTATACAAAAAAATATTTGAAACAAAAGTTGTAAATTTTTAATTCTTTACATTTTTATTATATACATTTTTGCGGTATAATACATATTAAAGCTGTAATCTTAAAAAAACACTTTTTTTACGTAAAAACACCCTCACCTAGAATTTCAGCAAACATGGCGCCTACCCTATATTTTAGAGAATAAAAAATTGAGTAAACCAGGCGATTTTTAAAAAAATCGTAGGACCAGTTTTTGAGAAAATTACAAAAAAGTGAAAAATTATACGAATAAACTACTACTTCCGGTTGACCGATTTTGATGAAAATGTTCGTGTCGGGTCCGGTAGTGGTATGTAACTTAAGTTTCCAGTTCGTACGATGTTCCGTTCTTGAGATATTTTGTACACACACGCACGCGCGCGCGCGCACACACACACACGCACGCGCACACACACACACACACACACACACACACAGAGACCAATCGCTAAAAACCTGTTTTTTCGGGTCCAGGGGGTCTGAAAACGTATAGATCCGGTGAAAACTCGATTTCGAAAAATCGACATGAAAACAATACTTTCCTTCCTATCAGAACAGAAAAAAAATCTGGTGTGAAACACTCACACAACTTTCTCTTGCCAATGCAAATAATTAAAAATAAACCTAACATTAGTAATAAAACATTAGAAGTAAACAAAAAACTAACCTCAATAAACATTAGTGAAATACGCAAAATTAAAATCGACCTCAGTTTGGCTTAAAAATACGGAAAATCGCTCATTCACACTAAACTAGGCACTGTAGAAAAAAATGCGATAAATAAAAGTTGTAGATCTCTTAATTTCCTATAAATTTTATTATACACACTTTTGTCGTATTGCGTAAATGCATTCTAAGGCCGAAATTTTAAAAAAATAGATTTTTCACACGTTTTCGTGAGAAAAAAACAGAAAATTGCTAATTACCGCTAAACTAAGCGTTATACAAAAAAATGTTTGGAATAAACGTTGTAGAATTTTACATTCTCTACAACTTTTATTATATAACGTTTTGCGCTAAAATGCATATTAAAGCCGCAATCTTAAAAAAGAAAATGTTTTTACGTAAAAACAGTCTCACGCAGAATTTCAGCAAACATGGCGCCTACCCTATCTTGTAGATCATAAAAAATGTAGTAAACCACGCGATTTTAAAAAAAATCGTAGGACCAGTTTTTGAGAAAATCGCAAAAAAGTGAAAAATTATACGAATAAACTATTACTTCCGGTTGACCGATTTTGATGAAAATGTTCGTGTCGAGTCCGGTAAGGGTATGTAACTTCAGTTTCAAGTTTGAAGTTCGTACGTTGTTCCGTTCTTGAGATATTCTGTTCACACATACACACACACACACACACACACACACACACACACACACACACACGCACGCACGCACGCACACACACCCAGACCAATCGCTAAAAACATGTTTTTTGGGTTCAGGGGGTCTGAAAACGTATAGATCCGGTGAAAACTCGATTTCGAAAAATCGACATGAAAACAATACTTTCCTTTCTATATAGGATATTCATATAGACAAGAGAAAGTAAAAAACCAAATTGATAATTTTAAAATGTTTTATGATGCACAAAGTAAAGAACAACAAGACACTTATTTGTCTACGTGTTTGGAAAAACATCAACTGAAGCGTATCTGTACAGAATGCAAACGACCACAGTCATGTTCGTGGTTATATTTTGTACATGTTTTTGGCAGTAGATTAAATGTATGTCAGAAGTATTTTCTGAAAATATACCAAATTTCTGAAAAAAGAGTAAGGGTTGTGCAAAATAAATATTATCTGGGTCATTATATGAAGAAATGCGTGGCAAGCACAAAAACAAACCTCATAGAATAAATGTTGAAGTATGGAGTCTAGTTAAAGAACACTTGAGTCTAATACAAAGTTCAAAATCTCACTACAATGAAAAAAAATCCCAGAAACTTTACTTTAATAATACAGATTTGAACGTTTCGAAGTTATTTGGTATGTTTAAATTATTTTATCGTGAAAAAACTGATCAGATACTGAAGATGAAGTATTATTCTTATTTTAAATTTTTCAAATCGCTGAACTATTCTTTTAGACAGCCACGTTCTGATGTTTGCGACTTTTGTACAGTCAAAAATCAAACTAAAACAGCTTACTAATCCAGATAGAAAAGTGCAAGTAAAATTTGACTTGCATAACAGAAAGGTGGCAGCTTACAAAAATTTTAAAAATAAATATCTGAGTCAGTGCAAAGATCAGACTAATAACAGTATGCTTGTACTCGAATTTGACTATGCTCAAAACCAACCACTTCCAAAGTTAACAAGCCAATTTTATAAGAGATTGTCATGGATGTATATTTTCAATGTACATTGTCATAATGATGACAGCAGTTCATTTTATTACTTCACTGAAAATGAAGCAAAAAAAGACTCCAGCTCAGTGTGTTCTTTTTTATACAATTTTATAAAAAACAAACTTGAAGTTATGCGCAACGTAAAAGAGATTATTCTGTTTTCCGATGCTGCTGGTGGCCAGAATAAACATAAATATATTAGTGACATCTTTTTGTTCTTGGTTTGCTTGTGTTCATGATTTGAAAATGACCCAAGTATTTCCTGTGCGCGGACATAGTTACAACCAGTGCGATCGAAACTTTGGGCTTTATGGTAGTAAAAACAAGAAAAAGGAAAACATATACTGCTTATCTGAGTATGTCAGCATTTTAAAAGACTGCAGAACGATACCCAGTCCGTTTCAAGTGATACCAGGTCACGGAATTCTTAAAAACTGGTCTCAGTGTTTCAAAGAAATATTTTCACAGAAATCAACTGCATTGGGCGAATCTTTCAAAATACAGTCATATGTTATTCTGTCATACACTACTCATTGTTCTGTTCTAGCATCTAAAACTTATGCAGTTAACTTTTTACCATTTCGCTTTCTTAAAATGAAGAAACAATATACTCCAAAAATACTGAACCTTTTACCAGCTCCAACCCACTGTGTGTCTGATGCTAAGAAAAATGATGTAAGAAGCTTGTACAAATTTTTAAATCCTGAGGTAGTACAGTTTTATGAAAATATATTTGAGAATAGTACAAGCAACTCTAATCAAGATGATGAATCCAATATTTCATTTGAAGAAGATGGTTATGTAGAAGAAGTTAAGTGACAGTGCCTATAGATGTTTTTAAGTTCCTTTTTATGTTTTGTTTCATTAAACTGTATGTTGCATTATATTTTCTTTTTTATCTAAAAGATTCATTAGTTTGTGTGCCTATTTTGTTAAAATATATACTTTTTAACACTTTTTTATACTTTTGAACACTGCAAATAATAATATTAAACAAAACGGATCAAATGTTCAACAAAATATTATATTTTTCTGAAGATATTAAAACACATACTTTACTAACTGTTGCATTTTTAATACTTTACATACTAAAATACCTGTTTAGTATTACAAATAAGTTTTGAACTCCGCGCTGCATTTGTTCTCGAATGTTCTAGAATGTCCTTCCCGCGCGCTTAACATTGTGCAATATTGATTATTAGTATCGATTTCCTATTTTGGGACCCTTCGTAGAGACTATTAGTCACGTGACTTACCTCTCCGCCAATCACAAAATTCATAATCTTTGTGCTCTCCGCATTCCGCCATTGTTTCCTTCCAGCCATGTGCAACTTAATAGGAATTTCCGGTTCAACTTTCGTCTGCTAGTGAACTTACAAAAGCATGGGGCGCTGTAATCGCCAACACAAAGAAATTGTAATTTCTCTGTGCGCCGGGTATAAATAATTATATAATTAAATAATTAAAAACGCAATTTTAAAAACCATTAGAAATACGGTAAAATGTAAACATACAACAATGTTAACTCCGTATTACTGATTGTTTTTAAAAAAATATTTATATTATATTATAATACGGCGATATGGTAATATAAACGTAATATATTTTATAAAATAATTTTATACATATAATTTTAATTTTTTTGGTATTAAAATTTATATATTTTATATCGAGTAATAATTATTTATTAATTTTTACAAATATTAGCTTTGAGGCAGCCATTTCGTTGGGTTTGCGAACTGTAACGGGCTTTGTTTCTGTGGCGTGCTATTACGACATCTATGTTAGCCGATCGTCAAAGTGCGCTGAAAAATGGTGAGAATTTGTGAAGTAATTAACTGTTTTAATACTAGTAATAATAGTAATAAAAAGTTTTTTTTCATTTCCTACGGGAAGTAAAAAGCGAGATGTGTACGTATCCTGCCGTTTTATATTTTAATTGGTAGTTATTTACTTATACTTAAATATACTTTATAGAACTTGACGCCAAACCGAATGTTATACTTGAATTTTCGGTAATTTTCTTTCAGTAAAAATTCTCCCTAATATGTTAAAATGTCACTATTTCAAGCAATTTTACGTATTGATTAAACTGTGTATTTTAATATTCTTAAGTTCATATTCGGATTCAGCATGCAAAAACTATAGATTCAAATAAAGTTGTTGAAATCGGTTTGGTTTCCTATGAGTAAATCACCTTATTCTTTTTGTTTTTAGCTTTTATTTGTTATCGGGAACTGTACATTATTGACAACTACCCAATTTGATCGCTGCTTTTTGCTGTATTTTTGAAGTGGGTTAGGCAGAGTTTGAACAGGGACCCCCAGTAGAGTTTGTTCATGGATGGCTGTCAGCTGGTCACCATACGAAGTCGCTTGCCCAACCGGTGTTACTTAACAAACAATAGCGACTTTCTACCGACTGACTGGGCTGGCCTGGAGGCACCACCTTATTTTAAGCCTTATTATGAAGTAATTACCATGATTATGTTCTGGTGCGACTTTCATTGTTATTTAAGAAAATCATTACGTTTTGGAACTAAATTTACTATTCTTTCATGTCAGATATCTTTCATATTTAGTTTCCTCTTATGTAAAAAGTGGAGTGTTGTGTGTATGCTTTATGAATAATACAAGCATTATTGAATCTGCCTTATAAACTTTCTCACAGAAATTTTTATTATAACTACAGGCAATTGTAGGAATGTATTTCATTAGTCAAGCATCAATTTTACAATAATAGTAAGATAACTAATAACTAACTTAACTAATAACAGTAAGAGCAAAAACACTGTTTCCCCATAAGTGAATCAATATTTCTGTATAAAACTCACCTTTACATGATAACTTGAACTTAAATTGTTACACTTGCACAATGAAGATAAACAGTTTACATAATGTTACTGTAATGTCAATATATCTGTACCAAATCTGTGCATACATAAATTTGAAATATAGTTTACTAGATATTTTTTTTTGAAATATATATTTCTAGCCACCATAATCTTGAAGAGTAAACACTTACCGAAATCTGAAATATTTTTTACATCACAATTTCAAATTTCCTACTCCTACTGTGACAGATAAGGAACTGCAATTTCTTATCTGCCATGGTAGGCAGAATTAACACACACTGTAATCTATTAATAAGGTAAGATTGAAACCATTTCAATTCTACATCCCTAATGCCTAATGACTAATGTTTTCAATAAAATTTCATGATCAACACAATCGAAAGCTTTACTCAGATCCAGAAACACTGCCAATGCTCTCTTCCCGGCATCCAATATAGCAACTACTTGCTCCGCAAGTGAAACTATTGCAGTTTTAGTTGATTTACCTTTTTGGAAACCATGCTGATCGTCTGAGATGATTAGGTTTTCAGTCAAGAAACTGATTAACCTAATAAATACTACATTTTCAAAAATTTTACTGATTGTGTTTAAAATATTTATGGGTCTATAATTTTCATCTAACTGGCTATCTCCATTCTTAAATATAGGCAATATTTTAGCCTCCTTCAGTTTGTTTGGAAATACACCAGTTTCGAGTGAGAAGTTAATCAAATGAAGGAGAGGAGTAATTAAAAGATGTTTACATTCTTTAACAATTATACTAGAAATCCCATCTAAACCACATGTTTTCTTGCTTTTCAAACTATCAATAACTGACTCTAATTCCTCACTTGAAACTAGGCTAAATAAGAATTGGTTTACTACCTTGTTACCTTTTGGATCATAACATCCCACTGTTTCCCTAATCTGTTGTTTCAGTTTTAAAGCTACATCCTGGTAATATTTGTTAAAATATAGGTGATTCAAAAAGAGCGCCGGTTTTGATATATCAAATTAAGAGATTTATTTTATTGAAAAACTGAAAATAAATACATCAACAAGTTCATCTTACCTTCCGATTTCATGTATGAAAAATGATGTCATGCATGTGTCCTCCTCTACTGCGCTGGCACGCATCAACTCTGTCCATGAAATTGGATATTACTGCACAAGTTTCGACTTCCATTTACCCGATAACCCGTCGAATTTCCTCCTTCAAGTCATTGATGTTTCGGGGTTTATTGGCATAAACCAATGACTTCAGATGACCACAAAGATGAAAGTCACAAGGCGTCAAGTCACACGACCTTGGTGGCCATTGATGGTCGGAATTACGAGAAATGATGCGATCCTGGAACCGTTCACGGAGCAACAGCATTGTTTCTCGTGCAGCGTGACAGGTGGCACCATCCTGCTGAAACCACAACTCGTCAATGTCCATTCCATCCAAATGACGCCACAAAAACTCTCTAATCATCGTACGGTATCGGTCTCCATTTACTGTCACAGCTTGTCCTTCTTGATTTTCAAAAAAGTAAGGGCCGATGACACCGCCCGACCAAAAGCCGCACCAAACTGTCACTCGCTGTGCATACATTTCCCTTTCATTAACCACGCGAGGGTTTTCTAAACCCCACATACGCAAGTTCTGTTTATTAACAAAACCGTTTAAGTGGAAGTGCGCCTCATCACTGAAAATGATTTTGTTTGCGAAGGTGTCATCATCCTGCCGTTTTCTCAATACCCAGCCAACAAACTGTCGTCTCTTCTGGTGGTCTGCCACTTTCAAATGTTGCGTCAACTGAATTTTATACGGGTGATATTGGAGATCGTACCGAAGAATTCTCCGTACAGAAGAACATCGTAAACCCAATTGTTGAGAACGGCGACGTATTGATTTTGCTGGGCTAACAGCCACACTGTCACGAACCAACGCAACGTTCTGCTCAGTTCGGCTAGAACGACGACGTCCAGAACTTTTAAGGTCGACTGTTGAACCCGTCTCAAAAAACTTTTTCATGAGCCTGCGAACTGTTGATTCATTCGGTGCTTCATTACGTCCTAGAGTACCGCGAAGTCGCCTGACAGTAGCCGCATAACTCTCTCCACTCTGGTAAAATGTTTTGACGATTAACACTCGTTGTACAATAGTAAACTTCTCCATGGTTAGACACAGACTGCGAGAGTACTACACTGCGAAAAAGAGAAACTACAAATGAATCGTCAATCGGAATGTTCTCCGAAATAGAAATGAGGTCTAACAATGTTGCCAACCGATAAACAAAAATTTACCAGCCGTTTAAAAACCGGCGCTCTTTTTGAATCACCCGTTAATTACAAATTTCTACATCATTCTCAATAAGTTCATTATTTTTGTTAACAATATTAGGTATGTCAGTAAAACTTTGTTGCTAACTACACCTCGATTCTTATTTATTATTTCCCATGTTGCTGAGTTTAAATTTGGTGATTTATGAAGGATTTCAGCAGTTTTTTTTACATTTAGCTGTCTGGACTTCTCTGGCATAATGTTTTTTAATAGTTTTGTACCTTTGTTCGTTAAAGGTAGTCTTATGTTATAGAAAATCTGAGTATACATCTCTAACTTCAGACCTCATTTTCAAAATTTACATACATACACGAAAGCGCTATAAACATTGGTAAGTGTTTACACTTAAAGATTATGGTGGCTAGAAATATATATTTCAATTTTAAATAATACGGTTGTTGATAATCCTACATAGGATGTTTGATAAAATTAAAATGATATCTATTATATAAAAGGACAACCATGCCCTGGGTGATTCATTTATAGATCAACGCACAGCCGAAACTACTGACCTTACAGACTTGAAATTTGGAAGTTAGCTTTGTTATATTGTGTAAGCACGCACTAAGAAAGGATTTTGCAAAATTTTGATTTTAAAGGGAAGAAATCGCAAAGATTCCCCCCCCCCCACTGATGCGAGAATCCGGAATCAGCGCGAAGCGCTACGCTTATGTACTGTTTGTTCACCGACACACATTTACCCCCTCCATAGGTATCTTCCGTTGCATCCATGTTTATGCATTCTAATCCTACGTAAATAGCAGATCGACTACAAAACTATAGCTTTTTTCCCAGAAGTTAAATTGACTTTAACAACGATTTTAATCTACGGTTTACTTTCGTCACTCCGGATGTTGTACTGTACGTAGTGTTAAACCTAACACTGGATTTACATTTTAACCAGAATTTATTCCAGAATTGTAGTAATTAGTAGGCCTATAATAAGTGATATGTTTTTTATGCTTTATAGTATTATTACTTATTATTCAAGATACGAATCTCATTGCTTAGATCACATAATGTATTTAACTCACATTGTAAAAATGATTTTTGCAACCGAACAATTAAAATTTAATTTAAAAAAATGTGTCTCAATTCAGTAAAATGCATACGGTAAAGTTATTTTCTTAAATTTAACTTAAATTAAAATAAAACAACAGTTATTCATGTAAATCCAAGCAGTATGCTATTATAATCCTTCTCTTTTTTATTTTGTCACCATAAGGGTCGATTTACACATCCGTCCACGTCACGTCTCAGTTCCGTAATTCCGAGAAGACAAGTATTAGTCACAGAAAAATATTCTTCCTTGAAAAATTTATGACATTGTCTACACTGAGCACCAGCACCGTCGCAAAACCGGCGCGTCAGTATTTTTGCCGTCACCGAACCGTCAAAACGATATTTTTTCTCGGCATTTTGTTTTTTACGGACGTATCTGTCTCTATGTAAAATGACTGAATGGAGTTTGACGAAAAGAAAACTGACGTACATGTGTGAATACTGCCATCATTTTTGACTTCGATTTTTTTTTTTTTTTTTTTTTTTTTTTTTATTTAGGGCGAAAAACCAGACGGTTATCATCGCCCGTTGTTCTACACACGGGTGTAAAGGGCCCGAGTGTAGAACGACTTTACATATTTAAATATAACTCTTAAAACTAAAAATATCCCAGGAAAATATATTCATAAATAAAATTTACAAAAAAGAACACTTATATTAAAAACTTATAAGATAAACATACAAACACAAACTTAAATCTAATATCACAGTTGGAATACAAATAAAATCTACAACCTATCACATAAATCTTACAAACTAGTATCACAGCAAACACAATATAATTTACATTAATATCACAGACCAGAAGAATAAAAAGGCTGTAAAGGGGCCACGAAAATAAAAACCATACACAAATACACATATAAAATCAATTAATACTACAAGTTCCCCATTAGATATCTTTATATACACTAATGGATCTTAGGAATCTCAACGTTGAGTCAAAAACATGGCTATCGTCGCCGAGTACTTCTCGCAACTCGCAGGGTATTTTAAATCGCCGACGCAGAGCTGCGTAGCAGATGCAATCTACTAAAACATGTTTGACTGTCAAAGGACAATCGCATCTGCCACAAATTGGAGCATCACCAGACGTCATGAGATACCCATGGGTTAATCTGGTGTGCCCAATTCTAAGTCGCGCGATAACAACTTCTTCCCTTCTGTTCTTCCTCAGTGACGTATCCCAGGGCTTAACATTATCTTTTATTTCACGAAGCTTGTTGCCATGGGAGCCAGTCCATTCTACCTGCCAGGAATCAGTGATGACACGCTTCACCAGGCCCACGAAATCTGACACAGTCAGATATTGCGTGAAGGCCGGTTGGCGAGCTGCCTCCTTAGCGGCCAAATCAGCAGCCTCGTTTCCCGAGATTCCAGCATGACCCGGAACCCAGCAGAAAACAACGCTCACTCCTCTATCGTTAAGCTGCTTCACGGTGCCGTGGACATCTGCAACTAGCGGGTGGCGTGAATATATATCACTAATTGACTGCAGGGCACTGAGCGAATCAGTGCACACCAACACCCGACGCCCACGCACACAGACTACAGACAGAGCTTTACTAACAGCGTAAAGTTCAGCCGTGTAAACACTGGTTCCCACAGGTAATCCAAACAAATAGGTTCTCCCATTAGCAACAAACGAGCAACCAACTCCAACATCTGACTTTGATCCATCCGTGTATACAACCGTAGATGGTTTAATAGCTTCAACTAACTCACTGAAAATGCTATTAAATACCACAGAACTTGTGTCTGCCTTTGAGTATTTACACATTTCAAAGTTAATGTGTAACTGAGCGATGGTCCAGGGTGGAAAGAGACATGAATTACATGGGTACACACGAGGAATCGCAATACCGAGGTTGTTGCATATCCCCAACGCTCTTACACCGAATGGTGAAGGCAATCGGGCATTCATCAGATGCAAATCATGACAAGGGTTGTTGTGAATGATGTCATGCAAAAAATGATAAGGTCTAGCTTTTAACTTGGCAAAGTACGTCAATATAAGCTGCTGGCGACGTCTGTGTAACGACATTTCTCCACTTTCAACTAATTTTTTTTTTTTTTTTTTTTTTTTTTTTAAAGGCGAAAAACCTCGGCGAGGTTATCATCGCCTGTTGTTCTACACAAGGGTGTAAAAAGCCCGAGTGCAGAACGCCTTTTATATATATATATACACATATATACATATACATACATAATAGTTAAAAATCTTATAGACTAATATCACAGACATCACAGGCTAATAAAAAACGCTAAAAACACAAAAAAGAAATACACACATAAACTTAAAATTAATATCACAGCTAGAAAAATAAACACAGAAACAACATTAACATATATGTAATTAAAATCTTAAAAACTAGTATCACAACCAAAAATAAATAAAATACTACATTTAAAAAAGAAAATATCACAGACATCACAAAAGGCTGTAAAGGGGCCACATAATATGAACACAGCCATAATATAAATATAAACTTATAACTAATATAAAACATAAACTATAGGGTAACACTAATAGGACATATATTAGACACTGTTGTATACACCAATCGATCGTAAAAATTTTATAGCCACGTCCAAAATAGGGCTTTCGTCACCGAGTATATACCTTAATTCCGAGGGAATCTTGAATCGCCGACGCAGAGCTGCGTAGCAGATGCAATCTACTAAAACATGTTTGACTGTCAAAGGACAATCGCATCTGCCACAAATTGGAGCATCACCAGACGTCATGAGATACCCATGGGTTAATCTGGTGTGCCCAATTCTAAGTCGCGCGATAACAACTTCTTCCCTTCTGTTCTTCCTCAGTGACGTATCCCAGGGCTTAACATTATCTTTTATTTCACGAAGCTTGTTGCCATGGGAGCCAGTCCATTCTACCTGCCAGGAATCAGTGGTGACACGCTTCACCAGGCCCACGAAATCTGACACAGTCAGATATTGCGTGAAGGCCGGTTGGCGAGCTGCCTCCTTAGCGGCCAAATCAGCAGCCTCATTTCCCGGGATTCCAGCATGACCCGGAACCCAGCAGAAAACAACGCTTACTCCTCTATCATTCAGCTCCTTCACAGTGCCGAGGACGTCCACAACTAGCGGGTGGCGTGAATACACATCACTAATCGACTGGAGAGCACTGAGCGAATCAGTGCACACCAACACCCGACGCCCACGCACACAGACTACAGAAAGAGCTTTGCTGATAGCATAAAGTTCAGCCGTGTAAATACTGGTTCCCGCAGGTAATCCAAACAAATAGGTTCTCCCATTAGCAACAAACGAGCAACCAACTCCAACATCCGACTTTGATCCATCAGTGTATACAACCGTAGATGGTTTAATAGCTTCAACTAACTCACTGAAAATGCTATTAAACACCACAGAGCTTGTGCCTGCCTTTGAGTATTTACTCATCTCAAAGTTAAAGTGTAACTGAGCGATGGTCCAGGGTGGAAATAGACAAGAATTACATGGGTAGACACGAGGAATCGCAATATCAAGGTTGTTGCATATCTCCAACGCTCTTACACCGAATGGTGAAGGTTGTCGGGTGTTCATCAGATGCAAATCATGACACGGGTTGTTGAGAATGATGTCATGCAAGAAATGGTAAGGTCTAGCTTTCAACTTGGCAAAGTACGTCAATAGAAGCTGCTGGCGACGTCTGAATAACGACATTTCTCCACTTTCAACTAAGATGCTGATAACAGGGCTAGAACGGAAAGCACCTGTAGATAATCGTAAACATGAATTGTGGACTGTGTCAAGCATTCTCAGAGAAGTGGAAGTAGCAGATGAGTAGGCTACAGCGCCATAATCTATACGTGATCGCACTAGAGCCTTGTAGAACCTTATCATACATGATCTATCAGCACCCCAACCTGTACCTGTAAGAACACGCAGAATATCAACCACCTTTAAGCACCTAGCCCGTAGGTCTTTAATATGCGGAACCCATGTAAGTCTCTTGTCGAATACAACACCTAAGAACCTGATTTCAGTGCTAACTTCGATATGCTGACCCATTAAATACAGTCTTGGAACATTATCAGTCCGTATTCGGCAAAACTGAATGCATTTAGTCTTCTCAGGAGAAAAACTAAAGCCAGTCTGCCGTGACCATTCTTCAAGACGGTATATAGTTAGCTGTAGAGCTCGTTCAGCTGAGACAACATTTCTAGATGCAACATATATTGCAAAATCATCAACAAACAACGAACATTTAACAGGGTATACGCAACTTTTCACAATATTGTTTATGGCAACCGCAAATAGGGTACAACTAATTACACTTCCTTGCGGTATACCATTTTCCAAGTCAAACCTGTCGGACAGACACTGACCAACCCTTACACGGAACGATCGTTCATCTAGAAAGTCCTTGATGAAGGCCAACATGTTTCCAGCGATGCCCCAATCCCGCAAGGTATTGAGGATACCTCGTCGCCAAGCTGTATCATATGCTTTTTTTAAATCAAAGAATACGGCAACGAGGCGCTGCCGCAATGCAAACGCATTGCAGACAGCCGTCTCAAGGGCCACCAAGTGGTCTGTCGAAGACCTCCCTCTCCGAAAACCGCTCTGTTCAGGAGCGAGGAAGTTATTCTTTTCCAGATACCACATGAGACGACTGTTCACCATTCTTTCCATGACCTTACAAACAACACTTGTCAAGGAAATGGGACGGTAGTTGGAGGCCAATGTTTTATCTTTACCAGGTTTGAGGATCGGAACAACAATTGCTTCTTTCCAAGTTTTTGGAAGCTTTCTAGAAGCGTATATTTTATTAAAAACATGTAGGAGTTGCCTTAACCCAGAATCCGGTAAATGCGCTATCATCGAAAGTGTAATTTCATCTCCTCCAGGTGAGGTATTTCGAGATACTTTGAGCGCTTTTCTAAGCTCAGGCAATGAGAAAGGAATGTTTAGAGGATCATTCGAGTCCGCTATAAAGAAAGGAAGAGATTCAATGGTTTTCTTATAATTTTGAAACTGTACTGAATATGAAGACGTGAGGGAAGCTGATTTAAAGAAGGAACCAATCACGTTAGCGATGTCGGACTGTGATGTGATCACAGAACCGTCAGCTTGCAACCCTGCGATTCGATGTGGAGACGTCCTTCCACATACCGAACGCAGTTTTCTCCATACCGTTGTCACAGGGGTACTCCTGCTAATATCTCCAACGTAACGGCTCCACGACTCCCTCTTACTCTCAAGAAAGACACGCCTACAGCAGGCCCGAGCTCTTCGGTACGCTTCCAGGTTTGCATCCGTAGGTCTGCGACTAAAAATGCGCAGGGCCCTACGGCGGTCCCGAAGAGCCTCCTTACAACGATCATTCCACCAAGGTACCGGCGGACGCCGTGCTTTTCCCGATGTTTTAGGAATGCTCTGGGCAGCTGCTGCAGACATCCTCTCTACAAAGGAAGACAACAGCTTTCGTGCATCATCATCATCTTCATATTCAGATTCCATTAAACTTGAAAACTCATCCCACCGTGCAAGCTTTTCAATCCATCGTTTCGGAAGGTCATCGACAGGCTGGTAGTCAAAAAATTCGACCACCACCGGTCGGTGATCACTTCCATACAGGTCTGGCAGTACTCTCCACATCAACCTTGGAACAATGGACGGGCTACAGAAAGTAAGGTCCAAGCACGACCAGGATCCTGTTGAGGATGACATGAATGTTTCAGATCCATCGTTCAATAGACATAAGTCTAAATCACTCCGGACCCTCTCCACCATGTGACCTCTACCATTGCACAGTGAGGAGCCCCAAGAATAATGGTGACCATTGAAATCTCCTAAGATGATATATGGAGCTGGTAACTGTTCCAGCAATTCTCTCATGGCTAGGTATGAAATGTCTGTGTTTGGTGGTAAATAAACATTACACACGCAAACCGACACCGGGACAGTTATCCTGATTGCTACAGCCTGAATATCCGTTTGGATATCCAGACTTATCCCTTGCATTGACTGGTGAAGTAATATTGCAACCCCATCACCAGGGCCACCATGCAGGGAATCTTTCCTAAACATTTCGTATCCACGAAAGGATAATCGGATATCAGGTTGTAACATCGTCTCTTGCAGGCAAAGCGCAAACGGACACTTATCCCGGATCAATATCTTTATATCTTCATACCTAGACCGGATCCCGCGAACATTCCATTGAATTAAACTATTAAAGGGTATTTCGCAACGGAGGAGTTACGTTTCAAACACAATTTTCTCCTTCCCTTTTTTCCCTTTTACTTGTATAAAGCCCTTTTCTAGGGCCGATGAATCTCCTATCATATCGTGGATCTTGGACCCAGACGGAGGAGATTTTAGAAATTTAGACGCTTCCGCTGGAAGCGTCTTGGATACTGAAAGGGGTTTTCCCTTTGAGGTAGAGGCTGTCTTACTTGACAGCTGAGCTTTTGTACTCTGCGTCGCAGAAAGGTTACACACTTGAGACACTGAGCTCTTTGAACCAATTTCTGTTTGCTTGGTGCTTAATAACGCTTTAAGTGCAGAAGTTAGGGAAGCAACCTGTTTAGTGAGGTTCTCAACAACACTCTTCAACTCAACGCATGACGAGCACTCACCAGACACACGAGGCTGAACACTAGTTGCAGCTGCAAACGAAATGTCAGGCTGGACTGCATTTCGAATGCTATTTAGTTTTCTGTACTCACTCCGGGCAGCGGGAAAGGAAAGCTTCTGTTCAGACGAAATTTTCTGAATTTCCCGTTCTTCTTTATACTTGGGGCATTCCCGAGACCTTGCTGAATGACTTCCTTTACAGTTTGCACATAGTTCTTTTTCAGAAGTGCATTCGCTATCTAAGTGGTCAGGTGAACTGCACTTTGCGCATATCGCAGGTTTCTTGCAGTTTGTTTTCGTATGTCCGTATTCCTGGCACTGAAAACAGCGCAGAGGGTTTGGGACATACGGTCTCACTCGAACAGACAAGTAACCCAACTTAAGGCGATCCGGAGGTTGAGGGGTGGAAAATGTTATGATAAGTGTCGGGGTACCGACATCAATTCCATTTTCCCGACGCATAACTCTTTTGACTTGCGTCACTCTCTGGGAGGTAAGCTCCTCCAATAACTCAGCCTCAGACATATCTTGTATATCTCGAGAGTAAACCACTCCTCGAGATGAGTTGAGGGATCTGTGCGGTTCTACAGTGACTGTTGTACTTCCAATTTGTGTAATTTTAACAACGCTGCTACTTTGCTTCGCAGACGTTGTTTCAATTAACAAAGTACCATTCCTTAGTTTTTTAATTGAATGCGGCGAGCCACAAACCGACTGCACAGACCTGTTAATAATGAAGGGGGAAACTTTTGATAGCGACCCTTCTTCTGCAACACAACGAACAACGAAAAATTTGTCCGTGCTACTTAATACACCACTATCACTATCGTCAGACAAGCTAGACCATAGTCTTTTACATCCAAGGGAAGATTGTTTGTTAGACATTATCTTTAGTGCTTTTCCAGTCATCGTGAAAGCAGGGTGCGGGCGGAGAGATGACCCGCGCACGCCGCAGGTCCCTAGTAAAAAGAAGGACCCGGCCGAGTACTCCCGGCAGCCATCTCCCACATATTTCATCCGGGCCGGGGAGTCAGGTACTGCCTGACCCACTGATACCGACGTCCCAGAGGCTCGCACGCAGCAGTAAGAGCTCCGACACTCTTACCCATGGTCCACTTCTTGCCACAGTACCGAAGCGACTGGAAGGGCTAAAGGATGGCGCAAAGCCTCGGCAGAGCAAGCTCACAGCAGCACAACCACAGTCCAGACCTTCCAATCCGGAAAGGGTTACGCACGACCAGCCCGCATCCCATCCTCGCCAGCATTATAAATGTGTGTAAGAAAACTTTGTGTATGTGTTGTGTGTAGGGTATGTAAATGTGTGTGTTGAAAGAAAGTGTGGTGTGTGTGATGTAGTATTATTGTTGTGTGTAGTGTAAGAGCAACCTGTGTATAGTTTTGAAATAAGGTTAGCTCTTAGCTGGGGTCCCGGGGTTGCCACACCCGAACACCCACATATATATGCATGGACGAGCATTCATATATATAAGAATGGGTGCCCCCTGGGGGCACTTTCAACTAAGATGCTGACAACAGGGCTAGAACGAAAAGCACCTGTAGACAATCGTAAACATGAATTGTGGATCGTGTCAAGCATTCTCAGCGAAGTGGGAGTAGCAGATGAGTACGCTACAGCGCCATAATCTATACGTATGACTTCGAGTGGCCGTGTGTGTAAATCGATCTTTATACGTAATTCAAAAAAAAATTATATTTGTTACTTAAGTTATTAGCAAATGAAAATACAGAATCATAGCCTTAAAATTGCATGGGCGAAGCCACGACCGGGAGCTATCTATTATATAAAAGAGATGTCAGATCAACTTAAGTTTTCTAAGCTGTCGCTAAGAAAGGATTTCGCCAAATTTTTATTTTAAATGGTAGAATTCGCAAAAATACCCTCCCATAAGAAATACAGAGAGTATACTTACACAGCTGATTCTTTGTTTACGTTTTCGTGTGCGAAGCCACGCGGGACCCACTAGTATATATATATTTACTACGACTGTATATTTGTTCCAGGTTTAAGGCGTGGGTGAAATTTTCCAAAATCCTCGCCTGCAGCATCGTGATCGTGTCTTCGGTTTTATATGTGATGACCACTTTGACCCTAAGGCTTTCAACGATACTCTTAAAACGAAGCTAACGTATTTTGCAGTTCCAACTTTAAATCCACCTGCTGTTACTTCAGCAACCAATTTTTGTGTTGGTTCCCATTCATCACCTACTTCGGAATCAAGTCCTATCTCATCTAGTTTATCTGTCACTTTACCTGCCACTACATCCACTTCTTTGCCTCGGCCAAAATGCATTGCCAAACTTTCATTCAGTTCCTCTTTTACTGGCAATGTAATCGATTCACCTTCTTATTCTTCTGGTTTGATGGATCATGATTACTGTTTACCAACGTGTCAAAAATCTTGACACAGGCCATCAAGCAAAGTATTAGCTTCGATTGGGTTAGAGAAAACTGCTCTTTACATTTTCAGGAAGTTTCAAAAACACTAATAGAGTGTATTATTAACTTGTGTATTCCGTGGTGGTGTACACGTAAGAATCGTCAAAGATCACTTTAGTGATTCTTCAAGATTCCTGTAGTCCTACATTAAAGATCACTTTACTGATCTTTCATGTAGGACCATATCTTCCTATACTCGGTTCATTGTAAGAAAGATAGTTTGAGTAAAAAAAATAATGATGTCACTCAGCATGCGCATTGTTTAAAAATGCGTGCACGCTGGTTAAAAAGTAACAGCAAAATACCTTCAAAAGTATTTAAAATAAGTCTTCGGTTTTATATGTGATGACCACTTTGACCCTAAGGCTTTCAACGATACTCTTAAAACGAAGCTAACGTATTTTGCAGTTCCAACTTTAAATCCACCTGCTGTTACTTCAGCAACCAATTTTTGTGTTGGTTCCCATTCATCACCTACTTCTGAATCAAGTCCTATCTCATCTAGTTTATCTGTCACTTTACCTGCCACTACATCCACTTCTTTGCCTCGGCCAAAATGCATTGCCAAACATCCATTCAGTTCCTCTTTTACTGGCAATGTAATCGATTCACCTTCTTATTCTTCTGGTTTGATGGATCATGATTACTGTTTACCAACGTGTCAAAAATCTTGACACAGGCCATCAAGCAAAGTATTAGCTTCGATTGGGTTAGAGAAAACTGCTCTTTACATTTTCAGGAAGTTTCGAAAACACTAATAGAGTGTATTATTAACTTGTGTATTCCGTGGTGGTGTACACGTAAGAATCGTCAAAGATCACTTTAGTGATTCTTCAAGATTCCTATAGTCCCTCCATTAAAGATCACTTTACTGATCTTTCATGTAGGACCATATCTTCCTATACTCGGTTCATTGTAAGAAAGATAGTTTGAGTAAAAAAAATAATGATGTCACTCAGCATGCGCATTGTTTAAAAATGCGTGCACGCTGGTTAAAAAGTAACAGCAAAATACCTTCAAAAGTATTTAAATACAAAGTAGTTTGAAAAGTATTTTTGTAAATGAAACTGTTAGGACTACATCATAGGCCTATCATGACTGATTTTTTAAATACTGATCAATAAATTTATAAAAAGTTTTAGGCCTATACTTTATTGCATTTTTTTGATAAATATATGTGGTTTCAAGTTATATGTATTAATATATCTGATGTGTATGACGAAACAAGAGAACTTTAATAAAAGTTAATATTTTTATTTTAATGATTAATCATCTAGTTTGGTCACTTATTATTTCACAATTAAATTTGACAAAGAGTAATCCAAACCCATAAATCTCTCTCCACATTTTTGACAAAGAACATGTCATAATTATAAATGCTACCAGTTAGCTTTTGACATCGTATTGTCTCGATCGTTTTTACGAGCTTTATAATTTATTTTCAATTACGAATTTTAGTGTTATAGTATTTTTTTTAGTGTCTGTTTATAGTTTAATTCTGTATATGGTTAAAAGCACGTATCAGTTATCATTTTGATGTTTTTATAAAAAGTAATCCCTAATGCGTGTACGTTGCAATCTGTTTAATTCAGAACAATAAGCAACCCCATGACCCAATGAGATGAGGATGATGTGTATGACGTGTAAATGAGGTGTAGTCTTGTGCAGACTCAGGTCGACCATTCCTGAGAGAGTATGAAGTTAATTGAACCCCAGCCATCAAAGTACACCGGTATCCACTGTCTAGCATTCAAATCCGTATAAAAGTAACTACCTTTACTAGGATTTGAATCAGGAACCTTCGTCTCCTAAAATCAGCTGTTAAACAGCTGATTTTGGCAACGACTTTACCTCTAGACCAACCCGGTGGGTTGAAAAGTGATGCATTTTTTCTGAGTCACTGCTTTCGCAGCTGATTTGGTAACCACTGTTTGTTTACATGAACCGAGTATAGTATGTATGTATGGAATATGTTAACTGTAATACAGTAATATGTTATTGTTTTATTGTACATTTATTGTTTTATATTATTTATTGTTTTATTGTTCATTTGTTAGAAAATGTTTTATAAATCGAACATTAGTTTACCATTAATAACTGAAATTTTACTATTGTTATTCTTACATTGTTATTTATTGTTACGAGGGCTATTCAGAAAGTAGATTACGTTTTCGTCTGTTGCCGCAAGGGGCGGGGCAATCGCGGACATTTTGGTATGTGGGCGTTCTGCCGTTCAGTGGCTATCCAGCCGTGCTAGTGAGAGGGTGATCGCGCTGCTCGTTCCGTTTTTATAAGCTTTTGAAATGTGTGCTGCAATCGCAAATCCCGCGATTTGTGAAGTACGATCTGTGATAAGGTTTTTGTTGGCAAGCAACCATAAACCAATAGAAATTTACCGGAAACTGTGTGCAGTGTATGGAAAT
This sequence comes from Catonia carolina, assembly GCA_035578175.1. Lineage (NCBI taxonomy): Eukaryota > Metazoa > Arthropoda > Insecta > Hemiptera > Achilidae > Catonia > Catonia carolina. The sequence goes on along the minus strand of JAQMRL010000001.1, from coordinate 144,488,507 downwards.
GACATTATCACTGAAGGTGGAGTTCGTCAGTGGTGCATTCGCTTTAAGAATGGCCGAACTAATGTCCATGACGAAGAGAAGAGTGGTCGACCGAGCATTGTGACTGATGAACTGACTGAGAAAGTCAATGAAAAGGTGCGTGAAAACCGCCGTTTCACAATAACGGAGCTTTCCCTTTGTTTCCCACAATTTTCAAGAACTTTGCTGTACGAGATTGTTACACAAAAGCTAGGCTACCACAAATTCTGTGCAAGATGGGTGCCAAAACTCCTTACAGAAGACCACAAGGATCAGCGCATGGCTGCATCATTAACATTTCTTGATGGTTACGACAAAGCTGGTGAGTCATTTCTTGACCGAATCGTAACGGGAGACGAGACGTGGGTAAAACATGTTACCTGCGAGACAAAATTACAGTCTATGGAGTGGGGACACACACATTCCCCTAAAAAACCAAGAAAATGTCTCCAAACATTGTCTGCAAGGAAGATTATGGCGACTGTTTTTTGGGATAGGAAAGGTGTTATTCTTATCGATTTTTTGGAGCGTGGTACAACAATCAACTCTGAGAGGTATTGTCAAACGTTGCAAAACTTAAGAAGAGCGATTCAAAACAAACGTCGGGGAAAGCTGACGAACAAAATTTTGTTTTTGCATGACAATGCCAGACCTCATACGGCAAATCGCACTCAAGGTGTCCTTAATGGATTCAAATGGGAGATTTTTCCTCATCCGGCTTATAGTCCCGACCTTGTACCCAGCGACTTCCACTTGTTTCCAAAGATGAAGAACTGGCTTGCAACACAACGTTTTGATGACGACGTGGAACTGCAGGCGGGCGTGACTAACTGGCTGACATCTCAGGCGGCTGAATTTTACGATGAAGGCATTTCAAAACTTGTTCACCGCTACGACAAGTGCCTCAATTTGTATGGTGACTATGTAGAAAAGTAGTGTTTAAGTTGCTCTTTCAGATGTACATAATAAATTTTTTTTTCTGTAATTTGTTATTTTTTTATTCCAAAACGTAATCTACTTTCTGAATATTTTTTTTTTTTTTTTTTTTTTTTTTTTTTTTTTTTTTTTTGGTTTTTGCACGCATACTTTTGCTAGCTCTAATCACTTACCTATCAATATGGAATCTTCAACAATAGAATCCACTCCAACACCTAAAACATCAAAGAAGCCTTACAGAGGTAAAGCATCTAAACAAAAACATGATGATAACTTCCGTCGTGTTTCAGGTCAGAAGGTGATGGCTGAAAATAATAAACGTCTTGACGCTCAACTTTTCTCTCATCTATCTCATATTTCAGCATCTATAAAATCACACCTTTCTGAACCATCTAATAAAACAGTCACCGTTAGCCAGACTACACGTGGTCTTGGTTTAGCTGCCACGGCAGTTAAAACGTACTGTGATGATCATCCACCAAATCATCCTCTAGATGTTTTCGCTCTGTACAGAACTACACTTGCATACCATCATTATGCATTGGTTAAATCTTCGGAAGTAGCTAATCTTATCACACCTAAGTGTGACATTGAAGATATAGTGGCATATCCATTTGCCGATTTCAATACAGTTGTTGAAAACAATCAACAAACTTTTGCGCCGATAGCTACAGTATTATCTAATTTTGGTAATTGTACAGTACAATCCATTGAACACCATGGATTTTTACCACCATCTAAAGTGAAGTATTCACTAGACGTGGAAGTCCAAGAAAAATCTAAAAGATCAAAGTCCAGCGTCCAACCTAAAATCGTTCGACGTGACTATTGGACACATTTAAATCCGTATACTGTACACTTGAAAAATCTGCGCAATGTCGTCGAGGACTTAACAAATCCACAGATACCTGTCGATGTCCGACGTTATTTTATTGAAAGAAATCCGCTTCCTGGTGCCATGTATGATAACTGGATCCTTCAAAATCCAGATGCTATTATGCCACAAAACTATGATTTACGGATGTTAAAATCTGACTTTCGAAAGGTGCAGACAGCTTTAAATATATATAGTAAAAAGAAACCATCAATTAAATCTAAGATGTGTAAGCTGGGAAATGCAGTACCTGGAATGTTAGTTTCAACTTCGATTACTGCCGCCATCGACCATTATGAAATGGATACTTTCTGAATAGCCCTCGTACATTATTTACTAGTATTACATTATTATTTATGATTAGTAGGTTTTTATTATAGACTCAGTGTTATATTATTTTTTGTCACAAATAATACATGAGCGCTTGAATTATAACAGGAGAGTAAACAATTCCAAAGATTCGTTGTTTATCATTTCAGATTGTTTATTTCATATCATTAAAATAATTAATGTCTGTGATTAGTTTAATACAACTGTTTCCACTTGCCCGTGTTTAACTCATTTTTAGTTTCATCAGTTATCTTTTGGAATTGTATCGGTTCGTTTCGATTTTTATCGTAGACTGAAGTTGAAAAGTTTTGTAAGCTGTATTTTGTTAACCTGCATGATAGTGAATATGTTGAGTTTTTGAAATTAAAAGCGGTAACCATTAAAAAGTAGAAAAAATTGTTTTGTAAATGTAATGGTTAAAATAATTAATTAAGGAGTCTTTATGAAACTACAATAATTACAAGTAATCAGAACGGTATAATTGAAAACGCTTAAATGATAATGTTCATTTTAACTGGATGTAGTTATTTTTATGATGGAAAGTAGTGCAAGATAACTGTCCAGCGGAGAGATAGATACGTGCCAACTAGTGTAAAACTTTCGTTTACAACCTATAGGCACTTGCCTCGCGCGGAGTACTCTACAGTAGATGGACTATAGATAGGTCAACTCAGTTTATTAAAACAAATATTGCTGTAAGTAAATCATATCAGTTGGGTTTTTTTTATTTAGTTATTATGCTTTTTAAATGAACCTCTATTTACAATTATCTGTTTGTAAATTCATTACAGTATTATTAATTGGATTATGTTGTATAATGTATTATGAATAGTAATTGTATTATGAATTTATTATATTGGGAATTGACTTACCGAAAACGTTTATTTATTACTTCAACAATGAAAGTATGTGGTGAATAACGATATGTAAATCATGTATAGCATACAAATTTTTATATAATATTATATGAAATAAAAAGCAATGAAAAGTTTTACCTTTTTTGAATGACGGGCATTGACAACTGTAATTTTGTGTCAAAAGATTGCACGATGGTACTTGAAGCTTAACAAGCAAAGTTAATTGCAAGAAAAAAAATAATTGTCATTATAAACCTAAATTATTGTAGATTCTCTACAGTTGAATTTCTTAAGGCCTATTCCCACGATTCAAGTATTAGCAAAGTTTACACCGGAGATAGTTTACTACCTCTAATGTACACTAATAATGAGATTTGTCATTGGTAAGTGTAATTGTAATTAATATTTTGTTTTTTATGTATATATAAAAAACTTTGTATTTACTTTATATTGCTTTTTATATAAAAACCAGTATAATGTAAACACAAAGTTTTTTCTGCTGCAATGATGCTAACTAATAACTTAGCAGTAATGTGCAAAACAGTTGGATGATAAACGAAAAAGCAATAAATGTTAAAGCGTGAAAAAATATTCAAATTTTTTTTAAATACAGTCAATGCTCTATTTAACAGACTAGCCTCATAAATATGTAAAACGGTTTGAAAATTATAAAAATCTAAGGAATGTTAATCTTTACGATGATTTTCAGCTCTTACCATAAGGTAAGTTCTTCCTGAAAGGTACCGTTTTTTTTAACTTATGATAAAAATAAGACTAAGCAAATCCAATGTTTACTATTAACACATTATAGAAACATATGTGACCAGTATTATGGTGATAAATGAATGACTTAATTTAACTGCTTTTCACGACAGATATTGGTATCCACCTGTAGTGTTATTAAGCTGTTAAGTGTCCTAACCAAGAACTTTTAATTCTATTTTTCGTAGTTTATTTTAATAAATGTGTTGGTCCATTAAATTGAGCACTGACTAATGTTGATTTGCACAAAAATATTGAATATGTACAGTTTTTGAATGCATGTTCAAAGTACAGTTTCATACTCTGTCAGCATGATGTTATAATAATTTTTTGTGTATTTTTAAGATGTAGTAGTAGTACTTATTAAAGTATGATTTTTTTTTTTTTTTACCTACAGGTAATTACCTAGAGGTAAAGGGTGTTTACTCTAATTTTGGCAAAATTAAGTTTGAAAATCAACAAGAAATGCTCTATATAATGGTTTACAGTATTAACTGGTATCTGACCCTTCCATTTTTTTAAAATTGCAGTAAGCACATTTAACTCCATTGGTGTATATAATGTGGAAAATTATTAAAATCGCTAGTATTTTTGTATAATTAGTATTTTTGTAATTTAATGTATACTCGTTATTGACAATAAGTAATTTATTTCGAATTAATTTGTTATTGTTATCTTACTGATAGGTTTCAGAATTTGCTTGAATTCTGTAATATTTTCAAACATAGTTGTGAATAAAATGTTGTTTCTTTATCAGAATTGAGTTAGCACAATATGTTTTGTTTTCGTTTGATTAACTCAAGTTCTTCGGGTGGTCAGAGAACTGTAGAAGTTAAGTTGTTTAGTCATTTAAATCTCTTTATCAGAGGCTATATTGGGTACAAATTAAACAAAATTCTAACACCTTCAGAATTTTACAAGAAAATAAACTTCATGTCTTTTGGTTATTCTGAAAAATTACAAAAATGGAGTTAGGGGGGAGGAGTCTGCCAAAAAAAGAAAAATGGTACCCTTTTATTTTAGAAAGTTTGTATTTTACCTACTTATTAGGGACACAATGGACAGTGTGTTCCTAAATTTTCAGAAATTTACCACCCCTTGAACCCCCCTTTTCGGGGGGGGGGGCGAGTGAAAAAATGGAGCTTCACAAGGAAAACTGTAACTCGGTTGATTATCAACCTATCAACTTGCTCAAAAAACACAAAAGAAAAAATGAAATGTTCAATGAAATGTGCTTCATAAAGAGCACCAAAAGTTCTAGTGGCACCTGCATTAAATATAAAATACATGTTTTGAGAGTATTTCTGTAATTTGTTTTTCAAAATTAATTTATTTCATTCTACTTTCAAATTAAAAATTTAATTACAAATTTTTAGTACAGTATTTTGACATACCAATACAAGGGCCACTAGAACACAATTTTCTGAATTTTTTAAAAAAATATCATAAATTTTTATCAATTAGGACTCAAGTTATGAAGTTTTTAGAGTAGAAAGGCACTGAAAATTAAAACTTGCGGAAATTAACAGTTAAAGTTTATGTTTGATTTTTTACTTACATCAAAACAATCCTGCTCCATTTATGTTAACCCTTCCTGTGCTCTCTTGGCTAATCTAAACTATGTAATCTATGTAATTTCTAAAACTAAAAATATAATCATGAAACACTTATTTAGGTTGGTTTGTAAACAGTAAACGCGCGTTTTATTCCTCTTGTAACCTACCTACACCTTACTAACCTACCAACTCTCTTTGTCCGCGTAAAACTGAAATTTACTTTTGTAACACTAAACTAAAATTAGGTAACCAACACAAGCTTTTAAATTTTCTCTATAACTTTCACTAACTTAGAGTTTTACGTACCATTTGGACGTACCTTATCTTTCAGAAATGGAAAACCTTACTACTTCAACTAGTTCTGCGACTAGTCAGTCACCCGCACCACAGCTGCCACAGAAACGTTCTGCAAAGGACGACAGCTTAGATTCTAAAGGCACTAAGCAAGTGAAGCGCCCTGGAAAGGCCGCCCAACAGCGAAAACAGGATAAGTTCCGTCAGAAAAAGAACGAGGAGTTCGACAAGTCCGTAATTGCAAAAATGATCTCAGATTTTCATAATAATTTAATTTACTAACTTATTTATTCGCATTACACTAAACAACAAAGTTTCATTACACCATAAAAACGACAGAACGTAAACAAACAATACCCGCTCACTTGGCCATGCGATGGCCATTTCAATCTTGTCTCCGTTCTAACATAATATAATACCAAACTCTGCATGATAATAGCTGAACTAAAAACGCAAATAACGGGGTTTAAAATGGTGAAAGAATTACATTTCTTAGTTTACAAGATACAGTACTTTGAAATTCATGTATTTTAACCGAGAGGAACGGGAGCTGTTTCTATGGCAACTATCTATATATGTGTTTAATTTTTTATTAATTTTTCTAGTAAACTAACAATAATAATAATTATACCATTAAAAAGAGCACATTTCAGAGATAAAAATTTGAACATAAAAAAGAAATTAAAAAATTTCCCGTGGATTTTTACGCAGACCCTTAACTTATTCACTTCTTAACTTGTTTAATTTCTTAGATACAGATATGCATTTATTCAGGTGATATGTATTAACTAAAAAAGACCATGTTACAGATAATGAATAATTAATGTTTTGCAAAACTACACAATATAATCTGTAATATTTTGTTGGAAATTGTTGTAATAACTGTGCTTATTATAGCAGTACTAAATGTGTTTGAATGAAATTATGTAGCAACATTTATATAATTAGTACAGTAAATTTAAACATTACTTGTGGTAAGAATTGGTTATTGTCCGAGTATTTCAGGGAAGAACAATTTTTTTGTAAACCAATTTCATTGTTATTCTTAAGAAATATGACAATATACAAATTTTAAATCAATTTATATAGTGTTTAATTGTTTATTATACCTATTAAACTTTAAATTATAGTGAAAATATTGCTTTCAACATGACAAACAATTTGTGTCATCAGATTTGATAAGTTCTCATTCATTTCAGAAATAGACAAAAATTGCCTTACGTGAATTTTTTTTATCAAATTGTATTTGTTGCAACAGACGAATTTAAGAATTTTAACATGTAACATAAATGTTTGTTTTATTTCATTATTTTCAAAAACTTGTAAAAATCCACTGTTTTTGTATTGTTATGTTTTGAAACAATTTAAAATTATTTCTTGAACATAAAAAGTATAAAGTGTTAAATTATGTTGTATTTATTATTGTTTCAATAGTTTTCCCATTAAAAATACCGTGTATTTCAACTATTTTAGTTGCCATAATAATTTAGTTGTAAAAATTATACTACCTTGCTATTTTTCTATTTAACGTGACAAAATTAATATAGTATTGATTTCATGTTAACATTTTTACTAATTTAAATAAGCTGTCTGTTTCAATTACAATTTATTAAATTTGTTCAGTTAAAGCATTATTACTTTTTGTCGCTGAAATAGAATCATGAATTCGGAATGCTGTGAATTTGAAGAACAGCTGTGCAAAAATACGGGTCAAGGTAAGTGGAAGAAGCGGTTGGTAACCGCTGGAACGGCACTTTTAACATACGGGTTGTGTGAAGGGGAAGAATTGTAGGACAGGGGCAGGGGAAGGGTGGTAGGCCATGGACAGGGGAAGGGTGGTAAGCATGGCGGCAACACGTTCAGCCAGACCGATAGTTGCGCTAGTGTCGGATCTTGGAAAAGCCTAATTAATACATGGAGATTACAAATCTTCTATATAATATATTATCTATGTTTCCTTCCTTCTTCTCCGTGGAGTGCGCCTCTTACCTTCGATGTGTAAAGACGCGCACCAGTCCCGGCGTGGTTGCTAGGCAACCAAGTTTGTTGATTGTTTACGTTGTGTTATTACTGTGATTTATATATACTGTTTGTGTTTGTGATTAATATAGGCCTACTATTGTGTGTGTGTTCTTATCGTGACTGTTGTATGCTTTTATATTTTAATTAACATTCTATTAACTTTATTATTATAAACATTATAAAATTATGGAAGATAACTTCCCCAAGAGGAAGAGAAGGAAGGACGATGATTTCGTTGCGACGACTGTCAACGACACGAAATCCGCTCCAGAGGCAGAAACCTCTGTTGTTGTCATGGACCAGGCTCCTCCACCTACGCCTGCGTCAAGTGCCGTCAAAACGCGAATCCCGCCGTTAGTATTCAAGGCCCCTGGCAATTGGGCCCAGTTGTCCCGCCTAGTCGGTAAGGCGGTTAATACCAAGATCTCAGTGACCTCTAAGAGGTCAACATACATGTTGTATGCTAAGTCGGCGGAGGATTTTCACGCCGTTCGCAAGTTATTCATCGCGAACGGCGTGTACTTCCACACCTACCACTCCGCCGAACCTGATGAAGTGAAGGTCGCTATCAAGGGCCTTCACTACTCCCATGACCCCGCCGACGTAAAGGGTGCCCTTGAGGCAGCGGGATTCAAGGTTAATCATGTGCAGCCCATAAAAGGCAGGGGTGGGCACAATTTGAATGTATTTTTAGTGAAGTTACAAAAGACTAGTAATGTAGCAGAGATCTACAAGATTGACAATCTCTTTCACGTGGCCGTCACTGTGGCCCCCTTTAAGCCAAGACCCGGGTTGCCACAGTGTTACAACTGTCAGCGTTACGGCCACGCTTCAGTCAACTGTTCACATGCTCCTCGCTGTGTAAAATGCGGCGGGGAACATGATGCAAAAGTCTGTAATAAGCAGCAGGACGAAAGCCCTGTCTGCTGTAACTGCAGAGGTGCCCACCCTGCAAATTATAGGGGGTGCCCTGCGCACAAAAAGCTTTTAGCTGTGCGCAGGGAGAAACATCAGGCCCCCCAGCCAACTCCATCGGCTTCGGCTGCACAAGCTAAAACGACGTCCGAGCCCGTAGCGTCCCCGGACTCAGAAGCGGCACGCACGCCCCCTACTCAGAAAACATCGTATAAAAAGACCATATACGTTACAAAAAAACCTACCCCGCGTGCTCCCATCAAAAACAACCCTATCCCTCAGGCACAGCCCTTCATACTGACACCATCCAAACCGGTGTTTAACTTCAGCGCTTCTGAGTTCCCCCCTCTTCCGACACCGGCCTCAAAACCGATCGCTTCAGCACCTAGTGCCAATCCTCTAGTCAACCTGCTAACGTCGACCAAATTTATTACTTGGGCGATTTCGACGTTGCAGAAATTGTCCAGCGCCACTTCTATACAGGATGTAATCGCCACTGTGATCTCAAGCCTTCCCGCACTTCTGGTGTAATGCCGTTCACGGTAGTTACGTGGAATTGCGCAGGCATCGCCCGGCAGAAAAACGATCTTCGACGCTTCCTAGAGGATTACGACGTGGATGTAGTACTCTTACAAGAGACTCATCTTGTTCCCACAGTTACTTTCAGGATTGCCCCCTACATCGTCTATAGGTCTGACCGTATAGCGGCTGTCGCTAGTGGCGGTGTCGCTATACTGGTCCATCGACGCCATACGCATCATCTACTGCAGTATCCCCCGATACCACTCCTTGAGTCTCTCGCGGTTATTATCCCTATTAACTCAGTTCCGATTACTTTTGTCTCATTGTATAGGCCTCCTTCTAGTGATGACTATCACCCCACTGCTCTTGCGTCTTTATTCGCCCTTCAACATCCTTTATTTGTTGGCGGTGACTGGAATTCGAAGCATCGTGATTTGGGATGTCGTAGTACTGATAGGGCCGGTACTACGCTCCTAAGGTTTCTCGATCAATCTGATCTACCTTTTGCCTTGCACGTTCCCGACTCTCCAACCCGGATTTCCCCAGTTTCTAATCGACACTCCAACGTCCTAGACTTTGGAATTTCTGTTTCACTGCCTCTCCTCCCGGACACGCTCGTTATCAATGATCTAGATTCGGATCACCTTCCTGTCCTTTTTACATTTCTTCCTCCGACTCTCCGACGTCGTCGCCCACCTTCTATCACCAGGACCTCCTGGAAAGATTTTCATTCCGATCTAGATCGTGCCCTACCCCCTCAACCGCCAACTATAGTCTCTACTGCCCAATTGGATTTCCATGCAGCCTCTCTCTCGACGACCTAACATACGTGGGGACCTTAAGAGCAAACAAGGTAGAAATACCAGCCTCGTTTTTACCCAACAAATCTAGGGATACCTATTCAAGTAACTTTGCTTTTACCGCTGACAAGACACTTGTATCTTATGTGTCAAAACCAAACAAAGCAGTAGTCCTTGTGTCTACTATGCATCATGACAAGTCAATTTTAGAAGAGCGAGATGATAAGAAACCAGAAATAATAGATTTCTATAATCACACTAAAATTGGAGTTGATCTTTTGGATCAAAAGTGTGCCCAGTATACTGCTGGTCGACGATCAAGAAGATGGCCTTTAACTGTCTGGTATGCGATAATGAACATAGCATGTGTCAATGCTCGAATTATACATCAAGCTGCCAACCCTGACAATACTATGTCACGTCGTAAGTTCTTAGTGTCATTGGGCAGATCCCTAATACACGGACATGTGATACGACGTAGTCAAGAACACAGACTTCCAAGAGAGTTGAGAACAATGATAAGAAGAATACTGGGCCCAGAAAATCAACCTGACCCAGCTTCTGAACCACGACCTCGACCGCCTAAGAGACAGCGTTGCTTCATTTGTCCAAGAATAACCGACCATAAACACGGGACTTTCTGCTCTGAGTGTTCCAGATGTGTCTGCAAGAATCACAGTGAGGCCAAAATCGTCTGCAGGAACTGTTCTGAGGCGGAATAGGTATGTATTATTTGAAAAATTATCCATTTATTGAAATTTATGGTAAAATTTGTTTCCAAACTTTATCTGCCTGGTTTCACCAAATAGGTTGTTACCTATATAATTTTTATTTTCAACAGGTAGATACTGTCTACGATGGATACTCTGGTAATGAGGAACAAAAATATTTAAAAAAAATTGTTAATTGAAATATTTGCATTTTTTTACAGTATTACGGTTTTTTATCATTTTTGCAGTAATTTACATTTTTAAGGCCTAAGAGCAAAATACAGTTTTTTTGTACACAAAAATTGTTAAAACGTGTAAATAGTAGTGCAAGAAACATAGTCTTTGTTTTGAGGTTCCAGGTGTTCATTTTCTTACCTACTCCAAAAAAAATTTGGGGTCAAATACGACCCCACCAGGTTAGTTGTGTTACTAAAATTGACCAGATCAGTTAAGGGTTAAGGAGGTGGACCAGTGAAAGTTCATTAAAATAAATTAAAAATCGATTTTTTTTTTAGTACTTCCAAACATTTACTTTTGTGTACTATTAACATGTTTGTAAATAACTACGTACTAGGCGCATAATATGAAGTTTTTACTAGCACTGCGCGCGATATTGAGCAATATTTCAAATTGACGGATCATTTTGCCATTGTTTTTACTTCACTGTTTCAAGTTACTTTAGACAGTAAAGGGAGGAGAGGGAATTTTTCTTTTCCTTTTTGCGACGTTATTGTCTTTGCAGGGACTGGGGTTATACCTGAATAACCCATAAAATTATACGGATACCCTATAATTTTATACCCTTTTATATCCTATAAAATTATAGGGATGATACTTAATTATTGTATTATATTGATATTTGTATTAACTTCTGTTATTTGTTATATTTTAATGAATTCTTTTTTTTAATTGAAATTTGCCAATTCAATTATTTGGAAAGTATTTCCTTTAATTTGTTGTAATCTTATTTTAATTTACCAACTCTCGGTTACTTTACTTTATGTTATCAGTTCATTAGTTTCATTAATGTTCTTATCAAATTCTAATCATTTTACTTGGTAAAAGAAAATTGATTTAATCCGTAAAGTTGTAAATGTAAAAGTATAAAAGTAATCTATAATTCAAACTAACAGAAAACCAAGTTACCACTTTTTGATTAAAAATTATACTAATTATTGTAAAAGTAGAAACTTATTTCTTTTCATTTCCCATGATTACTAATGGTTTTTTGTAAAATAAACTGATAACCAAAATTAATGTAGCCTTTTAAACTAATGAGTGAGATTAACTACAATACTTAGGGGGGAAACCAGGAACAGAGTTTTCTTTCTATAAGCTCGTACACTTTAGAAGGGAAAATAATCTTGATCATCGACCGAGAATGTTCTAAGGGTTCATACTGATTTGAAGAGCAGCATGAAGTTATTTATCCTAGGTAAAAGTCTTAAACTCGTGAATATACTGTATATATACCGTATATCCCTGCGTACAAGTCGACCCGGCGTATAAGTCGAACCTAATTTTGAAGAGTGTTTTTGTTGATTTAAGCAAGACCCGTTGTATAAGTCGAATCCGAAAAGTAAGGTACCGGTAATTCATACGAAGTTTATTTTGATAACCCACTGGTACGTCAGATTATTTAAAAACGACTCTTTAATTAGCCATCTGTTCTACACAATTAATGAAAATATCTAGCTACTAGGTTTTGATAGATAGGTATAAGATTATACATTTCAGTTTACATTACTATATTTATTTTGGGACAGAAATGGGGAAGTATTATATTGTTGACGAATTCCACCTGTCAATCAAAAGGTTTTATGGCTACCTACCTAATGTTACATTTTGGGAATACCCAATATGTCGTGTGAATGACTTTCACAGGCTACTAGTACAGTACAGTCTATAGGTTATTATTATGTCTTCATTGCCGTGACTACAATCATCGAGTAAGGTTATCCACCTGCTTTCGGTTATTTATTTAGTGCATTTTGTATAGGCCTATTCGTGCGTGCAATACTACCTGTAGCAATGAGTGCGGTTAAACGAATGAAATACGACTCTTCATTCAAATTAAAAGTTATCGGTTTGGCAAAAACTACAAACAACAGTGAAGCGGGTCGTAAGTTCGGTGTTAACGAAAAACTTGTGCGTGATTGGCGGAAAAGTGAAGAAAAGATTAGAGGAATGCCTCGCTCTAAATGCGCTATGCGAACAGGAACTGTACTTTGGCCGGAATTAGAGAAACATGTAGTGGAATGGGTGCTTCAAAACCGATTGAGCGGCAATATTATCACACGTTGCGCAATTCGATTGCATTCAATAAACTGGGCAAAAGATAATCCTGAACACTCGGTAAGTTTCCTGGCAACTAGAAGTTGGTGTAGCCGTTTTATGGATCGACATAACCTAGTTCTGCGACAAAAAACTAAAATCGCACAAAAACTACCAAAAGATTTAGATAACAAGATTATTAATTTTCATAGATTTGTTATAAACCTTCGAAAAAAACATGACTATGAGCTGGCTAACATTGGAAATATGGACGAAACGCCGCTGAATTTTGACATGCCTGGTAATCGCACAGTGAACGTAAAAGGTGAACATTCGGTAATTGTTAAAACAACTGGACACGAAAAAACTCGTTTTACTGTGGTTCTTTCATGTATGGCAGACGGAACAAAACTTAAGCCTTTGGTTATTTTTAAGCGAAAAATTAGGCCAAAAATTAAATTTCCATCAGGCATAATAGTACATTTCCAAGAAAAGGGGTGGATGGATGAGGCCGGTATTGACATTTGGGTAAAAAATATTTGGAATAGGCGACCTGGTGGTTTAAGAAAGAAAAAAAGCTTATTGGTGTGGGACATGTTTCGTGCGCATCTAACGGAAAAAACAAAAAAAAATTTAAAGGACGAAAATACGGATACATGTGTAATCCCGGGTGGACTTACGTCAGTGCTACAACCATTGGATGTTAGTTTAAACAAGCCATTTAAAAGTGCAGTTTATCGGGAGTGGAATAAATGGATGGCTATTGGAGAGAAAAGTTTTACTCCGGGCGGAAATATGCGTCCTGCGTCTTTAGACATTATTTGCCAGTGGGTAATTACAGCTTGGGATGAAGTGAAACTACAAACTGTGGTAAAATCATTTAAAAAATGCGGGATATCTAACGCTTTAGATTCATCAGAAGACGACGTACTGTGGGACGTAGGTGACGACGATGACGATACTGACAAGGATAGTGATGAAGCAAGGGAAGACTTGTGGGATCCATATGACGCTGCAGGAATAGACAATGGAGAGTCAGAAATTTCTGACACGGATCTATAACTGTATGTATTTTATGATACCTACCTAGGTAATTTTTTATTCTATTACTTTTTCTTTTAAAAAGAATATAGTTACGTATTTCTAACGAATATAGTGTTATGTAGTTACTTATTTCAGTTAAGTACCTCAGTGTATTTTGTTTCTCAGTCAACTACCCTGAACTTTAAAAAATTAAATTTCGTAGACCCGGTGTATAAGTCGACCTCTGTTTTTTAAACATATATTTTGCTTCTGAAACCTCGACTTATACGCCGGGATATACGGTATTTGAAATGGCAAAACTTATAAAATCATTTAAGTAACTTTTATAACAAAAATTTAAAGTAACGTAGGGTAAACCATACAGTCATTGGCACTGTTCCAGTTGTTGGCACTCTGTCATGTTTTCGTTAAAAAATAAGAAATAGGCAATATTTTGTGCATAGGGAAATTTTGTGTTAAAATATGTACCTTTTCCCTTTACAAATTAGTACTTTTTACTTTTACTGGAGCGCTAGCAGTTCCTGAATAAATTGAAGTTGCTGTCAGTGTCAACACGTTCTTAATATTTGTGAGTTTGTTAAGTTTTTGTTTAGGAAAGGCGGTTTTGTTTTCACTGTTACTTCATTACCCATCAACAAATAATAACTGGTAAGTGTTTTATTTCATAATATATACATTCTTCTTTACAAATAACAATAGTACACCATTCTAAGCTATAAAATACAATAATTTACATGGGTGCCAACTACTGTAACAATATTTCTGTCAAATACAGTTATTGGCCCAGGGTGTCAATAACTATGTGAATGGTGTTTTTTGTAAAATATGGATTTTACAATTATTTTTTGTTTAAACACGCCATGTAATTATGAAAAAATAAATTTTAAGTTAATTCTGAGTACTTTGACAATTGTTGGCATGGGGCCAATATTTTTTCATGTAATGCCATTGTTCAGTAGTCGGCAGTGCCAAATATTTTTATTGGCAGTGCCGATATAGTGTAAATCGCTTTTTGCAGCTTCTTTTTGTAAAGTTTTTAGATGTTACTGTTTATATTTAACCCACCGGGTTGGTCTAGAGGTAAAGTCGTCACCAGAATCAGCTGTTTAACAGCTGCTTTTTGGAGACGAAGGTTCCTGGTTCAAATCCTAGTAAAGGTAGTTACTTTTGTACGGATTTGAGTGCTAGACAGTGGTTACCGGTGTACTTTGATGGTTGGCGTTCAATTAACCACACACTCTTAGGAATGGTCGGCCTGAGTCTGTACAAGACTACACCTCATTTACACGTCACACATATCATCCTCATCTCATTGGGTCATGGGGTTGCTTATTGTTCTTAATTGAACAGATTGCAACGTACAAACATTAAGGATTTAAAAAAAAAACTTTATATTTAATGAAGCCTGACAGTTTTTTTGTTATTGTTTTCAGATAAAAGTTCGCTGAATGGAGAAATATGAGTAGGCTCAAGAAAAAGGACGCTGGAACTAGCAGCCCATCAACAGCTTTGTCCAGCAAACACCCGGACGCTGGAACTAGCAGCCCATTACCATCTTTGTCTAGCAAACGACCATCAAAAATTTCCGTAAAGCGCTACACAGAAAAGGATTTACTGGCTGCTGTTAATGATGTTCAAAAACACGGATTGAGTAAAAAGGGAGCTGCAAAAAAATATGGTATACCTCGAGCTACTTTACAATTTAGGTTAAGTAATAAATTTAAAAAACCTGAGCGAGGCCCTTGCCCCATATTAATGAAAGAAGAAGAAACTCTTTTGGCCAAGTGGATAACTGACTAGTAGAAAAGGGTTTCCACGAAGGAAAGACGATATAAAAGAAAGTGTGCGAGAATTTGTCTTGCTTGATGGGCGTGAAAATCCTTTTAAGGATAACTTGCCAGGAGATGGGTGGTACAAAGCTTTCCTGTGAAGACACCCAGAAATATGTGAAAGAACAGCAGAGCCTGTAACCTCAGCTAGTGCTTGTGTTAGTGAGGCAGATATTCGCAAATGGTTTGCCCACATTGAAAAGAGCCTAAAAGAGGATGGCTATTATGATATTTTAGCTGATCCGTCCAGGGTATTCAATGGTGACGAAACTTGTTTCTTGTTTTGTCCAAAAAACACAAAAGTATTGGCTTCAAAAGGGTCTAGAAATGTCTTTGAAGTGGACAAAGGCGATGCAAAGTCGAACCTTACTGTTATGTTCACTTTTTCCGCAGCCGGTTTGATAGTGCCACCTATGATTGTATATCCCTATCGACGAATCCCAGTTGCTGTACACAATTCAATCCCAGATCCTACATGGGGTGTAGGCAGGAGCGATAGTGGCTGGATGAAAGCCGAGACATTCTTTGAATACATAGCAAATGTATTCTCGCCATTTCTCATTCAGTCCAACATTAAAAGACCAGTCATTCTTTTTGTCGATGGTCATAAGAGCCACATTAGTTTTCAAACAAGTGAACTTTGCTCCCAGTTGGAAATTATATTAGTTTCTTTGTATCCTAATACGACCAGAATTACGCAGCCAGCAGACGTTGCTGCTTTTAAACCTTTAAAATCTGGCTGGAAAATGGGTGTAAATGAATGGCATCGTATGAATAAGTATTCGCAAGTCAATACCAGAAATTTTGCTCCAATTTTAAAAAATGTAATAGATAAAAGCATTTCTACGAAAATGCTTAAAAATGGGTTTCGGGCTTGTGGTATAAATATTGACAAAGAAGGAGTTTATGAACAGAGGAGACAGTCAATTTTGACGATGGACTTTGAGACTTTCTCAGTCATTATAGGCAACGAAAAAATTGAAGCATTTTCTGAACGATTGCATGACGACAGATTACCCGATGAAAGTGAAGCAGCCTTTTGTCTTTTCAAAATTTATCGGTATTTTAAGTCTAATAGCTCAACGGAAGATGACTTCGATGGAATCATCATAGAGTCCTGTGAAAACAGTA
The DNA here is from genome assembly GCA_035578175.1 of Catonia carolina. NCBI lineage: Eukaryota > Metazoa > Arthropoda > Insecta > Hemiptera > Achilidae > Catonia > Catonia carolina. The sequence goes on along the minus strand of JAQMRL010000001.1, from coordinate 144,471,633 downwards.
TTATTATATCAGAAGATCAAATGGAGATTGAATATAGTAACATTGAAATAGATGACATTCAGATCAGCGGTCTTTCACCTGATGGAAATGTACCTAATAACCTAGATATTTTCAATTTTTCTATCAGTCAAGACCAATTTCACGCTGGATTGATTGACAGTCACTCTAGCCAGTTGTGCTTGGAGCGTGATGTTGTGGATTTCTCACCCCCTCAACCAGTTGGTGGGGACAAACAGAAATCTTTAATAGCCAATTCTACCCACAGTAGATGCAATGAGTCGAGCACTGGTACATCTCACAGTGATAAAATCAATACAAGTTTTGTACCTCAACAGTTAGAGAAAGAAAATCAGGAAAAAATTCCAGTAATGAGCAGTACTAGTTCAGAAGCAGAATTTCAGAGTAAGTCTACTCCTAAAAAATTTGATAAATTTAGTGAAACATTGTTTTGGCCCGAGTCTCCAAAGCGGAAAGGAAAAAGGAATACAGAGCCTGTTCCCTTCGTTCTTACAAGTAGGGCCTGGAAAATTATGGCACTTTCTAAAATAGAAGAAAAGGAAAAAGAAGAAAAGATTAAGGGGGAAAAAAGGATGATTAGACTAAAAAATAAGAAAAGAAAGCAATTACAAAAAGAAGAAAGAGCCAAGAGAAAACTTTTTAAACCCAGCAACAACAAAACTGCTGGTAACACGAAACGTGTAAATCCCAAGTCGGGGGAAAGCCTGGTCAAGTCTGTTGCAGACTCTGTTGACTAATAATAAAAAAATAATGACTAATAATAAAAAATCTTGCCAGAAGTGCAAGTCTGGATTCATGGAGGAAGAGCTTCAAATGAACTGTACTACCTGTGATGCATCAATTCACCCTAAATGTTTAAATAACAGTGATGAAGCCATAACCTCACTAAAAAATGCAGAAATTTTTGTATGTGATAAGTGTTTAGCGGAAGTCCACAGTAGTGATGATTTAGAAACAGAATGATGTTCCTAAATCTTAATATTATTTCATAATAATTAATTATTATTAATTTTGTTTAATTTATCCTATTAGTTTACCTTGTTTGATTATATTTTTGCATTTTTTTATTATTATTTTATTATTTTTTTGCATTGTTTGTTTGATTGTATTCTTTATAATTATTAATATTGTTTAAACATTTTTACTTTTACTTGTTTAAAATAATTAATATTAATAATAATATATTATAATAATTATAATAATAATAATAATTGTATTTATTACCTTGTATTATATTGTATTCTATTGTATTGTATTCTATTGTATTGTATTACCTTGTTTAATTATATTTTTGCATTTTTTTATTATTATTTTATTATTTTTTTGCATTGTTTGTTTGATTGTATTCTTTATAATTATTAATATTGTTTAAACATTTTTACTTTGACTTGTTTAATAATAAGTTGTATTTCATTATTATTACTTCTTGTTTAATTGTAAATCGTATTTCATTATTATTATTATTAATCTTGTTTAACCGTAAGTCAGTGACCCTCGTAATTTTGTTTATAAACTGATGTACAATATATAAATAAAAACTTTATAAGTGTAATTTCTTTTAAGACAACCCTGCAAATGATCCTGTTTCCTAATCTTTTACAGGGTGCCAATATTACAACTAGTGCCAACAGAAGTGCCAACAACTGTGGATTTCTGGGTGCCAATTACTAAAAAAAATGGTGCCAACAACTGTTTTTTTGACACTTCTATAAAAAAGGTACAATTAAAAATTAACTCATGGTTCTAACTGGCTGAAAATGCATTTACCATGAAATTTCATCAATATTTTATGCAGCAAAAATATAATTTAAGAGAAAATTAATTATTTAACATCTTGGGATATACTTTTGTACTACAGAGTCCCTTAAGGTGCCAACAACTGTACTGTTTACCCTATTAGCTGCTAGTCTTATTAACTTGCTAACTTATAAGGTTAAGGGAAATAACTGGGTTGAACGCATCTAACGGGGGCCAAATAATACGATTGTTATTTGAGGAAAGGATTACATTGTTCTGATCTTGACAGGGTTGATAATTATATGACATCGACCCTTGGGTATTCCCAATTCTGTCACATTTATGTACCTGCTTACTTAGCCTTCGCTACATGGTTTAAAAAACAGTTCATAATTACTTCATTCGTCCTCAAACTTTCAAACTGTTCGCGTCTCTGAGTTCTCAGACTTTAAACTGTTCGCGTCTCTGTGGCGAAATGGAATTTTTAGAGTCAATCAAAGTGCGAAAAGTATTTAAATGAGTACGGGTTAATAAGGTTTCTACTTTTATACAAATTGGTAAAATTGAACAACATTTGTTCTGTGGGCTCAAACAAACAGTCAATTCAGTCGAAAGGTATGGAATAAAAATTATTTGTACGTTTTATTTCTATAAAATGTTAAAAATTTATACAGTTTGAAATTTTTAAAACTGTTTACCTTTTCTTGTTTTTTTTCTAGGAAAAACCACAGAACCCTTAATGCGTTGTAATTTTAAAGAATCCCGGCAACAATCTTCCATTCGTACTAATACATATTTTGCCAACTCAACCGTGCCTATTTCAAAAGTTATTATGGTTTTAGTTGGATGGATATTGAAATACTCGCATCAAACCTTGATTCGCGAAACTGGCCTGTGTAGTAATACGGTATCAAAATTAGTGACTCAATTTCGGGATTTATTGTGCACTTGGCTTATTGAAACAAGCACAAAAATTGGAGGGCGTGGTAAAATAGTTGAAGTAGGCCACAAAGTGCTTTCGGTCGTCGTAAATACAATCGAGGTCGAGTAACTAAGACGAGGTGGGTTGTTGGTGGTCTGGAAAGAGACACAAAGAAGTGCTTCTTAAAAATAAATTCGAAAAGAGATCAAAATACTCTGCTCGACGTTGTTTCAGAATTTGTAGAAATTGGAACTACAATAACAGATTGTTGGAAAGGCTATAACAGATTATTAAGCGTTTCTGGATTTGAACATGAAACTGTGAATCATAGTCATAATTTTGTTTCTCCCGGAAATCCCGTTGTACATACTCAAAGTATCGAAAGCTACTGGTCAAAATTTAAAAGAGACATGAGAAGAAGAGCAGGACGAATGTCTACCAATAATTTTGAGGGGTATCTAGTGGAGTATACTTGGCGTAGTTTGCACAAACAAAATGAAGAGCTGTTTGAAGACATAATCAAAGCAATAAATCATTTTTACCCTGTTTGATGCGTAGTTAATAAGTAATGGAAAATAATACAAATTTTGAAAAAATAATATAATAAAAAATATTTAAAAAATAATAGAATACAAATCAAAGAAAAAATTATTGTGGAAAACTATTGTAAAATTGATTGAAAACTATTGTAAAAATTATTGTAGAAAACAAATATTGTAAAAAATTATTAACGAATGAAGTAATGGAAAATAATACAAATTTTGAAAAAATAACATAATACAAAATATTTTAAAAATAATAAAATACAGAATGAACGAAAACATTATTGTGACAAGGCTCCTTGAGCCGCTGATTTTATGGATTTGGTGCACTACTTTACTACAATTTGTGTATCATCTTTATACATATAGTGGACCAGGGAAATGTCTACATGTAGCATGAAGAATGTCCTTTAAACCATGTAGCGGGGGCCAAGTAAGCAGGAATATAAATGTGACAGAATTGGGAATACGCAAAGGTCGATGTCTTATAATTATCAACCCTGTCAAGATCAGAAAATTGTAATCCTTTCCTCAAATAACAATTGTATTATCTGGCCCTCGCTAGATGCGTTCAACCCAAATAACTTTTGATCTTAATGATTTATATTGATTTAAATAAACCTTATTTACAAAAACCAAATTTTCTTTTACAATTTATTAACTATAACTTGCCTATGCAATCACTTTAATTTGCATTACTATTATTATTATTAATGGCTTATTAACCCTGCATCGGGCGCATCAAGTTACCTCCGGGTTCAATATTTACGTATAAAAAATTTTGTTGGGAAGGTTGATAGCCTTACCCTGTCGTGTAGGCCTCACCCAACATTTAAGGAAAGGTCACCATGAGTTCACTAACCGAATTCTATCCTCGTTTCAGTGAGAGTAACTCTCGTTGTGGACTGGAGGTAGCTTCCGTGTGCGCCTTATCGTGTTTAAAAAAACTTTTTTGTGATATTCTGTGAATTTTGGCATTTGTAGGCCTATACTAATCAGATTCTTTTTGTATACTGATTGATTTCTATAAGATATTTTATTGTTCTATATATCTTTAAGATATTTGTTTAAGAATTAAGTGCTTAATTCTTGTGGTTTATTGAATTTTATTTGAATATCGTGTAAATATAGTCTTAATTTCTTTTGAAAATGGATGTATTCGATAATGAAAGAATTGAAAGGACTTTTGTTAAGTGTTGAAAGGGAAGAAAGAGAAAGAATGGAATTCTGTGAAAGACCGACTGGGTCATTTGTTAGACAGCTATTTGAAGACAGTGACGAAGAAGACATTATACCTGATGACGAACAAGACGGCGAGGAAGATCCAGATGATGACCACGGGAGTGTGATAGATGAAGATTTGAATTCAGGCGGGGAGGAGTCAGTTAAGATTAATGATTACGATGATTTGGAGAATATACCCCTTGATAGTTGTTTACGTGACAATATTGTGCTGTTATAATAATTTTGGCTTATTAAAACAAATAATTTTTAACAACCTATTTACCGAAGAGTTGGCTAATTTATTTACTAACCACCAAACCCTCACCGCTCGGGCACATCTTGCATACCTGACTTCGTATAAAAACTAATAATACTAATTGATATCGTATAAAAACTAATAATGAAGGAGAATTGTAGTGTTGGAGAGGTAACTCTTTCACAGTGTCACAAGTCAACATACATATCAAAAACAGGTATGGAAAATATACATGAGCTTACTGATGATAATAAAACTCTTATAAAATTACGAGTTGACTCAGAAAAAACATTAAACTCAATCTGTTTGCACCATAAAGCATTGTATTTGACCCGATTTGAATCTCTACAAAGGGTTTGTTCTGATCCTCTGAAAAAACATAAAAAACCCATTAAAAAATCCCTTAGAGTTGTCACCATGCAACACTGTAAACAAATACTTGCTAAGGGTCATAAAGTAAAGCCGGGACAGAAACTGTGTTCTTCATGTAGGAATTTATTAATTAATAAAGAAGATGACCGTGATGAAGATACAGTTTATGCCTCAAATGACTGTACCACTGATGACGAAACTTTACCACCACAAGTTATTGCACATTTAGAAAAAGAAGCAGCTGCTGACAAGTTAAATTTATCTTACTGAAATTGGCTGTTCTCCTTTAAAGTTTCATGGTCTTGGTGAATGCAGTAAAATTTCTTATGCCAGTAAGAAATTAGAAAATTTTCAAGCAAAAGTAAAAGGCAAATTTGAAAAGGCACTAAATATAGAGTTACCTGATCCAAACGGACCAAGTTGTTCAGATGATTGGGAAGTAAAACAAAAAGCTGATGACATGGACAAGTTAATTCAGGTTATAAAAGATAAGTTAAAAATCTCTGGTAAGGCCAAACACATCCGAATTCTCACAATACCTACTTCTCTTGAGTGGTCAAGGAAAAAAATTACAGAAACCCTGGAAGTCTCAGACTATGCAGTTCGCAAGGCCCAGAAGCTTTTTAAAGAGAAAGGAATTTTAGGTGAACTTTGTCCTAAACGTGGTAAGAAGTTGAGTACTGAAACAATTGATTTAGTAAGAACGTTTTATCAAGATGACGAACAATCTAGACTTTTACCAGGCATGAAAGATGTGGTTAGCGTTGGCAAAAAACAATATGAAAGGAAACGTTTGATTCTAAGCAATATTAATGAAATGTATTCTACATTTAAATGGCAACATCCTAATGTAAAGATAGGATTTTCTAAATTTTGTTCATCGAGACCAAAATGGTGTGTTTTAGCGGAACTCATTCTGTGTGTGTCTGCACCTACCACCAGAATGTGAAATTACTCATTGAGGCAGCAGGTATTGATGAAGATTATAAACTGCTCGCCAAACTTATGTTATGTGAAGATGCTGGTAGAGAGTGTCGTTTGAGGCATTGTGATAAATGTCCCCCTAAAGATAATCTAGCAAATTTTTTAAAATCAATATTTGGACATTACGGTGAGAGTGATAGAGTTGAATATTCCCAATGGGTTTCGACAGATAGGACACAAATGATTAAGTGCTCATCAGCAGTTGATGATTTTATTACAGACTTGACAGAAAAAATTGAAGTGATCCACATTCATACATTGCCAAATTACAATCCACATTCCTTAAAAACATGAAAGAAAATTTCACGTATTATTTTTTCTAGAAAATTACGCATTTCTGAAAAATGTGTTATGGCCTGGTTGAGTTGACATGGAATGACCCACAACGCAACTAAAGGGGCTGTGGACACCTTGGACCAGATGTGTAGCCGAAAAACCAGAAGGTGGCCAATCTGTATGTTTTTCAGTATGATTAACATCATATTGGTGAATTCTTACGTTATTTATGTCCACAACATTGTTAAGCTGGGCCAAAAACCAAAGTCAAGGCGAAATTTTGCAAAAGAACTTCATCATGAACTAGTGGCACCGTGTTTAGGGGTAAGTTTGGAAACCCCAAATTTACAAAGGCAACTCCGGCAATCCATTGCAGATATATTGGGTGTACCATTGCCGAAACCTCAAGTTGGTCATCCTGAACAAGGTGCAAGAACGATTTGCAAGATATGTCCATCTGCCAAGAGGAGAATGACGTCCGTGTACTGCCGTGCGTGCAACAAGCTGATTTGTGCCGAGCATCGTGCAAAGTACTGTGTTGAGTGTGCTGAAGAACTTTGAAAACCGTTCATAGCATAAAACATTATTTTAAGATATACACTTTTAATTGTATTTAATAAAAATAAGTTTTTTCGCCTAAAACAATTTTTTTTTTTTTAATATACATACCGTCAGTCGTAAATTTTACGATACATTAGCTTTAATGAAACTTTTTGATAACCTTAGCTTTCTAGGGTTAATACAAAAGAAGATCATTAAATCCCTGATGGGATTCAAATAATTGAATTAAATACAGTTAAAATAATTACAATTTTAGAAAGAGAGGGAACATTAATATATGAAAGATGAAAGCTGACAAGACAATATTGCCTGAATAATTCACAAAACAGTAGTTTGAAAGCTGGTAACCAAAAATTTATACAATATTTTTTTTAAATTTTTGTTAGTCATTAACTCTCGAAGTCATGTTCCTTGAACAACCACATCCAAAGATAAAGGTGAGTAACCAGGGCTGGTTGTCTAGAACATATTCCAGAATTTTCTAGCATTTCAAAATCTTGACTGAAAACATAGTCAAATCATAAAGTTACGTTTTTTTCGAGGAAACTCCTCTAGAATCACTACTGATAGTAATAAGCACACCAAGTCAAAAGTGCTAAGAATTTACTACAGATAGTGATCTTGGGTTTACTATAACGCTGTAGAACTATTAAGCTCCAAAACCCCTGGCAAAATTTCTTTCACCTTAAATAGTTAAAACTTAATGTTTTAATCCAGGGCTTGCCTTTGGCAGGGGCGAGTGGAGCTACTGCCACAGGCCCCGTGCCTTTAAATTAACTTACCAGTTTTTCACAACTTGAAAATAAAAGAAAACCTAATTTTTTTAACCAAACAAATATATTACATCTACGTGTTTAGCAGATTTTGACACCATACCAAACTTAAGAGCCCCACATTCAACATTTGCCTTAAGCCCGCAACTACTAGGACCGGCGATGTTTCAATCTACATGTTTGCATGAATATTTGATCATAATATCGATGGTTGAAAGCCAAATTGTTGTAAGCGCCAATTTCGGTAAAATTTAGTTTTATCACTTTTTGAAACGTTAACAGTTATTTCTACATCCTGGTAAAATGTTGTAAGTCTCCTATGGAATTAAAAGCAGAAAATAACAGAATACTATTGTTGTAACCACCATTTGATGGCGTTTCTGAAAGCCAGAATACTGTATGGGCAGTAAGCTGTACAGCAGATTGTTGTATGTGCCATTCCTAACCTATACAACAGAGCAGTCTGCTCTAGTCGTAACTTGGTACGTACAGCCATTTTGTTGTAAGTGAAGTGTGTTCAGTATTTACAGTCGTATTATTTTTGTCGTCAGTTCAAAGTTACTGGTTATTTTGTGTATTTTAACAATACCCTCTTAAAGGTAAGAAATTGTATTATGTTATTATTGTTAATAATTGTTATTAAGCAAATCGAAATATTTTGATTAGGTTAGGTTTGTATTTTATTGCACTCGCATCAATTTTTAAGGTTATTTAGTGACTACTGAACAAGCCACTTTTTAAGTAGGTACCTACCAATATTTGTAGGTAATTTATTTACTTAACACGTTTTATTTCGCACAAATCCACCAGATCCTTTCCGATAATCAAACTTTCCCTTGTTAAACAAATTTGATAAGAGTTGAACAATTGGATTTAAACCAAGAAGCACACTGCCTTTGCCAATCGTGTTCCAGATGCCGCTAAGTCAAAAATTATCTTAGTTTTTTCTTTTTCCAGCCCTTAAAATTATGTCTTATGTCTTATGTCTGAGCGGAGTAAAAGAATACTAGAGATGGCTACAGGATTAAGGAATAATGAAATAGGGCAAGAAAACAATAGATTTGTTAACAAATTAGACAACCATAGAGTTAGGTTAGGAGACAAAAGTTCTACTATGGAACAAAAAATGATCAAGGCTAGCTCTTCTAAGGGAGATACTTCTGAAAAAAACTTGAATTCCCAATCAATATGTTTTTTTACTGTTAAAGAAGATGGTAATTCATTCGAAGTATTGCAGTGTGATGAAATTAGTGTAAATAATGTAAGTACTCATAGTTTGAGTAAAGCAGAATAATTTATTATTATAAATGCTGATGAATCAAGATCAGAAGAAAAGCCTGAACAGATTGAAAGTAACTGTAAGATCGATGAAAATAACTGGAGTACACATGAGAACAATGTTAATAATGAAATAGTTATAGTTGTAAATAATGAAATGCATTTAAATAGTATAGTTAATAAGGATATCAATAATGTAAGTGTTTTAAATGATGAATTGCTAGACAAAAGTATGAACTTTGTGCCCAAGGAGGAATGTATTATGATTTATGACCTGCTAAGCAAAACTACCCACTCAAAACCTTTACAAGAAGATTCTGACATTGAATATAACTGTGGAGAGGCACTTTAAGGCTCAGTTTGTGATAATGGAGGAGATGATGGCCTACATAGGAAAAGAACCATGTCGATTAAAACAATAAGAAAACAAAATGTACAACATGGGAAAAATTAAAAAATGAAACAATCCTTGTGTAAGGGGCAAGTGCAAGTATGGATGTTTTAATATTACTGAAAATGATCGTATTGAAATTTTTACAAGTTACTGGAACATGAGCTCATATGAAGAAAAAAAGAACTGGTTACTTTCATGTGTAGAAGATGGTATTGTGAAAAGAAGATTCGTGGGAGAAAGTCGACGTTCTAAGACCTGTACATACTTCATTTTATTACATGGAGAAAGAAGACAAGTTTGTTTACAGTTTATCCTTAATACACTAAATATTTCTCATCGAACCATTTCCTACACAAAAGAAAATGCTTCTCTAATAAATTACGCAAAAAAAGATCAACGTGGGAAACATACCCCATCCAACAAAACATCAGCAGATAAAAGGAATGCAATAATTACATTTATAAAAAGGTTGCCTGCTGTACCATCACACTATTGTCGCCGGGATTCGTCAAGGAAGTATTTGGATGCTGAGCTACGGAATGTTACAAATTTATTTCGAATTTACAAATCCATCGTAACAAAAAACCTTCTTGTAAATGAGCAAGTTTTCCGAAATATTTTTAATAGTGAATTTAATCTGTGTTTTCATGTGCCAAAAAAGACAAGTGTGTTGTTTGCGAAAAGTTTAAACACAATAACATCAGCTCACTTTCTGAAGAAGAAAGGATTCAATACGAAAATCATGTACAACTAAAAGAATCCGCCAAGAAAGCTTTTGACTCAGCCCAACTCAAAGCGTCCACTGATCACACTAAGTTTGTATGTGCAAGTTTCGACCTCCAAAAAGCATTAAATACACCTAAAGGAGAGAGTATGTTACTTTATTACTCAAGAAAATATGTTGTCTATGATCTTACAGTATATGAAAGTAAAACAAGGGAAGGGTTCTGCTTTGTTTGGAGTGAAACTGATGGCCGTCGTGGAGCCAATGAAATTTCTACAATTATTAATAAATATCTGCATTTAGTAGATGGGAGGGGTGTTATTAAAGAAGTAGCCCTTTTTTGTGATAGTTGTCCAGGCCAAAATCGTAACAGACAAATGTTATCAATGATCTACTATTTTCTTGAAAATAGTTGTAACGTCACTAGTGTTACAATCACTTTTCTATTACCGGGTCATACCTACATGCCAGTAGATTCTATGCATGCTACTATTGAACATTTTACAAAAAAAGAGACACATTTGGGCACCAAGTGAATGGCCAACACTTATTTCAAATTCGAGAGTAAATCCAAAGCCACATCAAGTTGAAGTACTAAATTATAATGATTTCAGGGATTGGAGAGTAATTGCAAACAGGTATTACTCTCACAAAAGAATACTTGATGACAATGGTTCCAAAATGTCATTAAATGAAATTAGGAGCTGTGAGATTTAGAAAAATGACAAAGAAATTAAATTAAAGTATACGTATGAACCTGATGAAGAGCCAAGACTGCTGACTTTAAGTTCAAGTAAAAGAAATCGTTCAATATTTGGTCAGCCACCACAGTTGTATGATGAACAACTGCCAATAACAGTTGCAAAATATAAAGACCTAAATGATTTATGCAAAAAAGGAGTCATTCCTGAACGATTCCACAGTGAGTATGCAGCAATTCCACAAAATTCTAAAGTGAAAGATGTTCTTCCAGAGACTGATGAAGAAGATTTAGAAGAAAATAGTCAAACGTAGATATTACTGTCATTTTCTGTATTTTGTATTGTTATGTTAAAAACCTTTAAAATAAAAAAATATTGTTTTTGAATTGATAACTGATTTCTAATTTATGTTTACTTGTGTATTGAAACTCTTCACGGTAATGGCAAAGGAAAAAGTGTGTTATTTAACAAAATATAATTTACTATTATACGATTTATTTTATGTGTTAGGTTACAATTTGTTTATGTACATCTCCAGATTCAAAAAGAGAATCACAAGACACCTACAAAACATAAACCAACACTTAAGATTACAAAATTCTGTTGTTGTATGTGCCATATTGATCATAAATATTGTAGGCAAGATTTTGTAAGGCAAAATGTTGCTAACACCCCCATTATAATAACATTAATAGTAACCCAGGAAAAATGTTTTATCAACCATACATTTAGCATTAGTGAAAAGGAAAATGTTGTAAGCGCCAAAATTTACATTTAATAAAAATTTTTTTAACAATTTCACTTAAATTTTTGACCATAATAAAATATAAAACTTTTAACAAAAAATGTAATAATATTTGTTTAAAACAGCTGATTGAACAGGTTTTACCTCTTCCTGTAGTTTTTTTTTTTTTTTTTTTTTAATTTATTTAGTTTTCATTTTGTCGCTTACAACAATTTGGCTTTCAACCATCAATATTCATGATGCAGTTGTGACACAGTAGTATTTTTGTACATAAAATCACAAATTATTCTTAATATTTTGAAGCAGTTTCATGAAATTTCTTATAATGAAAGCATTCCTTGAAATATTCACAAGGTGTAAATATTTGCAATAAATAACGCAAGCATAATTATTCCTTAGGTAGCTGAAATACCACATCAAAGGTTTGTATCTGAACTGCTAAAATTAAAAATAACACATAGCTAACGAATTATGAGAAAATAATTAGATTAAAATCTCGACATAAAAAACTTAATTTTTTACTGCTGTCATACGTACAAACATAGTGAATGTCGAAACATTCAAACATGATACCGTGTCTAAACAAGTGTAGCCTAGTACTACGCATTGAAATATCAATAACGGTGCCACAACATGGGATACCATTTATAAGTCCACTGCACTATGTACTGTATTACCTCAACCTCAGCTCAGTTATCACGCTTTGGACCAATGCAAACCAAGCATGTTGAAATACAAGTTATTTAACAAATTAATCAAACAGATTGCGTGAAAAAACAAGACAAACCTTCAGACCATCCCCTTCGTTGCATTTTGCTTAAGGAGGCCTACTACTACTTTTTTGGTTAACTACAAACAAACGCATAATCAGAAACTACTCTCCTTTTTCTGTCCGAGTGATGAATACTCACTTTATAACGACAAAAGTACAATAAAAACCTAAATACAAAAGGCAAATGACCACAAACATGAACACTTAATTTTAATTAACGACCCCCAACATACGCCAGTCCACAAACAACGCTTACAGAAAGAATATGGAAAATATTACGTTGCCAACCTAACAACACAAAAACGAAATACTTTTAATAAATAAATATTGGTTTAAAATGTTTTTTATTTGGTTAAAAAAAAGAAAATTTTCTTTGATTATAACAATAAAAAAAATATTTAGTCGTGAGGAAGTATTCTATTTTAATATATCCACCCAATAACAATAACTCGATTCAAAATGAATTAAGTACTTTATAGGTACAGTACTACTACCAAAACTAAAAACTTTTCCATAACAAGTCCAGGCCGGGTTTCTCTCTCGTTCCCTCAAGCGATATCGTTATTCCACAATAAAACTGTTGCTGCCGCTATAAATTCTCCAATTCAGGAAGGTAACGCAATAAATCATTTTTATATTTTTGCCACTCGCGATTGCTGATATAATAGTATGGTAATGGACAATTTTTTTTTGTTCCATTCGAGCGGGATTTCAAAACTTTTACAACTGTTATTCATTATTTTACTATTTTCTTAGTGTATGAGAATTTTATAATAGTATCGAGTTATGTAATTTTTAATTTCTCCAACAAAATATTTTCTTGATGCAAAATGTATAAGAATAATAATTACTCACCAGTTATCTCGTTGTGTGCAAAGTGAGCACAGTAATTAATACTATTTCAGGAGACAAAATTAGGCTTACCATAATCTTTCTGTTCAAAATCAGGACAATGAAAAAAGGGGAGTTCATGTTGTCATTGACATGGATTCACTTAAACATAGTAGCATATTTTTTTAAATTATGATAATATTTATATCCTTATTTTTGTTGTAATGCATTTTTGATGAAAATTGGTAACAATGAACAGACTTTCAATTTTCTCTACAGTATCACTAGTTCTTTTTCACACAAAACACCAAAAATTGAGCTGTAAGTCGGTAATATAATGTCATAATAATCCTCGCATAAAAATTAAAGCTTCTTTGATGTAATTTGTTTTACCAAATACTTTTCATACCTATAGCCTCTTGAAATATCGTTACAGAACCATGAGTAAACAATAATGCACTTTACATGTCTAGGTTTAAAAAACCCTGACACATTCTACCTCTGGACAAAACTCCTGACACTTTAAATGTGCACATAGTTCAGGAAAAATAGGAATGTATGGTAGGTCTAAGTAAATATAATTTTATGTCATTAAAAAATAGCCAATGAAAACTAATACAGTGTCTTCATTTATAACCACTTATTCAGATATACAGCAGGTTTTGGTATATCCCCCAATTCTTTTCTCACAGCCTTTAGATGCATTTCTTGGTTTAAAAAATACCTATGATCTATGAAGAGATACTAATTCCAAGGTTGTTTCAAAAACCTTTCTTCAAACTCATTTTAACACCACAGTTAATTACCGTACTGCTGATAATTATTTTTATCTAGTACACAACATGCACAATTCTGATTATAGATAGTTATAACATTATGACAACACATGTACATGTTTATTTTTTATTCATTGTAATATCATTCTAATGCCACTACTCCGTTTAGAGTTGGACTGCAATGAATCACAACTGTTTTTGTACAGTTGTTGCCTCAACGTTACAACGTAATTTGAGTAATTGTTAACTGGTTGTTGAATACTGCTTTAGTGATATAATTAACATAAAGAAATTATCATAAATGGTATTTCCCATAATACCAATGGCAAAGATGGTGAAGATGAAAACATTAAATACAAGAAAGTAATATCCACTCATGAACCATTTAATACGATGGAAACAGTAATCAGATGGGCTGAGGCAAAGAAAAATTTAAACTGAATGAAATTGGTACAGCTTGCTTCTTCAATTAAAAGTAATAATGAAAAGTATACGTTTAACAACTCAAACAATGATCACATACTTTTAAAAAATATAGGCCTGAGGTGTTTTAATTCCAATTTTTAGGACTATGTCTACAGTATGCCCCTGCTACAAAAAACTATTTAAGGAATGCAGATGTTTGTTCTGAAAGTCTGTTATATTGAATTATGAGTATGGTACTTTAATGTTATCTCTAATATATACAGAGTGACCCATATGCCGGATTCCCCAATATTTATGGAAATCGGAAGAAAGGTAAATGGAATAAGAAACCTACAGACAAAGAAAAAACAATTTATTATAAGAACTGTACATATAAATTACCTTGAAAATGTAATAGCAGGTGTTCAAAATGTCCACCATGATTCTCTTTACACTTTATAGTGCCTTAAAACTGATTCACAAATTTTCAACCATAACATATTATCATTTACATAGTCAAATGCAATTTCAATTGAACTTTTTAGTTTGTGCAGGTTTTGTAGCTTAGAAGCATACACTAGTTCCTTTACAATGCCCCACAGTAAAAAATCACAAGGCGTTAAGTCTGGCAAGCGCGCAGGCCATTTGATTAGCACGACAACCAATCCATTCATCAACTTCGGAATTTAAAAACTCATGAACTTCGATACCAAAATGTGCTGGGGCGTCATCTTGTTGCCAGTGAGCGATTGGACATTGTAAACAGGATTCTTTTTAAGTTCCGGAAATACTTCTTCCTGCAGCATTTGTAAGTAATTTTCCAAGTTAACATTTCCCTCAAAAAATAAGGACCTGTCAGTGCAGTACTCGAAATACCTTCCCATACCCATAAAACATTAAGCTCTTTTTGAATTACAATATGAGGATTTGTATCCGACCAGTACAAGCAGTTATACCGATTAACAAGTCAATTGAGTTTGAAACATACCTCATCAGACCATAAAATTGATCGCAAAAAGTTTGGATTGGCTTCTGCACGGATAGCGACTGTCTCACAGGATTCCAACCACCTATCACGATCACCCTCATGAAGCGCTTGGAGTAAAGATGGACAAAATGGCTTCAATTTTAATTCCTTCATCATCCTTTGCACGCTAGTTCATAACCTTAGTTCAGAAGATGCCTTATGAGTTGATTTACCAGGACTGGATACAAACGCTTCAGCAACCTTTTGTAGGTTATCGTCATTGCAAATCGATCATGGATGACCACACTTCGGTGCATTTAATACACTTCCTGTGTTTTCAAATTTCTTATTTAACTTACGTAAATGTTGCCAAGTCGGTAACGACAAACCTGGATACTTATCATACATTCTTCCAATACCTTAACAGTATTTTTATGATGCTTCCACCACAACTGAAGCATACCGTTCAGTTGTAAACATTTTAAAAGTACCGTTACAAAAAAAAAAAAAAAAATAGTAACTACAAGGAGACATACCTCACACTAGCCACTGTTACAGACAACTAATGAATGTTCAACGTGATGCTGCCAACATTACACTGTTACCAACTTATCAAAATGAAATGTCCCATCCCATGGGAAAATCGACATATGGGACACCCGCTTCATCTATAAGCCTGTTCTGCATGTATATACACACTGCAACTTACTTGTGTTAAGTACGTGATATATGCCAGTTTTGGAATACTCCCAAAAACCTTGGTTTTGGAATACATGAAAATTGTAATTGATGTGAAGCTAATGAAACTGGGAAAACAAATTATCTATTCAGAATTGCTTACTTGATAGATTTTTCTTTACAATCATTTCTTTCAAATTTAGAATGTTTATAATATGGCTCGTACATCTTGATCTTCAGAAATCGTCCTTTTCTACGCCTGCATAATTTTTAGAATCACTTTCATTCTGTGAAACGACTTCTTCAATTATAACATCATCTTCCAACCACTCATTTTCGATTTGTTTTCCTTTCCTTCTAAAACGTTAAGGAATAGTTTCAATAGTTATACAGATCGGACCAAATTCAGCAGCGAGTCAAGCGCACCCATGTTGTCTTTTTATTGGAAACTGTACTTAGCTGGCACTCGGTTACCGAAATGAAAGTGTAGAGATCAGAGCGACCACTAGTAAAAGTTACATTACCAACCTGAGCCAACTCATTTAGTCTGTTTTGGCTGGTCTGTAGTAGTGTCCCAGGTTCATAAATAAAAAAACTCCAAAAGGTTTTATTCTCAAAAATTCAACTTCTTTTATTAAAAAAATCCTTGGTAAATTTTTTTAAAATACTTAAAAACAATTAAAATTCTTAAAATTCTTTAAAATAGTTGAATCTTTTATCAAAATCTTCTAAAATCAATGTTTAAATTTAAATATAATGCTTTGAAATTAATAAATTCGTAATATTGTTTTTTTTATAAAAATTGTACAAACCACCTATCCTTTTAAAAGTTTTAAAAAGGAATGGAGGCAACAATCCAATTTTATTAATTTAATAAAATTTTCTTTTTTATTTTTTTTTGTTCTCACATCTGACAGTTCTGTAAATGAGATCATCTGGTACGTTGATGTTGATGCTGTGAAGTTATGTTTATGTTTACGTTTGAGTGTTGTTAATGTGTGTACTGTCCGTTGTGTGTCTGTATATGTGTCTCCTATTACAATCTTCCCCCCCCCCCCGGGAGAGGAAACAGAAGCACAAGGCATGTGCAAGCAATAGAAAGGGGGTGGGTGCTTAAATGTAAAAAGAAAAGGTGAGCATGTAGCAGTTGTCGGCCTGAGACGGTAAAATTCATTCATTCGGGGCCCCTTTCATTAAGACATTCAAACAGCATGCAAACAGCATAGTTTTTGTTTTGTTACAATCATCCCAAGCTCGAGTATCGCGACAGACATCACCTACAAAATATTTTATGTCTTTGAGTAAATTATGTAACCTTTTTAAGGTTAGAAATGTGTTCTTTAGTTATTTCCCCTCCAATAGTCTTACGGAGTAAGGCTGTAACTGGAGTAGAGAAGCCGATGATATAAAAACGTTCAGACCATCGATATGCCATTTTTGCACAAATATTTTTCCGTTTCGAACTTACGGGGTGAGTTTTAAGCAAAACTTTATCTCCCACCGAAAACGGATTGGGGTGGCGCATAGCATTATATCTGCGCGCCATATCATGATGAGATTTAATTAGCTTTCTTCTAATATCACACATCATGTTACTGGAACGTACAGGATTTCTATGAAGGATATCTTGGATATTCCATGCTCTATCCAACGGGGTTTGAGCTGGAAAAGTATGTAATATGTCAAATGGACATTTTCCATGCGCATTATGTTGAGCCATATTGAAGGCTAATTGAAACCAAAATAGGGATTTATCCCAGGTTGTTTGAGTCGTTGCATGGTATGCAATAAGAATAGACCTAAGATTCCGATTTAATCGTTCGGCGTGAGATGGTTGGGGATGGTAGGGTGAGAGGGTGGTTCGTTTTATGCCTAGATTGAAACAAAAGTTTTTAAACATTATGGAATTAAAATTTTTAGCGTTATCTGTGACAATTAACCTCGGGATGGAGTAATTTTGGAAAATACGTTTTAATTCGTCTATAATGGAGGATGTATTAGTGTTTTTTAATGGAGATAACCATGTAAATTTTGAAAAACTATCTACTACCACTAGAATATATTTATAACCTTGGTTGGTTTTTGGCAGGCTGCCTACAGTATCAATAAACAGCGTGTCAAATGGCGCTGTCGGAACTCTGGAACTAAGATTCCCCCATTTATAATTTATTCCAGGTTTGCTGCGTTGGCAGGTTGTACAAGCATTCACTTTTAAAGGAATTTCTCGATATATAGCTGGCCAATAAAAATACCGTGTGATTTTATGTATAGTTTTATCAACACCTAAATGTCCGCCAATTTCCGAATCATGAAAATATTTAAATACGAAATCTTTTAAGGAATCAGGGAGAACGATTTTGGTTGGAGTATTGTTTTTATCTTTTAAACATAGGACTCCTTTGGATAAACAAAATTTATTATCCATTTGTTGTTTTTGTTGTAGGATAAAGGTATCCTGTTCCTGATGTTGTTTGATGTCTGTAAAAGATAGGGGGAATTGGGATAATAAGGTATTAATATAAGATATATCTTTTGAGATATCTTCATTATTTAAATCATACATCCTCGATAACGCGTCGGCTACATTATTATCCGAACCACGGATGTGATTAATTTTAAATTTAAAAACAGATAATCTAAGTAACCATCTAGCCAGTCTACCTAACTGTTTTGGTCTGGAAAGAAGCCAGGCTAAGGCTTGATTATCGGTTTCTAAAAGAAATTCACGATGTGTTAAATAGGTCCTAAAATGATCTGTTGCAAAAACAACTGCAAGACACTCTCGCTCATATGCAGAAAACTTCCGTTCTGCTTCTGTTAATGTTTTGGAAGCATACGCTATAGGTTTTCTAGATCCTTCTTGTTCCTGAAGTAGGACAGCTCCTAGACCCGTATCAGACGCATCCGTCTGTAAAATGAAAGTTTTGGAGAAGTCTGGTATTGCCAATATCGGGGGATTAGCGATTGCCTGTTTGAGATCTTCAAACGCAATTTTTTGTGAGTCTCCCCAGATAAACTGAGTGTTTTTACGACGCAACTTATTTAGGGGTTCGATCCTATCAGCATAATTTTTGATAAATTTAGAAAAATAATTAATCATACCACAATATCGATGTACTTGTTTCACTGTCGTAGGCTGTGGGTACTGCAATATTTTTTGTGTCCTAGTTGAGTCTATAGAAACTCCTTTGTACGACAATGTGTGTCCAAGAAACGGTATTTCATTTACAGCAAATGTTACCTTATCAGGATTAACTGTAATGCCAGCTTTCCGCAGAATTGCCAATACTATTTTAAGGTGTCTGACATGTTCTGTAAAACTTTTAGAATATATTAATATATCGTCCATGTAATTAAATACAAATTTATATTTAATATTCTTGAATATTGTATTCATAAGGCGTGTTAAAACTTGTGCGCCAGTCGACAGACCAAAAGGTAATCTTACATATTCGTATAAGCCATCCGGTGTGCAAAATGCGGTGATTTGACGAGATTTTTCTGTCAATGGTATCTGATGGAACGCTTGCGCTAAATCTAAAGTACTGAACCATCGTGCATTAGAAAACCATTGAAAAGCATGATTTATATTCGGTAAAGGTTGAGCCTCAGAGTCAATTATTAAGTTAACTTGGCGATAGTCTACGACTAGGCGACTTGTGCCGTTTGGCTTCGGAATTAAAAATGCTGGGGAGGAATAAGGTGAAACACTTTCTCTAATTACTTTATCTTTTAATAATTTATCAATTTGTTGTTTCATTTGGAGCGTTTTTATTGGATTTAAGGGATAGGGCCTAGATTTTATAATTTCACTATTTCTGAGTTTAATATCATATTTCAATACATGGGTACAGCCTAATTTAGTAGTGAGTACATCAGGAAATTCCTTACATAAATTATTAATTGTATTTTTAATATACTCACTTTGTTCTACGTTGTTAATCTGTTCTGGATATAGATTGGTTAGAGAAAATTGTTGATTTTTTGCCCAATCAAAGGTTAGTATAGATCTTGTAGCATTAAATATTGCGCGAGTTTTTTGTAAAAAGTTCATTCCGAGTATTATTCTGTGTTGTATTTTTGGTAATATTTTAAAATTTATTTTCCACGATATTTTTTGAAGAGTAATTTTAACCCAGATCTGCTTATTTATTTTTAGAGGAAATCTATCAGCTGTAAGGCAAATTGTGTTAATGTTTTCTTCCTTTATAATCGCCTTCTTAGTTTTTAAAAATTTATACAGTTGTTGATTAATAATGTTATGGGTGGAACCAGAATCGATGAGGGCGTTAAATATATTATTTTTGATTTTTATTGCTAAAGCTTTCAAAGTATAATTACAATTTAACCTGTTTTCTTTTAACTTTAATTGTTTACATGGGTTATGTTTACAAACACACATCATATGTCTATGTTCAGTGCATTTGTAAAGATTTAGTTTTTTGAAACATCATTATTTCCTTTTTGCTGTAAAAGTTTACAATTCCTTTTGATATGACCTAATTTATGGCAATAAAAACATTTTAAAGTGGTTGCAGGCATTTGTGATCTGATTTTGTTGCAAGCTGTATCTTTTAATGTATTTTGTTTACCTTGGGTAGGTACTATGCTATTTACATTATTTATTACGCTTGTATTATCTATTTTAGATAAACCGATGTCATTCAGAGTCCTAGCATAAACTCTTTCATAGACATAGGCATCTAATTTATTGAAATCTTGTAAGTTATTAGGTTTGCCGATTATACCTATGTGCGTGGCGTATATTTCATTTAAACCAGTTAAAATTATATTAATTAACTCACCTTCTGTCAGATCTAATCTTAACACCTCATGGTTTTCTAAAATTTCTCTCATGTATTCAGCAAGGGTCTCCGTTTGTGACTGATTTCGATATAATAATTTGAGTTTTAATATTTCTTTCATTTTTGGTGTGATTAGTTTACTTACTAAATCTCTATGAAATTGATCAAAATTATGATTATTTCTAATAGAATTTTCAAAAATTTGTTCAGTGAAACCGGTCATAAACGGAGTTAACAACACTAAAGGTAAATCAACTGCATAACGTTTCTGTATTTGTTTAATAATTTTGATATTTCGTACCAACATGTCAATGTCACGTCCATCAGTTATAGTTAATTGTTTTAATTCGTTTTCAATTGGATTTGCAATTTTTGTCCAATTAAAATTTAATTCACGATGAAAATAGACGGGATTATGGTTACCTACTGCATTTGGTATTAATATATCAGGAGTTTCGTTTCTAAGAACAGGATTTTGTAATTCTGGGGGATGTAAAAGATTAACATGACTAAAATCAAGATTTCCTTGTTGTTGATCAGGTAAGAAATTATTTCCTAAATGTGCATCTTCAAGGTTTATGTTGTTTTGCTCGAAATTAGGTTCAAGTTCGAAATTTTGTAACCTATTAACTTTCCAAATATCAAATCCTTCTTTTAAATTTTGAAATCCTACGAGTTTATCTGGTTTGTTGGGTAATATGAATGCTAATATTTTGTTAAGCCGATCATCAAATATTTCAGCATTGTACCTTTCTAATTCAGTTAAATTTTCTATGTTTCGTAACTTTACCAAATAGTTTTGACACTCCGTCAGTTGTTTGTCTATGTCAAATCTATGTAGTGTAGTTAAATCAATTTGTCGTCCATTATCTAAGAGTTTTTGTAATCTTTGCCTTTTTTGTCTTACGTTTCCTGTTGTCGTGCTTTTTCGTATTCGTAGTTGGAAGTTAACGTTTGTTTCGTCTAGTTTAGTGGGGTCAAGAATTGGTGCTACTTGCCTATTCATGTTTCTACCTGTTTTTGTTTAGTGATGGTGATGATTTAAGTGTATGTGATCAATGACTTACTAGATGACTTCAATATACCTGCCAGATGTGAGTCGTTTATACTTTGTAATTGTTATTTATAATTGGTTTTTGTAAATTTTAGAAGATTTATTTTATCGTATGTTTTTTAATGAATTTGTTTGATAAATTTTGTTCCGGTTCGTTTGATATTTTTGTTTCTTGAAATTATCCTGAAATTATCTTGAAATTATCTTGAAATTATTTTGAAATTATTTTGATATCCTGGTTATTGTGTTTTTTGAATGTTTCAAATCCTGGTTATTGTGTTTTTTGGAATCCTGTTTATTGTGTTTTTTGGAATCCTGGTCACGGCACCATTTTTTTGTCCCAGGTTCATAAATAAAAAAACTCCAAAAGGTTTTATTCTCAAAAATTCAACTTCTTTTATTAAAAAAATCCTTGGTAAATTTTTTTAAAATACTTAAAAACAATTAAAATTCTTAAAATTCTTTAAAATAGTTGAATCTTTTATCAAAATCTTCTAAAATCAATGTTTAAATTTAAATATAATGCTTTGAAATTAATAAATTCGTAATATTGTTTTTTTTTTATAAAAATTGTACAAACCACCTATCCTTTTAAAAGTTTTAAAAAGGAATGGAGGCAACAATCCAATTTTATTAATTTAATAAAATTTTATTTTTTATTTTTTTTTGTTCTCACATCTGACAGTTCTGTAAATGAGATCATCTGGTACGTTGATGTTGATGCTGTGAAGTTATGTTTATGTTTACGTTTGAGTGTTGTTAATGTGTGTACTGTCCGTTGTGTGTCTGTATATGTGTCTCCTATTACAGTAGTGGGCGCCAACTGTATTTTATACTGTACAATTATACTGTACTGTCATACATGTGGATCCCCAAAAAACTCATCCGAGGGAGTAGAAGCTCTGCTTTAAAAGTGACCATGTACTATCAACATTAATGATTATGTTAACCATTAATCACTAAATCAATAAGACAATAGCACCAAAATACTGCATTACAGATTATGGATAATTATATTTGAGAGAGAGAAATGATGTAATCAGAGAACAATTGGTGATGGACAGGCTGACAAGGAGGGTTGGGTAGACAAAGCTATGATAGTTTGGTCATTTCAACAGGAAGGAGGAGGGTAGGCTGCCAGAAAGGATGTCGTATTTGATGATGGAGGGAAAAAGATCATGGGCCAGACCAAGAGTGAAGTAGATAAGATGGACAGTTATAGATGAATTGCTAAAGAGCAATGGAAGAAAGATGCCTCAGCAATAGAAGAGGTGGAGAGGATGGATTTTACTATCCCTCTATGGGACAAAAGACACACTTTCTTTTTAACATGCACTGAATTTCATAATGTAGCATAATGTATTTAATATTAAGGTTTATGGAATCACACAATGTTTCAGCAATTAAATATATTTATTACATGTAGAAACAGTATTCACAGTATGGCACTACTATTTACAAATTATTATAGTTCAATACAATATAATTAACAACATAATTTAAAATTTACCACTTTAACTAAAATATTACATAGAATTTAAAAACCACAGCACAACCAATTTTTTTAAAACAGATTTTAACTAAAAAGGTTTTATTTAACAAATAATTTTTTTAAATTAAATTTTATTTACTGAAATTTCAATTTCAGTTACCTATATTTATAAAAAGTACATTAATTTAGATGGCTATTAAACAAATAGAACCCATCACAAAATATTTAACCATAATTCTCAACACAATATTACTATCACTGCATCAATAGACATTTATTTACATCATTATTTAAAACTTGTAAAAGATTGGCAATTTCAAAAAATAATCACAGTTTATGAAATTGTTATTTCCCATACTGTTTTATACACCGTGCTTCCCAACAAATCTGACGTATAGGGAAATTAACATTGGACAATGTACTGTTGAGATCAATCTTATTACAAAAATGTAATATTACTTTTATTTTATACTTTTATACTACTCGTATATTGGAATTGAATAACATTTTTGTGATTATTCATTAATAATTAAATTATTACCTATTCAAATCTTTTGTAGACTCATTTTTATTCTGTTTCCTAACAACTGGGGTAATGAAAGTAAGATTACACCCTTATAAAAAGATTAATGTTGACAGTACATCCAATGTTAATTTTCCTATACGTCAGATTTGTCGGGAAGCATGGTAAATATATTATTATTACTAATATAATATAACAAAATAATATAGCATAAACATGAATTGTAACAGAGTATTAAAATATGAGTAGATATTAAAACATCAGTAACACATCTAAACAGTTGCACGGAAGTAACAGAAATTTAAAAAAGTAAAATTGTAGATTACTAATGTTAAACCTACCAATTTAGAGCAATATAAATTAATTAATTATTTCACTCAAATAATCTTTATAATACTGTCATTATTTAATCTCTTGCCAACCATCAGATTCTTTTAGAAAATAACAAACTGTAAGTTGTAAAGTAGCTGATAGCAAAACATCTTAAGTTAATATACACAAATATATTTAATGACATTACCATTTAAGACTGTCAGAATGTATGAAGACCATCAAAATAAGCATCTGAAAAATATATACCCTTGTTTGCAAATTCACTTAGGTAAAAACAGGTGTACGGGTACCTACCAAATATTTATTGACATAAAAGTAAGCTTAAAGTATAAGTTAACTTGGAACTTCTTTACATCTTGCAAAACAAATTACAAAACTAAATTGAATTTGAAGAAACATACAGTACAAACCATGACAATGGTAGGTATATAATGATTGTTTACAACTGATAAATTAGTGAAGCGTCAATGATGATCGAGCAGAGTTATAATTCAGACCAGATAAACAACCTTGATTAACGTGATAAACTGGGATAGCCCTGCATTTGCAGGAAGCTCACCTTACTGCGATTCTGACTATAACACAGTTATTACTCGTTCTTATGGATCGATATGATTCATAATACCAAATGATAATTCCTACAAAATAGTTATACTACTGTGTATTCTTCCTGAAAAATTTCATATAAATGCAACAAATTGCTATGAGATACAACCTATAATTTATGCCTATATTTATCCATTAAGAATAATTTATGATTACAAGTGATAAAAGACTGCAATAAGTTTATTTAAGATTTGTTGATTTATTGATCCATTGATCAGTAATGATACCATTTTGATACCATTTTTCACCACCAGTGTAACATCATGACCGATAACATTTATTTTGTACTAAAAACAACTACATTCCTCTTTAGCAGTATTCTGCAAAATGTATTCTGAAATAACATAAGCATAATCTAAAATAGCAACAATAAATAAGGTACAATAACATTTACTATTAAAAAAATTAAAACAATACTACTGAGTTTATCATATAGAGCAGTTAACGTAAAAAATAACTAGGTAGTAAGTTTCTTTTTGTGCATTAAAAAATAATTTATACACGGATTACACTTTAACAACAGAGACTTAAAACTTATTTGTAAAACAATAATTAAAAATAATACTGACAATATTATGGAAACTTATTAACATTTCCAAAAGTAAATAACGGAATGTTCTACATTTTCATATTTTATGAAAATAAAAACAACATTTTTATTATAGTTCAATTTCTTATTTTGGGTGGTTGGGAGACTGCAGAGGGAGAAGCATCTGGAGGTCAGCGGGATCACCCTCTCCCACAGTAAATCAATCTTGTCCTGATCTCAGAAGGTAGGCACACTAATTTCCTGAGCTGGTTATAAAAGAGATGAATGAAAGTGAGAGTGAGGGTTGGTCAGTGACAGCGAGAGGCGAATTAGGCTACGGTTCCTTTCCACGCCTCGCTGACAGTATGTAAATATTTTTACCTGCATTTCCCTTATAGTATTATATAAAAACAGTTCCGAGGGAGGTGGAGGGTTCTTTGCTGATGACGGATCAAGTGGCCAGGCAGCAGGTTTTTGGTTGGTAGGCGGTTGCGGCATCCTTGGGGCTGGAGGACACCTCAATTGAGTCCAACACTACTTCCCCCATCGTGAGGGAGTGAACATGAATTTTTCTCGCAGCCTCGGATAAAAAAAAATTTCTAATTTTATTTTTTATAGCAGACTGATGGTATTCCATAACTTTTTAATCCAGCACCTCCAGTAATCTGTCGTTATTAGTAATTGCACAGCTATTGGCAAGACAGTTGGGGAAGACCAATGAGTGGAAGTTGATTGCTATTACTAGCTTCTCTATAGGAACAAGTGAGGAAAGCAGCTAGGCACCAAATGATGACAATTTAGTAATGGATATAAATGACATTGGGTACGACATGATGAGGCTTTAAGTGCAACTAAAATGTCTATAGAAAAGGAAGAAAAAATGGTATATCATCAGAAGCTATTCTAGACATTTAAAAAGTTCAGGAAAGTTTTGAAATGTCCGTTTGGTAAGAAACAGAAAACCATTGATAGTTATTTTCGTTTAGCATTTTAAAGTGTTTAAAACGCGTTTTAAAGTGTTTTAACATGTTTAAAACGTAAAGTTTAAAGTGTTCTTATCAGTTTGCAACTCTACATTATAGGCCTCATAAATAATAAAAATTAAATTAATATTATTTTAGTTTTATGTGCATTCATTAATTAAAAGTGAAATATACAACAGGTTGTACATTTTTTGACTTTTTAATTGAAAAATAGACCCAATGTATAGTATTTACTATTCCCATATTTCACGCAATCATTTCTGCTAATCCATTGTTTTCGATAATCCAGAAATAGGACTGCCTCATGTTTGCCAAATTACCGCAAATTTACTATATTAGCAAAAGAGCATTTTTTTCATAAAACTGATGTGGCAAAACTATTTATTTTTAAAACAACAAATTTTAAGGGAATGTTTGTTTTTAAATTTATACCTATTTCAAAAGCTGAATTTATCAATATTCAACTAAAAAAACGATCTCAAATTAATTTAATTCGTTATAAAAACGAATATTATTTCAACTACCCCACTATAATATAATTGACTTGAGCTTAGATTAATTTTTTAGAAACCTAAGATAAGTATTGAAGAGTGATAAAGAAATGAATTGTCTTTAAAAACCTGTTAAATTGCAGTTTTAATGGTCACTAACTCTTTCTGATATATACCGGGTGTCCCACGGAATTTGAACCATAGGGAAATAGCATTGATTTTCATTAGTTTGTTAATGTTTTCTTCCCATGAATAAATGAAAACTTGTTATAAACAGGAATCATTAAAAAATGTTTAGACCTTTATAAATATCAATTTTGATACATTTTAAGCTGTATTTTAGCTTAAAATAATTTTTTAGGCCATTTTCTATAAGTATTGTAAATTTTATGAAATATTTGGCTTGCCTGGGTGGAGTAATGATTTTAGCGTTGTAGTGTGGTGAGATGGTAAATTGGTGGATCGAATCCATCAGCGGTATAATTTTTATATTATCAAAATATTGGAAATAAATTATAATAATAAACGTTATAATTTATTTTTGTTTTACAAAAAAAAATGTATAAATGAAAAAAAAATATTTTTACTATATATAAAAAGTATCAATACTATCAATACCAAGTACGGAGAAATTAAAATGGTAAAAAAGTTCAAATATTTGGGTGAAGTTATAACACATAATGCCATTGATAAAATTCCACTTAAGGAGAGAGCGGAGAAGCTGGAAAGAGCTTTCAACACAGTTAGACACATATACAATAAAAGGAACCTATCAATCACCGCAAAGATAAGACATTATACAACGGTAATCAGACCTTTGGTTCTTTATGGTTCCGAAACCTTGGCTATGAACAAGGAAAACAAAAACTTGGCCCGAATTGAGAAAAGAATCCTAAGAATGATATGCGGACCACTCAAAACAGAAGACGGGTACAGAAGGAGACCAACATCAGAGATATACAGAGTCTTGGAACCCATAGACTCAGCTATAATCAGGCGTAAACTGAAATTTCACGCATACATTATGAGAATGAATAACCAAAGATGGGTGAAACAGATTTACAATAAAACCCTTAACATGAAGAATAGTACTCATATATTCAGTAAAACAGTTAAACAATTCCTAGAGAGATATAAAATTACAGAAGAACTTTGCCAAAACAGAGAAAAGTTTAGACAACACATTGAAAAAGTGGAAGTCTTTGAATGCGAAAAACCTAAAAGTAAACCGGGGACCAAATGGACCCAAGAAAGAAAAGAGCAATTTGCTAGCCAAATGAAAGCCTACTGGCAGCAACGGAAAATGAAGAATATAAAAATAAACCTTCCTAATTAGTATTTGCGTAGTCCTTAGAAGGCTAGACCGCAAAAAAAAGTACTATAAATAATTAAAAAGAAATAAAAAATTATTCAATACAAAAAAAAACATTATACTTCAGACTTTAACCTGAGCTCTCTCAATGATGGATACTAATATGCTAACCATCACAACAGAGATTACAGAAATATGATGTAAAAACAGACACTTTTACATTTACATACATATACCCTGACCTCGGTCCTAGCAACTTTCATTTATTTCTGCATCTGAAGTCTTTCCTTGGCGATCAGCGGTTAAATAGCGATGAAGAGCTGAAAGAACATGATACCTCTTGGTTGACTACAAAGGCGGCAGCATTCTATGAAGAGGGTATACAAAAGCTTGTACCACGCTATTACAAATGGCTGGAAAATCACAGGAGTTATGTTGAAAAATAGTTGAAGAGTTGTAGATTTTTATGAAATAAATTTCATTGTTGTATCTGAACTTGTTCTTTTTTTATTTTAAAACGGAACTTACTTTACGAACGTACCTCGTATTTAAATGATTTGAAGTTGAAATGCAGTTTAAATTGTATCCATTGATATTTTGTAAAGGTCTAAACACATTTTGTTATGATTCCTAATTATAACAAGTCTTCATTATTTGTGAGAAGGAAACATTGACGAACTAATAAAAATCAATGCTATTTCCCTATGGTTCAAATTCCAATGGACTTCCGGTATATGTAAATACATATACTTTTTTTTTCAATTATTTAATACGAGGATTATCGTAGGCACAAATTTCTCAATTACAAAGCACTCTTCTTTATCTAAAAATATCTGAAGAGATTCATTAATTTTGTAAACCTTATAAATAAACTAGAACATTTTCTTTTTATGAAATTATACAAGTACTTAGATATTATTTTAAAGAGAATTTAAGATCGAAAAAAGTAAGATCGAGTAAATTATCACTCATGTTTACAATGTTGAACATATCACAAAAATTATGTGTGATACACTACACTGTAAATTATTCACAGAATAAGCAAAAAAGTAGGATTTGTTTTCTTTTCAATTATTATCTTACAACAGACAAGTAATATTACATTTTGAAAATAGAAATTGTTAGCATTAAGAAAAACTAGAAAACTTATACACTACAATACTAAAACATATCATATTAACTTTTTAAAAAATTAACAATCGCTTAGATAGCAATAACATTTTCCAATTATGAAAATATATCAACCAGTTCTTGCCTTAAGGCAAAATAGTTCACACAGAACCAATTACACTAAATAAAACATTAAAAAGGTAACAAAAACACAATAATATAGAAACATCAATTTAATGGCTAGCTTGGAATAGTGCAGCTTTTTCTTGAAATGCTAATCTTCTCTCCATTCTTTCCTGTTCTTCTCTCTTTCTTTCTTCCTGCTCTTGTCTAATTTCATCTTCAAATTTACTACCCTTTCGTAATTCTTCAATCTGGAAAAACAATCAATATTATAAATAACATTCCTGGTTTAATTCAACTACTTTTTTATTTGTTCATACTTGACAAATATTTCACTCGCTAACGATTGCTATTCAGTAATACGTGATTTCAGAGTAATAAACACAGTCTTTGGTGGATTAATTACATTAATACAAAAAAAACTATTTATGGGAAAAGTATTGATCAATAGTGTTCTTTTTAGTTTCATTCTTTCGTTTCTCTGTCTTCTCTTTATGCCAATGAAGCATCAGAAAAGTTTCGTACAGCTCTCGAGAGCACAAAATTAATGAAAATATTAAATATTTTATATAGCAAAATACAGTGACTGAAGTAACTTTAATGTTATACAATACAATATATTTATTTATACAGGTCGTACAGTTCCATAGCAACTCGTAATGAGATTCATACTGAGTATGGCAAGCGAGCTTAAGAACGAATGGTGTAGGGCAGTGGTGTCAAACTCAATTTTGCAGAGGGCCATATATTAAATTTAGAATGTGTAGGCGGGCCAGATTCAAATAACAAAAAAATGTACTGAATTATTATAAAATTTTATTTATTTAATTGTATAGTATATAATATACGGTTGTTAAAAATCATATCAAAGTTATAAAAGATGGTAATTATTTTGAGCTCGAGGATCCAGATACCTGACTTCTCTTGTTTTTGACAAGCTCATTGATGTCAGGTAGAGATGGCGTTACTGTCTATCTTTCTCGCTTGTCTAGGCACGCGCTGCCCTTAAAATTACTTATAAATGTAGTGTGCGCATTTTAAAACTTCCGTAGAGGAATCGAGTGAAGTCTTAAAGCTCTAAAAAAACATGATTCTTCTTTCTGTGACACATTGCGATCGCGGGCCGTATTGATACAGCCCGGGGGCCGGATGCGGCCCGCGGGCCGTATCTTTGACATGACTGGTGTAGGGGAAAACACATATACTGCTGCGCTTACTGTATGCATGGCAGTAATGTTGCAGTTGGAATTCTACCGAATGAACCGATAACAGGTGCGTCCGTGTTTCATTTTGTTGTACTTCATTTCAGGCATTAATAACCAGTTTCATTTACAGTTTCTTAACTGAAATATTTTAAGGAAGGTAATTATTTATAATAGAAATTTCCTTTTATAATTTCACAAAATGTTTAATAGTCAATAAACACAATATGAACATTTAGCGTGTTTAATTATTTACACTCAATCTGTATGTTTCAGGGCAAAAATAAATAGTTCTGCTTCTTATCACACATAGTCAGTCAATTAAATGAATGAATCATTTAATAACAGAAGAGGTAACGATGTAAAAGACACTAATCAGAGTTATCTCCTCTGAAAGTAATGAATTTCATTATACAGCCAGACCCTGTGGGGAATGAAGTGAAGGTGTCATTTGCAGAGTGGAAAATACGTGCTTTTCAGAGGACTCAGCATGCTGATAAGCGTACTTTTCCATTCAATGAGGAAGGAAATTGTAGGTAAAACACCTCACTTCTCGTTTTACCTAGTAAAAACCTCTACAGGTTCAAACCAGCCTTTCGGCTGATGACCTAAACAAGGAAAATTTAGCTTGAAAGAGTTGGAGCAGGAGAAATAGACAGAAAAGGAGAAGTGGGTGGTCCTATGCTACGTGACAACTAAAGACTCGTCTTTAACCTACTCATTTACTTGGCGGAGAGTTGTTATGGAACAGTACAACCTATACTACCCATTTTAACTGTAAGTACTAAAAGACTTTTAAAGTTAATAAATTACTTGTAATATTCAGGAACATGAAACCACAAGTAAAAGAAATACTTTATCAGATAAAACTTTAATTACTAGCTGGATTGCAGAGGTGGATCGAGCACCAGAGTACTCCCCCACCCTCTTGCCATTAAGTATGATAAACTATAGAAAAATATATCTATACAAAATTATTTAATAAACCAAAATGCCAAACTGCAAAATTTATAAGCGTTATTAAATGTTAAAATCACTTAAAAATGCAGTATTATAACTTCCAAAAACATTTCTAGGCCACAAATAATTTTTCTTTCAGTCACTTACAAGAGATGTGTAGCAACCTGCCATGAACACTCATCAGTGGTTGTTTCAACACAATTTCAATAAATACCACGAACCACACTTTATGACAGTTACAAAAATGAGCAGTTATGTATCACAAAACCAAGAATTTTTATAGAATATCATAAAATAATAAATACAATAGTTCATTTGTAGTTGAGAATGTTGTAAATTTTATTCTTCTAAAATTACTGGTAGTAGTCTTGTAGATAACCTATTTCACATATAATTTTCCTGATTGCTACAGATTTTAAATTTTTATTCATCCACCAATTATAAAAACAACAAGCGTATATGTGGAAAAACTTAAACAATGTACACAATTTTTTTTAAATTTTAACAGAGATAAATGACTTTTCCCTTTAAATGGAAAAATGTAAAGTAAAACTGACTATTTGATGTGAACAATTTACAAATGAAAAAACGAGAAGAAAATCTTTTGAGAAACTGTATAACATGTCACTTCAACTGATGATTTTCTCGATACCTGATGAAGCTGCTGTCAAATACAGCAATGTTATCGATGGAAAGGCCAATAATATTAAAACCCTTACAAATATTCAACTTTTATTTAAGAAATTATTTTGAGTTCAATTTCACAATTCACATGTACACCTTTTACACACTCCATATACTTATTATTTATTCAAAGTACTATTTTAATTAGTAAAATAATACAGACTTAAAAAACAGACACGACTGAATCTAATGGAAAAGTAACAGAATCAATAAATGTATTTGTAATTAGGCCAATCAGTAACAAAATCATCAATTTGGTAAACCACAACAGGAATACAACCTACAAAATTCTTCACTGTTTGGTACAGTATGGAGCTGTACAGAATGTTATGCTGCTACAGAAAGTGTCTGAACTCTTGTTATTTGTTAAGTACATGCATTCTCTCTGTCTATTTTGTTGTTTTAGCTTTTCAAATTATAAACTGCAAAATTATTTTACTATCATCTGTTATTCTTCTTTTTTATTTAACATCCATCAGTTATGCACATTAAGGCTATTTTACATGGATAGTGAAGGGTGACAAATAGAAATGTGTGATAAAAAATGCCAGATGTAAATGGTAATCAAACTCAGAACCCCTAATGTAGAAGCTGGTTTCTTTAACAGTTGTGTAGCAAGGTTTTCAGGGTATGAAATTGTAAAGAATGTTTCATTTTTTTAAGTGCGTTTAATTCAAAATCATGTCATCTTCTTCATAGGAAAATAACACATTGGCGAATTTAAAAAAATCAAAAACACCAACAGACTCCTAAAGAATAATGAAGTGGGTCTTCACTAGAAGAAGTTTATGTAATTGGAAAGGTATGGCTACAATACCAGCAAAAGAAGATGATATTTTGGCTTTTATCACAGAGATTTGATTGATATAATTGGAAAAACTGAAGGTTGGAATTATACCAGGTCCCAGTTAATTTTAATTAGTACCATTCTACTGTAAAAATTATCACAAACAATAAGTTAAGAAAAATTTAAGCAACAAATCAACAACTTTCTTACTTATCATTTTAACTTTCAAAATTTTTTTGTTAGATACACCATTAGATTTAAATTAATTGTGTTAACGAGTATGTAATGAAAAATAGTGTATTCTGTATTTTAATTAAATTTTTTTTTGAATTCAAGAAAAGTACTAACCTTTGCTTCAAAAAAATTCTTTGCTCCTCCAACTCCAACTTCTTCTACATCAATTTCTGTCAGTTTTGCTAATTTACTCAACCCGCTTTCTTCCACCAATTCACCAGCATTTGCTTTCCGGAATATCAGCAAAAACTAAAAAAAACAATAACAAAATGAAGCTTAGTAAACATTTTGTGACAAATGCTAAAGAAATCATATATTTTCAAATATATCTTGTACCTTCACTGGATTCCCTCTCGGTAAAATTTATGTACTTTGCTGTTGATATTAATATAATTTAGAAACCTTACTACAGTCTACTTTTAGAACAAAAGAAAATCTAGCAATACGTAAAAATCTTATTTAACTGTTCTCAATTCTCTGAAGGTTTGTAAAAGTAAGGATCCAATAATCTGTTCCATAAAAAATCTTTATAAATGAAAATACATTGTTCTTAAAAACTGATCGCTTGAATGTAGTATTTAAATAAAACAGATGAAAATGATTTTTACTGAATAAAAACTAAAACCTATTGGTATTTATACTATTTAACAATTCAACTGACTGGTACTAAAAACTTTTGACAATGATTTTAAAAGTTTTAATTAACTGAAATTATGAATTAATTACCTATAAACATTTTTAATTTGATCTGGTAGAAAATCACCATACCCAACTGTTTATCTATTCTTCTTCTGGTACTACATTTTTAAATTCCTTCAATATTATTTTATTTCTTTGAGCTTTGATCCTGTGATTTTCTTCTTTAAATTACTGTATAAAATCTTATAAATTTGGATTTCTATTCATATAGGAATTCTTTTTATAAATCACTTATATTATCTTTTTTTCTTTATTAATTTATTTCAATTTTACACATATCAATATTCTTAAAAATTTCAGTTCCCGGCTTAAAATACATTAGATGAGTTCAGTGTTCGTCTACTGACAAATAAAAATGCCATTGTTTTAGACTGCGACAAATTTTATTTCCTCAAGTTTAATTTTTAAAAGACAATTTATAATTATATCATTAAATTTTAAAAAATAATAATACATCTTTAATACTTATCCTAAATTTCTTTTAAATATTTTACTAATTATTAAATTTATACCTAATTTCAGGGTTTTGAGATAATAAAATATTTTAAATGACAAGCCTTTTGTATTATTTTGATCTTTGACATACAATTTTAGTAAAATAATTTAATTCTGTTTAACAATTTATTTTAAATATTAATTACTTATTATAATCCACTTCAGAAATTTTAAATACTCATAAATAATAATAATTAAATACTCGTACATGTTGGCCACTAATGACCTAGTCGATGCGACCTTAAATAATTTTTTTGGAGTTTTTATTTGTTATCGGGAACTACATTTTATTGACAACCACCCAATTTAATCGCTGCTTTTTGCTGTATTTGTATTTTTGCCGTGACTCAGCACAAATTTTTGAACAGGGACTCCCAGTGGAGTTTGTTCAGTAATGGCTGTCAGCTGGTCACCATAAAAAGTCCCTTGCTCAACCAGCGTTGCTTAATAATTAATAGTGACTTTTAATTATTAATAGGTGACTTTCTATCAGCTGACTGACTGAGCTGGTGTGAAGGCCCCATTAAATATATACATTAAAAAAGAAAATTACAAGTACAATCAATCACCTGATCAAAAATTATTAATTATAGAAAATCATCAGATTGAAAAATATGCTAAACAAGTAATTTCTAAAAGTTCTAATGGAAAATCTCTAATTACCGCTAAACTAAGCATTTAACAAAAAATTGATTGAAACAAACGTTATAGATTTTTAAATTGTCTACAACTTTTATTATACACACTTCTGCCCTAAAATGCTTAATAAGGCCGCAATCTCAAAAAAAAAACATTTTTTTCTAAGAGAGAAGTCTTCCCAGCAATTTCAGCAGATATGGCGCCTACCCTCTCTTGTAGGGCATAAAAAATGTAGTAAATAAGACAATTTAAAAAAATCGTAGGAGCCGTTTATGAGCAAATAACAAAAAAATGAAAACGAATAAACACGAATATGCATGAATAAACTACTACTTCCGGTTGACCGATTTTGATGAAAATGTTTGTGTCGGGTCCTCTAGTGGTATCTAACTTAAGTTTCAAGTTTCAACTTCGTGCGATGTTCCGTTCTTGAGACATTTTGTTCACACACACACACGCGCGCGCGAGCACCCACTGACCAATCGCTAAAACATGTTTTTTGGGTTCAGGGGTTCTGAAAACGTGCAGATCCGGTGAAAACTAGATTTAAAAAAATCGACATAAAAACAATCAACTACTTCCTTCCTATTTATATTCATAAAATAGGCAAGAGAAAGTAAAAGAGGTAATTACTTAAGAGCAGAAATACCAATACAATATCAGTAGCATTCAACAAAAATACAGAATTTTAGCTTTATGGATTCTAGTGAAATAATAGGATGGCAAAATCATTTTAACAAGAAAGTAATCATAGTAATTATTTAATCCTTAAAAAATGCTTACATATTAAATAATACTAATGTAACTTATAATAAAATTAGTAATGAAGCAACATACTTCTCTAAAACTGATCTTGTTATCATCATCCTCATCAACTTCTTTAATCATTGCTTTTAACCCAAGGTGTGTTTGAGGAGCCCCCAGTTTCTCCATCATTCTTTTTACTTCTCCCAAATCCAGAAATCCATCATGGCCTTCATCATACCTAAAATACACAAAAAAGTCAATATTATTGATGAGTAAGTGTAATTTAGTAAAAGGTTAGATTCTTTGTTTAGGGCAAAGTAACAGCAAATCCTTTGCACACACATATGTTTATTCAATTACGCACTTATAATACAGGCATAGATAATTAATTTGTAATTAGCCAGCTACACTAACTCACACAAACACAAATTTATATTTACTACAACAATCAGATTGAATCTGAACCATGTTCTTGAACTTTTAGTAAAGTTATCTATCAAAAATTTCCTTCAAATTTTATCTAGTCAGCAGTAAGGAACTATTAAGTTGTACATAAATAGGTTGATCGTGGTACACCAGTAATAGAAAATGACAAATTTCTGTTAAATGAAGCATCTGCCAGAAAAATACTGTAGCAGTTATTTTCTTAATTCTTTTAACTATTTATGTTTAGTTAAATAATGTATTTTTGAATTACCAATCTGATTTTCATACTGTTTTTCTCACAAAATTAACAACTGCTGCTAATCTTAAGCCAGGTAAAAAATATTACAAACAAAATTTATAATAGTTTTTATTTTAACTCTTTTTCATTTTAATAATGTGCATTTTAACCCTGAACTTAACCTAAATACTGTGATTTAGAAAGAAACCGTTTTTTTAAAGTGAGCCCAGAATTCATTAATTTTTCCAGATTTATGCTATCTTAATTAGCACCGAAAATGAGTTAAAAGTTCAACTAAAACTGATCTTGTTATCATCATCCTCATCAACTTCTTTAATCATTGCTTTTAACCGAAGGTGTGTTTGAGGAGCCCCCAAACAAAAAGCAAAAAGGTGTGTTCGAGCCGCTTAAAAAAAAATTAATTTCTTTGTACTTTTACATCGGAACAGAATAACGGTGGTTAAGAAAACATGAATTTTCTAGTTCCAGCCGTAATTGTTAGGTAGACATTTGTTGTAGAACAAATACACTCCACACTCGCGGCCACGCACAACTACCCACTGGAAGTTTAAAAAATAAATCAACCGTGAAGTTTTAACAAAAAAAAACTACTGTTTTCTTGCACAAATTTTTTATACAGTTGTAACTAGCTCATTAGTAACTACAGTATGACGGGTATTTTACTATTATATACCGTGAAAATTTTCGAGGCACAAGCGAAGAATCGAACATACGACTCTCCGTTTTGCAATCTAAATTTGATTACAATACCAAGAAGGCGTCCTGTCTAAAGAGTACTACGATTAAAATGTAATAATCCAGAAAATAATTTCAATGTCTATATAAGACATAGAAAATATTAAACAGCACGTAATTTAACTTTCTAAATTGTTTTCATACAAACTTGTATAAACGTCGATAAAAGTTTTTATTAATTATTACATTGAATTTTTTACTCAATTTGAAATTTAATTATGCGCGAACTTGAAGTAATAATCAACTTATAGAATAACGTTGTTTTTATAGGACACTATTCTTCACAACATTTGTGACTGGAATTATTAAATAAAAAAATAAATTTGTTGACCTTTGAAAGAATTCGCTAAGAGAGTGTGTTTTAAGCAAGTTTAGATGGTTATGTATAAAAGTAGTATATGTTAACACCTACAAAGAAAAAGAAAGGAAAAATAAAATTAATAGAAAGATAGGTATCGTGAGAGAAACGATTAAGACAAGAAAAACAAGAATAAAAGAAATTGTAAGAAAAAAATAATTGGCTAAAAGAAGTTAATTGTAATTTAATAGTGTCCGGTGGCTTCTTACAATTCTCAAGACCGACCAGGTAGGAATGGAATGACAGGAACGTGTGTTAGATCTTTCAAAGAAGGTTTAGGAGAAAGTTAGGCGATGCTGAGGTGAAGAGGGCATTCGTTACCATTACTTCTACTTCTATTCATTCATTAGGAAGGAAGAAAGGTAAAACGGAAGGAACAAGTTAATACTGTATTTAATAAAAAAATATATAGCGGTATAATTTCCAACGGACAGTGAAAGGAGATGGTAAAAGTGGCCGACGGGAAAAGTGATGAATCAGTTGAATGTTATAGGTGATCGCCGCACATTCTATGATTTCTGAATTTATACTCGACTATTTATAGCAACAACTCGCTAGCTGCGCTTCACGGCAAACTAAACTTAAATCATTTAACTTCTTCCAAAACCTGACACGTTGAAAGCCTAATCACGTTGTACAAATAACACCAATTACTACTGGAAACAGGAATTTTGTTGAAATCAGTATGAATTACCAGTGGAACGAGAGAAATAAGTGAATATCTGTTTAAATATTAAAATGGAGGTCATGAAAACAGGCCAATATTATATCAATTTTCTGCCATAAATCGGCTTTCTGTTAACCGATTTAAGAAATAAATGTCAATTTGTTCAAAATAAAAGGCTTAATATTTTAGCAAATAACGTACCTTTTGATAAAACTAATAATCGAGATATAACAGATTAAAAAATGGCCGCCATTTTGAAATTCATTAAGGAATTTCAGTTATGATTTTTCGCAGATTTTACAACATTATTACCAAGACTCTTCCCAAATATTGAAGTTATTACGCTATCCGAACTTGAGTTGTTACATAAAAATAATAAAATAGAGGACAGGAAGAGAACGAAGGAGAAATTGCCATTTTTCATAGAATATTAATTTTTTGTTTATTTTTACACGTAGAATCTGAAAAAGAATAGTCAGACTACCATTTTAAAAACAAGCTGTATATATTTTCTTAAAAAATCGTACGTCTATTCGTATACAATAGATATTAGAATTGAATAGAACTGATATATAAAATTGCACCAGTCAGAGTTATCTCCTCTGAGAGTAATAAGTTTCACTATACAGCCAGACCCTGTGGTGAATGAAGTGAAGGTGTCATTTGCAGAATGGAAAGTGAGTGCTTTTCGGAGAGCCTGGCATGCTGATAAGCATACTCTTTCAACTCAATGAGGAAGGCAATAGTAAACCACCTCACTTCTCGTTTTTACTTAGTAAAACCTCTACAGGTTCAAACCAGCCTTTCGGCTCTTGACCTAAACAACATAGAAAATAGATGGAAAAACTAACCTTACCAAAGACATAAAATAAAAGATGACATCATTTATCCAAACACAATTTTTTTCGAAGATTACGAACTACGTTATGTCATAAATAACCGTTATGCCTACGTTACTCAGGATATTCTAAGCTTCCAATAGTGAAAGAATTTTTGAAATAGGTCGGGTAGTTTCTTAGATTATCATATGCAAACATACAAACAAACGTTACTTCTCTATAATATTAAGTAAAGTATAAATACAGCATTAGTTTTGAATCATAATTAATAAACAAAATATAAAATAATAAGTGTTTAAAAAAAATACCCGGTATTTTTCTCCGTACAATATGCAAGTGAATGTGCTATCTAGGTTCAATACAGGCAACGCTATACCTAAACTACATCATGTAAACTTATCAGCATTCTTATTAAACTAATTATCACAAATGTGTCAGTTATGCAAACGCAGTCGTTTAGTATTACCAAGCAAGTACTAAATAATTACTATATATAATAAGTACTTGAAAATGAAGCAGTCAGTAAAGAATAAAAATAAGCTAGTTTGAATCTTTGTTCATTCCTAATTATGTGTACGTACCGATCTGTGCAAGTGTAATTGTGGCCGCCTCCGTAGCATAGTGATAGCACGCTAGCGTGCTATCACTAGCCCAGGACACGGAGGTCCTGGGCACGATTCCCGGTCAGGTATGGCATTTTTTTATCTGTATACCACTGTATATAGTAAGCACAAGCTAAGATTTATGTAAGCATCATCACTCAAAATAATAAAAATTAAGAAGAATCAGCAACCATATATCCCAATGAGATGAGGATGATTATGTATGACGAGTAGTCTGGTACAGACTTTAGCCGACCATTCCTGAGAAAGTATTGTTAATTGAACCCCAAACGTTAATATTCAAATCCGTACAAAATAACTACCTTTACTAGGTTTCGAACCAAGGAACTTCCGTCTTGAAAAAGCGGCTAACTGAATTCGCACTACAGCTATTCTTTACCATATTAAAACAAAACGAGAACACAGAATACAATTGAAAAAATATTTTTATATTATTATCGTAGAATAGCAGTACCATAAATTATCTATATTTAAATTATTTTATTATCTAATACTACTTTCAAGAGGAGCATGCAACAGTAATTATTTATAAATAAATCACAGACGTATCGTAAACAGAAGTCTCTGAATCAACAAAAACATACTTTATACTATTATGAAATATAATATTCCCGCAAAGAAAATGAAATGACACGATTTTCATCATGCGGGTTTAAACAAAACTGACTCCTCCGAGTACGCAGAAAGATTCCTGTACCGTGAATTATCTTTATGCGGGTATTGCAACTGTCACGAACATTTCATAATTCGTCAGCGATTCAGTTTTAATGTCTTGAATAAATAGCCTTCGTTGAGATAATAATGTGCCGTTAATACCGCAAGTGAAATGCACTACAGTATTTGTAATATAGATGGGCGGGTAGGCGTTACCAACTTCTACATAAAACTCTGGTGTTGAACACTCACAAGACTTTCTCTTGCTAATGCAAATAATGAACAATATAACCTAACATTAGTAATAAAACATTAGAATTAAACAAAAAACTAATCTTAAAACACATAACCTAATTTTAATCATGAGTGATGCAAAATGAAACTCAACCTTAATTTGGCTTAATAATACGGAACTAATATTACTAATATTACTCTTTGACGCTAAACTAGGCTCTGTAGAGAAAAATGCTCTAAATAAAAGTTGTAGATCTTTAATTTCCTATAAATTTGATTATACACACTTTTGTCGTAAAATTCATACTAAGGCTGAAATCTTTAAAAAATCTATTTTTTACACGTTTTCATGAGAGAAAAAACAGAAAATCGCTAATTACTGCTAAAATAAGCGTTATAAAAAAATGTTTGAAATAAAAGTTGTAGGCTTTCAAATTTTCTACAACTTTGATTATATATAATTTTCCCATAAAATGCGTATTAGGGCCGCAATCCTAACAAAACCATTTTTTTCTACGAGAGAACAGCCTCCCCAAGAATTTCAGCAGACATGACGCCTCTCCTATCTTGTAGAACATAAAAAAATGCAGTAAATTAGGCAATTTAAAAAAAATCATAAGAGGCGTTTTTGAGAAAACCGCAAAAAGTGAAAATTGACACGATAAACTACGCCTTCCGGTTGACCGATTTTGATGAAAATGTTCGTCTTTAGCGGTACCTAACTTAAGTTTCAAGTTTCAACTTTATACGATGAG
The DNA here is from genome assembly GCA_035578175.1 of Catonia carolina. NCBI lineage: Eukaryota > Metazoa > Arthropoda > Insecta > Hemiptera > Achilidae > Catonia > Catonia carolina. Next base: position 144,430,339 of record JAQMRL010000001.1, on the reverse strand, counting down.
ATCTTTTCGTTCTTGAGTTCTTTTGTTCACACCGCGCGCGCACGCACATACACACTCACACACACAGATCAATTCGCTAAAAACATTGTTTTTTGGGTTCAGGTGTGTGAAAAGTGTATATCCGGTTAAAACTCACTTCCGAAAAATCGACATGAAAACAATACTTTCCTTCCTATATATTAATACACGCAAAAGAAAGTAAAAATGTACAAAAAACAACTAGCAAGCGACATTTAAATTGTGACATGCGTTAGTTTTATAACAAATGGCACAAATACACCAAAAGAAGATCAAAAATGACAAAGGTGCGCCACAAATACCCCGCCGATTGAATTTACAAGTAGTATAGTAATTAAACTTTATGTTGCCATAAAATGTAACGTGAAAACACATGAACTGAAGAAGGAGGGAATACTTCAATGACAAATCGCGCACAACATTGCACATTTAGTCATGTAAGCTAGGTAAAGTAGGCCTATACTAAATCGTGCCGATGAATTTAACGTTACACGTTAATAACTGAATAATTTTATAACAAAATTTTGAATGTGACAGATCTTGCTCGATAGACATTTTTTACACCACATTTGTTTTTACGAAACGTCATACAAAGAAATAAAGATAGTTTACATAACTTTAGAAACCGAACGAACACAAGGAAAACGCTCATCTTTCGGTGGGTACAGTAAAAAAAACTTGGGCTGAACGGTTTAATCTGATTTATTTAAACCGTGCAGCAATAATTGCAAATTTAATCCGAGAAGAATTTTACAAGAGGTAGGAAGTAACGACCTTGTAACCTATTACGTGCGAATTATAAGCTCACCTAATATTACACTAAGTGTGAAATTTTGAAAAAATTTATTGGGTAACAATACGAAAAAAAATTATTTTGGAAAAGAGCGCATTTAGTTTCACGTTTACTAAAATGTTAACCGCTTTTCATGCACATCATTTTTACCCCGAAATAGTTAAATAATAAATGTTTATTGTAACGTAAAATAATGAACATTATTTATATGCCATGTCAAATTTTTGGTTAGTGATTGGGGAGGTCATGCTACTACACAGAACGCATAGGGATGACAAGGTATTCGCCCGGAGGGTTGAAGGGAAACGGTGCAAAAACCAAGACGAGGACAGCTACATCACTACGAATATTACTAATCAAGGGGGAGTCTGCTTTCAAAAAAAATCCCTGTCATCTTAATACCATACTTCTATTTTGTATGAAAAGTTTTTTCTTTTAGTGACTTTTCATATTGAAAAAATTCAAAATTCTCCCATCCAACCCTTTGAAAAAAGGTTGCGGGGTGAAAAACACACAGACAGTATTTAAAGAAAATAACTTTGCTATATATAAAAATAATTTGACCTATTTACATGAACCTAGGGTAAAATTAAATGAGAAAATTACGCTTTACGACAAGACTATAGACACAACAATTGCTTAAACAAAATTTAAACAGTGATTTTTTTATTATTTACAAAAACTAAACCAGTTTGAATTAAATGTTAATTAAAAAAAATTATTCAACACATTCTACAATTTTGTAAATAGTACAGGACCAAGATATTTAAATTCTGAGAATTCTTAAGAAAATATCAATCTAAGTTTATAGATTAGAAGTTAAATTTTCAAACGTTTGTAAAACAAGAAAAAATATATAACTTGTAGAAAACAAAAAAAGAAGTAAACATAACCCAATAGGACTACTTATGAGCAAAAATAAAAAGTAACTGACGTCTACTTACATTAGAATTCTCCAGGGGCATATCGACAACCTCTTTGTGACATTAGAACTAAAAGAGAATAGGCCTAAATCCCGTTTTATTCATATTAAACTTCATCGAAATACTAGTACGTCAGTCAGTTATTGAAGTTTGACGAGTGATTTTATGCGTAAAACAGCTGGTAATCCCCATTTAATTTTCTATTTTGTTTAATACGTAGGAAATGCTACAAATAAAATTAATATAAGCCCTACAATTTTGTTCAGGAAATTCCACTTTTCAAAGACCACAAAAAACTAAAATGACAAAAACAATTTTTGGCTGGGAAAAGGCAGACTCCCGCTAAATTAAAACAAATAGTCTGAGTTTCTTCGCGAAATGTTCACTTTCATAAGGTATCTGATTTGCTTTTAACGATTTATTAACAATTTAAAAAAACTCACATACACATTGAAGCAACAGCTAATTTAAAGAATAAGATAGATTTATATAAAGACGAAACTGAAAACATACGCTAGTAAAAATACAAAATAAATAGCAGGCCTATACATAAAATGTAAAAACAAAAACCATAATGTACGACCTGTGGCTATTAAATAACGAGACTGACGTTGTAAAAAATTTTATTTTTATTTTATACATATTCACTTATTATCACCTTCGATATACACTCCTTCTCTATCCCTACAATGCTCCATGCGAATTTTCCATTGTTGGAAACAGTGCTGGAAGTCATCTTCTGTCAGCTCCTTCAGGACACGTGCCGCTTTCTCTTTCACAGCTTCCACAGATTCAAATCTTGTCCCTTTAAATGCAGATTTCACCTTAGGGAACAGGTAGAAGTCACATGGTGCAAGATCTGGTGAAGAAGATGGATGTTCTAACAATGAGATGCTGTGCTTGGCTAGTAACCTCTTGACAGATAACGCGAAATGAGCTGGCACATTGTCTTGGTGGAGAACCCATGATTTGTCCTTCCACATTTCAGGGCGTTTTTTGCTTACTCTTTGACGTAGTTTAAAAAGTACCTCAAGGTAGTATATTGATTAATTGTCTGACCTTCAGGAACCCAGTCAAGGTACACAATCCCATGGATATAAAAAAACAATCATCATTGCTTTAAATTTTGACTTGCTCATTCGAGCTTTTTTGGCTCTCGGTGAAATTCGACTCTTCCACTACATGGATTGGCACTTCGTTTCCGGATCATAAGTAAAACACCACGTTTCATCACATTTTATTATCTTCTATTTGTTCCCTAAGGTGAAATCTGCATTAAAAGGGACAAGATTTGAGTCTGTGGAAGCTGTAAAAGCGGCACGTGTCCTGAAGCAACTGACAGAAGATGACTTCCAGCACTGTTTCCAACAATGGAAAATTCGCATGGAGCGTTGTACGGATAGCGAAGGAGTGTATATTGAAGGTGACAATAAGTGATTAGGCCTCTGTATAAAATAAAATAAGAATTTTTTTTACAACGTCAGTCTCGTTATTTAATAGCCACACCTCGTACATGTGATAAGACCGTTGACGTTCAAAAAAATGTAAATGCATGCAAATGTTTAATTTTTTTTTAGTTTATTTTAAAGTCGCATTAACAGCTCGGCTATTAGCAACTACAGTGAGTTATGTAACTGTGGATTTTGATTCGCTAAAATTTCCAGACCCTAGCCGGGAATCGAACCCGGGACCTTCGCGTTGTAGGCTAGCGCGCTAACCACTACGCTACGGAGACGGCCATTTTTAAATGTATTAATGCCATATAAATGTATAAATGCCATATACGTATGATTTTTTTTTGTAAAAATCAATAAAGAATTATTAAATTTCCTTATTCCGCCGTTTCTGCCATGGTACCGTCAAACAACATCTACAGTTTGAGTAAAAGAAAAGAAGATGACTAGGATTGGTCTCTGCGAATTTTGATTCGACACGAAAAGTTTTGTCAGCAAATTCCAAGTGAGGAGCAAGAGAAGTAAGCTGATTAATGAATGAATATCTATTCATAAAAACTAGCGAACTGCGAAAATATATATTTTCAATGATAAAATGATAACTTATCACACACCACTGATTCTGAAATAATATATTGAACTTATACTTTCTAGTAATACAAATGTGGATAAATTAAGAGAAAAAAAAGACATATCCGACATTGTCATAACGCTCCAGTAACTAATCACGTTCTGTCAAATTTTAAATTATTATTTCTACTGTGGAAAAAGTTTTAAAGCAGACTGTACCTAATATGTACTTTACCTAATATGGAAAAGGGTAATTATTTGGTATTTTGAATAAACATATTTTTTAATACTGTGTATATAGTTTGTAATTAACCTCAATTGAAATATAACTCATTCTTACAGCTCAGATTGGATTTAACCAAAATAAGTCAACAAAACTTAGTGGCCCAAGTTCTTTATATATATACCCTCTCTTCCCTTTCTCAGAATAAAACAATTGGTGTTTCCTGTTTCTCCCCTAATACACGAGTGTACAATATGAATTACATTATAGGCCACTGCCATACATATATGTACATACAAATTAAATTTAATACAAACACAGCGATGTAAGCATCACTGCCTTGAAATTTAATAAGTAAACTATCTTAATAAAGACAATATACTTGGTTGAATAACTGTGGTTCACACGTTTAATGCGTCAGACAAACTGCTGTTAGGTGTTGAAATTTTCATATTACATAAGTACTGCCTAGTAACATAAATGTACATAGTAACTACAAAAGTGTTTGTTAATAATTTAGTTTAATTATTTAATTATAACATCGTTAATTGTCTCTTTAGCAGCAACCCACGGCCAGGATGATAATTATTATACATAAATAGATTATATTAATATTACAAATAAATAAATCACCACAAATCATACTAAATAGTAGCACTTTATTGTTTGCTGATTATACTTCAGTAATAAACAAAGGTTTACTGGTAAATAATTCTCGAAGAGAATACACATAGAATTTGAAGTCTAATTTCTGAATGAATTAATGTTAACAGTCAATGGGAAGAAGTGTCTGTACTTACATTTCAAAAACAAAGATAATGTAAGGGAAACAGAGAAGTGGATGTCTTTATGTATAAAATAATATCTTGAACAAGCGCAAACAGTGAAGTCTCTGGCAGTCTCAGTAGACAGAACTTTATCGTGAGATTATTATTACACCGATCAAATCTGTGGTAAAATATCAACTGGGGCATTCGTATTAAAACAAATTGCCAAATTAAATGACAAAAATTGCTAATAGCAGCTTACCATGGTTTAATTTTACCTCATATCAGGTATACTTTATGGAGTAGTTCATTACCGAGCAACATGGAAAGAGTTTTTAAAATTCAGAAAAAAGCTATAGGTGTGTGGTGGGAGTCAACCACTTAACCTCATGCAGATAATTATTTAAGGAACTTCAGTTGCTTACAGTTCCTTCTTTGTATAACTTTAAAGTGATATCAATAAGTGATAGAAAGCAAAATACCTTTTCACAGAATTTAAAAGTCCACAACCACTACACAAGAAACAGAATTCATTACAATGTTGCTAATCACAACAATAAATTGTTTGAACAAAAACCTACCTTTTTCATTTAGAAAATACATCAATAAATTGCCACACGCTCTAAAAAGTTGTGGTAATTTAAATTTCTTTAGCAAAAGGCTAAAAAAGTGTTTGATTGATGAAGCATTTTACAGTGTACACGAATTCCTTTCTAGATAGTTTTGGTTGAAAAATATATTAACTTCTAATTAAATGTTGAGGCAAATTGGGTATTATTTATTATTAATGGGTTGACATGCTTGTTGACATGCTTATTGAAGTAAGCAAGTTAGTAGTGGTAATTGGTAAGTAATTAATTTAACATAATTTTCATCTTGATTATGTCCAATACTCCATTTTTGGAGTCTCCTGGGTGCAGTTATAAAAAAATGTATGATGTTACGACATAAAAAACAACATTCATAAATGCACAGTATAACTTCATGTAAGTCATGACATCGTTAACAATCGAATCTTATGTTAAAATGTTCTACGTTTTAAAAATAATTGACAATTTTAAGCCCTCCTAGTTATTACCATAACTAAAATCTCATCATACAAAAAAAGAATAACTAAAACGTAAAATTAGTTATTTCATTAGATTGTATTATGGATTTAACATGGGGTAACCAGATGTTCCCGTTTTTCAAGATTCTCCCGGTTGTTAAAGCTTAGCCCGGTATTCCAGGAGACCATGAGCGGAACGCTTAGTTGTCTCGAATTTAAACTTGATACTCTTAGAATATCTACATCACACATTAGACAAGATATCTTTCTCTTAGAATGTTCTACAATTAATTTGTTACAGAACCCAAGAGATAATTTTTTAAAAGTCTGTCAGTGTTTATTAAAAAAATATCAAGGTTTTGATAAAATAAAACTATTTTATAGTAATTTATTTTAAATTCTTCCATGTTTGGTTAGTAGCGACTAACATAAGTTACGGTATGGAATCGTTGGGTTTTAACTTGTAGTAATTCCCAGACTCTAACCGGGAATCGAACCCGGGACCTTCCGCTTAGTAGTGTGCAGCACAGTCTAGCGCTCTAATCACTGAACCACGGAGGCAGCCTCATTATAGGTAGTTTAATAATAACAATAATGCACATAGTAAATATGAAACAACTACTTAAATATTATTACCGTAACTTATTGTCTTGTCACAAAATCTATGTGGTAACAAAAAAGTGTTTACACAACCAAAAAGCCTACGTAGACAAAAAGTAAATGGACTACATTAATAACTCTTAAGTAACACAGGGCGATTTGCTTAATATATTAACCAAGAACAGGCTAATTCGTAATGAGACAAATTTCAGCCCTAAAACGACGGTATGATAAAACACTGTAATTTAATCACACTTTCTCATTCATACAAAGAGAGCAATGAAGCAAAAATAAAATACACGGCAAAACATCGGCAATTAAACTAACATAACATTAAACCTTACAATACCATTACAGGAAATAAAAATTGTTTAGAATTACTAGATTACAAAATTATTCAACTTTCACTGTACCAGTGATGGTGTTATATGACTACATTTTTTTGTTCAATGTAGAAAAGAATAACATTTTATTTTTGTAAAACGTTATCTGATGATTTTTTCTGAATGTGAAAAATAAAACGGAAACAGAAACCGTTATTAAAATATAGGTAGCATTGATTGTTACTGATCTATCGTTCCCACCTTCTAGTATTATTTGTCCAGTAATAATACATCAATACAATACAAAAATATAAAATACTCAAGTACGATTATTGTGTAATGATAGCTTCACTGCAAAACCAACACTCTCCCTTTCGTAAATTGTACAATAATTTAAATCGGTTATTATTACTTTCCATTCTTATAATGTTATCTTATTTACTTTCAACAGTGTTTCATTCAATCTCGTGTCCAACCAGATACCCAAATACTTTATTGCTGTTTAGGATTCTATGACCTGCTCCCCTATCCAAACAATGTTTGGATAGGAATACATGTCATGTATTTCTTTCTTCTTACGAGACGATATAAGAAGTGCCTCTGTTTTCTCTGTTACGATTTCTAGACCCGTTTTCAGTATCTCTCTGGTTATCGTTCAAACTACGAGACATCCTGCTGCCGCTCTACCACAACTATAGAACAATGTCATTCAAAAAAAAAACAATGCTGAGTCCTCCGGGCAAAGGAAGTCTCAAGACCCCGTCGTACGTAATATTCCACATTAGCGGTCCTATCACTGACCCTTGAGGTACTCCTCGTGTAATTTCTATTTTTTTTATCTCCATTCTAGATAATACCCTGTCGTGAAGTTACTGTTCACGCGCCGCAGATAGTATCGTATTCCCAGTCTTTCTAGTTCAGCACAGGTTCTTGGCCAACTGGCAGAATTAAACGCATTCTTCACATCTAATGTTACCAAGGCACAGTAATCCCTACCTCACCTCCTATTTCTTCCCTGGATTGCCTGTCTCCCCATCCTGACAATCCATCCAACGGTATGCAGTGGATCTTCCGTTTCGAAACCCGCATTGATGTTGAGCTCCTGTTTTTTCAACTACGGTAGTTAATTATTATTCTTATTTAATATTTAACTTTTATTTAATATTCTTTCGAATATCTACCCTAGTGGAAAGGACCCTTTTAATGTTCTGATATAGAGACCAAATGGGAGGAAAGATGGCAATAATCCAATAGAGTTTGTCGATGTTGTGAGTCAAAACAGGTGGGAGCCTAGTCTTAAATGCAATAAGAAGATGTCTACCCTAATGTACCCAGTAGACACCAGAGGTCAATATGAATAGGATTCTTCTTTGATTTTCCTGGTTTGGGAAAGATCACCAGTCGTTATTTTTACATCTCCTTGGGAAAACCCATTCTTTTCGGCTACACAATAATTATTACGGAAGGCGTCCAGCCTCCCATGTATTACTGTCTCTTTTACAGCTATTATAATAATAATAAATTTTCAAAAGTAACTCAAATACATTCTATCAAAAGGCTATAAATTAATTTACAATGATGGTGGAGGAAATTGACCTACCCCAAATATGGATAAAAGCCAAGTCCTAGGGTAGGTGTTTCTCTTCTTTTACTTAGTAATACAGTAGAAAAGAGATTTAAAAGCTACGCTTACCCACCGGGTTGGTCTAGAGGTAAAGTCGTCGCCAAAATCAGCTGTTTAACAGCTGATTTTCGGAGACGAAGGTTCCTGGTTCAAATCCTAGCAAAGGTAGTTACTTTTATTCGGATTTGAAATGCTAGACAGTGGTTACCAGTGTACTTTGATGGTTGGGGATCAATTAACCACACTCTCTCAGGAATGGTCGGCCTGAGTCTGTACAAGACTACACCTCATTTACACGTCATACATATCATCCTCACCTCATTGGGTCATGGGGTTGCTAATTGTTCTGAATTGAACAGATTGCAACGTACACATATTAGGAATTAATAAAAAAAACTACGCTGGCGTTGAAAACAATGCGCCGGCCGCATCGGCGCAGTTGGTAACGTGCTCGCCTCTCACCATGCGGTCCTGGGTTCGAATCCCACTGAGGCACGGCATATTTTCATACGTTACAAAAAATTATTTCATCCACCAGTCGTCGCTAATGACCGTTGTAGTTAATGCGACGTTAAATAAATAAATAAAAAAATGACATTTTAAAATAAGAAACAATTTAAAAAAAATAAAAATATAAAAAAATTTATTCTAAAGTCTAAATAAATCTAATTAGTAAACAATATTGACTTCAAAATCGTGCAACTATTCAAAGTAATAAAATTTTTAAAAACTGAATATAACTGTTAATATAATTTTTAAAATACCTACTTTTAAGTATAACTTTAAGGTTTATACAATTATTAAAAAAAAAGCCAATCTAATTAGTATAAATCTAAAAAAAACCCAAGCAATATAATCTGTTGAACTAGAGAAATATATGTACGAGTACATATAAAAATAAGTGAGCCAAAAAAAAAACAACTTTATTTTGATAGTAACCTTTCTATATTGTCTCTTCTTACATTAATAATCCATTTATGGAAACTACTTTTAAAGACCTGTCATTTAAATTTTTTACATGCAAAGGAAGCAAATTAAACAATTTGGGAGCCAAATTACCAGTGACGCTAATAAAGAGCTTTTTTGCCAGTTGCTGAAGAATTAGGTGCCTATTACTAGTGCTGTAGTGGTCTGGTCTCTACTCTGCAGATTAGGTAGACAATCCGGCCCCCGTGCTTTCTTGTTCAACACTGTACAGCCGCTGTCCACATTTGCTGTTGTTATTTCAGACAATTTTCTGACTTGTACCACATATCTAGCGTCGTCTCCCGGAGAAATAGGGTGGTCACTTTCTTCTTCATTTCCTCCAAACCCCTAGGAGGAGGATCGTACGTTCCCTCTTAACTTTTTTGAAACCAGTTTAAGGGCATTCCTCATTTTTACACCTACTCACATATCTCCTTCCAGCATCGGCATTTGTTTTCCTTAATTGCATACGTCAATGGACGTCGCAAACATATGTAGGCTACTAAGCTTTTAACAATCTAATTTCCTGGTTTCGTTCTCTTTCGGGCCCTGAGACGCGAACTCCGCAACCGTGTAATTTCTGGAATCCACAAGAAAACCGGTAAAAAATTCTAGCTAACACGTCTCCTTTGCACTGTAACGTCACAGAACCTCGGTCAAGGGATTTCTTAAGACGTTCAACGCCTTTCTCAGCCGTAAAATAAATCTCAATCCTCGATAAGTCCAGATTATTCAAGAACTCCTGTATTTCATATCTACTTATATCTCATCCTCGTACCGAATGCAAACGATTTAGCAATGTGCAATGTATTATGCCATTTAGTGATCAGACAATTGTCTGATGGTCGCTTCCGGTGTATCCATCACATACAAACAGAGCAAAGTTATTATTTTTGTTGGTAACAGAAACCTTCCGGCTGCTCCTAAATCCATTTTGTAAAGTTCTTTAAAAATCACAATCGAAAGTAATTTTAAATAAAAACCACTTAAGGGGCGGCATTTCGAAAACTTGCCTCATATTGAGAAAATCTACCCCGCACGGCCCTACGCAACGACATATTGCGGTACAACATAAATATAACCAGAAGGTCATGGTTTAAACTACCAGCTACGGTCTGTAAAAATTTAGCCATAGTTGCTGTAGTCAACAGGCATGAGTATAATAATAACAACTAAGTAACTTCATTTTAAATAACTACATTTTTACTTTAGAAGATAGCTTAAGTTGGCTTATGCAACTTTAATAATCATTGGATAATATCTTATTATTATTAAATTATAATAGAAATACCAAAACCATTGTATATAATAACAAACTGAAACTTTTAAAACAGTAAACTATCAGGCCTGTATATTTTACTTTTGCAAGTGCTTCACAGTACAGTAATTAAAAACAACATAAATCATACGGTGACATAAAGAAGGTCCTAACTCATTTATAATAGTGTTTCTGTAAAAAGTACAATTATTTAAAAACAAAGACAACACTTTCACTAGCACCTCGTAACGTAGAAAGCAATGCTGGACAGTAACACAATTATTGTCGATAACATAAAATCAAGGACACAGTCTTACATAACGCACTTTTTCTTTAAAAGTTTTAATTTTGTCATTTCATTACCCAAAATAATAGTGAATTTAACTTTTCTTTTTAAAAACCATTTAGCGAATAGCTTTATGGATAATAGTAGTGAAAATGGAAGAAACAAAATCACCGAAGATTTAAATGATTAATAACAGAATATCCTAATTTCAAACCCTTTTAAAAATCCTAATTGATTATAATTTGTAACAACTATCTTGCGTAAGCTTCAGTATGCATGCTATAACAAATTCATAGTTGGGGTACTATCTATCTGCTACATCCACTGAGAACTGCCTTCACATACCATACATAAAACACCTCCGTCAGATTTGTTCATCTGTTTTGGCTGGAACCTTTATTAACATGATATTTGTGTAATTTTTGTTTCTGTAAATTATTGTTTTGTCTCAATTTTGAATAAAACAAAATCATTAAAAATTCTTTAATTTTCTTTAGGCTATGATTTTTTTTCTTCTGACTGTGCCTACGCGCCTTTTGGGTTACCGACAAAGGTCCTTTTCATTACGTATGACACTTCGGTTATTTTGTCGACGATAAGTCCTATTATTGCCAAGTTTACATTCTCTCTAATCACTAAAATGGTCTAATCTACTCCTTTGAATATTGCAACCCATCTGAGGCTAATTGATTAATGGGTGAAATTGCTACTTTTTGTTAATATTCAGTAACAATGTTTCAAAGTACACTCAGTTTAGTCAAAAACCGTAAAATATGAAAAGAATCTAAAATATTATAAAGCCAGCCAAAGAGGACACTCCTGAAATCCTGAAAACATAAAAATTGGACGACTCAAAGATAATATCAAGCTTAACTGTCTAGGTTTTGCCGACGATCTGGTTTTGCTTACAACTTCGGCTAATGAGGTCAAAGCACAGATGACTTCTTTAGAAGACCTTTCAGTCAAAATAGGTCCGAACTACCGTACGAAAAAACCAAGTGCATGATACTAAGCACACCGCATGAAGACAAGTTAGACATAGGACATTACTCAATAGAAGTGGTACACAGTTATAAATATTTAGGTGAAAACATACATCACAGACTTTCAGAACAACTCTGCTAGAATGACAGACTGAAAAAAGTTAAAATCGGACAAAAACTCACCCGGAACGTTTACAATAAGAAATCACTGTCGGTTAACACGAAATTAAACACTACAAAACTACTCCAAATTTCATATGGTAGTGAAACAATAGCATGGATCGATAGTCAAGCCGTCAATGAGACGTGCAGAAAAATAGAACGCAGGATTCTCAGAACATGCATTGGTAAAAAACACAAAGTTGACAATACAAATTACTTCCGAACGACCAAGTTTACAAAGACAGAGTAGCAATGAGAAAGAAATGGATGTCAGACTTTGGTCATATCCTCAGGATGTCACCCGACAGACTTCTCTACAAAATAGTCAAACACATGTTGAAATCCAAATCCCAGATACAATATACTTGGCATAAAGAAGTAGTAAAGGACATGCAAGAGCTGAAATTAACTGAACAGGTCTTAGTTGAAAAATCACCCAAATACGAACAGATAATCAAAGACCACACCATTCGACTTACCGCAATTATACTTTAAAGACCGGTACGGGTTTATTCAGAGGAAGTTCGCCGAAAGCGTTCTGAATGCTTAAAGGAGTACCATCGCAAGCTAAAGGCTTCTAAACTGGCTTAAGTGGTACATTTAAACCAAACAAGAAAAAAAAGAGGACACTGAACAAGTTAATTAGGTCTACGGTAAATTTTCTAAAAACTATTATAAAACACTTTTTGAAAAAAGTTATCAAAAACCCAAATAGAGTAATACATGACATTTTTAAAACTAAATTACCATGGCGAATAAAGAATCTGTGAATCATTTGATCGCAGGTTTTATTGGTGGTTTACGCTTAAACTACTACTATAAAATTATACAGACCTGGTAAACTCAATAGGCGAGTGAGCAAGCATAGAAGTTTTACTACGTAAAACAAGGAGTGAGGTGGTTTACCATTACCTTCATAATCACTGAGTGGAAAAGTATGATTTATCGGCATACCAGGCCCTCTGAAAAGCACATATTTACCACTCTGCAAATGACACCTTCACTTCATTTACTACAGGGTCTGGCTGTATAATGAAATTTATTACTTTCAGTGGAGATAACTGTCTTTTACACCTCTACCTCTTCTGTTCTTAAATGATTCAGTCATTTAATTGGCTTACCACGTGGAAACTAAAAGATTGAGTGCAAAAAATTTAATACTCCACCTGCCTGTGTTTGGACATATATTTTACTATAATAAACGAATTAAGTTAATAGATTTAGCGTGTAGATAGAACGTAAAAAAATCAATTAAGAAATGAATTTATGATTCATCACGTTAATAATATAAACACTGTCTATTAATCAATATTGTTATGACTAGAAACTTTATATGTTTTCTAATAAATTAATAAGTACTTATTCCCTTCATTTTATGACGTGATGGAATACTATAAAATAAATCACTTCGAATTAATTAGAAATACGAGAAAAGAGTCTTCAAGGTTGAAGTACTATCTCAGTCGTGAACGTAAAAATTAATGCACTTGAAATACCTCAAATCAAATCTTACTCAACGAAATTAGTTACAACAGATTAACCTGACATTACGGTACGGGATTACTAATTCACAAAGAATTATAAACATTAGATTTTTGTACGGCATTAAACTTGTTAAACATATATTAAACAAAAATGAACAACTGTCAAAAATATAGATAGTTTAGGCCTATTCAAAAACTCTAGGAAATTCTATTGAATAGACCAACGCCCTGCTTCTGTTGTAAGTATATACAAAACCTCTATCACGACAAAGACATATTCGGCTACATAAAAATGTTGTAAGTAGTCAATTTACAAGTAAAAATCGATAATTCGAGATGCCGACCCCGCAGCTAGGATTTTTCATTAAAATAAATCTTAAAAATATTCTTGATTTTTATAAACTGAATTTTTTTTTTTATCTTTTGAGACCGCAATGGATCACTTAAGTCAGTTTACTGGAAGTTCTTCTCCGGTTCATTTCTTACATATTTTGCAGTATCTCTTCATTTCTCAATGATCGTGCTCGTCTTTCTTCATCTGAAACAATAATTTCTCTACTCGCTCCTCTATTGTCTATCCTTGGTTTGAATCTGATTTATTCAGTCTTTTAGTACTTACAATTTTCTGTCTTATTCTCTAGATCGTCCAACGTTATTCCCAATTTACCCAAAATCATAAACTGATTTTTATGAGACAAATATTATTTATCATAATGCAGTTTTTCAAGCACTCTTTTAGATATCTTTATAGAGGAAACACATTTTTCGTGCTCGCAAAAATCTCAAACTATTGGACAGATTCTTTTAAATTTTTCATGGACGTCTTCGTCATAATCTTGTGAGTCTTATAGGCTATTAAAACCCAGGGGTTACTTGGAAAGGGGGGTTCAAATAAGTTTTATACATACAAATAAAAATAATAATCATTATTACAGAAATTTAATTTTGTTTACAGCTCGATTAACCGGATATTTTTCAGTTAAAAATTGGATTCGTACAAAGCGGGGTACTAAACACTGAATAATTAACAGAGTTAGACCTAATCAACTAGACTACTATTATAAGCAGAACTCAATAAAAAACAACAGAACAATTATTTTCTTTATTACTTTAATAAATTAAAATGTGTAATGACATAAACATGCTCTCCATTATCTAGTGTATTATCAACACGCGAATTTCGTAATATAGTATTCATGATACCTAATTCTGTTTACAATGAATTAAGATAACATTTAATTAGTTTTAGCTATACGAACAGTTATCGGATAGATTAATTTCAAAAATATATAGAACAGTAATTATAAGTCAACTCAAATCTAAAAACAAACAGGACATTTTCACTCAGTTGCGTCATTTCACTTCAATCAGGAATTCTAGTATCTCCACAAAGATCGGTGGTAAATCTACCATAAATGCTAAACATGAATGCATAAGAGCAATTAATTCGATATTGCGAAGGAAGGCAAATAGCTGAAAGCACCGAAAACGGTTAAATTATTACGTTTGACTAGATCATTGCATTTGATAATATTTCCTAAACAACTATCGCCACCTATCAAAATAAGATTGTCTTATTAGCTTAGCCGGTAAGGACTGCAACCAAAAAGGTCCCGGATTTGAATTAGCTATGGTCTCGATACAAAATAACTTTAGTAGTCCGTAAACATGTTCCAAACACAAAGCAGCTGAAAATTATCATATTAGTTGATTAGTTCTGAAAGTTTTTTTTTATTTCACTAAGTAAAACTAAAATTTTAACTGCCCTAATTCAGTCGAAAATTTTACGATTTTATAAATGGTTGATTTTATTTACTATGAAGAATTATAAATCTATTAATATTTTTAAAATTTAAAAATAAGGTAAAAAACTGGTTTCGAAAGTGTAAAGTAATTAGCCAGGTTCTATTCAAGCTATTCAATTTTACAAAGGAGCGAGGACTTATTTGATCTAAGTACAATACAAAATATGAAAGAAAAATCTTATGACTTATCAAGATGTCGTTCGCCACCTGTCATCCACCATCTAAAGGCACTTCTGCACTGAAATACAATCTTACATTTATGTAGCCAATAAGATAGTATGTGTTTAGTATGTACGATAAGGGTAGGAAATTCATCTTCTGAACAAGGTAAAGGAACATTAGGAATACGCTGACTCCAAGAAAATAAAATATAAAAACTAAATAAAAAATCAATACAGCAGACTACACAACGAATAAGGGAATTTATAAACTTAAATGTAAGCGAACAGTGAACCAGTTTATAAACTTAAAATACGAAATAACGCAAATCCCTGACTTTGTGTGGTTTAAAGAGTGTCTGAACCCCTATTTTGATTAATTTAATAAGCAAACAACAGTGTAGTTATTTGTTAGTTTAGGAGAAACAGCTTGTTTTAGGGGTAGTTACAGAGTATAAATTTTCTGATAACAAATTCTGGCTTAACGCATCGAAACTAGTAATTTGATGTAGACCGCGGCAGGTAGTATTAACACCGTCATATTTCTATTTTTTTCCGGATTAACTTTTCCTTATAACACACGTTTTTCCTATGGATCAACTCTTTCGATTCATTAAATTAAAAAGTTAAATTAATGAAACGTTAAGCTTGAGCGTATAATCACTACGACATTTGTTGATGTTGCGATTTTCGCAATCTAAGATTTCTCAAAACGTACCTGTATAGAACCTTCCTTTTTCAATTTTTTTTTTTAAATCCCTAATGTATACCTATACGTTGGAATCTGTTAATTTCATACTAATCATAAGCAATCCCATGGCCCAATGAATTAAAGATGATGTGTATGACGTGTAAATTAGGAGGAGAAGGAAGAGGAAGAGGAGGAGGAGGAGGAGGAGGAAAACGACATTCTGAATTACATTTAAGAAAAGAGGCTGATACGGTATTAGCATGAGAGAAGGAGAGACAGAAATTGTGGGTAACGGATTGGAGTCCAATGGGAAGATTCAAGAAAACCAGACCGGGCGGTCCTTACAGATAAGGTAGACGAGGCCAAGGAGAAGACTTCAGGAAAAGGTTT
Organism: Catonia carolina; assembly: GCA_035578175.1. Classification (NCBI taxonomy): domain Eukaryota; kingdom Metazoa; phylum Arthropoda; class Insecta; order Hemiptera; family Achilidae; genus Catonia; species Catonia carolina. The sequence continues at coordinate 144,413,813 of JAQMRL010000001.1, read as the reverse complement.
GGTTGGTTCGGGATATATTGGAGGCAAAGGATGAGAGAGGGAAGGCGGCGACAACCCTTTAAAAAATAATATGGTAATGACTTGTAAGATCACAAAAGCAGGCAACTAAAACAAAATCATACATTTTTTCTCAACTTTCAAAAAATAATAATATATGAAAGATAATATATAAACTGAAAATGGAGTTTGTTTTTGATTAATTTAATACAACTATAAACATCAATATAAATAAATTTATGATACAAATTATTTTACAAAGGGTTTATAGCCAATACAATCTAATAAATCTGTTTTAAAAAGTATTAGTCGTAAACTTAAATTTATAATAGTATAAAAATAATTATTTCAAAGCGATTAATAACTCGACATTTAAATACGCCGCTATTTAAATTTATTCAAATCATAATAATACAACACTTACAGTAGGTTATGTTGTTGTTCTTGTTGACCCAGTTTTATTATCTAACTGGATAGACAAGAAATTATGCTCTTTAATATAGTAAACAAAATATGGTAATAACAAATCAAATAAAATTTTGAATACAGTACAGTATTTTATATAACAATTCTATTTCGCTAACTAAGATCTAAAACTAGGAATACAATTTGGCCGCCTCTCTGGCTCAGTGATTTCGCAGCAAAGCGCGGAGGTCCCGGGTTCGATTCCCGGCCAGGGTCTGGAAAATTGTTATCAGTTTAAACCCAATGGCCCCCAACCCAATGTAGTCGCTAACGACCAAGATGTTGATGCGACTTAAATAAACTAAAAAAAATTAAAAAAATTAATTTTTATATTTCTATATTTCCAGTCAGGTCTGTTACAGATTGAGTTTACTCAATGAATCAGATACGGCAAATTCCTCGATTGGGAAAATAATAGTTTTTCATGTACGCTATCAGTATGTCATTTTAACGGGTTTTTATTTAAAAATAACCTGTTACGATGAAAACTACCAATTAAAAATATTATTGAAATGTGCTTGATAGTAAAGCTTAGTAGTTCTACAGGATGAATCAATAGAATATGTCAGACGGCATAAAATGACAGCTCATTTTATATACAATATCTTTGAGGTAAATGAGGTTTTAAGAAATAAGAACATAATATTCCGTAAGGAAAATCGAGAAATTGACACAGACCAACTAATATTCTAACATACGGAAATTTTTTTTGTAGATTCTAATATAAGGAAAATTAATCATGATAAGTTTTATTGAAAACATTGTCATTTGTTTGCACCTGGAGTGACTAAATTATTAACAGCGAAAATTATTTAATCCGAATTTTTGCTAAATTGGAACAACCATTTGTATATTATACTACTAATGGGTCTCAAACTGTGTATTAAAACGTTCTTATGTCTAACTGAGGATTTTGGGGTATAAATACAAAATTACTATTCAATGAGTAGAATATACCAAAATAAACTTATCAATTATTGTACTAACTCTCAAACGCAAATAATGTAAAGTATTCAAACAGACTACTGTAAAGTAGTTGTTAAAAAATGATTCATTGACAGAGCTCAGCAGGAACATGTATTTATTGTCTATAAAAATGAAATACTTTGCTGCTATAGTTTAAACAAGTAGAAAATATGTAGGCCTATTACAAAACTCAGTGAGCCACCACACGCTGACAGAAATAGAAAATATCAAGAGTTCTTTTATACCATTTTCTTTCTAAAAAAAAATAAAACAAGACACTGCAGTAAAATCAATGTTATAAAGAATAATCTGTTAGAAAGTTAAAACAAATTTTAAATATTGACATAATTAGTGTAAGAAAGTATCACATACTGTTGATGTGAAAAGAATTATTTGTACTCATAGTAAAAGTATCAGTCACGCGATTGGTCTTAATTATCAAACAAAGATTAAAAATAAAAGTAGGCCTACGCAAAAATCAAAGTTTAATAAAAAGAAATATTAATTTGAAGTACTACCAAATTGTTGATTTTGAAATTATAGATACTTCACACACAAATACGGCCCTAAATAAGATACATCTGAAACTTGGAATAACTATATAAATGAATTAAAGCGGCTTTCACCAGTCAATAGAGATAACACTCCTAACTGAATTTTTACTTTAGTCGTTAATAAAAATGTCCGGATTTATTATCAACAACTCATTAAGGAAATTTTGTAATGCAACTGAGTCAATAAAAAGGTGCAAACAACAATGAATAACAAAGAAATAACGCTTACTGGAGCATCGTTTAGCAGGTCGTAAGTCAATGTAATAGGTTTATCTGCCAAGAGGGTACACTATCGTAGCCTTTACACACGACCACCTATTATTAATAAATACCGTGACGTAGGGAGTTCAGTCTTTTTTTTGGTTTAACGTCCGACTGTTCTGCAATTACTGCTAATGCAGACGGTGAAGGATAAAATGATTTTGTTTTGTAACGTATGAAAATATGTCGTGTCTGAAAGGGATTCGAACCCAAGACCGCATGATGAGAGGCGAGCACGTTGCCAACTACGCCAATGCGGCCGGCAGGGAGTTCAGTCTGGGTGCATTTAAACATCCAATCCTAAAATAATTGCACCGACCCTTACTCCTGCGATAATCATGTGTAAGCAAGGGAAATTTTTGTGGAGGCTAAATTGGACTAATCAAGAAGCTTCAGATGACTAAAGAAATTCAAAAATAAGTTTCAACTAACGCAACCCTCAGGCATTGGGTCCACTTCGCAAAGCGTAAAATTCCAGACCGAGAATAGATTCTGTAACAAAATACGATCGTGGACAAAATTAACGTATCACTTTAAAAGATTTTAAATGGTTTCACTGTGTCTTGATGAAGTCCGTATGATCTGGCCAGCCAACGCCCCCGACTTAAATCCTATTGAACACGTTTTGGTTTTATAAAGAAAGAGTTCGTCAACGTAATGCAGTGAATCTTCAACAGTTGTGGCATGTGGCGAAAGAAGAATGGGAAAAAATCTACCAAGAAGAAATACAAAACTTGATTCAAGGAATGCCGTGACGGATGCTACCTGTAATTAAGGCAAGAGGGGGCTGTACTTGTTACTGAATTATTAATTCATTATAAATTAAATAATAATCATTTAATAAATTTTTTTCCATAATACATGAACTAAATATGGAAAACGTTCAATTCTGTAAAGTAACCCTTCCGTTTTTGATAATAAAATTTTATGATTTTAAGGTTAATTTATCTTATTTTTTTCATTAACTTACCATACATCAAATTTAAAACTAATTTTTTGTTGAAAAAATATTAAATATTGCTTAAACTTATGATACAAAGAATAACAGTAACAGAAATGAACCTGGAACATTGAAGAAAATTATTTTTTTTTTTGCGCTTAGCCCAAATTCATACATGATGCGTTAATTTTGTCCAGGACTTTATGTTTTTAGTTTGCAGTGATAACGGGTTGTGTTGCCTCAACGTCCTTGTTACGATTAGTTCATACCTAATAGTTCTGACAATTATTCGAAATTTATTGGATGGTTCATTTAATAACATTAAGCTGTTGAACTGTGAAGAAAACTTTTATTTGATCCACTGTAAAGATATTTTTTCTTCTGTAAATTTTCAACCACAAATTAAATTCACCTTTGTCACGAATTTTGTTTCAAGTTGTTCTTGGAAACTGTGGATCAACTGACATCACAGTAGACCTACGTCTTATCACAATTGAAAATGTTCTCCGTATAATACCGGGTGGCCCATATGTCAGATTCCTCACATACGGAAGTAAAAATGAAGGCGCTACAAACAAGTTAACGGAAAAAGAAGCCTACAGGGAAGAAAACAGATTTATTATTTGAACTATACTTACATAATACTTTTAATACCTTTGTTATAGCGGTTGCTAGTCATTACTACCGACATTAGTGTCTATACACTTCAGACAACAACTTCAAACTGATTGACAAATTTTCAATAATAACAATTTATCTTCATTAACGGTGTCAAATGTATTTTATATTATATTTTTTAAGGTCAGCTAGGTTTTGTGGTTTTGAAGAAAACACCAATCCTTTATAATACCCCACAGCGAAAATCACATGGGATTAAGTCTGGCGAGCGAGCAGGGCAATCAATTGCACCACAGCGACCAATCCATTCGTTAAATTTGGAATTCAAAAGCTCTTGAACTTCGATAACGAAATATGCTAGGGCCCCAACTTGTTCCCAGATGTGCGATTGAAAATTTTTAAACAGGATTGTTTTCAAGTTCAGGAAATACTAGTTACTGCAGCACCTGTTAGTTCCTTTCCGAGTTAACATTTCCCTAAAAAAAAATATGGGATCTATCAACGCAGTACTTAAAATGTCTCCTCATACCATAACACCAGGCACATTAAGCTCTTCTTGGATTACCTTATGAGAATTTGTATCCGACGAGTACACGCAGTTACGCCGATTAACAGGTTCATTGAGTTTGAAACATGCCTCAACATACCACAAAATTGATCGCAAGAAATTTGGATCGGCTTCTGTACGATAGCGACTGTCTCACAGAATTCCAATCGCCTATCGGGATCACCGTAGTGAAGAACTTGGAGTAAAGATGGACGATATGGCTTAGAGATTCACCTCACTTTAACGGACAACAATTAATGTTATACGTGGTTGCTGCTAACGTAACAATGTTACAAACTTATTGATACAAAATATTCTATTTCATGGGGAACTGACATATGGGCCAATTGGTATTTATAATATTTACCGCAGTTGCAATATGGTTAAGAGGATACGAAGTACAGGACACCGAATTCGGTAGGTTAGTTGAAAAAACGTGTTTAGAACTTCGTTTAAAACTCTAGTTACTCGTTGAAAAAACTAAAGATGAGCGGGTTGATTTTCTTATATATGTTCATTGATTTACAATTTCTACAAAATACTCAACCAATCGGAATGAACTACGCAATTTTCAGAAACCAATCAATTCTCTTACAGGGAAAATTATGTGAAACATTAGCATTAAGAATAAATATTTTTAAAATACAATTAATAACAACGATATTTATCCAAGTATTATTCCTTTCCATTCCAGCACGAACAACAAACGTGGGTAGTGATGATATGAAGGTATATAGTACGGATGAGAGGGTGGGAGAGCGATTCTATCGACCGCTTCATAAAGAGGGCTATAAATAGTTCACTAGGTCGTTTCCAGCTTGACTAAAATCAAATCCTGTGACATTCATGCAGGATAATATTATTTTAACTTCTGCTTCCTACTGTATTAAATACAATGATTTAGTCACGCTGTGATGTTATTAAAGCAATTCGTTTTAATTGTACAGTTCACAATTGATTCTGCATAAAGTACAACCAGTACTAAGTTATACCCACTGTTAATCCCCATAATATTGACGCGAATCAATTGCAGCCTGAGACAATCCTAATTACTATTGCAATTTTTTAAATTTCTAAAATGTGTTACACCAACTTTCTTTTACTAATGTTTCCTCTGAAAGTATTTTTCTGAACCCCACGGACTGTAATTTTCATCATCCAAATATTTAGGCACTGTTTAAACTAGGTATATTACTAGACAAAGAATTACAAACGAGAAATGAGAAATCATTGATAGAAAAAACTACGCAGTAAATAATGTTCAATTAGCTTAACTGCGGCAATATATTCTCTATTTGCGCTTAACTTTTCACTACGACGTACCGGTACCAGTACTACTTTGTTGTTGTTTAGGTATCAGCCGAAAGACTGGTTTGAACCCCTAGAGGTTTTACTAAGTAAAAATGAGGAGTAAAGTGGTTTACTATTACCTTCCTCACTGAGTTAAAAGAGTATGCTTGATAGCATATCAGGCCCTTCGAAAAGTACCTGCTTTCCACCTTGCAAATGACATCTTCACTTATTCACCACAGGATCTGGCTGTATAGTTAAATTCATTACTATAAGAGGAGATAACTCTGACTAGTGACTTTTACACCTCTATCTCTCCTGTTCTTAAATGCTTCAGTCATATAATTGGCTGACCATGTAATAAGAAACAAATATTTTTTGTAGCCCTGGAACTAGCAGATAGAGTGCAAATAATTTAACACTCCACCTGCCTGCTGCGGGTAAACATTATTTCGTATGAAACCTAATTGTTATAAGACTACAATAAACAATAATGTATAGGAAAACTTTTAAATCAATACTTAGCGATGCAACACAATACCACGTATTTGTCATCGTTCGTTTCGCCACTAGTGTGAATATTGAGTTAATTATTTTCAGCGTGGTAAGTTCACAGAATCAATTTCGGCGAGTTAAGATTCTGCAAGGTAATTTATGTAACCCATTTCGTTTACTATACTGTACCATTGTACCATACCGTGTATTACATGCGGTTTACGGTAATAATCACTTTATCACTTTAATCACTTTATAACTTGACATGTGTTTAATACAATTAATTTTATCAGCTGATCAGCTGTTTCTGAATGTTATTGTTGGAACTGTTTTGTTTACAGTTTGTCATGGTAATAAAAGCATTATGGAAGTGTAATATAATAATTGTGCAGTATTTATTAGTTGGCGACGAGCCAAATTATTATTTTTATTTATTTATTTATTTTTGTTGTTTTTGTATATTTATTTACTTTGAACAAGATGAGTAACAACGATTGTGAAAGTATTTCTGATTTAAAAAAGTCCAGGTCAGTAGTAAAGCGGCAGTTGACTAGGGCAGACAGATTATTGGAAAACCTACATACACTATCAAAAGACGTTATCAAAACAAGAATAAACATGTTAGAAGAATATTGGAAACGATTTAATTATGCACAAGGATTAATAGAAATCAAAACTAAGGAAGAGGAACTAGACAAAGAGTCGGATTACAGAATGGAAATGGAAGACAAGTACTATAATCTGATGGACCAGTTACAGGAGAGATTGGGACAGCTTACAGCAGAAACTCAAATGAACATAATGGACAAGGCCCATAGCAATATAGAATTGTCAACACCAGCACAGCATTCTCGAGCACTTACTTCAACAATTTCATTTATCCCTTTTCAAGAAGATGAAACTTTCAAAAACTTTATTCGACGTCTTGAAGTATTTCTTCATCTACATGGTCACGGAATGCAGCCAAAGGACCAAGTGTACACACTGCTCCATGCTCTGACACCCCAATTACACCAGAAGCTGTACGACCTTTGTGCTCCTGAAAGTCCTCTGAACCAAACATATACAGATTTAGTTCAGATTTTAATGGACTATGTTGACCCGAAACCTAGCATATGGGGTTTACAGCACCAATTTTTATCAAGAATGCAAGAAACTGAAGAAACAGTACAAATGTATTCTGTTGAGCTTCAGAAGTTGACATCAGACTGTGATTTTAACTGTGAACACTGCAGTAAATCCATTGCAAATACACTACTGCGTATGCAATTTATTTGAGGCCTTAAAGACAGTGAGGTAAGAACCAGACTACTTCAAGAAAAACCTACAAAATGTTTTCAAGATGTAGTAAAAGTTGCTTTTACACTGGAATTGGCCAAGACCGAAAGTAACTTAGTTGAGGAATATAAGTCTAATAGGTCTACCAATACCAAAATCAACCAGGTGTTGAATACAAATCAAGTGAAACCAGGTCGTTATCAGCCTAATGCAAGCAAAATGTCACCCTTGGAACGATTGAAAGGTAAATGCTACCGTTGTGGATCACCTAACCACAGAGCTAGACAATGCAAATTTATCAAGGAAATTTGTAGAAAATGCAATAAGCAAGGACATATTGCAAGTGTATGTCTGGGCTCAAGCAGTTCAAAAGTTCAGTCCGCTGAAATTGATTTGGGAGATGTACACGAAGAACAACACGACATTTACAAGATACAGACTCAAGCAAGTGACAAGTTTCTTGTCAACATACTAATAGAAGATCAGCCTGTCCACATGGAGTTGGATACTGGAGCAGCAATCAGCATTTTACCTTACAGTACTTTCAAAAGGCTTAACATAAAATAAGAAAATCTTCCACACCAACGTAGAACTACGAACCTATACAAATGAACTGATAAAACCCAGAGGAGTTGTTTTTGTAAAATGTTCCTACAAAAACCAAATGTTAGTAGGTAAACTGTACATAGTAAACCAAGACCTAGACGCAATATTTGGAAGAGACTGGATGAGAGAAGTACAGTTAGATTGGGCCGAACTGAAGAAGATCAACAACACCACTACAACTTCTGAACTTGATGAACTTTTAAATGAGTTCAAGGATTTGTTTGAACCTGGAATCGGAAAAATACCAGATACAAAAGGACATCTCCAACTTATTGAGGAAGCTAGACCAATATTCATCAAGGCTCGCCCTATACCATTTGCCCTAAAGGAAAAGGTTGAAAAAAAACTAGACCGTCTGGAGGAAGCTGGTATCATTTCAAAGACAGAGAAATCTGAATGGGGTACTCCAATTGTCCCTGTTGTAAAGCCAAATGGTGACGTAAGGATATGCGCTGATTTTAAGGTCACAGTTAATAAGCAAATTAAGAATGAACATCACCCTATACCACGAATTGAAGACATATTTGCCCAGATGAACGGAGGCCAATTGTTTTGTACGCTAGATTTAAGTAATGCATATCTTCACTTGGAAATGGACAATAAAAGTGCAGAAATCCAGACTTTAAGCACTCACAAAGGACAATATAATGTAAACAGGCTTATGTTTGGTGTTAAAGTTGCTCCAGCAATCTGGCAGAAAGTGATGGATGGAGTCCTTCAAGGTTTCGAAGGGGTTCAGTGCTTTTTTGATGATATTATTTTGCAAGGAAGATCTGAAGATGAACTACTCACTCGACTCAGAAAAGTGTTTGAAGGTCTGAGAAGAAAGAATTTAAGGTTGAATCGGGACAAATGTAAATTCTTTCAAAAGAAAATACAATACCTAGGACATGTGATTGATGAGCATGGAATACACAAAAGCAAAGTAAAGGTAACAGCGATTACAGATGCAAGAAGACCTCAAAACATAAATGAGCTTCGTTCATTTTTAGGACTTGTGAACTACTACAACCGGTTTATTAAGGATCTAGCAACCGTGCTTCACCCACTGCATCACTTACTGCAGAAAGGAAAACCATTCAGATGGAACAGTAACTGTGAACAGAGTTTTCAAACGATCAAGGAGGTAATAACAGGTGACACAGTACTTAGTCACTTTAAACCAGAGTATCCACTAATTCTTGCTACAGACGCATCTCCAGTAGGACTTGGAGCCGTAATATCACACCGCTATCCAGATGGAAGTGAAAGGCCAATAGCTTTTGCATCCAGGACTTTAACAAAAGCTGAAAGACATTACAGCCAGATCGATAAAGAAGCGACTGGAATATACTGGGGTCTGAAGAAATTTTTCTCATATTGTTACGGACGACAATTTACACTCGTAACAGACCATAAGCCACTGGTTGCTATCTTTGACCCTCACAAAAGCCTCCCTTCTATGTCAGCAACACGGCTTTTCAATTAACTCTCATTTCTTATCCGGATTTAACTACAAAATTGAATTCAAACGAACAAGTGAACATGGGAACGCAGATTTTCTCTCAAGATTTCCAATGGAAGACATGAACAATGGATGTATGGATCAGCACAACATTTTTCAAACAAACCAGATCAACACACTTACAATTGATCACAAGGACAGGCTGCAGAGACAATGAAGGACCCAGAACTTGGTTTAATTGTAAAGTATCTTCAAGAAGGTAAATCACTTGAAGCTTTAGGATATCACGACAATGAACTTAGAATTCACGAAGGATGTCTTTTTAGAGGGTGGAAGGTAATCATTCCGACCTCCCTTAAGAATCAAGTTCTCAATGAATTACACTTTGGACATGTGGGGATCTTAAAAACAAAGGCCTTAGCAAGGAGTTACTGCTGTTGGAGAGGGATGGACAAAGATATTGAAAATATGATTTCTACCTGTAGACCATGTCGAGAAAAACAAAACGCACCAGCCAAAGAAATAAACCACCCTTGGGAACCAGCAACAAAACCATGGGAAAGAATTCATGTGGATTTCATGGGCCCAACAAACGGTCAACAATTTATGATTGTTGTAGATGCTTTCTCGAAATGGGTAGAAGTGATTCCTACCAGGACAACAACTGCAGAATGGACTGTGAAGGAGTTGAGGAAACTGTTTAGTACTTTTGGTCTGCCTAATCTCTTGATATCTGACAATGGAAGAAATTTCACATCTACTACATTTTAAGAGTTCCTAAATAAATGTGGAACAAAACACAAAACTACAGCTCCATTCCATCCGTCATCTAATGGTCAAGCAGAACGGTTTGTCCAAACTGTTAAAAAGTCTTTGAAAAGCATGCTAGAAGAACTAGGATCTCTTGAAACAAAGCTCCATCGAATACTCATGCAACTCCGTCAAGTTCCAAACTCAACTGGAAACTCGGCATACTTCTTCATGTTTAATAGGAAAGTAAGAACTTACATCAGTTTACTAGTGCCACCTCAAGGAGAACAGATAAAACAACGCCCAAGGGGCATAGTACGCCAATTTATGGTTGGGGATCGTGTGCAAGTAAGAAATTACAGTGGCCAAGTAATTGTGACCAATAAAGTGGCCAAGGGTTCGAATCCCATTCGGGCATGGCATTTTTTCATACGTTACAAAAAATTCATTTCATCCTTCACCGTCTGCATTAGCAGCAATTTGCAAAACAGTCGGACGTTAAACCAAAAAAAAAAAAAAAGAAAAAAAAGGGAAATGGATTTTTGGGCAAGTTCAATCTAGAGACGGTAATTTAAACTACTATATCAAGCTAGACAGTGGTCAAGTTTGCAGGCGACACGTCGATCAGATGCTACGGTCAAGACTTTAAAGGGGGAGAGTTGACATGTGTTTAATACAATTAATTTTATCAGCTGATCAGCTGTTTCTGAATGTTATTGTTGGAACTGTTTTGTTTACAGTTTGTCATGGTAATAAAAGCATTATGGAAGTGTAATATAATTGTGCAGTATTTATTATAACTAATTATAATTGGTACTGGTTTTTAGAAACAAATTGATGATTTAAAATAACTAAATGAAGAAAGACGGTAACAGGTGAAAAAAATCTATATCCTATACGGGAATCAGATCTGTTAAAAAACTGAAACCTAAATAGAGAAATTTATCACTTTGCCCATTAATTTATAATTTTTATAGTTTTTTTTTACTTAAAATTAGGTTAGTACATAACCTAAATAACTAAGTATACCTTTTAATTACAAGGCACCGATGAGAAATATAAGGTATGCAAATGTGGAACTCATACAAACACCGAGATAGTTTTAGTTAAATTTATTTACTTGTGTTTTTCGAAACGACTCCTGAATGTAGTTATTAATTACACAACGAGGTTATGTATAGATATGCAGTTAACCTTGAATATTTATAGCTAAGTAGCAACAAGGTAAAGTTACAGCTTTGACTTTTGCAGATACAGTGTAACATTATAACTATCTTATGTCACCGATAACTAGCTAACCCCCCGACCTCACCACGCAAAACCTTTCACTAATCCATTCCCACTATACTAGTCCCTCCAATTTGTTTTCTGCTGCGTTGAAATAGAAAATACAATACATATTATAATATCGGTAAGGTTCTTTTGCAATAAACTGGAAAATACTTATACACCCTATTCTTAAAATTAATAATTCCATTCGTCAGGTCATTTTTAAACTTAACGTCGTATATCTTAAACATAAATAAAAAAATCTTAGAAATTAGTTCTAAAAACATTATATTAATTATAAAAAGGGGAATACGAACGAGTATTTAACATTCGTGGATTTAACGGGCTATCCAACAATTGCTAGACGTGTAGCATAGGTACTCAAAAATATTTAATCCATTTTACAAAATGCCAATAATTTGAAAATGACTAAGCTTTGAAGTTTTCTCTAAACAATAAAAAATTAAACAAACTAAAAAAATATGCAACTAAACTAAAATAACTATAAACACTAAATTTAAAGCTAAATTTATTCTACGTGTAGTATAACTTATAAACTGAATCTCTCATAACACTTTTTTTAATATTGTTCCTGATTTTCGAAAAATGGCAATTCGGACAAAACGTTGAAGTACTTACCTGAAAACAAAAAAATCTTTGAGATGTAGTTTAAAATAAAAGTTTACATAACTAAAATATTAGATGTCCATTTATCCAGATGCAACAACGCACGGATGAAATAAAAGACATACAATAGGAGGCCAATGAAGAGAAATGAAACAAAAAGCAAGCACGTGACACTAAAAAAAGGAAGCCTACATGCCCACCAGTTTACAAAAACAAGAGGCAGATACCTGAACCACACTCCGCTAAATACATTAGTGTACATTTTAACAAACACCTGAATAGAAAACTCGTATAAAAATTAGACGTGAGTCACTCACGCAACTTTTTCTTGCCAATGTAAATAATAAATATAACGTGATAATCATGAGTGAATGACGCTAAATAAAAATCAACCTCTGTTGGACTTAAAAATACCGAAAATCATTAATTTGACGCTTTGTTGACGGAAAATGAGGCTGACATAAAATGCAACTAAGATCCCAATATTAAAAAATATTTTTAATGACAAAATTACAGAAAAATCACTACCTGATCCTAAACTAAGCGCTGAAGGAAAAGTATTCAAAATAAAAGTTGTAGATTGTTTAATGTCATACAACTTTGAATACATACTTTTTTGCCCTACATTTCATATTAAGGCCGCAATCCTAAAAATAAAATTACGACAGCATAGGCTCCCAAGAATTTCAGCAGACAAGGTCCTTACCCTATCTTGCAGAGCATAAAACTTGTAGTAAATGACGCAATTTAAAACAAAATTGTAGCAGCCGTTTTTGAGAAAATCGCAAAAATTGAAAAATTGCAGGAATGAACTACTATTTCCGGTTGACCGATTTTGATGAAAATGTTTGTGTCAGGTCCTGGGTGGTACCTAACGACTTAAGTTCCAAGTTTCAACTTCGTACGCTATTCCGTTCTTGAGACATTTTGTCCACACAACACACACACGCGCGCGCGTGCACACGCCAATCGCTAAAACCACTTTTTCAGGTTTCGGGAGAGCCTGAAAACGTGTATTTCGGTGAAAACTCGATTTAGAAAAATTGCCATGAAAACAACACTTTCCTTCCCTAAATATTTATATTGGGCAGGAGAAAAAAACAAAAGGAAACATCTAAGCACAAAAATTGAAGTTTATTGGATACTATTGGTAAATGCTAAACACTCAGTTTAAAAAAATTGTAATTTACATCTCCCAGACATTTCAAACGATAATCTCCTCCTCCTGAAACGAAGACATTTTAAGGACTTATTTTAAAGTGAAAAAACAACACAAGAAAAAAAGCTCAGAAGTTCCCCCACTACTGCCGGCGGGGGTTTCCGCTAATGGCACGTTAAGGAAAACACATCTACTTATTATTCTACATCATAATATATCGTAGATTTTCCTGTATTAAAACACAAATGTAAAAGAATATTTATGGAAATATAGAATCTCACAAAAAATTGACCGTGGCTAATTTTCAAATTTGTGACAGAATTTTCGACAAATTGACAGAAGTTATCTGTTTTAAATTATACTCTTAATTTCAACACAGCAAAACCAATAATTTTAAAAGAAAAATCTTAAACTGTACAATATTAAAAAATAACATTAATATTAACGGATTAACCCTGTCTTTTGTTCATAAAAAAATCTGGTGTGAAACACACACAACTTCATTTTGCCAATGCAAATAATGAACCTAATAAATAATGAACCTGAATAACCTAATAATAGTAATAAAACATTAGAAATAAACAAAGAAACTAACCTCAAAAACATAACCTTATTTTAATCATGTGTGAATGATGCAAAATGAAAATCAACCTCAGTTTGGCTTACAAATACGTAAAATAACACGTTCACGCTAAACTAGGTTCTGTAGAGATAAATACTCCAAATAAAAGTTGTAGATCTTTTAATTTCCTATAAATTTTATTAAATACCTTTTTGTCGTAAAAGCATAGGCTACTAAGGCTGAAAACCGATTTTTCCAATTTTCGTGAAAAAAAAACAGAAAATTGCTAATTACCGCTAAACTAAGCGTTAAAAAAAAGTATTAGAATAAAGGTTGTAGGTTTTTAAATTCTCGACAATTTTTACTATATATATTTTTGCGCTAAAATGCATGTTTAAGCCGCAATATTAAAAAAAATAAAGCATGAAAAATGTAGTAAAAGAAACAATTTAAAAAAACGTAAGAGCAGTTTTTGAGAAAATTACAAAAAATTGAAAAATGGTACGAATAAACTACTACTTCCGGTTGGCCGATTTTGATGAAAATGTTCGTGTCAGGTCATCTAGTAGTACCTAACTTTTCAAGTTTCAAGTTCGTACGATGTTCCGCTCTTGAGATATTTTGTTCACGCGCGCGCGCGCACACACACCAATCGCTAAAAACACGTTTTTTGGGTTCAGGGTGGTGAAAACATGTAGATCCAGTGAACACCCGATTTCAAAAAATCGACATGAAAACAATACTTTCCTGTCTCTATATTCATACAGGCAAGAGAAGGCAAAAATTAATACAAAAACATTAAAAAAAGATCACAAAAGCAGCACAATTTAACGTTTACGTAAACAAGCCTATTTGAGCCTTTAACGTAATTAGCATTAGATAATGAGCCTACTACAGAAGAAAAATATTACTGTGTATTCTTTATAATTTTAAGGATCGATATCAAATTCGACAGAAAATTATCCTTTCTAAATAACGCTGACACAACAAACATTACAATTTCGTAGGAGATTAATGCTATTAACTCCAAATTTAATTACCAACGTCATTGCCTAATTCACTGCCTAGAACTAATAGATACACAATCAATTACTACTTTAATATTTTATGCAATACAATACAATTAAAGAGAAAGCTGAATTCTTTAAAAAAAAAAATAGTAATTCTGAAGGTAAAATATAATACCCATACTTAACGGGGCTTTTATTTTCGGTTCACTAACTAAAACTAGCAAGTGCGGTCTTAGGACAGTAAATTTGTCATTGGTGCAATATACTTTTATTGCAGTAAAATTGATTACGAAACGTACCTACTAAAGTAATTTTTTCACTAACATTTAACCGTAATATGTTTTTTTTATGTTTTAAAAACACAATGAAGAGGCAGTATTATTTATATACCCGTAAAGTTATAAAACTTGAAAAATAAAGCAATAAGCCGAACGCAGAAACCTGTTGAGAAATTTATTAATTAGTTACCAAGAGCACATTAAAAAATTAGTAAGAATAGCTTATTAGTTTTACAAAAATCGAACGAAATTTACGATGGATATGTATCAATAGCGATTTTTTTTGTGAATTTATACAAATTTCGATTTTCAAATTTGTCTTAACTGTTCATTTTTAAATAACCAATTAACCCAACTGGTTGGTAAAGTCTTCGCCGCGAGTAAGTTGTTTAACAGCTGATTTTCGGAGACGAAGGTTCTGTGGTTCAAATCCTGGTGGTAAACGTAAGTTACCTTTATACAGATTTGAATACTAGACAGAGATACGAATCCTGTTAAATACTATTTTCTAAATACGTATTATTTTTTATTTTCCTGTAACTACTATTTTTCTAAAGGTTCAAACCAGCCTTTCGGCTGTTTTTTATAATTCAAATTGACTATAAATAAGACTACAACTCATTTAAAAGTCATAAGTATAATACTCATCTCATTGGGCCATGTAAACATTAGGTCTTAAATGGAACAGATCGACGACGTAGCCTACACATTCAGGATTGAAAAATAAAATAACCAATTACGGTAAATTGTAATGTCGATTGTTTACTAACTAAAACAACATTTCTTTCTAATAATTAATACACTAAATCTTTAGAATGCATCTGACATCAGAAACCAAAACCAATGATTCTGTTTTAACTTGTTCATTAATTTCAAAAATTTATTCTTTCCTCGAGAATTCACGATAAATAAACTAATGTTTCAGACATTTTCAGCTTCCATACTACACCTTATTAAATTTGTTCGAATAATCTATTTAAAATTCAACAAATATTTGAAATACGACACAATAATCCGTATAAAAGGAAGTGCATAAACAAAGTTTATAAAAAAATAAAGATTCATATTTCCGGGAACGAAATTGTCACTGATAAGCCTCGAGTATTTGAAGGAACATAATACGAATTATCTTTAAATGATAGGCCTACGTAATAAGAAATTTAATAAAAAACATAATTTCATAAATGTTAAGTTTCGTTTTCATTATGTGATATTTTAGAAATATTTCTTAACCACGGAAATTAAAAGGAGAAAAGTGGTTTTACGTCATTCAGGCGTAACCATTAAAAACTGAGAAATTTATGGACAAATCAGTAATAAAAAAGTAATAACTTAAAATTACGCCTTATTATTTTACAATAAAGAATTTTTTATTTGTTTTCCGTTTAGTAACGAAAAATATTTTATTGTAAAAAATCGCGGTATTGTCGACATTTTATGAACCAGTAAAAAAGTCTTTTACCGGGTATAAGGTGAGAATAATACTTGAGTAGAGAAATTTCACTCAAGTATTGTATTTTTAAAACTGTTAAGTACTTGTATTGTATTTGTACTTGTATTGATTGTGAAGTACTTGTACTTTTAAAACTGTCAATCGGTCACTATAACCAGTCACCACGTTAACTAATGTAACTTGAGTTTTAAAATTGTCTTTCTGCTAGTTGTATGACTTGCCTCAAGAATAAAAGGTACGCCTAATAACAAAAAGTTGTAACATTACTTGTATTAGTTTTTATAATGTAGGCCTACTTTAGAGAGGTGTAAAAGACACAGCCAGAGTTATCTCCTCCGAGAGTAATGAATTTCCCTGTTCAGCAAGACCCTGTGGTGAATGAAGTGCAGGGTGAAAAGTAGGTGCTTTACGGAGGGCCTAGCATGCTAATAAGCATACTCTTTCAACTCAGTGAGGAAAGCAATTGTAAACGATAAATTGTACTTTAAATTGCACTTCTCGTTTTACTTAGTAAAAACTCTAAAGGTTCAAACTAGCCTTTCGGCTGTTGACCTGAACAACAATGTACTTTATAGAAAATAATTTAACTTAACTAAATCCCGTGATTTTCCACAGAATAATCGCTTGAAATACTGAACACGTATTCCTTAGTAGAGATAAAATAAATAAGTTAAAAAACATTATAAAATAAGCATTAATAAAAAAATTAATAAGACAAAAAAAATTTTAATCTTTTTTGGGAACTATAAATTCAGAGATTAGATCCCTACAAAACATTTATTTTACGTATATATTACCTCACAGCAAATATACCTAATGAAACAAGGACGGAAAATATATTATTTTGGTTACAAATAGTTGCATTTTAAATGACAAAAGATAAATGCTTGATTACCAGTTAAAAAACCGGTGATGTTTATAGATTACATGTAGAACAAATACAATCAATAGATCTATTGAACAAAAAAACCTGAAATAGCTTTTAAATGTTAATAGTCCAATGGCTGTTTTCAATGTAACCTTTATTAACAAATTTATTACAAATGTATACATCCTGTAAATACCTAGACATGATAAAATACTTTCCGGAAGTTGTTGCTAGAAAGTTAACCACGTAACTTTCAAAAGCAATGTTAACAATGTAGACAAAATAGTAACACATGTAGAAATGGACTCACTGATATGACTCAACAATCAACTCCATTTTAGTATAGTGAAGGCTTATATAGGCAGGCCTTTAACACACCTGAACTAGACCTTTGTCATGTAATTTTCAGACTTTCTATTAACAATAAAAATACACGTTATAAGTACGTGTAAAAATCTCATAAGTTTTTATCATTTTTTTTTATCCAATTATAATTTTACTGATGTTTTAGGCAATATTTTCGTGTCAGAATGTTCAATTAATAAAAATCTACCTGTAATTTAAACAAATGTCTAATCAGATAAGTAAACACTAAGTGATTTAGGTTTATAAGAAAATCATCCGATAAAAAATAATTTTTCTCCGCCTCTAAAGTATGCTACATTTCTTAAGTAAATATTTTATTGAAAACCCTAACAAATACAGTAGATACTATAATTTTGTAACGAGGTAAAATTCATCTTAACTTATTTCAACTGAATTTGAATATTAAACAATATTTCTTCATCTTCTTCTTCTTCTTCTTGACGTGCCTATCCGCTTTGCATGTTGGCGATCATCATGGCTATATTTGACTTATTAGTCGCTACCAGTCGAACCAGGAAAGTCTTCTTCTACTATAATTTCGTTTTCCTTCCATTTTCCCTTGCAGACTGCATCGTAACAGTTCGTTTATTTTGTAGTTCCTGAAGATACGTCAAAAGTACTGCCGCTTACGACATTTGACGATGTTGCTAATTCTAGGACTTTATTCATTCTCTGCAAGACTTCCACGTTGGTAACCTTTTGCGTCCATGATATTCTCAATATTCTCCTAAACAATCACAATCAAACGCTTTGATCTTGTGCGTAGTTGCCTTGTTTAAGGTCCAAGACTCTATGCCATACGGAACAACCGAAAGCATATAGCATCTCAGGAGCCGCATTTAGGTGTCCAGGGTTACGTCACAGCTCTAGAAAACTGAGGTCATTGTATAGAAAACAAACATTATGTCTAAATAAGTACAATATTGATTCAGTAATTTAGAATTTAATGCAGTAAAACTTTTCTTAAACCGAGATTTCTGTCGTTAAACAGTTTCGTCAACTAAGTATGACTACCTTTTTTCAAAATATATAAAAATGCGGAAGTACTCACTGACTGACTCATTCACCCATCTTTAATCTTCTTAACTTCCCAACCACCTGGACAGCTGAAATTCAGCAGATTTGTTCCGTAGAAGTAGAGTAATACAACACCTAAAGCATTTGCATTTCAACCACCTGTTCCTTAGGGGTAAGAAAGGAGTGAATTTCCTAAAGTAATACGTGATGTAGCTGTACCTTTCCGAAAAGCTACAGTTTTTCAAAAAGGCTCAGGTAAGTAATAACTAGGAATTGTAAAGAATTTAAATTCGACCACACTTGCTCCTCAAGGGTATATATAGGGCCATATTATTTCTGTACATTCTTATAAAGCTACAATCTGAAAATCTGTATCACTGAAGTGATACCTTGATCGGAAACCACAGTTGACGCAACGACCCCGACGATTAATAAGCCCGCGCGGAATACGAACACAAATTGCTAACGTAAACTATAGAACTCACTAAAAGTAAAATGGTTAAAAATTGTTATTAAGAGACCCCTAGTGTCACGCTACATTAGAATTAACATTACTTAATGTTTAGTCACATAATATAAAAATTTAATTAAATAATAAGACCTGCAGTTTTATAATTATTATATTTTACCAAATATTAGTCAAATTGTTAAATTTTTATTTAAAGTCGCATCAACTGCTTTGATTATCAGCAGCTGCAACGGGTTACGGTATAGAATTAGTGGTTTATAACGTGTAATAATCTCGAGACCCTAGCTGGATATCCCGGGACCATCCGCTTTGCAATATGCAGTACAGTTTAGCACTCTAACCTAACTGAGCCACGGAGGAGGGATATCGGTCTAATTGGTTCAACCTTATTTTATTAAGATCCGAGTGACTCCTTCCACAGACCAATTTGTTAGTTAGTTACAGAAAGGTGGCCGGAGATAAATAGGAATAAGAAAATTAAAATTTTAGTAATACGCATTTAACAAAGAAAGTAATAAATACATAAAACAGTATGGTGAAATTTTGCATCAAATAAAATCAATAGTCGCAATCGCAATATTGCATTAAAGAAGTAATAGGAATATCCTATAAATCCCAAAATGGTATATGTAACCAATGAAATATTACACAACGTTCTAAAACCTCCCCTTCATAAAAGAAGAAATTTGAAAAGAAAATTGAAAAGAAGAAAACTTAGTAGAAAAAATTTACAAAAACTAGTAATCCATCAAAATCCATCAGCAATTATTAACCTCCTTGACAACAGCGAAGATACTCACAGACTGAAACGTTTTAAAACATTGAACTTAACGATTCTGTTAATCATTTAATCGTTTTACTTTCTGTTGCCTATATAAATATATAGGAAGGAAAGTATTGTTTACATGTCGAGTTTACACCGGATCTACACGTTTTCAGACCCCTGAACCCAAAAAAAATGTTTTTAGCGATTGGTTTGTGTGCGTGCGTGCGTGTGTGCGCGCGCGTGTGTGTGTAGCCGCGCGCGTGGGTGAACAGAGTATCTCAAGAACGGAACATCGTACGAACTTAAACCTCAGTTAGATATCACTTGAGGACCCGACACGAACATTTTCATCAAAATCGGTCAACCGGAAGTAGTAGTTTATTCGTCATTTTTCACTTTTTTGCGATTTTCTCAAAAACGGCTTTAGGTTTTTTTAAAAATTACCTCTTTTACCACATTTTTTTATGCTCTATAAGATAGGATAGGTCCCGTGTCTGCTGAAATTCTTGAAAAGGCGGTTTTCTCGTAAAAAATATTTTTTTAAGATTGCGGCTTAATATGCATTTTAGCGCAAAAATGTATACAACTGAAGTTGTAGAGAATTAAAAATCTTACAACTCTTATTTTAAATATTTTTTTATAACGCTTAGTTTGGCAGTAATTAGCGATTTTCTGTCTTTTTTACGAAAATGTGTAACAAAAATTGGTTTTTTAAGATTTCAGCCTTAGTTTGCATTTGACTACAAAAACGTATATCATCAAATATATAGGAAATTAAAAGATCTACAACTTTTATTTTGAGCATTTTTCTCTACAGAGCCTAGTTTAACGTGAAAGCGTGATTTCCCGTATTTTTAAGCCAAAATGAGGTTGATTTTCATTTTGCGTCTTTCACTTATGATTAAAATAAGTTAATGTTTTTTGAAGTTAGTTATTAGTTTATTCCTAATATTAGGTTACATTGTTCATTATTTGCATTGGTAAGAGAAAAGTCGTGTGAGTGTTTCACACCAAATGTTTTTTTCTAATTCTACTACTACTAACCACCGTCATCTCAAAATCTGCATCAATATCATCTCTATCATGGTCATCGTCATCTTCAACGTCAACAACTTTTTGTTTCAAGACCCCAATTCACCGTTCATCAAGTATAGTTTTATATTTTTTTTCTTCACAGATTAGTCTTTTTTGAAACACATTACTGAATGTGGTTTATATTTTAAATTCTAAGGCATTACTCAGATTTCGCATCAGCATTGCTTAAAGTTTTTAATTATATGTATAAAAAAAATTGATTGCAAAATAAATAAATCCCAAAATAATGCAGTTGGTTGAACAAAAAATAATAAAATGCGAACAATTTGCTACGTAAAAAACTGTAACGAGACCAACATACCAATATCAAACAAACTTAACTTCTTTCTCTAACTAGTCTGTTTGTTACAAAAATACAGGAAATTATACAAACTACATAATATTCGACTAAATTACACCGATGATTAAAAATGAAAATGAAGGTATATAATAATTTAATTATTATGTGATGCCAGTTCCTGTACTGCTGTTTCTCTTTAACTTTACTTTCACTACAACTCAAGGTCTTCCTTTGAATTAAAATTATAGTTTATAAAATACCAGTAGTTAATCGACTACAACAAGAAGAGGTAATTGATAGCCAAAAGGAACAATTGAAATTCAAACCAATGGCAGTTAACACAAATACTTTCCAAAGCAACGAACCTAGGATTAGTCACATTAAAAAAACGTTTTGTGGTTGATTAGCATATCAAACAATTGGCTGGAATTATTACGTATTAAATTACTGTCACAGGTGCATTTCTTAATACACAAACCTTTGTTTGTAGCTCATGTTGAAATATAGATATACTTTTGTTTTTTTAACAAAATGTAGTTCTTTTGCAATCAGTTTTTTTAAATGTAATAATTGTAAACTAAGCAAAGATGATAAAAGTCTGAATAATAACGTTCTTGCCGGCCGCATTGGCGCACTTGGTAACGTGCTCGCCTCTCATCATGCGGTCCTGGGTTCGAATCCCACTCAGGCACGGCATATTTTCATACGTTACAAAAAATTATTTCATCCTACATCGCATAAAGTTCCACCCCAACTTCGTCGCTAATGACCGTTGCAGTTGATGCGACGTTAAATAAATGAATTAAAAACAAAACAAAAATAACGTTCTTAGATTGAAAATATAAAACACACTCAGTAGTGTATTTAAAAAAAAATTAAACGGTAAACAACAAAAAAAACTAAACGACTCTAGATATATACTAAAATTACAAGCAATTAACAGATTTACATAAATTAGTAATTCTTACTTTTACAGATGAAATTACTTCACATATCAACCCAAACAAAATAGAACTCACCGAGCGAACTTATTTGCCTTATTATACAATATCGCTTTAAACACAAAACAAAACTACGTTCCTAGATGAATTCGTTCACTGAAATTATTTCAGCTGTTTTGAGAGTATTTTTAGTTTGATTTATTTGTCAATACTTGATAGTTAAAGAACCACTGTTACAATTTCAGAGAAATTTTGCCCTTTGAAAACAGAGCTCATTTTTGTAAAAATATGATTTACACTTTACACCAATCATCTCGATAGAAAATCAGCAGTCGCCGGACTGACCGACAGAAGCGACTATTTAATTAATTAAGTCAACAAATTAAATAAAACAGATTTTTGTAAATGAATTAATGGTAAATGTTTCCATGGTAACTTTTGATAGCCGAGCGTGACGTGACGGCAAACCAAAGATTTTTCCCGTGCAAAAACACAGTCCAGACACGCCAAAAGAAGTCACTTCAAAAAGTGAAAATGTGGTGTGAAACACTCACACAACTTTCTCTTGCCAATGCAAATAATGAACAATATAACCTAAGTAATAAAACATTAGAAATAAACAAAAACTAACCTCAACAAACATAACCTAATTTTAATCATGAGTGAAAGACGCAAAATGAAAATCTACCTCAGTATAGCTTAAAAATACGGATAATCACTCTTTCACGTTAAACTAGGCTCTGTAGAGAAAAATGCTTTAAATAAAAGTTGTACATATTTTAATTTTCTATAAATTTTATTATATAAACTTTTGTCGTAAAATACATACTAAGGCCGAAATCTTAAAAAAATCGATTTTTCACACGTTTTCGTGAGAAAAAACAGAAAATCGCTAATTACCAATAAACTAAGCGTTATACAAAAAAGTATTTGAAATAAAGGTTGTAGGTTATTAAATTCTCTACAACTTTTATTATATATATTTTTTCGCTAAAATGCATATTAAAGCCGCAATCTTAAAAAACAAATTTTTTACGTGAAAACAGCCTGACTAAGAATTTCAGCAAAACATGGCGCCTACCCTATCTTGTAGAGCATAAAAAATTTAGTAAACAAGGCGATTTTTAAAAAAATCTAGGACCAGTTTTTGAGAAAATCGCAAAAAAGTGATAAATTACACGAATAAACTACTACTTCCGGTTGACCGATTTTGATGAAAATGTTCGTGTCGGGTCCGGTAGTGGTATGTAACTTAAGTTTCAAGTTCGTACGATGTTCCGTTCTTGAGATATTTTGTACACACACACACACACACACACACACACACACACACACACACACACACACACACACACACACACACACACACACACACACACACACACACACACACACACATACACACACACACACACACACACACACGCACACACACACCAATCGCTAAAAACATGTTTTTTGGGTTCAGGGGGTCTGACAACGTGTAGATCCGGTGAAAACTCGATTTCGAAAAATCGACATGAAAACAATACTTTCCTTCCTATATATTCATATAGGCAAGAGAAAGTAAAAAAATACAAAATCCCGTACGAATTTATTTATTACATTTTAAAACATTTTGAATCGTTATTATGGTATTGTGCTTCCTCTGCATCTTCCGAGAGCACTCAAGAGTTGGATTACGAAAGCAACGCTGCAAATTATTGTCTCTTGAAGATAGATTACAAACACTCAACATTTACAAAAAAAATGTTATATAAACTTTTAATAGAAAATTCTTACCAGTTAACAAATCCTTAACATATTCTATATTTATGATGAAATAAAAATATATGGAATAAAATTTGTAATACATTTTTTGAAATAAAATTAATATTCTGGTAAGGTGCTAAATTTTATGATACAGGAGAAATGGTATGTACACATTAAAAATATTACCTAAAAAAATTAGCTGCATGTTTTCATGTCTGATGCAATGAGCCTACTTTATTTGTGTGCTCATGGGTAAGATAAACTACGTCTTACCATATTAGGAAAAAACAAGTTCTCCAATCCAGTCTAGCTAGGTAGCAAGATTCCGAGGTATCCTTAATTGTAGCCTCTTACATAATCTTAAAAAATACTTTGTATTTACAAATTTCTTTACCATATGGAATTTGCATTCATATACACAAATACCGATTGATCGAAATCGAGTTTTCACAAGATCTACACTTTTCAGACCCCCTGAACACAAAAAACATATTTTTAGCTATTGGTCTGTGTGTGTGTGTGCGCGCGCGTGTGTGTGTGTGTGAACAAAATGTCTGAAGAACGGAACATCGTACGATCTTGAAACTTGAAACGAACATTTTCATCATCAAAATCGATCAAACGGAAATAGTAGTTCATTCGTGTCATTTTTTCACTTTTTGCGATTTTCTCAAAAACGGCTCCTACGATTTTTTACAAATCGTCTCATTTACTACATTTTTATGCTCTATAAGATAGGATAGGTCAATGTCTGCTGAAATTCTTGGAAAGGCGGTTTTCTCATAAAAAAAATGTTCTTTTAAGATTGCGGGGCTTTAATATGCATTTTAGCGCAAGAATGCATATAATATGTAATAATATGTACGTAATGCCTATGTATATAACTGAAGTTGTAGAGAATTAAAAATCCTACAACTTTTATTTCAAATATTTTTTATAACGCTTAGTTTAGCAGTAATTAGCGATTTTCTGTTTTTTTTCACGAAAATGTGTAACAAAAATCGATATTTTAAGATTTCAGCCTTAGTTTGCATTTTACTACAAAAGTGTATAGCCTATAATCAAATTTATAAAAAATAAAAAGATCTAAGTTACAACTTTTATTTAAAACAGTTTCTCCACAGAGCCTAGTTAGCGTAAAAGAGTGATTTTCCGTATTTTTAAGCCAAACAGGTTGATTTTCATTTTGCGTCTTTCACTCGTGATATTTTCATTCATGGCTATTTTTATGGAGGTTAGTTTTTTGCTTATTTCTATTGTTTTATTACTAATATCAGGTTACATTAGGCATTATTTTCATTGGCAAGAAAAAGTCGTGTGTGAGTGTTTCACACCAATTTTTTTTTTTTTAATCAACAGTTAATGAAAATGATATCTCCTGGCATAATTACAAATTTCATTAAAAGTTTATTGATCTAATAACACCATAATTTAACTACTCAGAATTGTACTAAATGTAAAGCCATTAGGAATCGTACAAATACACTACGAAAGTAACGAGCAGTACAATACAACCATGTAGTATAAATAAAACATACTAGCCTAATGTCTACATTTAATAAAAAATACGATATTAACAGTAAAACCACATATAAACATGATAGTCCTTGGATCCAAACAAATTTCCTTTGAACACGTTTCGTCAGTGAGGTCACTGCCCGACAAATAACCAGCTATCAGTCAAATAGACAACAATATCCTTTAGTAATAATATAAAGCGTAATTACATTTATAATTTAAATACAATGTTCCTGAAATGTATTGTACTGACTGAACGTACACTATTACATAGTAGCTTGTTTTTTTTTAAATATAAATTTACAGATTATAAAATTGTTCAAAGAAATAAAGTACACGCATGTACGAGTTTATTAAATAAAAATTATTTTAATTTTGATAATACTTTTTAACTACCGAAATTTGTGTCTATGACAATTAGTAAGCTACCGTGATGTATAGGCCTACCCGGAGTAATACAGTTGAACGCTATTTCCATTTCTTGTCAACTCAATCCAACAGTGCGCCAAGTATTTTCACTAGTATTGTACGATTTGAGAAAGGCAAGGCATTTTTTATTCAAAATTAATTTTCAGAAATAGATTTTATACATCATGACTCCATTTTTTCACTTTCATTAAAGTAACATCAACATATTTTTCACAGACTGTGTAGGGTGAAGTATAAAACAATTGAGATTCGGATCACAAGCCAGGAATGAAACCGTGAACTTTCAGGTTCTAAATTTACGTAACTAACATTTCCGTAGTTTTTCCTCTCAAAATACCTTGTGTATTCTACGCTACATTTCCAACCACGACAGGAACACAAGCCAGGAATGAAACCGTGAACTTTCAGGTTCTAAATTTACGTAACTAACATTTCCGTAGTTTTTCCTCTCAAAATACCTTGTGTATTCTACGCTACATTTCTAACCACGACAGGAAACTGCTATCAGATGATTAAATAATCCACCACAATGGCGCAAAGATCTTAATCAGAAACGATAAATCGGTTACATTTAAATAATGTTTTAACACCTAAGTAACAAAGAAAATTATCCACGAATACCACGTTACTTTTAATATGTTAATTTAAAATACTGTCAACAATCTCTATAAACCTAAAAAATGTATGTGAATTGTTAGGAAAATCTACATCTGTTGCAATATGAAACAGACCAATTTTTAATATTTAAAAAAAAATTATGTACTTAATTAAAAGGAGAACTTAACTTATATTTCGTTAGTCTAAACCCAATAAGTAGACCCTAATAATTATCTTTTGGCAATGTTTTAATTATTGTTCTAAACGAGTTGTAGTTAGTAAACTACATAATTAGTTGTAATTAACCAAGTTAGATAAAAGAAATACGTAGAAGATATGCAGGAATTATAAGTAACAGAAGATCTCAAAAATAGAACAGGAAAAATAAAACTTCTTAACGATAAAAATACAAAATTTAAATTTAAAGAGGAAACAAGAGGAAAGAGGGTTTATTCACCTGGAGAAAAAAAGTAAGATCTGAAAATATGAAAAGATACTGGGCAAAGAGAAGAGCAGCTCAGAAAATTAACCCCAAAGATTGATTTAAAGTGATCCCATATGGCTGTAAAAGTTAAAAAAGGAGAACTATTCTACTTATCTACAACCCCCAACCAACTTGATTACAACGAACATAATTTTACTCAAAAAGAAAACCTACTACAGAAAACTGCTAATATGTACTGAATTACTCGGTCGATGGCGGTGATACGGTATGAAACAAACTTTCTAAATTGGATACAACCGAAACCCCACCATACTGAAAATTACCACACTCCTGGAAGTAAAAATATCCGTGGACCGGTACTAAAATGTTAGGAGTTCACTGGTTTAAACCGGAGTTTTGAATATATCAAGACAGTAATTTCTTCAACGTTGTTCATCTCTAAAATGATCTGAATTTATAAATTATTTCACCTAATTTACGTGTTTTCCAATACCTACGAAATTCGGCGACAGTATCGTAATAATATTTTAGGAAGGCATGTACTGAATTACTCGGTCGATGGCGGTGATACTGTATGAAACAAACTTTCTAAATTAGATACAACCGAAACCCCACCATACTGAAAATTACCACACTCCTGGAAGTAAAAATATCCGTGGACCGGTACTAAAATGTTAGGAGTTCACTGGTTTAAACCGGAGTTTTGAATATATCAAGACAGTAATTTCTTCAACGTTGTTCATCTCTAAAATGATCTGAATTTATAAATTATTTCACCTAATTTACGTGTTTTCCAATACCTACGAAATTCGGCGACAGTATCGTAATAATATTTTAGGAAGGCACACCCAGGTTCCTATATGGACTGCTACGGATTAGGAATTAGTTTTACGATTACTACTGCAAAAATTAAAATTAAAATCAGAAATCACGACGGACTTTTTATTATTTTTAAATTCAATATCTCAACGAATGAAATAATCTTAAATTTATAATACGTAAATTATTATTTTTAGAATATTTATCTGGAATTATATTCGAGTGTACTCGATTCTAAATACCCAAATTTATCGTTAACTGAAGAAGGCACAAAAGCGGACAGCCATTTTTATTTACCAGAAGTCGGTTATAAAACTCTTGAAATTGGGCACAGATAATAAATTTTTGGAATTCTATTTTAAGAAACTGTAAGTTTATTTAGTTCATAATAATTCATAGAATTGTTAACACAAGTTTAACAACTAAGCCTAAAATTTTATTTACAATTTTGACACCGACAAACTTATTCTTTCCCGATGCAATACTTATAATTTAAATGAAATGACAAACTTCTGACACTGATTACTACAACTCGTTTAGAACAATTAAAACATTGCCAAAAGATAATTATTACTAATTGCGATTAGAGACGAAATATGAATTATGAAATGGGTTATTATGAAAAAGCTATGACTAACCACTTAAGTTTTATTTATTACACTAATTTGAACGAAGAAACTACTAAGTTTAAAGATAAATTGCCCAGCTTATTCGGTCATTCACGTAGCACAAGTATAATTTATAATAAACTAAATCTATTACGATATATCACTCCGCTACGGCCAGGGTGAAAAACAAATACACATAATGAAAATGTTACGACACTACGCACGTGCATGCATTAGTATTCCAGACAATTTCTTGTAGCAGAACACAAAAGTGATAATGAATTACTATCATAAACTTACTTATTCAATAACAGTAATTGTATTTCAGCGTAAACGTCCTACATTGTTTAAAAGCAACATTAATATTAATTCGATATTGAAATGGAACAAGGCTGTACATTTTACACCGTACATCTGAACCCAGAAGAGTCAATCTCATGACAACCTTTTGTCACTCACGTATAATATGTACGCCCACAAAAGATGTAATCTGAACTTACAAAATACGTGTGCTTCACATACAAACATTATTTACGTAGGCAAACGCAGTATTTTGGATTATACCACCACACCTACTTTGGCGTGAACATTACAATGCTTCGCCCACACTTCAAATGGCGTATTGTCTAGTATACATTTAATCAAGGTCCCACTGTTCAAGTTGATATAATTTAAAGCATAGAAATTTATGTGTTATAAACACTGATTTGAATAATCTTATCTCTTAATAAATTAAAAGGTTGCTTACGTATTGCACAAAAAGAATAATCGTTTACTTCATGTTACTTAACAAATATAGAGCTTATTAACAGTTACTCAGACTAATTCTCGATGGTAAATATAGGGACCGTACAGGGCAAGCGCAGACTTGGGCGAAGGAAATGCTCATGGTAGAAGAATATTAGAGACTGGACAAACTTAAGTACGCACACTCTTTAGAGGGTGGTTCATGATTAAGAGCGATTTGTGGCCAAACTTATAAGGCCAGTGATCGTTGACTGTAAAAAAATTAAGATATGGCAATTATGCTACATCTTAATACTAATTGTCGATTTCGAAAATATTTGAGCAATAAATTTAACAACAGTCTCAAACCACTGTAGGCCCCAGAGTTGTAATTTGTATATTTTGTAGCGCGGCGCTATCACCAGCCTGTTTTCAGCCTGATCGCGGCCGTAAACTTGTCAGCGAGCATCAGTCTCTTCAGATAAACTGTAGCGTATGTTGTGTTGACATAACCAGTTGCTATCACCATGCATACAGGGTGAACGTAAAAAAAATCACATCATACACAAAAATAATACCTGCACACAAAATAAAATTTTTCTCTAGAGCTCGCGGTGCGGAAAAATGATAGCATACATGCCTATGCATATAGGCTATGTACGAAAAGGACTCACTGATGTGACAACAATCAACAGCATTTTACTGTTTGTAGGGTTACATAAGCAGGCCATCAATGGATGTTCAAAAGACTGAACAGAGGCAATGAGAAGAAAATTTGTTTTGTGATTGGTTTTTTTTTAGTTCAATTCAATTTATTTCCCATTAAAAGTTACATTAATTATCTTAACAAATTATTACACACAGTAAACTACATACATATAAATAAAGAAAAGAAACAAAAAACAGAAAAAAACAAGAAAAAAAATTTCTAATAAAAATCTCTTCCCTCTTTCTCTCTATTCTTCCCTTAATATACTTATAACTATACCTATAAATCTAAGTTACACTTAGGCGATACTTATTCTTCCTTAATTGCACTTAAATAGTCTTTCAGCCTAAAGTTGTATAGCAGCTGTGACCCCGAGACCTACTCTCGCAATCCCTGATAAACAATCGAACTGGATTTTAGTAGAACCACTTAATATTTTGTACGATTCAATCAAATCCCCCGATAACGACGATATGCCACGGCTGGAAGATTCCGTGAATTAAGTTTGTCTTCATACGAATTTACGAAGAGTCGACGTGCAAGTGCTGTTCCGGTCGCGCGACCTCCCAGCCGGTATACATCGTCCGCATACATCTTCCAAAGAGTAAAGGGCTCCAGACTGCCACAGCATATTCCAATTTCGGGCGAATATAGGCGGTGTACATCCTTCCAAATAATCACTTACACGGACATATGATAAAAGGCCCAAGACACAAAATAAAGTGAACGGTAGGCTTTCTTGACAACCGAAAAATGTGATTAGCCTACTTGAAATCAGCTGATACGGTGACACCAAGGTCGTTAACAAAATTTACGGATAGAATAATATTACCATAAAGTAACAATGCATAGTAGTAAGTAATATTCCCATAAATTAAGTTAGTAAATACAAACATAACAAATCAATTCGTATTAACTACAACACTTTGCCATGGTGTAGTCGCTTTTAACTTATGGTATCGTCGGTTTGGGGAGGGGGGTTAATGCTCATTGTAATACGGAACCATTGATAAGAACAGAAGGATGCATTTTGAAAGTGATATCTAATAATCCGCGCTGATATTTAACGGAGCAGATATTTGCAGAATTTTAAGTTATGGATATAAGCCAACTGTAGGCTATACCGTGAGAGAAATAATTAAAAGACTTCAAGTAAACATGAAAAAACATGCAAAATAGAGAGAATCGATAATATATATGAAACAGAGATCTACTTTTCACATCATTTTGATTACTTCACCCAAACTAAATAACAAGCTCCCGAACCATCTTAAAAATCTAACAAGTACAAAATTAAATAAAGAAATACAAAAATAGATACCCAATACAGGAAGAGAAAATTACAAAAATGGCCACTAGTATTCAAATGTAGGTAATTAAAGAGGCAGGATAAAAAATATAATGTTAGTTAATTAATTTTTTAATTTTTATAACTTTAATTTATTAAAATATATTTTAAGTTTAGTAATTAGGCTACTAAAGGATTATAATATATCAGAATTTAGATTAATATACGAGTAGTAGTTAATATATCGTAGTAGTTAGTGAATAGCATATTATTGGTTAATGCTGTGTAGCAAGTAATATAGTATTGGTGTTTTAATTAAGTGCTATTGCTAATAACTAATACGTCTTTTTTAGATATTTATTTAAAATTCTCCAGCCCATCCTTGTACACGATTTAATCCACAAGTTGGATAGGATAATTTCCACCACCTCTAACGTAATAGTACAATAGTAGTACTACAATGTAAGAGTTTTGTATTATTTTAATTTTTTTATGTATGTAGGCCTAATACCATGGAAATAAATTAAATTATTATTATAATAAAATAAATTAAATTTCATAAACTCTGGAACTAGAAGTGTCAGGGTGGCTATATTAAACAGATGAAGGGAGAACTCAAGAAGTTCAACATTATAGAAAAAAGACTGCTTAGATCGAGAAGAATACAAAAACAAAATTTGTTTGGACTGAAGGATCTTGTGGATAAAGGGAGGAATTTCAACAGCGGAGAATGGGCCGCTGAAAGGAGAGCCGAATATTCGGAGAGGGTGAAGAACTTCTGGAGGAGAAAGGTGGCTGCATGAGGTGATATTTGCGAGTCCTAGAAGGCCTGCCCGTGATGAAAACAAGAAATTGAAATGAAATTAACAGACGGAAAAACAACTTGCTGTTCTTATAGATTTCTCAACCTAGCCCCGGTGATAAATCCTTAGTAAGTTAGCTGGAAATATAAAAAGTGTTAACTCAAATACCAGCAAAAAAGTTATGAAGAACGAACGCTATTGTGGTTTTGAAAAATTATTAAAAATCTACCATTTAAATTTGACAGTTTTTAACGATATTTTATACTAGGCTATAATTATAATTAAAAAAAAGTATAGGTATACACAAACATAAAAATTACGTTCAAGAGTGGAACGAATTAGAAAACACTTTGCTATTGCTAAATTACAGAAAAAATCACAAGACATTACTGGAAAGAATTTACTGAAATTTCCCAGTGAGAACATTTACGTACGGTAATAACCCACGAAACCTTTAATGAAAATTATTTCTTTCATCTAATTGCGCACAACAGTAAATAAAATTTAATTATAAAATATCATTACTTAATTCAAAACCGACCGTCAATCAGAAATATTGTAAATGTACATTTTTATTATTACTCCAAGATGACTGAACTACGATATTAATCCAAGAAAACACTTAAAAATTACTAACAAAAACAATAAAATAAATAACCCCTTAAAAAGCCACGAATAAGTTCACTTATTTTTAACTACATGCAATTGTTGTTTTATGATTTACTGCATTACAACAGTAATTTTATTTTAAAGCATAGGCCTACATACGTATATTCCTTACCTAATTACAGTATTTACTTAAGAGAACATTAAATCTACATTTTAAAGCAAACATTTTATTTATTGAGGCGTTTCATAATCCTTACTATCGCTATTATTTAACAATTAATTATAATGTTTTGATTGCATGACCCACAAAAAATAGGATTTTTTTTTAAATAACGTATAATCAGATTGACGTTATAAAAAAATTACGCAATTCTGAAACAAATTAACTCATTCATTTTTAACCCGATAAAAACCTTTAAAAATTTGTCGCTAGCCCTATTTTTAGAAATGAATTCATTAATTTTATAAGCCTACTTCTATTGACCTGTTGTGTGTAATATAACGATAAAATGATACGACTAACAAAAAATATCAAAAAACTCTTTTTATGGAAGTTAATATTTTTACTGTAATAAATTATTACAAAACTCCATTCAAATTAAGCCAGGAAAACAGAATAAATAAAATCTAAAAACTTGAAAGGAGGATCCTTAGGATCTGCATCGGAAAGAGACACCAAGTAGATGGAGAATGGAGATTACTACCAAATGAATAGGTCTACCCGGAGACCGAATCGGTAATATATACTATGAGGAAACAGAGAATATCCTTTTTTGGACATATAATCAGAACACCCAAAGATAGAATTACAAACCAAATAGTCAGAAAACTCTACCAGAAAAAGACAGAAGTAATGGGGTTAAGAGAAATAAAGAAAGATATGGAAGAATTAGACATCACCTTCGAAGATCTAGAAAATAAAACTAAACAGCTGAAACTATTAAAAGATTAAAATGTTAAGATTCCAAGGAAAGGTAAATAAAAGAGGAAGCAGGAAAGTGATCTTTTCGGAAGTAGAAAGGCGAAGATCTGGCAGAATGAAAGAATACTGGAGGAAAATTAAAGAAAAGAACCAGAAGAGAGTGCCCAGAAACTGACTCGTGATCCACTGCGGTCTCAAAAGGAAAAAATTACACATTAGTACTGTCTCAATAGACAAATTAATTGTTGGAAAAATCAATAATACTGATGTGGACAACTGTTACAATACTTTGCTCTGCAGTAATTAACATTATCAAACTATTTAAAATTGAAAAACGAAACTTTGAGTAATGTCCCCTAGGAACTGACCAAAAACCCAACAAATATAATGCCTAATGTAAATATTAAGGGGTTATTTATTTAATTTCATTATTTTGTTTTTTAGTAATTTTTAAGTGTTTACTTGGATTAATATCGTAGTTTAGTCATCTTGGAGTAATAATAAAAATATATAAACATTTACAATAAAAAAATGTATATACATTTACAATATTACTGATTGACGGTCAGTTTTAAATGAAGTAATGATATTTTATATTTAAATTTTATTTACTGTTGTAATTACTATAAAAGTTCATTTTGCCCGACCGAACTCCTTAATTAATTTGTTCCTAGTAGAGACGACATTTGATTAACTTTACAATGATATATTCAGTTTTATATTACACCTTTATTAAATTTATTTATAACACCTCTCAATTACCTTAATGTATCAACAGTTAGGTGGTTAAATTCATTCTGGAGGAACTACCGCAAAACACGTACGATATAATATGCAGAAAGTTTATTCCTTATAGTTGTAGACAAAATGCCATCAAGCCAGATGTTTATCTGGTTTACAAATTACAAGTATCTACGCCTTTACCTGTCTTATAAAACAAAACAAAAATTGTATTGTTATATTTAATAAGGATAAGCTACAAATTAATCTGGCCTCTACTTCAGAGTACACACTTACACGTATGTATGTCACTTTAGGCATTATTAAAGTCAACACTTATAAAAAAGTCCTTAATAATCTCGCACAAAATTTGTAACAGTTTTTTCGAATGTCGTAAACAGTAATTCCTAACAATCTATAAACACTAAATAAAAAAACTTGTGCTAATAGCATATTAAGAATTAAACCAGCAAATGCTTTTGTTAAATAATTTTATCAAATAAATAAACTTACGGTTAGTAGGCTATACAAATAACCAGGCCCTAACATTTATCTTATCGGTATCCTTAGACGCATCATTTAGAATGATTCACTGCACAAAATGTTCATTCTTCAATGACAATAGATACAAAACAATAAAATAGTTTATTTCCATAAATCAAGGAAAACATATATTTGCCTATAATATAACCTCAATTGACTGAATCACAGTATTAATCAGACACCTGTGACTCATTGTCTATAAAGACAACATTATACATCGCTATACAAAGTTTAAAAGCCGGTAGTTATGTAATGATACAGTTGATTATAGTCCAATTAATAACAGAATTTAGAATACAACACACTAGATATTTATTTCGTTCAAACGTAAATAGTCAAACCTTGTAAACAATGAAATAATATATCTTAACAAATACCCTAAATAATAATAATAATAAAAGCCGAGAGAAAATTACTAAGAAAACTTGCGGGAACAGGTTTAATGAAAAAAGAGAAAGAAGAATAGGCAAATAAAAATTTAACGAAAACAGAATCAATAGATGACTCGATAATACGAACTGACATTTTTGGACACATTAAAGCTAAATGAAAACAGACTAAATAGACACATTTAAAATTTGCAATAAGCAAAACCGAAGAAATTACAACTGGTACATGGAAAAAGAGGAAGAAAAACTAGATTTAAAAAGTAGGACTATTCTGAAAAGGCACTGTTCAGAAAAAGTTTTTGATTTAAAAATTTCTGCAAATATAAAGGTGGAATTCAAAAACCCCGATAAAGACAAAACAGATTCAGCAAAATGATCTGAAGCTGCAAAAAAATGTGGTAAAAAGAAAACTGCCAAACATAAAACCTAATTTCAGCAAAATAACACTTTCATACTAGTCTTCAAGTGATCCTTATGACTGAATTCAATAAATAAATAAAAGTCCTCACTGATTCACTCATCACGGGTACTCTTCCCAATCACTTTTAATGTAGTATTTATAAAACACTGAACGGTAGAATATAAAACACACCTGTTTCATATTACAAAAATTGTAAGGACCCTTAGAAATTAAAACTCCACCCATGGATCATAGCCACTCCAGACTACGAAAGTAATTTAAACTAAAAACACAATGAAAGAAGTATAACTTCGTCCGGATGTCTTATTTTCTGATTATAATAGAAGAGAAATCACTGAAAAATGTTTAAAGTGGTAAAGAAAAAGTGGTAACCATTAAGTACCAACGAACTGTTAAAATATAACAAGTTTTGCACTTCATAACAAAATAATCTTTCCCATAAGGAGCAGGTGGTGTATTAAATTAATTGCACTCGATCTGTTGGTTCCACGGCTACAAAAAATAGTTCTGTTTCTTATCACATAGTCAGCCAATTAAATGACTGAACCATTTAAGAACAGAAAAGATAGAGGTGTGTAAGACACTAATCAAAATTATCTCCTCTGAGAGTAATGAATTTCACTATACAGCCAAACTCTGCGGTGAATGAAGTGAAAATATCATTATTATTATTATAGAAGTGGAAAGTGTGTGCTTTTCGGAGGGTCTGGCATGCTGATAAGCATAATCTTTCAACTCAGTGAGGAAGGCAATAGTAAACCACATCACTCCTCGTTTTTACTTAGCAAAACCTCTAGAGGTTGAAACCAGCTCTTCCGGCTGTTGATTTAAACAACAAGAAAAAAATCGTTAACCAGTTGAAATAAAGTTTATAAGGGAAACGAAAGAAACCCTTCCAATAATTTACTGATCGTCGATTACACATAAATGTCATATCCAATTCGTATCGTATAGACATACCCGATTCGTATGACTAGGTAAAATTTGTCTCTTCAGATAATTATGTGCCTGATAATGCTTCAGCGAAGTATAAATTTTAGTTAATTACGTGTAATTAAAGTATGCGTAGTGTTAAATGATAACCACTATCTGCCAAAGAAATGTTTGCAAACGAACGTCATCATTCAAAAATTTGCAATGCGATATAGGCGTAAAATTATTATAAATAAATTAAATTAACCTATAAAGTACGTACTTAAATATCAAGTATTTAAACATAAGTGGGCCATACAGTAGACCCACTCAATTTAAGAAAGCGGTAAAATATATAAGCAAAAGTATAAAAAATAACTTGAGATCAGAATTCAACGGATCTGCTGTTTTACCCATCAATATTCCACGTTCTGGTCGTTGCCGCCGCAATGGCCAAAAATGGTAAGCACTATGAAGGCAGGAACAAAAAATATTATTTTCGCTTACTAAAAAAATGTTTTCTTAAATCGATAACTACGTATATACAAGTAGTAGTATTATTGAATATTGTAAATAATATTGCTGATAATTCTGTGATATTACCGTACTAAGTAACAAACACTGGATTAATGATATTTTTTTTTTTTTTTTTTTTTTTTTAGGGCGAAAAACCAGACGGTTATCATCGCCCGTGGATTAATGATAGTGACCACAGAAATAAGATCACAGATGCTTTCTGAAATTACTCTTAAACTTATAACAAATGTAAAGCAAACCAAGGCATCTTCGATGACGGAACATAAAGCGTACCTCATACTCAAATCTTTTAAGTTCCATCGAGAACGACGGGTCTCGAAGAAACATTATCTTATACATCTGTTTTAAATTCTTCCCTAGACGTGTAACGGCAGCTTGGCCAATGGTAAGTTACTTAGGTCTCTCTTCCTCGCAATTTTCGCAATAAATACAATTCGCATGTTACACAATAAAATTAATAAAAAAGTAAAATAAATAGGTAACTTAAGAATTTTTGTAGCTGTTTATCTTAATCTGCCCCTTACTCTGATAGGGTAAGATTTTAACAGGCAAGATTATTGTCAAAACGGTATGCAATTTATAACCCTCCCAGATATTACAATACATTTAGTTACCGCGGACACAAAAAAAAGTTACAACAGCTTTTAAAGGTTTGATAAGAAATATGCCTATTAAATACAAACGGACCAAAATTGAATCCTGAAAATAAAATCTCGTGTGAAACACTCACATTACTTTCTCTTGCCAATGTAGATATCGAAAATTATAACCTGTGTTTAATCATGAATAAACAATGGCAAATGAAAAGCAACCAAATTGTAATCATGAATGAAAGACGCAAAATGAAAATCAACCTCTACTGAATTTAAAAAAATACGGAAAATCAGTAATTCCTCTTTACTAGACTGCAGAGAAAAATCCTTAAAATAAAAGTAGTTGGTTTTTTAATTCCCTATAACTTTGATAATATTATATACTTTTGTCGGAAAAGGGTGCAATCTTAAGAGATTCCATTTTTACAGATTTTGACGAGAAAACAGGAAATCACTGCCACTAAACTAAGTGTTGTACAAAAAAATGTTTGAAATAAAAGTTGTAGATTTTTATAATATGTTCTACAAACTTTTGCCCTAAAATGCATATTAACGTTGCAATCTTTAATCACAGTCTCCTTAAAAATTTCAGCAGACATGACGCTTACCCTAACTTTTAGAGCATAAAAAAATGTAGTAAATGAGGCGATTAAAATTAAATCGCAAAAAGTGAAAAATCACACGACTACACTACTAGACTACTTCTGGTTGACGGATTTTGATGAAAATGTTCGTGTCGGGTCCACTTATGGTACTTAAGTTCCAAGTTTCAAGTTCGTACAATTCCGTTCTTGAGATATTTTCTTCTCACACACAAACTAATGGCTAAAAACGTCTTTTTTCATGAGATCTCAAAACGTGTATACCCGGTGAAAACTCGATTTCGATAAATCGACATAAAAACAATACCTACTTTACTTTTCAATACACAATATTTATATGGGGCAAGAAAAAGTAAAAAAATGTACTACTATGTGATAAATTACGCTTATGCTAGGCACGTTTTAATTTCAACAAAGTAAGCCTATAGAAATTACGGTAATTATGATTTACTAAATAATTTTGTGAAGGCTATGTTTACAGGACCTACACAATCAAACCTCAGACCTACGGAACTTGTCCACCCAACGAAGAAACACTGACCAAAGAGAGAAAACTCAGGTAAAATAGTGTCAAAAGGTGCAAGGCAGGTAGTACGCAGTAACAAGAATACGCAGCATTTATCGTACAATAGGAATGCAAAAATCACGAAAAACATTACCGATTTGTATGTACCTTTACAACGTAAACTATGTAACTATGAAAAACATACTTTCACAGTATGTACATCATTTTAAACAAGACTAGTAAGTACAAGGCTACCTGAAAACAGAAAAGTTGCTACGAACAGACCAAAACATTTTAATTTAGGGACTGGCAAATCAAATTTGTTGAGACATTCACCTGATTAAACGTTCACAAAACACAGAGGCTACAGTTATTGCATGTACCTAATGTAGGCATTTGCAGTGTTTTACGTAGCACCATGCCTAATAATTGTTTAAGCAAAATACACCTGCTACAACACACAGTAAATGGTATTATTTAACACAAATAGCAACTGAATAAATTGTAACGATTATTTCTACTAAACCATTAAACGCTATAACAACTAAAAGACGTAAATATTTTATAACAGCCAATTCAAAGATTTTCACTTTTTTTAGATTACAAGTTCATACTGATTTAGGACAGTGTTATCAGTATTTACGAATTTACTAGTTACCTTATACAGTACATAAATAATATAACGTTCAGCACTCTTATTTATTCTCTTATTGCGTATTTTTCAACAAGAAAAAAATGACGCAATAGAAGAAAAACTATAAATTATTTTAATATTTTAAGAATAGAATTACTTTATTGCTATAAGTATACAACTTAACAGCACGGAATTAGCTCAAAATAAATACAATTTTTTAATACAATTAGCTAATGATTATAAACAAACAAAATCGGATAGGATGTGACAAACAAAATCGAATACCCTAGATTTACCATACAAATGATAAATCCAAAATAATACATCTCATAAAATAACATTACAATGTAACTTTTATAAAAATACAAAAATACTACATTTCAATTAAATATGATTACAACAAAAATTGCAATTGGCTGAGCATATTCTTAAAGTTTATAAAATATTAACTTGAAATTAAATGTATATTTCATTTCATTTTTAAGTTCATGCGATGAACAGTGAATACAGCTTAGCTTATGCGGTACTAATATTTTAGGAAATAACTTAAAATAACACTTAATTATTAAAAAATTCCGTACTTTTTTATCAGTAGTTCTACCCTAACACAGAGTAATTAGACACTATTGACTTAATTTGAAATTTATAAAATACAAGCTTAGTTATGAAAAAATGAAAGGACTTACTTGTTGAATGTTTTTTCGTATTCTTTTATTTGCCTTCGAGAAAATTCATGAAACTCAGCGTAGACATTAACATGTGTTTTCTTAAATTGTGGAGTTACTGGTTTGCCTTCATCGATTGCATCATTGATAGCTTGTCTTCTGTTAAGAATAGAACTAAGTTCCTCGTCTGCGGGCATATTTTTAAGAGCGCGTAGGGTCGGAACTAAAACCACCAACAACAAAACGCAGACAGATCACTGACTGAACTGAAGATCGTTAAACAACCAGCATGCGGCGTGCGTTCAACATTTGAATTGAACAGTGGTGGGAGCACGTTACCTTGAACACGCATGCGCTCTATTCCAAATGTTTATCTGAAATCCTTACCCGCTCAATCCTTTTAATGTTTTCCTTACATTATCAAAATTGTTTCTCATGTCCATCTGCAGAAATAAATATTGTTCTTATTAGACAGTGATACTACTAACTAAATCAATCCCTTCACTATAACCTGAAATAAAACATGTCTTTTTAATACTGAAAAATTCAAATTAAAGGCTTCTGTGAAACCTTACCCCGCCTACGGAATGTAACAGACAATTATATTGCCTCCTCTAAACATGTAAATTTACTGAATTGTTTTTACCATAATTGAGGTAAACCGAGTTTTTTGCTGATCAGTTCGAAATAAAATGTACATATTGTTTCTTGTAAGTGTCGAAAAAATTTCTACAGTTTTATCTCACGAGATAAAATTCGTTAAACATTTGAAAATAACCATTCCCGATCTTATCTGGCTTCCATACTTCCCACTTAACGCTTCATCAATGCCACAGAATGGTTGATAGCTATCCACTGCCTTAGAAAAGCGACAATATTGTTCAGTAGTGTACCTAGATCTCTGGCCTTTAATCGTGACTGGAATGATGGCCTCTTATTAAAATTAAAACATTTCAGAAGGACGGACTCTATTGAGTTATTAGATCATTTTCACAGGATAGGTATTTTCAAGTCAGGATGAATGATGAGCTGTCCACAGTACACTCAGTCGATGCGAGAGTACCTCAGGGAAGTGTAGTGACTCCATTCCTCTTTTCAGTGAGCACAAATGATATTCCATTTTGCTTAAACACGAAGATGGCTGTATTTGCTGACACGTTTCTTGTTTCAATAGATACTGATCCCATTGTAGCATCTCAAACATTATAGACACAATTACACCACATCGAATCATGGAAAATTATGGAAAATTAAAATTCACTAACCCAGATTAAATAACATTTACACTTCGACGACAAAATTGCCTGACCGTTTTTCAAAATGACATTCCGTTGACTCATAATACTAATATACGCTACCTATGTAGGCCAACACTTTGATAGGCAACTTACTTGGAGAATGCTTTTAACAAAAACATGTCAGAAACTTAAAAATATCGATTTTACCAAATAAAATGTTTACTTGACATGATCAAAATTGCCCATGGAACACAAAGTACTAATTTACATATCGATCAAACGCCTGATCTGGATCTAAGGCGTGCAACTATGAGAGTCTGGAAAGCCGTCACATACAAAACGTATCCAAGCAATACAAAATAAAATTCACCGAACTAACACAATACCCCTTTAACGTTACTAAGGAAACACACTTCACACCGACCTAACCTTACACTCATCACGATAGTAGCCCAAAGATTTTATAACACAACGCATTTAAAATTTAACGCACACACCAACCCGCTCGTACAAAATATGCTCCCGCGATTCATCCCCGGCAACCCTGCAAGAAGGCTCAAACGCCATTGGCCAAGAGACCTTCTCCGAGTGAATCAATGACGAAGCTGTATGGTGACAACTGATAGCTCACTTAAGTAAAATCATACAAATGTACACAGGCCAAAGTTTCGTATTTACTTTTTATTTTTTTTACAGATTGTAAAAAACAACAATACAAAAGTAAAAAAACCTTTTGAATCAGGATACTGTGAAACAGCGGAACAACTGTAATTGTGGGTAAGTGATACTTTTCTGGGTACAAAAATGTAGCGATTGTACATTATCGCAGATGACTTAAAAGTAAAGAAATATTCAAGACCACTTCCTCACTTTGTACATAGATGTCCTACAGGTGGAGAATGATAAACAATTAAGAACTAATTTCAAATTTTTATTAGTTTAAAAACTAAAAATAAAAAAGTTTAAAAATCCAACTTTCTCATAAGGCGTATAGCCTACTTCTTAAACTCTACATGCTGATTACTCTTATTGTGTGAACACAGACATTTTTCTGGGTATTTTTGTTGTTGAATGACATAAATTAAATTCCTTGGTTATTTAACTTGCTACTATAAATGATTATCAAACATAAGAGCGATATGCTAACCTATTGCCTAATTAAAATAAATGGTTCTGTGTTCAGTAAGTGTCAAATACAAGTTAAGCAAACATTTAAAATACTATTTTTTAGATCGTTATTGAGATGAATTGATATAATGAAGAAATGAACGTATTAATAGCAAGTTCAGCATTATTTATTATTAATACTGTAAAAAATTGTGGATTCTTGAAGTAATGCGTAAGATTAATAATATTTAAAGCCTATTTCTTGTATCCCAAGTAATAAATTTAGATTATGAAGTTATTGTAATAAAACGTGGTTATTAAACTACTGTATTGCTAATACCAACCAGAAATGAATACAAATGAGTCAACAGTCACAGATATAGATTCGACTGAGTCATTATTTTTGTATAGCAGATGATGCAGTTCGTTAAAAATTCACATGCTTAGCAAACGATTGTATTTTGTCAACAAAATGTGTCGAAACTATGATCTACTTTAATATAAAAATTAACTACACGTATAAACTATAAAACAAGTAAAATAAATACACTGTAGGACTATTTTACAGTAGTATATGATTAAGTATAAGTAGGTGAAATGACGGAAACAGTTCAACAAAATTCTTACAGAAAGGAAGTACCATGACCTTCCTATTAACGATGTGTACTCGTGAAGGACAGGAACGTGCTGAAGTGAACAGTGAAATTTTCAGTGAACAAGGTTAATTCTCAGCCATCTAATGGTAGATACAGTAGCATTCGACAGTGTGTTAATATTTTTAAACAAAAAAATAACGGTTCCACAGTTTTTGGTGCTGTACACTAACGTTTCTCACTTTCTATTTTACATATTTGGTAATCGGCCTACTAGCATCTAATTACTCATTCCAAACTATCTATTCTATTGCAGGACGTAAATTGAGTAGACTCATTTTTATACACATAGTAACACGATATAAGAATTCCTATCCTGTAAGGAGAAAACAAACAAACCATGATATCAATGTCTAGAGGTCTTCTTCTAAGCTATAAGAAAGAAATGATCTGCTCTGGGACCGAGATCTTTCAACCCATAGTAACAAATAAGAAAAATTTAAATAATCATTAGCCAATAAAATTTACTGACCGATTCAAAAATACAAGGCTCGAAAAGGGAAAATAAAATGTAATAAATAAATTAGCAAACATTAAACACAAAAAAAATATTCAAACTTAACACAATACATTAGCGGCAGTATAACACAGTTTTTAAACCAGTTCTGTGTAGGCCTAACTGAAAACAGAAAAAATTAGCAGAAAATATATGTTACAATCAAGGGAAAACGATTCATTAAAACCAAATAAGGACTTATACAGACAGAAACGATAGAGAGATCTTAATCATAAAGAAAAGAGCGAGATTCTGTGGTCACGTATTAAAAGAATGAATAACAATGGAAATAAATTAATTTATCAAAACATCGGCAACGATAAAAACATTATCTTTAATCATAAACAACAACAAGGAATGGAATTACCAAGTTTTACACAAAATGACTATTGCGATAAAATAGGTTTTAGAAGTAAAGAATTAGGATTAAAAATTTCTTCACAACTCAAGTTAGACAAGTCCCCGTATTTTGTTCCTCAAAATCTGTAGAAAATTGGGTTTTTAAAATTGCGGCATTAGTATACATTTTACGACTAGTGTACATAATATGATAGGAAATAAAAAAAAAACTATAACTG
The DNA here is from genome assembly GCA_035578175.1 of Catonia carolina. Taxonomy (NCBI): domain Eukaryota; kingdom Metazoa; phylum Arthropoda; class Insecta; order Hemiptera; family Achilidae; genus Catonia; species Catonia carolina. Next base: position 144,369,624 of record JAQMRL010000001.1, on the reverse strand, counting down.
TTAACTTCAAGTATTTTTTCTACAGAGCTCAGTTTAGCGTCAAATAGTGATTTTCCGTATTTTCAAGCCGAATAGACTGTTTTTTATTTTGCGTCTTCACTCATGATTAAAATTAGGTTATGTTTTTAATTTTACATTGTTTACAAATGATTTTGTGTCAATTTAACTTCTCAAAAAACCATGGCTATAAAAACTTGTCCCATTATGCATGCTATAACCATGGTAACCATGCAGTAATGACTTATAGGCCATATAAAATTGTAAATACGTTTACTTTTGGTACGCTAACAACTATCATAAACTCTGTATACTATTATAATATTACGCACATGATAACTCGAAAACTGATTTATTGTACACTAAAAGAACGGATACTGTAGTTCGTAGTGATTAAAAAATCCAAACAATTCAAAACATTCTTATTGAATACGGAGGCAAGAATTGTGTATAAAGAAATTATTTGATCAGCGAGTGAATGGGTAGATGTTGCGCAAGGAGTTCAGGATTCGCACTGCCAGAAAATTCAAAATTAATTTTTTTTTCAATTTAATAATTACATTTCACACCAACAAAATTTTTAATTATGTTCACATTAGATTGTAGTCTATTCATTTCAAAAACACCTCTTCTACGAGGGAGTGAACAATTTGTGATTAAATTAATGTAGAATTTATATGTTTAAAAGTTTAAGGGTTTCTTTGGTCGAGTTTGGTCTCAGCTCCCACTGGACTGATTCCGGTCAACCTTGTTTCAAAATTCCACGTGCAAATTCCCATCAAATTATGGTTAATTTGTAAACTGTAGTTTCTATTAAGTTCAAATATTCTTAAATTTTAATTTTCAAAAATTTCGTAGGTACTCAATTTTATAAAATTTACTCGGGAGTTGTTTCAACTTCCTTTGGTAAGTAATTTTACTTCCTTTGGAGTACAGTAATTATAAAAATTGGTCGTAATGTTACTACTACTTCACCGAAATATGTAGCTAGAACTTCTTCACAGTGATTCATCGTCTGATAACTTTCTTATCTACTACAAACCAATATTTACTCATTAACTTAATGTTCACAATAATCAAACCGCTTAGAAAATATAATATGTGAACTGTGTAATAAGAATGCAGTTTCAGACAAAAATGCATTCTTACGTCAAGAGAAAACAAAGAAGGAAAACCGATAGGATGCCTGTTGGGGTAAGTTAAACGTACAGTGAACTAACAGCTCTTAATTCAACTTAAAACACCTTTGCTTACAGAATTAATAGGAAAAATTTATGCTTTAAAACAAAAACAGAAATATACCGCCTTCGTGGAGTAGTGACTAGCGCCCTAACGTACAAAACTAAAGGTCCCGGGTTCGATTCTTGGCTATGGTCTGGAAATTTTAACACGTTAAAACTACCGTTACAGTACCAAAACCCACAGTAGTCATGATGACCTATCTGTCGATGCGACTTTAAAATAAAAAAAAAATAAAAAAATCAATTGGTGTGAAACACTCACACGACTTTCTCTTTCCAATGCAAATAATGAACAATATAACCTATTACTAGTAAAAACAAAATAATCAACCTCAAAAAAACATAACCTAATTTTAATCGTGTGTGAATGATGCATAATGAAACCCAACCTTAGTTTGGCTTAATAATACGGAAAATCACTCTTTCACGCTAACTAGGTTCTGTAGAGAAAAATGCTTTAAGTAAATACAAGTTACAGCAGATATGGCGCCTATGGTATCTTGTAGAGCATAAAAATATAGTGAATGAGGCGATTTTAAAAAAATCGTAGGAGCCATTTTTGAGAAAATCGCAAAAAGTGAAAAATGACACGAATAAACATAAATTACCACAACCACAAAGATTTTTTGGTAATGGGTCAACTTCCGGTTGACCCATATTGATGAAAATGTTCGTGTCGGGTCCTCTAGTAGTACCTAACTTATGTTTCAAGTTTCAACTTCGTACGATGTTCCGTTCTTGAGATATTTTGTTCACACACGCACGCACGCACGCACGCACGCACGCACACACACACACACACACACACACACACACACACTCACTCACTCACACACGGACGCACACGCGCGCGCACACAGACCAATCGCTAAAAACATGTTTTAGGGTTCAGGGGTCTGAAAAAGTGTAGATCCGGTGAAAACTCGATTTAGAAAAATCTACATGAAAGCAATACTTTCCTTCCTATATACATAAGTTAAAGGCAAGAGAAAGTAAAAAAGCTATTCATACTGTAAAACAAAAACAGAAATGTAACGCCTTCGTGGCGTAGTGACTAGCGCGCTACCCTACAAAGCGAAAGTTCCCGGGTTGGAAATTTTAATACCACTGTTACAGAACTAAAACCCACAGTAGTCACGAATAACCAAACTGTCGATGCAACTTTAAATTAAAACTAAAAATAACAAAATGTTGGGCTGCCTCCGAGGTGCATTGGTTTAGACTTAGAGCATTATACTACTGAATCGCAAGATACTGTAGAAGGTTCCAGGACTCATTCCCGCCCAGGTTAAGGAAAATTTTTTAACTAAACGATACTATTCAAAACGTCCTGTAGTCACTAGACAAAGCGGTTGATGCAATAAAAAACTCAAAAATATTATGAAATATGAGTAATTTAACTTTTACCTAATGTAACAAGGAGAATTTTGTTTCTATGTATTTTACAAGTTATGCTGTTCTGTAAAATAAAATTAATTTTTAAGACGGTAAAATTTAATAACTGTGTATCATTTTCAGGTCCTAGCCGGGAATCAAAGCTGCAGGGACTTTCAGCTTGTTTTCCATTATTGTACCGCTGCTCAACTGAGATGATCACACTTCGATTTGTTACTTTTTCTATTGAATAAATTTTGTTTTGTTTTTTGTTGAATGTCCGACTGTTCTGCAATTACTGCTAATGCAGACGGTGGAGGATGAAATGATTTTGTAACGTATGAAAATATGCCGTGCCTGAATGGGATTCGAACCCAAGACCGCATGATGAGAGGCGAGCACTATTAAATAAAGGTACCAAGCGAAGTCTTATAACGTTTATGACTAAAACCTAAGAAACTGAACGTCTTTCACGGGAAACAATAAACTTAATGAACGTAAGACAGTAAGAATACGAACGAAGCTATTTCAAATGCACTAAAACGTTCTTGCAACGTACAGACCGGTTATTTTATGTGGTTGGTTATTTAGAAACGTTATTTTTGAAAGGAATATGTATGGCTGTCATACGTTTTATTTTTGAAAACTACTGAGGAGGTCCAGTTCAACAGCCAAAAATTACGAACAGGTTGGTTACAAGGATTCTATTTTTGAATAGGTAATAATAATTTTTATTCATTATTTCAAAATTTATAATCTATTTATAGAAATAGATGTATTATGAATAGATGTCTTTTACAAATTAATTTTTACAATATTACCGTATGGAAAAATAATTATGTATTTGGTAATTCTTGCTGGAATTAATTAGCTGAATAAGGCTTAGCTTGTGCCCAGAAAAGGGAGGGAACATTAAAATAAACTTAAAAATACTATTATTTTATAAAAGCATAAAATTAATAAAGTACAAATTTAATAAGATATTTTTAAATTTACACAAATAAAAAATATGTAATTAAGGGAATGCGAGAACAATAAAAAATTAAATCTTTAAATGATTAAAAATATACTACTACTTTACAAATGTATTTTTAATACTTGAAAAATATACTATTCAAATGAAGGCTTTCTTGTATCTGTATTTCGACAAGAATTGTTTTATTGATGTAGGTTCTAACTTATATTTTTAAAATTATATTTAAGTATTATAGTGTTATATTTTACACTAATACGAACGAGAAATTTGAACACTAGATAAGAAATAACCTTCATGAATCTCCTAGCGGTGGGACAGATTCTTTCCAGTTACATTGAAACTGGGATTTCAAAATCGTTGCAATTCTAAAAGTTTGAAAAAACTAACGCGTAGCTAAAATATATGAATAAGCTGTTTAAAATAAAAGAGAAGATTTTGTACTGAATTCATTTGCGTGTGATAGAATAGCATAATGAAATGATACATGTTAAGGCATTTCTTCCTGGGGGCATAACTTTTACATTTTCACGCAGGGTCAAAGTACCGACTGAGTAACAGTTATACTTCTTATTTTTAGTAACGTTCCATACTTTCTTTCATCCAAATTTGCGCACGAGTGAATGTAAGTAATATTTACGATCATACATTCGTGGTTTAATTTATAGCTTGCTACAACCCGTTTTATTGTAAAGGTATGCATATTAATTTTATTATTCTAATATTCACAAGTCGATAATTCTAACCACACGTTAGAAATTCTCCTTTCACAAAACATAACAGTAGTATTACTAAACACTTTTGTGAATATTGCTCATGACATAGTAGACCTGTTACAAAAATATTCTACGACGTCTACTTCATCTTTACAAACATATCATTCATTAAAGCAATAAGACAACTTATAACTTCCTGAATATTTGCTTAATCTCTTCACCATTAGGGGTCGGGTGGGGAGAGTTAGGCGTGCGGATTTGTCTCTGACGTCACCGTAGTCATGGCAACCCGCTTTCGGTTGAAGAGAAGCAGGGGCCACCTGTCTAACTCTTTACTTGGGCAATTATTACGTATATTACAGCCATTACAAGAGCTATTTAAAACATTAGAAAGCACTGTTAAGCAGATACCATAATTTTATGTACACTTTTTTACACGGCACTTCTTCATTTCTTACTTTCTCTTGCCCTATATAAAGGAAATGTATATAAAGGGAAGGCAAGAATTGCTTTCATGTCGATTTTTCGAAATCGAGTTTTCAACGTCGATATACACGTTTTGAGGCCCCCTGAACCCAATACAAAACATGTTTTTAGCGATTGGTCTGTGTGTGTGTGTGTGTGTGTGTGTGTGTGTGTGTGTGTGTGTGTGTGTGTGTGTGTGTGTGTGCGTGCGTGCGTGCGCGCGCACGTGTGTGAACAAAATATTTTAAGAACAAAATACCGTACGAAGTTGAAACTTTGAACTTAAGTTCGGTACCACTAGAGACCCGAAACGTACATTTTTATCAAAATAAGTAAATCGAAAGTAGTACCTAGTTTATTCGTGCGATTCTTCACTTTTGGCGATTTTCTTTAAAACTTTAAGTTGTTTGGAAGAAACATGTTAGTTTTATTAATACCAATCTCTCAAAACACACATAATACAATTGTTTAACAACTGCATTTCATAAATCAACAAACTATAGGTATACTAATAAATTTACCAAATTTCCTATAACTGGCGGGTGGAGTGTTAAATTATTTGCACTCTATCTGATAGTTTCAGGACAACAAAAAATAGTTCTTTTTCTTATCACATGGTTAGCCATTTCGACTGAAGTATTTAAGAACAGAAGAGGTAGTGGTGTAAAAGACACTAGTCAGAGTTATCTCCTGAGAGTAATGAATTTCATCTTTATACAGCCAGACCCTGTGGTAAATGAAGTGAAGGTATCATTTGCAGGGTAAAAAGTAGATGCTTTTCAGAGGGCCTGGCATGCTGATAAGCATACTTTTTAATTCAGTGAGGAAGGCTTAGTAAACCACCTCACTCCTCGTTTTACTTAGTAAAGCCTCTAGAGGTTCAAACCATCCTTTCGGTTGATGACCTAAACAACAACAAAATGGATAATCAACATCATCTAAAAACATTAATATTTCTGGGGTTCCAGTTAGCAACGCTGTACTGTAATGTGGAAGAAAAGTACTCTTCAACATTTCAAGATTCGGCGTTTATTAAGTTTTAAGAAATTTTTGACTTATTTTGAGATTTGCATACGTTGTAGACATCCACATAACCTGACGTGATAAAAAAGAATATTGTACCTAAATCTATCAATAAATAAATACTCAATACATGCTGACAATTATAATTTTATTTTTATGCAAGTTATGTAACAAGATATGACAAAATCGAAATGTTAATATACACTCGCACTTTTATTACCTACCGTAAATCTTATATCGGTAAATTTTCAGATTACAAAATTATTTTGTTATATAAATTGGCTGTGACGTAAATTTACTGTTGTCTAATGAAATATATACGTACGTAGTATTATTAAGAGAAACCCCTAAGGAACAGCCCTTCTACGGAAGTGAAGAAAAATGTAATAAGACAAGATCACTAGCCTACAAAAACAAATGATAATCTTACAATGTTGTTCAACCTGTTATAGTATTACACATTGTAACGTACGTGCTCTGACGTCACAAACGAAGAGACCGGATTTAACAACCATAAGAAAAAGAATGCTGGAATCCATTCACTATCATTACTGTATTCTATTACTTCGGAAAAAAATACGGTTATATCATTCGGGATCGTTTGTATCATAGAGCAGTAGAGAATATACAGAACTGTTACGGAACTGAAAGCGAAGTAAAAGTGGGGGTCTTACTCAAAGATCGGGAAAGCAGTAGGCCAACTGGTAAATTATTACTATGTAAAAAAATTAATATTTCTGTGGTTCCAAATGACAAAGCTGTACTGTAATGTGGAAGAAAAGTACTTTTCAACTTTGAGATTTAAGTTTTAAGTCAGTTTTTGACTGAGTAGCTCAGTCTGCAGCGCGACTAAGTAATGTAACAAATGTCCCGGATTCGATCCCCGGTTGGGATCAACCGTCTATAAAGACACAAAGCACTACCCTAGTGCTGTTATACTGGATTAACAAAGCTAAGATTATACCTGTTGTGAACGTAATGGTAAGTTAAATAATAAAATTAAACAATAATAAACTGGCTTCTATGCCGGGGTCTCGGAAGGCAAGAGCAGGATTATTAATATTAGTTAATATAATATTAGTTGCCTTCAGGAGTGACGGAATTTAGTAGACGATCTGAAGATTTTTTTGTGCATGTATGTTCATGTAGTAGTGCATTTTATGATGTTTACGATTGCTGTTTCCTGATTAAGAACAAAGATTGTCTACAATGTATTACATTTTATATTGTACTAACATTTTGTATGGAGAAGTTTTGTCCGCATTCCAGATATTGAATTCTCAAAACCATACAAATTAGTAACTGTCCGCGTCCGTTATTAGGAAGTATTTTAGTATTGTGTCTTATGGGAAAATGCCGGGACTTTTAAAATTGTCCGCAATTCAGAAGTGTCCGTTAGTAGAAGTTAGACTGTATATATACTTGCCATAAAATACATAGGCCTATGAAGGCCGTAATCTTTAAAAGTTTTTACCACGAGAGCACAGCCTCCCAAAAACTTCAACCGACATGCCACTTACCCTATCTTGCAGGGAACTAACAATGTAGTAAATGAGGTGATTTTAAACAAAATCGTACGAACAATTTTAAGAGAAAAATGCAAAAAAGTGAAAACTTACACGGGTAAACTAGTACTACTTCCGGTTAACCAATTTTGATGAAATTGTTCGTGTCGGATCCCCATGCAACCAACCTGGTTGGTCTAGTCTAGAGGTAAAGTCATCGCCGTGAGTCAGCTGTTTAACAGCTGATTTTCAGAAATGAAGTTTCCTGGTTCAAATCCTAGCAAAGGTAGTTATATACAGAATTGAATTCTAGACAGTGGTTACCTGTGTACTTTGATGGTTGGGGTTCAGTTAACCATACCCTCTCAGGAATGGTCGGCCTGGGTATGTACAAGACTACACTTCATTTACACGTCATCCTCATCTCATTGGGTCATAGGGTTGCTTATTGTTCAAAATTGAACAGATTGCAACGTACACGCATTAGAGATAAAAAAATATTCAATTTAAGGATCCCCATGTGGTACTTGCACACCAATTGGTAAAATCTGTTTTACCTACTTTCCTTCCTATATTTCAAATAGGGCACGAGAAAGTAAAAATGTAATATTGTAGCGCATAGCAAAGTAGCCAATTGATAACTTTCGATAAGGTCACCACGCTATCAGAAGTAAACATCCTTTGTGGCGTGGTGACTAGTGTGATGCGACTTTAAACAAACGCTTTTAATATACTATTTCTTAAAATTAAATATTTCGTAGCCCGCGCTCCATTCACCACGTCCCTAACCTATTACGTAAAAATTGAAACTCAATACCAGCTGACTGACTGGGCTGTTCAAGAGCCCTAATAAAATTTACCTAACATTACTACGTATACTTATAATACTTCTTAATAGAAGGGTTACTGCACATCAGGGCCGGTGAATAAGGGATCTCTTATTCAACGGCCCTGACTGCACATACCAAATATTTTAAGTAATTATTTTAACTCTGAAACTTTAGCAGTTCTATAGATGAAGATTTTCATTAAGGTAGCTCACAGCAACGAAAATTTTTATCAACTGTTTCAAATTTTAAGGAGGATGTAGGCTACTTCAGTTTACTTATTCACTGTGATTATGAAGGCTTTGAAAAGAAAATCGTTACTCGTTTAAAATATAATAGAAACATAAACTTCCTTTTATGAGGAAGGAACTTGGATACAATCTACCATTAGAGAAATGCACATAAAACAAGCGTAGCTTACACAAATTTTAAAGGTTTTTATTTTATAAAGTTGAATAGGTCTCTATAAAGTTACGCTATTGTTTTTTTATATGAATATCTCTGTACAGCATCGTATTCGGAAACAGAGATAAGCAGTACAAACCCAGGATTTTTATAAAAATTCTTCACCCTCAAGTTTCTTCCGTAACTAAAAAATTTCTGGATTTTACTGCAATAAAACATGAATTATATATATATATCGATTCTATATCGAGCTTTAGCGTCACTATTAAACGATTTATAAAATAAACGAAATTCTTAACTTTAATGTGCAAGAATGAGCAGAGTATAACTTATAAGAGTCTAAAACAGTTTCTAAAAGATCATTGGGGAACGACTTGTAATTTAAATGCATGTACTGCATGACTCATCGCGTTAGTCATTGAAAGACAAAAGAGGAAACACCATGCGTGACTTTTCAAACCGCAACCCTTTTACTAAGTTACATGAAATTAATTCTAAGGGTAAAACGACAGGTTTCGCTGGACCTCCATTGTAAATGAGATTCAATATCGGGTATAGTCTGCACAGGAAATAACTAATTACATTTGCTATCTGTTACTGTACAGCAAATGTATTAAATTTATTGTCACTTCATGACTAATATGCCTACTCCACGAACAAGTAAAATTTAACATAAAACTAATTTTATTAGTAATTTTTTGTGATAACATAAAACTTACTGAAGACGATAGGTATACAATGTAGACCTATATCTTCTGCATGGTGTTAACAAGAAAATTGTCACGTACATGGTATAATGTAGCCTAATACGAGTATACTGTTGTTGTTTAGGTCATCAGCCAAAAGGCTGGTTTGAACCTGTAGAGGTTTTACTAAGTAAACCGAGGAGTGAGGTGGTTTACCATTGCCTTCCTCACTGAGTGGAAAAGTACGCTTATCAGCATGCCGGGCCCTCTGAAAAGCACATATTTTCCACTCTGCAAACGCCACCTTCACTTCATTCACCACAGGGTCTGGCTGTATAATGAAATTCATTACTTTCAGAGGAGATAACTCTGATTAGTGTCTTTTGCACCTCTACCTCTTCTGTTCTTAAATGATACAGTCATTTAATTGGCTGACCGTGTGATAAGAAACAGAACTATTTATTTTAGCCCTGCAATGAACAGATTGAGTGTAAATAGTTTGACACTCCACCTGTCCGTCATGGGCAGTACGAGTATACTGTAGAACTATATCTAAGACCAAGTGGTTTTTTTTGTCAAAAGCATAAAAAAAATTAATTCTTTTCATCGTGACAGTAAGTCTTTTCAGAGACAACTCAAACATAACGAATAACATAAATCCTAAGGTGGGGGAATTTGTGTATTCGTATGTACAGTAATCCTATGTACTTCATTAGGATATTAATATAATATGAACATGTTACAGAATAAAGACGGGAATATTATCAACAACCCATTATCCAATGTTAATGAATTTAACTCGTATTTGGTGGAATTACCAGGCACTTTTGTTTACTCTTAAACAAAAGAAGGGGTGGGGGTAAAATATTTCTTTTCACAAATTTAATGAGTTAAATCGAAGACCTACTTACTGCTTTGTGTATGAAATATAAGCGGGAAAAAGAGAAGAAAATTTTCAATAGTCAGCTGTTTGTTGACAGACATACACTACAAAAGATTGTAACAAATATTATTTCCAAAAACGAGATACAAAATTACGGTCGTATTCTTTAACAAAAACTGTATTTTGGCCATAAATATTTCACTACATAAACTACACGTTTTCGTCGAATAATAATTACCTATACTAATAAAGAGAGAAAGATTGTATTTATGTACGAGTGCAATTTCATAAATTTTAGTAATTTCATAAATTTAGATGAATTTTCACTGATATCTTCGTCAAGATTTCCGGAATGTTATAGGCTGTCGTAAACGCGGGGTACTAAGAGGTTTGGTGGGGGCCACCCAATTACCATCTTGACTAGTATTTTGTAATCCGTGGTCTTGACCATTTTTTACCGCTACTTAGAGTATAATACAAATTTCGACATTTTTATTCCTTTACATGGTGTTCACGAATGAATTTTATTATTAAAATTTACCTCACCATTGTCAAGATATCGGCGATTGAACAACAAAAACTCAGTCCCATGACGACGATCATACTCGTATTTATCGCAATAAGTTTAACAGGTTTATTTATGGTATAAAATACTGTGACAATATCTAAAGGAAATGTGCGTTCGAGAATTTTCGAGGACCGAGATTTTAAAAATGTTAACGTAAATAATAAGAGTGATAAATACGTTTCCAAGAAATAGTTAGAAATATTATTATGTGTAATATAAATGAGTATGTAGGTAGTACAGGTAGGTCTGCCACTGTTGTACGGGTATTGCGAGAGTCGGGTGCCTATTTAGATAATTGACCTTTTTGTAACACTTTCTATTCAATCCTAATTTGTTTAGAGTTTAAGACTTATTCAAAAGCCGTCAGAAGGATTATGTACTTTCATTATGATATCGAAAATCTCTGTCTTTCTCGAAATCTCCCTTAGATCCACCTATGTAAGTGACGCGATTTATTTTGTGAGTTAGTTTCGTTTTGTCTGTGATTCAATCAGCGAATTACATAGTCCATAACAGTCCGTTAGAAAATATCACGTTACTGTGAATTAATAGGCTGTCTATTGTTTTTTTACTGGCCGCATTGGCGTAGTTGGTAACGTGCTCGCCTCTCATCATGCGGTCTTGGGTTCGAATCCCATTCAGGCACGGCATATTTTCATACTTTACAAAAAAATCATTTCATCCTTCACCTTTTACTTTGCATTAGCAGTAAAGTAATTGCAGAACAGTCTGACGTTAAACCAAAAAAAAAAAATAAAAATAAAAAAGTCTATTGTTTAACTTTTATTTGTATCGTTTTTGTAAGTAGTATTTAGTAAATTGGGTAGGTTTATTTATTGTTATCAGTTAATAATAATCAGTTTATTTATTTTAAGTAATTTACAAGTAGATATTAGTCACTTTATTAATTGTAATAAATACTTGAATTTTAAACTATCGAGTGTTAATTATTTAGTTTCCCAGATCCCGAAACGGACCTTAGAGATAAATTTCACAATATTAACACATAACTTACTTACTTTTCATGGATATTACGAGCGCAAATAGTTACACTCACGAATAGCATACTGAATAGTATTGTGCATTTTAATTTAATGCCCAAGATGGTTCAAAGAACTAAAATGCAAAAACAGGCCAACCCTTCGACAGCATTGAAAGTGAAGCAGAACAAGAAAAATTAACCTAACAGAAAAAATAAGATACATTTTTATACATTCTTGAGTTCTTCTACTGATTTTGTATTGTATTGAAATTAAAATTGCAGAACATTCAGACGTAAAACAAAATAATAATAATAATAATAATCTACTGATTTTAAGAAGACTGTTAAATATTTGGTACACGCAATAATACTTACCACTAATTATAACCCTCGCGTCGGTGTTTATTAAGGACATCTTACTCGTAACATGGAAAGGCGTCAACAAGTCACTGAAGAATTCAAAATCATCACAGAACTATATTCTGCAGTAACCAGCTAAACATCAGTAAGCCTATGCAAATTAAACACACACGTTTGAATATAAAATGAAGCCCGTTGCCTATATTCTTCTAAGAGAGCCAAAATTGTCACTGAAATGTTAAGAACGTAAAAAATGAAAATTGGCGACAACTCTGGTAAATCGCTCTTTATCGCGAACCAACCTCAAAAGAATGTGTTGTGTGCATGTTATATCAGTCTCTAATATTCTTCAACCACGTACATTTCCTTCGTCCAGGTCAGCGCCTACCCTAAACTTTAACCACGGGAATAAATATGAGAAGCTTTTAGTTCACTGTTTCATGAGTATTTTTATGGTATATTTATAAAAAAAATAATAATTCATAGTTTTGAGTTTCACTGTACATTATATTTCATGATAGTCCTGATCACTTTTTGGAACAACCGCTCAACAAGAAAAGATATCTAAGTACTTTCCCCAAGTGTTTGTCCTGTTTAGTATAAGTAAACAGCCTATATTTTATACGTGACTGGGAATTCAGTACTTTCCACATGCGGAAATGCCAACAGTAGTAAACTTTAAGACCGTAAGAACTATGAAGCAAAATATGATGGGATTGCCCCTACAATCCTCTTAATGCAGCCCTTCACACATACCTGATACAAGCGTAAATTTAACAAGGCACTAAATGCTAAAAAACCAGAAAATATTAGGCAACAAGAAAAAATGAAACAAATTTTATATATTATCCATATATTTCATCATTCATTGACTGTAACTCCATTTGAACAATTTAAATTTCGAACAGATCAATCAATATACATACAGTATTTCTAAAACATATTAAACCAGCATAAAAAAAGTCAAAAAACTTATTACACACAGAAAAATTTACTTGTAATACACTGGTCCTTTGTTACAATAATTCATTCTTTTGTGTCAGTGAAAAGTTACACAGTATATTTTTTGTCACCAAATTTAAAGTACAAAAATATATATTGTTCACATCAAATCAAATTTTAATAATCTGTAGATTAAAACAGGCTTGTGCAGCTCAAATTAATTAATGTACAATTTCCTACAATGTAATTCTACAAACCCACTACAGACAATCCAACACTACGAAAATAATTGTTTGAAATATACACTAACCACACTGTCTTTAAGTATACATAAAAAAACCTGAATATAATATTGAAGTTACCAGAAAAATTATAAGTAACATGTAGGAGAATTGTAATACAATTACTAAATAAATATTTTATACGTACCAATTTCTTATGTATTCTAAGTTTCTTTCCTGAACTGACTTTCTTACTTGAATTTTAATAATTTAACAGGTTACAATAAATGGTTTTCAAAGAAATACTTTACATTAAAATGCAGTTTTATCGTGAAATCTACAGTAATTTTTATTTAAAAAAAAATAAATTTCTCAAACAAGAACACTAAACAAATTTTACAATGAGCTTTAATAATCCAAACTAAAAAGTAAGAAAATTTATGTTAGTAACTGATGATAACTCCCTAACTTCACCACCAAGTGTAAGTTTACTATTAGATTCAATGTGACCCACCAGGTTGGGCTAGAGGTAAAGTCATTGTGAATCAGCTTTTTATTAACAGCTAATTGGAGATGAAGGTTCCATGGTTAGAGTCCTAGTAACTAATTACTTTTGCATGGATTTGAATACTAGACAGTGTACTTTGATAATTGGGGTTCAATTAACCCAACTCTCTCACGAATGGTAGGCCTGAGTCTTACCTCATTTACATGTTAGACACTTATATCATGGGTCATGGGATTGCTTTGTTCTTAAACTGTACAGATTTAAAAATACAGAGATTACGGATTTAAAAAAATAAATTCAATGTGGTTGCCTAGAGGATTGAATATGAATTGATAAAAATAATTGTCCAATAATTGGGCCTTGGGCTTTGCCAATGTCTTAATTCTTTAATGATACATGCATATTAAAACAGGAAGTAAATATCTACAACATGATGACTCAGAAGCATTATTTATTCAAAAATGTAGTAGGCTTACACACTAAAGATCACTCCTTACAACAATGTTGACATCACAAGATTCTAGATTAAATTTCACTAATTTATGTTTGTTTATTTAAATTCATATCAACAGTTGGGGCATTAGTGACTCACTGGGTTATTAAACAGTGAGGTTGAAAATTTTTTAATTTCCCACCCTTTAGCAGGGAATCAAACACCAGAACTGTCTGTTTTCTTGATAAACACGTAAACCACTACATCACACATAATTTTGTTAAATTTTGAACTAGAAATTTCCAAACAAGCTTATTTATTGGTAGCCAAAGGATTGCAAATATCACAAGGGTTAGTTAAACTATTAATAAATCAAGTATTATATAAGGAAATAACAGGGCTATGTGTTGCAGTAATTAATCAAACTACCATAAGAAAACAGAATGGAGCTAGAAAGTAACTAAAAAAAACCAGTTGGGGTTCATATAAGCAGAAAAATAAATTAGAAAAATCAGTCAATAAAAAAAAAAATGGACAGAAACAAATATCACACAAACACGTTAAATAGGTTTCGATCATATCATAAAAAAATTCGATAGATTTTTAAGAAATAAAAGTTAAAAATGAGTAAAAAATGTACTTTAACACTACTTAATCTCAACTTTTTGATAAAGGTTCTGAAAGCCATGTTGTAAAACCAACACAGTACCTCTGAATAATTAAGAGTGGCGTGGAGAGCTTTAAAAAAAAGACAAAAGGCTAATGAATCGGTTCATATAAATATATTGGAACGTCAAAACAACTTCTATACAAATATAAATTTTTAAGTTGTAATAATGAATAGCAATAAAATTATCAAAAAAACAACAAATAAAAAATTTTCTTAAATGATTAATGCAAACAACTGGTGAGGTAAATAAAACATATTGGCAGCCCCTGTGGCATAATGCTGTACTGAACAACAAAGTGAAAGATCCAGACATTGAAAAAGTTCAGGAAATTTTTAAATACTTTAGGATTAATAAATTAATTTAGCTAACTAATATCATATTTTGTATTTAATTATCGTAAATTGATGGAATACGAATAACTATAAAAATTTATATTTTGTTACAAAAATTAATTACTATAAAAAATTGTTTCTCTGACAACTGATGTTTTTGTACTTCAGTTGAGACCATGTGAATTTTTCAATAAACATTTAACTCAATGTAAACATTTAAACACTAACGTATGTAATCAGTGATGTTAACATGTACAGGTTTTGTATTCGTCAATCTGGATTAAAAAAATATATAAATAAACTGGGGAAGTAGAAGCATGTACTTTCAAAGTAATTATCAAGAAGAAATAAATAACACAATCATAAACAAATAATACTCTTTATGACTGCTGTATTGTTACCAAATAGACTGTACAGTTACAAATTAGCATTGCAAGATTTGAAGAAAAAATTGGTGTGAAACACTCACATGACATTCTCTTGCCAGTGCAAATAATGAACAATATTATCTAACATTAGTAATAAACAAAAAACTAACCTCAAAAAACATAACCTAATTTTAATCATGAGTGAATGACGAAAAATGAAAATGAACCTCAGTTTGGCTAAAAAATACGGAAAATCCCTCTTTCATGCTAAACTAGGATCTGTAGAGAAAACCGCTCTAAATAAAAGTTCTAGATCTTTTAATTTCCTATAAATTTGATTTTATACACTTATTTTGTAAAACGCATACTAAGGCTGAAATCTTAAAATATCAATTTTTTCAAGTTTTCGTGAGAAAAAACAGAAAATCGCTAATTTCAGGTAAACTAAGGATTATACAAAAAAATGTTTGAAATAAAAGTAGTAGGATTTTAAATTCTCTACAGCTTTTATTATATATATGTTTGCGCTAAAGTGCATATTAAAGTTGCAATCATAAAAAAAACTTTTTTGTTACGAGAAAATAAGACTCCCCAAAAATTTTAGCAGACATGGCGCCTACCCTATCTTGTAGAGCATAAAAAATTTAGTAAATGACAAATAAAACTACTACTTCCTGTTGACAGATTTTGATGAAAATGTTTGCGTTGGGTTCTCTAACGGTACCTAACTTTTAAATTTTAAGTTTCAAGTTTGTACGATGTTCCGTTCTTAAGATATACTGTTCACACATACAGACCAATCGCTAAAAACATGTTTTTTTGGTTCAGGGGGTCTGAAAACGTGTAGATCTGGTGAAAATGAAATTTTTAAAAATCGACATGAAAACAATACTTCCCTTCCTATATGTTCATATAAGTAAGCGAAAGTAATAAAAACTATAATAAAGCCTAAAGGAGGCAATAAATGTTTATAAATCATACTATATCTTGTTAGTTTCATAACTGAAAAACAGCTAAGAAAAGACAAAAGATAAGCTAAAATGTTCCCAAAACGTGAGCATAAATTCAAAAAACACAATTTTCAAGGTCTGAATGCACCATATGAAACAAAAGAAAGCCAGGAAAAAGACAATCAGGAAGAGAACCACAGAAATTTACTGTGAAAAGCAATCGCTTCTTTCTGCCTTTAAAAAAACCGATCAGAACCACTAAATGAAATATTTTCATAGTTATGTTGACAGTATGTCAGATACCTAAGACAGTAAAATAGATAGAGTAATAATCAATAAATATAAAATAACAAAAATAAACATCTTCAAAAAATTGGTGGTTTTTCCATAATGTGTTTATCACATCCTTAAATTCTGTCAGGAAACCATTTTACTACAAAAATTTTCATCATTTATTGAAAGCCACTGAAACAATAGGTTAGGTGAAGGAAGAGGAACTAGTTTTTAAAACCTTAGCAGTCAACAAGAAAAATGAGCGAATAAAACCAAAATATTCAGTTGTTTCCAAACAGGCTTCTTACCAGAACATATATGTCCCTTGACCAAAATTCACCACCTAATTCACAGCCAAAATGCGACAATGTTATGCTCTATAAATACCTACTTTTAGAAACTTTGTAATTACACTTAAACTGACATTCAATATCATTTGGATAAAAGCAAAACATATTTAAATAATTATTTTCATTTAAATTTTATCAACAAAAGTGCATATTCTGATAAGTAATAAAATAGTGATTATTAATTCCAAGAAAACCAGAAAGACATGTACCAAACAATAAAACCAAATGAAAAATGGTTTTCTAAGAAATAAATTTGCAGTATGAAACGTTTCAAAAACTGCTAAGTAAAATCACACATGCCAGTAATTTATAATACACATGAACAAACTGGACATTTTTATATAATAAAATTAATTTCAATCCTTGTTATACTTGCTCAATTATAAACTGAAACTCACCATCTTTATTAATCATATTTTAACGAACATAGCTTAAATGGGCAAAATTAATCACACAATAATTTCTTCAAGGAGTACAAGAAACTTAAAAGACTGTGTCAGTTTACAAATTTTATTTTTCCTGTGCAACATTTCAGTGGCATAATATGAATCACTGAGTCAAAATAGAATTTCAATATTACAAAACTATTTAAAATATCAAAGAATAGCATACATGTTAAATGCTACACTTTAAACTAAAAATTTTACACTTTGGCATTTAGAATACTTGACAAAGATGTAATAAATACATAAAAAAATAGATATATTACACCAAATAGAAACAAAAACTTTCTAGATAAATTTTAAAGACACATGCCTCTTATTCAGATTACAAGTCTTTACAATCTATAGGACAAGTTTCATATCATGCGTTTTTATTTCTTTTTTTTAATTTGACATATATTTTCTCTATGGGTGTACTATATAAGTAAATTTTAATATTTTAACTGATAAAACTTGCTTCTGCTTCTTTTAACTAATACATTTGGAAGTGTTCATCATTTTTGTATTATATAATAAATATTAATTATAAGAATTTCCCATAACAGCTGGGTGGAGTGTTAACAATTTGAACACAATCTGCTAGTTCTATGGCTACAAAAAATAGTTCTGTTTCTTATCACATGTTCAGGGAATTATATGACGGAAGCATTTAAAAAAAGAAGAGGTAGAGGAGTAAAAGACTCTAGTCAGAGTTATCTCCTCTGAGAGTAATAAATATCATCATTATACAGTCAGACGACCCTGTGGTGAATGAAGTCAAGGTGTCACTTGCATGGTGGAAAGTAGATGCATTTTAGAGGACCTTGTTGCATACTGATAAGTATACTTTTCCACTCAATGAGGAAGGAAATGTAAACCATCTCACCCCTTATTTTACTTACTAAAGCCTCTAGAGGTTCAAAGCAGTCTTTCAGCTCATGACTTAAACAACAACTCCAGATAACTAAAAGGAAATTTAAACAAGACTTACAATTTAAACAATTCATTAGTTTTAACAAAAAAATTAGTTTATTAGTAAATAAACACTGTGTTTATTATAATAATTATACATAATGCCATTGATAAAATTCCACTTAAGGAGAGAGCGGAGAAGCTGGAAAGAGCTTTCAACACAGTTAGGCACATATACAATAAAAGGAACCTATCAATCACCGCAAAGATAAGACATTATACAACGGTAATCAGACCTTTGGTTCTTTATGGTTCCGAAACCTTGGCTATGAACAAGGAAAATAAAAACTTTGCCCGAATTGAGAAAAGAATCCTAAGAATGATATGCTAACCACTCAAAACAGAAGACGGGTACAGAAGGAGACCAACATCAGAGATATGCAGAGTCTTGGAACCCATAGACTCAGCTATAATCAGGCGTAAACTGAAATTCCATGCACACATTATGAGAATGAATAACCAAAGATGGGTGAAACAGATTTACAATAAAACCCTTAACATGAAGAATAGTACTCATATATTCAGTAAAACAGTTAAACAATTCCTAGAGAGATATAAAATTACAGAGGAACTTTGCCAAAACAGAGAAAAGTTTAGACAACACATTGAAAAAGTGGAAGTCTTTGAATGCGAAAAACCTAAAAGTAAACCGGGGACCAAATGGACCCAAGAAAGAAAAGAACAATTTGCTAGCCAAATGAAAGCCTACTGGCAGCAACGGAAAATGAAGAATATAAAAATAAACCTTCCTAATTAGTATTTGCGTAGTCCTTAGAAGGCTAGACCGCAAAAAAAAAAAAAATAAAAAAAATAAAAACACTGTGTTTACATCAAAGAAGACAATACTCACCTTCGCAGTTTTAATATTTTACAAAAAGTAATTCTTACTTGAATAGTACGATCAAATTCTGATTTTCTTTACATAAAGTTCATTTTTAAATTCTAATTGGCTGGAAGTTAAAATATTAGAAAGTTGTCGAACTGGAGGATACTGAGTTTGAGGAAATATAATGAAATTAAAAATTACTGTCGGTTTCAGAGTAGTTATTAAAGACTATCACAAGTGATAGTAGTTTATTGGATAAGTCCTTACATAATCCAGAAAATACGAACACAAAAGTATAAATGTTAATACTAATAATTTTAACAATAATCTCCTGTTTTGGTACATATAACAACATTTTTAGAAATAATTTTTCAGACTATTAAAATGTATGACTATACAAAATAAGATAGACTTGTGTCAATTATTTTAATTTACATCATATTACACACAGTTTATTGAATTGAAGTTAAACACGTATATTTTTTAAAAATAACAAAAAGTTAAAATCTATTCAGTATAAGTTTTTGAATAAATTACAATTAACAATATCACTTCTAACAGAAATCATCTAACCTAAAGAAGAAGTACAAGGTTTTATTTCAGTATAATTTTTATTTAATTAGGTCATACAATAATAAATTTTTTAATGAAAATAAATATCCAAAAACACTAGAAACATGGAAGCCTGCAATACGATTAAGGAAGATCACAATAAGGAAAATCAAAAACTTGTATAAGTTATATTACTAAAGTTAAAACGTTTGTGATCACCGTAGAGTAAAATTTTTTTATTTGAATTATATGAAAGGACTTGTTTGAAAAAATAAAGATAGGTTTCATTTTACAGATGTTTTCTTTGATTAAAACCAAAAAACCGCCTCGATGCATCATATTACCTTTTCTGAAATCTAGCTTTTCTAGTGTTATGAAAAACAATATTTTTCTATACGCTTTACATACAAAACAAAATCTAACCACATATTTTTAACCAATAAAAATGTAATTAAAAGTTTTTCAAGCTTGACAATCACTTTTCTATTAACAAAAAGGTTAACAATTTTTAAAATTTCTTAAAATTTGTCTAGTGGTTTAACTTGTTAATTTTTGCAGGTTTTAATAAAATTGAACCACAACTTAAATTAAGTACATATAAAAAACAACCATAAAGTTTAATCTAAGTCCTCTGTACTACAAAAATGACACTATTAAGTTTATATTTTGTGCAGAGCCTGAATAAATCAGTGTTAATCATCTCCAGGAATATAATATTCATATCTGCGCTAGGTTTCTTAAAAAAAATTAATAATAAAAACACAGTGAATCTGGACTACTAGGAATACATTTAAAGAAATGTAAAACCAATACCATTAAAGCATCAGGAGAAATGGTTTGACTCCTTGAAAGCTTTTAGTACCTTCATAGTAACAGCAACAAAATTTGGGCTTAAGTCTTACCCTGATGGCCCAGGACTTTAGTCATTTTTCATTTTATAAATTTAGGAAGAAACTACAGGATCTGTATTTGGTTAAACCTTACACACAAATATGCAAGTTTCGAGAACATGAAGTGAGTATAATGAATGTTTGCATTAATAAAAAATAAGTTTTAGCCAAGTGTTTTATTAACATATCTTGGCGCCTTCAAATTGTCTCAGTAATCAAGTACACATACTATATACTAAAAGGAACAAATAATTTTACTATGTTCTTGATTCCTTTGTAAAAATAATTTTGCAATAGAAACAACCAATTAAACTAAAAACTTCATCATACATTTAGATTAGATTGAACCACAATATACTGTCCCAAACAACTTAACAAACATTATTAACACACTTGTTCTGCCTGCTTATACAATGGTGAAAGATGGATGGTCTTGTTTTATTTTTTGTTTTTTTAAAAGAAACTCACTAATTATGTTTATTATTCAATGGAAGATACAAATTTATAAAGGAGAGCCTGCTCTAAATTATGTTCAAGTAAACAAAAAGTGGGGAAACTGTGAAAAAATAGACTATAAGGCTACGGCTAGATGGTTGTAATTTGATGCTACTTTCTTTCAGTAAATGATGCTGGAAAATGGACATAATAGTTTATAAATGCAAGCGGCTAGCAGGTACTGAATTAATTGCAGCAAGAGCATGTCCTCAAGGACATAACGCTGACAGATAGACCAAGGCCCATTCCTTCCTTCAATAAATGACATGGTGTACTGGCTAGACGAGTGTTAAATAAAACTCATTATAGATTCACCCATCAAGTGTTTACACTACGAGGCACTGAAGAAAACTGCATTAAAAATTGATCACGTAGCTGGCATGTATTGGGGCACATGATAAATAACGCAAATATCTTCGGGTTATCCTGTGCACCCGCGGGTTTACTGAAAAAGAAGCAGTCATTTATCGAAAAAAATTAGTGTGAAAAAACACCCATCTACCCGTAGCATAACTATTAAAAATGTTTTATACGCACATAAAATTACAAAACCAAACAGAACTACATACAAAATCGCACTTGCAGACTGTTTTGCCGAGTTCATATTCGACCATCACAAGTAAAGGATCATTCCTTTTCTTTCCTGGTTCTTCTCATTAATAACCAGGCTTAATTTTATTAAAAACAACAATAACGAAATGTAACTGATATTAAAAATCAAAAAATTATATGAAATAAATGATCTTTAACAAGAACTGCTTTCAAAAATCATTAGTTTTTATAAGCTTCATCGAAAATGCTTATTAAAGCATATCATACATCATTTATATTATAAGTTATTCATACATAATGTTCTTTGAACATAACATAAAATATCTGCAAACAAGCAATACTATATTCTACTATTAGGTGAATCAACTTCTCAAAATGGTTTGGGACAGAACTTACAACATTTTCAGAAAATTATTATCAATTAAACCTTTAGCCAGTTTAAAACACAAATTTATAGTATAAACAAATACTTTTTAATAAATATAATTTATTAGTTTTAAATACAAAATGGTAATTTCAATAGTTAAACTAACATCTTCAATCAGATGACAAGTTGTGGCTGGGTCATCTAGTTAAAACCAATAAACTGCTTACAAGAAGTAACTCACTTTTATTCTTAGTAATGTTTAATAAAACACTTATACTAGATTAAAATTTCAAAAAAAATTATATAAAACATCAATAATAGAAAAATTATTTTGACAACTTTTTACAAATACATTTAATTTTATAACATTTCATCCTTTCATTCTTATAGTTTTAGTACATTATTTTAAAGGAAAAATCAAAAAGGTAAGCACTAAATTTTTACTGGAAGATCGTAAATGCATTTTTGTAACACATAAAAACAATCACCAACAGGTAATATATAACTGAGTTCTTATTAAATAAATTTATAAATACATTAGATCTTACAATAACTTTAATTGTATCATACACAAACCACTATTGGTTTTTAATAAATAACAATGTCGTGCATGTTCTTATTTTTAAACACATTAAGTGTTTGTAGGAATGGAAGAAAACATTTTGTGTAGTACACTAGTTCATCTAGTTATGAGAAAGCTAGGGTTACAGTAACAACATTTAAGGGGAGTCGGAATTGCATTTTGGACAAAAAAATTTAATTACCCAGAATTTTCTCTTTCTTGTCAAAGAAAAGGGGTTTAAGTAGGTAAAATTTGTTTTCCTTAGATTAGGAACAAGTATAGCAGGGCTAGGAATTTAAAAAAAACTATAAAGTAATCAGTGAAAATGTGGAACTATCCCATAGTGTAACTGCAAGCACTGTTACAACCATTCAACAATAAACATTACCGTACTTTGAGGTCAATTTACTGAAAACGGGTTATTTTCAGATTCAGTGATCCTTTTTGAGGCTTTGGTGAGAGATAGAGAGATGAAACTTTGCAGACACGTATTTCTTATATAGCTCTAAAAAGCGGACAGTTTTTAATTTTTTTTTTTGTACTTTTAGAATCATTCTCACAAATGTCCATCAAATGGATTAGAAAAATTAATTTTTTTGAAAATATCTAACAAAAACAGTAATGAAAATGATAAAAAATTCTTCCATCAAATTGTACGAAAAGTGTACTCTTGCAAATTAAAAAAAAACTGTTAAGTACTATCAGCAACCAAAACTTTAAAAAGGAATATTAAATAAACCAAAATTAACATTGCAGGTATAAAACACATAATAAATTTTTATTGCGGCTCTTCTGACTCCAATCAAGTTACTGATTGAAAAATTTCAAAACCAAACAATATCAATGCAAATAATATAGTACTTTCAGTAACTTTGATCAAGTTAAAAAATTCTGGCAATCACTTGTAAATAGGAAATACACCATGAAGGGCTGGCTGTTCATAAATAGCAAATAATACATAAATTTTCACATTTCATGTTATGTAATAATATACACAAGTAACATTTTTAGATGTATTGAACACACAAGGGGAGGTGGAGGATACACTGAAATGAGACTTAACAATGACTTTGCTGAAAGCAGGGTTGGCGATGACTAGTGTTTTTTTCTAAAATAGAACATCTTAAGTTCAAAGTCGATACAGCTTTTTAACTATTTTATTTTTTTTAAAGTGGAAAATATTTATTATCCAAGTATAAAAGTGGAGTGGATCAGTCATGAACTCTTTCCAATTAGGTTTGTTAAAGTGAGTAAAATCAAACCTATTTATGATGAACAACAGTGATTACTACTAATATTTAATTAACTGCTTTCGAAAAACATTCAAGTAGCCCATATATTAAACAAAAGAACAAGTCCGAGTTGTTTTCAGACTTATTATTCATTCAGTGCATACCTCCCTACCTTTTGAATATAGCAACAATATAACTTTAAAGGTTGCAAATTCCTAACCACAGGTTCAAGTTGATAATTTGATAAAGACTTGACCAAAATCAGTAAGGGCATGACTTCCAAATTAGTTAGATTTAAAAGACTACAGATAAAAGTAGCACGAAATATATGCACTTAAACATTTATAATACATTCGAACTGGTAGAGGTGTTAAGAATACTGAAAAATTTAAGACTATTTCCTAAAAGTGTATAATTTTTGAAGGGTCAGGTTACTATTAACACAAATGTAGAAGAGATTATTCGATACATCAATTAATTTCTTTAAATTACAGTATTATCATTTGATTACCACCTTACTCAATGACTTAAGAAAGTTGCTTCCAATTTCTTTGGCTATCTACAGCAGTGTTGACACTATTTCTAGGATTTCCGCGATTCTATGAACTGCATGTTTATTGATGGATAAAGTTATATGACAGCCTGTATTATTGGCTCTGAACAGAGTGCAATAAGATTTAACAGAATCCAGTGTGATGTTATCTGTAACTAACATCAATATGAGGCAAAGAACATGTCAGCAACCCCATATGTTCTTTGATAATTGCTGAAAGAAAGGGCGATGAATTTAATCATGTTTATTGACGGATAGTCATATGACAACCTGTATTATTGGCTCTATGTATTTATGTATTATTAGCTGTATGTATTGCTCTATCCACTTCGCAAATTTATAATAAATTTTATACATCAAGATTTATGCTAGGTTTAGGAATACAGGTATGTATAGAAAATTGTGTATGTACTCACATGAATCAAGACTCATTGACAGTATTACCACGATCAGTTTATTTGGAAAGTCAAACTCAAGTGGTCATGGTCTCTACCCAATTACATTTGACAGAAAGTACAGGTAGTAACGGCTATTAGTAATTTAAATACATCAAACTATCCAGTAATACGGGATGCTGAATTATTAAATGGAATTATATCATTATTAAGTCTCCAAGTGACAAGATGCAGATAATTAAAAATTTATCAATATATTGGGCAGCACTTAATATGTTACATGGTATCTCAATACTGAGTACATTACAAAACTTGCTAAGGAATGAGGGATTTCTATTTCAATCCAATCTTAGCAAGGTCTATCTCCTACACCACGAATGGAAGTCATAGAGCATACTGGATTTTTTTTTAGTCTATATGAATATTTACTAACAGAAAGAGAAGATATGCTAGAATTAAACATGCGCCAAAATCTGAGCTAGATTTTCATGACTTGAAGCTCCTTGATCATTAGTGAATAAACTAATGATGTGTTAATAATAATAATAATAATAACACTAGTGATGTGTTTAATGTGGTTCAGGTTGTGTCAGTTCAAGTATGTCTAGAAGAGTACTTTCTACATGATTATTTAAACAGATCATTTTCTGAGCCTGAATGGAATGAATTTTATAAGAATTATGCTGATTATCATGTAGATCTGGAAATGACATAACTTTTTGAAGTTAAAAAAACCATAATGTATATCCTTTGTATAGCCATAATGTATGTATGTAGCCATGAAGTCAGTACCTATCATACTGATGAGTTGTATGAATGAAATTATAAGTGTAAAGAAATAATTAAGTTCCACAAGGCATCGATTAAAACACTTTGGTAATTTACAATTAATTTAAATTCAGCCTATCAGGGATCGAGAAATTCATATCCCTCGGCTGAAATGGTAATGTTTTTTAATCACAGTGACACCTAATCAATTTATGTTTATAAAATGGAAATACATTTTTAATAACAGGAAAAAACTCATTCACAAAATATAATGCTTACTTTATATGGGTTGTAAGTTAAGAATGCACCAATAATGAGAATTATTGTTACTACAGGATTGGATTTATAAGAGATGTACACCACACTATGTGTTTCATTGTGCATTAACAGTGCTGCTAAATTAAATAAATTTCAAATCACAGAAAACCCGTGTTAAACATGTGTAAAAAGTATCAATTTAAGATATCCTGTTCTGTTTCTGTTAAATATCACAAAATTAAAACTAACACTGTGTAGCTGGAAGTAAATTGTTGCATGTCTAAAATTTTAAAACAAAAACAAAATCTACAAGTGTTTGGTTCAACTAACTGTGAAACCTGTATTATTTACAATGGCTGAAAATCTTCATGCTTCTCTGAAATAGGTAGTGAAATTTTTAAGTAATCATATGAGTAACAAATTTTAATTCAGACAAGAATGTTCTACTTTTCATTACACACAAATTTTGATTGCCATTAAGGGCCATTTATTTCACTACACACATAAACTACAAAAAAAATTTCAATTTGATATAAAATAGTGCATTTGTATTCTTATTGTTACTGCATTATAACAAATAAATAAAAATAACATTAAGTACTTTCCACAATTTCAGAGTATATCTTAAACATATAATGCAACAAAATTTTTGTGAAATGTTAATGTCCCATTAATCTCAACAATATTGTATATAAGAATTTTAATGAACTGGAAGAGCAGATAGCTTAAAACAAAATCTGTAGTTAGATTTATGTTGGATCAATCAAAGTAATGTAAATTTTACAATATTAACAACTAACTGGTTTTCAAATTTACCATTCTTCTTCAGAATATTTTGTTAACATGACTACATTTTTCATTAACAGAATAAATTCCTCTGAGTTTGTTGGAACAGTATAAGTTACTGGCTGTAGAAATGAGATATTTACAAAATGCAATATACTGTACAGGACAGGATTCACAACCAGAACATTAACAATGTAAAGAAAAAAAAACATTTCAGGAAAATTTAAATAACTTAGAAACAGTGGTTTGACCCTAAGATATGGATGAATTAAAATGGGTGACAGAAAATCTGGCTCAGATATAAAGGTGAGAGAAAACTGACCAAAAATAAACAGGCAAGGCACACTTAAACTCTACACCTGTATGGAAAAGATGAGCCAATTAAGTATACAAACAAAAGACTAAGACGGTTGTTTTCAAAAATGGCAACTATAAATAAGTTACCTACCTATTTTCCAATAAAACAAATGTCACTATTACACCAGTGTTCATTGATGGTTAACCTAACAGATGTCTATGTAAAAAAATGAAACAAGACACAGAAAAATTGCTTTTAAATAAAATTTTACTGCCAAAATCATATTAAAAGCTTCAAATTAAATTAAATTGAAAATACAAAAAACATAATCCTGACATACAAAACTGAACTGAGAATTTATTCTACATATAAGCTCTAAGTCAATGCACCTTCCGTGCAAAGTCGTTACTATCTGTTTGATGAATTGAACTGTTCATAAATACGGATTAATGGGACGTCACTGTATGTAACTCTTCAATTCACACGTACATTAAAGGTATTAGTAAATTAATATAAAAATTGATGTTAACATCAACTTAAAAATAATTATAAAATGGTATTTTAAAATTAATTATGTCATGGTGGTAGTTTTTATGTTTACATTAAGTATCACAAAATTTTCTTTTATATAAAGAAAAAAAACAAAAGTACTATATTAAAAACTGTTTAAGGTTTATTAATAGAAGATAATTAAAGTAGTACAATATTATGCAGATAAGGTAATCAATCACACTTTCATATCTTTTCATTGAAACTGGATTTCTAAAACCAAATAACATCATCAAGGTTAGTGAAAAATATTGCCTTCTCAGTAGGCTGTTATGCTGTAAAGGTACTCAAATTTATATTTTCACCAAGTTCCAAATTATATAAAATACATATACTTATAACACAAGAAATTAAGATTTTCACAGTCATTAAAAATATTTTAACTTAACCTCTAAAATCTACAAAAATGAGATCTGTAAAATGTAGTCTTAGTAAAGTACTTCGCGTACTTTTAAATTAACTGATCTGCTTAAAAAATACTACGATTTTGAATGTAGATATAAATTCCAAATTTTGCACAAAAAGCTTAAAAAAAACTTTTTTTTACACAACATAAAACAAACCTACATGATGAATTAAATACATAAATATTAAGAAAAAACAGTTTATTTCTTAATGCTACATAATTGATAATAATTAGGAAAAGAATATTATTATGAAAAGTACAGAACTTTTTTTTGACTGAAATGTAGCAAAATTCATTACATAGAAATTAAGTTTGTTAACATAACAAACCACAATACACACACTACTAGTTAAGTAAAGCAACATAAATATGTTACACAAATAAATAAATAAATTATTACACACCACAAAAAATTTCAATTAAAACATTGAAATAGTTACATTACAGAACCTTTTGCGTTGAATATTTACAACAAAACAACAGAAATTAAAAAAATTTAAGTAAGTACACCTAAATACATAATCACATAAAAAAAATTAATAATATTATTATCACAGAGACACGACATTGAAAATTTAACATTAATAATTTAATGCAAACATAATGCTAAATAATGTTTTTTTTTTTTAAGTGGAAGGTCTTGCAAATATTCCTTACAACTTTAAGGTGATCACAAAAAATTGAAAAACATTGGCAAAAGGCTATACATTTAAAGTACTTAAACATGAAAAATGTTTAGAACATAGACGTTAAACAATGACAGGTTTAACGATAAAATTAATTCCACCGACAAGTTGAAACATCTGATGAAAATGTGCAAATACATAAGTTTTTATTTGTTTTAACATCTAGTACAACAAAGAAATTAAAATTCCGAACCTAGTTTCTTTAGAGATGTTTTTAATGGAAGTTTTATAAGAGATGGGAAAATAAAAATGTGAATATGGTGATAATTTTGTAAAACATTTTCCAATACATTGTTTAGGATTATTTGTTATAGAAATAACCACCTAATACACAATAAATGACTCTCACCTGATTAAAAAAAGTGCATAGGTCCTCTTGGATGTTATGTATTCATCATCAGTTGCAATATAAATGCATCACCCTTTTGTCAATTTGTCAAAATGACAAAAGGGTGCATACATCATGCATTGATACATTTAAATTGCAACTGATGATGAATACATGATATCCAAAAGGACCTTTTGACTTCCTTTAATCAGGTGAGAGTCATCTACTGTGTGTTTGGTGGTTATTTCTAAATTCTATAATTGTGATAATTACACACTGTTTAACCTAAAAGGAAACTCAATCTACCAGATAACAAGATTTTAGCAAAATGCCTTTCAATCTGTTAGACTAATATTTATGCAATAAATTATAACTTTAACTGTTTCAACGTATAACAACAAATATAACTAATTCAGGTAAGTTATTAACAACTATTATTCATGAATAACAAGATCATTTATGAAAATCTCTGAAATAAACATTTAACAATATATGTTTTCATTAATTGTTTTGGGAAAACTAAGAGATATTTTTAATGCATCTTATAGTTCTTAATAATGTACATAATTTTTCTTAACTCTTATTTACCTTCTGAGAATACAGAAATAAATAAATTTCACAAAATTCAATATAGTTTCAATTTTGAATTTAATATGGAACTACAGTTCGATAAACAGATCAATTATATCAGAGAGAAATACAAACAAGGCTGATAAAAGTAAAATTACAGTCAAAAAATTCAAACCCCACCTAAAATCAAACCTGGGACCTTAAGATGTCAACCTGTAATGTAGTTGTAAATTAAACTAATTTCATAATTAATTGTCTGAATACAAACGTTTTAGATTATAACATGTAATAATGACACCAAAATTAACCTGCATTATTAAATGGGTATTTAATACACAAAAGCATTACTATGTTTGTTAAGAATGATGATTAAACGATAACAAGAACAAATTGTTACTTTCCACAACACAAACGAAAATTAACCTTTTTAGACCAAAGGTAGTTTCCAGCTCCTTTTTAACAAACCAAGCAAATAAAAACATGTTAATAAATACTAAAAATCAACATATTATTCTACAGGCCTAAAATTTGCAAATAGGACTGAACAAAAATTAACTAATAACTTTATAAATTGAATAAACCCGAAATAAAACTAAAATTTCAAACAAAGAATAATGTCAAAACCATTTATATATTATTACTGTATCTTAAGTTTAAATACATCAAATTCTTGCAAATATCGATTGAATATTAATACGTAACCACATAAGTTCAGAAATGTGTAGTGAATATAATAAGTTCACCGGCAGACGATATCATAAAAAAATGTAATCAAGTTACAATTTTAGCTTAGTAGAAATGAAAAGATGTAGATGTAATTCATTAGTGCACATTTAATTGCATGAATAATCCACTGGATTTCCACTAATAACAGGAACATCAATAAAAAAAATGATTAAAAACTCAGTTTTAACCATATTCATCAATGTAAACGTAACATTTTCCCCTCAACATTTTTTAGGACTTGGACAAGACAACAGAAAATTAATTTAAAAGATCACTTAAAGGATACAATTAAAAGTGAACAAGACCTTCCACTAAATTTTAAAGTATAAAATAAAAATAGATAGATAATTACAAGACTAAACACTAACTGATTCTGTTTTACACAACTGATACCCACACAATATCGTGTCAGTTATTATTTTTATAATTGATCAAAACATCTATAAAAAAAAAAGTACATGAACGTTCGCCTAGATTTTATCAATCTATGTATTACTGTAGAGCTTAACAGATCTACATTCAAAATCACAGTTTGTCGTATTACTGATTAAACAACACTAATCAGTCAATACTCAGATTCAGATTTCAGTCAACATAATTAATTAATAATAGTACATCATTTTTAAGTACACATTAAATACTGAAACCTAAAATTAGAATAAATTAATAAATATTAAAATAAAAAAACAATAAAAACAATAAAAATGTGTAGCAATAGCCACTAACCTCATTTTTTTAAGCCTACAAACAACTGTTTTGTATTATTTCTGCGCACTGTTACATCATGGATAATTAATCGTAATTAATTAATTAATGATACTGTATTGTGAATACAACACACGTTCTTCTAATACAAATTCTTAACAAGAATAAATTAAATTAATTGAAAAACGATTTTCCTGCTCAAAAATAGACAATATTCGACTATATAATATATATAAAAAATGACAGTTTCTTCTTTTTTTGTATGTTTTCTTTTGTAATTCACTACCATCAATTAATTAATTTACAGTTTAATAAATAAATATAGCAATTAAAAAGAGTTCAATTAATAGTATCACACTAAATATGAGAGCGTACTTCACACTTACTTCACACAGTTGTTTACCACAAACAGAACGGGTTTGTTTATTTTTATTACTACTAATCATTCTGTCCATTTCACAAAATAACTACTAAAAGAATCCATTCACAACGACGACAGACTTATTATGTTGGCTGATCATACATTTAACTGAAAAGTAGGGCAAAAAATACAATATTTAGTTCATTTAATGATGCATTACATAAATAAAACACATTTCAATGATAAGACATATGAGCAAGTAATTTACCGAAGACCTATGGAGTGTCAAAGTAACCAGAATAACTTTCTAATAATTAAAGTTTACCAATTATAAAGTAGTCTACACTCATTTACTTTAACTCATGTTCATTATGAACACCTTTTAGGCCTACCATACTTCCATATTGTGCATGGGTTTTAAAGAACAAATGATCAGGTTTTATAGAATCTCTTATGTAAAGTATACCTATAGTTTATTTATGGTACCCTAAAATTACTTCAGGAGGCCATACTTCAAGTCGAATTCTGTAAAAACATATGCTACAAAATATCACAGCTTAATTAATGCAGACATTATGACAAAATTAGACGATGGGTTAACAGCCATTTTTTTATCAGTTTATAAGAAAAAAGTGAAACTAAAAAAACATTCGAAAATTGATGCCACTGTAAACATTGCATTTTAAAATGCAATAAATGTATAAAATAACTCTTACAAAACTGATTACATGACAAACTCATAATTTCAATATGCTATTAAATTCAAATGAATCCTTGTCAACGACAAGATCAGAAGATACAAATTAAAGGAAAATCTTCCAATAAGAACATTCTATTGTGTAAAGTGCTCTAAATAATGATGCTTTAACCTGACTGATTATAACGAGTCAGACTCGCCGCCATTTAAATACACAACGGCAACTTTGATGAGCTGGACTTGCCACTCCCATTCCTTGACTGTCTTTGACAATAACTGCTCACTGTGTATTTTTATTGTAATTTCGGTTATTTGTAATAGTTCTGAGAAGTTCTAGAAGATTTCAGTAGCAATTCAGTACTGACTTATATGTATTTAGTCCGTATGATTTGTTATGATTTAGTCCATTGTTGTCGATGTAGAAACTAACTGTGTTACGTGAGTTTCTTTGTTTTCAAAATGAGTTCGGGATATAATATTGCAAACCATGCAGAGAAAATAATCAAAGAGTTATTCTAATTTAGTGAAGATAAAGAAATATACAATGAAGATTTTGAAATTAAAATTTTAAGTTTGAATAAAATTTTCAAGTCAAACAGAAGAAAAATTTTAAAATTATTTTTCTGTAATTTTAAGTGTTTTTTTTTACATCAAATGGAAAAAGAAAATTTTTTTAATAAACCAAATGGCTAAGGAAGAAAACTTTTTTTAATTTAGATAAGTGGGTAAATGTTCATGGATAAAAAACACTTTTTCACCTTGGTAAAATGACAGGTATAAAAAACCATACAAATTTTAAAGAAAGTTACACATTTCAAGCTCTTTGTCCCCTGGTCTCTTTAACTTCAGCATTTGGGTTTTAGTTGGAAAAATTATGGGAAACGTACTTACTCCATAAAGAGTTTGAGTTTACATAGGTTTTAAAATGGTGCATTTAATTTTGAAAATTGAAACCCGATGAAGAGCATACTTTATAAATGTATAGTATACAAAGTAGTTGTACATATATTTATAACAACCCAATAGAAGTTTTTATAAAAATGTTAAAACGTTCTTAAAAACTTAATTAATTTTCTCTTCCATTTTCCAGTAAATACTAGGAAATTGTATGGAGGTGAAACAAAACATCAGTTTTCTAAGAATTTATGACACATATTATTACTATTAACATTCAATTTAAATGAAGTGAAACGTGAATGTACTATCAAATTACTAGTATATTCACTTCTTTAGTCTTCGGCAAACCGATAGTTCTAGTAAGATATGATGGGCAGTAACTGGCAGTGGTCCAGAATCCAGGTTGAGAGGGCTAAGAAGCCCTATGATGGCGACATCGTGTTAAGGAACACCTGGTCGCTCGGGGAACAATTTCACAGAGTAATTAATTGCAACCTCCTGGATGCAGGGGGAATTTTATAGAATTAAGTTAGGAAATTGGATTCTGTTTCTTGACGGATTGGAAGTGGGACTTTAGTGGAGGTACTTTAAGAAATTTAAGAAGTTATTGGTGAGTTGTAACAATTTATATTAAGGGACAAGTGGAATTAGGAGCGGTTCTTTTATATTTTTCTTTTTATTCAGTGGCCTTTTCATTTTAATGCGGGAATTCTGTTGACATTGGGAGGCGAAGGCATCTTGCGTACTCATCGTGGAGAAATTTTGTAAATTTAATGAAGAGGGGTAGGAGTTAGGTTATTAATTTAGGGGAAACAGAAAGGGGAGAATTTGTATAATCACCAGCCTTGTAATTTCTAATCAGTTAACAAGTTTAAATGGCGGCTCTTTTCACCGTAGTGGAGTGATTATGCATAGGAACAAGGGGTCAGAACTACCAACTGGAGGGTGAGAGACATACAAGTGGATAAGGGGATATGGGAACAAAGGCAGAATGTGGGGCGGAATAAAAATGTGGCAACTCTAATTTTGTCAGTGGTGATAACTCTGCGTTTACCATTCTACTACCACATACTGCAGTAACTTGCTATAGTGATAAGTGAACTTGAACATCATCGTAGCAACACACAAATATGGGTGATATTCAAGTGAATTGTTTGAAGTACTAAACAACAAAAAGGTGCAACAATTTTGACACTAAGTGCAACTGCTTACTGAATAGAAAGCTCTAATCTCATTAGTCACACAAGAAAATCTCAATGACACATAGCCAGAAAATGTTATTAATGTAGAAGGAAGACATCATAATTTATGTTTATGTATAAAGTAACAAAAATATTCTGTTGAATGAAGAACTGAATTGTTAAGAAGTTTTCAACTACAGAATCCTTTGGTTCCCATACAAGAACATTAATTGTTTAATAAAGTAAATATTTTTTAAGAAATAGAACTAATTTCACTAAATAAAAAGAAATTCAACAAACTTACTTCTTCAGTCAGGCTTCAGCTGGTGATGAAAGATGGCTGTTGGTTTTTGGGGTGTAGGCGGTGGCATTAGGATCAAGATTTGATGCAGATGGGCTAGGACTTTCAGCTAGCCTCAATTTAGAAGTATTTGAAGAGGGTTGTGGTGGAGGTCCAAATGAGTCCGTTGGCATAACGGCCAACACTTGAGCCATCTTTCCCTTCAGTTCTTCCATCTCTTTCTCCTGAGCTCTGATTACATCTAAAAAAATCCCGTTAAATAACAATTAACAACTCAGATGATTCAACAACAAAAATAGTTTTATTAACAATTGGAAGACTATAATATCTTTGAAAAAAATTAAGAGTCACGAAGGAATTCCTGAAATATATTAATTCACTTTGTAAATAAAACAGCGAGAAAAGGATTATTGAGGAAAAGGATTATTGAAAATAATCAATAATTAAAAAAAAAAAAAATTAATTATTTGAAAAGGATTATTGAGAAAAGGATACAGAAAAATAAAACTACTTTTATGGCATTTGTAGATTTAGAGAAAGCATTTGACAATCTGGACTGGAGTAAAATGTTTAAAACTTTGAAAAGGCTAGGAATTAAATACAAAGAAAGGAAAGTTATCTACAGTCTGTATAAGAATCAAACGGCTGTTTTGAGAATCGAGGGGTACGAAAAAGAGGCTGCTGTAAGAAAAGGTGTACGACAAGGTTGTTCTTTGTCACCACTACTTTTTAACTTGTATATAGAAGAGGCTATAAATGAAGTGAAGGAGAAATTTGACGTAGGAATAAAAATTCAAGGAGAAACAATAAAAATGTTGAGATTCGCCGATGATATAGTAGTATTAGCCGAGGCAAAGAATGAACTAGAGGATTCCTTAAATGGAATGGATGAGATCTTGAGGAAGGATTACTTCATGAAAATTAATAAGAACAAAACGAAAGTGTTGTGCAGCAGCAAGAGTGGTTTAGAAGAGATGGGAAATTTAAAAGTAGGCAACGAAAACATACAGGAAGTTGGGGAATTCTGCTATCTAGGGAGTAAAATAACAAAGGATGGTAGAAGCACGAGTGATATCAAGAGTAGAATTGCTCAAGCTAGAAAAGCCTTTGAAATGAAAAACAGCATACTGACTACAAACATTGATTTACAGATTAGGAAAAATTTCTTAAAACATTATGTTTGGAGTGTAGCATTATACGGAAGTGAAACGTGGGTGATAGGGGCTGTAGAACGGAAGAGGATAGAAGCTTTTGAAATGTGGTGTTATAGGAAAATGTTAAAGATTAGGTGGGTGGACAAAATAAGTAATTTAGAGGTTCTTAGGCGAGTGGATGAAAAAAGAAGTATATGGAAGCATCTTACCAAAAGAAGGGATAGGCTAATGGGGCATATCCTAAGACATCCAGGTATTGGGCTATCAATAATGGAGGGTAACATTGAGGGAGTAAATTGTAGAGGGAGGCAAAGATTAGAATATATAAAGCAAATTACGAAAGATGTAGGGTGTTACAGGTATGTAGATATGAAACGATTTGCGCAAGATAGAACAGATTGGAGAACTGCATCAAACCAGTCGAGAGACTGATGACAAAAAAAAAACAGCACCTTGCACAAAATGTGAGAAACATAATTTACAATGAATAAATTGGCAAATCAACCCCAATAGCAAGAGAACCCGAGGGAGAATTAGTAATGAATAAAGAACAATGAACTGGTTCGGTATTTATCTGTTTACATCTGTAACAATTTAAATCTCTAAATAAAATAAAACAATTGTTACATTTAGAATTAACTGCAATTCTAATGACTATAAAGCCTCTTACTAACTACAATCTGAAAAAATATGTGGTAACCATCACCAAATTCCAAAACAAGCACAAAAAAATCAAAAATTTGTTTACAAAATATACTTACTTTCTCGTATTTCAAGCTGTCGTTTAGCTTCTCCTAATGCTGAGAAAAGATCCAACTTTATACGAGTTTCAGCGCTAAGACTATTCTCTAGATGTGCATTTTTGTCTTGCATAGCCGACAATGCTGACATCAAAATTTCAGATTCGTTGTGGCTCTCTTTGTACTGACGTAAAGTCTGCAATACAAATACGAAGATATAATAAAATTATTACAAAGGTATATTTTATTAAAGAACAAAGTCTAATAACCCAAACTAAATTTTTTTTGTAAAGTATTCACCACTTTGATTTAAAACAACTAACATGTTACATGTGTATATTTTAATACAATCTAATGGACAAAGAAAATGTCAGTTCAGACATATAAATGCTTACAGTACAGTGTAAAAATTCCAAGCAGCCCTAGTGTCTTGTTGTCAAATGTCATCAACTCAGTTATCAGTCCATACATTTGGCATGAAAATGAATTTAGAGATGAGACCAAAATAGAAGAGGACAACTATTCCAGTCCTGCATATGCTGAAGCATTACTGCTCTATAATTGATTTCAGAACAAGAAGTCCATAAGCAATGTATTTCATATGCGAGTTTTAGCGCTACTACACAAACTAAAAAATTGACTCCTTGCCACAACACATTCTCATTTATAAACTCCTAATAGTATAATGTAATATGAAAACATACTTGATATTTGCATCGTTTTAAAGATCAGGTACCAACAAATCATTATAGTACTGGAATTGGTTATTAATTTTATTGTCTTATTTTATCTCGGAAAGGTCTGAAAATGGTAATAAAACTTCCCTGGCCCAACAGTCAGGGTGACGAAGAGAGAGACGTCATACCCCTTTCTCTTATACGTACCTACAGTCTCTTATCTAAATATCAGAATATAATAATAACATTTACAGCATAACAATATACGATTCATTAGGAAGCAAAAGTATTTTTTCAGAATTTTTGATTTAAAATGAGCTTGTTAGAGCATGGTAAGTGAAACTCCAAATATTTTTGCCCGTGACCTTCGGATGGTGTCGGCAGAGGAGGGCTGATGTTTTCCGTATGCCTGATAACACAACAGGTTCTCATTAGAGCTGTAATGCATTCTGAACGTGAAATAGAGTACAGAGACTGCCATGTCATGATTTGAAAAACAGCCATAAAGTACGCCACAAATAGATTCTTCTTCTGAAAAGGATTAAGGATCTGGCTCCAAAAAAGAGAACTTCCGAAATAATTTAACCTAAAATTAGCTATTTTCTCAACTGAATTTTAAAATGCTATGAAATTAATTTACTTTGTTATTTACTTGACATTTTCAGTAGCTAGAGTATTCACTTTTTTATTGAATGATTCAGTTCATGTTTTATTAGTAAGCAGCTCTCTTAAGTTTAATGACCTTTAAGAAAATAGCACTTTTATTTTTATAATACATTAAGTCAATAAAAAGTAAGTTCCGAATATTATTTTTTTATTTGCTTTCCTTCTTTTAGTACTATACATCATTATTAAAAGGTCATTTGAAAATCCTAAATACCTGTGATCCACTATTTCAAATTTTTGACACTACTGTACATCAAAATTTATTTTCTAATAACCTTTGACTTGGAACTCTTAATTAATTGCTTATTCTACAAAAAGACAAAGTACCTGTGAAAAATTAAAAAAAAATTTTTATGCTTTTAGTACTTTATTTCTATACATGGTGTGGCAAGTTACTTATGCAAAATTTTCTGAAAAATTCAATGTTATAGAAAAATTATTCCTATCCAGGCTATCAGCCATTTTAAAATTAATTCTTTTATGTATTTAGGTTAACATGAAATTTAATTCAATGATGCATCAAGTACACTTTTATTGTGATCCAATACAAACAAAGTCAAGAGATAAGCGTCTCAAACCAATTTATCTTACTTGTACTTCTCTTTCAGCAGTTAAACATCTGTCTTCTTTGGCTTTTATTTCTCGCCGAAGTTGTTTTGTTTCTGCCTCTAAATCTCGACGGCGAGCTCTACAGCTTTCTGTGCATTCAACTCTGAAAAAGGAACAATTTATCACAATATAGATACTTTAATTTAACAATACGTGCATACAGATTCAACACAATTATAATTTAAATATTTGAGAATGTGCACATATGCTTTCCCAAATCCCCAACCAATACATTGTGGTAGATCAAATTTAAGAGTGCACAGAGTCAAAATTATAATTCAATTCAACTGGTGCTAAGCTCACACTAAAATAATACTGTACATCTGGTTCTTGGTAGTGAGTGGTTATTACAGATGTGAAGAATGATTTTGGTCGTCTGAAGCCATAGTTATTTAGAAATTCATGAATTGGAAAATCAATATTTGCAGAAATTTTCTAAAATTTTCATACAAAAGTCTATTGCCAAAGAATATTATATGGACCTGATTCAAGACAGAAAGTCAGAATACTAGAACTAAGTTAATATGGACTGGGACAGTTTGCTTCATTTGGTAAAACATAAACTTAACCAACACCCATGCTGTGCCCATACTACTGCACTATATTCAGCTGCAGCACAGTAAACAAGAAATATAATGGGCATTCCCAATACAAGAGCAGATGCATCCCTTGATGTAGGCTCTCTGTTAGCTTTTGTATAGTTTTATTTTACAATAGAATACAGTTAAAAACATCATCAAATTTAACTGCAATATTATGATTACCAGGTTTCCCCTTTTTACAACGTATCAAAAAATAGCTTACAGATGACAATACTAACTTTACAGCAGCAGTTGCCATAGCAACAGCCCGAGCAGCAGCTGCTTCTTCAGCCTTCTTTGCTTTACGCTCTGCAGCTAACTGTGCTTCACAGACTGTACGAAGACGTCGTTCCTCTGCAACCCGCCTCTCCAGTGTTGACATGGCCTGTTTGTCAAGCTGCCGTGCGGAAACCAATCCATGCAGCCTAGAATAGAAATTAGTTTGGTAAACAATTTTCATTTTGCTTGAAAAACATTCAATTAATAATAAGTTTAAGTAAATAATTTATTTGATTTTACAGGGTTAACAACAAATTAACAAATCGAATTACGTTTTTTATTCGGATATCTAATAGATACAAAACTAACATCTATAAAAAAACATTTTAAAATTCCAAGACAATGAGGGAATATCACAATATTGCAATATCATACCATGAAGGTCTATT
This sequence comes from Catonia carolina, assembly GCA_035578175.1. Classification (NCBI taxonomy): domain Eukaryota; kingdom Metazoa; phylum Arthropoda; class Insecta; order Hemiptera; family Achilidae; genus Catonia; species Catonia carolina. The sequence goes on along the minus strand of JAQMRL010000001.1, from coordinate 144,330,141 downwards.
TGTTCCTTTGGGATACTAATGCAAATGAAGTATTAAGTTTAACAGTGTAAAATGATAGGTCTTTAGTTCACTCGTCTGCCATAACACAGTACATAAACACTTATCCTACTTAAAATTGAGGAGTGTAACCCAAATGTAAGTACTTAGCAAGATGAAAATACAAGGGTTTTCATTTTTCTCTCAAGTACAACAATTTTCTAAGGAAATTATTAAAAGAATTCCGTTAATTTTTAAAAATAAATGTATAGTTATGTTTAGTAAGTTTCATTCTAAAAAAACAAAAAACAAATACAAGACGATAATGTTCATGCCAACACTTAAATATAAAAAAGAATGATTTCACTGGAAATATTATTACACACGTAAGACATAGTAAATTATGATAACATTAAGAATTTCTACATTAGTTTATTCCAACATCCATCCTCCTGCCATTTTCAACAATAACCGATTAGCTGACTTAAGACTATTAAAAAAATGCAATGTATAGATTTATATACTAACTTGGCCTGTAGTTCATCATTGTCACACTGGAGTTGTAACAGCTCACTCTTATTTGATTTTTCACTGTTTAATAATGAATTAATCTGACTACGCAAGTCTTGTTCAACTTGCCGACTCGCTTGCAGATCTGATTTTAGTCTTTTGACATCTGCTTCCAATCTGCTCAAACATGAAATTAAATTTTAGCATTCATTAAGGAAAAAATAATTATTACGTATTACTACTTCTTGTTTAACCAGTAAAATAATTTTCATAATTAAACAATGCAGGGCTTTCATTAAATATATATTTTTATTGTTTAAAACTATATTACAGGCAAATAAGATTAATGTTCAAAAATAATATTTTCTGCTCAACAAATAAACTTTTTCTTATAGCTTTATACCTCTGCATACACCCTTCTTTTGAAATAACAAAATAAAGCTTTTGCATTTGTCACGGCACAATTTATTAACAATGGCCATAATTAAACAGCAAGATATTATTGTATTAAGAAATTTAATAGATTTGAACAAAACCCATGAGAAAATAAAAAAAAAATTATGTATAAAGAAGTGTAACAGTAAACAGGGTTTATTGTAAATAACATAAAATTATAAAAATAATAAATTTAATTTTCATCTAACAAGACCGTAACTGACCAGACAATCAGCATTGTTTGCACAGTTCTCGTATTACTTTAAATGATTAATTAAATAGTACACAGCACTTAACAAACCTCTAAATACAATACAAATCGTACATATCACTTTTAAAAAGTTATAACAAATTATAAATTTCACTATTATCAATTATAAATTTATATCATATCAATTTAAATGAGCAAGAACTAATAGCTATCTGAAATACTAAGACAGAACACATTATACATTGATTATGAGACATTGGGAAAACAAAAGATGGAGAACAAAGAATACCGATAATATGAAAACAACAGAAGATAATGAAATGAACGCACAAAATAGTACAGAAAAATTCTCATTAATCTAAAAATATTGCTGAATTTACCTCAACCCTTTTTACTAGAAAACATATTAAAACACAATAACATACCTAAGACAATAATCATCTTTATGATTATTTGTATTTTCACTATTATTTTGTTCTCTATTGGCTTTGTTCTTTCGATCACGTTGGCAATTAACTGAATTTTCACGTGTATGGTTATTTGCCCATTTTGTATTGCTTTTAACTTGATTACATCCTTTTACAGCCTTATCTTTTTCTATCTCATTTTCATCAAAATCATTAACTGATCTGAAACAATAATAATAAAAAAAACATGAAATAATTAATAAGAACTGTTGCATACCTGTGTGAACATACTGGAATTCACAATAATTTTTCAAATTAATTAGGGCGACAAAGAGTGGTCTTGTTGCCAAGGAGGCAACAAAGTTATGTCTCAATTGATATTTTTTTTTAATGAACTCGTGTCTATAAGAGCAATCAGTGGTTATGATTACAATTCTGGTTGTACAAATTATAAATATCTGAATTAACATGTACACATCATTTCTATTTCATATAATGAATTAATATAATAATTTCACTAACCTTCTTTTTAAACTGCGCCACCTTTATTGTAATTTCTACTTACACGTGTTTCGGTGGATCCACCATCATCAGAGTAAATGAAAAATTGAAACTAAAAAATTTTTTTCACATTTATTTAAAATTTACAGAAGATGTACCATCTTCTGTAAATGAAATTACAGAAATTCTTCTGTAAAATTTACAGAAGATGTACCATCTTCTGTAAATTTTAAATAAATGTGAAAAAAATTTTTTAGTTTCAATTTTTCATTTACTCTGATGATGGTGGATCCACCGAAACACGTGTAAGTAGAAATTACAATAAAGGTGGCGCAGTTTAAAAAGAAGGTTAGTGAAATTATTATATTAATTCATTATATGAAATAGAAATAATTTCAAACTGCAGGATGCATTATAAAGATTTATTTTTGAATGTACACATCATTTCTGGAAACTTTCATTTCATAATACCGGATATCCATAAATGAATCTCCCAGTTCCAATTGTATATTAAAACAGTTTAATTTTGACTATTTCCAATAAGCAATACATCAGCGTTAAGGCAAACTTACCTAGTTTTTCTTATAAAGGTTCAATATGTGCACCTTTAGTTATACAGCACACTTCCAGCCTAAAATTCAATTCTTCCCACACTTTGGTTAATAGCCTGTTTAATTCTTTGTCTCAACTTTGGCAAATCATTAGATAGTGGCAGAACGAAAACTCGAGCTTTAATACATCCCCAAGGAAAAAATCGCATGGTGTAATGTCAGGTGAACGTGGAAGCCAGCTGAAAAGAGCTCTGTAGTTTTGACCATTACAACCATTCCAACAGATCAGGGACTTGGACGTTCAACCACTCTCGTACAAAGATATGCCAGTAGGGAGGGGCTCTCTATCTTGTTGCCAAATTATGTTTTCAAGTTCACTTTCAAATTGGGGAAAGAGCCATTCTTGCCACATGACGTCGGGACACAGCGCAGAAAATGTTTAATTTGGGGGAATCTCTTTGATACTGCACAATTATGAGGATGTTCTGTCCTCTATATTCGAATATTATGTTTATTTACTACCCTACTTAGATGAAAAGTTAACTCATCACTGAATACTATACAATTAAGAAAGTCAAAACGCTGTATGGTCAGGGTTGCCATTTTGTATACATAGTGCTGCAAGCGGGAAAACAATAAAGCAGAACTTGTGCATGCACTTTTCTAAAACTGTTTTGAGTTACTCTTTAACTTGATGTATGATTTGTTTTAAATAGTCAAAATTAAACTGTTATAATATACAACTGAAACTGGGGCATTCATTTACGGACAACCGGTATAAAGAGGTATGAAACAGATACCTTTACTTGAATTAGAAAATAAAAACAAAAATAAGACCGTAAAACGTCTTGTTTGACTAAATTCTGATTCTTGATTTTTTCTAAACCTTCTAATTTTTGAATGTTATACTCATAAGCAAACTACTAAAGCACAAAAATAAACAAATTTCTTCACACATACTATAAAGTACTACTACTTGATACACTGATTTACTCAAAAGATCTTTTCAGTTGAAAAATTAACACAAAAGTTACTTTAATCTTACAAGCCCAGTTAACCCTCTTAAAACGGCTTGCTTACTTAGTCTATATATGTACTTATGCAGCACGCCACTACAATACTCTATATTCAGCCATTTTTCCTAAAAAAAAACCCGATACGGTTCTGTTTATTTTCAAGATTCAGCTATTTAGGCATTATAGCTTAAGTTTAATTCTTGTTTTCATAGTTTGAACACACTATAGATAGATTTATATTTTTTTGGAACTAGAACAAAGAAGATAATTAAAGTAATACATTTCGAACTTATCCTTAAAAATTATTAAAATTATTTATACAAATAGGAATTTAAATTATATTACAAATTAGCATCTCCTGTTATGCGGATTGTATTTTATAATTTACACTTTGTATATTCCAACACACAAATAAAAAAATTAATTTAAAATAAACTTTCAGAAATTTTTTAAATTCATTTAAAATAAAAAATGAAGACTAACTTCTTTGCAAGCTCCTCATTTATACAAACTGAAATTATTTGACCACCTGTTTATTTTTGTTTTGCACGACATAAAAACATTTCAAATATCTATATTAGTTCACTTACCCAATTCTTTCTATAAATTCCATTTCTGTATGAATGGAGCCATTCGTATGTGAATATAATTTGGAAGATTTAATATCTGGATCAGGGGCAATTTTCTCTCTCTCCCCTTTATCTAAAGACTTTCTGTGATTATTTTTATTGGATTGTGTTTGCGTTGAAGCACTATGCGCTACACCATTTGAAACACCATCTCCCATTGGACTATTTCCTGTAAGCACAAATTATATTCTTTTAAATATAGTTTGACAGCACAAATCAAATCAAATTATAGTAAACAGCTGAACTGAAGGAACCAAGCAATATTTACATGAATAAGGATACGACACTTTGGCACATCAACACCTTGTGAATAAACATTTCCTACCAAAATACTCCCATAGTGATTTCCAAAACTCAATATCACACATAATTTCCACATGAACAAACATACAACAATCTTCTTCTTCTCCCAGAAAGGATAAGGTAACAGTTCCCATCTCACGAAACTGCTGCATCTTCTCTGTGACCATCCCAACTGCCTCCATTAGTGGAGACAGCTGCTCCACTTATGCTTAATATCAGAATACCACTACCTTTCCTTTCTTCAGTGAGAGAGCCAAGAGAAAGTATACTTACACCAGCTCCTATCTCTGTGCTTCTTAATTTATTCCTCATATTGCACCCTCTTACAGCTCTTAAAAATTTCATAACTGAGCTCTGACCGCCAGCAATACCTGTCATCCAATCGGCAAAGCCATAATTGGATACATAATGGATTTGTGCGTCTTTTATAGCTTCACCTTTCATTAATTAAACAACTCCACCCATTATACACCCTCTCTCTCATTAGAGTTTCATACCATTTACTGTTTCATTATGTTTGATCTTAACAATTCTTATGGTTTTTCTCATTTTATTGGCATTAATGTAAACTATTTGCATTTATTGTAGTTATTTAATTTTTGAAACTGAGTGACTCCCAAATTTCAAGAGGCCTCAATTATTCTGAAGAATAAAAACTATCACCAGATATACTGTAATTTTAGATTAGCAAATTATTAAAACTTACCTTTACTTTTTTCTGGACTAGTTGTATGACATATAGGTTGCTGTTGCTCTAATGGTAAAGCTTGTTGCAACAGCTGCATATAAAATTCATTTTCTTTCGCTACATCTCTTTGTTTTCTCTAAAAAATTAAATTAATAGTAATTAATAACTCATCAAATGAAAAAATAACTCTTCAGGAAATGAATCTCTCCAGCTGCTATCTACTCATCTTGACCAATACTAATTAAAGTTTTCACCAAAACAAGCGATGCACTTCAATGTATAACTAACTTAGTTATGTTTAATTAAATTTACAATAATACCATACAACCAAAAACATCTAACCAAAACTAACCAAAAACATAATACTGGCCTATCTTCACTGTACACTTAATCTAGTGTATTTGAATAACCATCTGCAACCCCAATTCCAAGTGAAAAAATACCTAGAATACCTGGTGAAAGTTTTCACCATCCATAATCAAGATTGCAGTCATCAGCAAAAAAGAGGACAGCCATTAGCCAGTGAGTACCATAAGGAAGTGCCTTTTAGAAGTAAACAAGTTAGGAAAAACTTCTCTAAATGTCTAATAAACATCATTGATGCATGGCTCCACCGATAACACAGGTAAGACCCCAAAAAAAGAAAAGAAAGAATGGACAATCTATAGGAATGCAGAATGGGAGCTAAATCACACTGCCAGAATCGCCAGCACAATTCTGCAAACTTACTATGTACTTAATCCTAACAGTATAATTATTTATTTACCTAGACACAATATGTGTCGCCATTACTTTTGCAATATACACTTTTGCCAACAACTTTCTCAGTGTACCACTGTTTAGACGAATTCATCAATTTCTCTTAATTACAAAATACTAAGATATTTATTGATCCTGTGACTATAATAAGCTGGTAAAAAAACCAACCAATTAACTATATATTACAATTTCTCTTTATTGAATGAAGATGGCAACATACTCCTTGGCTTGTACAAAAGTAATGATATGAGGAAATAATTACAACGATTGAAACTAAAGTTATTAAAATCGTTAGAAGATGTAGTATCTTTCTTCAGTCATTCATATAAAACTATTTAAGTTTTATCATATGACTGAAGATACATCTAAAGAGTTTAATAAATTCTAATAAGTTTAGTTTAATTTGTGTACTCTGATGGTGGTGGATGCATCGAAACATGGCAGAAGGTAATAAAAATAAAAATATATATAGAACAAGAAAAGCAGCCATAACAAGTCAGTGAAAAAATTAAATATTTTTACAATAAAATTAATTGTACGCTGCAGGATGTATTATTACAAAGATATATTAGGAAATATAAAGATAAAAAAGTGCCGGACCTCAATGCCAGGAAATCAAACTCTGGACCCTTGGCATAAAAGCACTTGTACTGACCACAACACAAACGAAATAGCCATGTTGTTTATATCATCAGCTGAAAGGCTGGTTTGAATCTCTAGAGGCTTTACTAAGTAAAACAAGGAGTAAGGTGGTTTATCATACCTTCCTTACCGAGTGAAAAATATGCTTATCACCATGCCAGGCCCTCTGAAAAGTATCTACTTTCCACCCTGCAAATGACACCTTCACTTCATTCACCAAAGGGTCTGGCTGTCTAATGAAATTCATTACTCTCAGAGGAGATAACTCTGACTAGTATCTTTTACACCTCTACCTATTCTGTTCTTAAATGCTTCAGTCTAATAATTAGCTGACCATGTGATAAGAAAGTAATATCTTTTGTCGCCTTGGAACTAGCAGATTGAGTGCAAATAATTTAACACTCCACCTACCTGCCTGTTATGGGCTGAACCAGCCATTATTAATCCACTCAAGTTTTATACAACTACTATACCACAGAATAGAACAAGGGAGACAATTTTCTAAATTTTAGATGAGAATAACCATTACACTTAAGAAGAATAACACCCGTTAAAAGAAAGAATGAAAGAGAAGCCTATAAATCAGACCCACAAAAATTTCAGATAACCAAAGAATTTAGAATCATGACAAATGAATAATCGTAAGAAATTTTCCTTTGAATGAGTAATATTAATACAAACTGATAGAAGCAGCATTTAAAAACCACACTACGTTATCCTGATTCGAAGCTATTTTAGTACCATGAAAGTAAAAAAAAAAATGAATCATTTTCATGCAACAAGAATAGTTTTATAAAATTTTATATAAATATTTAGATGACTAAAAATGCAACACCTTCTGCAGGTTTTTAATTTTTTTAAAGTTTATATAAATTATATCTTATGTACTCTGGAGATTGTGGATCCACTGAAACACATGTAAGTAGATCACAAGAACCAAGTGAAATTTATAATATTTATACAATAGAATTGATTTCAAACTGCAAAATAAGTAACTAATTTTTTTAATTAATTGTTGAAACTAGAAACCAAAATTTTCCAATAGTAGTAATGTTACAATACCTGTCTCATTCGAAAACCAACGTAGCTTTTGAAGCCAAACCCTAATGTAACCACTGGATACCCAATGCTGAAAAAAATTATGGCAAATTAAAAGAAAATAAAGGTAGCAGTAAACTTAAACCTATGCTATTTTATCACATCGTATAATAAACAAATTGTCTAACACAACTGGTGGGCTCATTGTTAACACAATCTACATATTGGCCTGAATAAGGTTCAATAATAACTAAAATTTTAAAATTACACCTAACATGTAGTAGCTGCATGAACTAGGCATATTTTTTGAAACCAATTTTTGAGAGAAAGGTGATAGTTTGAACAGAACTAGTTTTCTTCAATGTTAGAACTTTAAACTCGTGGGCTTCCCTCACATATGACTAGTGTTGCTGCTTATCTGCAGCAGAGTGCAATTGCCACGGACAAGGCTTTTCGAGGAGAAGAGTTGTCTTTTGGAACGCGTGCGGAATGTCAACAGTCTACTCATTACCTCACTTTATGCCAGTACAGGTAACTAGAGTAATCTAATAGGATTTACAGTCCATTTAATTTGTGTTCGTAACTTGGCTTCAGGTACATTCAATGATAAAGTTAACAATACTCTTCAGATATGCTGACATATAAAGTTTTGATTTGGAGAATCAAATAAAAATGAGTTTCAAATTTAACAACTCAAATTATTAAAAACAGTCTCACAAATTTTTGGGATTTCACAACATCACTTTTCAGATTAAGTTGGTTAACCAGATTTTAAATCTTTGCAGATAAACCAATGACAACACTCAATCAAACCCATGACTTAGAAAATGAAATTTCTCAAAACGATTTTGTTACCATTTAAGTACTCGAGATAGTATCGCATCAAAAATTTATTCTTATGCTACTCACACACAATCAATCCATAAACAGTCAATTCGTTCTTAGAAGCCTGAAAATTTATGAACGTATTAAAACATAGAAGTTAATTTTTTTGAAAAAAGTAACACTATATTGTTTGTATATTAAAGAATAACATATCAAAATTTAATTGAAGTATATTAGAATCATGACAAATGAATAATCATAAGCAATTTTCATTTGAATGAGTAAAATTAATATAAACTGATAGAAGCAGTGTTTAAAAAAACCACACTACGTTATCTTGCTTTGAAGCTATTTTAGTACAATGGGAGTAAAAAAATATCTTCACATGTTAAAGGTAAAGACAAAACTAGACAGACTACATACTGTATTAACTACTTCCACACTCTTCTGTCAGGAATATAATATTTTTGAAAGAATACTTCATTTATCACTTTCAAAAAAAATGGTCAAACTTAAAAAATTTTTGAAGCATGATGGTTTAATAGGTAAGACAGTAAACTGCTTCATAAAATTCCTCTTCTGATACCAAAGTAGATCTAAATATCAACATTTCTTTGTTGCAAATAACCAAGATGTTTGTAACTTAATATACACAAAAATGTATATATTTATTTTGAATTATTTAATGTAGTGTGTAGCTTCATTAGACAAACCATTATCTTCTTATACAAAACTGAATGAAACAGGCTATGTCCAAAAACTCTAACCCATAAGGAAGCCTCAAAGTGAAAAAATACAGGAGACTTTGTCGTTCCTCACCTTCTGAAACCCCAGAAAAAATTCAAAATCTGAGGAACCCCCCGTTTTTGTGATTTTTTAGCCCCGGAGGAGGCCTCCGGGGGCTCTAACATCTGAAAATAAGTCATAACTCCTCAATGGCTGAAAATATTGAGCTTGGACCTTTTTTATTTGATTTCTCGACCCAGCAAACTACATACTTTTGCTAACATAAATTATGATAACTTTGGCGCAGACTTTTCTTAAAATAAAATTTTTTTACACTGGCAGAATTGTACTCACGAACGCATTATTTTTTAGAGCTGGTAAGCCAATTTCCCCCCACTCTCACTTAGTGCACTGGCCTCGTGACAGTTAAAGATTACTGAATGTGTTCGCTTTATTCACTGTTGTGACTTTAATCTTCACGTTAGCTAACTATTCAAAATAAGAATCAGTTCTTTTATGAATGTCATCTTCTGAAAAGATTTTTTATTTTCGCACTTGCAGCGAAGCCCGCACAGGAACTGCTAATTTATTGTAAATCATCTTCTTATCATAAAGAGTCTAAAATGAGCCACTAAAATAAAATTTCTTAGTCTTTACATACTCTTTTTTTTTAATTTAGTCACATTGATAATAAGCGACTGCTATGGGTTTTAATACAAAATCAATGGGTTTAATTTGCAATAATTTCCAGACCCTAGCCAGGAATCTACCTGGGACCTTCCATTTTGTATTACACACCAAAATTATAATGCTCTAACCTCTGGGCCATGGAGGCCGCCTTTAAGCTCTTTGAAACATTTTTTGCTGTTTTAATTGATAATTAAAGGTGAGAAACCATACATAAGGTTCTTAATAAAAATGTGTAATGAACATTTTTTATTTGAGCAATTCTTTATGTAGTTGCAAATTCCTCAACAAATTTATCAAAAATCTAAAGTATATATAAATGTAGGACAGTTGGTTGGCAACACTGAGTTTGTTAGAAGTGGAAGCCGTGCATATCGTTCCTGAATTTTTGTGAAATTTAAGTGGTACAAATAATTTTGTTTAATTCGGAGTGTGCATGTGCTAAAATGTAAATAACAGTTCGTAACGTAATTAAAGAAAAGTTTGATGGATTGTGAGTAGTTATTGTTTTTTGTTTATTTAATGCCATGTCAAGCGTTTGATGGAAGCAGTAGTAGGCTTTGAATATATATTTCCAAGAACAGTTTATAATAGTATATTTGAATAATTTTTGAAATTTGGACTTTGAACCTCCACGTACCAACTTTTAAATTGTAATTTCACAAGAGCTGTTTGGTTAGCTGCGCCTGCGCAGAGGTTTGTCTTCATTGTTCGGCTGCTCGTTCTGCTGCTGCGGTGCACTGCGTGTTTTTCTATCATTACTGGTATTTTGTAGCCTTATCAAGAACTGTCTAATCTTATTATAATTATTCTAGCTGATATTGAAGGATTGACGTTGAATGTTTTCTTTTATGTTACCTTTTATTTACTTAATTTCTTATCAGAAGAATTTAATCTGTAATTTCTATTGTATAGCTTACGTCTTGGTTGAATCATTTAAATTGTATTGTTTTCTTATTCAAATTGTTGCGTCGTAACTTATTTACAACTACGTATTTATTGTTTTATTTATTTTTATTTTATTTTTTATTTATTTTTTTTTACTAAAATTTCTTGTTAAAGTGTGTGATTATATCTTATTTATGTCTAAGGACATTTCTAACTATTTTGCACACTCGACGCCTTCTGGGGCAGGTAAAAGGCCAAGAAGCAAAAGCTCGCCGTGTTCGCCCGAACAAAGTAGTAAAAAGATGGCGTCTAGTCAGGCAGAGATGATGGAAGCTATGTCGAAGTTGTTGGACGAAAAACTAAAGGTTTTGGCAACAAAATCCGATTTAAAATCAATTGAAAATTCTTTAAAGGAAATTATTAGGGAGAATGAAGCATTGAAGGAAGAAATACGGGAGCTTAAGGTTGGCAACGCGAAATTACAGAGTAAAGTGAATGATCTGGAGAACAGAGCAAGGCGGAATAACGTGGTTTTTACTGGTTTGAAGTATGGGAAGGAGGATGATATTAGGACTGTTGTGAGGGATTTTTGCGTTAATTTCTTGTCGGCTAGGAAAGATATCTGGGTAAACAGAGCGCATATCTTGGGTCCCAGGGGGGATAATAGACCCATCATAGCACACCTTCCGGATGATGAGGATGTTTTAACGGTGATGAAAAACGCAAAAATATTAAAAGGAACAAATTTCTTTGTTAAAAGGGATTTTTCACAATTGACTAGAGCAAAAAGGGGTGTACTAAACAAGTTGAGAAGGGAAGTATTGCGAGTTGGGAGAGTGGAGCGTGTGTATCTCGATATCGAAAGGTTGTGGGTTCAAGGCTGTCCGTATTTTTTGTCGGATGAAATGGAGTTGCAAACGGGACGGGAAGGAGGAATGCAGATGTTGTCTCAATTATTGGGTTTTGTTGCTGAGGATTTTATAAAAAATTGTAAAGTAGAGCGAAATAATGAATAGCAGTTGGCCGTCTGTCAGGTTCCGAACATAGATAATAGCACCATCCTGAGTATACTGTCTTATAATGTGAATGGGCTAAAAAATAAAATTTTTGAAGTTGGTTTTTTGAATTTTGTTTGTAAGCACGATGTCTTCCTCTTATTCGAGACTTTTGTAGAATTAGATGATTGCAAAACATGGGAAAATGTTTTTGACGGTTTTAGTACTTTGTGGGTACCAGCTACAAGGGGGTCTGGATTCGGTAGGGCTAGTGGAGGAATTGTAATGGGTTTTAAGAAACAGTTAACAGGAATTCTTACGTTTTTAAGGCTGGAGGAGAGGGATGTAATAGGAATACAGACTAACAAAAAGGTAGTGTATTTAGTGCCCGTGTACTTTAACGGAGGAGCTCACGACGCATGGGAGCGAGATTACTCGAATATGCGGAGATTTTTAGAGATGGTTGGGGAAGATCAGTCCTTTATTTTGATCGGAGATGCTAATAGTAGGATAGGGGATAAACAACTGTTACCCAAAGAAATGATTTTAGAAGGAGAAATTTATTATAGACGTAGGTCGAGAGATGCAATCTCTAACCAAAAAGGACATAAGTTGATTGATATGTGTGAAGCTTTTAACCTGGTAATAATGAATGGAAGGACGAGAGATGACTGGGAGGGCGAACTCACATATGTAGGAGCAAATGGTTCGTCTGTGATTGATGTATGTCTAGTGGATGTGGATGTTTTAAATATGGTTAGAAATTTTTCTGTTATAAAGGAGCCTTTTTCAGATCATATGCCGATTTCATTGGAAATAGGATTGAATAAGATAGACTTTAAGCAAAATATATTGCCCCTAATTCCTAAGTTGCTATGGACAGCAAACGATGATAGATATTTTAAAACGAGACTTGCAAAACTGGGTGGCGGTGTAGATTCGGGTAACGTAGAAGCTGATCTAAATGCTCTGAATTTACTTTTGTATTCGGCAGCTAGCCATAGTACTAAAGTAAATGTTTATAAAGGAGGTGAGAAAAAGAAGCCCTGGTTTGATAGTGAATGTCGTCGAGTTCGATACAAGATGTACAAGCTTCTTAACCCTTGTGCACCGCTAAACGTATAATACGTGTCTTTGATGTGTGTGTAAGTAGTCAACAATTTGTCTAGTTGGTGAAGGTCGTTGAAGGCGGACCCCAGTCATATGTATAATTTAAATGTAGCCAATGATACAAGGAACAAGCTATGCTATTTAGAAACAAAATACGATACGTGGGAAATTTTCTATTGATTTCTAAGTGTTGTGGTACAACTGATTGTCAACATATACTTAATGACGCAGTAAGAACGTCATAATTCCTGGAAAAATTGAGTTAGAGGTGCGTTTAAAAATTGGAATTGTAGAGGGGAATGTCCCACGCAGTAGGTTGATGGTTGCAAGGTCATGCGTAGCCAATTGGGTATCCGAGAGAGATAGAAACATTTGTATGTCTGTAACTGGCATATATTTTACTTTCCCCTTCCCATAGGTTTTACTGCCACCCTCCTAAAATATACTACTATTGTTATATATGTATCTTTTCACAAAATTGTGAGCTTTTACATGTTGTTCTTATATGTGTAATATCTGTAGGAACGGTTCAATGAACTGAGTTGAAAGACGCGGGATTTTGTAGTGTCCTTCAGTCTGAATGCATACCAGCCTCACTTTGCTTGTATTACTTGTTGCGTAGTGGTGAGTTTGTTTTCGCTTTATACACTGACTTCATTCACACAACATTGACTTCAATACAACACATTTTTACGTTCTTTTACATATTTTTAAATTTTTATTATTCTTATATAAAATACACATTTTTTAAAATTTTATTATTTTTTTTATACTCTTTTTACTGACTTACAATGGACCAGTTTCTAACTCAATTTTATTTACGCAAAACCTCCGTCAAAAGACAATATTTTAACGCGTACGTTACATCAAATTTTTTGTTACACATTTTTCTATAATACCAACTAAAAAAAACAGGAAAAGAATATATATAGGCCTGAAATTTCAGCTTCAAAGCTGAAAATGTACACGAATTGCAACATGTTTTTCGTAAGTTAGCTTTATAAGGCGTAAAAAAAAACGTATTTGCATGTTTTTTTTTTAAAACAACGGTAAATAATTTGTGAACGTGTCGTAAAAATTTCAAATTTTTTGGATAAAAGATGGATAAAAAACAACAATTCAAACGGCGACTTCAATGCTACGGTTGCTGCTACGTCGGTTGTTCACATCATTGCGTGGTTTGAGGGTTAATATATTTCGAAAAACGAGTTCGGACCAAGCTAGGCGGGAATATGTAGAAGTAAGGAAAACATATAACGGGGTATGTAAAAGGAAAAGTTTACAGTATATATCGGGAATAGCGGATAAACTAAAAGATACCACAAATTCTAAAGAATTTTGGATGATCGTTAAACAATTTAAAGGATGTACATTTAAGAGTAGTGACTGTATCAAACCGGAAGTCTGGGTAAATTATTTTAAGGGTTTGTTGAACAGTGTGGGTAAAACAGGTCCGACTGCTTATGCCCCGCCGTGTATGGAAATCGAGGAGTTGGACGGATTAATTACGTTTCAGGAACTGAAACAAGCCTTGAGAAAATCCAAAAATAACAAAGCACCCGGGTTAGATAGAATTCCATTTGAGTTTTATAAAAATGCTACAGAGGAGTACTTACACTCAATCTTGAAGTTGTTTAATACTATCCTGGACACAGGCAATGTCCTGCTGTCGTTTAAGAAAGCTATTATATTTCCATTACATAAAAAGGGTCCACTAGAAACGGTTGAAAATTACAGGGGAATCTCGTTTTTGGATTCAATATCAAAGCTTTTTACGGGTATTCTGTTGAAACGTTTGAAACGCTGGGTTACGAATAAGAATATTCTAAACGAGTGCCAGTCAGGGTTCCGAACGGGATATTCTGCTATAGATAATGTTTTTAATTTGTATACAGCTGTATGTCTTAAGTTAAGAAGCGGGGCTAGAAAAGTATATGCGTGTTTTATAGACTTAAAAGCAGCCTTCGATAAGGTCGACAGAAATGCATTGTTTTATAAATTGTATAATTTGGGGTTCAGTTATAAGTTCCTAAGGGTCTTGCGGGAGTTGTATGAAAACACTGAAGCGCAGGTTTGGTGTGGTACAGGACTGACAGCCCCGTTCTGTACGACCGCGGGGGTTCGGCAAGGTTGTCTTCTTTCACCAATGCTTTTTGCACTCTTCATTAATGACATCCACGAGGAGATAGGGGAAGGAATTTGGTTGGATGAAACAAACATAAGGTCATTGTTATACGCGGATGATCTGGTTCTGTTGGCTGCGGATAGTAGGAGGTTCCAGAAAATGCTTGACCGTTTTAGTGAGTACTGTGAAAGATGGAACTTAATAGTAAATGTGGAAAAAACAAAAATTGTAGTTTTTAGGAAAGGAGGCAGGCTGAAGGGACACGAGAGGTGGATGTATCAAGGGAGAAGCATTGAAGTTGTGAACAGTTTTAAATATTTAGGAGTTACATTCACGTCACAATTGTCTTTTACAAAACATTTTCAAGAGCGGGCCTCTACTACGAGGTACGCAATAAACAGTTTTTGGAAGAAGTTAATGATAAGGGATGATATTGCGTATTCAGCTAAGCAGAGGGTATTTCGATCCGCGTATCAAACGATTGCCATGTATGGAGCTGAAGTTTGGGGGTTTGGAACAGGAGAAGATATTGAGGGCGTTCTAAGGTTTTATATGAAGCGTGTTTTTGGTCTCCCATCTAATACGCCAAACTACATATTATACTTAGAAACGGGAGCAAATTTACTGTACGTTGATGCCTTGAAAATGAATTTAAAGTATATCCGTAAAGCATGCAAGTTCCCAGAAAACAGACTTCCAAATATATTGGTGAGGAAGGCATTAAGAATGCAATTAGAATGGGTTAATAGGTTGAAAGTATTATTTGATGGCTTTAATAGAAACTTTAATGTAGATGTAATGACCGATGAACAATGGCGGGAGGACTGTGAGGGTGTAATTGAGGGTATTAAGCAACGAGAAGTCGGCAAGTGGTTGGAAAGGGCTGATAGGTCCGAATTTCATTCGATTTATAGTAAATTAAATAGGGATTTAGGTGACGTACAATACATTACCGACCGGCACAAGAGGCAGTTTATTAATGTAATTTTTAGGGCTAGAAGTGGTATGCTGCCACTTAATAAGGCACCTCATAGAGAGTCAGATAGATGGAGATGTTCGTTATGTTGTTTGAATGAGGAGGAAGACATAGTGCATTTTTTAGGAGTTTGTCCCATTCTAAAAAATTATAGAATAAAGTGGTTTAATAACGATGTGCTAAGTGAAGACGAAATTATTAGGGTGCTAAATGGAGACAACTGGGGGAGTTTAGTTGCATATATCAGAGAAGCAATAAAATATCGCAAGATACTGGTCCAGGAATTTAACTACTAATTAGTAAGGATCATGTAGTATTATTTATGTATGTAATGTTTTGTTGTTTTCTTTGGTTTTAATTAAGGAATAAGAGAGAAAAGTACTGTAAAATAGTTTTATGTTTTGTGTTATTGTTGTTACTTGATGAACTATAATAGAGGACTGTTTTAATTTTACTTAATATTTTCGTGAGTGATATAATTTAGATTTTGTTTTGGCTGCCAGCCTGGCAGGCGACCTTTTGGGTCTTGCCATATGTGTGTTTGTAATATCTGTTTTGTATTTTGCGATACTGTCAAATGTTATTTGTATTTATTTATAAGCAATGTATATACATATGTATTTTAGTAATAAAACACACTTTATTATTATTATTATAAATGTAGGACAGTTCCTTGAACTAACTGAATTCAAAATTCTTCAAAGACCAACATAATATAGAGCTAGGATAACAGGGCTGTACCACAAAGTTTACAATCTATTCCAGTCAATTTTGCACTATTCATGAATTACTTTACATTACCAATAAAATGTGACTAAATTACAATTTGTGTCAACAACTCACCAATGTGCTGCAAAGGGTCGACAAAGATCCAAGTGGAATGGAAGATGTCTAAGGTCCCTGAGTCGTACAGCAGCTTCCATATAAACAAAGAGCAGCCATAAAACTACTGTTGGTAAACATATACCTTTTTCTGAAACAAAAATTTTTTCAATTATTCGAAATACAAAAAATTATGAGCAGAAGAATTACAAATCTTTTGTCTAATAGAAAAAAAACCACGAGATGACGTAAATTAAACTAAAAAAATAGAAAGTTCCACTTTCTATTATATTGAATCGTAAAATTTTATCAACTGGTTGTTTCTTAATTTTTCAAGCTGTAACTTTTATCAGAAGTAGAGTATACTTTCATATACAACCCCTTTTCAAAACACTGAAATTCCTACTAAAAATGAGCACAAATTTCATTAGAACCAAATTGGGACAGTATGGTGTGCTTTTAATTAAAAAATCAAGACATTGCCTGATTTGTTTACACAAATACCATTTATACAGGTACTGATAATTAACTGTAAGAAAAATGTCAATACTTATAAACAAACGGAATTTATAGATACTGCTGTTTTCACTAAGCTAGTTATTAAATTTAAGGTGATATTCAGAAAACTTGATAAAAATCTTAAAATACCAATTTGATAACATGCTTTCAAAAAATTGGGGTGCAGATGCACACATTTCTAAGAAGCGTTACACGTTTTTAGAAAATTGCTAACGTTACTTATAATATAGTTAGGCACCACAAAATTACATATTTTTTAGAAATTTTGACTTCAACAACTACCGAATGAGAAGCTGAATGTTGACAAACACACAACCCTGGTAAGCACTAGTAGACTGATCGTGTTCTAACTAAAACTCAATTTCTTTTTATTGAGTTTTGTATTTATTTTGATTAATTTTTATTGTCTAGCCTATTTGCAAGTAAATGGATAAATTTAAAACAATTTTGGTTAATGACAATAACAAGGCTGCTGACAGGAAATAGAGCCATTAGAACCAGATCATTTAATAAAAATGTTTGCCTGATGGTAATCATTAAGATTAATTCTTATACTGCACTTATACTGCCGATAACAGATAGGTGGAGGAGTGTCAAATTATTTACACTCAATCTGTTCGTGGCAGGGCTAAAATAAATAGTTCTGTTTCTTATCACATGGTCAGCCAATTAAATGGCTGAATCATTCATTTAAGAACAGAAGAGGTAGAGGTGTAAAAGACACTAATCAAGAGTTATCTCCTCTGAAAGTTATAAATTTCATTATACAGCCAGACCCTGTGGTGAATGGTTTTCTCTTGCAATGTTCAACCATGAATAATGATGTAAAATGGAAAACATAACCCAATTTTTTAATCCTGAGTGTTGTTAAATCAAAATCAACCTCTGTTGGACTTTAATTCTGATGAACAAAATACGGACAGTCACTGATTGGCGCTCAACTAAGCTCTGTGGTAAAATTGCTTAAAAGAAACTAAGTTTTTTAATTTCCTAGAAACTTTTTGTTACATGGATTTGCCCTAAAATGGATATAAGGCTGCAATGTTATGAAACTAATTTTCATAACAAGAGCATAACCCCAACAAATTTCAGCGAATACACTTACTCTATCTTGTAGAGCACAAAAATTTAGTAAACAAGGCGATTTTAATGAAAATTGCACAAATAAATTACTTCTGATTCATCGATTTTGATGTGCATGTTCGAGTCGAGTCTCCTTATGGTACCTAACTTAAATTCCAAGTTTCAACTTCACACAATATTTCATTCTTGTGATATTTTGTTCTATCTCTTTCTCTCACACACACGGGCGCGCGCGCACACCTGCAGACACAAAGTGGTAAAAACGTGATTTTTTTGGTTCAGGGAACCTGAAAACATGCATCTCCAATAGACGCTTGATTTCACAAATTGACATAACAATACTTTCTTCCCTGTACCTATTTCATATAGGGCAAGAGAAAGTGAAAATTAGAACTGCAATTCCTGGCCTTTTAAGAATGGAATACGGAACACTGCTGAGCTGTTGAAACAAGCTGTTGTATAATAATTCAACCTTGTAAATTCAATAATATAATTATAAATTTTTGATAACATCAACAGGACTGTTATAAATATTACTAACCTGTGTGCCAGACATACTGGACCCAAACATATGTACTAGCTGCAAAAAATAGCCACTGCACAGGTATAAAGAAAAAGCAAATCATATCTGAAGTTAGGGCAATACAAACGAAGAAAACTGAAAAAGCCTGAAACAAATTAAAAATCGCAATTTAAATGTTATTTATTTGTAAGCACTGTAAAATATATTTTAAGTAAACTCAAAGTACAGTGATTTGATGTAGTATCTTTTTCGATAGAACCTGAATGACCATTGAAAAAATAGCACAAATAGAAATTGAGTACCAGCGCATATATATCTAAAAATTCTGTAGCCATGAATAAATACTCAATATAAAATAATCTAAAGTAAACTTGCTGCTACCATCCTGCAGAAAGTGTTATTGAAATAATTGTAACACACCAAAAAGTAGAAAGATCTACTTCACATGACAATGCAACTTCATTATCTAGAATGCCCTTTAACATGCATAATACAATGTGTTATGTTTGTTTTGTTATGGACATGAGATAATGATAATAGTATTATTAAATTTTCTTAGCTTATTCAGCAAACCACTCATCCTTAGATAAAATATAATTGTCAAACAAAAAAACTTACAAAAAATTAATGCTAATAGGGTCATGGCTAAAAAATGTCTACTGGTCTTCATAGATATTTTTCGTGTTTATACCAAGAAAACACATAGAATCTGTTTTTCAACAGGGCATTAAGTACACTATTTTACCTACATAACAAATTCAAGATTCATAAGAAATCTAAAAAATAACAGTACTTCATTAACATAATTAATCAATACAGTTTCTGGCAAACTTCACATTTTGTATTAACGCAAATGAAGTGTGTTAATGCTCTTCAATGTACTGAGTTAGTATTAGTATTAGAATGTTTGAGAATGAATTCTAACAATTAGTCCAGAATTTATAATTGTTTAAAATTAAATTTTGAATTTTGGTTGATCAAAGGTCAACTTACTGGTATTTTAACACCTTACATTTTAATTTAACTAAAAGATATAAGTTCTATTTATGTCAATGAGAAAAAAATTTAAATAAGAGATTTCATTCAATTTCTTTAATTTAAATATTATACAACAAAATAGCTGCAATAATAAATATCAGCAATATTAAGTATGAAAGTGTAAATGGTAAAAAAAATCGACTAAATCACTAAACGGATTATATCATTTCAAAATTTATTGTCTATTTATTACTAATGCCAATAAAAATTATTGTACAATGTAATGTACTTAATTTTTTTGTTGGGTTAAGTTGTTTGGAAGAAGAATGTTAGTTTCATTAATACCAGTTTCTCAAAACACATGTAATACAATTGTCTGATAACTGAATTTGATAAATTAAACTGTAGACTAAAAAGAATTAACTTACCAGCCCTTGGTACTTAAATGAATCGTAGACACTTCGAAGAAGAAGCCAAAATGGCCAAAGAAACTCAAATCGAAATTCTAAAATGAAATCAGCAAGTAACACCAGGGCCCATAGCACAAAAAATTTCAAATAAAGTAAAGTGCTGAAAAAATAAAAAAACAAATATTAGTTTTAGTATCATGAAACAACATATTACTGATTAAGTATGCCTGCTTCTCTGATTTGTAATAAATAATCTGCATTACAACAGTCTGCATTGACCTATCATTGTATTTCTAAAACAGACCCACAGAGGAACAAAAAATATGTATTTTATTTCTGATGTACAATATAACTGCAGGTAATGAGCTTTTTGATATTTTTACCAAAATGGCCAAAAGGCATAACACCTTTTAAAACGAAGTACACATAATTTATTAGCCACTGTAACTGTAAAGGTAAAGTTCGGTACCCATATTCTGTGGTGTGTAATTAACTACCATGAAATTAATCTCCGACAATTCAATACAACAGAAGAAAAAACATTTTGAACACCTTTTCTTAATTTGAAGCTAGAGATATAAAATTGGTTATGTGCCTCTAAAATTTTAAGATAAATTAAAACGAGAGTAAAAAATATTGGTAAAAATTACCAGTTAAAAAAATTAGTATTTCAAAAAAGAAAAATTTTGATAACTTATTAGGTATTCGGCACAACTATTATCCTCCAAGAAAATTTAATGGTGCACACAATTACAGTCCTGTAGTGTTAGAATTTGCCCATAACAGACAGGTGGAGTGTCAAATTATTTACAGTCAATCTGTTAGTTGCAGGGCTAAAATAAATAGTTCTGTTTCTTATCACATGGTCAGCCAATTAAATGACTGAATCATTTAAGAACAGAAGAGGTAGAGGTGTAAAAGACACTAATCAGAGTTATCTCGTCTGAAAGTAATGGATTTCATTATACAGCTAGACCCTGTGGTGAAAGAAGTGAAAGTGTCATTTGCAGAGTGGAAAATATATGCTTTTCAGAGGGCCCGGCATGCTGATAAGTGCACTTTTCCATTCAGTGAGGAAGGCAATGGTAAACCACCTCACTCCTCGATTTACTAGTAAAACCTCTACAGGTTCAAACCAGCCTTTTGGCTGATGACCTAAACAAAACAACACAGTGTTAGAATATCATGCAGGAATAAAATATAAAAACCAAAATCTATTAACAGGTAGAGCAAAGTAGCAAGTCGCAAGGCAATTTTAACAAGTGTCTAAAACAGCCTTTTAACTAACCGATCCATTTATCTTTGTACACACAAAATTTAGTACTATATTCTAATTTTATGTCTTGCTAATTATTAACAACTCTAATTACTTATAGACACCATAACAGATAAATTTACACTTAAATCAAGCTTACATAACAGTAAAAACGCGATGAAAATGATATTATTAATAATGTAAATAATTACAACACTTTGATTCCTTTTATGTTGAAAAATTTGAAGTCTTTTAGCACAAGTAATTTAGTAAACACTTTGAATTTCTCTCAGTAAATGTCATTGTGGTATTAAAACTAAATTTAACTCAGTTACAGGAAACTAAAATTAAAATCCATGGCATAGACTAGATTTAAAGATTGATGAGCACACCCATCGGTGTGCTTGTGTCCTTCTTCTTAATTTGGTTGGCTCCGCGCACCTACGTCACACACACGAATGATGGAGTCCTGTCATCACTACTTGTCTGCTGTAGTAGAGTCAGCCAATAACTGAATACATGTTGTTAAACACAATTTCAATTACTAAAGAAGCAGGAAATTTAATACACGTGAAAATCTTGCAGGATGAAACAAAATTGTTAAGATCTTTTGTTTTACTATTCTAACTAAGCCTTTGGAATATTTAAACATTCAATCAGAAAATAATATCCACCAAAATGTGTACTATTCACGAACCAATTTATTTATTTCTCCAGTAATATTCCTTAAATATACAAAATCTAGGTATTTTTCTTAAACTGAAATAGTTGTAATTATTTATATAGCATAATGCTGATTTTTCTGTGCTATGATTTCATCATTTTCCTCATAACAGGTTTCACATCTTCTCTAAGTTTTATATTTTCTGCTTCCAATTTCTGAACTATTCTTTCCATTTTAGACTGTCTCTTTCGGAATTAGAAACTCTTCCTACGACTAACATTGTTTGAGTTGATAATCAATTCACTGCAGTATTTTAATTGTTACTACTCTTAAGTATTCCTTGAAATTAAAGTTCATTTATTTTGTAGTTCTAGTCTGTCTGACAGCTTCATGTTGAGCAGGTTTTCCCCAGGAAGGTTTTCTGTTGAAATTGCATGTGATTAAAAATTTCTAAAATGTTTAGACTGTACTATAGCAATCTTAGCTTTAAAAGGGTTGTAAAACAACCTAGTGAGAAATGTTCTAAGCAGATAGTAGCACTTTTTAATAGGTATTAAACTTAACTACCCATTTACAAGAACAAATTTTCTCAATGCTACTAAAAGGTACTTTCTTCAGGAAAAGTGTAATTACTTAAATTATTGGAGCCTTTTTCCTACAGTAGTTTTTACAAACAAATATTGCACAGGCAGACCTTTTTAGGTTAGCTTTAGTAACTAATTTAATATTATTTTACCTCCACTTGGAACCAAAGAAAAATATTTTAAAAACACACTTTCAGAAAAATCCATGATTGAACAGAGCTAACAGACAATGAATATGATGTTCCAAGAATGACACAATAGAACAGCTTGGGTTCGAATCCCATTCAGGAACGGCATATTTTCATACATTACAAAAAATACCAAAAAATCATTTCATCCTTCACCGTCTGCATTAGCAGTAATTGCAGGAACAGTCAAACGTTAAACAAAAAAAAATTAAAAAAAATAGAACAGCTGATTTATCATAAGATATGCGTATCAGCACACTTATTCTATAGTCATTCTGCCATGATTAAGATCTACATTTGAAATTTATTCTTAAGAGTTGTAAATACACTTTATTAACAGATTAAAAAGATGATGTATTTACTTCTGAAGTAAACATACATAATCAACCAATAAAGCCACAGCCAACACAGAATGAAAAAGGCTACAGAAAAATTATTCTAACGGTTAAACATCAACTAAGAAATCAATGCACCCATCCACATAAAATAAAACATTCAACACACATCATAGTGTTGTTCATACGTAAACTAAGACACAAAACACGAAAAAAACACAGTTTTTAAGCTTCCATAACTCTTCAATTTTGTATAGGCCCTACTATAACCTATACGCACGCAGGCAGCCAATAACATAGAAACTAGAAAAAACAACATTCAGCCACTTTTCATAACTCCACTCTATTATCTTCTTTTATAACCTCACACTATTTTCTGTACAAGAGACAAATCACTAACAAACATGCCATTTTAATTTAGGAGAGATAATTTATCAATCATACTTTTCACATTTAAAAAAAACAAATTAATAACTACATAATTCTATACCTCAAGTTGTTTACTTACTAAACAGCCACACAGGTGGATTAAATAACCCAAAAGTTTTGTAGTTACCTAGTACACAGGGTGCTACTATAATATGCAGCCTACCGCATTATGTTAGTAAAGTTTATATTTGTTAATGTGGTAGTACTGTCCATTAGCACTTTTCGTAATACAAACTTTTACAATAAAATGATAATTTAAACAAAACAGGATAATAATATCATAATTCACAATTTCGACGGCAACAAAGAATCAGTGTAAATGCATCTTGCCTGTCTCCTTTTTTTTCTTCTGCAATCGATCACAATGGGGGAACACTCTGCGTGTAGACTGTTGAGTAGGTTGTGCTACCTCAAAAAAGCCACAGCTGTTTCTTCATTAGCAATTACATTTCAATAAAAATCTTTTAACAACATTTTACGTCTAGGTAATACATAACCATACAGTATTTAAGACAAAAAATTAATGAAAAATATGCAAATCTTAACGCGAGAAAAGTGCTACCACATTAACAGATACAAACTTCACTAAACATAACGCGGTAGGCCACATACTATAGTAGCGCCGTACACAGGATACTATCAGATAGTACTGCCATTAGGCACAGTGATTGAAACTTTTAAGCACTAGTTGATGCAGGCCTACTTAAGACATAATACATAAGCAACTACATGAAATGCATGTCATACAATGTAAACTGCAACTAACATTTGAATACAACCTTAACAAAAAAAATAACCCTATTAACCTAACCATGATCATCAAACAAATCTTATTTTGTCTAGAATGAAATGTTACACCTTTTAAAAAACATACTCGAAGCACTTCACTTTAAAAATTTTGAACTAAGGCACAAAGAATTAATTAAATTACAATCTTCAAAATGTAATCTCTACACTGGTACATGGTACAAGCAAAGTCAAAGGACTAGGAATGACCTATTCTGAAATTATGCAGGTAAATACAACTGGTCGCCAGTTAGCTGGAGCCCTTTTTTACACAATATGTAACTAATCAGAAATAACCTCTAATGTAAGTTGTAACAATCCATATTGACCCGAAATACAGATATTTTACACCGCATCTCCGAAGTTCATAGGACCAATGTCACAACCACCAGTAATCAGGTTACAGTAACAGTAGTGCATTGCATATGAAATCGACAATACCATAAGCGTTTGAATCGGTCTTACAATAAAATTATTTAACCTTAAAAATCACCGACTGCGTTTTTCAGAAGTAACAACATTTCTGGAGTATGCACATATGGCGGACTATCACTTACCTTCCATATATTCCGTCTGTAATTTTGTTTCGTTTTAACGGCCTACGTAATTTGCCACATTCGGCATTCCTCCTCTTCATATTCCTAGATTTACAACCCGTTAAAAAATCTAAGACTGCGCTAAGTTAAGACTAAAAACTAGCTTTCACTTCAAAACAACTTTAATAAATCCATCAGCTCTTTTGTTGTCATTTATTTTCAAACCACTGCCACCATCATCCTGATCCATGTTCCGTACTCGCAGTAGTAGAAACGCGCCTGCTCTTGTGTAAATGTAAAGTTATGATAAAATTATCGTAAGCATACTAACACTGATTTTTTATCACCTTATTAATTCATGCAAATGGTCTTCAGTAGTTTGCTATTATTTCTATGTTATAGAATTCATTACTTTTTAATGAACTCATAACTTAATTTGTTTTCGTAGTAAATCATGTCAATCCTTACGAATGTTATTTCTTTATTATTAATTTTTGCATCTTGCCTTTAAAAAACTAAATTCCTTTGTTAATGAATAATCAATCACTCTTAGGTTACAACTATTTTACATTAACGAACAGTTCTGAAGTTGGTATACATTCCAGAAATCAACATCGAAATTCAAATATTTGGGCGCGTGCTAGATTAGCACAGTCTGCGGTTTGTCAAAGGTTTCAATTTTCCTAGCTGTTACTTTCGTTTCCGCAAACTGGGTTTTTAATTCTGATCCATTATGATTGCTGTACTACGTTGAATTTTTGGCGTGAATAGAACCTATGTGAACAGGTACCCATAGTAGCCCTGTTAGGTCACATGGGTGTCAGCTGGTCACTATGGAGTCACTCACCCAGTCAATGTTATCTATATAGCCTCTGTGGCCAAGTGTTCAGCATGCTGTACAGGAGATTTGATTACCAGCTATGGTCTGAAAACTTTTAGACATTCAAACTCAAAGTAGACACTATATGGAGTAGTAACATGGAAGAAAACGGCTGATGATTAGCCAATAGTAAGCAAACACAATGTTGTTGTACCATGCAACTGATAGTAGTCCTGGCAAGTTTAAGGTAACTGACATCTCTTCCATACATATGTTACCTTTTTGTTTTTTCAGCCTCCATTTTAAATTAATTGGGTTCGATGCACAGCCTTTGCTTACGACATGAAAACCCTTAGATATTAATTTCTTAAGATACTTTTTGTGTAGTCTACTATGTAATTTAAAAGTGTAATTATTTTCTACATTTTCGTGTTCACCAGGAATAATATGTTTATCAATTTTAACTTCACATATTAGATATATCGAAAGATTACATATGAAGTTTAAGTTTAACTTATAGAAGAATATTTTACAATTTGTAGAATAAAAAATATGAGTGCATTGAACGAAACATATTATGCTTTAGGTATCCATTCTATTGTAGCAATATCTTATTAACTATTAATACTAATTAGTTAGGAATAATATACAGTTGAACTCGGTTTTAGCATCATTGAAGGGACAAATTAAATTTTACCGTTATATCCGAGTGAGGTTATAACAAAGTTAACGCTTGTGTAAAGGTAAATTGAACTAAACTAAGAATATTTCGTATACATTGCTACTAATTTACGTAATGTGATAAACGTTTTTTATTTGCGATTTTTAAATCATAATACCCTAATAAAATAAAATAATAACCACTTTGTGTAAATAAGTAGACCTACGAGGGGGTACCCAAAAGAAACAGGAATTATTTTTTAAAACTATTTATTTTTAATTTTTTTACAAAAGAACCTTATCCCCTTCAAAATACTCTCCATTACAACTAATACATTTGTTCCACCGGTGCTTCCACTGTTCAAAACATTTTTTGTACTCCTCTTCAGTGATGGCTGCCAGCTCATCCGTCGTTTTTTTCTTGACATCATCAACGTTGTTAAATCGGAGACCTTTCATGCCCCTTTTCATGCGTGGGAACAAGAAAAAATCATACGGAGCCAGATCGGGTGAGTACGGTGCGTGTGGTAGCAAAACCATGCCGTTTTTCGCCAAAAACTGGGTAACCGAGATTGCCGTGTGTGCAGGCGCGTTGTCGTGGTGGAAAAACCAGTCCCCTGTCTGCCACAAATTAGGTCTTTTACGACGAATGCTGTTTCGTAGTCTTCTTAACACTTCAAGATAAAAAGCTTGATTTACCGTCTGGCCTGGTGGAACGAACTCTGAATGGACAATTCCCCTCACATCAAAAAAACAAATCAGCATTGTTTTGATGTTCGATCTGACTTGACGACTTTTTTTTGGTCGGGGTGATAATGAAGTCTTCCATTGACTGGATTGTTGTTTGGTTTCTGGGTCGTACCCATAGCACCAAGACTCGTCACCCGTAATGATCTTTGACATGAAATCTGGATCAGTTTCAAGCTGTTGTTTCAAATCACTACACGTTTCGATTCGACGTTCCTTTTGAGTGTCTGTCAGAACCCGAGGCACAAACTTGGCAGCGACTCTTTTCATTGTCAAGTCTTCTGTTAAAATGCGTTGGACTGAGCTCCAAGATAACCCACTAACCTGTGATATTTGGTCAATGGTCTGTCGTCGGTCTGTTCGTACAATTTCTTTCACTTTCACAACATTTTCGTCTGTTCGGGAAGTCGACGGTCGTCCAGAACGAGGTTTGTTCTCAATTGACATGTCGCCATTTTTAAAGCGCAAAAACCACTCGTACACTTGGGTTTTTCCAATAGCGTCGTCTTTGTAAGCTGTGTTCAACATTACAACTGTTTTCGCGGCGTTTTTACCGAGCAAGAAGCAAAATTTCACAGCCGCACGTTGTTCATTAAAACTTGCCATCATGAAAAACGACACGAGCACAAAACAGCACTAGCGAGAACAATCACTGCACGAGAACAGAACAAGCTAGATCAACGAACAAAATGGCATTGAACTGGCAATGAGTAGCGCTACAAGCAGCCTAGTGGCGGGAATTTGTACTGCACAAGCTCCGCCCACAGCAGAGCTATTCCGGATACTTTTGGGTACCCCCTCGTATGTATTAAAATACAGAAACCAACATACGTATCTTCGCCGCATTGGTGAAGTTGGTAACGTGCTCGCCTCTCATCATGCGGTCTTGGGTTCGAATCCCATTCAGGCACGGCATTTTTTCATACGTTACAAAAAATCATTTCATCATTCACCGTCTGCATTAGCAGTAATTGCAGAACATTGCCTCCTGCAATGTTGGCGTAACGGTGTCCTCATCATCTTCCTCTTGCTCAGTCGCTTCTTCAGTATTAGAAAATTTTATAGAGAATTTTCTTAAATGTGGATAGTACACATGTGAAAGTTAGGTACAGTACTACCTACTAAATGTCACATGTCACATAGAGGATACAGTCCCAAAACTGACCTTGACGTGGATCAATCAGTAGGTATAGACACACATATAAACAGCTTAACAATATCATTTTAATCCCTTCGCACAAAAAAAAAACTATTCACAAGCAGAATATTGTACTGTATTTTCCTTTTTCAAACAATTTACCGATAAATAACGGCAAGTTCACAATCGTACGTGAAGTAATAACTGATTTTATCGAAAAAGTTTTGACGCAACATCCGAGTTAATGACCTTAAAACAGGGGTTTTTCAGATAGAAGTTTGACGCAATGCCTAAAAAGTGACGTTAAGTCCGAGGTCGTTAAAACCGAGTTCAACTGTATTACTTTCGGTTATTTGTAAATTATGGTTATTATGATTAGTAAATTAAGGTTGTTTTTAAATAATTTTAGTAGTTATACAATCCAGACAAAACATACTGCATAAAAACACAGTGTTTTTACAATGTACATAATAAGTTTTATTATGGGTACGTGTACCTTAAAAATTTACATGAACCAAGACCAACACCACTATCATGTACTGAAGAAACTGTAAAGAAAAACTGAACTAGTTTTGGTATGAGCCAACAATTACAAAACAGTAGTAAATCTTATGTAATTAATTGGGAAGTACTTTTCATTAAAATTACAAAAATTATTGCTTTGACAAGAAATTATTCTAGTCCTATTGTTTATTGTATTGTACTGTAGTGTTGGTGTTTCCATGCATCATCAATATCATTTTGTGGGGCCATGAACTACTTTTATTTTTATTCAGGCCCTCACTGGAGCAAATCTAGTCAAAAATATTTTACCTATAATGAAAGAAATTTAACTTCTAATTTTACCTGTTTTGTTCAGTTTTTATTAGGTATCGCTTCTGTACAAACTATTGTAATTTTACTCTATCTTCGGATTAAATAAAGCATTAAATATCCATGAAAGGGTGTATAGGATTCTAACTTTTTGTTAATGTTTCTAAAATAGAAATTAATTAACACATTCATTGCTACATACATGTATATAAACATTATTGCACCCTATTTGTATGCATGTGCAAGTCTGAAGGCCAGTGGGAAGGTTTGGTTGGACTCGCACACATCCATAGCGCTAAAGAAGTAAAAAGAAAACAAAGACTTAAAACAACCATCACAGATAATCTATCAATAGTATTGTCATGAAATAGTCTGACTGATCAGAGGACGTCGAGAGTCGTGTCTAATATTGATTATTTCTTTGCCAAGTATGTAACTCGTTTGTTAAGGTAGTATGAATAAGTTTTGCAATGAAGAATACAGAAAGTGTCCATTAACACTTAACAGACAATTAAATCAGCCATTAACTGAGGCATCACCAGAAGCCATGAGGAAACCATCAGTCAATCTGGTGTGCCCAAAGGGGAGTTGCCCGATCACAAACTCTTCACTCTGGTAGTCCCTCTGTAAGGATGTCCATGACTTAAAAAAAGTCCTTTATCACTTGTAATTTATTTCCATGAATATTTCTCCTCTTGGCCAGTCAGGAATCAGTGACAGCCCACTACGCCACAATTATAGAGTGAGATAATCCGTGAAAGTTGGCTGGCAGGCTGCCTCTTTTGCAGCTTCATTTTTGACTGTACCAGCATGATGGGAATCCAACAGATCACAGCACTTACTCCTTCATCATTTAATACCTTAATTACGCTGTAGAAGCCTGTGATCAAAGGGTGGTTTGAGTAAATATCAGCAATTGCTCGTAGAGCACTATATGAATCAGAGAAAAAAGTATATCCAACGTCCAAGAACACAAACTAAAATTAAATCCTTTGTGAGCATATACAATACTACCAAAAACAAACTGATTCCTGCAGGCAATCCAAAAAGGTCTGTCTTTCCATTGGCAAAAAAGTGCAGTCCACACCAATCGGTTACACTGACCCATTAGTGTACATGATGGTGAAAGGATTATGCAATCAACCAATTATCTTAATAAATATTCTTACATAAATAAGAATTCGTACTTTGTTTTGAGTGATTACATACATAAAAATAAAGTAAAGTTGTGTTCTCCTAGAGAACATGGGTAAGAGGAATATGCATATGTAATGCCCTAGTACCAAAATGAGATAGTCAGACTATCATGAACAGATTATGAAAGTTCCACTGAAGACTACAGTATCCAAAAAGTGGTAAAACTTCAGCTTATTAAACATGTAAGCGTCAGTTGCTGTCAAAGCCTATTTAACCACTTTCAGATAAAATGATTGCTGCAAGACTGAATCAGAAAATTCCTATAGACATTGAACAACTTGAATGATGCATAGTGCCAAGAATTTCAAGAAAATTAGGGCTAGCCTATTAAGTACCCATCTAAGTACATAGTACAGGGTCCGGCAGATTAATCTGACGATTTTGAATTCATCGGTATGTTGGCAACACTGTGAATAGGAAGTTGGTACAGTTGTTACGGGGTAGCGCTAATACTACCATTTTAGCTGCCATTATGAGTTTGTTGTGTGAGCACCGTGCTTTTGTGATTGAAGCGCATTTAAAAAACAATGATTCTGTTATTGCTACTGCAGCGTTTATTTCGTAGACATTTTAATTAAAACCGAAACGCGTCTGTTCCAAGTAGGAATACGATATTGCTGTGGGTGAAAAACTTTCGTTTAACATCGTCTGCTTTGAAACTGAAACCAACAGGACGAAAGCGTTGTGTGAGAACTCCTAAAAATATTAAGGCTGTAAGGTTATCTGTGTCGCAGTCTCCACGACGTTCCGTAGTGAAGCATGCTGCCGCACTAAGAATGTCTGACCGAAGTGTGAGAAGAATCCTTCATGATAACCTTCAGTTCCATTCGTACAAGATAATGTTCGTGCTACAACTTACTGAAAATGACTACGCGTCTCGCAAACCGGCTGAATGAGTGCGTGAGGAACATTGGGAAACATTTGGATGACATAATTTTCAAATGAAATATTCAAGTGAACTATTGAAATGCTGTAAGTAAAATTGTATAATTTGAATTTTCATTTGACCCATTAAACTTTGTTATACTATGAATCGTGCTTGTTTTATTGACCCTCCAAAATCGTCAGATTATTCTGCCGGACCCTGTATATTTATTTATTCTTAAAATTATGGTTTTCTTTACACACTGTTTAATATTCTATGACCTTATACTGTTTTAGATGTTACAAGAGCAGCCTAACTTGAGGTGTATCGATTGAAACTCAAATCCCTCTATAAATTCATAAAGTACATGCCGAAGAAACAAAAATATTAAAAGAAGTTCCTGGTTGTTAAAAAAATATGAAAGTATGTATAATGCTTTTCACAGTTGATGAGCTATGCTGTTCCACGCATTTAGACCAATCAGAATGTTTGACAGCGTTGTCAGATTGTACGAATGTAACAATTGACAAACATGACGCGTACATGCGTATAAGAGCCGCAGTAGTTCACTTATGTCTTGCATCTCGTACTGAACACATTAGTTATAGAGCGCATTAACATGCAATACTTGATAATATAATCAGCTGGTTGTATGTTCATAGGTTATAATTGATATTGAAAGACCAAAAAAATGGCTGCCGAAATATATAACAGAGCTACAAGAGCAAGTATTGGTAATGTTGCTGGGAAGTCATTTGCTAGCTGTGAAAAGGGTAGGGGGTAATGTGTACGTTAAGAGCTCATCAGCTTTGAAAAATAGTATAGTGATGAAAGTATTGCCTTTCATAGCTCAGTTAGCTGTTATTAGGATGTTTTTGACAGGCAGTCCTGAGACACTAACTCAAAATTTGCCACCAATTCTGTCATTACTTTTCATTTGAATGAAAAGCTACAGTGTAGAATGACACTTCAAGTATTAGTTACTTCTACATCCTCGTGGTGAAATCTGAGAATGTTGGATTTGCAGCTAAGAGCGTTAGTAACTGAGTCATGTGGCTGATACCAGGCATTTCTACACTCAAGTAAATAAGGTTCATAAAAATTATAGAAACATAATTTTTTAACTATTTTATTTACAACTATACAAGCTATTTTGTTACATAGCTCTAACTTGATACTGTTTGTCATTCGTTCTATGAAAACCAGATAGTGTTGAGTGGTACAATGGATTTCCTTTAAGAACTTGTGAACTAGAATCTGTTATCTGCAAAGTAAAAAAAAATAAAAATGGCAACAAAATACAATTTGAAATATCAGCAATTCCCACCCTAGATTTTCTGCCAACTCCAAATTTTTTGTAAACCTCCAGTACATTTTAATTAGAGTAAGAAAACTTGTATTTATGTTTTAATTAATTTGATAAAATAAAATTCTAAATTTGGGAAAATGGTTTTACATCACCAAAACTATAGATGCCAGTAAAGTTTTCAGACTTGTACATAAGTCAGATCACACTTTATAAAGTTAGCTTGTATGTAAAAAAAAGTGTTAAGCAAATGATTACAACTGGTTTTACAAAAATGATTATATAAATTTTTTTAAGGTATACACCTTAAACTTGGAATATGAGTTTTACATGAATTTTCTAATGGTTACATTTTAGATGAACTTGTAATTTCAGGCAGACTATAGTAACAAAGCACAGCTAATAAAGAAACACATAAAATTAATACACATCTCTGAGCTTACTTGAATAACAATACTCTTTTAGAGCTCTAATAAACACTTGAGATTAAAAAACTAGGTTTTTAATAATATTTTCAATTTTTCTTTTGTGAAAGACCTTTTTTATTCATATATACCATGTTTCATAATTTAAAATTTTTAGTTGTTTCCAATAATACATTAAAATGGATGA
This sequence comes from Catonia carolina, assembly GCA_035578175.1. Classification (NCBI taxonomy): domain Eukaryota; kingdom Metazoa; phylum Arthropoda; class Insecta; order Hemiptera; family Achilidae; genus Catonia; species Catonia carolina. The sequence goes on along the minus strand of JAQMRL010000001.1, from coordinate 144,296,873 downwards.
ACTTTGTTGAGTAACTTATGGTATCCAGCATGTACTGAAACTAAGTTTTTGATTTAACTTCATTGGCTGTTAATTTGATCTTACAATTATTATTAATCAAAAATGATGTTAAAATTATGCATACTTACTGTACATTCAAGTTATTCGGAGTAAGATAAATTAAAATTATTTTTACGTTGGTGGCACTTTTCAACGATAATTTTTTGGAATTTAAATAATACTAGCATCATGGACCCGTGTGAATAAATTTGCACAATGTTCTTGGGTTTCAAACCCTTATCAATAAATAAATGATTTCAGTTATCAACAAACTTAACCATTCTTAGTGGTGAGTGACGACTAAAGCAGTAGTACAATAGTTTCGTCCTAAAAGAACGGTTTTAAACTAAAACTTTAAATAAAAGAACATTAACATAATGTCTACCGACTGAGTGATATCCTGTATGCTTATGGAGAGATAAATGTGGGATAACTGCATTACATTACGTTGTTAACAAAATTTAATCTTTTCATTTCGTAAAATGAAGCTCATATTAGCATGAATTTCAAGTTTAGAACTTTTGGGCAAATCAGGAAAAAATACTCTTTAAAACCAAGTAAAAATTATAAAAATTCGTTCAGTAAAACTCTGTACTTAAGATTTAATAGAATTCTCATTTAACATAGATTGGGAGCGATTTTGCGTTTTAAATACATAGATTGTATTTAATTACCAGCAAAACAATGTTGCTATTAACGGAAAAACAATACAAAATCATAAATAAAGACGTTGAAAATACACAAAATAATTACCTTAACAGCAACAAAATTCCCAGGTTTTACAACAGATGTTGTTTTACTTGCAATATCATCTGGAATTTCAATTGCAGGAAAAATCACTTTTTGATTTACATCATTTCGACCAGCTAAGAACTGATCAGATCTCTTGCTTCTCTACAACACAACATAAATTTTAAAATCTATATCGAACTTCAGAATATTCAAATAAATTTGACTGTTATTCATCAACATTTGACATCTTAGCAGCATTTACTTAGTAATGACAAAGGATAAAATACAAATCTCACCTAGAAAGTAAAATACCTTGGCACTGACTTTAATATGCCCCCTTCAAAGAATTCAAATGATGGCAACATGAGACAGTTCTGGACATTTATCTTGATCTCAAAACTTACAAACTTGGGCAGTAAGAAACAAATTTTGTTGTCTTGTAATAAATAAAAGTTTCATCACCTGTGGTATTATCTTCTTTCAAATTTTCTTGGGTCAGACCCCACACAACTCCTCTCTACCTTTCTTTATCACTGAATCATTAGATTTCCATTGGATCTCTCTTGGCATCGCATCTTTTTCCCAATTCATCCATAACTGAACCTGTCCATGTCACTCTTGGCCTACTCCTTGGTCTTTTCCTTCTACCTCAAAGCATCCTTTTAGGCAGTCTACTCACCTCCATCTTACTGTCATGTCCAAACCATCATAGCTTTGTCTGTCATACTCTTCTTGTTAGGCTGTCTATCCCCAGTTGTTTCCTAATTACATCATTCCTTATTCTATCCCTTCTTGTCTTTCCTAACTCCTCTTCAATGTCAATTCTGCCCTCCCCCATCCTACTGTTTCCATTTACTTCTTGTGCTCTTTACTAATTTCCTTTTGTAATTTTCCATTGGTTGAAAAACAGTCTTAAAGAATGTGAATGCCTTAACGTCCTCCAATATCATACAATTTAGCGTTGTTCCATGTCCCTAACTTTTCTATTCATATCACTCATGCACTAACACTTTTCCCTCATTGAAAATCTCTTCATTTTACAACTCCAGTGCCCTTTTCACCCCCTCTTCTGTCTTTCCCTACACAACCAGATAACTCCAAATAATAAACTACCATTATTTTCTTTGAGCTTCTTCTTCACTCTCCATAATTTTCATCTGTAAAAATAATATCAAAAACCATTCCTTTCTGTCTTATAACACTGTAAAAACTACAAGGGCTACTCTGATGTTTTTAAATTTTTTAACTTCCATTAGTGTCATTGGCAACAGCCTTGAAAACATTTTTTTGTTACGCAAATGTTCAGTCCCAATTTTTAAGTATTAAAGAAGGAATAAAATGTTTTGAAAAATTGAAAATCATGAATGAAGTTTCCCTTCAATCCATTCCATCGGTTTTTTGAAACCAACAGGTGTAATGCATTTCACCGGTGTTTTGTAACCGGTGACAAGCAATCACTGCCACTCCTTGCTATGATTTTCCCTTCCATAGTTAAACAATTTTCCCATAACAGGCAGGTGGAGTGTAAAATTTTATTTGTGCTTTATCTGCTAGTTCAAAGGCAACAAAAAACAGTTGTTTCTCATCACATGTTCAGCCAATTATATGACTGAATCATTTAACAACAGAAGATGTACAGGTGTAAAAGATAACAGTCAGAGTTATCTCCTCTGAGAGTAATGAATTTCATTATAGTCAGACCCCGTGGTGAATGAAGTGAAGGTGTCATTTGCAGGGTGAAAGGTAGATGCTTTTCAGAGAGCATGCTGATAAGCATACTTTTCCACACAGTGAGAATGGCAATGGTACCATCTTACTTCTAGTTTCACATAGTAAAGTCTAGAGGTTCAAATTAGCCTTTCGACTGATGACCTAAAAAACACACTTAAACTCTAATCTGCATTCTAACTATACCGTCATTCATCATATTCTCTCCATAAGTTTCACAAATCTGACAATAAATTCCAAAATGTTAAATATTGTCACATTCAAAAATTTATTAAGTGCTTTAATTTCATGATTGGCAGGTTGGTAGAGTGTTTTAATGATTACCTACAAGCAATGATTTTAAATGTGGACAAAAACATACAACGTAAACAAACCATATGTTGTCCTTGAATAGAAAGAAGTAACCATGCAAGCATGACCTTCATGTTATCAGATGTGCAGAATTGTGTGCAATGCACACAAATTTGCAGTGAATATCCAACAAGTCAAACAGAGGATAATTAGATAAAAAACTATTAAGATCTACTTTACAATTTTAATCCTGTACTAAATAAAAAACAAAAACAGACATTAATTGGTACATACACTGTAACAAAATAACCACAGAAAAATAATGTGCAATGTCCGGTACAGTTGTGTACTGAATAACAAAAAGAAACTCATACTAAATGAAACCAGCATACCTATAGAATCAAAGTACATTGGCATTTCAAAAAATAGTTCTCAATGAGGTTAAAGGAGGCCAGTGGCACTGACTTTTCAAAGATCCAGATTTTTCACTCACTACATAAATGAATTTGTAAGTCCATGTACAGTGTAACCTCAGAAATCCGAACTAATCGGGGCTGACCCCCGTTCGAATTCCGGAAAATTCGGATTATGCGGGGCACTTGGTAATTTACCTTTACCATTCCAAATAAAGAAGGCTATGAATTGTGGGTGGTCTGTTAAAGCATCTGTATGTGTTAGTGACGCAGTAGCAGTGACTTGCACTGTACGGCTTTTTATTGGGTTGCTGAAGCATGGGAGAAATGTAATAAGACTGATCCAAAAATCTTGGAAAAAACTGTGGCCAAGCCTTGCATTTGAAGAAACAAATTTTGTTGTGCAGCATCAAATGGAAAACATACTTCCACTTGTTCAGCAGATTCCTGGATGCGAAGAAGCCGAAGAAAACTGTCTTCAAGAATGGTTTGCAGATGACGACGCCGGTAATCAATATTTAAGCGATGGCGCTATTGTTTCAATGGTCCAGGAACAAGACCAAAATAATGCCGCAGTTGAAGAAAGTGAAGAAGAAGACATCTCGACTGATGTTATTTCACATGCAGATGCCACTAGTGCACTTGAAGTTGCTCTGCGCTACGTAGAACAGCATGCTGCCGCTACCCCGACGGACGTGATGTTTATGCGACGCTGGCGCAACATCGCCGCTTCAAGCAGGATTACTTCCTTGCGTCAGAAGAAGATAATCGATTTTGTTCCAACCAATTAAGGTGACGTATTCATTATAAAATATCAACTAAAATGTTCACATAAATATTAAATTCATTTCTGATTTGTAATTAGTATAACTTTCCATCACTTTTCAAGAGTAGAATTTTTTTAGCTTACTGCAAAATTGGTGTTCGGATTTCTGAGGTTACACTGTATAACTTTGTAAGTCCATGGAGAAAGTACTATGAACAAAAATTTATTTTTTTGTCAAAAGTTAAAATAAATCTTGTAAAAAATGAAAAATGATAATTACCCCTTCTACAAGAACCAACTGAATTTCACCATGTTTTGTCTTATTCCTTTCAGTAACTATTTCTCGGAACACCTTATTCATTTCTGCAAGTCGCCGTAATTTTACTTCTTGAGGAACATCATCTGTAAACCTTCGATGTGCAGTAGTTTTCTATCAATACAAAAAAAAGATTATTTTTACCAATTTGATTTTAATTTTACTTAACTTTTGTATTTAAGCTCTCATTTCTGAACAAAGCAAAGAGTACAAGAGGAATGCCCATAAAATCCCCATAAAAAAAATCCCATAAAATTAAATCAAAATAAGAATTTAAAATATTAATTTATTAGATAGGTTTTGTTAAATATACTTTTTTCCTAGAATGCACTGTAAGGCTTTCTTTTGAAAAAGGAAAACAATTTTTTTTGAACCGAGTACAACCCTAAAATTTTCCCAGGAATATATACATACAACTTATGCTGTGATGAGTTGAGAAAATGTAAAAATTGAGAGGATTTTAACAAAATCATTAGAGCTTTTTTTTGAGGAAATCATTTAAAAATGTATGAAATTAAATTTCAAAACGTTCAAAGGCTTTTATAAACACTAGAAAGTGCTGGTTGGTAAAGTGGAGAAGATCATTTTTAACTCAGTTTTCTAAATAAGAATCCTAAATAACTTTATACAGTCCATGTATTAGAAATTGGTTTATCATCAAGTTAATGAAACCTTGCTCTGTACAACTACATTAACACAATAGATCAAATTAATTTAAAATTCATTATTTTATGTCGAAAAATTTCAGCTTTTTTCTTAAAATATTCATAGTTTTTTAACAGGCAAACAAATTAGAGTTTAACTTACATGGCCTGAAGCACAGACAAGATAACTATACCAATTTTTTTCTCCAAATGATTAAAAAACACCAATTAAGTTTCATAACACTTTTGTTCTGCCAGTTTTAATGTATAGTTCAGAGTATTGGACCCTGACTACTCAGTAGATGACAAGAATAGAGGTTACTGGGAAAATTTTGTAAGACCTTTAGCAGGATATGCTAGCACTGCTGGACTGTAGAAGAAATGAAGATAAGTAGGCATGAACTTAATGTGCCAAGGATGATAGCAACTACTCAGAAATACAGGCAAGAGCAATATACTCATTAGTTACAGATGCCAGCCAAATACCCGAAAAGTGTTTATTTATAAGCCAACTGGACAACGAGGTATAAGACAACCTCAGAAGAAATAGGCATCTTAACTTCTATAATAAATAACAGGGTGCTAAGTTTGAAGTTTTATTTCACCTCATTTCTGAGGTTAAATTTTAATTGAAGTACTATACTCTTAATTCCAGTGTTACACAGCTAATTCCAGAATCTCTTTCAGAGTTGGTTGAGGAAATCTTAGTTTTCATGTTTCAGTCAACATAAAGTTGATCAATGATAATTACTGCGCAAAAACATGCAAAAATTCTTTGAAAATGACTTTTCTGACATAAAACTTAAACATTACTTGAAATCTGAGAACTGATTGCTTTGAAAATTTTCTCAATGGATTTTTACTACATACATAGTCATGAAAAACTAAAAATTAAATATTCCAACCGGTAAATATAAGAGCATAAAAGTACAGACTTACTTCTCTCATACTATATGCAAAAAGATATGTAGATGCATAATTAACTTTTCGAATCAAACTAAGTGTATCTTGAAACTCGTCTTCAGTTTCACCACAGAAACCACAGATAAAATCACTAGACAGGCCAACATCAGGAATTAAATTATGAATATGGTCGACCAATTCTAAATATGCTTCTCTTGTATAACCTCTCCTCATTCGTTCCAATATTCTACTGTTGCCACTCTGTGCAGGTAAATGTACGTGATTACAAATATTACTTCTTTCACTAATTAACTGTAACACCTAGAACACAAAAAAAATATATATATAACAAAATAGTCTCAAGAAATAACACAACACTATTTTAAAAATAAAATTAGTGTAAATACAAGAATTTATAGTACTTTCTGTTAACATGGTTCCTCTCTAATTCCACTGCCAAATTACAGAGATATCTGTCTGAAAATTGCATCCATTAACCAGTGTACAAAGTAGATTTAAAATTTAAAAAAAATGTTAAATGAATGTACTGGCAACAAAAATTCAAGCACAGATACACACTGCAAAATACTTCATTCCAGATAAAATATTCATGAATCCATTTTAAAAACTGCATCATCTTAGCTAAACAATTAAAAAGTAGAAATAAACTACAGTATTTAATTTTTTATTAAGACAAGCTATAAAACTGAATACAGGTCTTAACAAATTCATTATAAGCTCAGATATAGGTCACTGTTAATAATGCTGATAAGAAAGGAAAAAAAGATCACTAGGAAAAGAAAAAATTCAATGAGGCTGTACGAGGTGCGACAATTAAGTTTGGGGAATTTGTCAATAAAACACAAGCAAATTGAGTTAAGACCAAAATTTTATTATCTACCTTCACAACAGTCTCATTCTAACTCTACAGAACGATTCCAACGTTGCTCCCACATTGGAAGCACCCTTGGTAATCCTCCAAAGTTTCTCCATTTAGCACCGCAGTTACAGCTTCTTTGAACTCCTGTATGTCGCCATGATGAGTTCCCTTTCGTTGTGACTTCATCTTGGGGAATAAGAAGTCGCAGAGGGCTAATTCGGGGCTATAAAGTGGGTCCAGCAATGTTGGAATGCCTTTTTTTGCCAAAAACTCTTGTACAATGAACGATGAATGGGCCAGCACATTGTCGTGGTGCAAGATCTGGCCCTCTTCGGTGAGTTCGAGCCACACACATAAAATGTGTGCTCGCAGCCGTTTCAGGACGCCAACATAGAACTGGCCAGCAGGAACATATTCACGATAAATGATGCCACAGATATCGAAAAAAACCAACAACATTGCCTTCATTTGCGACTTTGACATCCTCGCTTTCGTTGGCCACTCCCCAGCCTTTCCCACCCACTGCTGACTTTGTTTACGGGTCTCATAATCATAATCAAATATCCAAGTTTCATTTCCATCAGCTCTGCTCTAGATGCGGGACAACAAATCCTCACTAACCTCGCTTGTAATATGAGTCACTCATTTTCATGACGCCACTAAAAAGTTACTTTTGAAAAACACGCATAAAACACAAACCAAACATGATATCAACTTGAAACTTCGACTGTAACAAAAGGAAGGTCTCCTATGTCCAGTCATATGTTTATGAATGCCGCAGTGTTGCCAATTCCCAAGTTATAACTGAATTACCGGATCTTAATTACCACACCTCGTATGTTAAACACAGGTTAATATAAACTCCAATAGATGTTCTGAATTTTCAAACAAGGAAGATTTAAAAATAAAGAGACAAATAAAAAAATTATGTAAATAGAAGAGACATCTTTTCTAAATAACTAAAATTTTCACTAAGTGTTCGTTATTTGGTATATAATTTAAAATGAACAGTAGTCACAACCTCTGCTAACAATTTACTCTATTTACTCTATTTATTTTTGGTTTTACATCTGACTATTTTGCGTATAACTGCTAAAGCAGATGATAAAGGGTGGAATGAAAATGAGTGATGAACAAATGCCAGAAACCATACAGATAATATCAGAAGATAGGCCAACATTAGATATTAAATTATATGGTCGACTAATTCTAAGTAAGCTTCTCTTGTGTAACCTACAAAATTTATTTGAAGATCTGACTGGGAATCAAACCCAGAACCCAGCATATAAGCCAGCTACACTTATTGCTACATCATAAGGCTGACGTGATTATTTGATTATAATAACAACAGTTTAAATACTGCTTCTTCTTTTTCTTTTTCTTCTCTTCATGGTATAGGTCACCCATGTTTTTGTGGCATTCAAATGTTTACTAATTAGTTACAATAAATTACTCCCAGTGTTGTACTGGTTTTCTTCCCTCAGGCATGTATCCCAGAACCTTCTAATAATATTTTTTTAATACATTGTTTAAACTGGGCTTAAACAACAAATATCATCACTTCCTGTTCCAAAATAATTCTCTCATTTAAATCTATTAAAATTCCCGAAAACTGAGTAAGTACATGTGGGAGGCTATAATACAATGGGATTTGGTTAACAACTAATACAATACAAACTGCAGGAACAAATTAGAAGAGGTACTGATTTTACAGTTATTCTATGTATTTATTTATTTGTATAATTGTTACTGACCTCATCTGGAAAATCTTTAGGATGAGGAGATGTAAATCGTATCCTCATTTCACTATTAACCTCAGATACTTTATCCAATAAATCTGCAAATCGTAATCCACCTTTTTTACTTTTGTAAACAGTTTTGAATCCCTTAGCCATACGTGTTTCATTTCCATAATAAAATGATTCTTCACTGGTATCTCTGTAACTATTTACATTTTGTCCTGGAATTGGAAAAGTATTCAAATTACATTTTGATATTAGACTTATGATGTTAGCTTTTCAATAATACCAGCATAAAACTTAATGTCAACATTAGATTTTTTTGGTTTTACGTCCAGCTGTTTTGCAATTACTGCTAATACAGCTGATGAGAAAAGTAATACATGAAAATACCCAACCTGACTGGAAATCAAAACTGGGACCCCAGGCGTAGAAGCCAGTTGCGCTGACCACTACACCTTCACTTCTATCATTACTTATTCTCCCATACATATTCGCCTGAAATAATGATTAGACAAATTTAGTGTTAAGTAATGATGAATTTATGCTTTTATATACATAGATTGTGAAATACACCTGACTCACTGGTTCACAAACTTATTACAAACCAGAGTTACAAGCTTACTAACTTAAAATCTGATATTTGAAAAATTAAAATTAAATTAAACAAAAACTTTGTATTTTAATTTAGGTATGTATGTATACTAAGAAAGGGTTTAGAAAAATTCTACTTATAAAGGAAGAATACAGAAAAAACTTTTAATATTGCGGTTATTTGCAGGTGCAAATTTACGAATCCAATAAAGAGCAGAACAGAAAATCTGTTGTAAATCAGGTTAAACAAATTTGATGATCAATTATATTAAGTCACAACCATTGAACTTAGCAATTGTAAAATCATAAAAAATTTTTTTGTAAACTTGAAATATTACTAATATTCATAAAACGTTGATTGTATTGAAATTTTCAATAAAAATAATTAAAAGTAAATAATACCTAACAATGTAACTTCTTTCACACCCTCATCTGACAGCTTCTGAATTTCTTTAACAATTGAGCTAACTGGCCGAGATCGCTCTCGCCCTCGTGTAAAGGGAACTATACAATAAGTACACATATTATCGCAACCACGCATAACAGACCTGCAAAACAGAAATAAATCCACAGAAAAATGTAAAGATTTGAAAGTTACAAAAATGTCTTACAGTCTATAATTATATTAAATACAGTGATGATAAAAAACTAAAAAAATTGGGTATGAAACATGCATAGGCCTACAAAAATTTTGTAAGTCATTTTTGAGAAAATTATAAGAATAAACTACTACTTCTGGTAGACCGATTTTGATGAAAATGTTCATGTTGGGACCCATAGTAGTACCTAACTTAAGTACAAAGTTTCAACTTATCAATGATATTCTGTTCTGGAGATGTTTTGTTCGCACACGCACACACACACACGCACGCACGCACACACACACACAGACCAATCACTAAAAGCATTTTTATGGATTCAGGAGGCCTGAAAATGTGTATATCTTGTGAAAATTCAATTTTGAAAAACCGACATGAAAACAATACTTTCCTTCTGTATGGTATATTCATATAGAGCAACAGAAAGTGACTTGAATACTGTAATGTAAAATTTCTACAAAACCAATAAATTAACAGCTGTCAAAATAATTGGATCCTCTTGTAAAAAATATTTATGGAAATTAATTCTACTGATAACAAGACTACAAGAAACAATTCCAACTCACATTAAGGTTTCAAACCACAAAGTTCATCAGATAATTATAGCAAACAACAGTAAAGTTTAGTAATATAGAAGGAACACATTAAAAGTTTTACAGTTAGTAATTAAGCTTGGAACTGAACAATAACTGTGAACTTAGAATAAGACAAATTTTCAAACCCTGGCATGGAGCTGAACCCAAGACTACTTGCTTCTAGGTCTAGCACAATCCCACAGGCTCATGGAATTCCTAAGCTGCAGATGTTGAGGAATGAATATACATGTTACGTATTGACAAGAATTCATAAAATACAAACATAAATAACTAATTTAATGCAAATTCAAAAACACATACACAAAAGCAGAGACTGAATCTTCATTTAATCGAACTGGCATGACATCAGCATATGTTTCATCCAGTGAAAGAAGAACATTAACAGCAGTTTGATTGTTTTCTGTAAGTGCAAGCAATCGAGGAAGGTCTCTGTAGCTATCAGGGCCTGCAACTAAATCGACAGCACGCTCTTTTTCAATAAGTGAATGTTTTAATCGTTCTGCCATACAACCTAAACAAAAATAATAAAAAATACCAAACTTTTACCCATATATTTTTTAATTTATACTTACAGCAAACTTGACAATTCAATCCTATATACATAAAAAAAACAGGCATCACGCAGTTTTATAAACAAATATATGTAGTACACCAAGCTGTCAAACACCCTTCATAAACATAGCAACATTTGAAAATGGTTTATAGTTCGAAAACATGTTTTTAATGTTTTATTACAGTGTTGTTCACAAAACAAAACAAATAATGTTGAAAGGCAAAAGTAGAAGTTTGTGGGCAATTGAACAGGTTATGAAGACTTTTTAGGAATTTTTATTGAGAGTAAAACAACATTCATTGTCGAACTAGAAAAAAATCTGTAACACAATATTTCAGTTCATGCAAAGTTACAGTATTCAGATGAACTAATGTCCCCTAGCCGTGGGAGTGAGAGAATGCATAATGCTCTCACTCGCACAAGCCATACGTGCCGTTCCAATAACATTGTCTTTAATTTTACTCATTGTTTTGAGCAAGCGTTTATGCATGCAGTAAACTAACAAGCAAGATAACGACTGAAGTATGTTTTCAGATTTGGATTATAACGGTAAAGACCTTTGAGCTCATGCATAGTTATGCCACATATCTCCCTCTCACTCGCTCGGCTATGGGACATTAGTTCGTCTGATACCTATACATAATTTGTTAGAAGTTACAAAAGTTCAAGCTGGAATTACTTGATGAGAAATAAAGAAAGTACTTGAGTTGATTCATTAACTAAATATACATTTAAAACAAAATCGCTTCCAGTGGGGAATTCTGTTAACTCCTGAATACTGAGTTCTATCGAACGGATTTTTATAATTTTTACATGTTTTTAAAGAATATTCTGTCCTGATTGGCCCAAATGTTCTAAACTTGAAATTTATGGTAATATGAGCTTCATTTTATGAAATCAAAAAGAGTAAGTTTTATTAACAACGTAGCGGCAATTCAGCAAGATGTAATGCGGTTCTCCATTTAACCGCTCCATAGTCATACTCCATAAGCATACAGTGTCATCTCTCTTTACATCTCACAATAGTGATGGGCCTTATAACATAACAGTATTAATAACATGGTTACTGGATTGAGCCAATTATCATGATAACAGGTTACTAAAAACACCTGTTATTTTAATAAAACCCTGTTAGCTCTTACTTAATAATACGATGATTCAAAGCCGTTTAATAAACTGATATACGAATGACACTTTTCTGACTGTTATAACAGCATAAGATTGTTAAAACTAAATGAACTTATAATAACCTTTTCGTCTAATAACACCACTTTTAAGTTAAACTACATTATAATACTGTTATTAATACATAAGGGTGGCAAATCTCACTGGATCTATCACAGACACAAAGTTAAGATGTTGTTGTTGTTTAGGTCATCAGTTTGAACCTGTAGAGGTTTTACTACGTATAACGAGGAGTGAGGTTGTTTACCATGCCTTCCTCACTGAGTCGAAAAGTATGTCTATCAGCATGCCGGGCCCTCTGAAAATCACATATTTTCCACTCTGCAAATGACACCTTCACTTCATTCACCACAGGGTCTGGCTGTATAATAAAATTCATTACTTTCAGAGGAGATAACTCTGATTAGTGTCTTTTGCACCTCTACCTCTTGTGTTCTTAAATGATTCAGTCATTTAATTGGCTGACCATGTGATAAGAAACAGAACTATTTATTTTAGCCCTGGAACAAACAGATTGAATGTAATTAACTTGGCACTCCACCTGTCTGTTATGGGCAGAAAGTTAAGATAAACAGCACTATTTCCTGTAACCAAATAAAACCACGGCAAACCAAACGTATTTTTCGTGAACACAAGGGTGGCCAGTCGCATTGAATTTTACACGGACACACAGCAAGGCACAATAGTAATTATTCATTGTATTCCGAGCCAAGAAGTCAGCAGCCATGCATCCATAAAGGCGTTGGCAGGATTAAAGCAAGTCAATACTCAAAACGAACCGTCCAGAGAGTCATGATGTTGCCGCTGGACGGTTTGTTTTGGCCACCATTTTTTGTACCAATAAAAATTTTTTGTACAATAAATTTACCTCTTAGTGAATAATTTAGTTCATTTCTTTCCGCATGAGTCGTTTCCTAATACCCATAATTACATTGTATTGTAGGCTGGACTATAACAGTGTTATTTTAATAACAGGTTATAGAATTCTGTTATTGAGCAGGCAATTATTTTCAGTAACACACTATCAAAAAATAGCTTTTTGTTTCCCATCACTATCTCACAAGTATTATACATTGTGTTAATGTTGTTTTATTTAAAGTTTTAGCTGTTTAAAACTGTTCTTTACAGAACGAAACTATTGTAGGCCTACTAATGTGCTTTAGTCGTTACTCACCGTTATTCTAAGAACATTAAAGATTGCTGTTAACTTAAATCATTTATTTAATGAAAGGGGTTTGAAACCCAAGGACAATGTGCTAATTTATTTGTACGGGTCCACTATGTACTATTTACTATACTATGTACTATTTTGTCACTATGTACTATTTACTTACCTAAAATTCCTATTTTGAGAGACTTTCTTGATCTAGATCTCTTCTTTCCTCTAAGATAAGCAAGTCTTTCCCATATCTTGTTCTCAGCACCTTCTCTAATAGCACATGTTATTATCAATATTACATCAGCTTCTGATAAGTGAGTAGTTTTTTCAAAACCAGCAGATTTTAATATCGACCAAATAATTTCTGTGTCACTTACATTCATTTGACAGCCATAAACATCAAAGTACACTGAAACAATAAAAAAAAACATGTAAAGCTTCTTTGCTGGCTCATGATAAACCTGTACAATAATCTTTGGAATTTTACTTTTAGAAAATTTTGAACTTACTAAAATAAACATTATTAAACTCTTAAAATAATATTTAGTTTCTAAATAACAGTTTCTTTACGCACCTATTCAATTGTCCATCTGTCCCCATTGGACTACTGTGGAGGCCAGGGAGGTTCACCAGAATGGAAAACCCCTAACAAGTCACACATAAATAAAACGTTTTTATTCTTCATTAATAAACATGATTCAGCTCCATATAATTCAACAAATTCCACAATATATAAAATATTTATACAGTACATAAAAAAGAACACAACTCATATATTTTGGTTCTCTGATATCAAATCCACCATCACAATCACTAGTTTTTAGCACATCAATGAAAAATTTGTTTTATTATCTTTTTTACTTTCTCTTGCCTGTATGAATATAAAGGAAGGAAATTATTGCTTTCATGTTGATCTTTCGAAATCGAGTTTTCACCAGATCTACACGTTTTCAGACCCCTGAACTCAAAAAACATATTTTTAGCGATTGGTCTGTGTGTGTGAACAGAATATCTCAAGAATGAAACATCGTACGAAGTTGAAACATTAAACTTAAGTTAGATACCACTAAAGGACCCGACACGAACATTTTCATCAAAATCGTTCAACTGGAAGTAATAGTTCATTCGTGTAATTTTTCACTTTTTTACTACATTATTTATACTGTACAAGATAGGGTAGGCGCCATGTCTGCTGAAATTCTTAGGGAGGTTGTTTTCTTGTTAAAAAATTGTATATTTTAGATCGCAACTTTAATATGCATTTTAGCGCAAAAATGTATAGCCTATAATAAAAGTTGTAGAAAATTTAAAATCCTACAACTTTTATTTCAAACATTTTTTTGCATAACGCTTAGTTTAGCAGTAATTAGCAATTATCTGATTTTTCTCACGAAAACATGTGAAAAATCGATTTTTTTAAGATTTCAGCTTTAGTATGCATTTTACGACAAAAGTGTATAAAATCAAATTTATAGGAAATAAAAAGATTTACAACTTTTAGTTTAAGCATTTTTTCTACAGAGCCTAGTTTATCGTTAAAGAGTGATTTCTCATATTTTTCAGGCAAACTGAGGTTGATTTTCATTTTGCATCTTTCGCTCATGATTAAAATTAGGTTATGTTTATTGAGGTTAGTTTTTTGTTTATTTCTAAAGTTAGATTATATTGTTCATTATTGGCACTAGCAAGAGAAAGTTGTGCAAGTGTTTCACACCAGATTTTTTTGTAGCATTAGGAAACAGTTATACTCTCAGTAGTTTCAGAATGATGAAAAGTAAATCAATTGATACTTAAGCATCAGTCGTAATGCTCATAAAATTGTGTAAAGACTATGGTCTTTGAGGAGCTCCAAGTGGTCACTTCACCACTGGTTCTATTCTTCATAATACATATAAGTATGTGGTACGAGTATATAATAGCCTCTTAAGTATGGAGTGAGTCTGATTGATGATTAGTCCTCGAGCCACCACAGATGAATAACGGGTGTTTCAAAAAGGACGCACTTCGAAGTTTGAGAACGCTAATTTATTACATTAAGTAATTACAAATTATAGGGTATGAAATTATTACCTTTATAACATTCAGATTACCTTTAAAACTTCACAATAAATGTTCAAAATGACTTCCTCCGCTTGTAATGCAAGTTCGGACTTGTTTCATAACATTTGCAGCCACTTTTCGTAGTGTTTGCTCATTAATGTTTATAATCTCACTTTCAATATTAGCCTTCAATTCTTCAATTGTATGAGGATTGTTTTTAAAAACCTTACTCCTTAAATTCCCCCAAAGAAAAAAATCCGCAGGAGTAAGATCTGGGGATCTTGGTGGCCACAATCCTTTTGATATCACTTGATGGCCAAAAAATTCTCGTAACATATTCAGCGTTTCAGTAGAAGTATGGCACGTTGCGTTATCCTGCTGAAACCAACAATCTCGATCGTGTAATTCTAACAACGCTATAAATTGTTTAATTACGTTGCGGTACACCACACCAACTACAGATGTGTCAAAAAATAAAGGCCCAACAATATGACGCCGGGAGATCACACACCAAACACCAATTTTAGGTGTGTGAAGTGGACGTTCATGAAATGTGTGAGGATTATGAGCGCTCCATATTCGGCAGTTTTGGCTGTTGATGTAACCATCCAAGTGGAACCATGCTTCGTCACTGAAATAAACATGATCCAATATTTCAACACCATTGTCATTAACAAGAGAACGTATCCAACGACATTACTGTATAAGTTTCCCATGGTCAACTTCTTTCAGTTCATGAACGATACCGATGCGATAAGGATGCAGATTTAATTTTTTTGTAGCCCTTAAAGCGGAAGATAGTGATAATCCAGCCTGTGAAGATAACTTTCTAAGTGAATTGCCAGGTGAGGTAGTCAAACGTTGTTTCACATCGTCCAAAACTTGTTCTGTTAACACTGATGATCGACCTGTGCTTTTCTGATCCTGTACATTGCCAGTCTCACGAAATTTATTAATCAGACGCGATATTGTGGTGTTATTAGGTACTTCAGAATTGGGAAATTTTAACTGGAACTCGCCTTTCACTCGTTCGTAAGATTTATATGCGCAATAACTTTCAATAATAAAAACACGTTCATCCTTTGAAAAAACCATGTTTGAACTTATACAGACACTACAGACACAAATGAATACTGGGATAGCACTAGAGTCCATTTGATTTCTTCGTGCGGGTGAAGGTCACGCGCTTCTTCCCCTTCCCTTCCGCAAGATTTCTCCTCATACCCCTTACACTACTTCTACATTACTGAATTGAACTACTTCTTTTCTCTTTACGGACTAAAGTTTTGTCTATTAACGACAAGAAATTTAATGGTTGGTTACTCTGATACACATAAGACATTAGGCCTACTATGATATGTGAAACCTTTTTATTCTACACAATATATTTTCCTAATTTTTGTGCTTAACTTTCGGATCGTTGGAACAGTTCTATCCTAATATTTCTTTATACAAACTGCACCTTAATAAAAACATCGCCAACCTTTTTACCTAAACGAAAAAGATGATTATTTATCTTTTATGTTGTAAAGCATGCATACAGAAACTGGATTGTTACAAATTTGTATACGACTGAGAAATAAACTGTCAATTACCTTTTATGTAATCTTGAGCGCTGTTCGCAAAGAATTAATTTCACACAAGTTCTTTTAAATAATTATATACCCTATAAATTATTTGTTTGGATTGTCTGCAAAGATTAGGACTGTTTGCAGCCATCTCAACTTTCACGCTTAAACAATTGAATTAACTAAACTTACACAAGCCCGCCAAAGAAACTGCACATCTGTATGATACAAAACTTTAATCTGAACTGGTCGAAAGAGTATAAAAAATCAAATAAATAGGCCTGTGTGTGGTGACAAAGGTGCTGTAACATGTTTGTTTACTTAAAACAATACATGTAAGCTTCATAAAGTCATAAAATATCACAGAGTCATTGCTGACGCATAGTATAATGACCGTGTTTCTATTTCAGTGACTTTTCTATTATTCCATATTACGTTGTAATAGTGCGTACATATAATATCTATAATAACCATAAAACAATATTAATAACAATTATAACAATAATATAATACAAATTACACCATGTATATACTAATGTTATTACATGTAACAAAATGTTTGTCTAAATATACGTCCGGAAATGCTTCGTTGGCGAGTTATGCCTGGCGAAAGATTTTGCCTTGATTCCTGGGCAAAGAGTGAAATAAAGCAATACTGAAATTTTGAAAAGGTAAATTTAGGAAAATGCTTAGTGGTTTCTTATAGTTTTTATTTAACCTGGGAAACTTAAAAAAATGAGTCCCAGAACTGTATCGCTTTTAGTTTTTAAGAAAACTACGTAAATACATTAAAGAAAAGGCTTAGAAAATATACTTTTTAAGTTTAGCGTAAAATAACTCTGTTAAATTGGGAATAAAAACACGAAACATTTTAATGAAAATTGTAGAGAATTTTATTCTAAAAAATGATATAAATAACGTCTATGAAAATTAAACTCATTTGAGAAGTTTTTTTAATTACAAACAAAAGAAAAACTGGATTTAGATTTTTTCCATTGCAGTTTTCCTTTTGTTTGTAATTAAACTTCTTGAATGAGTTTAAGTTTAAGTTGATTTAAATAACACATTTATGTGTTGGTCTCGTCAGATGTTTTAAACGTACGGTACTTCACGAAGTGAAATAATGTAAACCTGATGAAGGCGTAGGCACAAGTGCACACACATACTCCGCGCTGCATCATTCAGACGACTGGTTGGGTAGGCGAGGTGAGGAAGTGGCATGACCTTCACCCGCAGGTTGATTTCAAATAGATTATAGTACATGTCAGTAATACACAATGGGTCAACAATGAGTACGGTAGTGCCAACTGTTATTTGGGGGGAAAAAATATTCCCTATGCAGAAAATATTAACCCTTAAACTTTGAAGTGCGTCCTTTTTGAAACACCCGTTATAAATAACATTATCTAACTTGATCTTCCTAAACTTGAGAACCGAAGCCCATAATAATGTATATATTTTATGACAGAATTAACAGAAAAGTATTCATATAATTTACACTTGATATTAACTCTGCAGACTCAATGATACAGACATAAAAATAGGTTATGAAAAATCTTAAATAAAATATGGATATTTGTTGGGCCTCTATAATCTAATATTGACATTTCAAAGTTGAATAAGCAATAGCTATAAAATTGTATAAACTTATGTTTGATATAAGCTCCTGTACAACATAAGTTGTCCATAGTTTACAGTCAATATTTATTTGCATAGAACAAACACACACCAAATAACAATGGTGCGTGATTAAAATTGTATAAATTACAGGATAAATTAGTAGTACCTGCTCGGGTACAAATATGAGTAACGCACAATGTCTAGTCCACTGATAAAACTGATAATGACATTAACAAGTTAAAAAAATCAGCACAGTATAACACTAACTATATACAAAAAATGTAGGTAATGGTATCTAAGGAAATGGTCTTCTTGAAACAGCTTAGTTAACATGACAAAAAGCAATGAACACAAGTCTAAGGACCGTTAATGTAAAGTGACAACCTTACTAAACTCCCTTGCCAAATCATTTACTCTTAGTATAACGTTTTAACGCCAAGAAAAGTTAATTGCACTAATTTGAAACAGATCTTACTTTCTCTTTTATGGTTCAAAAGAAAAATCGGAAAAATCAATAACAATATATTGATTAGATACAGTACACAGAAAGCTTAACCTTCTTTAAGAAAATCCAAACTTAATAATTTGTTGGTTTTAAGTTTTTCAGGCCTATTCTGAGTAACATTAAAACGTTAGAAGGAAAGCTCATACATTTATCTAGCATAAAAATCGGTTTAATACCTTATAAAGCGCATACAACTATAATAGAGGTTAACCTATTTACCTTTACGATTAAAGCCTTGCCAGGTTGCGGAATCCAAATAAGGAGCCGGCTCTATATATTCTTCAACATGTTTATCTACACTCACATTGACGGCACCTGAATTTTGAATAAAATGTTTTAAATCAGGTCCATCGGAAAGAGACGCAAGTTTTTTAACTCTACTGTCTCGCAGTAAAGTGTCCTTAACATCTTCACTCACAAACCTTTTCACGACAGTTGAATTACATAGTCGCTTTAAATGTAAATACCTTGTACAAAGTCCTACACTACAGATAGGAAATCTCGGCATTCTGTGAGAACAATTTTAATATAACAGTTCAATAACGAAACGCATTTTAGAGGTTATGGTCACACTAATAACTAAAAAACTGAAATCTCCCTACAGCTGACCAAACCAAGGTTCATTTAGTCAGCTGATATGAAGTACAGCAGTGGTGTTAACTTGTAAAAGACAAGCTACCAAGTAGGTATACGTTTGACGAGAAAATGGCTATGAGTATACTAAAGAATACTTGAAGGAAATGGGTATTACTAATCCTTAATAAAAGCATAATAATTTCTGTCCCTTTTAGAGCAGTTTCTGTAATCATATGAAAAGTTTTAACCTTAGTGATTTTATCACAAATTATGAGAGTAAAGTCAAATGGTATTTTTTAAATTTCTGTTTGCAAATCTAATTAAACAAAATGTTATTAATTCTTGTTAATGAACAGCTATTTCTCGTTTATTCGTAATTCGTTGAATTGGTTGTATTTATTTTTATTAAATGAATTCTCGCTAAAAACTCTTGCGTATTGAAAAAATGTTAAATTTTTTAAACACTTGACCCCAAATGAAGTTAATTCAATTTTTATCAGCCAAATTTGGTCTCTATAAAAATAATATAAATTATGAGTTACAAACACAGGTAGCGTATATCACGTCAACTATAATTGAACCTCTTTGTTTTGTTATTGATTCACATATAATTTCAGAGTGTTACCAGTTGGATATACTCAGTACTACATAATTGGAAGATAAATGGCTAAAAATTGGTAATCTCTAGCCACATAGACTTTTAACTGAACAAAGGCAACTCAACCATAATAATTATCATGTACTGTACGTTGCTGGAAGCTCTTGTGTAGCAAATATATTTTATATTTTAATGATTTCTATGTAGCAATTCTAATTCGGCGACATCATTATTATTATTATTTTTTAAGTCGCATCAACATCTTGATTATTTGGATTTGAATAATAAGCCACTTAAAAGATCAGAGATTTAGAGTCAGCAGACACCAGTGTATTTAATTGATGTCAGAAGAATAGTGTACTGGGGATCATTTTCTTATTGTGTGTGGTTTTTGTATTATAAATAATAACGGGTGTTTTTTTTAGAGGTATAGAACTTTAAGTTGGCAGTACTGATTTTCATGGCGGCCATTTTAATAACTGTTTTGTAATTTATGTTCAGTTTGCTTTGCCATTTTATAATGAATAGATTGATGCCTGAACAACGCTTGCAAATTGTGCAGATTTATTTTGAAAATCATGGTTCGGTTCGTGAAACTTATCGCGCACTACGTCCGTTTTATGTTCGACATAATCGTCCATCAGAGCAAATAATTCGCTCAACAATGAAACGTTTTCGGTCTATATTTACTCTGAATGACAACACACATCCTGTAAGACGTCATACAGTGCGTACAGAAGAAGCTATTGCTGCTGTAGAGCGTAGCATTGAGGAAGACCCGAATGAGTCCATCCGCCATCGTGCACAACACTTGGAGCTGTGTCCATCAACTTTATGGAAGATTTTGCAAACTGATCTTAATTTGCGTGCTTACAAAATCCAACTCGTTCAGGAATTAAAGCCGAACGACCACCTGACATGGCGTGCATTTGGAGAATGAGCCCAGAACATGATTGCTGTTGATCCCGATTCTCACATGAAAATTTTGTTCAGTGATGAAGCCCATTTTTGGTTGAATGGCTACGTGAATAAACAAAACTGCCGCATTTGGAGTGAAGATAATCCTCGATATATTGCTGAGAAGTATTTACATCCAGAAAAAGTGACTGTTTGGTGTGCTTTATGGGCTGGTGGAGTCATTGGACCTTACTTCTTCAAAAATGATGCCGGGCAGAATGTTAGTCAATGGTGATCGCTACAGAGCCATGATCAATGACTTTTTTTTGTTCCTGAATGGAATTGCCTTAATGGTGGAGAGCTGTAGTTTCAACAAGATGGTGCAACATGTCACACAGTGCGTGCCATAATCGATTTACTGAAGGAAACGTTTGGT
The DNA here is from genome assembly GCA_035578175.1 of Catonia carolina. NCBI lineage: Eukaryota > Metazoa > Arthropoda > Insecta > Hemiptera > Achilidae > Catonia > Catonia carolina. The sequence goes on along the minus strand of JAQMRL010000001.1, from coordinate 144,275,496 downwards.
GAACGCATAATTTCATGTTCTGGACCTGTAAATTGGCCTCCAAGGTCGTGCGATCTAACACTGCTGGACTATTTTCTGTGGGGGTATGTGAAGTCGCTAGTCTATACCAATAAGCCACAGACAATTGACGACTTGGAAGGCAACATTCGCCGCGTTATTACCAATATATGGCTCCAAATGCTGCAAAAAGTGGTGACAAATTGGACGTCTCGATTGGACCACGTCCAAGCCAGCCGTGGCGGCCACATGCTGGAAATTATTTTAAAATAAAAATGGCAAATAATTTTATCTTTAAAACAAAACCAATTCCACGTCAATTGTTCAATTATTCTGTGTTTTATTTCATTTTAAAGTTCTATACCTCTAAAAAAACACCCTTTATATAATAATAAATATTATTTACTACTTTCAAATTACTAACATTATGCAGAACTCTGTAGTGCAAATTTGTATAATTCTCCACAACATAACCCGGAGATGGATGCAGTTAATAGGCGAAAGTGTTGACTAATTAGTATATAATAATATTGAAAATTACTGCTAATCTTTTAAAATTATAACAATGGAATTAGGACAGTTTAAGCAAATAATAACAATAGTCACATCGGAATTTAAGCTTAAACGTATTCAAAAACTTAAAATATAGTTAAATCTAGTACTGATGATTTCAGATCTAGCTTTGAAACCAGAGCTTATTTAACAGTTAAAGTATTTAATGTAATGCAACCGGGTTGCAATTATACACTTTTTTTTAATCCTGAAGGTAGGCGTTTGTCTGCTATTTTAAGTAAAGTATCATCTATCATATTCATTATAAAATACAAATTGAGCTAGTAGCAGGTTACCCAGTGGTCTCAAAGAACACTGGATAATGCCTGTGTTGAACCAAGACAAACTGCTAATGCCTTGTTGTGCAGTACAATTAAATAATAAAGCCACTAGGTCAAATTGCTGTTTGGAAGATATATTCTATACAACTGTGATTGCAAACCAAAGTGTTAAATAAAAACATTCCTTGATTTGAGATCTTCAGCCCAGACACAATAAATATACTAACCCTATCACTACAAAGATGGGCTATACAGAACCACTGCACTCTCTAAATCAAGTAAATAGTAAGGATTTAGAAGAGAGGGGGCTGAGTCTGGAGAAAAACTACGGATCTGCAGCTTATATGAATATGTCTGCTATGAAATTTGAGTTTCAGTTCTGGGGGGCTGAAGCTCCCAAGCACCCCCCTCTGGCTATGTGCATGCTCCACATGTGTACACACTGGGGACAGAGACACTGCTAATATAAATGATGTGAGTATGACAAAAAATTTACTCATGGAAAAAAGTTTGAAAAGCCTTCAGAAAAATTCAATTTACAAAATAACTAAAAAAATTGTAATTCTCACAATTCATCTTTGCCTAATTTTTTAAAACAAAATTATTTTACAATTATTCAGGAAAGTAGTATACAATATTTCCTAACAATACTAGGTACTTCATTTTGGCAATGACCTTTAAACCATGTTCACTAACCTGTCATCAAATACAGAACAAAATTCTCTTAGGTAGCTCACATACTATGATAAAAATTTCTAGTTGATAGTGTGTTTTTACTACATATTTCAAACCTGCAGATTATCTGTGGGAGTCATGCCACTAATTACAACGTATTCTGTATTTCTACTAAACCGTCAGTGGTATTGTTTCCAATTGCTTTCCTCATGTTACCTCTCCTCTTCTCACCAATGCCTTGACAAATCCTCATTCATTTGTTCGTGCCATCTTTTTTTCTCTTTTCAGTTTTCTATTTTTGATTTTCTACAATTGCTGCTGATTGTGGTGATGAGTGTTTTGTTGGTGAAAAGGAAAATATTTATTATTAATGTAGGCACAATTTGGTCTCAGAAACCCAGTCACTAATTACAATAATGTGGTTTTTTTTTAACATCCGACTGTTCTGCAATTACTGCTAATGCAGACGGTGAAGGATGAAATCACTTTTGTAACGTATGAAAATATGCCGTGCCTGAATGGGATTTAAACCCAAGACGTTACCAACTACGCCAATACGACCGGGATTAATAATATAGTTAACAGAAAACAAATGGTGTACAGCCATTTGTTTTGTATGTTGGCAAGTCAGTGTTAACTCTGCTCAATTAACTTTTGACAGGTTCTGAGCGTGAGTTTGCCAATCCTTTTAGAATGAACCTCTGAATAAAAAAATACAGTGCTTTCAAATTTTTAATGGAAAGAACCAATGACAGGGTCTTTTTTGTGTTTAAGCCTGACAAACTATGAGAAATTGTTACTATTATTTTGTATCTTCACATCCCCAAAGAATTGCTAATTATGTGAAGATACAAAATGTAGAATTAGGTGGCTCATTTCCTGCTTCAGAATATATTTCTTAGAGAGTCCCTACATTCAGTGACTAGTCTGTGGTACTTGGTTTTTATAGATGTAGAGATTCTTAAAAAAACATTCATTATTTAAATTTTAATAAAATTCATTCAATAAGAAAATAGTTGATTTCACTGCATTGAAATCCTGATCTAAATATAAATAGATATGAAAAGTGCAAAACATCATCAGATATCATACATTGTAGAAGCAAAATTACTTTTCTATAAATTTTGCTGTTGTGTATGCATGTCACTATTTCCAGTGTTAAATTGATTAGGTTTTTCCTCAAGAATACTGAAGTTTGTATGTTTGTTAGTCCATAATTTGAGGTGACCTGTTATTTTCACACTGAACATATGGGTTGTTTTTTGCATACTCAAGTACTATGAAGAAATCATACTCAAACCCTTCGTAACTCCAAAAAATTTTACATCAGATTTTGTAAATAGGTAATATAAATTGCTACTATTTCAAAAATATGTTTAACAATTTAGGTGTATAAACAATTTTATTATAATTTTTACCATTTGATAATTTTAAATGACACCCTCAAAGATTTAATTTGCATGATTTCTTAGGTTTTTTTAAAGGAGTCCTACATTGAAACATTTAAAATGTTAACGTTTTTATCTGCAACAGTTAAAACTTTCTTAAGGCATTCCGGAACACTTAAACACCAAGTATGTCATTGTAAAATCATCATGTTTGAACGTAGGTTCATAAAATGAAGAAGTGTATCCAAAAAGGCCCCTCTTTGTAGAGAATGTGTTACCAGCATTACATATTTGTTGACTAATAAAAATGTATGCATTAGAAAGTGTGCTGCTGTTTTTCTTTTTAATTTCCTAAAATAGTATACAACAGTTTATGAAAAATTGTCTAATAAGAGTACTACGTACATAAATCCATAATTAAACTCTTAAAGATGGATACTCATTTACTACCTATCTGGAAATACTCAATTACTGCTGAATTCTAAAGTTTTTGAGGACATTACTCTTCTCATTCTTCTAATAATGTAGTACATAGCCATGTCTACGACGTTGAACTTTTGACACCGTAGATCTTACATTGATCGCGTAAAAAATTTGCCGGTATCAATACTTTCTCAATATTTAATGAATCAAACATCTAATTCATGTTGTTTAGTCTTGATATTTCATAACCTTGTATTATTTGGGCTCATGGAAAATGTTGTACCCCAAAAACTGTTTTCTTCGTAAACAAATTATTTGGTAGACATTAAGACAATTGCAGGATTTTCTGGAGAGTATACAGTGCTTTCATAACTCATGGAACCATTCCAATAATTTGTATCATTTGCTGTAACATCAGGTTGTTGGATCAGTTTGCATGATCCAACAACCTGGATCATCCAAACTGATACAGTTCCGCAGCTGTTTGGATAATGAAAAATTCAAATGACTGATGGTTTGTGATTTATCTCCATATTTTATTCCTGAGTTCACTATTGCTTCCTCTGTCACCAACTTGATCCTAAAATCCATTAAAACAAGAGAATGTTGTTGATTATAAGGACTGAAACAGACTCTTGTTAAGGGGGTAGTCAACCCGAAAATGAAAATCCAACCTTCTGGCTATAATTTATCATTATTTTTTTAAATGAAAGAGTAATTTACTTGTATTGATCTACCACTTGAACCAAGCCAAAAAATTAATTACAGCCCCTAATATAAGGGTGAGGTTGGAAAAGCGGGATTTTATGAGCAATCAAATATCTCAGGAACCAAGAAAGATATCAACATGATTCTTATGCTACAAAGTACAGAAAATTGCTCTCTATTATCTGTTGTATGCGCTTTTATGTATTTTTTCTTATAAGAAATTTATTGAAAAAGAACCATTTTTCAAAAGCATTTATTTTATGTATTCACAAATGATTTTTTAACTAAATTCCTATTACGGTTTTTGTAATAATCATTCCACAGATTATAGAGCAAGAAATTATGAACATTGGAAAAACACATCATCCGAATATCTTTAATACTAACCAAAACATTTAATTCCCAAGAATGTACAATCATGTAAAAACCACATTCCCGGAAAACTTAAAGTTGAAGGTAATTTTACTCGCCTTGCTAGTGAGCTTTATTTTAAACAGATGTTTTTGTAACATTTTGTTAACTTACAAACAAAGTAAACAAATGTGGCGATTCAGAAAATTTTAAACTTCAAATAACTGCAAAAAACATCAAAATTTAAAAAAAATATCTTCTTGAGTTGACTACCCCCTTAAGGGGGCAAGTCATTGCTGTGCAATAAACATAAATCATTGGCACAATGTCAAAATATAGTGATATGATGAACAGAACTAGTGATTTACTTCTTGCAGATTCAATAATAAAAATAAAAATATGTATGTTCGTTTTTTTATTTCCTTATTTTGAGTTTGGATTACCCAGTGTTTCTAATTATCCAGGGTTTGTTTTATTCATTTTACTCTTTACTATATATAGCCTGTAAGATGTCAACTACCAAAAATGTAGGTACCTAGTTTAGTTTTCTGGAGGACCACCAATTAGTCTTCCACATGAACATACGTATAATCAAAACATTGAACTGTAGAACACAAAAACTTAATAGTCTGTAGTATAAAAACATGAGGATATAAATAAATGAACAAATAAATATATAAACTTCTATTGTCACTTACATAACCATTGTATACGACATGTTAAATTTTGGAATAGGGAATGGAAAGGCTACTATACAGAATGCAAAATGGGAACTGACCAGACTTTCCATTCATTTGGAAAGGTCAAGGAAAAAATGCAGAAACCTGAACCAGGGCAGCCACATTTATTACTTAGCAAATAAAACTAAATGTCTGATTGATATTTGTCGCTGATTTTTTCTAAAAATGTTCATTTTCATAAATCATCAAAATGTATTCTTATAAAATATTAAATAGGTATCAAAACAGTTAAATAATAGCTAATTTAAAGAACAAATTGTGTAAATAAGTGCAGAACTGAAAACATTAATGAATAAAAATATAAAATGGCTTAGTGGTTAGCATGATAGACTACAAAGCGAAAGGTCCCAGTAAATTTATAAAAATTACAATAACTTTACTTCGCCTCATCAGTGACTTAGCTATAATGTTGTATATTTATTTCAAACAAAAATATTACCAGGTATTTCACTTTTCTTACATGAAACATTGGTAAGAAAACCACGTAATTATTTAAAATTTTAAAAATGGAATTTTCACCAAAATACGTGTTTGAGCCCAAAAATCATGTTTCTACTGATTGGTCTGTGTGTGTAAAGAAAATAACTCAAAAATGGGAAATCGTACAAAGTTTAAACTTGAGTACCATGAGGAGACCCAATGCGAACATTTTCATCAAAGTTGGTCAACCGGAAGTAGCAGTTTATTCATGTAATTTTTTCACTTTTTTGCAGTTTTGTCAAAAACGGCTCCCAGATTTTAATAAAAATTGCATTAATATTTTTTTGCTTTATAAGAATGAATAAGTGTTCCACAAAATGATAGAATTTTTTTATTTGACCAGGGAAAATTTGTGGAGGGGCCATGCTCTCATGGAAAGATTAGCTTTTTAAGAATGCGGTCTTCATATAAATTTTAGTGCACAAGCGTATATAATTGCAGTTACAGAAAATTAAACTCTACAACTTTTATTTCAATCGTTTTTCTACAGCGCTTCGTTTAGTGTTAATTAACGATTCCCACTCTTTACTCATTGAAATTGCTAAAAACAATTTTGTAACATGACTAAATATTTTGTACAAAACTAGGTCAACAAATATCTTGTTCTGAATTTACTAAGTTATGACTCTTACAAAGATACAGATAGACAAAGTTTTTGAAAATTTGAAACACTTCAACTACTTTTCAAACATTATTCTGCTATTTTACTTTGTTCACATCCAACAGAGGTTGATTTTCATTAGCATCATCCATTCATGATTAATCTGGTTATGTTTTTGATCTTACAATGTCCACTTATGATAGCTTATGATTTTTATATTTACATTAGCAAGAGACAGTCACGTGAGTGCTTCACACCAGATTTTTCACTTAATTTAACGATTTATGGTTTTGAGTAATAAAATTGTTTTGTCCTCGAATTTTAGCCTTTATAATATTTCAAGAAAATCTTTTTATTTTGCTTTAATTTTTATGTAGGTATTTCAGTTTGATAAAAATTAATTCAATCTTTAGAAAAGAATGTTTTCTAAAGTTTTTTTAAAAATTTATTTAAAGTTGCATTAACTGCTTGATCATTAGCAACTACGTTGCATTATGAACATTACTGTGGGATTTGACATGTGAAAATTTCCAGACCCTGGCTGGGAATCAAACCCAGGACCTCCCCGTGGCAGGCCAATCCGTATAATATAATTTAGTTCATAATATGTTTTGTTCTTCATCGAATTTAAAGCAGAGTGGTGAATGATGAAAGAGTTTTAATAAATTTGGCATAGGTTGGTCAGCCATTGCTTCTTCTACAGGTATGTAATTTTCTAAAATACTGGTGATTATTTTGTCATCAGAAAGATTCGAGTGAGCCATTGTTAGGTTTGTCACCTAACAATTTTGGATTTAGAGTTGTTTTTTTCTTAAATTGAACCTGTGGCTTAAATATTAAAATTTTTAAAACTTTTCTATTTTATTTTCTTGTATTACTATTTATTCTATTTTTGTGTAAATGGAAATGATAGATTTTGACTTCTTTAATGATAGGTAATGTACTATTTTTTTCCAAGGATTTTTATTATTTTCTTAACATAATTTCATTCTAATATTTGTTACAAAGAAATTATGGTGGTTTTGTTAATTTTGCACACTGTGTTCTCATCCAGTTAGGTTTGTTCTCTCCTCTTCTATATGGCGTGAGTTTTACATCCTGTGCTAATCTCAGAATTTTATGGCCTAAGGCCAGTTCAATCCGATTTCAAAACCCTTAGCTTGCTACTTCGTAGGTTGGGAACACTTTGATCTTTCCACCTCCTAGTTACCCGTTATAGAGAGATTTTTCTTAAAATACACCTTTTGTTGCAGCAAATCATCACTTTTGAGCTTTAATAATGTGTCTTGCCCCTTTGATTGGTCGTTTCCCCCTCTAGACTTAGTGTAATTCGTGGTTTGTGTATGAGTGGGAAAAATTGCCAATTATTATTTTATCTTGTGAATGGAACAGTTTTTCCAAGGTGTCACACTATTATTGGAATTACGAGGTAATAAGCTTATTTTAATTAAAATAATACAAAAAAACATGAGACCTAAGAAAAGGGTATTTTAAAACCAATTAAAATGAATTAAAGTAAATGTATTAAAGTATAAACTAAGGGTTTGAATGTGTCTACTTTTCATAATATTTAAATATAACTTTTTATGTAGGATAGCAGCATGAAATCAGAATAATTTAGTCATGCTTGAAATAATTTATTTAAACTGGTTACAACTTGTTCTTGTATGAATGAAGTAATAATGTTCAAAAAATAAATTATTTTTCTTTAGCAATGTTAGATTATTATAATAGGTACCAAATTCATACGGAATAAAATTAAACTAATTAAACCAACTATTTTCTTATAAATTTGTAATTTCTGTTTTTATAATATCAATAATTTTATTATTAGCTAATAATTTATTAATTATAGTATAACTAAGTAATCATGATATTAAATAAATTGATAATCATCAGATTTGTTCTTATGAAGTTGTTTAAAATAAACTAATCTAAATTTGTTGTTTAAATATTAATTTGCATAAAGCCTAAATACATTGTATGTGAAATTTCTTGTACATGTGATTAGAGGTACTAAATATCAAATCTTACAATTAATCTTGGAGGGGAAGATAAAGGCCAAGCAGAATGTTGGAAGATGTCAAGTATCTTGGTTGAAGAACTTGAGGGACTGGTTTGGTTGCAGTAATATGGAACTGTTCCATGCAGCATTGAATAAGGTCCGCATAATGATGATGATTTCCGATCTTCAGTAGGAGAGGAACTTTAAGAAGAAGGTGAAGGATATAAAGATCTTAATCTGTAAAATATGAAAAACATAGAAAAGAAAAATCTATAACTTGAAAATTCATTGATTAAACCAGTTATTTAACTGAATTCACTGTTTGTCTCGTGTTTATTTTAAGTTACCTCTAGCCTAAAAATAAATAAAATTAAAAATAATTTATAAAGATTTGAGTTTGTAGATTCTTGAACTATATATTTGTACGCAAAGTTGCTGTACTTAAAGGATTTAGTCTACAAAATATTTCATGCTGTACTGTGTGCCAGAGAAATCTCAATATAAACACGCCATAAGGCTATAGTCAAATCTACAGCCAGAACACACCTCTCAGCGTACCAGATAGGTGGTTAATTTTATGTGTAATTAACTATAAGAGGTTAGAGTTTGGTGGTGATCACTGAATGTGGCTCATTCCTGGATAAATGTAGTGATGACTGGATTATGATCTCATAACTTGAAAACCATTGTACCTCTTAGTAGTTAAGTTGAAAGGTTCTTTATTTAAATTGCCTGAGCTACAGTTCCAAATAAATTTTAAATTAGCATTCTGATCTCTAAGTCAGAACCGTCCCTGAAAATAGGTATCCTCCATAGCTAACGATAGGTTTCAGGGGCTCGCAGGTCACCCAGTTTCAAGGCCTGATGGTGGAGGCGATTATTCGAAGAATTAAGTATCTTCCAATCAAGGTACAAAGTAGTGGGTAGGTGATATTCCTGGTCATTTGGGCTGCAAGAAGATTTACGCACTGGTATCATTGGCTTATTTCCTCAACACATTTACTTTTTGTTCACAAAAACACTTATTAGGTTTACTATCAAATTCAGGTCATTTCACACGGCACACAATTACATGTCATGTAAACATCACGATACATTGAAATTACTAAGTATTCCTGTTTATAGGTTTATCACCATAAAATAACCTTAATTTTTTATATATGAGCTACAAACACTTTTATTTGTATAACACGAAGTGTGATTTGCTGTTAAATACGGAAGATAATATTATTTTTTGCAGGGACGGATTAAAAAACGTTAACTCTAATTGTTTGTGGTTCCTGATATTCTTTAGAATACTTTGTTACTTGCTTGAGTTTGAAATGTGAGTCTGTTGTATTTATTTGTTTTTGTTTCTCATAAAAGACTATTATATTTACATATTTTTTTTTCATTTCATTGTGTTATTTTATAGCACTTTAATAGGTTAAATTATCATTTTTCTGTCATGGCTTTGAATTCTTCTTCTTCTTTATCGTCATCGGCAAATTTTGCCGTGTTTAATGAACAACTTCAATCTGACAACGGTTTGCGGAATACAGAAGGCACTGTATCAGCTGGTTCTTCTCAGCAGATCTTACCGAACTTATCCGAGGATACACGATTACGGCGGAGCCAACGAACTGTGACTCATAAACGAACGGGCCAAATTGATGACGTACCTGTTAACGCACAGGAAAATTTCAAAACCGTGGAAGCAAGGAATAAAAAACGAAAGGCAGAAAAACATTCCAACAAATTGCATGCATTTAAAAAAATTGGAGAAACTTGTGTTACCACGAAAAATTCATTTGATCCATTAACAGATAACTCTGACATGGAGGAAGAATTAACGCCGTCTGAACCGAAACCCCCTCCCATATTCATTCCGAGTATTAGTAGTGTGCCTCAGATGACACGAATTATTCAGGGCGATAATGTAGGTTCAAAGGATTATATATATAAAATATTGTCGCGGAACTATATAAAAATTAACGCGAATATTTTTTTTTTTGGTTTAACGTCCGACTGTTCTGCAATTACTGCTAATGCAGACGGTGAAGGATGAAATGATTTTTGTAACGTATGAAAATATGCCGTGCCTGAATGGGATTCGAACCCAAGACCGCATGATGAGAGTCGAGCACGTTACCAACTGCGCTAATGCGTTAACGCGAATAGTAGTCACGTTTATTCTCACATAGTTAATAATCTTCGGAAATCAAATATAGATTTTCACACATACCAATTGAAACAAAACCGCGCATTTCGAGTAGTTTTACGGCATGTACATCACTCGATGGATATGGTTGAAATTAAACAAGAACTACAAAGTTACGGTCATCAGGTACGGAATATCTGCAACATACTCCATAAGGTTACCAAGGAACCGTTATCATTATTTTATGTAGACCTGGAACCTGCTGGTAACAATAAGGATGTCTACAAAATTGAATTTCTCCAAAACGCCAAGATTCAGTATGAAGCTCCATACAATAAACGAGAAATAATCCAATGTAAACGCTGCCAGAGATATGGTCATTCAAGATCCTACTGCTCGCGGCCATTTCGATGTGTTAAATGTGGCGATAACCACGAAACATCCGAATGCAGAAAACGTAACGACACACCAGCAAAATGCGCGTTATGCCAAGGAGTCCACCCTGCTAATTATAAGGGATGTGAGGTCTACAGAGATATAAAGAAACGACGATTTCCACCCTTACGGGAACGAAACATTACGTCTTTGCAGACTAAACCATCTGAAACTGAACGAACCACTGGGCCTACTAAAGGCCAGGATACGCACGCTCCTGTTCATGAAACTTATGCGGATGCACTCTGAGGTACAACTCGCCGACCAACAACTTTCGCGATGCAAGATGATCATATGAAGTTTTTTCAGAACTCTTTTGAGGAGTTGAGAAAAGTTATTGAGAAACAAGCAGAGCAAATGGCCACACTACTAAATCTTCTCACTATCATCGCTTCAAAATTAAACTAAATGCCGGATTTTATGTACAAAATCTCTCTTTGGAACGCTAATGGTTTAGTTCAGCATTATCATGAATTCATCACTTTCATTAATTTAAATAAATTTGATACAGTTTTAATTTCAGAGACCCATTTTACAGATAAGAGTTTCTTTAGTTGTCCAGGCTATTCTTTGTATCACACAAATCACCCCGATGGAAGAGCACATGACGGAACAGCCGTAGTTATAAGGAATAATATTACTCATTATGCGCTTCAGAAGTCTGAAAGTGCTTCGTTGCAAGCTACTAGTGTTGCAGTGAAAGACGTGTACGGTTTTCTCACACTGTCAGCAGTGTATTGTCCTCCCAGGCATAGGATAACCAAAGCTGAATTTACGAATTTCTTTGATTCTTTAGGGAATAGGTTTATTGCCGGTGGTGACTTTAATGCCAAGCACCAACTGTGGGGATCCAGACTCGCTAATCCTAGAGGCCGATCACTTTATAACGTAGTACGACAAAATAACTTGAACACATTGTCAACAGGAGAACCTACGTACTGGCCGTCTGATCCTAACCGGCGGCCTGACCTCCTCGACTTTTTCATCACAAAAAATGTTCCTCAAAATTCAGTGCAACTCGAAGCTAGTCTTGAGTTGTCATCAGATCATACACCTGTCATAGCAGTAATTAATTCGAGGCTCATTGTTAAAGAACCACCTCCGACGTTACATAACAAACATACTGACTGGCAATATTTCCGACTGCTAATAGAAAACAAAATAACATTAAATGTCTCGTTGAAAACGGTAAGTGAAATTGAAGATGCGATTGAACATTTCAATGAAATAATACAAGAGTCAGGCTGGGAATCTACACCAGTTAAGGATAACCCTACGAGACAGCATTTTTATCCTGAAAATGTCCGGGAAAGAATTACTGAAAAAAGACGACTGAGACGCATTTGGCATAACACTAAACATCCAGACGATAAAAGACGATTTAATAGAGCATCGAGAAGACTAAAAGAGTTGCTTTCCGAAATTAAGAACGCCTCCTTCCAAGAGAAACTATCTAATCTTTCTCCATCCAGTGCATCTGATTACTCACTCTGGAAGGCTACAAAAGTTTTGAAACAACAAAAGAAGATGGTTCCACCACTAAATACCGGAGACGGAAACTGGGCAAGAACTCCAGCAGAAAAGGCTGATATATTTGCTAGGCATCTTGTGGAAGTCTTTAAGCCGAACGAACTTCATGATCGAAATTTTACTGACGAAATTACGGAATATCTAGAGGCGCCCTTCCAGATGTCTCCACCCATCAAACCATTCAGCCCTGCAGAAATTGAGAGGACTATCAAAAATAATCTTAACCGGAAGAAAGCACCAGGATACGACTTAATAACAGGTGAAATCTTGAAACAACTGCCTATAAAAGCGTTCTTGTTACTTACAGCGATTTTTAATGTTATTATACGCGTCGGATGCTTTCCTGCTCAATGGAAATATGCCCAGGTGATTATGATCCTTAAACCAGGCAAGGATCCTTTACGACCGAGCTCCTATAGACCAATAAGCCTGCTTCCAATTATCTCTAAAGTATTTGAAAAAATGTTGTTAAATCGTTTAAAACCTTTTATAGAAGAGTATAAACTTATTCCAGATCATCAATTCGGGTTTCGTGAACGACACTCGGCTGTAGAACAAGTCCACAGGCTAGTCAATTTTATTTAGAAGAGCTTAGAATTGAAGAAGTTTACTTCAGCTGTGTTCTTGGATATTCAACAGGTGTTCGATAAAGTTTGGCATCTAGGTCTGTTATACAAAATTAAAATGAAATTAGAATACCCATACTTCTTAATTTTTAAAAACTATCTTTTAAATCGTTTCTTCCAAGTTAAATATGATAATGTCTTTTCCAATTTCTACTTATTAAATTCTGGCGTTCCTCAAGGCAGCATTTTGAGCCCATTCTTATATACGCTTTATACAGCCGACCTTCCAGAACATGATTCTGTAATGACGGCAACGTTCGCAGATGACACAGCGATTTTAGTGGCGGACGCTTCTCCGACATGTGCCTCGGAGAAGTTACAAACCCATCTTGACAACATTCACGAATGGTGTAAGAAATGGAGAGTGAAGATTAATGAGGATAAGTCAACGCACGTAACATTTACATTAAAGAAACCAACATGTCCAGTGGTCAGCTTGAACGGTACAGTAATCCCACAGAGGAATGAAGTTAAATATCTGGGTTTACATCTAGATCGAAGACTCACGTGGAGAAGTCATATATGGGCGAAACGAAAGCAACTTGGGCTGAAGTTACGTCAATTATTCTGGCTCTTAGGCAGTAGGTCTCAACTCTCCCTTGAAAATAAAGTACTCGTATACAAAGTAATACTCAAACCAATTTGGACGTATGGGTTAGAGCTATGGGGTACAGCTAGTTCATCAAATATAGAAATACTGCAGCGCTTTCAATCAAAATGCCTGAGACTGATCGCTGCAGCCCCAGGGTACGTAACAAATGAAATACTACACAATGACCTAAACCTGCCCTTCATAAAAGAAGAAATTAAACAACATAGCGAAAAACATTTACAAAAACTAGAAGACCATCAGAATCCATTAGCGATTAGCCTCCTTGACAACAGCGAAGATACTCACAGACTGAAACGCTTTAAACCATTGGACTTACCACTACGATTTTGTTAGTCATTTAATTTTAATTTTTTTATTTTATTTTTTATCTTTTCTACTTCAACTCCTAATCATCAGCATCTCATAATTGGCGTCGTTTTCATCTCTACCATCGTCACTGTCATCTCCAACTTCAACTTTTTGTGTTTCGGGATGTTGATTCACAGTTTATCAAGTTTGATTTTGTATAGATATATATATATATTTTTTTTGTTTCTTCACAGTTTGGCCTTTTTCAATCACACTACTGAGTGTCGTTTGTGTTTTAATTCTAAGGACATTACTCAGATTTTCTCATATTTGCTTAAAGTTATTGTATTTATTAACTGATTGCAAAAGAAAACTATACTGTTACAAAAAAAAAAAAAATTTTTTTTGCAGGTACGCTAAATTAATCAAGAGACCAAAGGAAAATCACATTAATAATCTTTTTGTTAGTAATACCACTGCACCACCCTTACGGTCCAGTTGTACATCTTCATTGAACTCTATTTTAGTCATTTTTTATGCATGTTTTAGAAAGTCCATTACAGCGATATTTTATTGTCATCTCTTCCTGAGAGCCCGGCCCCTTATGATTTGAACTATATCGTGTACTTTGTTCAACTTAATTTCTAAAGTTTCTTAAGGTCATTTCATCAGTGTTTACTGCTGTCAGTTGTGACTAACTGAAGATTTTCAGCCCTTTACAGAGTAGAGGATAGGATGACCAATTGGAAAGCCAGATTACAGGAGGTCTGGAGTAATGAATGATTAGACTATTGAGATTAGACTAAACTACAATATAAGCATAATAAATGATGTAACAATAACCTAATTTCAGTAAAATTTTACGTACAATACTAACTACTAAATACATACATTAGATATTTTACTCTATTGACATTCTCTCTAAATTATTGCACACATAATACATTCAGTCAGTAGCAAAACTTTGAAATTTCAGCTGCTGTAATTCTCTGTAGATTTACAATTCGCACCCACACACCTGAAACTTTGCTCACCTTGCATTCAAATCATCTCAGGTTTGAAGCAAGTATCAGGCGATGCGTGGAAGTGTTAAAATGATGAAGCTGCTGAAGTGTTCCATTTCCAGAAAGCAGTTCGTTGCTTATACACGGATTGTAAGGAAAAACTAAACATAAAATAAAGCCCTAATTATCTGAGGTCATCAACATAAACATAATGCGAATGACAAAAGAGAAAGATTTTACCTAACATACACTGTAAATAAATCAAGTTATTTAAAACTTCACAGGATCACATCACAGAGAAAATATATACTCGTTTGTATTTACATTATTATACGTTACATATTATTAAAAAACACCAAAGAAACATAAAAATTAAAATAAATTCAATAAACGGTGAATAAATGCTACAATTTTACTACAAATTATGTACTACATGTAGACAACTACATATACCTCTCTTATGTTATTTTATTTAAATAAAATTATTAAAAATCACCAGAAACAGTCAAAGAATGAGTAAGAACACTAACAAATTGAGAAGTACTCTCATGACTTTACCATGAACGTACTTCTCAAATTGCTCATTCTTTGACCATTTTTGATGGTTTTTAATAATTTTATTTATAATGAAATAAAAAAATTTATTAAACAATGGATACGAATTACAATGTTTAGCAAATTAATACACACATTATATAATTTCAAGCAATACTGAGATAAATTAGAATGCTTAATATAAAATGTGAAACTGTTAATAATATGATGATGTCAATCACAAATAATGGATACATGTCACACATTTCTTGGTTTGTTGAGTTTTTAATAAAAACTTGCATATATAGTATGGACAAAACCAAAGGTGACAAACATAAAGCTTGTGTGTTCCTGTCATCTTACTGTAATTTAAAAATTTAAACATCGTTTTATGGCTTCAGATACCTTGGACCATAGATAATCAGGTGTACATGCTACTAAAATTGAAACATCACTAATTACATTACCAGTTACATACTTGTATTAACTATAATTTATTATTATTATTAACTATAGGCATAAACTTGTTTGCCTGAAAAAAGCGGACAGTACTACATCACAAAAAGCAACTGAATTAACAAAAAAACTACATCATAAAATTAATAATGACAATAAGACAAAAACTTTGACAGAAACAATCTCCAGTTAAGTGCTTGAATGATTTATCTAAATACTTCTTGAAAACACTCAATGTCGTGCACTAACAACACTATCGGGAAGCCTGTTCCAAAGATTGACCACTTGCAGTGAGAAAAAATTCTGTTTTGCAATTTTGAGGTTCTTTTAGTGGCCCTGAGTCCTACAGTTGAGATCCTTGATGAACAGTGGGACCGGAGTCGAAAAGAAACCATTTAATACTTTGAATGTTTCGATCAGATCTCCCTGATGATGAGAGTATGCCAGAGTAGGAAGATTTAATGAATGAAGTAAGTCTCTCTTTATATAAAAGGAGTTGAAGTGCAGGCACCGTCTTGGTCACATATCACTGTACCCTCTCCAGCCAGTCCACGTCACCCAAAAAGTAAGGGCTCCATACTACGACAGCCTTTGCTAATATGGGCAAATTTAGGTTTTTCTTACAAATAACTGCTAAGACAATGAATAGAAGGCCCTAGTCACCAAATAACGGGAGCGATTGGCTTGCTTAATCAAATGACATATGTGATTCTTCTTCTTTACGTTCCTCCTTATATCCGTTCCAGATGTTGGCTATCATATTAGCAATCTGAAACTTATCTTCCTTCTGAATCTTTTTGAGGTGGGGGCTGAAGATCAATTGTGGAAAGACAGAATATTTGGCAGTCGGGGACCTCAGAAAGACTTGCTGCTGGATGGGGAAAATTAGATATGTAGAACAATGCAAGTACCTTAGATCAATATTCATGAAGGAAGGCACATCTGCAATAGATATTAGTTATAGGATTGCCCAAGGTAGGAAAGCAATAAGATTCCTGAATTCCCTGTTATGGTCGCCGAAAATCTGGATTGACACAAAGAAAAGAATTTATAATGCTGTAGTGAAGCCTATTAGGCTGTATGGTTGTGAGGCTAGGACCTTGGGTAGAAGTCAGGAAAAATTGAGGGCTTTAGAGATGGATTGCTTCAGGCACTCATGTAACTCTCGAATGGATAGGTTTAGAAACGAGGAAATCAGTTGAGGAAGTCGAGGATAGGTTGTGGCAGTACAATAGTGGAGGAGCATAGATGGCCGAGGAGACTCTTGGAGTAGTCCTTCAAGTCCGTGTAGAAGAGGAAGGTCGTGATTTACTTGGCTGCAGGGAATCAGGTCCACAATGGAGAAGAGGCCGTTGACAGAGGAGGGCTGGTGGGATCAAGATCGATGGCGTTTTGGTATGCGAGAAGCGCACTATCCGTAGGAACCTCGTTGTAAAGTAAGTAACCTTATCTTAACCACTGCTGCTCGATACAGCACTTATGTGAAACAACTGATAAATGTGATTAGCCTACTTTAAATCTGTTGAAAAGGATACCAAGGTCAATAAGAAAATTTACTGATTGAATAATATTTCTGTCAAGCTGGTAGTCATGGCTGATATTGTCCGGTCCTATGTGCAAGACAACATTTTGAAATGTTGAGACGTAACATCCATTCTTTGGACCATGCCAAAATACAGTTAAGATTAAACTGAAGATTGGAAAATGAGAGGTTAAAGTTATAAATCTTTAGATCATTAGCAAACATAGTCTAATGTGATCTTAATCCACTCAAAATATCACCAACAAAACTGATAGTTTATGAAAAAATCTTTTTTGTTAACAAAATATTACTTTTTAAATAACTGATATTGTTTTATCTATTTTAACTTTACATACATTATTACATTATTAATAGAAAGCATATTTAGTAGTAAAAAAAATATATCAGGAACTTAGTAAATAAATCAAAAAATGTGGAAACAAAATGAAAATGTAAAATAATAATACAAAAAGAAACAATTTTTAAAAACAAGCCTTTCTTTTTCATATGTTACAAAAAAAAGAAAAAATCATTTCATCCTCCATTGTAAACAGTTACACCCCAACGTCATCGCTAATGACTGTTGCAGTTGATGCGATGTTAAACAAATAAATATAAAAAAAAGTAAAATGATAATACAAGAGAGAAACAATTTTTAAAAACAAACCTGTAATGATAATTGTCAATATGTGATTTAGATAGATGAAGAATTACTAAGTGTTCACTATATTAATTGCAATAAATTATTATTTTTTGAACTCAACAAGAAAAAAGATAATAAATGATCTATAGAAAAGAAGTTGTACAGTAAATATTCGTACCATTTTTGTTTACACTGCAAGAAAATACAAAATGGTTTTGTAAATCAGAGTATTCAACACAATTTAACAAAAATTAAATAATTGAAACAAGTGAGGTATTCAAACTGTTATTAAAAAATACTTATAGAAGTTTAAATATTCTTCTTATTCTCCTTTGTACAGGTGAGCTGTGTGCAGGTAGAAGAGTAGATTCTGAAGATCTTGAACGATAATACAAGTCACAAATACACCTGAAACTTTGCTCACCTTATATTAATATGACAGGTTGAGCAAGGAGTCAGGCCCATTTGTAACAAGTTTTCATGGTTTCTTCCATACTGTATTGCTTCTTCCTTTAAAAGTATTGAAGCACTACTGTTTTACAATTACACTGTAACACACAAAATGTTTGAAAACAATCATAAAAATCTGGTGTGAAACACTCACACAACTTTCTCTTGTCAATGCAAATAATGAACAATATAACCTAATATAGCCTGATTTTCGTAAGGAGAGCGCTGGGCAAAACGTGCGTCTGCATTAGTATAGTCTTGTATGTACTGCAATAATGCAGTGTATGTAATCAACAATGGAACAGCATGCCTACAAAATACAATGGGTGTTGTCAATTTTCAACAACACTCTGACTGTACATCTAACTGTAGGTTGGAGGGGTATGCATGATTGAAGTCAAGTATGTGCATGCGTAGCCCAGCGCTCACAGCAATTGGCTTGGCCTTTATTAAAGTAATAAAACATTAGAAATAAACAAAACAACTAACCTCAAAAAACATAACCTAATTTTAATCATGAATGAAAGATGCAAAATAAAAATCAACTGTAGTTTGGCTTAATAACAAGGAAAATCACTCTCGCTAAAGTAGGCCCTGTAGAGAAAAATGCTTAAATTTAAGTTGTAGATCGTTTAATTCCCTATAAATTTGATTAAACACGCTTTTGTCGTAAAATGCATACTATAAGGCCATAATCTTAAAAAATTCATTTTTTACAATTTTCATGAAAAAAAAAACAAAATCGTTAATTACTGCTAAACTAAGTATTTTACAAACAAATGTTTGAAATAAAAGTTGCAGGTTTTCAAATTGTCTACAACTTTTATTACATATATTGTTGCGCTAAAATGCATTTTAGGCCGCAATCTTACAAAAACATTTTTTTTTACGAGAGCACAGCCTCCCCAACAATTTCAGCAGACATGGCGCCTACCTTATCTTGTAAAGCATAAAAAATGTAGTAATGAGATGATTTAAAAAAAATTGTAGGGGCAGTTTTTGAGAAAATCGCAAGAAAGTGAAATATGACATGAATAAACTACTACTTCCGGTTGACCGATTTTTATGAAAATGTTCGTGTCGGGTCCTCTAGTAGTAGGCTACCTAACTTAAGTTTAAAGTTTCAACTTAGTATGATGTTCTGTTCTTGGGATATTTTGTTCACATACACACAGACCAATCGCTAAAATATGTTTTTTGGGTTCAGGGGGTCTGAAAACATGTAGATCCGGTGGAAACTCGATTTCAAAAAATCGACATGAAAAAACTGCTTTCCTTCCTATATATTCATATAGGCAAGAGAAAGTAAAAAGTTATAATTTCCTTCTTCTATTGTCAGCTGAATTTTATCATACGTATTATGATTATTTCCAAGCTTGCTTGATTTTTAAAGAAGATAACATCACATTTACATGAATATTAGTATCAGAAATTCTGATATTATACTGCATTAGGTAAAGATATCATTATTGTACTATTTTTCTAGTTAAAACATAAGACAACAATTTCTGTTTCTGGAAAGTGTACATTTGCTTGACATTCGACTGGACACAATTTTTGGTAATGGTCACATGGATGGACAAATTATATATGCTGAACAAATCATTCTGTAATATATTTGATTTAATATATTAAAATTTGGAAAGAATGGGCTTTTAAAAATTAATAAATTCAAGTTTTAATAAAGACATTTTGTGTTATTTTTTAAATCTATTTCACCTCCTTAGCATCAAAGATACTAAATACATCTGATAAATATACCAAGTTGTCTTTATAGCAAGAATAAATGGTTTTCTCACATTGTTGCATATAATTATTTTCTTTATGGTGAAGTACGATATTAATAAATTATGTTATAAACTTTTCTTTGTTTACAGAGTGAAAAGCATAAGCAAAGCTAAAACCAAGTCTTTTGTTTAAGATTATCATATCTCACTGATTTAAACAATGGTTAACATAGTGAGTTGTCGCTTATAAGATGACAGCAACCGTGTTAAGACTAAGTACTATAAGTGAATGCGAATTACTTATGGATGCCGAAGGGACTGAGCTGATACCTCTCAGCATTCAATCTCTACCGCTGAGAAATACGCAGCAACGTAAACATCTGACCAGACAAAGAGAAGGGAAAACTGGGAGAAGAGATGAAGACAGGAAATTTTAATCGCTTTCAATCCTCTTAGGTTACTCTCTCTTTCTCCCCCTTTCTTTCTCTTCCTCTTGACTCTCCCACAGGAACACCCATCCTCCCACCATCATCAAACTGCTATCCCTTACCATAACACCATTCAAAGGTAAACTAAACTTTTTATGGAGCTCTACTCTATACACCAATCCACCCAGCACCCCTCCCTAACAGCCACTTTTAACAGAAATCCACTTTTTCATCCACTTAACTGGATCGTATCATTACTTTAATTTAAATGCGATAAAAACCTTTTTGTTTAATTTAACAAAGCACGAGTCATACCAGTACTATACATGTACAAAACGTTTCGCTTTGTACACTGAATGATTTATCTGTTGACTGAATGATTTATCAACCTTTAAACAAAACCACAATATCCACTAATTAAATTTTATACAAAATAATACAATCGAAATTTTCTAATAATACAAAGATAAAAGAAATCCATTCAGTTCTCTGAGCTACTTATACCGCATTAATTTTGGGTAATGTCTTTTCCAATTACTCAAAAATATGTAAAACTAGAAAAGTGAATCATTGTTATTTGACTATCGACCTAAAAGATTGTTTGAGTCTTAAATACATTAGTGTGAGTCAGTTCACTTTTGCTACAGCAATAAAACTTTTTATTGCAGTGGTATAAGTGTATTATGAGATATACTTATTCTTCACATCCTATATCTGATACTTCAGTTTAATTATAATTTTATCTAGTCAAATAAATTACAGGTCAAGCACGATGACTGCTTTATAATGGTGTCTTCAGCAGTACTAAATTATTTATCAGATCTGGTATTCCGAGGAATAAAATGTATAATCTAATAGTAGGCTACTATCTTGTAATGGCTTAATCTATTTCTCTAAAAATTATGGTTTAATACTAATAGTTTTTTAATTCAGTTAATGTTGTACAATTTTACTGTCCATTTAGAAGTTAATTCCACTACTTAATTCCATCAAAAAGCTGATAATCTTTTTATAAGAGGAATATTCCACCAACTGCACACTTGGCATCTGGATCTGCAATATGTATTGGCCACGAAGAAATCTAGGGAACTGCACCTCTTTTATGGGTTAAAATTCATAGCAGAACATTAACCACAGAAACCTAGAAACAACATGATTACTTAAATTATTCAGTCAATACAACAAGCTTATACACACACTATGCACTTAATTAAACACAAAACTCTAATAATTTGGTATACAGTGCACAAAATTGCGCTGCAATACCATTTGTTTTTCAGTTATTATACACTATATTAATTTTAAGTAGGTAAATTTGAAAGCTATACAGTTCAGTCGCGGTAATCCGAACATGTAAGATGTCCAATCTTTGGGGATTATCAATTTGTGCGGATTATCAATGTCTACAATCTTAGATTCCAGCAATCAAATTACAAATATGATATATTGTATTAGGATAAAAAAATACAGATTTAACAAAATACAAGAACACAAAAATAATTGATAACTTATTTTAAATCTGTTATAGTATTATTTTTATAATTATTTTGAAACAAAACACAATTTTAAAACAAACAATGGTAACTTGTGACTTGCCAGTGCCTGTAACTCCACAGGAAAAATATTATACAATCTTTTTATCTTTGAATCCAGCGGCAGTCTTTTCCCCCTTATGAACTAAGGTTTTTCCTGGCAACATTTTCCAGTAAAATACCAACTTATCTCCATTGTAAACTTGATCTGCTGTTAAACTCTGTTTTTCTACTTTATCCTGGAATTTTGTTTTTAAGTCCATAAAATCGTCAATATCACTAGAATCATTAGAATTTTTTGTCTGATAACGTATCGTTGTTAGAATTTGTCCAACCAGCCATTACTGGCTTGAAAGTCGTCTTTCCCGGTCATTTCCTAGTAGAAAAACTTTGCTTTGGGTAAGAATGTCTCCACTGACTATAGATTGCCTTGCTCTTTCTTGCAAAAACAATTAGTATTAAAGCCTGCTTGGTATTGGGTTTACCTGCTGCTTTCAATGTACTTTTTTTCAATGGCCCGCACTCCATTTATTAGACTTTTTAAAGAATTTTTCTAAATACTAAAAAATAATTAAAAAATGATAAGCGATCATTCGGAGTACTGAAGGTTTCAGTGTAACGGGTGTTCAGATTACCACCACCATTGTATATTAATTTGATTATACAAAAGTAGTATTTACACTAGTATTTTTGCAGGATTATTATTATTTATTGATAAGCACATTGTAGCAATTTCTTTTTGTACTTTAGTTAAAATAAATCGTACTGGATTGCATTTTGGCCAGTCATGTAATACTGATGATACAAGCAATAGTATTTTCTTTGTATTTTATTTTAGTTGTTGGGGTGAGTTTTAGTTGGAGTGGTGTAACACTGCTTTTAAACGCCACCAATTCCAAGATTGTTTTCAAAACGACATCATTTGCTAAATTTTACTCAAACTATAATTAAAACTTATTTATCAATTAAAAATCGAATGTTAACTACCATGTTTATATAGTTTTATTAATATCTGTCGCTGTACATATTCAAAGTACAGTTGTTAACATTCCAAAAATGTCAAAGACAATAATAAACGTTAGAATCTAAAATTTGTTTAATTTTCCTGGGTTCGATCATGATCAGATCTGGCATTTTTTCATCTATACATGTAGTCATCAAGTAGGCATAAACACTCATTTAAAAAAAACAGATTAAAGTTTGAGAATGAAAAATGAGGCACTGTTAAATTGTAAAATTTAAATAATTTTTGTTCCTTGACAGTTTCTCAATGCAAAATTTTTTAATGTTAAATAAAATATTCATTTGTTTAAAGACTAAAACTGAGAATTTCAAAATTATATTTAATTACATTTAACCATAGTAAAAGTAACCTAACCTAACCATGAACTATGGTCAATACAAATAATAGATCAATAAACGTTATTTTAGTTTTTAACAGCACAATTAATACATTGGCTGTATGTGACTAAAGTGGAAAAAATTATGTTACTTTACAGTCTAACCAGAAATCAGGCTGTACCTACTGTTTGGGTTGGGTATGTTAACAACTATATTTCTGAAACAAACAAGGATAGATATTGTTTTGATAATATAAACTACACTCATCCATCTTCATCATATTATATTTAAAGTTTTTATAAACTTTATAAAAAATTGTCTTATTTAAATTCTTGCCTCTGTATATGTAACAACTTTCTAATCCAAAATTTAAATTATTTTAATACAGTTTCTTGTGAAGATCTTAACAAGTTTTAAGTAACTTGCTCGAATAATGCCGTATAAACTTTGCTGTGATGACAAAAATTTTAAACCAACACATACAATTCATACTTAGATAAAGTAATATATAATTCATACTTACACAGGATCTGCCAGAACACATAGTAACTGTGGGTACTAAACTTTAATCCATGAAGTTAACTGGACTCATACAAGACACTGAACAATATTTTCCTTTATTGTTCTGCTACTCAAGTGGAATATTCCACAATTACATTTTGAACTTTGAAGAAAATGTTTTAGCAGAAATTATTGACACCCATTCCTTCAAATAACTGTAAAAAAATTTGATTGATTATTTTCTAATAATTCAACAATGTTAAATTACTATGTGGACATAAATATCTGTATTACAAAGGGAACAATACTGTCAGCAGTTTTCTGTATGTGAAAAAATTTGAATAAATTAAAAATTTACTGAAAAGATCCAATATGTTAAAGAGCCTATTTAACACAATTTACTGAATTGTTAAATTACAGCATTAAATGGTTTTTTTATAGTAAAACATTCAAAAATGTATGATGAAGCATGTGGACATGAAAATCGGGATTCCAAAGGGAAAAGTTTTGTTAGCAGTTTTCTGGATGTGCGAAAATTTGAATAAACTAAAAAACAGGATGTAGTCAATCTCCAAATACTAGTCCAAATTACTGACGTTCTATTGTAATTTATATGCGGGAAAGCAGGGTAAATATCTTCTTCAAATGTCGTATTGACCCTCAAGACAAGCCCAGTAGACTTAAGTCCATTAGCACATTTAAAAATCTGCGCCATCTGCAAAGAGAAGGCAAGGTATAAACTACACTGTAATTACAGCAAATGGAACATTTATGATTATTATCAGCAGAAGTAAATAAACAAATGGGATTTTCGATACTAGTTAGAAAATATTTTATAGTTTATAATATACTCGTATTAGTTAAAAATACACACGGCTCCGACTTCTTTTGATAGGATAGCACACCCAAAAAATCGTGCAAATAAAATAACTGGATAAAATTATCAACATTATAAAATTATGAAATTTCAAATTTTGAGGTAGAGAATGAAAAGGTTTGGAGCACAAAATGCAGAAAGTAGACCGAAAAGACAATCGCTGGAAGTAACCAAAGGAAACCGTGCAAAAAAACATTAACCAAGATTTAAAACTAATTTTTTCAGTGAGCAACTTAAATATAGGTTACTAGCTGCATTGTTACAGATATATAATTATGTATAAATAGCGGTCACTAGTAGGCTATATTTAGTATTAAATTGTATTCCAACTTCTTTAAAGGATGACAATAATAAGAAAACCTTACGGAATAGCATAACAAAAATAAAAATTAAAGAGCACGATCGGAATAATATGCAAGGAATGAATACCGTTTAGCAGAAGCGTAGGCAGGATGTGACGCAGTATTATTTCCAATGTTATGTAAGAAGGGTCAGTTATCTAGCTTTCGTAAAGTATTGCATTTATGAACGGTGTTGTTTAGTTAGTTACACGTGCAACATTTCTCCTAGATGTGTCCTGGGAATTACAAACTTTGCAAACAAATAACCTGTGGATATTTAAGACAGATAAGAATACGAGTGCGTGTTTACTGACACTTAGTCGATAACGCGGGTTGCTCTCATAATATATTGTGTGAAAATTGATAAAATAATTTAATAAAAGAAGTATGAAATTGGACACATATTTAACGGAAGAGGCACTCTTTCATCGATCCAGTTATACACCGCAGTGTAACCACCATAAAATTTACATAAACATTTATTTTGTAGTAAATTTTTATAACAGAACAGTTACATTTTTTGACAGTAAAAAGCATCAAAGTGCAATGACCCTAAGTGTCTGTGTAGGAGGTCTTTCTCTATTTCTTTGTTTAGTCGCGTGTTCTGGTAAAGATCACGTGCTATCCCGAGGTCGTGACCTCTGCCCTCAAAGCTCACAAGAAAACGGTTCATCTTTTACTTTTGCAATCTATCAAACGTTTATTTACTGATAAAGATTATAAACATTAAGAGCACACGACACGATAAAAGAAGTTACGAGCTGAACAGTCGTAATTGACACAAGATTACCATAGATCGGTTACCTAAGCATTTCAGTGAGCTTAAGGATAGATGTTTATACTGACTGACGCAAACATTACTGTCGGACAATTAAAAAATGTATCATTAAATCAATTCTTATTAATCTGTTATATTTTAAAATATAAATTATCGACAGCAGATGTTAAACAACAAAATTAAAATCGGTCTTAACATAGTAGGGTTGATTAACTGACTCAAAAATAATTTCACGACGATAAGAGGAAATCCGACGGCTAGTTGGCGCACAGAACTGACAGGAAGACCAACTAGTTCAATACAATAGACGGAAATATAATTTGTGAGTTCTATTAAATGTTAAATTCTTAAACCACTGGCCGACTCGGATTCATTTTAATAATGGTTCGAAAATGAACATGTCTGAAGTTTAATAGTATACCCTACTTGATTTTTTAATTTTCTTTAAAACAAAAACATTATGTTTGGTACAGAACTTGGGAAAACCGCCGCAAACGCCCACAACATTTAGCCTGAAAGATCACAATTGCCTCAGCTTGAAATTTTTCGACTGAAACCGAAAAATCAGATTAATAAAGTTAATAATTAGGTAACCATTTTAAATTAAAACTACGATAGCCTGACATTCGATTTACATAGAAATTAAAGGAAGAAAGGAAGAAAATGAAAAAAAACTTTAAATTACCTATTATTTTGCGTGCCCGAATGGAAGTCACAACACAATAAAAATGTGAATAGAATTTTTAAAAAATCTGGTGTGAAACACTCACACAACTTTCTCTTTCCAATGGAAATACATAACAATATAAACAAATTTAGTAATAAAACGTTAGAAATAAACAAAAAAAAACTAACCTCAAAAACGTAACCAATTTTATTTTTTATTATTATTATTTTTTTTTTGTTTAACGTCCGACTGTTTTGCAATTACTGCTAATGCAGACGGTGAAGGATGAAATGATTTTCGTAACGTACGAAAATATGCCGTGCCTGAATGGGATTCGAACCCAAGACCGCATGATGAGAGGCGAGCACGTTACCAACTACGCCAATGCTGCCGACTAATTTTAATCATGAGTGAAAGACGCAAAATGAAAATCGACCTCAGTTTGGCTTAAAAATACGGAAAATCTCTCTTTCACGCTAAACTAGGCTCTGTAGAGAAAAATGCTGTAAATAAAAGTTGTAGATATTTTAATTTCCTATAAATTTTATTAATAGGCCTACTACACTTTTATCGTAAAATGCATACTAAGGCTGAAATCTTTAAAAAATCAATTTTTTACAAGTTTTCGTGAGAAAAACCCAGTAGAAAAATCACCAATTATTACTGCTTAACTAAGCATTATACAAAAAAAGTCTGAAATAAAAGTTGTAGGATTTTAAATTTTCTACAACTTTTATTATAGGCTATACATTTTTCCGCTAAAAAGCATATTAAAGTTGCGATCTTAAAAATACAATTTTTTAACGAGAAAACAACCTCCCCAAGAATGTCAGCAGACCTGGCGCCTACCCTATCTTGTACAGTATAAATAATGTAGTAAATGAGGCGATTTTTAAAAAAAACGTAGAGCCGTTTTTGAGAAATCGCAAAAAAGTGAAAAATTACACGAATTTTTACTTCAGGTTGACCGATTTTGATGAATATGTTCGTGTCGGGTCCTCTAGTGGTATCTAACTTAAGTTTAAAGTTTCAACTTCGTACGATGTTTCGTTCTTGAGATATTCTGTTCACACACAGGCCAATCGCTAAAAACATGTTTTTTTTGGTTCAGAGGATCTGAAAACGTGTAGATCCGGTGAAAACTTGATTTCGAAAAATCGACATGAAAACAATACTTTCCTTTCTATATATTTATATAGGCAAGAAAATGTAATACTAGCCTATTGAAAATATTTTTAGTTATAACGAAATACGTTTTTTTTTGGGTTGAGCGAACGGTTAACTGGCCTGGGTGCCGATGTGTCATTTATCATAAATATAACGCTTGCAAGTTGTTCTCTTATAATATATTTTTTATATACCCGTTTGAAAATTGTAATCTGTCTATAGATATTACATACACTATTTGGTGTAACTAGTCCTACAGAACGGCTTACAAATAGAATTTGAGTTCAGAAAACAGAAAAACTTTACGAGTACATGAGATTTTTTGAATAATATATGATTAGTAGTTTTGTATGTAAGTGGGCTAAATGGTTATTTTTAATTAAAAAAATTAGTTTAGAGGTTATCTTACGAAAATTATATTTTTGTAAAAATATAGAAATAACGTGCAATATAACACAGAATATTAAGAGTATTTTGGTTAAATAAAGTTAGTTATTAAAATAATACAAAAACGATGAAAAAAGTTTCCCTTTTCATTGGGTAGCAAGCTCATTCATCTTTTTTTGTGCGCATATCATCCGAGTAAGAGGATTAAACAGTAAACTTCATACTTGATCCGGCACGTGAAAAGACTCTCGCTCGCTACTGAAAAAAACTAAGTGATTCCAAATCCACATAACAGGACAGATAGAATGGTAGGAAAGGAGGAGAAGTACAAGGAGAGGGGAAAACGGGGGTTTTCATTCTTTAGTTACCTTAATTCTATAATATAATCGACCTTCTTTCTGAATGAAATATCCATCAGCAAGCGTACCTTAAGCCTATATTGTCCGTGGAATTGATAGCAATTTAATTTAGAGCTTGTAAACTCGTCATCATTTGTTTGGTGTCACAAGGTGTATTAAATTTATCATTACAAAAGAACGCAATTTATTCACCTGCCGAAATGGTTTTTTTAATATATAAAAATAAAACCGATACTTGGTAAAGTATAATAGCCAATATTATGCACCAATCTACACAGGATATTATTTAAATTAAAACTGTACTGTAAAATAAGGATATAAATAAGGCTTTTTCGGAAATACCATCGCTGAAGCAAGAAAACAGATAACTTCCCTGAAAGAAATAGCGGAGAAAATTGGCCTAAATATCTCCTTTGAAAAGACAAAAATTCAGGTACGAAATCCATTTCGTATCTCTAAAGTGAAAATATGCGATCAAAGCATTGAACTGAGGGAAAAATTTAAATATTTAGGCGAAATAATCGCCAAAAATAATAACGAGAAAGAAAATTGGACAGAAAGAATCAGTAAGCTCACAAAATCTGCAAAATTATCGCATGTCTACAATAAAAAAATGTCTCTCAATAAAGTCAAAATTGTGTCACTACAATACGGTGATTTTACCTGAAATAACATATGCGAGCGAAACACTATTTAACGTCCGGAAAATAAACTCAGAACACAGAATTTCCAAACTGAAGCGGCGGGTCATTGGAAGGTGTATTAATAAGAGGCGTTTATCAGGCGGAATTAGGAAACCGATGCACAAAGAAGAAATCTATAAGAACACGGAACCACTTGCGGATCATATAAGGAAAAAGAGAATTTTCTTTTTCGGACACATCTTGCGGACGAATCCCTCAAGAATGTCCAGACAGATCATTGAATACTTTTTAAGTAAAAAGAACTTCAGATTTCACTTGAAGAGTTAAAAACCAAGACAAAAATTATCATAAACTGAAAAACACGAGACTCCTGCAAAAGAAACCAACTAAACGTCCAAAAGCGGTGTATTCTGAGGAAGAAAGGAAAAGAAGCTTTAACTTAATGAAGAATTATCGGGAAAAAAATCAAGAAAATGGATGAGATCCATAAGATTAAAGATTTCCCAAACTTGAAGAATTTATGTAATCCTATGAGGCTTTAAAACAAAAAAAGGATGTAACTTGTATATGAGGATTATTGATCCTTTTCTGTGTGTATTTTGTAATCTATTAAAAGAAATATTTAAAAAAATATTTACATGTCCTAATAACGTGAACGTTATAATTTAGACTACTTCATTTTATATTTATTTATTAACAGTCGATTGTGTAGCTGTCTGATTAAATTACCAAATCTTTCCTCTTTGATTCAGTCAAAAATGAAAAAAAATCGCGTTATTTTTAGGGGAAAATGCATTGTGAAATAGTGGTTGTAATGTCTAGACGCTTTGGTATAAGGGCACGTAACCCTGTTATACTTCACCGTAACTTAAGTGCAAGAAAGGTATCTTTTTACAACTTATTCCTATTCATAACGCATCGCAACCCTGATTTACAATTTTTTACGCCCGAAATTATAACACAAGGAACATGACATAAACTATTTTAATGTATTCAAAATAAATAACCCGTTTTCTTACCACGTTCTTTAATATACAAAACAAATAGGGACACGTACATTAAAAATACTTTACACTTTATATACTGCACTAAATCGTTTTGCTTCTGTTGAATAAATGTACAGTTTTATCAACTGAATATAAAAATCTTTTATTATAATACTTATTACTAAACTCTTTACAAAAGTTTCCACTATGTATTAAGCTATATTTTTATATAACTAATGCACCAAAAAATTGAAGAAGAAAGTTCCAAAAATCTGAAAATTCATCGTGGTAAAAGGTAAAAATTAAAATAAAAAAATGTGAACTGGATTTCATAAAACTTTTGGAATTTAAAAGGTACGACGGGTAATTTACCTATGACACGTAGAACATTGCGAGGGTTTTCCCAACACAGTAAAACAAAAAATTGTGACTAAATTATACATGAATTTTCGGAGTATTTACAATTTGATAGATTAAATAAGAAACTACGTCTTTAAGTAATAAGTGACAATATTTTGTTTCTCTTCAAAAATATTCAGAAATGTTTCAGTTTCTTTATATGAGTAGATTTAAAAAACAAACCTGAAAAATAAAATAGGTTTTAGACCGATAAAAGAATACTATAAAGCGATTGGCACTGCGACAAGGATATTATTACATCAAATGTGTAATTTATTATGACAGCGTGATGAAGAGGAATTGTATAACTAAATGACTAGGTCATAGAACACTGTGTCAATTATCTATGAAAATAATTTAACAGGAATTAAAACATAAAAATATCGGCAAGTAATACAAAACCGAAGGTTCCGGGTTCGGTTCCTAGCCGGGGCCTGGAAAATTATTACATGCCCAAACCCACCGTTCCTTAACCCAAAATAGTTGCTAGTTGTTAAGGCGACTTTTTTTAGATCATCAGCTCTGTAAGGCTGGTTTGAATCTCTAGAGGTTTTACCAAGTAAAACGAGGAGTGAGGTGGTTTACATTTGTCTTCCTCACTGAGTTGAAAAGTATGGCTATCAGCATCCCGAGCCCTCCGAAACGCACACATTTGCCACCTTCCAAATGACACCTTCACCTCATTCACCACAGGGTCTGGCTGTTTAATAAAATTCATTACTTTCAGAGAAGATAACTCTGATAAGTGTCTTTTACACCTCTACCTCTTCTGTTTTTAAATGATTCAGTCGTTTAATTGGGTGATTATGTGATAAAAACAGAACTATGTTTTGTAGCCCTGGAACTAACAGATTGAGTGGAAGTAATAAAACACTCCACCTGTCTGTTATTGGTAATGAGGTGACTTATCATCATAAAAACACTTTCTAGCCTACTTTGCTTTCAACAGCTTAACGAAAAATAAAAATAGACTTTTTAAAAACTGTGACGCATTAAACAAATTACGGAAATATGATATTAGAGAAAAAATGTTTTTTCCAAATAATCTACGATAACATAAACCTCGACTCTAATTGGTTTCCCAAACACTTTTGGAAAAACATAAAACCCGCACAAAACAAAGATGACGTTATGATCTGTATTGAACGTGTTAAAAGAAACCGAACAGTTTTTAAAGTATGTAAACGTAATGAGCAGTCTAGCAATTGTGAAAATAAAACGAAATTTAGTACAGAATCTGTGCCACCCACGACCATGAGGCAGCATCTTGCCCGTGGGACTTGCAAACCCTATCTTAGACGGAAATACGATTTTATAAAATGCAACCTATTAGAAAGCGGGACACGTAGCCTATATACGTAAGAATGTAAGTACGCAACCGTGCGTACACGCGCACATCTAACGAAAACTTCTTTTTTCGTACACATTCCCACACCATGAAAAGATATAAAAGAAGGGAAAATAGTAAGAATAGGCCTTAAACTAACGCCGCAAAGATATCGTTCCTCCTTAAAGATATAAAAAAATAATAAATTTCTAAGAGAATTGCGCACGGCACTTGAAATTAAAGTACAAAGAAAAGGATACGGTAGCTGCTGCTATTGTATTATTTTGAAAAATCCCATCACGTTGCTCGAGAGATCAATTTTTTGAAATAACAATCTTCACAAAAATGCAGATCATATTTTCAGTTTTATTAATAGAAACTGATCAAAACTATTTGTTGAAACTTAATTTTGGTTACTGGGTTGATAATAAAATAAAATTGTTTACTGGGTTGATAACAAAAGCCCAAATAAAATTGGAACAGCATACAAAACTATCAGCTTTTATTTCTGCTAATACCAGGATAACAAAGTTCGTTCGCTAGTGCTAGTGGCTGGTAGATTTACTTTGTTCAAACTAGTTTTTAAAATTTATTTTGAGTCGTACCAACTGCTTAGTCATTGGCGACTACGGTGGATCATGTAACATTGACTGGGGGATTTGACACGTGATAATTTCCCGACCCTGGCCGGGAATCGAACCCGGAACCTCCCCGTGGCAGGCCAATGCGCTAACCACTACGCTACAGAGGCGGCCCCATACTAGCTTGTTTTCATAACTGTTCATCTTAGCAAAGTACTGCTAAAAATGTTTTTAACAATCTAGTCAATATTCTTACTTACGATTAGATTGTAGATTCTACTGTATTTTAAAAAAATGTTGTTTTGCGAAACTCAGAAATATTTTTGGCCGTACTGAGTACACTTTGTAAATTTTACTGATTCCGTTTGTGGATAATATAAACCAATTATTTAATCTTTTTTAAACAGAAAACGAGATCTATTTATTACAGTTTTCAGGAGTTATTAATAGTTATATCCGTGAATTTTAAAAAACTCACCAAGAAATATTGTGAAACGGTAAACAGCAAGGTTATCAAGATAGGGTGATTGGTTTATCTTGAAGTCTCAGTACAGAGGCAGTTACAAAAAAACCTTTTTGTTTAGGCGATCATACGAAGTGAATATTTAATAAAATTAGGTGTTGATTATACTCGAGTAAAAATTAATTATCCGAAATGACTATTTTATTAACATTTATCAATATTAAAATTAAATCCACGGATTAAATATTTTTATAAGTGATCAAGTTTGGCTTCAAAAATAACGAACGCATTGGTTTAAGGATTACACACTCTTCACATCACGTACAGAATAAAGTACAAAATAAACGGACATATTCTCTACCACGCTACCGGGTGAATTTAATATACTATATGTAAAATGTTGTAGATTAGTACAACTAATTACTGATAACAAAGATAGATATACCTTGTACCACCTGCTAGTATTAGTGATAAAAACGTGAGGGCGGAAATAGGAGGGTCGAGACAACGAATGGGGCGTGTCTCTGTTGTGCATGACGTCATTAATAAATGTAAAAACCACGCAAACTTCTATTTACCAAACATCCCTTTAATCATTCACTCAGTGTTTAAATCCATTACATTCAACCGCAACTCTTCTGTAAATTTTTTTCACACCTGCCTGATAAAAAACTAAACAATATAACATAGAAAATGTATCACATTAATTTTATTATTAAATAATCAGCAGGCAATTCCGAAAAGGCGTTAATAATTTGTAGGGTTTCTTAAGGCCGTTGGAATTACTAATACGGTGGTGAAATTTTATTTCCCGTTGTGCTGTACAGGTAGAATGTACTTTGTAACACTTCGTAAAATAACAACAAAAAGTAGAGCAAAATGCAAGTAATGCAACATAAAATAAATGAACTTAGTTGTTACGTAAAATAATATATGTACTATATGCCAAAAAATATCCGAATTCAGTATAGATTATAATGACAAGTGAAAATATTTGGAGTAAGGGAAGTACAGGCTGTACTTCTGCACAGAAGGCAAAAATGGTTTTTTCTGTTTAACGTCCGACTGGTTTGTTTGCAATTACTGCTAATGCTAATATTACTGCTAATGCCAATAATACATTAAATTAAAATTTTTTAATTAATACGCATGTCCATTTTATTAATAGACCACCGAGTGATTGTGTCAAATCAAAGAATGTTACACCCTAATCGCACATTTTAAAATCTGTGCGAGAATATAGATATTTTGTTTTTAATCCGGTCTCTTCGTATTTCATTTATTATTTGTTTGAAAAATTTTGTAAAAGGTTTTCATTACAATATACAGTCTGAATCTACATTCAAATTTCAGCAGTTTACCGCAACATTTACCATTTAAAGCAGCTTACTGTTTCATTATGGTATATTAAATATGCAAGAAGGATTACCTTAGATTTTGAGAGTAGATATATTGGAATTTATTGTCCAAAATAAGTCGGTTTCGCTTAACAAAATCAAATAAATTTTGTAGACCGCTGATTTCATCATCTGTAACAAAATAAAATAAAACAGGAATATAAAAAAATTATTCAGTATAATAAGCAGAAATTCGGAAAAAGATACTCTCTCTTTGTATTAATATAAAACAAACTACTAGACCGACACTGTTATCTCGAAAAAGTTATCATTCTTAAACTATTTAAATATTACTATATCCTAAACAATAACAATTACGTTTTCTGATAATTACTTCTGATTTCGTGATCCACAAAGGTTATTTAAGGATAGGCGATATAATAAAATCGAGTTAAATTTGTATTCTGCATCAAACGGCTACGGGTTTAAGTTTACAAAGACGGAAGTCTAGAAACACAATTTCTTGGCTGGTATTGGAAGTGGAAAAGAGCGGATGTTATGAAAATTCCTATAAAATATTTTGTGAGATAAAAGATTTTTCTGTAGAATTATAAATCCTATTATCAATTAATAATTCAAAGGGGAATTTCATAAAAAGGTGAAAAAATAGAGCAGAGATGTACTACAAGCATACAGTGATTCAAATGAAACGTGCGTCTACGTCCGAAACAAAATATGCAAATCATATCCCATTTATCTGAGTGTCAATAAAGGTGAAAATGGCAGTAAACCAATTATATTTTCTGAAAGAGCGATGAAATAGTGAAAGTGTGCGAGATCAGGGAGGACAAGAAGTAATACTAATTTTTACTAATGAGAAGGGCGAAATGGACAGGGTGTAGCCTAACTGCCGGTGTTTAACCAAATCACCGGGCTAATGAAATAACCGGTAAAACATAGTATTAATCGAATTCAGCAAGCAATCTCCGGCAGTCGGGCCCTAATTAATTCTAAGGCCCTACGCGTACTCAGCTACTCATTCTCAACGCGGAGCATCTTCTTTTTCGTACATTCCCCTTCGTGCCCGTAGCTCTATCCTTTTCCTTGTTTGTAACAATAAATTCCCCGTTCCTCTAAACACTGATCCGGCTACACTGTTTAATTGTTTTTCGTATAAACCAGTACATAGAGTTGTAATCAATTCGGAAGGATTAACTTTAAACATCGTTTATTCTCTCTCCCTTTATCATCTAAAACCCTCTCCCGCTCTAGCACAACCATTACTACCCGGAACGTTGTTCTATTTTAGCTGATCGCTTATTGACGGAAATTAACACTTTGGTCTTAAATCTTATTACAATCACGCCGCAACAGAAAACAACACACAAAATCAACACACCCAATTCCCGACAGAATCAGATATACATCACTAAATCACTACAGTGGTGATTAGTCTGTCGAAACAGACTGATTCGTTAAATATTTATCGAATCAACCGACAACAGAATTAAAACAATGGTTTTATCATTAAACTAATGATTTAGTACTCTCACAATGACTGTTTTTCATAAATTAAAATAAATTACTTTAATGCAGAAATTTTCGAAACTAATTAAAAATATTATTACTAGCTTATTTTATTAATTATTAAAAAAACTTAATTTATTCTTACGCAAGACTTAAATTTAAGCCTGCATTCAAGAGGAGAAAGACAATTAATAGGCGAGAGAAGCTTCCAACTGACTCAGAATGTTACTTAATATACGTAACTAGAAAAAATAGTTTTCGTTTTTTTTGTCATTTCATTAATTAATGAAATACTATGTTTACACTATTATTAATTGTTTATGTGTAATATTAATATCAAATATATTCTTACTTACTTTTTTGCAGAAGATACTTTTTTGCAGAAGAAAATAGGAAAGTTCCAAATGATTTGTGGAAGTATCAGTAGGACATTGGCGAAAAAAGCTACCACAAACACAATAATGAAATTTTATAAAACAATGGCAGCTCCAATACTCCTCTATGGTAGTGAATCTTGGGTCACATCAAAAACACTTGAGAGTAAAGTGCAGGCAGCGGAGATGAAATTTCTTCGCAGAACTAAGGGCTGTGACAGGAGAGATCACATCAGGAATGAGGAAATAAGGAGGGAGCTGAACATCTTCTGCTTGAATGAGAGAGTTGCATCGTATCGCCAACAGTGGAAAGTACATGTTGAACGAATGTCAGCCGATAGGCTTCCACTGAAAATTTACAAGTATCAACCGGTAGGCAAAAGAGGTATAGGCAGACCACGGAAAAGGTGGCAATGATTGTACCATAAGGAAAAAAAACAAATTTTATAAGATAGACTTAAATTTATCATTGATAAAATATGAATTACATATTTAACATAGATGTTTTCTAAAATTATTAATATAAGCTGAATGTGAGTCGGAACAGGCCATAGCCTAATCCCTGTTTGAAAGAAGAAGAAGAAGAAATATATTCTTACGCAAGACTGAAGTTTAAGCCTGTATTCAACAGGAGAAAGACAAGTACATAATAGACGAGCGAAGCTTTTAACTGACAGAATCTTGCTGAATATACGTAACCAGAACAAATAGTTTTCGTTATTTTTACTTTCTCTTGCCTATATGAATATATAGGAAGGAAAGTATTGTTTTCATGTCGATTTTTCGAAATCGAGTTTTCACCGGATCTATACGTTTTCAGACCCCCTGAACCCAAAAAACATGTTTTTAGCGATTGGTCTGTGTGTGTGTCTGTGTGTGTGTGTGTGTGTGTGTGTGTGTGTGTGTGTGAACAGAATATCTCAAGAACGGAACATCGTACGAACTTGAAACTTGAAACTTAAGTTACATACCACTACCGGACGCGACACGAACATTTTCATCAAAATCGGTCAACCGGAAGTAGTAGTTTATTCGTATAATTTTTCAGTTTTTTGCGATTTTCTCAAAAACTGGTCCTACGATTTTTTTTTAAATCGCCTATTTTACTCAATTTTTTATTCTCTACAAGATAGGGTAGGCGCCATGTTTGCTGAAATTCTCGGTGAGGCTGTTTTCACGTAAAAACGTTGTTTTTTTAAGATTACGGCTTTAATATAAATTTTAGCGCAAAAACTTATATAATAAAAGTTGTAGAGAATTTAAAAACCTACAACTTCTGTTTCAAACATTTTTTTGTATAACGCTTAGTTTAGCGGTAATTTGCGATTTTCTGTTTTTTTCTCACGAAAACGTGAGAAAAATCGATTTTTTTAACATTTCGGGCTTAGTATGCATTTTACGACAAAAGTGTATATAATAAAAGTTATAGGAAAAAGATCTACAACTTTTGTTTAGAGAATTTTTCTCTACAGAGCCTAGTTTAGAGAGAAAGAGTGATTTTCCGTATTTCTAAGCCAAACTGAGGTTGATTTTCATTTTGCATCATTCACTCATGATTAAAATAAGGTTATGTTTTTGAGGTTAGTTTTTTGTTTATTTCTAATATTTTTTTAATAATGTTAGGTTTATTGTTAATTATTTGCATTGGCAAGAGAAAGTTGTGTGAGTGTTTCACACCAGATTTTTTGACATTTCATTTATTAATTTCACAACTGTACAAACTTAGCACAAGTGAAAATGATAAAAAGTAAT
The DNA here is from genome assembly GCA_035578175.1 of Catonia carolina. NCBI lineage: Eukaryota > Metazoa > Arthropoda > Insecta > Hemiptera > Achilidae > Catonia > Catonia carolina. The sequence goes on along the minus strand of JAQMRL010000001.1, from coordinate 144,237,559 downwards.
TATAAAAAGTGGTTTTGAAACCTTCCAGGAGATCGCTGTCCAGTAACAGTGTTCCAACGGTTATACGGGCTTAGTTAATTTACCTGATGATATCTCTGCTCCATCGTTGTTTCAGCCTTCGTACAGTGTTATTAGGTAAATCCGGAGAGTCACGGTCGGCAATTGAGCGTTGGGATTATTTCGCAGTTTATCTTTGAAGCGTTGTATACTTTGTGGAAAACGTTGTTGATGTATGGGATTTGTGAATCAGAATGTAGGGTAGAATTTGATACATAATATGGAGAATCAGTAATTTGACAAGAAAATTTCGACTGGAACATTGTATTTTTGCGATGACTGATGGTTTTGCATAACAGTGGATTTGAACAGCGTAGACATATAAATTGGTTTTAAATAGGATTTATAAGTAAGTAATTTTAAGTGTAGTGGAAGTTTGGAAGGCCTAGAAAGTAAGGAGTAGATTTGTTTTCATCTCTAATCCAACGATTGCGTTTTTTAGTAACATGCTGGTTCGAAGTCAATCTCTTATCAATATACAGATCAAGATATTTAATTCTGTCTGTTTGGGGTAGCGGGTTGCCGTACAAATAAACTGGATTTCAATAATAGTTCCTTCGTAGCGTAAAAGTAGAGTGGACAGTTTTGGCAGTATTAATTTTAATTCTCCAGTTCGTGAATAATGTTGCAATATTATTTGGATGATTATGCAAATTCGCTATTTTTAAAAGAAACTAAATATTTAGTTTGCTATAGCCTGGTTCGATTCCCGACTAGTGTCTGAAAATAACCCATCGTTCTTACACGTTTGACATATTCCAACCCAAAAATCTTAGCAGTAGATTACAATATAAGTTGTTTGTTAAATAAATTTTTAGTTTGTATAGCCTGGTTCAAATCCCGACTAGTATCTGAAAATAACCCATCGTTCTTACACTTTTGAAATATCCCAACCCAAAAATCTTAGCAGTAGATTACAATATAAGTTGTTTGTTAAATAAATTTTTAGTTTGTGTAGCATGGTTCAAATCCTGACTAGTATCTGAAAATAACCCATCGTTCTTACACTTTTGACATATTCCAACCCAAAAATCTTAGCAGTAGATTACAATGTAAGTTGCCACAAAATAAATAGTAGGAACCGCAATTTTGCTAGAAATTACGTAGTATTTAATTTCGGCTACTTCAAGATTATTTTTAGGCAGAAAATCAAACCTCAGACAGAAATTTTGATTACCAATTTTCGGTGGAATAAAAACTCACACAGATTAGCCGATTAAGTCAAATCATTTTTACACACAGCTAAAATATCTAAAATATAAGTAGGCTACTACACAGCTTTTTGGAGAGAATAATTACCTTTTGATTTGTGAATTTTTAGATTAATGAAGCTTCATTATCTTTAACAGATAATTGTCAGAAAGTAGGTTAATCCGCTTTTACGGGTGCCATTTATGCTCTTCTCAATAAGTACTGAAAAATACCTGACGGTTACTTATTACTGTCAAGTAATTAATTGCATAAATACACCGAGAATAGTTTGACTTTCACGCGTACATGAAAGTTGTTCCATATTTGAAATTTCAATAAAATATTATGCAACTACATTTTATGGTTCTTTTCCTTGTACTTAGCATACACTTCCTAACAAACTTAAAATTCTGACGAGTTCCCGATTGTACTTAATAAACAAAAAAATTTTTATTAACGAAAAATACAACTTAATTGAAATAAATAATATTACACTTGGAAACCTGGCGTAGTGGTTAGTCTGCCAGATAAAAATCATTACTTCTCTTTCTTTTTGAATTAAATCGTGGTTGTTAGTGGCCATGATGGTTTGACTGTAGCTGGGTTTTAAATTTTAAATAAATTTATTTTGCCCTAACAGTCAGGTGGAGTGTTAAATTATTTGCATTCAATCTGCTAGTTCCAGGGCTACAAAAATAGTTCTGTTTCTTATGACATGGTTAGCCAATTATATGACTGAACCATTTAAGAACAGAAGAGGTAGAGGTGTAAAAGACGCTAGTCAGAGTTATCTCCTCTGAGTAATGAATTTCATTATACAGCCAGACCTTATGGTGAATGAAATAAAGGTATCTTCGCAGGGTGCAAAAAACATGCTTTTCGGAGGACCCGGCAAGCTGATAAGCATTGGCTACTGTTCCAGTGAGAAAGTCATGGTAAACCATCTCACTCCTCGTTTTACTTAGTAAAGCCTCTTAAGATTCAAGCCAACCTTTCGGCTGATGACCTGAACAACAACATAAATTTATTAGATCCTAGCCGGGATTCCAGCTTGCGACTTTCACCTAAGCCGTCAAGCGCTTTATCGACTGAGCAAAGAGGTGCCATATTATAACTTTAATTAGTTTTTCCGTTTGCCCCAGCCTCAATGGCGCATGGAGAGTGCGAACTGTGCATAGTCGTTGCAACTTGTTACCTGTACAATGTACAATTTATTCTACTAACGCGATCGACGGTCGACGAATAAACAAACTGATCATTAAAGGCGAAACGGGTAGTGGCAGAATTATTCCTGCGAAATGGAGAGGGCAGGTTCATATGCCATATTAAATGGCACTATCGGTACTAAGGACAGTAGTTAACATTCATAATAATTTATGAATTCTATAGCGCATTCATAATTTATGAGTGTGTATTATTGAGTGAATGTATTATTAGCTACAAAGTCCGTCTGCTTAACTGAACTAGTAGGAACGATTATCTGAAATCTCCGTATTTATGCGTATTAGTTTACGTTCATGTACATTTATAATTACTGATACTTAAACAAGTAAGTTATGTACAGTACAAAATCATTAGGCAATCTGTAGCCAACAACAAAAATAGCAGTAAAGATTAAAACATTATTTTTTGTGATATACAATACAAACAAAAGAATCTTTTCAATATTATATTTTTACCCTGCGTAACAAATTTTGGTGTGAAACACTCACACGACTTTCTCTTGCCAACGCAAATAATAAACAATATAACCTAACATTCGTATTAAAACATTAGAAATAAACAAGAAAACTAACCTCATAAAACATAACCTAATTTTAATCATGAGTGAATGATGCAAAATGAAAATGAACCTTAGTTTGGCTTAATAATACGGAAAATCATTTTTTGACGCTAAACTAGCCTCTGTAGAGAAAAATGTTTAAAACAAAAGTTGTAGATCTTTTAATTTTCTATAAATATGTTTACCACACTTTTGTCGTGAAATGCATACTAAGGCTGTAATTTAAAAAAAATCTATTTTTTACAGGTTTTCATGAAAAAAAACCAGAAAATCACAAATTACCGTAATATGTCAACTCTTGTCATTACAGTTCTTGAGTTTTAATGGTAGCTCTGACCTTGAGAACACAGCGATGGAGTGGGTAGCAGTGCGGGGTCATTATCGTACATTTCTACAAACATCGTACACATTACATTAATTAAATTATACGTGTCAATTATCCATTTAACTAACAATTTTAAAAACTTAAATTTTAAATGGTAGTTTTACGTACTGTATAGCCTATATCTATTTTTCATGAAATGTTATTTTCAATTTGGAATTTAAGTTGTGAGTGTGTGTTCACCAACGCAGACTATGTTTTTAGTTATAGGCTTTAGTAGTAGCAGCTAGGGTCGGCCGCGCGAGACACCGTTTAACCTCACGGATTGTACCTATGCACAAGCTAAGGCTCATATGTAGGCAGAGACTTACTCAATAAAAAAGTGACCTATCTAAGAATATTAATGACATATTTTGGCAAATAAGCTCACTTTAACAAACAAACAAAAATTGGACGTAAAGTGACGCACGTTCAATTACGATATATAAGCTATTATTTCTGGTTGAAGGGTCACGACACTTTCAAATCGATGGACATTAAAAATGAAATTCAGATAAAATTGTTTTCGTATTACGTATTTTGTCCACCTATTTGATTCCATTCATATTAACTGGGGTAGCAAAAAGATAACAAAACAACAACCAGAACGGCATATATGTCGAGAGTATAGGGGAGGCGTTAGGAAAAACAAGGAAATTGAGAAAGTTTGTTAACAACAGAATATTAAACTTCAACTTTAACAAACAACTTCAGTACGTACGCAAATTCGCTAATCTAACTAAATGTGTCTTGCCGTTTAACTTTAGCGAGAATTCTCTTGGGAAATAACGCATTTAATTATCACGGTTCATCATTATATTACTTGTTATACGGTTGGAAACAGTGGCGTTGCTTTTAATGTTTTGCAGCTATACTTCTGTTAGCAGACCTACGAATACAACTATAGTCGGTACTCGCGTTCTGAGGTAAAGAGTTCTGTTGTGAATTTCTTATAAGGTGTAAAGGCTACGTAGAAACGAGGTTGAACCAGGTTAAATGTACAGAACTAATTATTAATTTTACTTACAACTGCGTTGTCATATCTACTACTGTTCCTTCAAACACTTAGACGAAATATGCTAATTTACCACGGATTTACATTATCATATTATCATTTGAAACTTCCAAAAACTACCTTGAGGTATTAGAATAATAATTTTAATTCAAAATAAAACCCAACTTTTTAAATTATATTATTTAAATTGATCTGATATTGAACTAACCGATAAAATAAAAATATTTTAAAAATAGCATATTTGGTTCCAGAAAGGAAAACGTAAATATACACAAATCAAATACGGAAATAAAGAAAATTGTTACGAAAACGATAATAAACTTTATAAGATTAAAACTAATTACAAAACAAATATTCAACAAAATAACAGAACCAAAATAATGTGGTTATTAGCGACCAAAATCCACAAATATAATTACTTATAGCCTATCTTAATCTTATTTATTTTACAAAGTCTATAAAAATTATTTCAATAAAAAGCTAAACATTTAAAAAAAAATTTTACAATAGAAAGTCAAGATATAATTTTTATAACAAATAAAAAATGCGAAACCAACAATAAAAAATTAGTTTAAATAAAAAAACTTATTGGACGATCCACATTGGATCACGCTGTCACCAGATGAACTTAAGCCCTTCAGCGTAAAGTACTGCAGTAGAGGTTTCTTTATTTTGAAGCAGAAAGAAATCCGAAAGAGAGTTGCTGGCCTATAACAGGAAGTTAAATACTTCCACGAAATGAAAATTTCAGCAGATTTAAAAACTTTTTTACTTGATCTTGAGCAGTAATCTCATTTTGAAATTGGTTGTTTCATTGAGCTGCTGTGAAAATACTGGAAGTTTAATAATTTATTTTTTCATTAAAAATATATTAGCCTAGTAATTTATTAAAAAAAATTACATAAAAAAGTTATATTGCATATACATAATAATATGTAAACATGTTTCCCATGTAGGATGTATCAATTTAGAGCCCCTTTTTTTAAACACCAGGTCGTCCAGAATAAAAATATCAGGATGTGGGCTAACAGGTTTAAGGGTGTAATAATTTCCTTCAAGTACTGCCTACCGAAGCTTAAGAGCCATTTCTGTAATTTAGATTTAAACTTGATGATGTTCCGTATACTTTTACAATTTCGGGGAAACAGTCTGTATAGTTTGGAGGGGGGGGGTAGGTAACAAAAATGCCTTCGAAATAGTTTTTGTAGTTCTATGCAAAGAAATTTAATGATAGTTTCTTTTTATGTATCATTAAATTATAAAATAACAAGCAACTGCCCCCGCACACAACGCAAGTTTACTGCAAACCTAAGAGAGGTGCATTAAATTAGCTGATTTATTGATATTTCCGGTTTCACTCTAAACTTCATTATTTTTTGGTATCACTTTAAGAATTATAATGCCGATTTTCACAAATATTTGGACAGGTACATGAAGTATATTTATTGCTTTAGGTAGTTATCCCTTACAAGGAGATTCTAGAAATTCAAAAGCTGTACTTTTTTAAAATATTAGTCTATGAAGAGACTGCACACAACGGCCGATTCTCGGAAAATTACCCACCTTCTTTTTACTTTTATGGCGCAAGTGGTCGAAGTGCAAATCTACTAATTCTTCTGCTCACCCCATAAGAAACCGAATTTCAGCTCTCTAGGTGATCGGGAATTTTAAAAATAAGTGATCAGTGAATCATTGAGCGCTTCTGCATTAATCTTCTTCTTCTTCTTCGTCACAATCATCCAGTGTCAGAATACAGGCCTCTTCGTCAGCCTCCATAATCCTCTGCTCTGCGCCATTACTACCCAATTAAATCCGGTCACCAGTTTTAAATAGTCTCATCACCGTGTTTATGGACGATCTCTATTTCGCTTTCCCAGCCAGGCCTCCTCTGCTAAACCACCTTGTTTCATCAATCATCCGTTTGTTTTATTGTAAACCGGGCTCATCGCCAATTTAGTGATGCCACGTGCTGTGTTACGTCCACTGATTTAGTCCTCTGCCGAATATCCTCGCTTCTTACTCAGCCTTTAAATTTAATATTTTTCCCCTCAACCTTTGTGTTTTGGCCAGCGTTTCCCATCATACTTATGTAAATTACCATGTTTGTGCAACGTACGAGAGAACAGGAAGTAAATATTGATTTAACGGCTCTCCTTAGTCTTACGGGAATTTTCTGATTCTTCGGGATTTTACTCTGCCATCCGAACTAACACCACGCTTATCTTATGCGTCATTCTATTTCAGCGGTTTGGCTTGTTTTTCCACATTTAATGACTTGCCCGAGATATGTATTCATCGGCACGCTGAATAACAGTCATTAACCATAATACCTCTGTTTACATTTTGGTATAATTTTTTTGTCTCAGTTTAGCTTCAATCCTATACTTTCGGATTTGTTCTTTACTTTTATCAACATTCATTGCTATTATTCAAAGCTGTTTGCTATTAGGACCACATCATCAGCACATTTTAAATGGGTCAGCCTTTTCCCATAAACCGTAATCCCCTTGTCGTCCCGATCCAAGTCAGAAAACAAGTCTCGTAATACCGTTATAAATAGCTTAGGGCTCATGAGTTTCCTTGTCTTACAACTCGAGAACGGGACTTGATTGTGTTCTTTTATGTAATTGCATCACCAACACTGCTTTTTCACAAATTAATTGCAGTAGTTCGGCATTCAAACCACTTCAAACTTCATCAATTTTGCATTAATATTTTTAGAGTTTTGAATAATTTTATTTTTCCCTTCCCTGCGCTAATAATAAGACGAACACAATTAATTGCTACTTTATTAATCACACTGACCTATTTTTTACTACTGCTGTTGTTACTGTTTTTTTGACGTGCTATTCCTCTAAGCACAAGGTTCAGCTCTTTTGAGAGAGTAATTAATTACTTAAAAATAAAAAATGTTCTATTCGTTAAGAAGCTAACGTAGAAGTTAGTAATGCACTGACAATTGTTAATACTGAAACTTGCTTACTTGTGTTGTTTGTTTAGTATTATAAATACTGAAAAAATCAGTCGAATCATTACAGTTAAACAAAACTGACTTTTTACGTAAGTTAGTATGTGCGAGTGTAAGTAAAACGCTTTATACGTATAAGTTCAGCGAGATAAAACTGTGAACTGATGGGAAAAGTTGAAAATGGTATTTCCGCTGATGCGCAAGTGGATTTCTTTCGAGTTTTCTTTGCTCACAAAATTCACTGATCTCGAAATAAGTTGTCTTATTTGCCTGAAGCGTTTTTCTTTGAGAAATTCTGTAAAAACCAGCTTTTAACCAACTTAAATTAGAAATAAAGTTACGGCATAGGCTTAACTAAATTCTCGAATGATGAAACACAGCGTTAATTATTTAGTTTCTCTCAATTTCGTTATGTACCACACTTGTTACGTTTTAATTTTATAAATCTATCGAGTGTAGAATTAGTTAAGTGAACCGTAGATGACGAAAATTATATTAATAACAGATGGCAGTAATAACAATGAAATATTATGATTTTTAATTACATTGAACAAATATAAATTATACCTTACGCTTTATTTTTCTATTAACTTATTACATTTATTACAATAGTAAAACAGATGCAAAACTTTAAGCTTCAAGACTGAAGTAATGGGAAAAATATGAAAAACGTATCTCACGAGATTTATTCCATGGATGGTAAAGAATTCTTCTCTGTGTGTAATTCAGTAGAACAGTAAATTGTGTAAACAAGTGTATATTTTGACCGCCTCCGTGACGTAGTGACTAGCGCGCTAGCCTATAAAGCGAAAGGTCCCAGGTTTGATTCCAGGCTACGGTCTGGAAATTTCACCACGTTAAATCCAACCATAACAACACCAAAATCCACAGTAGTAGCTAATGACCAAGCTACCGATGAAACTTTAAAAAAACCAAAAAATAATGTATTTTAATAGGGACTCCTCTCTTCCATTAGATTCTAAATAAATACTAATGTAGGCCTAATTATTTCTCGTAAAAATCAAAATTTGTAAATAAGTTTACTCACTACTCATATATGTTTAATTATAACAAAATTTGACGTCTGTCATGAGCAAGTGCATTTTTCCAGTCGTATTACTTTTTGTTAATTACAGGTACTGGGAATTCGTAATATTACAGCTTAATCCCACCGTGCGAAAACTTTTCAAAACCTAGGATATCCCATCCTAAACTAAACTAAAGACCTTCAGTCTTGCAGACAACGCCGATTGAACAACAGAGTAGGCGAATCTTAACAGTTATTTTAGTAATTATATTATTATTAAACATTTATAATATTTTGACTGAATTTCTTAATTGGTCTTCCCAAAGAAAGCTCTTGGTCAGAGGTATCAAACTTGGAACCTTTCGCTTTGTAGTGTGGCATGGTAACTGCTACACTAAGGAGGTGGTGTCAGATAGTTTTCTTTTTGTGTTTAAATATTATTAAGTTGTATAAATAGATTATGTATTTAGTTGCGTTTGCGTTATGTATATAACTGTACATATCTTCAGTATGTGCGCTGTATAACCTAATAATGCACAGTACATAAATATTTTTATCTTCTTTGATTACTGTATACTATAGTACGTTTTTAAAACAAATATAGCCTACATATGTAAATTATAATTGACAACTTGGCGTTTTTCAATTGTGTACATCCATAGTACTACATACATACTGTACTGTATTTCAGAAATTCAAACATCCCTTTTTTCCCATAACCGGATTTTCTCATATCTGCCTTACACTAGGTCTCAATTGATCCGGATAAGGGTTTTTTTTAATGTAAGTCTATATTAATACAAGCCGTTTCACTGGCATAGTGTTAGCGTGCTGAACTACAACACAGGTCCCAAATACGATTCCCGGCTGTGGTCCGGAATTTTTAGCATTTTAAACTCAACATTTCCAACATAACCCACTGTGTTTTGAGTGAACCATAAAAACTGTCTCTCATTGCAGATGGATGGCCTATAAAAGACTCTGGTAACGCAGAATTTGAACTGATTTATTAGCAACGCAATTAATAGATTCATAACCGAACGTCGGATTAACCAAATCAAGCCATATATCAAAATATCAAACGAAACTAAAAATAATGTAAGCAAAACTTTATCAACGATGATTTTCTTTCGTTATTAATCTTACGCATTGTTCCTTATCCACTTATTATAAAAAAGAAATATTATATATTTACATAAAGCTTGAAAAGAAATGCTCAGAAAAAAGACAAGATCGCGTCAATTTATTTCACCTTTATCTACTCTGTAGCGAAATAAAAAGCGAAGTATTAATAAAACATGAAATGATTTGCTGAAGAAAAAACAAAATACAAAAACGGAAGAACAAAAACTGTTTAAAGGATGAAAATTGTGGCTTTAGTTTTTAGGTCGGCTGAAGCCCGGGGGTTGTGTACTCGAGCAGTGACGTCACTAGAGATCGATTGCCAGTGAAAGGGGGAGGGTGGGTAAAGGATGCGAAGAGATGGCATAAAGAGGTGTGGATAGAGGGCGGGTGGCCACCTAATCAACCAAGGCTAATGAGGAGGGCGACGACAGGTATGTTCGTCCATTCTATAAGCGCACGCGCACGCACGCCAGCTCACAACCGCTTTCTTTTGCTTTAAAACAACAAAATACGTACAAACTTTTCTAACACCATAATTAATTTATTTCCCAAGTAATTATATCCGGGAAGAAAATCATAATAACATTTCTACCGAATTTATTATCAAACTTTTTTAAACAAAGAAACATGAAACTCGTGAACTTAAAAGTTTCGAGGAAAATAATAAATAAAAATAACAATTTTAATAAGAATAGAATATAATTTTTAATTTACTTTTGCAAATAAGTTTTATTTACGAAAGAGTTATACATTAACGTTTACAATGGAATCCTAAAACATGAGCCACTATTTATTGTGTTCAAAAGCGATAAAATCTTTCCAAGAAAAGTTGAATTTATTATATGACAAAGACAATAATTCCACTGCCAGAATTATATCAACAGGTTGTATTTTATTATTTCTGTTTATGTACTGAATAGAGATATTATGCAAATCATATTTTGCCTAAATATGGCAATTCTGTCGATTCAATGTCCACGTGACTTACTACGAATTATATTTTATGAATAAAATTTAAGTTTATTAAAATACGAAAATTGCATTTTATTAGAAAATAAAAAAATATTTTTGTACAAAAGCCTGACGAAATACTTATTCCGTTTATTTATTAATTTACTGAAATCATTAAACCATCAGTTACAATAATGTTGGCTAACTTCAGAAATCTATTCAAATTTCAGTAGGTTTTTTAACTATGTATTTTGAAATTTCATGACTGTACCTTTTAACAACTACTGAAAACGATAAAAATTAGAACTATATATTAAAGTATTTCAAGGAGAACAATTCCCAGTGACAGGACTGTTTTTAAAATTTTATTTTTATTGAGAATTGTACATTATTGACAACCACTCAATTAAATCGTAGCTTTTTTCTGTATTTTTGTCGTGGATTAGACATGAACTCGAACAGGGCCCCCTCAGTGGAGTTTGTTTACGAGTGGCTGTCAGCTGATCACCATACAGTCACTTGCCCAACCGATTTTACTTAACAAATAACAGCGAATCTTAACCACCTGACTGAATGGGCTGGCCCGAAGGCCTACAGGACTTCAACGTTACACAAATATTTGTTTACTATTATTTTGTTAAAATTTTGGAAAGGATGCTTATGTACGTAGGTAAATATAGTTTACCTTATAATGTCTCTGCTCCATCATCTGTGTACACGTCTTGGGCAATTCCCAGGAAGATGTTCATTGTCTCACATATAAGGTGGTTCCGGTGATTAAGAAAGTTGTTCTTAAATTTTAGACAGTTAAAAAAAATCGTTAACGTAAGGTATATGCAAGTCCGTGAGACGTGTTGTGTTTAAGATGTAAGAAGGAGCGTTTTTTATAAGTCGGAGAGTCTTTGAATTGGAGACTTTAGATTCGAGCTACGACAGATGGTTTTGCCGAGCTGTAAATCTGACTCCCATACGTCCACATGGATGTAAGGAGAGTTCTACACCGAAGAACCTTCGCAAAGATTGTCAGTTTAAAACGTTCCGAAACTAGTCCGTACAGTTGTTTCAGTTGAGCGTCGAGCCCTTCTTTTACACATAGACTGTATGTTTATTTCACGTGAGGCGACGATCAATGTACAACCCCAGGTATCGCTTATGGTCACTCTGTGGAAGAGGTATATTGTAAAGAAATACTGGTGGACACGTTTGTCGACGCAATGTAAAAGTCACGTGATATGTTTTGCCTACATTAATTTTTATTCTCCATTTCGTAAACCATAGTTCCAAAAGGGTTAATGAATGCTTGAACATTGTAAGAAGTAATCTTGGGGACATCAGATGAAGGGAACATTACAGTGTCATCAGCAAAAGAAGCTGAAATGGTATGTAGGCTGGAAAGTAAAAATGCTGTGGAGAAATGTAGCTAATATTGAACCTTGTGGGCACCTCTAGTTTTGGGAAATAGTCTGAAAGCTATATTCCTTGGTAACGACAAAAACCGTTTCGATAAAGGGACTGAAATATAAATTAAATGGTAGGAGGGAGTAAACGCAGCTCACTAAGACGTCCGTCCAACCAGACACGGTCAAATGCTTATTTCGTATCGCAAAATAGACCAGCAGAGTATTGATTTTGCTGTAAGGATGAGGCTAAGTAATCAACAACACAATCGGAAACCAAACTGATGGTCCGGGAAAATTTTGTGTTGTTCAATAATGGGTAGGATCCTAGACCGTAATAGTTTTTCAAATAGTTTGGAGGTAGAGTGAAGCGTGTGTTACTTCTCACTAAAAGGAGGCGCTAATTTGTAACAGCTTAAATAAAATTTAACCTAAGGGGTAGTGGTTTCGTAAATTTTGTCTTTATAGAATAGATGAACAGGAAATATTTAAAAAATAACTACTTCATGTAGTTTGTCTTGTTGGAGTTAGTAGGTATGGAATACAACATTATTTGATTTGAAACACTGCACATCAATCTGGTAAAGCGAAAGCGTACTCAGATAAATACAGTTGTAAATTTACCCAAACCTCCTTTGCAGAGAAATGTTTTTAAGGAGAGTCGGTGGGGTCCCGATATATTTTCATTTGATGTCGATTTAACAACGATAGTTTGTTCAGAAAGCGCGCTGAACCTATTTTCTGAGGATTACGATCATCAAAAGAAATTTTCTGTTTGTAAAACCCGTTGTTTGTCTTTGTTAATGAAAAGTTTACATTTTATTTAAAAACACCTAACTTAGAAAGGCCCCTGTATTTCTTAAAATTGAATTATCTTACTAATAAAACTATATATGCCGGCCGCATTGGCGTAGTTGATAACGTAATCGCCTCTCATCATGCGGTTTTGGGTTCGAATCTCACTCAGGCACGGCATTTTCATACGTTACAAAAAATAATTTCATCATTCATAGTTACAACCCAACGTCGTCGCTAATGACCACAGTAGTTGATGCGACGTTAAATAAACAAAGAAAAAAACTATTTAATTCCTTACCTAGTTATCTGAAATCGAAATGGATTGCAAACAAAATGTATCAATTTCGACAACATACATAGTCTATACATAATAGTCTACATACTGTTACACGTTCAACATTTTGTATTACGATACGACTATTTTATCTGCGTTAATTATAGGATAAAAACAATAATTTAATAGGACTAGGTTTAAGTAAGAATATTGAATACTATGTATTTTTATCTCTACCAACAAATCAACCGGATATTGACATTTGAATGCAATCTTAAACAATAAAAATTATACCTAATAAATAACTAATTTTTTTTAAAACCCCTATGTGGGTTGCAATCTGTTCAATTTAAGAACAAACCCCATGACCCAATGAGATGAGGATGATGTGTACGTTGTGTAGCTTGTAAATGAGGTGTAGTACTGACTCAGGCCGACCATTCCTGAGAGAGAATGGTTAATTGAATCCAGACCATCAAAGTACACCGGTAACCACTGTCTCGTATTCAAATCCGTATAAAAGTAACTGTTTTTACTAGGATTACGAAATTAACGTAAAATGAAACTGTATGATAAATCGTGTCACTTGACAGCAGTAATGAAATGTAAGAAGAACAAAGAGAATAGCTGAAAACGACAGTAATTAGTACAAATGAAGTACGTTAAAAATTGCTGTTCAATGGGTTTTTAAAGAGACAATAGTTCATTAAGACAAGCGGTTAAAATGTAATCACCAAACAGAGAAGACGGAGGACAAGAAGAGGAAATAAGAAAAATACGAAATTAAATAACAAAAAGAGAGACAGACATACCGACCAGTAAATATGGGAGGAGGATCTACTATCGGAGGAAAAACAATTTTGTAACGACAACTCGGAGTTGCACAAGATAGTTCGTTAAAATCAGCCTTTTGTTACACAGTTCTTTATTGAACTTTACCAACTGAACTGAACTTTATTACTTCCTTCTAACAGACTCATGGTGTTGTGTTGGGATGGGGGAAAGAAGAAGGAACTTAGCTGGTGAGTTTGTCTCCTCCGTAATACAACCAAATTAATTCATTCTTACTTAACTTGTCAGTATCTGCCCCTCCTAACCGTATCAGCTCATCACTCATAATAATAAAGTTCAATTTCGTCAAAATCTTTCAAGAAAATTCAAGAATAACTTTCAATAATATTTTGATATAATGAAAACGGTTCTCGCGGATTTATTGGTCTATTTAAACATCGTTTAAACTGATCTTTAAGTCATACCTCATCACCAAAAAGAAAACACTGGAAGTTGAAAAAAATGCTAATATTTTAGCAGGTACAATATAATTTACGATAGTATACATATGCATTTATGTAAGAGAGATTTATTCAAAGGTTCTTTAAAAACGAGAAGAAGAATATTATTGTCTTCACGATTTCAACTCAGTTACACTGCTAATATTAAAATCTGTCGGATAAAAAATCTTATTACTTTTATTAATACTTTATAAACTACAAAGGACACATCAAAGAGCAATGCTGAACTGTATAATTTTAAATGTTATTTTTAACCTACAACCCTGATACACACAGTCTTCTATAAGATTTTCGGATAACTATCCAGAAAACGTGCGGTCGAAGAAATAACCTCTTTAATTTTCTATTTGGTTGATTACAAAACAATACAATAAGAGGCTGCCTCCGTAGCGTAGTGGTTAGCGCGTTGGCCTGCCACGCGGACGTCCCAGGTTCGATTCCCGGTCAGGGTCTGAACGTTTTCACGTGTCAAATACCACAGTTAATGTTACATAATCCAACGTAGTCGCTAATGACCAAGCAGTTAATGCGACTTTTTACAAATAAATTTAAAAAAAAACAACAAGAAAAATATCAACCGTAATTTTCAAACTAGTTTTTTTATCAAAAATTTCTTTAGCGGAGTACTTCTCATAAAATTTATTTCACTGCGAAGAGATCACTTTCATTTATATTATAGCTGAAAGTAATTAAAACTGGTCATCCATTCGAATGGCTACCAAAACATCTCTTAACTAGAGTGAAACCTAATCATAAACATCACTTACTCTTTTACTTGAAAATCTGTATTCTTAAAAGTAAAAATCGTAAAAATCAAAAGTAAAAATCGTTTCTATCTTAAATTTACTTGCTACTGAAACAAAACATAAAACCGCCTTAACTTAAAAACAGTTTGCATGACCAGCACACATAATTTGAGGCTTCAATGCTTGTGGTGATTTTTATTACCCTTTCGCACAGGTGCTTAGTATATTTAAATAAGTAACGAAGTTTGAAATTTGGTTAAAAAGCAGTGGATCCTTAGTTTCGTCTTTTAGTTGTAAAACTTATATCTGTTTTAATACTGGTTTCATTCAGTCTGCACAAATTTCTGTTCCATTTTGAATATTCTGTCGTATTACAAAACCCATTATAAATCACTAAAGTCTTTTACAAGCACCCACCCTTTTGTTAATGTCGATAAAACCCTTTAAAGACAAAAGATTTTATCTTAAATTTACAGATTACACTTACTTAATCTTAAATTGTATAAAATTATAATGACACGAACACAAAGTAACCTAATAATGAAATCGTTATAAAAAAGTGACATCATTAAGGCTGATGAAAATTTAATTATAAAATGTAGTTACAATTAAAAGAGATTTATTAAAAGAAATATTAATATAATGTCGGGTGGTGGTTCCAGAGGGCACGAGAAATTCCATTAGCGTCTAAGTAAAACCTTTATCTTCAAAAAGGCTTTCCGTTACACTCGGATGAGAATATACTGCATCTTCTTAGTTGTATTATTACTTTATTTTTGGAATTAGGTATTGCCAGCGAGATTAAGTTTTAGCTTTAACAGAAGACAATAGATGGTGCCATCCGCGCCTCACACCCAATTAGACCCTCGGTTTCCTTGATAAAATATATTAAGAAGAAAAGAAATTAAAATGTTATTCCAGGGAAACTTAATAAGGTTTGAAGTTATAAGTACTACAACTTTTTTAGGAGTTGGGGTGGCCTATTAATTAGTTCAATTGAAGTCGGAAATGAATCCTAGATACGTACTTAGCGAGTTAAAAAGAATAAGTGGCGTACCCTACAGTTGTTCAGATTAAAAGGAAAATAGGAAAAGTATAAGAAAACAAAGAGTAGAAAGCGTTTAACGGCCTCATTTAAGTAATCTAAATTATGACAATCAAGTGAAAAGGAAGAGCGTAATCTTTGAACTCGTAATTCTTTTCCTTTAGGGTTTACTACTCATTAAAATTTAAAAAAATTAAATTAATATTCACTCCTGATTATATCATTGGATCTTAACTTCATTAATTTTTAAATTAAATGATACCGTCTCATATCCAAATTTGTAACACCTTACATTATCCTAACGTTTTACATCAAAATATATTAAAAGCCTTCATAATAAATTGTTTCTGTGAACTTAAAGGAAGAACAATTTCCGTTTTAAAGTACTAATAGTACAAATAAAGTTTGCCGTCTATCCAGTAAATCGATTAACTGAGATTTTTTTCTTACAACTCTAATGAAGAAAATGAACAAAATATCTCATACTCCGGATGAGAGCGAAATTATAAAGAACTAATGTAACAGTAAAAATCAATTAGGCCTATTTGATAAATCCTTTCTGAACGAAACCTTTTCTAATTTTGTTTTTACGTGAGATTTGAATTGTTAGCTGCGCTGTTTTTCTTTTTGGCGGGGAATTCCAAAACAAAGTACAGTTTGCCGTTAGTTAACACTGTACAAATTTTCCATGTTGAAACGAGTTTTGTTTCCAGACGGCGAATTTTTCAAAAAAGATAGTCTACAAAACATATTTTCGTTATTTAGAAAATGTTAAATGAATTATGGGCGATGGTATAACCTCGTACAATTTGGAACGAAGAATCATCCACATATTTCGAAACAAAATTCATGTGAACTACACGAATAAAATTGTATCAATTACCCGTTTTGTTTAATAAATTCATCAACCGTAGATTTAGTTCAAATTTCTCTACCATTGATTAATAAACGATTCAATTCACAATGTAAATTTTAATTAGAAGGAAAAACATTTGGGGTTGTACTAACTTTTAACAATTTTTGAGGTACAATACACGATGCTGCATTATAAAATGAACGGAAAGAATACTGGGCAGAGGGGCAAAGTCATTTGCTACTTATAAAACTTTTACCAATTAGGGTCCTAACTAACAGAAGTTAAACGGCGTATGAGAGAGCGTAAGGGAACGGCCGGCTTAAAAAGGAATTCGGAACTGAACTTTAAAGCCTTTTATCACTCTTCTCGATGGTTGAGCTTACTTTCATGAAACCATTTGGTTATCATCTCTGCTGCAGACTTACCGGTTTTAACAGTAAGCTTTCTCATTATTTAATGCACAGTGCCTATGTAGAGATCAAAGCCAGGGAGGACTTTCAAGAGTTCTGCAACTTCCTTTCCAATACAATATAGTCATTTAACTAAGCTATTATAACCGAAATACGTTTACCGTCGGTTATACACATGAACTTCACTAAATTTTACCGTTTAATAAAAATTAAAACTAACTGTTCCTTGTTACAATATGGTGGAAATTAACTACTGCTTTTTTATTTTTTATTTATTTTACACCCGCATTGGAGCACATGAATCAGCCCATACACACCAAAGTCCTCGCTAGACATGTGGTTTTCAGCTTCCTCTTCTGCTTCCAAAACTTTTTCTTTCTCAACGACTTGGCCGCTCTACGTTCACCAGTTATGGTGTATTGTTTCGTTCAAATGTTTTTAGTTCCAGTCTTATGTCTCTTCCTAAAAATCCTCTTCGCCTCTCTGTCTGCAATATGTTGAATAGCAATACCTAACTCCTGTAAATCATCCTGGACCTCTTTAAACCAATCGTTCTTGGTTTTTTTTGTTCCAAAAGTAGTTAAAGAGCTGTTTCACTAGCCTGGTATCAGATAATCTTGATATAATGACAGAAAAAGGCTATTCTCCGTTTTCGCATTGTATCTAAAATTGACTCACTTTCCCGATATGTAACTACTGCTTTTAATACAACCAAATATAAATATACTAGTATATTATTGAAGTTACCTATTTTTTGCGAGAAAAAATTGAGTAACTTGTAAAAAATACATCTAAATTAAAAGAAAGAAAACAAAGATTATGGAACATACACGACATTGAAAAGCAAACTTTAGGTAAGAACGTGTTTAACAGGAAAATAAAAAAACATAAGAAACGAATGAAAAACTGTGATTCCCGCCTCGGTTCCAGTTAACATTAACCGTAAACCCTTTCTCGTAAACTTTTAACGTCTCTTTCAACTTGGCAGGTTTATAGAAATCGAGGAATAGGTGCTGAATGTTTTCGGGTTGAGAAGAGGAAAGAAAGGTGTGGTGAAGGTGGAGGAAAACGCTGAGAGAAGAGAGTGATGTTATGAATTCGGCTAGCAGTGGTGTTCAGCCGGTTTATGGGTTTCCTCTCTCCTAAGTTTACCCTCCTCCGAACCGGCAATACTCTCATTGGCGGTGCTTCCAGTTTACGACTGCAAGCAGCAGTGGATGAATATGAATGCGTTAGTTACTGCAGTAATGCCAAACAATCGGGACACCGCCTCTTAGCAATATCCTCCATGCTTCACAAAACGCTTTTCATTTAATTAAAGAAATCTGCATTTAGGATTTATTAAAAAAATCTTTTACGTGACTAAAAACATAAAAGATATCTATGTATATGTCTACACTGAGCATTAGAACAAGCATTGAGAATTTTCCTTCTTAAATTACCAATCTGAACATAAATTTACCTATTATATCTACATTCATTCTTACAGTCATTAAAAACAATAAAATAAGCAACGCGATACAATCAAATCTGAAAAATTAAATACATAATTTCTTTACAAAGAAACTGAATAATATATTTTATAATTTATATTAAAAATTACACGAAATTATGAATTAATAGATTCCGCGAAGGAGAGGAAAAAACTGACGTCGCGGGAAGTTACACGGTTGAAACTTGGAATGATAAATGTATAAAATGACTGTGTGTGTCTGCTGTCAGTGCTTACGATTTAGAGCTCAGCACTATTTTTATTTTAAGGGATGTCTTGTAGAAAGAAGTACTGCGGGGTGAGGTAGAAAACGTTGAAGGACGAGAGAAGAAGCAACCACTATTACCCCATCTTCACTTCAACGAGCTTCCAACAGCCTTGTACTTACACGGGATGAGTACTTACATGCTAGATAGAAGCCGGAGGGATATGAATGGAGAAAGACGGCCTATCGAATGGGCTTGATTTGCAACGCTAAACCCTTACCAAAGAAATACTTGAAAAGCTCTTAAGTATCGTACAACAGTACAGGCTCCAGAATATTACTTCATTCATACACAGTGGTTATGACTCTTCTTCTTCTACTTAATGACATTCAGTGTTCTGCTTTAATCACCATTACAACTAATAAGCCTATAGGTTTATTATTAGGAATACGGCAGTTTTATACGAAAAAGTCTTACTTATAATCTATTAAAAGTAAAAAAAAAATACGAATCCTTTTAATAAATATGATCCTATTTCTGTATTAATGAGAAGCGTTAAGAAGTCGTAATCAAATTCAAAACAGTACAGCCCAACTTAAAACTAAAAACACTGTAAAGTAGCTTATTCATTTTTTTATCTTATAGATATACCTTCACTTTTTATCTATTAGTAGGTAGCCCAAACGTTAATTTATTCAGGTATTTAGTAACACAAATCATATAGAAATAGAAGAAATCAGGTTATAAACCCGAAACCCTCTTGGGAAATTACAGGGGGATAAAATTAGGGTGCTAGCGCCCCAAATTTATCCCCCTTGATTTCTTTGTAGTATTTTAAACTGTTTTTTTCTCTTGAGCCTTAAGATAGAAACTACAGTTATCGAAACAGTACAGCCCAGTTAAAAACTAAAAACACTGTAAAGTAGCTTATTCATTTTTTTATCTTATAGATATACCTTCACTTTTTATCTATTAGCACGTAGCCCAAACGTTGATTTATTCAGGTATTTAATAACACAAATCATATAGAAATAAAAGAAATCAGGTTATAAACCCGAAACCCTCTTGGGAAATTACAGGGGGATAAAATTAGGGTGCTAGCTCCCCAAATTTATCCCCCTTGATTTCTTTGTAGTATTTTAAACTGTTTTTTTTTCTCTTAAGCCTTAAGATAGAAACTACAGTTATCGACTATAGTAGATCGATAATGTCTAAAATCATTCCTCTGCAGTCGATCCCCCAATTTGTAATTCTCAAAGACATTATGATTGGATAAGGAATTACAGCCAGGTTGTCAGCTCGGCAAAAATAATACAGATACTGACTACGAAAAAAATAACAACAGATCTTCGCAATTTGTCTAATAGTAAATTAGTTATTAAATTGCTCTAAAAAATCAAATTCGTAGGCTAATAAAATGTGCGTAAATACATAAAAAGTGACCCTTCATGGCTATTGAATAACTGAAGACTTAAACACAATAACAATGCAAAATATATCTTAACAATATCTACCTTTTCATTTTTTTCGATGTTAGGCTACTGCACAATCTTCATCACCTGGAAAAAAACAAATACACCATAAGTATTTAGGACACAATTCTACATGGTGGAAATGCTACATTATTTATCTGCATACTATAAACTAGTAAAATAATATAGAAAACCGATTTACAGCAATTCAAAGTTCATTACAATTATTAAAAAGACGGGGAACACACAAAAAATAAAAAAAGTTGTTGAATGTTTGTTTCCTCGCAGACGATGTGGCTTTAAATTAGATAAACTAGAAAAAAATTTAAAATTGGCAGATAAACACGCAATTAATAATAACTCGTTATAGTCGGAGCCTATTTATTAATACAGCAGAGTCCATTTAATACGCTCACGGCTGAAACGATTTTCTGCTTAAAACGCGGTGTTCGTGAAGTTTCTTTATTAATAAGGTAAAACATGTGTATATGTTTCCGCTAAAAACGCATTCAATCCTGCCTAATACGCGATCAAAATTGATGATTATTTTAAAAATAAGTAATGGAAATTCGTTATTAGTTACAGTATTTATGAACATTTGTATTAGTAGTGTTATTTGTTAGTTTTTTTTTTAATTAAACGTGATGTTCAAAAAAAGGTATGGATCTTTACGTTTATTTATGTACTACCTATAACCTATAAATTTTATTTGTAGACTATATAACCTATATGTAATTACTGTTTTTCTCACATAACGCACACTGTAAAAACATTTAACACTTTTCTGCCTTCAGTAATGATTTCTTTAAAAAGCACTCTCTTAAGCTTGTCTTGGCCACTTCTCGGCTAAGACGATTTTCCGCCTAAGATGTTAATTGTATCGGACCCATGAAAATCGTATTAAGCGGATTACACTGCATATATCTGCATGTAAGCCTTTTTGGTCTAACGGTAAGTCTCATTAAGTATAATAATAAATAATATGTTGTGTTAATTATTATTTCGCTAGTACCCGTATTATGAAAGAAAAATATGAAGAAAGTACGTACAAAGGTGAGTAGTGACAGATGGAATTTCTTTATAGCCTAATCGGTACGAACAGTAAAAATGAGTGAAGGTGAAGTGAAGGTGAAGGTGAAGGTGAAGTTGATTTTTATGTACATTTGCTATATTAAATAATACAACAAAGCCCGTCGATTACAATAGATAAAATATACTTCGTTCAAGATACATATATACGCCTAATTTATCTAAAAATAAGAATTTACTAAGTTAAAATGTGATATGACTTAGAAGGAAAGATATTTGGCAGGACAAACTGACAGCTATCATTCAGTAACCTGTCTTAAAGAGGAGTAATGAAAAGCGAGGAATTAACAGGAGACAAGAAAGAGATGATAGATTGGGCAGGCATACAGGAAAGGAGGAAAGGAGGAAAGAGGGAATATAAAGGTGTCATAATGGTGGCTATTTCACCATTGTCTGTCCACTATTAGTACGTCACCATTTATAGCCTACCACGCTAAGCTAAGATAAATGACTCCAGTTCAACGGATGATTATTTCTCATTTTCTCTCCATCTTCATCTCCTTCCCCGCCTTCACCGCCGACAGAAACCCTTTTCTTCTCATCATTACTATATGACACGTTTCTCTAAACTCAAAAATACCCTGGCATCGTTCAATTTTCGATAAAAAGGGGAGCGATAATTCATTAATAATGATAACACATTCTATTTTATAAGAAGAAACAAAATTGAAAAATACGATATTTTAGGCCTTATGTCATAGAATTTTAGTCGAAAAATTTCAAATTATGTTAGTAATCTTTTTCAAGAGATATTAAACTATTATCACCAGAACAATAAAATTTAATTACTCATTCTTACGACAAATTACAAATGCTCCCTTCTACGTTACCAATGTAAACAATTCCGTATGTAAACGACTTATTTCGTAAAATTTAGACGAGATTCCGTAAGAAATTATCTCGTCTTAGCAAAGAACTTGTACGCAACCTATACAAACCATACATTCCAGGAAATTCCCACAGACGTCTACGCTGACGATGGAGTAGGAACATCATTTTGCAATAATTAATTTCCAATACTACACAGAATTATGTAAACCGTTTACAGAAATTTGACAGCTGGAGTGGTGATCTCCTAAATCTTAAAGCACATTTTATTTCATTTCATAATCATCTTATTCACTCATTTTTATGTACAGCTGTGAATTTTCCTAATAGTAAAATTTTTTATCCATTTTAACAACTAGCTGTAATAACCGAACATAAGAGAAAGAAACATCATTTTACAGATCACCACTTTTTTCGAATGTTTATTATAATTTTTTTTTTTTGAAATAATTTATTATTGGGAAGAAATTTTGTAAACCTGATGACGAGCCC
This sequence comes from Catonia carolina, assembly GCA_035578175.1. Classification (NCBI taxonomy): domain Eukaryota; kingdom Metazoa; phylum Arthropoda; class Insecta; order Hemiptera; family Achilidae; genus Catonia; species Catonia carolina. Next base: position 144,214,684 of record JAQMRL010000001.1, on the reverse strand, counting down.
CACAAGCTTAATTTCTTATAAATAGGCACACTGAATTACCCGAATTACTGAATTGGGGGGTATAATTTGCGCTTTACCCGAATGAAGGACGAACGTTTTCTTCTTGTTTTATCAAAATAAATTTAAATTATCTAGGTAAGCTTTGAATTACCTAAAATCTGATCTTTACATGTTACATACAGACCAAAACGGAGGACGTTATTTAGACAAGGTCTCGTAAATTGTTTGTCATAATAGGCCGATAACAGGGAAACCATAATAATTTACACTAAAGAGGTAAAACTTAAAACATTACTTTTATGTTTTACAAAGAAGAAAAACAATAGTACATGATGGCACATTACGGGAATATTAAAAATAACAGTAAAAGGATAAAACAAAACTAAAATAAAATTCTTAAGTTGAAGGTCAACAACAAAAGGAAAAAAGATAGGATAAGTTAATGTATGAACAAGGAAGGAAGTCATTAGAATTCTAGTTTAACTTCCGCGCTAACAAATTTCGCATCGTTCAAATAAAATACCTGCACTATACTGTACTTACTATACTGTGTTTATACAGAACAGATAACGATGAGGGGTAAAGAGGCGAGGGTCTAAACCACTAGCCAACCACACAATCGGTCTCGTTCGTCAGTAAAAGCCGTGTAATCTATAAATACCGACCCGAAATATATATTTAACCTCCCACGAGAGAAGAGATAGTTGAATATCGACCATATCAGTTCTATTATAATGTGAAAGGAAGCTATACAAAGGTCTATCATAGGACTACCATAGCTAACGGATAGTTAGTTCACGGCTTTGAATAGTCAACATCGGTCCGAAAATCAAACGGTATGTTTCCTTTAATATTATCTACATAAACCAAAACGAAACTTTGCAATACACCTGTAACTAACTTCAGTAAAAGACGACCCTTATTCGAACAGTCAGAAACGATAAAGTTTATTGTTTATCCATTTTTTAAATAATCAAAATGGAGTATAAGACATTTTCCGTTTATACTGAAGTAAACAAATGAAATTTTTAAATTTTACGTAAAAAATCGTTTACGATTCAACTTAAAAAATGAATGTTAAAGTCATATTAAAACACGATTTACTGGGAGGGGGAAGATTTACCGAGATGTGAATTTTACGTGGTCGGTTGAAAATAGTTTCAAACGCAGGGAATGGCGCATACACTATCTATAAGCATAAAAAAATGTAGTAAATGAGGCATTTAAAAAAAAGTAGGAGCCATTTTTGAAAAAAAAAATCACACGAATTAACTAGGTACTACTTTCGGTTGACCGATTTTGATGAAAATGTTCGTGTCGGGTCCGGTAGTGATATTGAACTATAAGTTTCAAGTTTTAGCTTTGTACTGTCTTCTGTTCTAGAGATATTTTGTTCACCCACACACAAGCACAAAACAATCGCTGAAGCCTGTTTTTGGGTTCAGGGGGCCTGAAAACGTCCGGTGAAAACTTGATTTCTAAAAATCAACATGAAAAGAATCGTATACTTTCCTTCTCTGTATAATCATATAAAGTAAGAGAAGGTAAAAATAATGACTTATAAGTTACTTATACACCAAAATAGTACTAAAAAACATTATGGATGACTGAGCCGAACACATGCAGTCAGAGTCAGTTTACCAACTCTCACACGCCAACTGAATTTATAAGGACTATAAATGACTCAAATAAAAACCGACTGTACTACAGAATTGTAAATTATGAGGCTCAAAAATATCGTCCTTTTTGTGTTCCAGAATAATGTAAGAATTAATAATAATAATAATAACAATAATAATAATGGGTAATTAAAGTTAGATATGATTTTTCCTGAAAGCGATTAATGTCAATTAAAACCTACACCAAGTTTCTTATTCTTAACACGTGTAAAACAAAATCAAAGGTGCTAAAATGTTCAATTAAAGAATTACACTGAACCTAATTTCATAATTGAATAAATTAAAAATTTAAGGTACCAACAGTTTCGGTAAAATCGTTTTGAAAAACTGAACTTAATAGCAAGAGAATAAACTTTTATTTTGGTACACGATACAAAAGTTTTATTAAATAAATTACGGGAAAAATTAACAGCGTATTTATTTCTAGCCTTTAATTTTCAAGGATGATACGTGGGAGTTGGATTAGGGGAGACCGGGGGAATCGCGCCACGCTGGGTAATTCCGCCACCTCATGTATAACTCAAGCCTTGAGTCAGATATTCCTGGGATAGGTGCTAGAACCTAGAAGACAACGCCATAAGCACTATCTGTTGTGTCCACAGTTGAGTGAGAACTAAATTAGCGGGTAGAACAATTTTGGTTTTTATTAAAAATTTCATCGAATGTTTCGCTTTCAAACCATTGAGGTATGTAAAAATTGAGTTGATAATAGACTCGTTTGAGTATTATACATGTAAAGTGTATTTATTTAGCTACATGTTAACGTCGTTAGATCTGTTTGTTTTGATTCCTATTTGGTGTGGGTTACCTATGTTTGCCATGTTGTCAAGTCGGGGTAATGACGTCACCCTAAGACGGGGTTATGCCGCCATCCTGGAAAGGTGGCGGATTAACCCCAAGTCATAGTCTCATTATCTTCATGCGATTTTCATACAACTTCAATTGCCTCGTGTATGAAAACAGACCACAGAAAAGGCGAAATGGACTCAAAAAGAGCTGCAGGCTGCTAAGCAACAGGTCGCTGAAGGAAAATCTATTACAAGTGTCACCATGGTATTTAAAATTCCTAGTACTTCGAGATAGATAGAACAATAACAACAACACATTCAAAGTTCAAAGAAAATGACTTTGCACCATCTGAAGCTTTACAGCCTTTGATTATGGATAACCAAGTTGATGAAGAGGTCAATCGTTCCAACACTGTCACTGTATCAGCAGATTTCAATCTTAGCTTAAATCAAACAATCATAATCTAAAGCATATGAAGGAAAACTTAATGCGTAAAGGCCTCTCAGCTATTTTTACTTCCAATCATATGAAATTGATTCTTAAAGAAAGTGAGTCTAAAACAAGCGTAAAAATTGTTAAGAAAAACTTCCTGCCTATGAGGGCTTAAGATTAAACTTTAACCTTTTTCTTGTCAAGTAATTCTTGAAAATATTAAGTTCATTAAAATTTAATACCCTTATACAGTAAGTTTTCCTAAAACGTTTTCTTTCATTTCATTTCCCACTAATTCATTAGTTTTATAGAAGGTGGCGACATTACCCTAAGTGAATGGCGGAATTACCCCGGTACCTGAGGAAATCCCGCCACTGTGCAGACAGATAACAAAAAATACATTTAATGCACTTAGAGTTGCAGGAAAAGCAATCAAAAAATTTAGTAAAATACCAAACATCTATAAAATGTATTAAAATTATAAGTATTGAATAATAAACAATTTAAGATGAATAATAAAATATTTTCCCTTAAGGTGGCGTGATTCCCCCGGTCTCCCCTACACATATATTAACGGAATTTATCAGTTTTCATAAAAATTGTTTAGTGATATAAAAGTAATAATGAATAAGTTATTGTAGCCAGTGATGTTGAAAAACCAGGAGTAAAAAAGCAAATAAACTGGCAATCAATTACTTAATTGCTTAGGTATGGTAACGCCCATCTGCCTCAAATACCACTCAACTTCCTCATAAAGGTATACTCGTTTATCTTTCACTCTTTCCAAAAAAAACCTTTTAAGATTATTGAATCACCCAGAACAGGTCGGATTTGAGATCTATAAGCCGTAACGAACAAATCTAATATAAATAATGCCGACTTAAAAATTACGAACCTTTTATTTATAGTTTTTATAAACAGTTTAATTAAGAGAACATTTCTGAAAACTTGCTCTTACTAATTTAGAAGTGTACTTCCGAACACATTAAAATCGAAATACCTTATAATACCTTGCAGTTTATATTTTATTCTATTACAAGTAGCTGCTAGCCGTTGTTTAAAAATTATTTAATTGCAAAACTGTCTATGTGTTTAAATTACACAGAAAGATAATTAACACAAACACAGGAGAATAGTGCTGTGGAGAATTGTGCAAAAATTTTAAGAAAAATATAACAGTTCTCGGTATAATCTTTCATTAATATATTTTTAACAAACAGTAAAATCTACAAGCAGATATAAAATTAAAAATCTGGTGTGAAACCCTTACACAACTTTTTCTAGCCAATGTAAAAATGAACAATATAACCTAACATTAGTAATAAAACATTAGAAATAAACAAAAAACTAACCCAAAAAAATAACCTTATTTTAATCATGAGTGAATGATGCAAAATGAAAATCAATCTTAGATTGGCTTTATAATATGAAAAATCACTCTATCACGCTAAACTAGATTCTGTAGAGAGAGATTTTCTAAATAAAAGTTGTAGATCTTTTAATTCCCTATAAATTTGATTATATATACTTTTGCCGTAAAATGCATTCTAAGGCTTCAGCCTTATCTTAAAAAAAATTAATGAAATCTTTAAAAAACCATTTTTTCTGAGTTTCATGAAAAAAAAATTACTGTCTGTCTGTAACTTGATTGCCTCCGGCAGAGGGGAGCAATACGCGGATTGTAAACCATTTTAGAAAACATACTTGTAATTTTTTTAAGTAACTGAAACTTGTCGGAAATGACGTATTTTCATAAAACAAAGTATTTCGCATGTTTTTTGTTCTATAAAATTATTTCGAAAACACATGCTTAATGAGATAATGTATAATTTAGTAAAAGGCCTATTCTAGTTTTTGAAGTAAAACCCGTATTTCTTTCAATACTTCGTCATTGTTCAACAACTTTTTCACGGATTAACATAATATTTAACAGAAAATCATTTCTTTTTAAGTTTCGAGGACAGTTTTTTCTTCAAAAACAAAACTTTTGTTTTAACAACAAACCTTACTACATTATTACATTTATCTCAAAATGTGTTTTTCAAAATAATTTTATAGAATAAAAACATGGGAAATACTTTGTTTTTTAAAAATACGTCATTCCCGACAAGTTTTAGTTATTTACAAATAAGAAATATTTTCTGAAATGGTTTTACAATCCGCTTATTGCTCCTATCTGCCGAAGGCAATCAAGTTATAGACAGAGGGTAGGTACTAATTACCGCTAACCTAAGCGTTATACAAAAAAATGCTTTAAATAAAAGTTATAGGTTTTTAAATTTTCTTCAAATTTTATTATACACATTTTTGCGCTAAAATGCATATTACGGCCGAAATCTCAAAAAAAAAAAATTTACGAGAGCAAGCCTCCCTAAGAATTTCAGCAGACATGGCACCTACCTTTCTTGTAGAACACAAAAAATGTAGTAAATGAGGCCATTTTAAAAAAAATCGTAGGAGCTATTTTTGAGAAAATTGCAAAAAAGTAAAAAATGACACGAATAAACTACTACTTCTGGTTGATCGATTTTGATGAAAATGTTCATGTCGGGTCCTCTAGTGGTAGGCCTACCTAACTTAAGTTTCAAGTTTTAATTTCGTACAATGTTCCGTTTTTGAAACTATTTTGTTCACACACACACACACACACACACACACACAAATCGCTAAAAACATGTTTTTTGGGTTCAGGGGTCTGAAAACGCGTAGCTCATGTGAAAACTCGAGTACGAAAAATCGACATGAAAACAATATTTTCCTTCCAATGTATTCATAAAGGCAAGAGAAAGTAAAAATACGTAACTAAACATATTTCTTAATACGAAGTATATAATTATGCCTAAAAAAACACAATGTATATACTATATTTCAACATTACGATGAGTAATAATTTAATACTGTGATTTGGTGCCGTTCCTAACCGTCACTGTTAGTAAAATAATGTAAATTATAAACACTATAGTTCCCAGTAAATGTAGTTTTGACTGAAATAGATGAGAAATGTTCATGAAAATTTTAAGATAACATTAATTAAGCTTGTAAAATGTAAAACAGAAAATAGCCTGCGCTCTTAGTAAGTGAAAATCAAATACGGTCAGCTTACTTCAGGTTGTAGTTCACTGGAAACGTGTGGTTCGTGCCCAAATTATGGAAGCTTCTAAAGTTCTAGTTGGGTTAATAGCTCTTACCCTTCCGTTTCCAAGCCATAACAGACACACAACCGCTAGCCACTACTATATAAGCAACCTTCAACATGAAGGTCCAGTTTAATTCAGAGTGCGTGAACCTACCACCACCACACCTTCCTCTCTTCAAGTTTGCATTCACAGTTCGCACATTATGCAAATTTCTGATGAGTTCCAAACCTAAAATAGCTTTACATATAAAATGGAAAATGAAGTTATGATAACCATTGTTTATCAAGCTATAGAATATAACAAACACACATTTTAACTGACTGCTTAGTGACCGGAAACTCCTGGAAACTTCCGGTTCGAATAAAATAAAATTGTTTTATTTTCTCTTTAAAATAAAGTGTAGCAGTTATAATATCAATAAACGAATAAAAAACCAGCAATTGTTGCACTCTTATTATCAAAAATAATGTTTATGCAAATGTAGTCAAAAGAAGCAATGGTTACGACGGTAGTATAGCAAACAATATGTTAAATAATAAAAAAAACCAGTTAAAACAAGGAATACGTTTAAAAGTTATCATACTGCATGAATTAACACAGTATACGGTAGCCTACTGATTAACAGCAGAATATACGAGGCTAATGGCTTACAGATGATAAAATTACTTATAGGCCTAGTTTAAAAATACACACTACATACCCACTACTAAACAATCTAGGCCTTCCTCATGTTTTCTTCCATTAAAATAATAACAGTAAACAAAATTAAGTCCTTACGAGTATATCTAACAAAACGTGTTGTTAACTAAATCTCAAGACATCAAATATTTTACAGAATTAAAAAAAAATATAAGTTCTTCAGTTATTTGCTTTTGGGAGTATTATAGTTTTTTGGAACGATGACTATAAAAGTACGATTTTCAAATAATATTCCGCTGCCTTACACTACTCAAACACGCTCTTTAGGCTTACACTTAGACAGAAAACTAACATGGAACACACACATGGAGTTTGTGACATGTATGTGTAACAAAACATACACGTCACAAACTCAAAACACGCTTCTATCAACTGAAACGCTTACTCGATAGATGTTCTAACTTAAACTTGTCACACAAATTAACAATCTACAAGACAGTCTTAAGACCAATCTGGACATATGGAGTTCAATTTTGGGGATCTGCTAAAGCTTCACACACGAAACGTATACAAGCGATTCAAAACAAGATTCTACGAACGATAACGCAATGCCTTTTACGTCACGAACTCAATGTTGCACAAAGACTACAAATCCCATACGTAATTGATGTCGCAAAACAACCATACAAGACGTTGCGTGACAAATTTGAATTACATGACAACCCTCTCAAACAAAACATATACACTAGGGCGATACCGGGTACTCAGCACAGACGTTTCAAAAGCCTCTGGCCAAGGGATCTTCTTGGCCAACTGTAGGACTGTGGTGATGACTGCACACTCCTTCAAGTAAATCAAGTTTTGGAACATTAGCTTCACATTTAGAAATTGTTTTATTCATATAAAATAACAGATATTAAATTTCAATTACAAGTGTCAAAAAAAAAAAAAATAACAGGGATACACATTTTTGAATTCCAATATTGTTGATGTTAAGTTTCTTCTGAACTATTTCAAGAAAAGAAAATAATCTTAATGAATCTTGAAAAGGGCGCCTCCGTAGAGTAGTGGTTAGCTGACAGATTACAAAGCGGAAGATCTCTGGTTTGATAAGTGGATAATAATGTAGTCTCAAAAATTATTAAAAGTTCAAATCTACCGTTCTAAAATACCCAGTATTTGCTAATAATCTTAATGTTGAAGCGATTATCAATAACTTAAGTTTTTAAATTTAAAAAAATAAATAAGTGGTTTTTGTTGAAAATTTTTGACCGGTTACAAAAATCAAAATGTTGCTGAATTAGCTACTGCATTAACATGTTATAGCCTACAAATAGTGGAATTTGATATGCCACATGAACCTGCCCCTCCAGTCCACAGGAACACTATTATCACTACCCACCTCGCATTGAGTAGTCTGTTTATTTCCCAACCGTGCATTATCTATACACTTGTAGTAACTCGCAACGGTTGAAGACAATTCCCACTCTCCACGCACATTATAGGCTGGTGACACATATACTTACATGATGAATGGTATTGAATGTGGGTGGTTTTTTAGATGTTGAAAATATCGAACTACAATTATTCAGTTACTAAATCAGTAACCATTACTTTCGTTACCTATATGATGTTACTTATATTTTTCCAAACAACAGTTTTAATACTAAAACACAAGAAACACAGGGTATACTGAAAGTGGATGTTGCGTTATAATACTATATATTTCATTGTTCCCTATGGTTGGATATTAAATACTTCTTTCAGATTAAATTTGATACTTCAGGTTCACTGACTACAAAAATTGATTTACAGATTAGGAAAAATGTCTTAATACACTATGTTTGGAATGTATTACTTACGGGAGTGAAACGTGGGTGACTGGGCTATTGAAAGGAAGAAGATAGAAGCTTTTGAAATATGGTGTATAGGAAAATGTTAAAGATTAGGTGAGTGGACGAAATAAGTAATTTAGAGGTTTTTAGACGAGTGGATAAAAGAAAAAGTATATGGGAACATCTTACCAGAACAAGGGATAGGTTAGTGGGAAATATCTTAAAACATCAAGGTATTGGATGTTTTAATTATGTAGCTGATTTGGTTTAAAGAAACAGATTTGATTTGGTTGAAAGATATAAAAATAAATGTCTGCAATAACTAAAGCATTACGTTTCTTTAAAAAATATCTAAAATTACGATTGTAATGGTTGTTATAGTGACAACAAATATTACTTATTCTGATATTTTTGCTCAGCGATAAAACGGAGGGATGAAAGTTTAAATCATTAACGAACTTAAGAAAGGAATAAAAAGACTAAAAAATTAATATATCAGTGTAAAAGTTGGTACATAAATACCTTCACAAAACAGACATCAAATAGTCAGAAATTCACATTCTACAATTTATAACTTCGATTGCTAGAAGAACGTTCTTTGCAAGCGTTTTTTTGTGTTTCACAATAACCTATTCTTTTTAGAAGATTCGTTCTCTTATTTGCTATTAATCAGTACGCTCTAATTAACTGTTTGACAAAGTTGAAACCAAAGGTACATAAAATCCTTTTGTCTTTTTCGTTCGTTGCTTTTGTATGGTAGTGTTTTCCGAGAAAAGAGTAAAATAAGGGCGCGTTGGTTTATGCTTAGAGGGATGGAGTAGCACAGAGACGGTAGGTTGAATAAGGCGCGGGGTATGTGATAAGGGACTGTAGAGGAAATGAGAACTGGTACCGAACTCAGATAAAACCACTGAATGGGAAGTAGAGAACAACAAATTGAAATAGTGGGGCAGAATTCAGATGTAGAACGAACGACGACAGAAGTTGAAACTTAATTCAGATACGACTACAACGACGACGACCAATGTTGGCTGTCTCTCTGATTTACTTTTACAACGAACAGTACATCACTCTCACGCGTAAACACAAACATATAACATAAATAAATATAGACCAAACTTACTCTATTTTACAAAATTAACAGACTTGATAAGAAACCGTAAAACACAATGCGTTGACTAGATCCAAACACACTCCAGTTAACAAGACTAAAAATTCTTATCAACAACAGCCGAGTAAACAAAAACTGATAAAGGAGCACACAATATGGGTACAATTATCCATTAATATTTAATAACCATGTTACAAAAATCATTACCACAGCTTATAAAAAGTAAAATACAAATAAACAAAACAAAATTCATGGGTTAAGTATGTTCTTTGCGATTTTCTCAGAAACGGCTCCTACGATTTTTTAAAAAAATCACCTTACTTACTAAATTTTATATACTCTACTAGATAAGGTAGTCGCCATGTCTGCTGAAATTCTTAGGGAGGCTGTTTTCTCGTAAAAAATTGTTTTATTAAGATTTCGGCTTTAACATGCATTTTAACACAAAAATGTATATAATAATAAAAGTTGTAGAGAATATAAATTCCTACAATTTTTATTTCAAACATGTTTTTGTATAACGCTTAGTTTAGCGGTAAATAGCGATTTTCTGTTTTTTTCTCACGAAAACGGGTAAAAAAATCGAATTTTTTTAGAATTCAGCCTTAGTACGCATTTTACGACAAAAGCGTATATAATAAAATTTATAGAAAAATTTAGATTTACAACTTTTATTTAGAGAATTTTTCTCTACAGAGCCTAGTTTAGCGTGAAAAAGTGATTTTCCGTATTTTTAAACCAAACAGAGGTTGATTTTCATTTTGCGCCTTTCACTCATGATTAAAATTAGGTTATGCTTATTGAGGTTAGTTTTTTGTTTATTTCTAATGTTCGGTTATATTGTTCATTATTTCCATTGGCAAGAGAAAGTTGTGTGAATGTTTTACACCAGATTTTTAATTTTTAATTACAGTTGAGTAGGTACATTCAAAATTTGGAATATACTAACTGGTCAGAATTTAAAAACTACAGAAATAGGAAATATGTCAATTCAGAAAAATAATCTCCTAAGATTCGTTTTATTTAAAAAAATAACTACAAAATGTTATATTACTAAAATATTTTGCAATTAACAGTAATCCAAAGCATAAAAATAGAATTCCAATTTGAATTCCCATATCCATCAAAACATAAAAGTTTCATTCGAACGATTTTAAACAGAAGAAATGAGTAAATGGTTTCCAACATTTAACTTATTGTAACGTATATTATTATTGTATTTATTTGTGTCTAGATACACAACAGATATTCGAAGATGTACTGTATATAACGAAGCACAGAGTCCATTATACATTTTAATTTACAACAGAGGTCAAAATTGCTTTTATGATGGCAGTTTAATTTATGTATCGAAGTGAGTATTTTTTTCAATATCCATACAAATCACTTTACGCGGGATGTGGAATTTCACTCAGAACCACATTAAACATTTACGAAGTTATATTGCTGCCGAACCGATGAGTTTGAATCTCCAATTTAACAATTAAACTCACTGGCTATCAGAGGAGTAATTGAAAACAACGTAAATAATGAAAAGTTCAACTGGGAAAGCCAATTTTTATTGACAACTGGATAATGAGATATTATATTTTTATGAAATCTATAGAAAACACATTGAAATATTTTTTAATAAGATAAAATTCCATCTTGTGAAACCAATATTACCTGAACGACAGACAACAAATCAAATTATTTAAAAAAAAAATTTGCGGGTATATAACTCCTCAAAATTTAGGTCAAAAGATTATATATATTCAGTATTCACTCACGGGGAATAAAAATTCGTAATGCAAAAATAGTTATTTTAAAAAAGGAATCATTTCAGTGGCCCAATGTTAAGAGTACTTAACTATTAAGTTAAAGTTCCCGGGATAGGATCGGATAGATAACCCACCGAATCACAGCTAAAAGTGTACCTAACCAAACGTGACGCGTATTGCAATCGATGCGACAAAAACTTTCAAGAAACTTGAGTATTTTCCAATTCCGAACGTTTTAAAGACAATTTTCATTAACATACACTATTCCCTAAACTATGTTAAGTTATAGATTAATGGATTGGGTAAGCCTACCCAATGGACTCTATAAATTCTATTGAAGTGAGATGAAACATTAATGTGTTATACTGTACTCTTCTTCCCGCAATCCTACTACAGTACGTTTTAGTAACTGTTTTGTAAAAAAAAGTACTGTAATGTTGAAAATCATAAAAATCATGTTTAAAAAGTAAGCACTATCTAGATTCATTTATATACTACAGTAAAGTTAGTGAGTTATATGCAACAGTTCAACTAACGAGTACAGAAGAATTTATATAGTTGGTGTATTACAGCAAACAATTTTTGTAAAATTACTCAATATTTACAAAATACGAGACAACAGAATAAATCCATAATTTCAGGATGATAATAATTTAGTTATGTTGTGAGCAGGACACAGCAAAATGTTGCGCACTGGGGCGGATTTATATTTGCCGTTATAGTTACGGCTGAATGTAACACGTCATAGTATTCCTGAGAGACTGTGAAATCAGATTACCCTCGGTTGTATAAATCAAGGTAGGTAGGAGGTAAACATTAAGGGTGGGTGCCATGCAGGTATCGCGTAAACGAACAAATGGTGGCCTGCACTGGCGTGCTGAATTAATATTGTCGAGAGAGCGATGATTTCATTTTCGTCTTGTGGTTCAGCAAATTCGTTGATTTATTATTTAGTGTTATCGTATAGCGGTTGCTAACAATAGAAAATGATGTAAAAAATTATTATAAAATGTATGGATTTTTGGTGAAGGAGTGTTCATCAAAATGGGACAGGTCAGGTGATCGGACCGGATGAATTCAGGGCTGCTAACCTACTCGCATTGAATTTAATCAAGGGTTTTACTCGATCTCGACTCCATTCGGGTACACCTCACCACACAAACACACACTCACCGCACCAATCCTGCGCCTAACTGAACCAACCCTCATTTGATTTCATTAAGAAAGTCATTTATCTGAAACAGACGAAGAGTGTCACGCGATGAGAACACCAAGGATTTTCTATTTCCTTTTCGGTTTCCCCGTACTCTTCGTCCTTAATTTCCCTTCCTTTTGAAACGATCGGTCGAATGAAGAACCAACCAATCATTCGGTAGACCACCCGACGTTCTTTTGTTCATCCACACTTTTCAACAACCATGAGATTTTCTCTTTAATCGTAAAATTCATTGTCTCGTTTCCACTATTTCCCCTCTAATTGTTTTTTCCACTTAGAAAAGATTGTTTTAATTATAACCCTTCCGATGATGAGCCTCCTCCATTCTTGCCCCACTAAACCCCATTCGTTATTCTCACTTTGATCACAATAATCTTTCCTCAACCTACATAACTTTTTCAAACCAAAATGTAACCGGCGATAACCGCCCTTATTTTTTCTTTGGCAACTTCTCAGGTACTGAGCTTAAAAGAACAATGAAAGTGAAAACCTCTTAAACCATTCTAACTGAAATTTCATACATGCAGCTATCTAGAATGTTACGATCTCATATACAGAGCGTTAAAATTAATATTACGTCCGACTAAGAAAAGAAACCTTAAAAATGTAAATACTAGTTTCAATTTCGTAAGACTGATAATATCTTTAATAAAGAATACATAAATAAATAACCTGAAAAAAATAACGGAAACTTTTCTAATTAATTTATTTTCTTAGTTGTTTGTTACAACTTATTTATTTTTTTCAATAGAATTTAATCGTAAAGGTGAAGGACCTGTAAAAAAATCTTTGTGAATAAAAAAGATCGAGAAAAAGAATTTCTCGGTGCAGTGATGCGATAACTTTTAGGTGCGTTCGCGTGCGTAAATACGCATCGTTTCGGAATTAATTTGTCACGAATTCAAACAAAGCAGTTCAGTAAAGCAGATCTGAAAAGGATAACCAAAAGGATATCCACAATCAGTGGAACATATTTGAAGGTAAATTACGGTTTGTTATTACTTTATCATTAGTGTCGAGCAGAATTAGATTTTTAACTTAATTTCTTTTGGCTAAAAATGTACAACCACATTAGTCATCTTCCGGTATAAAAACAAAACTGAGTGATCTGATTATGTCTCTATTATAAAAAGCGAAAAACAAAATATTGTAAACAAATAAATTTGCTTTTTTAAAATAATACACTGCTATTTCAGGAAGAAAAACATAAAAATATAAATGCTACGTCGTACAACAATTTCTTTTACACGAATTATTTTCATTTTTAATACGAATGCACCTGCTTTACAAAGTAAAATGAAAATAAGTGTTAATTTTTAATGAAAAGCACTAAATTTACTGATTTAGCAATTACTCTTTGATTTAGTGTAGTAGCAAATCAAAAGATTTATTAAGCAAATACCAGTTTATTTGAATTACTTATCATTTTTTTGTATAGAACTTGGTCATTAACGACTACTATGGGTTAATAAACGGTGGGTGGGTTTGAACATGTAATAATTTTTCAGACCCTATTCGGGAATCGAGCCCGGGACCATCCGCTTTGTAGCGTAGTCAAACTACTGCAACATGGAGGCGGTCATTTATATTAATAATACTGAAACAACTGGAGTCAAAAAATCTGTGCATAGACACAAACGTACAAAAGAGATAAATATAAATAAAAAATAATAACGATAACTTTTAAATAGTATTTTTAAATTACTAAAATAGTATTAATCCTTTGTTTACATGAGTTAACTCTTTTTCAAATACCTACTCTAGCTGTAACAAAAAGTGCAACTAATTAATACACATTCCCGACAATAAAAACAGGAAAATGTAACTAATAAATCGGGTGGGTGTTTTTATATAAAACAGTTCTCCATAACAAACAAAAATAAGAAGAAATACAGTAAAGAGCACGATAAATTTATGAGAAAACTTTCTGTGGAAGAACATAACACCGTTGATTCATTTATGGATTTATTAAAACTACCCTACAAACTCCCAACATGAATAACTAGTATTTAAAATAATAGAATACCATTAGTCCTAAATGTCAAAAACGTTATCATTAGGTTAATGATAAAATTCAGTTTTTTTAAGTTCCGCCTCATTGCGCACTGGTGCAAAGATATCCTTCGATTGACTGAGACAATGACAAAAATATATACTTTAATCTAAATTATAATAAATTTAACAAGATTCAAAATCTGGAATTAAAGATTCAGGAAAAATATGCCGGGGAGCTTTTAATTTTCAAAGGAATTAGGCGTATGCAAAGTACGCAATAATTTAAAACCAGAAGGTAAAACCTATATTAAAGAAAGAAAAAACGCAAATAAATAAAAATGATACTTGTTTAGCTGTACCGTTCCGACAATTTGTCATGAGCATATTTAAAAGAACAGTCTGGTGTTAAAAGGAACACTACGGCATAAATTAGAGGGGAGGTTTGAAATTTGCAAGGGTAACTGAGGGAAGATTTGTAGCGGGGTCGACTAGGCCACCGTTTCTCAGCCGCGACGCCCTGTTGCATACGATTCAGGAGCAACCGACCGAGTCTACTATACAGCGCTCCTTATCCAACACTAGTACTCCAACTAAACGTAGACGTACAACATCAGCCACACAACATGTTTTAAACATTACCACGCTCAACTCAACCCTTAAGCGAATAACTTTCAAACTAAACGTAAAACTTGCTTCCTGCATTACACAAATGAACTTAGGGCATACCGTATATACAAACTACTCTTTGATGCGCCTACACTATTACGTATTCGTTTAATTAGCCAAATTAAAACGAAATTATATCGACGGAGATAATCACAAACAAAAGTTTCCAAAAAAAAAAAAAACATTTCAATATTGGTGTTAAACTTCAGGGTTGGGTTCTTACGAAAGTGTTTCTATAATTTACTGGAAATCTGTAGCAAGTTATATTATTAAAAAAATAGTCGTAACGACTCACATCTCCGGAAATATATCTACGAGGTAATTTGAAACAGTAATTTTATATAGTAATTTATGTTAATTTGTAACTGGTTTGCTGGCATTTTACCGCCACTTCCCCACCAATAGGTCACCCGAAAGCGTAGACCCGGAGGCCATTCCGTAGAACTCTTATTTAACGTGGCTAGCGACTGTTACATACCTCATTTGGACAACTTAAACTACAACAATTCGAGAGAAAAAGTGAGCCTGGTTTGCAACCAGGGGGATGCGCTTTATAGTACTTGCTCTCTTGTAAGGGAAGCCTCTTGACACACAAGGCGCCCGTCATCAAAGATATATAATACGAAAATGTGGCCCTCACGGTCATTAAAAGAAGGTCAGAAATAAAACTAAAATTTAGTTAGGAATAATATCGCCACTATTTATATTGTACCAGCAAGTGCTCGACATAATTATTTATTCCCGGCGGGGAAAAATGAATAGTGAATCGGCACCGGATTATCAGACCTGTAGGGATAATTTTCTCATTAAACAACCTGACGATGGTAGAATGAAGCTACTTCGTCAAGGAACTCCACACCGGAGAGCTATGCACCTCGCGGTACAAACTCGCACGTGCCGTGAGGGGCCAATTTTTCCCTTGGTCTTAAAGCTCCAGGGTGAGTCGCTGCCTGGACCCCCGAGAACGGAGTAGTCATACAACAAATTGCCTCATGACTGCCCGCAGACACACGAATCATCATCCAGCAGGCGAAACCTTTCAAATAAGCCGCGAACTCACCATAACCAGTGAGGACACGGATACCCTAGATCCTTAAATAAACACTTGAGGCGTACCATCCCTCTAAATCTTGTATGAAATCATACAAAGATCTTTCCTTAGGCGAGGTGTTCCACTCGGCCTGCCACGCTTCCTAAGCGAGAGTCTGCACTCTCTTCTTCAAGGCAGGTTAGGACAATCTTGTTACGACATTAACACTACCCAGTCCCCTGGATCCTGATCGAATATTGTTAAATCAAACCTTACCTGATTCAATGTTTATCAGTTCGAAATAATATAGCATACAAAGGAAAGTAACAAACTTAGCTGGGCTAGGTCGCAATAGGAAAAGAGGTTCAACCTTTCAATTATTAGTTTGAGAAAATATTGTTTATAAGTATTTAATTAAGCAGAGTATATCACAACAGTAACAGTAAGAACAACCTTAATAACTACGACGGTATGTAATCCTTAGCAGTTACGTAATAAAAGTAGCCTGTTTGAAACACTAAAATCTCAATAACATGTTGCAAATAAAGAATTTATTTGATTGGACGTTTTAAATTGTCTAGATTACATAAAATAATACTGACCAGTTTTTGTTTTTCAATAGTTCTTTTATAACATTTAGAAGTTTACTAGGAAAGTTCTCTAAAGTTTACAAGTTTATAAGTTCTCAATGAAATTCGCAAATTGTATGTGATTTGGAACAAATTAAGGTTAATTTTTAAAACAAGTTTCAACTAATTCATGTGAAATTAAATTTATTAGCCTAAAGCGCAGCGATGATATCTTAGGAATTAATAAAAATGTTTGACGTTAGAACAGGAATTAGACAGCCAATAACATTAATAATTTCTTGCGTTCTGTAGTAAAATATTATGTATTTTAACTGCATTATGAATCAAGTATGTAATTAGGAAACAGTATATTACTGGATAAGATTATGTATAAAGCCTTGTTGTTGATTAAAATTTTGTGTTTTAAATAACAGGGATATAAAATGAGATTCAGAATCTGAAAACTTTGCAAAGGAAAACAAAACGTTTACGTACGGGTGTTTTAGACAAGTGACAGTATCAGCATGTTCAGTAAACAAAAGCAGAAGAGCGACCCAGGTGAAGTTAGCAAGCGAGCAAAACGAGAGAGAAAAAAACGTGGGTGCGAATGAGGGAGAAAGACAGCACAAGAAAGAGATAGGCTAGTTGTAAGAAAGGAAAGCGCTGGAGGCCAAGCGAGTTGTCTGGAATGAATTGAATATCGCTCACGTCCAGGCCGCGCGCTGTGTCTCCAGAGAACTATCCCGGATTGAATATTCAGAGCTTCCTTCCATTCTGGCGATCGATCGATAAGCTTTCTTTATTTTCTTCTTTCATATTCTTTTAGGTTTTCAACAAGAATCTTCTTAGCATTGTTTTAACTTTACTATTCACCATCCTGACAACTTTTGAATGTCTGGTGCTGCTGTATTTCTTGCTGTTCTTAAAACTCTCATCGACTGACATCGACAGAAAATGAAGTTAAAGACGAAGGATACCAAAATGTTAACGTTTTTGAAATTTATACGAGTATTATAAATATAAGAATAAAAAAACATTTAATTACTTCACAGTTATTGCTAGATACACTTTTATTAAAGTATTTGCAGAAAACCTTACAAAGGACAATGCAATAGAATTAAGTGGAAAAGATATGAACCATACATGCTACACATTTCTATCCTTTCGTAGGAGTGAGTTTTTACAATCTATTATCAAGTCAATACACACCTATATACAGATGCTTATAGAATAAAAAACGATACATGTTCCGACAATCGATGTGTTCTCAAGCTTATACCAATTAAGTAAATAATATGACTTTTTTTTAATTTAATACCGACTTTTTATTGAAATCTACGAGCAGTGTTACGCTTTTAAGCACCTACTAGGGACAATTTAGTATATTGCGACAACAATCAGAAACATTAATGATGAAGTAATAATGTAGAACCAGAAGACGTGGCTGACCGAACTTAAAAAAACAAAGAAAATAATTTGAGATTTAATGTAGATTTCCAGAAACCATTTACAGGTAAATAATTGGAAAATGACAAACCAGTTTTCTTGCCGCTAATGAAAAAAAATAATAGAATTGTTTACCCAATTCTAGAAATTCATGATGTAACAACATAAATAATAAAAAAAATGTTAAAACATTATGAGCTTAGTACATACGAGTATATTAAAAAATACATAAAAAGACAAGGGATACATAGTCATAAATGAAATTAGTACATCGTTAGTTATCTTCATCTGACAATTAAAAAATCACTTTATATTTGTTAATTTTCTTTGTTTCCTTAAATTATTACTGTCAAAATTATATACCATTGCAGTTTGTTAAATGAGACAGTAATTATTTTTCGTGGTTATAAAAAAGTTGAAAATAATATTACGATTATAAATGACCTCCCAGTCAACCCATTTATATCTGATATACGGTTGGGCAAACGATTTTGTTTGGTGATCAACTAACATAATTGAACAATAATATCCTTGTTCAAATTTATGTTAAAAGAATAAACTATCCACCTAAAAATAACTATAAAATTGGGTACTTTTGGGTAGTAGGCTAAAACAGTTCCCGGCAACAAAATAAAAGTAATAAATAAATAAAAAGACTTTAGGTTATTCATTTGACAAGTATGTTTAGATTAAATATAGTAAATAATATTTAGGCCTACCTACATATAAAATACAAGCGAAGTATCTTTCATAATCTGAGTATCAGATAATTTGAATGACAAAAGCAACAGACATTATGGTTATAAATAAAAGAAGTACGTTACATTTCATTCATACTTACAATCCCATAAAAGATCAATCTGTCAAAATGTTGACAGCATGGTCCTTAGTTAATTGGAGCAATAAATTTGAGAAATTACAGCTAAAATACGTTTTACTTTTTAATTTAACATCTTGTATGCTCTCCTTTTATATCGAAACTATACAGAATCATGTACTAAGATTGATCAAATAATCTGTTTGCAGGCGATTATATGTTTGATTATTACAAACGAAGAGAGTAATGACACAACCGATACCTTGACACTTGTGTAAACAGTTATTTCAGATAATGAAAGATTAATACAATAACACATCATTTGGCGAAAAATATCACATACAAGTTACACAAAAATCATTCGATCAATTTGAAAGGAACTGTTGGAAATAATATAGACTCAATTCGAAAAAAAATTATAACAACTGGTCAAATTCACATAACTGAACTAATATCACCCAATATTTTCGTACAATGAATAAAAATGTAAATCTGCAACACCCAATACAGGTTTTTTCAGTCACCAACCAGACTTACTTCTATCCTTGTAAATTATTTTATAAATAACTGTTAAATTGACTTGTGAAGATTAACAGTGAAAAATAATTGAACAACATTTAGTTAAATTTAGTTCTACTTAGAGTGCCGACTCCATCAATGACGATTGGACACTACTTTCGTAAATCGCTGTTGATAGTAAATTACTCTTAAAAAAGAGTGAGCATAATAATGTTTCAGTGCCTTTTAATTGACATTCTAATATTCTTTAATCGTGAGAATTTCCTTCGTACAGGTATTGTAACGAATGCCTAGTAAATCTCCTTTTCTTGCTTTTTGTACTTTTTGCATACCCTTCCCATTCTCTATCCCAAAATTTGATGTTTCATACAAAATTTTTATTTTTTAAAGAATCAAAAAGTTTATTTTTTTACTTAAGATCTGACAGTTCGTTAAGGTTATATAAAATTGCCGTAATATTTCCACGTCTTACTAGATCTACCTACTAAGTAATCGGATTTTCATAACAGGATTAGTGGACTTCCTCGCACTGTACGCTAAGTAGATAAATATTCTTCATATGCAAAGAATAGAAATAGAATAGAATTCATGCAAAATAAAATTTTACATTTTTTGATTAGAAATAATCAAATCGTCAAAAAGAATGTAAATGTTACTAGAATACTGTAATTTAAGTTTTAGTTGTCGGTTTAACAGTTGAGAATTTCATAAACTCAACGAACTGACGGGATTGTAGATTAGAATTATTTGTTTTGATTAGCGGAATATTGAGCAGACAAGATTTGTAGATCGGTGAAGCAGGAGAAGAGTGCTGCGGAAATCTGACCGATGGATTTAAGTTAAGTTTGGCGATTCTCCAGAGCACAACAGTCTAGTCCGGATGCTGATATTGACGTTAGAATGTCCTGTGTGGTCCGGCGGAAGTAGATATTGCAAATAAATCACACAGTCGCAACAAACATTAACAGACGAACAGAACAGAGCACCGCTATCTTCACCTCTCCCCCACCCAACCCCCTCTTTCTATAAAACATTCTCTTTCCTAACTATAGCATAACATCTGCTGACAGTTCTTTCTTTACACTATCAACTTCCCCAGATACAAACATTCAATCACTTAAAAGTTTTTGGCACAAAAGACAGAGGATTGGGCCAAAAATGGTACAGACAAACAATATTATGTAATTCTAATTCTGCAGTATAGAGTAGATTACTTATTCTTCTTTTGCTTTCTTTATAGACTGTTTATTTAAAATTATCAAATAAAAGAAACGACACGTTCTGTAGCTATAACAAAAGCCAGATATAACTATAAGTGTGCCATAGTATGTAATAGAAGTGATTGCTCTGTAAAATAAAATTGATCTTCAAAATAACTTTTTGTGGCACAATAAAGCCGAAACAACTTTATAAGCTTCACAGAATTCTAGCATACATACGTATATTCAGAAAATTTACAACAAAAACAGTATAAAAAGATTGACAAAAGGTTAAAGAATAGAAAAAAGGCAACATAAATTAAAAGCATTACATTTATTCCCTGAAGCTGAGTACGGGAGGGAAACTTAATGCAGAATCAAAAGATTTAGTGACAGGTCATTGCGTAGTATTTAACTGTAGTTGGAGTCGTCCGACTAGGTTTAAGTCAAAACTTTATGGTATTTGAGGTAGCAATATAATCATCATACCATGGAATGTCCCAAATACTGAAATTTATTTCCCACCTTGTAATTAAATTCAAGAAGCTTAAGCGAATTTTAAAATTTCCGTCACGTTTACTAACTAGAACTCATAAAATTCATACAGAGTACATTTTTATTCAAGAGGATGATTTATGCATATACGGTATATTGTGATCTGTTCGAAAATTCTAAACGTTACATCAGGAATGTTCTTCCCCGTAGTTTGTACTACATATAGTGATCAACTTACGAGGTTGTCTTGAAATACAAAATTCACTTGCTCATGAACCTCTGAGGTTACGGCCGCACTGCAAAGAGACAAGCGTCGAGGCAAATGTTGATTACGAGGCAAGGGTCTAGTGGAAAAATTCATTATGGCCGGACTGCAAGAGGGAGGTGGCACATTGCAACTAGTTCAGGTCGAGTTCAGACAGGAGCAAAGATGTCATGTCTAGATTTGTACAAAGAGTTAAATCTTGTGGAAAGTTTAGAATTAAAATTAAGTGACAAATAAAGTTGTACAAATGAAGTGGGTACCCGATATTAATACCAGTAAGGAAGATTTAGGCGAATTTTATTACTTGTACCAAGACGCTCGTTTGTACGATAATAAATTTGTAGAATTTTTGAGAATGAGAAGAGAAACGTTCGATATTCTTAAAGAGATGTTACTCAGTCACTTAAAAATCACTATTCACAGTACAACCAACAGGTAATAAACAGTATAGCCACCAGTGTGACACCAGCCTCGACACCTACCGAACCGTCAAGTTGGTTAGCTAGGATGCACGCCAGGCTTCAAAAAGTGCTAGCTAGGTAGCTTCAGTGCAGCCACCAGCATAACATTACACGTGTTGGTTTTAGGTGGAAGAAGCATCCGGGCGCCACTTCCATCTTACCTAGACATTATTTTTTTAAATCTTTGGAGCTTCTCTTCTTAAAAATAAAGTCGATGTGTAATGTGTTAATTTCTCCGGGTAAATATAACTGGCCTCTCGTTACCTCAAAAGTACTTTAATGTAGTACGTGGAAGTATATACGAAACATATTAAAAGTAAAGGGAAGAGGAAGGAGAAATGGCGACAAAAACATTTCTGGCATTATTAACCAAGAGAAACCAAGGAAAATTATGGAAAACCTTAGACCAGTGGAAAAATCTAATTGTTAAGAATAAATATACGTTCTTAAATGCGAGGTTTTCGAGAATATTTTGGTTGATCAGTGTTTTTAACATTTCTGATCCTTAATTATCTAACACAGTTAAAAATGAATAACCTTTAGGAATACAGACAACGTAAAAGTAAGTCTATAAAATAAATTGTAGCGTACCGTTTAAAATTTATTAATTACAAATAAATATAAAACCAAGAGAAAAACGGGAAAAAGCTAAGAAAAGGTGGTTGGAACGCAAAACGGAACAGAACTGGGCGGACTTTAGGAGTCAACGACAACGAGCTACAAAAATTCTACGGAATATAAGAAGACAGCACCTCAAAATGCAGATAGACAATATAGAATTGGCCTTTGATATGAAAAACACCAGGGTTTTTTACCAAGAAATTAAGAAAAGGATTACAGGATACCAAGCACCAAGTCTGAGTTTTGAGGATGAAAGTGGTAGGATTGCACATGATGACCAGGAGAACTGTGAAATATTGGCCAAATTCTTTGAAAAGCTCCTTAACTGTGAGGAACCGAAGGAAAGATTAACCTTCCAATTTTCACACCAAACCTGGAAAAAGAACCGCCAAACGAGGAGGAGGTAGAAAAAGCAATTAAAACTTGGAAGAATAACAAGACCTCAGGGAAAAGCGGAATTATCGCGGAAATTTGGAAAGTTGTAGATAAGCGATACATCAAAGAAACAACAAAGTTGTTTCAAGAAGTCTGGGAAAAGGTAGAGATACCGGAAGATTGGTTGACAGCTCTTATACACCCATTGCATAAAAAAAAACTCAAAAACAGATGTTAATAACTACAGAGGAATATCACTCCTGGAAGTCACTTACAAAATATTTTCTAAATTGTTACTAAATAGGCTGGAACCACAAGTGGATTATCTTATAGGCGAGTACCAGGGAGGCTTTAGAAAAGGACGATCATGCCCGGAACAAATATTAAGTCTGAAACTGCTAATGCAATATTATAAAATCAGGAACAAAGGGCTCTACATCACTTTTGTGGACTTTAAAAAAGCCTACGACTCGGTAGATAGGGAAACAATAATCAAAACGCTGCAAGAAATCGGAGTTGACCAGAAAACTGTAAAGTTGATCCAACTTACCCTCACAAATACAGTGTCACAAATTAAATTCAGAGGTAAACTAAGCCGCCCTTTCCAAATTAAAACGGGCTTAAGACAAGGGGATGGACTCTCGCCAATTCTCTTTAACTGTGTTCTGGATAAAATAATGAAAACTTTTAGGGAACGAAACAATTCACACGCAAAATGGGGAGTAAAGAAAGATAACCTAATTTTCCCATGTTTCGCTTTTGCAGATGATATAGCTCTGTTAGCGGAAACTAAAGAACAGGCTGTGAAACAAGTGGAAGATCTAAAAGAAATTGCTGAACAATCAGGACTGCAGATATCTTTCGAAAAAACGGAAATGATGGCAAACAGTGTAACAAAGGATAAATCGAAAAAGATCAATACCAAGTACGGAGAAATTAAAATGGTAAAAAAGTTCAAATATTTGGGTGAAGTTATAACACATAATGCCATTGATAAAATTCCACTTAAGGAGAGAGCGGAGAAGCTGGAAAGAGCTTTCAACACAGTTAGACACATATACAATAAAAGGAACCTATCAATCACCGCAAAGATAAGACATTATACAACGGTAATCAGACCTTTGGTTCTTTATGGTTCTGAAACCTTGGCTATGAACAAGGAAAACAAAAACTTGGCCCGAATTGAGAAAAGAATCCTAAGAATGATATGCGGACCACTCAAAACAGAAGACGGGTACAGAAGGAGACCAACATCAGAGATATACAGAGTCTTGGAACCCATAGACTCAGCTATAATCAGGCGTAAACTGAAATTTCATGCACACATTACGAGAATGAATAACCAAAGATGGGTGAAACAGATTTACAATAAAACCCTTAACATGAAGAATAGTACTCATATATTCAGTAAAACAGTTAAACAATTACTAGAGAGATATAAAATTACAGAAGAACTTTGCCAAAACAGAGAAAATTTTAGACAACACATTGAAAAAGTGGAAGTCTTTGAATGCGAAAAGCCTAAAAGTAAACCGGGGACCAAATGGACCCAAGAAAGAAAAGAACAATTTGCTAGCCAAATGAAAGCCTACTGGCAGCAACGGAAAATGAAGAATATAAAAATAAATATTCCTAATTAGTATTTGCGTAGTCCTTAGAAGGCTAGACCGCAAAAAAAAAAAAAAATAAAATAAAAAAAAATAAAACCAAGAGATTACGCCAAAAAATGATAAGAACACTTGCTTACACAGATAGTAGATAGTATACTTTGGTGGCTTTACCGAATCGTTAGCCCATTCAACAATATCATAATTTACAAAGCATAACATATTTATACAGATCCTTTCTGAATTTTAAACGCAGACTCCTGTGTTGGTCATGATTACCAGAAAAGGTATACGTGGAATAACGAATTACCATGTAGTTTGATGTAATTGGGCTCTATTCTTCAACAGCATTAATAAACTTAGATGTTAGTGACACTATAAGTATGTCTAATAATAGAAATAATAATGTATTAAATCATAAAAAAGTAAAGCCAGTTTGAATAAGGCAGGTGTGAAATGTAAATATGCACAGGTTAAGTCTGTGTACTTTACTACACACATTATGTAATAAGAAAGAGTATATTTGTTGTAGATTTTACGAGCGATACGATACAAACCAACACTTTCACAAATGGATATGAATAAACCGAGTACGGTTACTAATTACATTTAGCGGCAAACTCAGGAAACCAAAAATTATGAGGGTGTTAGAGAAATAAATTCACTTTGTTTAAGGAAGTTATACCCTCTTAATTATAATGAAACAACATTATATCACTTCGTACAGGAAACATATGAAAATAGGCCTGGTTGTTAATATAATTTTCCAAAAGTTATATACTGAAATTCTGTTTGATAACATTTCGTACAGTTTACCAGTTTCATAAATTTAAAGGCGAGGAACAACGCGGTTTTGCCTACATTTTCTTCAAAACAACTTGCATAAATTACTTATATTCTTAGGCTTATGTACAAATAATATACAACCCTTTTTCCTACTTTGCTGAATAAAATTTAACAAACACACGACATTTTTAAAAAAATTATAAAATAATTTTTTAAGTACAATAATTAAAACAAATATTTTATTTACAAGACTACCACGTATTACAGAAGTTATTTTACTCGTTCCGAAGAAACTACGGAAAAATTAATATTTTAAAATACGGGGAAAACTGGTTAATTAATAAAATCCTAAAAATACACAAAACAATTTTGAAAGTAATGTTAACTTCTCTATGAAAATGTTCAGAGCAAAACGAAACTTGAAGTAAATGTAGTCTCAGTCGGCCTATTTTTCAAGACTGATGAGCTCTGAACGTACGCATTGCCCCCTACCCACTTTATAGCTAGCCAATGACTTTCCAGCAACGTTGCCAATACTTACTCTCCTAGCTCTGTTATACATTTCGTCAGCCAATTTTTTGGTCTTTCAATAACAAATAACCTATGAACATTTAGACCAGCTGATTATATTATTAAGTATTGCTTGTCAACGCGCTCTAAAAACGATGTGTTCAGTACGAGATGCAAGATTACGAGTGAAGTACTGCGGCTCTTACACGCATGCGCACATATTGTTAGTCAGATACAATCTGACAACGCCGGCAAACGTTCTGATTGGTCTAAACGCGTGGAACAGCAGAGCTCATCAACCGTCAAAAGCATTATAGTGTACTTATCTGCAAAGCAAAGGGATGAGACTCCAAGTTACGGTCCGAAAACATTTCATCACACGTAGTAATTCGAAAACGAAAAATTTTTTAAAATTGTTTTTATTTAGGAAATAATAATCGAGTAATATTTAGAAATAATAATAAAAACGTTTCAAGCGAGTTATCCGAGACCTTTAACAGAAATATTCAGGTAACACTATCCGTACGCCATAAAAACTTTTCAATCTCCTATAAAATATAATGATTTAATACTCGTAGTTTTATCTTTCCATTGGATGTTAGACAGCTCAGCATATCATTAATGTTAGAATTGCGTTCGTAAATTTTAATTCTTTTTATTAGAACTACGTAAACAAGAATAAGAATTTCATTACTTTATGGGCATTTTATTTTAGTTTAAAATAATAAAATCATATTCAGAAATTCGTAGAGGTTTTTCTTTCTATTTGAAATTTATCTTTAACATAATGTATTTAAGATTTTTCTATTTTTAATTTTTGTTGTTTATGTCATCAGCCGAAAGGCTGGTTTGAACCTGTAGAGGTTTTACTAAGTAAAACGAGGAGAGATGTGGTTTACAATTGCCTTCCTCACTGAGTGGAAAAGTACGCTTATCAGCATGCCAGGCCCTCTGAAAAGCACATATTTTCCACTCTGCAAATGACACCTTCACTTCATTCACCACAGGGTCTGGCTGTATAATAAAATTCATTACTTTTGCAGGAGATAACTCTGATTAGTGTCATTTTACACCTCTGCCTCTTCCAATTAAATGATTCAGTCATTTAATTGGCTGTCCATTTTCTAAGAAACAGAACTATTTATTTTAGCCCTGCAACAGATTGAGTGTAAATAATTTGATACTCCACCTGTCTGTTATGGGCAGATTTTTAATTTGTGCACACTTATCTGTTATTATTGACCACGGTTGTTAACATAACGGAAAGAGTGAGTTCAAAAGTGCTAATATTTTCGAGATCCTAGTTGAGAATATAATCCATAACCTTCAGCTTTAATTTAACTACAAAACCATTTTACTTCAGATTTTAATCGTGTTTCTATAATACTTTTTTACAAAACCATGACATTTTTACAACAAAAAATAATTTATTTTTACCAACAAATTTCTTTTGTAACTAACTATTTGAAACCTGGAATTTGAGGCAATTTTTTAATTAAAAAAGTTTTGTTGTTAACTGAAGTGACTCAAAAAAACAAAAATCGTCGTTTTATTACCATCATCGTTCTGTAGAGTAGCAAGGTAAACCATGTGTACAAATTTAACGCAGATTAATTTAGTAGTTTTTGAGAAAATGTTTCTTATCTACAAAAAACATAGAACTTTTGGTAATTGGAAAAAACCGACAACTATTAGCATTAAATCGTTCAAAATAGCAAAAAATTGAAATGTAAGCTATTTTTCAAAAATAAATTTTAAATACAAAGGAAAATCAGAAAGTCAATAATTATTATATAGCCTATCAATGGATTCAGAAAGTCATGAACTATAGAATGGCACTAATATTAAAAAATCGAATTAATATTTTTTGCTTTCCGTCTCCCCTTAAAGTGGAGGACTTTATCCTATTAGCCCCCCAGACGGTGGATTCTATAGTCGTTTGTTCAAAAATATAAGTGCCAGTCAAGACAAACATGATGAAGAATCATTAGGTTAAATAATCAAGACTCCGATTTTACATAAAAATTTTGGTCTGTTGGATTAAGAAAAGAGAGAGAAGAACTCAATGTCGATAGTACAAAGAAGTTAAGGACGATAATATCATAGGCAAGGACCGATAAAAACGAGCCGTTAAGAATTTGTGGTTTAACGTGGTAAAGTTTTACCCTTCAATAGACATTTTAGTCAGTATACTGTGGAAGGGGGTGACGGAAACACCAATCGATAACGTGGTCAAGATACATATCATGAATCAAAGAAAGAGGAAGATGTTTGATCGTTTAGAGGATCAAGGAAGGTGTTTATCGGAAGTCGTTCAATTTCGAACCGGTCGTTTGTTGGCAACTTATTGAAGCAAAGTTTTACGAGCGCATCCATAAACCAAGAAAGTTGGAGAATGTTAGAGCGATGTG
Organism: Catonia carolina; assembly: GCA_035578175.1. Classification (NCBI taxonomy): domain Eukaryota; kingdom Metazoa; phylum Arthropoda; class Insecta; order Hemiptera; family Achilidae; genus Catonia; species Catonia carolina. The sequence goes on along the minus strand of JAQMRL010000001.1, from coordinate 144,186,314 downwards.
TGGAGGATTATATGTTTACATAGCGTAAGGGGACTGATATAACGTAAAATTCTGACGGTAAATAACTATGTTATACAAACACAGATTTTCTCATTCTCGATAGGATTATATGGTTACATCAATTTTCTCATCAGGTGCAAAAAAATTAAGATTATATTTATTTTTTTCCTATAATTTCATTAAAAGCACACTGTAAAACAAAAACAATGTTTATGTGTCTAAGGTTTCTTTTCATGTAATCATGAATTTGGAAAATTAAAGAAATTTTAACTCTATTAAGAGGTATGATTTTAAACAAATGAATTATTTTTTATCGACAACAAATTAGCTATTTATTTCCTGCGGCACAAGTAAGATAAATAATATTGAATGAAGCTGAGAATTTCATTTCAAGAGAGATTTCAAGACTGTGTAACTAAACATTTTAACTCGAATTTAGAATGAAATAAAAACAAGAAGTAACAGATTGATACTAAATAATTCTCTGAAGTATGATAAATTTAACAATTCGTAAGACACGTTCCTTTAAATGCTAATGCAGAAATGGTAAGACAAACTTTGTCAGAAGGTAGGCAGGCAGGCAGGCAAGTGGGTTGTAGCAAGTAGAATTAAATTCTGTTTGTACATAGCCTACACCGTTACTTACGTACTTACTTACTTACCAAAGCAAATGAAGTTTAGAGCTTGATCCGTCAACACTCAGTTAAGCCAACAATTCCCCTTTCAACTTAAAGTAAATGTAATAGAACAACAATGTCAACAAAATGTCACAAATTAATTTAAGTTTAATAAGGTATCGAAAATAAAATATATTGTACGTTGAAAGTCCCTTTAAGTTAATCGCAGAATGTCAGTAATTGAACTAATTTTACGTTTAGCTTGATTGTGTACCTTGAATCCGTTTAGCAGTAAGTTAATGGAATGAACAATAAAAACTAAACTTTAGAAATTAACTTGACTTAGTCAATATTGTGCACATTTTGTACTGAAACTTATCTTAAAGAAGCAATACTTTAATACAGAGAGTAAAAAAAATGCGTTAAGTAACATCATATTTATCATATGTCTTTTAATAATCGACTTTAATTTTCAGAAAAGTGTCAACGACAAAACAAGACTGAGTAATTACGAAATCCTTTACAAGATGTTTTTATTAGTTTTCGTTTCAAAGACACAATGTTTTCAAATTATTTTCTTTATTATATTATGTACTTATAAAGCAGAAAATCAAATCAAAATTTAGAGTACAGTACGTCCATATAATAAAGTACTTCAAAACATTTCTCCTCGCTTTCTCACAAGTGTTTCTTCATTTGAAAGGAACTAAGGAAATCTGAATATATAGCAATTCGATTAAAAATCGAAATTGGGGAAAAGTGGAAGTGTGAAATGACTAAAATTTTATTATAATCGTTTTAAATACGTGTCGATACTACGTTTACATCAACCGATTGAAGACCAACCAGAAATCTTCCGCTCTAAGTTAAGTAATAATTAATTCAATAAAAATAATAATAATAATATTATAACAATAAAAAAAACTTACTTTTTTGTAATCGTGTTTGGTCGTCTTTTCTGGAAAAAAGAAATAAAATAAAATTAATATCTATAGGTTATAATATCACAAAATCAAAGCTAAAAAGGTCGTTGCAATTGAATATATCTTACAAAGCCTGTAATACTGTACATCCACCTCATGGTAATAGATATTCAAGAATCAGCCACAGCTGAAGGATTTTTTAAAATTTTCAATACCGTAAAATTGGAAGAATTTTTCTTTTAACATAATTTTATATTAATTAACTTTGCTTGTAAGCAACAGATAATAATAAAAAACTTAATTTACAACCTATTGCAGAAAAAACCTCTCCATTCGGAAGTAAACGAGATTCTACATTAATAATAATTGAACACGATAGAAAAAATAGTCAATAGTTAACAAAATATTGTTAGACCTCACAGTACACACTTCATTAAACTGAATCATACGAGTTTATTCCTTCAGCATTCATTGATTACATTCCTCTTCCTTCCTCTGACTGCTAATTTTTTTTTAACTGTCTTTAAAAACGCCACTGGCTGTTGAACCTTCCCGATTTTTTTAACTTCTACGTTCATGTACCTCATTAGATTATTATCCTTCCTTCTCTTTTCCTTACTTACCCTTCTGTTCGTTCTCTTTCATTTTTTTGAATTCTATCGAATGATTCAATTCTTTTCATTTTATTATGATCTGCATCAATTTCCTTAGCTTGAAAAGCTACGATAATTTTCCAACCCCCAATAACTTATCACTTCTCATTAAAACTTGTGAAACTTTTTGCTATACCCAACCATAAACGGGAATAACTCAGATTTAGTTTTCCTTACTTATATAGCAAACTTATTTCCAATATTTAAAAAAGTAGCTTGTCTTTCATCCTCAGCCATTTATAATTAAAACTATACGACCCTATTCGTTATCGTCAACCAAAAAATCGGAATAACAACAGCTATCGTTTTCCTTATCTTTACATCGAATACGTATATAGACGCTACAAATTTCATTTTTTGGCGAATAGTTTATTTTTCAAAGTACCTTTTCTCAAATTATTAACTGTACGCCTGTTTGAACCAGATGCCTCATTTACCTTACGAGTTCGATTTTTAAAATCTCGTATTGTGTCCTCATTTCTGCAGTAACGTACAGGCATACGTATAGGAATACTCCTTAAAATACCAGACTATTGGTTTCCATGGTTAAATCTTTAATAAAAATATAATTTCTTCTTGTTATCAACATCGTACTTATTTTCATGAAACTGAACTAGACTTCTATGATATCCATTTCTCTTAGAACGTTTATCAATCTTGTTTTCAAATATATTTAATTTGTCCAATATAACATTTAGCTTTTCTACCGTTGCAATTAACTTCTTCATGTATTTTATTCTTCACAGTAAACATTTCAGTATTATTTATACCATTAATTTACCGTAGCAGTAAATAGACTAAAATTGAATCATACATTTGAAAAGGGAATGTCATTAAATCAATCAATCATTAGATCAATTTAGTACTTCAAAATTTTAGTTTCATCAGAACAATAGTAACTGAAACAACAGAAAGGCAGGAACGATTTAACTATCTTGACAATAGTGACATCCAGAATATGAATAAAATCGTGTTCTTGACTGATTATCTCCTTCATCTTGCTAACCTAACTTAGTGAACACTTTAGGTTAGTAACACCAATTTTCAAAAAATTATGCGACTCATTTCTTTAGATTTTAGCTTCAAATACACTAAAATTGGCTGTTAGGTCAGTTAATAAAACTGCCTCGAAAAGCTATTACGACGATTTGAAATTTGATAATTACAATAATTTAAATAATTCGAAAAATAATACAAACGGAAAACGAGACAAATTACAACCTTTTCTTACCTAACTCGATAGCGAATCCCCAACTAATACGTGATACAACCAAATATTACAGTGCCTCTATGGCTCTACTAGTGAGAGACTAAATATTTACAACATGTTAACCCATAGTCCCAACAACAATAGAGCCACCGTGTCTTTTTTGGGACTGCAGTCTCTGAATTTAAAATAAGAAAACCTATCTCCGTGATGTACTAGTAACGTACTAATCTTCAAAGGGTAAGGTGCCCGGTTCAACGTAAAATCCGAAAAATTGTACACATTTCTGCTAATTACCTCGTTCATTGCATGACTGAAACGATAATTGACATGGAACTCCGTTCGAAATGATAAGGTATTGTTAAATGAAGTAAATTATAAAGAATATGCACGTGTTCGTTATGACACTACTCATATAAAAACTACTTAAAGAGTATTAATCAAAAGTAGTGAATATAAAGATAAAACCTGAAAACTACTTTACAGAAAACCGATAGCGGTATTATAAAATAACAATGCAATAGACAACCAGATATTTCACCTACTCTGAAACTAAATTTAAAAAATTCTGTTGTATTAGTATTATACAATTATGAGAACAGAATGACAACTTTCCTTTTAAGGCTTTATTAAACTAACAACTTCCGAAGGGTGATAAAGGCGCTGGAGTAATTCTACAGATATTTAGAAAATTAAAACAAAACGTTTTCAAATCAAGAGACTAAAGATTTCTGGAAGTGATTTTCAAACACCCACCTACCGGAGAATCCCTTTTGAAGCTTTAGTTGAGAATTGTCTGATTACAATCAAACAATACATAGACAAACAAAACGTTTCAAGATATTTAGGCCTGTTCTTAATTTATAAAAAAATAAGACAAAATTTTGTAGCTTTGAAATTATTCAAGTGACAGAACAAGGAATTTAGCACACCTAAAACATTTGCAAGGTATAATTTGTGAATGTAAATCTATGAGATTCCTTGTCGTTGGAAAGAAATAGAAAAATAAATTTCTGTACAACAAAGGTTAAAATTACACTGTACATTCACGATCACAATTCCTTCTAATGACAAAGCTTTAAAAACTATTTTTTATTTAGAATGTTTTTTACCCTAAAGTGTGTACACGTTGCAATCTGTTCAGTTTAGAAGAACAAGCAACTCCAAGATCCGATGAGATGGGGATGATGTATATGATGTGTAATTTTGTACAGACTCAGCTGACCATTCCTGAGAAGTATGGTTAATTAAAGCCCAACCATCAAAGTACTCCGGCAACCAATGTCTAGTATTAAAATCCGTAAAAAGGTAACTATTGTTACTCGAGTCACGAGTTTGCCTTTGGTTTTAACGAGGGGTAAATGGGAGAAAACATCAGTGCGCATGCGTGACTGCTTTGGTATCATTCCGCCACCTCCATAACGTAAACCATACCCAGAGGACATACAGTAGGCCTATATCGCGAAACCTTTTGTAGGTTAACTGTACGAATATAACTGTTTGTTACCGTAAACGAAAATGTTGGTTTCTTGAAAACGCGGTTGAAATGTTCACTGTGCTGAACGAAATCTAATATGCAAAATAATAAAATGCTGTAAAATTGTTGAAACTAAACAAAAATACCTTTCCGTGGCTCTTAACAAAAGCTGAGAGTGAGCGGCAAACTACTGTGATGTTTCTCTTGCCACAATTCGAAATTTAAAGGAGGAAGTTAAAGACAGTGAAAAAGATAGTTCTTCATCAACAATTTTTTTGACACCTGTTAAAAAAAGGTAACGGTTATATCAACAAGAGAGTGATGCCGACATTTGAAACGTTATTACCGTTTTTGAAAGAAAGGCAAATTTTTAGTTGAAAACTATGTATGTTAAAAAAAACTTAAAGGAAATGGGTTTAAGTGGAAAAAGTGTGTCACAACGAAATATATTAATTGAAAGGCAACATGTGGTTAACTAATGGTGCAATTGCACGGTAGTAAAATATGTCTTACTGTTGAGGTTGACAGCACTGTCAGATTTCTCTTCCCTTCCTAACAACCCATCCATACGCAAAAGGCATTCTCGTGACCCATTATCTATACCACTACTAGGATTTGAACCATGGAAACCAATATTTATAAAAAAACAAATACATAAATAGGCGTATTAAAGTTTAAATGAGTTTCTCTCCACTAAATTAAACTTGACTACGTTCTTATGGTAATATAAAAGACTCACTTAAGTAAGAAATTTAATGAGATTATAATTTAAATAAATAACTAATAATAATCAACGTAAATTAAATGTGGTGTCGTCGGTCAAATCACACGTAATGAATAAACCCTTTGAAAAAGATTTGAACAGTAAAGCGACTATTTGTTTTAGTCAAACAAAAAAATGGCAGAATAAAAAGAGTGATGAAGAATAACAGTCCCAATAATACATAATATTTTAAACACGATTTATTCATTACTTTTCTATTCATTAGCATAAAAATAATGTACTTAAATTAGTATATTTTGTTATGCCCGATTTCAAATACTCAATAGCACACCACTGCACTAGAAAGAGAAGGTCTTTAAGAAATTCTTTTTTAAAGAAGCAAGTCGGTTGAGTATTCAGATGTTAATGAAGCAAGAAAAGTTTTTTAAAAGTACGACTTATTCAGCAGAAAACTTGAAGAATCCATGGTAGCAAATATAAAAGATTTCGAAAGTAATCTCATTCGAAAAAAGAGCAGCAGTAGTAAAATTAACTTTACAAAAGAATGGAGGAGAAAAAAAACCCAGGTTTTAGAACTGCTAGCAGCACAGCAGTTTTCATTCTAGATAAATTACGGGAAAAATTAGGAAAGAAAATAATGAAGGAATAAATACAAAAAAGAAAAATAGATTAAAATTGCTGCAGTCTCCAGTAATGAATAAACATTCGCGAACATTGGACACAATATTTCATTATTAACAATTTAATTAAATACAACGTAGGCTATCTTTACTTATTCTAAAAGATGACGTACGCAAGTTAAATTATACTAAACTGAAATTACCGTAGGCCTATTTCATCCACATAAAAATGTAACCTCATTCCAAAATAACGAGCAACACTGCAGATTTTAAAGGAGTTAAATAAATAAATTATAACACTGCAGTTTTAACAGTTTCTTCTTCTTCTTCTTACTATCAAGGATTAGGCATAAGTCTGTTCCGAACTCACAAATCATTCTGTACATCTACACAAACACGATATATTCAAAACCGTACATCTCGACTACTGCCATATTCTTCGAGGTCTTCCCACCTCCCTTCTTCCGACTAAAACATATTCCGTCACTTTTAAAGGTATTCTCTCCTCTGGCATCCTTTCCAAAGTTTCACAGTATAGGCCTAATATAATTCACAACCTTACCCTAATTTTTAATAATTAAAAAATATATATATATTTAATATTTACAATAGCTAGTCCGGAACACATTAAAAATTTAACTTTAATGTGAAATGAAGTCTGAAATACTCATGGAAATATTTATAATTTTTACCGATTTTACAGGCTGGAGAGAGAATAATAGTCGCTCTTGAAAAAATGAACACCTGCATGTGAACTTATATCTTCGCTGTAATATCAATAAAAGCCAAAGAGTGATTTTGCAGAAGAATATTGGTCAATTCAACAGAAAGTAAACCTGTGATTTTGGAACTTTTGAAAAACATGGGCTGTTTAAAATTGTACTACTAAAGCGAATTATGAGGAAAGTGCATTTACCATAAAGATAATTCAAGATGTAAGCAAATTTTTTTATTTATTCATTTTTAAAGTGATCCTTAACTTACCAACAATGTACAATTTACTCTAAAAACATTTTTCATAAAAATCAGTCTCGTTTTAAAGAAAACCTAAATATTTTATCAGTCAAATACAGTGGAAAGATGAACTGATATTACAGCTGTATATTTTTAACTTTTGTAAATTTCTACATTAGTCTACATATTAAAAAAATCACGTGACAATTTTATAGTTTACTAGAAATTACGAAAAACTGAGAATTCAAAGCTCATTACCGTTACGATTAAAAAAACTGGTGTGAAAATCTGGTGGTGGACTCACGCAACTTTCTCTTGCCAATGCAAATAATTAACAATATAACCTCCTAACATTAGTAATAAAACATTAGAAATAAACAAAAAACTAACCTCAAAAAACATAATCTTATTTTAATCATGAGTGAAAGACGTAAATTGAAAATCAACCTCAGTTTGGCTTAAAAATACGGAAAATCACTCTTTCACACTTAACTAGGCTCTGTAGAGAAAAATGCTCTCAACAAAAGTTGTAGAGCTTTTAATTTCCTATAAATTTGATTAAAATAACACTTTTATCGTAATGGATTCTAAGGCTGAAAGCTTAAAAAATCGATTTTTTTACACGTTTTCGAGAGAAAAAACAGAAAATAGCTAATTACCGCTAAACTAGGCGTTATAAAAAAAATTGAAATAAGAGTTGTAGGATTTTAAATTCTCTACAACTTTTATTATATAAGTTTTTGTCCTAAAATGCATATTAAAGCCGCAATCTTAAAAAAAAACAATTTTTTTACTTGAAAACAACCTCACCAAGAATTTCAGCAGAGATGACGCCTACCCTATCTTGTAAAGCATAACAAATTTAGTAAACGAGGCGATTTAAAAAAAATCGTAGGAGCCGTTTTTGAGAAAATCGCATAAAAGTGAAAATGACACCAATAAACTACAACTTCCGGTTGACCGATTTTGATGAAAATGTTCGTGTCGGGTCTGGTACAAGTACCTAACTTAAGTTTCAAGTTTGTACGATGTTCCGTTCTTGAGATATTCTGTTATCACACACACACGCGCACACGCACACACACACACCAATCGCTAAAAACATGTTTATTTGGTTTCAGGGGGTCTGAAAACTCGATTTCGATAAATCGACATGAAAACAATACTTTCCTTCCTACATATTCATATAGGCAAGAGAAAGTAAAAATGCTCGAAATATAACTCAATTGAGTTCTGGTAAGATGTAAAACATTATAGGATAGGCTGATAAGTTCCCAGTAATTGAGTTCTTAGCTTTTAACAAGAAGTTTAAAATTTTGATTTTTTTATGCGCTCATCGTATAGCCAGGTAAATATAATATATTTCAATTATTATGTAAATGTACTCATGAATCAGTGATGTAAATTTTTAACACGCAAAATGCTTTTCTGGAATATTATTATCAAATACTGAACTCTATGAAATTATCAAAACAATCTGAGATTTTTTTATATTAATTTTATTATTAAATAAGATAAACGCGGTATTTTTTAAAACGCAAAATTCTTCGAATTCAACCTTTTTAGTAAATTTAGTAAATTTAGTAAACTAATTCAACGAATTAGTAAAATCTTTATAAATGAACTAGTATCGAGCAAAAAGCACATTATGGAAAATCGAGCTTTTATATTTTTGGAAAAATAAAACATGGCATTGTAAAAACACGACTGTCTTCTTAAATGTTTTTCATATATCTTTGTAATATTGATAAATTACCATGTCAATATCAATAATAACGTGTATACTAAAGTAATAAATTATTTGTTTTAAATGTACTACTACATATATGGAATCACGAGTCCACATTATTTGCGGCTGAAATCTAGTTTCTTTAATTTCCTGAAATTAAATATTTAAGTTACTAATATTTTTAATATCAACGAGGAATCCCGTTAAATGTTTTTGGAGCCGCAAAGTCGTATGAGTTTTTATGTGACGTTACAAGAAAAACTACGTTTTCATAAAAATGATTTAGCTTGTTGTAGGTACAAAACCGATCAAACATAAGCACACATTTTAGTGCAATTTAAAAAATGGTAAAATGATGTTAAGTTAAACCATTACACCAAGAGAATTTATTATTCATAAACAGTACGTATATTATAATTATTTAATGCATGTTAATGGTTTACATACTTACTGTATTTCGAATATAGGACAGATTAGAACAGGTGTCAGAATTCACAAACTGGTACAGTACTGCTGAGTGTTGAAATGAGAGGGCTGGAGGGTGTATATGTTGCAGTAGGCTCTCAATCAGCGCAAACGTGTGTATGTGTGTGTACAGAAAGAAATGGACTGAATGTGCAGCCGGGAGAGCAAGCGAGCAAGTGAGAGAAACAAAGTGTGTGGGAGGATGAGGAAATTAAACACCTTATCGATCGGCACGCCTCGAATACAAATTGCCTGCTCTTGTGGAAATTAAAGTAGTCCAAAGTGAGGGTTTATGTTCCTTTTATGAATGGGTGCGCACCCTTCTTACTCGATGGCGGCGGGCAAAATGAACTTTGTCCCTGGACCAGAATAAATCCAAATTACTAACAATCATTTCATATTCCACTCTCCATTATTGGCGACACAAGAAGCATATATATTTATATATACACAGCCAACACGAGCAACAATATACTTGCACTTTATCACGTGCTTAAATGAAAAGCGTAATTGAACTAATATAATACATATACAGAGATGCAAGGGAATTTATTATAATGATACACGGCCTATTAATAAACATGATACGCTTATATGCTACTACTGCAGTTGAATAAAACCGAACCGCATTGACTTATTTATCAAAAGAGCAACGCAAAACTGAATAAATATAGTCTAATAGTACCAGTTAATGTTAAAGAAAGTATAAAATAACTAAAATAGTGTTTCTATAAACAAATACATTTTTAAGCTTGTCCTTCTTAAGAAAATTATTTTGAATTTAGTCTAATTTCAAGAGTTTACAATGCCCCGTACAATAAAATCATTGGTTTTTAACTAGCAACCCACCCCTCCTTGACATACGGCGGCTTTGTGATACCTTTTCGTAAAGTAAACAGCTAAACCATTTTTTGTTTGTTGTAAATACTTTATTATAATTTACTTTATTGGATTAAAGAATAATTACTTCGGAAAACTGTTAGTGTAATATTTCTATAGTATTCTTTGTTAAACACCTGGTTATTCTTATTTTTAAGTGTTCCTAGGTGACGTGCTTTGTTTTAACACTGGTTCTGGATTAATATTGGTTCTGGTCGTGGCTTTAGAATACAGGCACAATCTCTTCTTCCTTTTTACTGTTTGTGCGTAAATGGATTTTCATTAATAACTAAAAACTTCACGTTACTTAAAAAATTTTTTTACCGTATAATTATTCTTAGAAATACCTCATATTTTACAATTTTATGTTATGTTTTTTTCTCCTTTCAACGTTTTAAAGAGAAAAAACCAACAGTCTGTCATATATGGTTAGCCTTTACACCTACAGAATAAATACTGGGCGGGGGGTTCGTGTAAGTTGGTAATCACTGGTCTAAATTACATGAAAGTCAAACAAAAATGTAAGCCCTGCTACAATAGTGATTGACGAAAAACACATGAAATCTAGAAGAAGTATCCTAGTGCCAGTGGTCAATCTAAGACTACTGAAAATACTTTTTAAATACATTTTTAGTTGTAGATAACAAATTTTTAACTTGAAAATTGGCTGATACAGATAATGAACTTCCACAATTTCTAGGAACATAAATCGCTCACCCTGTTTTGAAAACGAGTTAAATATCAAAAAGGATTTTTCAAAAAAAAGTCTAAAAATTGTTTGTAGGTTGATGTCTAGTAGAGAAAAAACAACTCAACGAAGTATATATTGCCGTTATCGTAAACGAACAGATCCTTTTATAAAGGATAACGTCAATCAGTACGAGATACAAAGGTAAAATTAGCATCAGACAACATGCAACGTGGTCATAAGCATGAAAAGTATTTTTAAGTACGTTAGTAAGGTCATAAATTTAATTAATGTAAATATGTATGCAATACTTTGTGTATAAGAACTTATGTGTACAAAATACTGTATGTGAATAATTATAATATTGTTTCTATGAACACGCTTCTAACTTTTACAATAGGAATACATTTCATACGGCATTATTAGCAACGATTTAGACGTAGCTTGTTTCTTAGAGTACTTTATGTACACACACTTGGATGGAGGAACTTCAAACGTCAAATAGACCTACGCGATGCATTTAAATACAGGAAAACAGATAAATGTCTGATAACAATTTAAAACAGGTACATACTACCATCAAGTGCGTTGTAATTAGAGCTCCAATGAAAATGTACAAGGCGGTAATTACTCCAGTAAAAAGCTATAATTAATAACTGTAACACCATCAACTATACTTGCGTTAACTACTTTTACATACTTCAATTATTAAATAAATTAAACAATATATAATTTTGTATGTTTATTAGTTTTTAGTTAAAATAACTACATTGTTTCCATTTCAGCCATTTAATTTTCTTTATAATCTTCTCACAATTTAGAGACTGTTTTTATATCAGGTTTTTTCTTCTAGAAATATAGAAGAATATTTCTCGTTACAATAACTATGAAATTTTTAAAAATCTCCAAATTTTGAGAAAGTAAACTGGTACGAAATAAATTCCTTCTTCAGTCAACAAAACTTATTTTAGACCGTTTTAAAAACCAAACTTTTTGGTAGAATTACCATTCAAATATTTTAAAAAAGTACGTCATTTTTTTAAAGAAATACTTTGAATGACATCTATATTCTCACACAAACAGCTGGTTTAAATACTTTAAAAACTCGTTACTTTTGTGAAAAAGCTTGATTCAGATCTTGATTCGAATAAATTCCGCTTCTGAAAATGATTTTTAAAATTCTCCTTCTTCTTCTTCTTCTTCAGGTCCCTTTTCCTTTAAGAACATTAGCTACCGCCTACTTGAATTTATTGACTGTCCGACGAAAGACCGAATACGAACTCGCACTATACCAGTCCATAAGATTCTTCAACCAATAATGCCCTACTTCAATCTGGACTACGCTACCCTCTAACTGTCCTTGCATGATATTCTGCAGCATTCTGTATTTATCGTCCCTTATCACAACCGAAGCATTCAAATTTCGAAGTTTCACAGTAGCCCTATGAATAACCCTAACGTTTTTATTTAGCTTCAATAGGACTTTTAAATTTTATTGCATCATAGATTTATCCACCCTACCAGTTCAAATGATTACCGATGAAGGATATTCTTCCGTAGGACAAATTTCAAGGCTTATACACACGTAACTTGAGTATCAGTTAAAATTCGGGCCTGGAATGTTCCAAGTTCTTAGTAATTCTCACTCTCCAGCACAGTGGGGTAAAGGAAAAAATAGAAACCATCCACGAATTTAAGCCCGATATATTTTTTTTTGAGACAACGGTGTTGACGTAAATTTCAACGTCACACATCCTGTCAAATTAACAGTCAAAGTATAAATTTTATGGGCGATTTTTACCTGGCAATTAGATAGCAAACCTATATTTTTACATTAATTTCTTATAATCTACATTTAGATTGAAAACAAAACGGAAGAAATAATTTACGGTTACTCAATGGTCCAGTAAAATACTTTTAACAAGATCGTTATGCATATTTTTTATCGAATTACTAAAAAATATATTGGTTAAATAATAATTTTTAATGAATGATAAATAACGAGGTAATTAAAAATTATCTGATGTGAAAAATTACAAGTTTTTTATAATTTACAACACAATGAAATACGTGACGGGAAATAGCTGTCCGAAAAGCAATAAAACATTTTATTTGAAACTAACATTAAGTTTATTATACAATTTACATAAATAACATAATATAATATCTTAATGATAAATCTTATTGGCATAATAATCTATAAAGTATCGATGTAAAATACCGTCTTTCTTTGGAGTTAATGTGGAATTTAATACCTTAAGTTAATTTCCACAGATTTAAAGACATTAACTATTATTTTACAACGTTATATTTGAAATCGTATTCGTACAAAGTAAATCTTTCAGAACAGAAAACAATTTAATTAAAAACTATTATTATCTACAAAAACAATTGATGTGGACTTTACTGATTGTTTCATAAATTAAATTACCGTAATAAATAATTCATTTAATGCCTGCCCGTCGAATAATACGAGTATAATCAACGACAGGGACAGGTAAGGGTGGTCGTCATAGATGAAGCGAGTAGAGGGGAAATTCACGTTGAAGGCCATTACAGGGCTGTGATTACTACGTCCATGGAAATATAAAGCGTGAACTAAACCGTACGAGAGAGGTGAGTATGAATGAGAATGGGAGAGGACGGGGGAAATGTTATTCGAGAGAATGAGAGGATTCGGTGGAAATGGAAGACAGGGCCTTTGCATGGTTTACTGCTGCTGTTAATTCGTGATGCTCACAAACATGGCGGAGTAATTTCCGCATCAAAACGAATGAGTAAATGAATAGTTACACTTTATATAATTGTATACATACCTGTCATGATAAAAAGAGATCTAACTACATTTCAACACCTCTTTATTCGTGGTGTGGGCAAAGAACAGAAAAACAGGAAATTATATGACATTATACTGCAACAAAATTAACAAATGATTTTGTATTCTATTACGTAGCTCTGTGCAATTCAATGTTCTTTCTTATTGCTATGCAAAATGTTAACAGATATATATACAAAATGATTCTAAATTATGAAAAACAATTTTGCACATGAGCTAAAAATAAGAAAAAAGTTCATATAAATACATGTCCACAAACGCTTCATCAGCGAATTACAGCTAGCAAAAACATTTGCCCCGATTCAGTTTCCCTGGTAAAATGTAGTGATACTGAATTTTTTGGGGGCTACTTTTTGTGATAAATATGGTGGATTTATATGGAAAATCACCTAACAAACCGAATAAAACCAGTCTGGAAGCTGTTATAAGTTTTTGAGAAAAAGGATGAAATAGGCAAAAAATCATAGTAAAAAAACACAGTCAGACGTTCAAAGTTTTTTAATCCGCAACACTCTTCACTTTAACTTAAGAGATCCCTTAACTGTCAGAAAAAAACACTACGGTAGAGATAAAGAATACGGTAGAAAACACTATGGTAGATGGTAAAAACACTTAGATAAAGGATACGGACGAAATTGACGTAGGCCTATGTATAAAATTCGCGAGGTACTACATCACAAGAAGAAAAAACAATGTTTAATTTTGTCAGAGTAATAAATGTAATTTTGAATGGGTGGTAAGGGTAAGCGTTACGTGTCTTAAAAAATCTCTGCAGCCTCGGAGTTGCAGGCAATCAAAATGTTGAAAGACGGAAAACCTATAAAAATTGTAATCTTCAAATTACAATTACTTCTACGACCAAGTATAATATTAGACTCTTTGCCTCATATTTCATGTTCGGTTTTTGTGGGAGCGAATCGGTTTAGAAACGGTCAAGAAATAGTTCTTTAAGAAAGCAAAATCCAAGTTATTCTTTCTGTACACGTAGCACAAAGATAAATACAGTAATTTGTTATAGAATTCTAATATTTATCAATAAAATATCATTAAATAAGCAAACCAATTTAAACAGTAAGAAAAGTAATATTACAGGGATCACGTATACCTTATACAAGTGGATGACGCACGTTAAGGACAAGAAAAAAGTTCTCTGGAGGACAGTTTGATCGAGGAGAGCAGGGTATGGACTCCAAGAAGTGGTAAACGGCCAAAAATCCCGTACAAAAATCGCAAAACCACAAACAAGTATTATGTTTAAAAGGGGTTTACTGTTTTTATGTGGGCTGTCACTCTAGTATCTTCCATTAATGCTGCATTACGGCAGGCTGTTGACATTTTTTAGGATTTTAAGTGTTCGGCGAGCCCAAACCACAGAAAAATAACAAAAAAATAAGAGAAATATCTGATTTCTGTGATTTATCTTCCTGCTACATTATAATATATTTACCAATTATTTTCAATAATTAAAGATGGCTAAAATTAAAAGAAGACTAAAAGCACTAAAAACAAACATCCATCGATCTTTGAATTGGTATATGGTCTATGGTACGTATATACAGAAAAATATGATTAAAAGAATCTCACACTAAATTTAGAATTACAATATCTAAACAAGTTCAAAAATCAAATCTTTTCAGCTTTAAATTTAGTTAATAAACACTATTGTCTCGTAAATTGATTGTTAGTGCATTTCAATGATAGTAGTTTAACAATTTTCTTTTTACTCTGAAATTTCTTATTTACTGCTTTAAAGCTTAGATCTCCAATTTGTTGCTTATAAGAAACAAATATTTTTTACAAATTCGATTTGGATAACATTCCTTTTCAAACTAATTGTTTTTGCCGTTTATTCGTTTTTACTTGAAGAATAAATTTAATGTTAAAATAAAAGTTCTTCTCAACTATGAACCCTTCCCTAAAGTAATTCCGTTTCAAAAATTATTTCATACTAATTATGAGATTTTTTTTGATAGAGGTAAATCAAAAGGTGATACAGGAGGGCTACAAAAAATAGTTTTGTTTCTTATCACGTGGTCAGCCAATTATATGACTGAACTATTTAAGAACAGAAGAAGTAGAAGTGTAAATAACACTAACCAGAGTTATCTCCTCTGAAAGTAATGAATTTAACTATACATCCAGACTGTGGTGAATGAAGAGAAGGTTTCATTCCGAGGATGGAAAGTAGGTGCGTTTCGGCATGCTGATAAGCATACTCTTTCATCTCAGTGAGGAAGGCTATGGTAAACCACCTCACTCCTCGTTTTACTTAGTAAAACCTCTAGAGGTTCAAACCAGCCTTTCGGATGTTGACATAAACAACAACGCAGGTGAATAATAGATTAATTTTTCTGCATAATTGAAATTAGTCAAAAAAATAATACAATTACTAAAATCTGTAAACGATTTGTTTATTTCTGCACTGATAAACAGGAGTAAAACAGTACACAGTCATTATTCTCTACCATAGGAAAGTAGTTTCGTTTGTTTATGAGAATGATATTATGTAGTGGTAAGTTGTATAACAATAGCTGTATAAAAAAGAAAATGATGTAATACCTAGGACAGTCATACGATGTAAATTACTTCTCATAACTGACTCATCATATGCCATTAAATCATTTTTACCCAACACTTAGGCCTACATGTAAAACAACTTTAATAATATTCCATAATTCATATTTGGATATAAAATGAGATCAGATTAACATTATAAATAGCTGATACGTTCGAATACATTAAACATTTTTATGTACATCAATATATTCTGGTACATTTAAACACTGTAAAACTTAAAAACGTGTTCTTCAAATATTTATTCCAAATTCATACTATTGCGTTAAGCATAATCAACGTTTGACGATTTGAAAAGAAAATCAGTGCATAGCAGTGTGTACGCTAGTAAAAGATTTTTATAAGTGGGTGACCAGTTTACGATAATGAACGTCCTAATATAAAATAATACCACGACGTAATAGGTCGTTCAAACAAATTTATACCAAAGATAACATTTTTATGGATAAATACGCTTTGATGTCCGTAATCTACTGAAACCGAGAAAGTCGCTAAATGATGTAAAATGCTGTGTATGATAAAGAGAGATTCGTTTATCTCGTCTTTTGGAACATTATGTTGATTTAGCAGAAAAAACTAAAGTTGACTTTACAACCCAATCTTTTTAGAATAAATATGAACACACAATATTATTTTTCTGAAAGCGTAAAACAGAACAGCATGGAATATAAGCCTAACTTAATTATTTCCGTTTACTGCCTCTTCCATAACCCGTAACCGGCATCATTTCATTTGGTAAAGTGTTATAGTTCCACGAAAGGCGACATTATTCAAGTTAATAGCAGCAGACAGGAACCCAGTTGCAGCACCCCCGCTTCTCTATAATCCATGGAAGAACCGACGTAGCGGGCTTCTTTTATTGTTCTCAACAGGTCTGCATCGCGATTTATCACCGGCCATAAAACGGTACACAACGGTTTATATTAATTTTATGCATCGCATTGCTCCAGTATATTTCCTCCGTTTAGAGCTAACAATCGGCGTCGCTATGGCATCTCAAGCCGTTTCAGTCAATAACATCCACATAACATAATACTAATGTAATAATCATTGATACAACGTTTAAAATATTTAAATCTAAATACTTATCACTTCATGAAAGTTGAGAGCATATATTTTAAACGATTTGAAAAAGTTATGAAGTAGAGATTAAAAATTAAATCGGTAATACACGATGAGGTAATTATCAAACACTTTTAATTTAAAATACTCACAATAAACGTATTATCTTTCACAATGTGACACGTACTGCTTAGCCGTCAGTTCCACGTGTTTAATAAATAGACGAAAGTTTAATTCCTGACAGCATCCAGTAGTGTGACATTTATGGTGTATTAAAGACGGTTTCGAAAATATTGACTATAAATCGAATAGAAAATAAGTTTCACTTGTTATAAAGTAGCCTACTTGTGACTACTACTGTCTGTCTATAACGTGATGGCCTCCCGCAGAGAGAAGCAGATACGGCCCGCTACTAGCCTTCTCAATAACACTTCATTATGTACCAATTCCAGGGTACTAGTTAGTAGTAGTACATAATGAAATGTTATTGAGAAGGCTAGTAGCGGGCCGATTCTGCTTCTCTCTGCGGCAGGCCATAAAGTTATAGACAGACAGTACCTTAGACCTAATAGTACTGTAGAGAGAACACTACTGTCTGTCTATAACTTGATGGCCTCCCGCAGAGAGGAGCAGACTCGGCCAGCTACTAACCTTCTCAATAACATTTCATTATGTACTACTACTAACTAGTACACTGGAATTGGTACATAATGAAGTGTTATTGAGAAGGCTAGTAGCGGGCCGATTCTGTTCCTATCTGCGGGAGGCCATCAAGTTATAGTCAGACAGTAGGTGTGCGCGTGACCTTGTTAGAAGTTATGATAGACGGGACGTGGGGAAGTCATTGCGTTCCGAAAACATCATTTCGTTCTGTAAACATATTTTGCTTATTGTTGATAAAATTGTATCATCAAACGTACAACGTTGTACGTCGTTCGTTATTTTTAACTATATTAATGATTATGAAGCTTAAAATACGCATTACACACATTATATTGGGAGAGTCAATGTTTTACACTCGAGTAGTACAGCAGATGCCGCGCGCTCAGCTACATGGTCTACTACTGTAAGTTTTAGGCCGAAAACACACTGCATCAGTCAATTTGGTTGAAGCAAACCGAAACAAAATGTTTGTTTGCGACTGAACGTGACTCGAACAGCTCCAACTTACACTGCAGCCAAACACAGTCAGTCAGTTGCGAACCGTGATAATTAATAGACGCGCGTGTACTATATTAAGATGCTTCACTTTCTTTTTATTAAGTTACTTCTTCAGATGAAGAAGTAGAAAATTGTGCACCGGTTTTATGGCAGTGCTTATGCTACAATCAAAATCATCAAGGCCGAAGTATTGGGTGCACCCCTATAATCAATGTAGAAATTACAATAATAATGATACTAGTTCACTTTTAAGTGAATTAAAAGAGTACCGTAACAAGTATTGTAATTTTACTAGCATGAGTCCAACAAGTTTTGATTTTAGTAAGTGTCATTCAGCAGAGGATTACAAAAGTAGATTCTAATTTTCAGAATAGTATTAAACTAGATGAGAAGCTGTTTGTGACATTAAGGTATGTGAAACCAATAAAAATAATGTTAAATGTTGATTTTATAATTTGATTTTATTTTATGCATAAAATTGCAACATTATTATGCAGCGCCCATCTCGCGCGAAATTGTATCCCACAATTTATCAATTCTATTTATTAATTTATCTATTTATCAATTTATCAATTTTATTTTATAAACTACTCGGTACTCTGTAGCAGTAATCTTTCATTTTAAAATTGTAGATCGGTGGACGTCGTTCAACTAAAGCCAGTAGGTAGCTTCTCCGCACGCATTCCATCTAAAAATTCAATAAAATATGTAATACAATTTCAAATAAAATTATTAAATAAATATATAAACAAATATTATACTATATAATCCTTAGTATTATAAATTCCTAATATATAATGTACAGGTGCTTTAACGATCAAACTTCTGCAACTCAAACAATTTTGTTTTTGAAAAAATAAAATACTTTAATAAACTGTATAACCTCAGTGTACTACAATTTTTTTTGTGTTTTAATATTTGCTAAATTTTGAGAATTGTATGTCCACGAAAAATTATTGTAGGCTATTATTATATTGTTGGGAATAAATTCAAGTTTTTGAGTGATGATACGTACATCCTAGCTTATGTAGCTTATATTTTCGTACATACATGTGTATAAAAATCATCTGATTGATATTGGACTATATAATTCTCTATTCTGTATTTTTTTTTAAATAAAAAGATTAAAATAAATAAAAGATAAAATAAAGTAATAAAATTATTAATTGTTGGTCTTAATAAAATTGAAAGAAAATAAAAGCGTTGATGTACGTAGGCCTACCTTTGCTTGAAAATGTTTGCAGCAAACCGCAATTCAACAAACACCAGGAAATGACTGGGTGTGACTGGAACAGAATGAAGCAAACAAAACGTTTGCCTTCCCAGTGTGTTTGCTCCCCGCTTGACTCTATACTAAACCGGTTATTTAGGTTTGCTTCGAACAGCTCCAGGCAGTTCCGAACATACCCAGGCTGTTTTGACTGATGCAGTGTGTTTTCGGCCTTACAGTACATACTTCGTCTACGACGAGTTTTAATTTTTGTAATAAATTTATCGTTAGTGTCAATATTTAATTAAATATTCTTATGGTAGTGAACTGTTAATAGTTCTTTAAATTTTGGTGTGATATTTTTATAAAAACCACGTCTGAACCTCGGAAAAGAATTTCAGAAAGAGAAATTAGACTTATTTACAATGACGCTTGACAGATAATTTTTGGAGACATTGAAAATTTTTTACAAAGAATCTACATATAAAGCATTGTTAAAATAACATTACAATTTTGATAACTTCGTCTGATAGGTAACAATTTGACGTATAATAATATACACATCATTAAAAGTTAATAAGGGGGTTTCGACTCAATAGTAAATATAAACAAATAAATAGTTATTAAATAATTAACTTAATAGTTAATAGTACTCTTAATGTACACACACATTTTCCAAACGGCATTCCTTTGACAAACGGAGCTGACAACTGTTCGTAAACTACCACCGATTACTTGATAATTAAGATAAAAAAAACTGGTGTGAAACACACACAACTTTCTCTTGCCAATGCAAATAATTAACAATATAACCTAACTGTTAAGGCCAATCGCACCCCCGTTAAGTAATTCATATTTCCCCGCTAATTATTATCGTCGTTAAATACACTGATTTTGTATTAATAACCTTTTTCCCGCCTCTGTCTGTATACTTGTCTTGATTTCCGATGGTGATCTCAGTTCATGACGTAATTATTCTCCCACTACTCACATTCCATTCTTCCCGGTCAACTCACTCACTGGTTGGATTCTGCGGCATGTAGACTGTTCGTGCCTTCTCTGCGCCGGCCATCCTATGGCGTCGCTTCTGCAATTGTCGTTATGCTTCGTTCGTTTCTGATGTACCATACATCATTTCAAGTGTGATTTTGCTTATGTGTGTAATTTATAATCATTTACAATTGTTCTTGTTTTCGTATCAAACATTAAAGTTACAGTGTGAATCGAACCCCGGACGCGGGTCGCGTAGACGCCGTTTCTACACTTCAGGCCATTCAACAGGTAAGCGAATTAGTCTATTTTGTTGTACGCTTTCTAATTTTGTGTTTGAGTTGACCAGTGATGTCCTGCTGTTCCAGCAGTTACTTATCGTTTTACCTTTGTCTCCCGCAGTGTGCTTTCTATCGTTGTATCTTGCTTATTCAGTCGTTCCGCCGTTGGTTTCTGGCGCCATTAAATGAAACTAGGTCCTCCGGAATAAGTCGTTTATGCTTCAGTTTACATTAATCTGCCATGTGTCGTGCATAGTGGGTTGATGTCCTACAGTTACAAGTCGGCTTACCGCTTAACTCGTTTTATCCAATATATTTTGGGTTTATTTCAAAACTCCTGCCATCATGGCTCTAACATTTGGTCCGTTCCGGGCAGGATATTTATCAGTGCATATTTGGAAATACAGTCTATTGTCTTAATTTTTTCAATCGTCAACAATTTCAGTATTTTGTTTAATTCGTTGTTACATGGTGTTACATTACATTCATCGTGTCATTTATTGTGTTTCGTGTCTTACATGTGTTCAATATATTAATAAAAACATTAATAAAAATATTAATATTAAAAACAATTTCATTTATTCAGTTAAAAAAAATACGGGGTTAAGTTGCATAACAAATGCAACGCATTATCAGTGTTGTGACGCGTTCATTCAATACAAGTTGCAACCAACGCTATGCTGACGTCACAGTAGATCGGTTCAGTGCTATATCTTTCGACACGGCCAGAATTTGGCTAGAGTCGCCATTTTTTCCTTCGTTCTTGTTAACTGGTTCACGCAGCTTACAGCGCATGCGTGCCCTCTCTCTCATTCACTCTCTCTCGTGTTGTCCGTCGATACTGCTAGCGCTGAGAGAATCACTTCACTTGCGTCGTCTGCAACGTATACATCATAGTTGCAACTAACCTAGATTCAATAAACAGCTGTGTTTTGTTTACATTCTATTATTTGTTTTTCGCTCGTTGTCTTCGTTCATTATTTTCAACATGGACGATTTACAATCTTTAATCAAAAAACGCAACGTTGTTAATAATCATCTTTCTCGTTTTAATAATTTTCTTCAATCTGACGTTGAAGTTAACCAAGTCAAATTACGACTTGACAAATTCTTAGACCTCTGGTGTGATTTCGAACAAATACAAACGAATATCGAATTACTTCAACCCGAAGCAGATTTCGAATCAGAACGCACTGCTTTCGAAACTCATTATTTCCAGTTAATTGATCGCGCCCAGAAATTAATTGAATCTCTGGACAATACAATCGTTTTACAAAATCAAGTCAAGTCTTCTAATTCGCAATTAATACAATTACCTCGAATTCGCCTACCTTCATTCGACGGAGATGTTGCAAAATTCCAGAATTTCATCAGCTTGTTCAATGATTTAATTCACAATATTTCTGAGTTATCATTTGTTCAAAAACTTCATTATTTGAGGTGCTCATTAGTCGGTGAACCACTGCGTCTAATAGAACACCTGCCTCTCTCGCTTGAAAATTATACGTTAGCGTACAATTTAATTGTTGAGCGCTACTCCAACTCAAGGCGCATAGCAAATGTTCACTTGAATCAGATATTCAATTTCGTTGAATCTGACACTCCGTCCTATCAATCGTTAAAAGGTTTTCTTAATATCCACGAATCATCAATCGGAGCCTTACGTCTGCTAAATATAAATTTACTTGAATATTTACTTTTTGAGATAGCCTATTCTAATTTGGATCCTGTAACAAAGCAAGCGTTCGAGGATTCAAATCCTAATTCAACCGTGCCTACATACGAGGCCTTAATGTCATTCGTTACCGCTAAAATGCATTCTTTAGAATTATTGAATTCTTCTCAACCTACAGATAACGCTAGTTCTTCGCACTCCAGCGATTCAAACCTCGATCAACCGGACTCAGCTAACCCGGTAACCGATAATTTCAATTCTGTACACGGTCATCGTAGTCCTATTTTGCCGTCTCCTAATTCTGATAATGTACCTTCGTTTTTCGTCAAATCAAATTCACTCAAATGTCTGTCGTGCGAATCTCACTTTCATTCAATTCACAACTGTAGTGAATTTCTCGCGCAAAATGTAGATAATCGCTACAAAATTATTTCTCGTCTTAAACTTTGTTTTGCCTGCTTCGGGCGACACGATCGCCGCAATTGTAGCTCAAATAAACATTGTCGTATCTGCCAGTCAAAATCGCACAATACGTTGCTGCATATTGATCGCAGCCCTCAAAAATCTAATTCGTCCACCGCTTCTGTCGTTAATCCGCATAATTCGCCAACTTCTAGTTCGTCTCATCTTGCCGTGCATCCGGACAGAGATTCACCGTCTACTGGATGCCTACTTGTAAATTCTTCGCCGCCGATTCAAGCTAATACTATCGCAACTCCGCCAATTAATTCTTGTACTACCTGCTGTGCTGATAAGCCGGTAGTTACTTCAAATTCGTCGTCCTCGTCCATTATTGTTAACCAACCTGCCGATTATTCACTTTCATGTCGACTTAACGGCCAAACTGCGCTGCTAGGTACTGCTATCGTTCATGCTGTCGATTCATCCGGCAAAATCGTTCCGCTTCGCGCTGTGATCGACAATGGATCTCAGTCCAGCATCTTAACATACAACGCCGCTCGTTCACTGCAACTCGACATCGTTCCTACTTCTAAACGCCTGCAAGGCATTTCAGCCGAAGTCACCTCAGTTAAAGGTATTACAAATTTTACAATTCTGTCGCCGAAAAATTCTAACTTTCGCCTTCCGCTTCAGGCTACTGTTATTAACAAAATATCAGACCGCCTACCTGCTTCTCGAATTCATAAGTCAGTCGGTGAACAATTTTCACAACATCTGCTAGCTGATTTTCGCTTCCGCAGCCCCAATCCTGTAGATTTACTGCTTGGCGCTGATTGTTTTTCAGAAATTCTCGATTTTA
The DNA here is from genome assembly GCA_035578175.1 of Catonia carolina. Classification (NCBI taxonomy): domain Eukaryota; kingdom Metazoa; phylum Arthropoda; class Insecta; order Hemiptera; family Achilidae; genus Catonia; species Catonia carolina. Next base: position 144,162,328 of record JAQMRL010000001.1, on the reverse strand, counting down.
GTAAAACGCCTTTAATTAAAGGTACTCCATCCGCTTTATCAACCGTATTTGGTTATGTAGTATTCGGAAAATTGCCCGAACTACAACCACTTAGTTCTGCTTCAAGTAACGATTCGCTCTTAACATCTGTTTTCGCTAACAACGCTCAAGTCTCGTCGCCTGCTACTGATGTTAATCTCACATCGCCTGCTGTTCAAAATCACTCGTCAAATAAAAATTCATCTTCGCTTCAAATTATCGTCGCTGACCAACAAACTATCGTTCCTGCTAAGTCATCAATCAACCTCGATGTCACCTCAAACCCTGTAATCAGTGAATCTATCGCTTCTATCGTCCAGCCGCCTAGCTGCCTACTCGCTTCGCCTGTATTCAACAATAATTCGAATCACGCCGCTGTTTCAACTAATCGCCCTTCTGCTTCAACTAATCGTCTTCACCATACTTCTGTCTCTTCGCCTTCAAATCGTTTCACCGCTTCGTCCGAGATCATCGCTGTTGATCCTCGTCTCGCTTCGTCTACTGACTCCGCCAGTATCTCGACCGATCTTGCTGCTGGTACTACGCCAATTCGTCGCTTCAACTCTGCGCCTCGCTTCAAGTCAACGCCTCGATTCAAGTCTGTACTGAAGGCCTCCACCGAGTCGTCTTCAGTCAATTCTTCGCCAAACCGCTTCGCATCTCGCTGTATCATCGCTAATTCGCCAATAAAACCTACTACGTTCGCCTCAGTCGATTCTACGGCTAACCAACTCATCTCAAATCATCGCTTCTCGTCGTCTCTCGCAAACACTCTCGATCAACCGCTGCAAGTCGCTTCGCTAAAGGGCAACCGGCCCTCCTCAGTCGTTTCATGTTCTGCTAACTCTCTTCGCACGCCTTTAGCCCCTCTTGGCGGGCGGGGCCCCAAACATCGTATACAATATTCACAACCGGTGAATAATTGTAATTTCAACTCTCTCCGCTCGTTCAATGCTTGGTGTGATCTTCGCAACTCTCGTTCGTCGTCTCAACCTCAATCACGGATTCACTCACAACTGGTTAGTGAAGTTCGCCGTACCGCAACTCTCGATTCTCGCCAACATTGTTCGCCTGCTCGTCAATTCGTTTCGCAACCCGCTTATCAGTTAGCTCTGCCTTTGGGCAACTAACTTCTCCGCCGTTTTCACTTCGTTCCACGCTCAACTCATCTCCACTCGTTTTGTTCTTCGTTCATTTTTTTTGTTTTTCGCTTGTTTTCTTCGTTCCCTTGCTCCGTTGTTCTTCGATTCTTCTTCTGCGTCGCTTCTGGTTGTCAACCCTTGTTGGCAATCACCTCAAGATCGTTCCGTTACTCGTTGGCTTCCGCGCAAGCCGTGGAAGATGTTCCGTTCGTCGTTGGCCGGGCAAACCCGTGCGTTTGTCACGCCACCTCAAGATGCTCCGTTCTTCGCTTCATTCGATTCTTCTTCGTCGTCTTCTTTGCTTCGTACTCTTCGTTTGCTACGTTTTCCGCTCCCTGTTGCTTCAGGGCGGGCGGCTTCATTCTTCGTCTTCTTCCTGCGTTTTCCGCTCCCTGGTTGTTTCAGGGCGGGCGGCTTCGTTCTTCGATCTTCTCTGCTAGTTTTGTTTCTGTAAATCGCTTTCATCGATTTAGGCGGGCGGTATGTTAAGGCCAATCGCACCCCCGTTAAGTAATTCATATTTCCCCGCTAATTATTATCGTCGTTAAATACACTGATTTTGTATTAATAACCTTTTTCCCGCCTCTGTCTGTATACTTGTCTTGATTTCCGATGGTGATCTCAGTTCATGACGTAATTATTCTCCCACTACTCACATTCCATTCTTCCCGGTCAACTCACTCACTGGTTGGATTCTGCGGCATGTAGACTGTTCGTGCCTTCTCTGCGCCGGCCATCCTATGGCGTCGCTTCTGCAATTGTCGTTATGCTTCGTTCGTTTCTGATGTACCATACATCATTTCAAGTGTGATTTTGCTTATGTGTGTAATTTATAATCATTTACAATTGTTCTTGTTTTCGTATCAAACATTAAAGTTACAGTGTGAATCGAACCCCGGACGCGGGTCGCGTAGACGCCGTTTCTACACTTCAGGCCATTCAACAGGTAAGCGAATTAGTCTATTTTGTTGTACGCTTTCTAATTTTGTGTTTGAGTTGACCAGTGATGTCCTGCTGTTCCAGCAGTTACTTATCGTTTTACCTTTGTCTCCCGCAGTGTACTTTCTATCGTTGTATCTTGCTTATTCAGTCGTTCCGCCGTTGGTTTCTGGCGCCATTAAATGAAACTAGGTCCTCCGGAATAAGTCGTTTATGCTTCAGTTTACATTAATCTGCCATGTGTCGTGCATAGTGGGTTGATGTCCTACAGTTACAAGTCGGCTTACCGCTTAACTCGTTTTATCCAATATATTTTGGGTTTATTTCAAAACTCCTGCCATCATGGCTCTAACACTAACATTAGTAATAAAACATTAGAAATACACAAAAAAACTAACCTCAAAAAGATAACCTTATTTTAATCATGAGTGAATGATGCAAAATGAAAATCTACCTCAGTTTGGCTTAAAAATTCGGAAAACACTCTTTCATATTAAACTAGCCTCTGTAGAGAAAAATGCTTGGAATAAAAGTTGTAGATCTATAAATTTCCTATAAATTTGATTGTATACGCTTTTGTCGTAAAATGCATACTAAGGCTGAAATTAAAAAAAAATCGATTTTTACAGATTTTCATGAAAAAAAACCCAGAAAATCACTAATTACCGCTAAACTAAGCGTTATACAAAAAAAAGTCTGAAATAAAAGTTGTAGGTTTTTAAACTCGCTACAACTTTTATTATATACATTTTTGCGCTAACATGTATATTAAAGCCGCAATCTTAAAAAACAATTTCTTTACGAGAAAGCAGTCTTTTCAAGAATTTCAGCAGACACGGCGCCTACCCTATCTTGTACAGCGCAAAAAATGTAGTAAATGAGGCGATTTTTAAAAAAACATCGTAGGAGCCATTTTTGAAAAACTCGCAAAAAAACGAAAAATGGCACGAATAAATACTAATTCCGGTTGACCGATTTTGATGAAACGTGTCGGGTCGTCTAGTGGTATGTAACTTAAGTTTCAAGTTCGTACGATGTTCAGTTCTTGAGATATTTTGTTCACACAGACAGACCAATCGCTAAAAACATTTTTTTTTGGGATCGGGGATATGAAAACCTGTATATCCGGTGAAAACTCAATTTCGAAAAATCGACATGTAAAGAATACTTTCCTTCCTTATATATATTTATATAGACAAGAGAAAGTAAAAATAGTTCAAGACCAGAGCTGGAACGCAGTGCAGAAATTTTCAACGCCGTAACGGCACTCATAAAATGTAATTAAACTTAAAAGGATGTACAAATGTGTCCGAACATACCAGTTGGCTAACATGTAATTTACAGCATACTACCTCAATTTAACAATCAAAATTTACAAGTAGGGAGATCTTGTGTTGTTTAGGTCAACAGCCGAAAGGCTGGTTTGAACCTCTAGAGGTTTTACTAAGTAAAACAAGGAGTGAGGTGGTTTACCATTGCCTTCCTCACTGAGTGGAAAAGTACGCTTATCAGCATGCCGGGCCCTCTGAAAAGCACATATTTTCCACTCTGTAAATGACAACTTCACTTCATTCACCACAGGGTCTGGCTGTATAATGAAATTCATTACTTTCAGAGAAGATAACTCTGATTAGTGTCTTTTACATATCTACCTCTTCTGTTCTTAAATGATTCAGTCATTTAATTGACTGACCATGTGATAAGAAACAGAACTATTTATTTTAGCCCTGCAACTAACAGATTGAGTGTAAATAATTTGACACTCCACCTATATGTTATGGGCAGAGGGAGATCTTATGTTACAATAATTTCTAGATTAGTTTTTTAATAATTAGTTTGACGTTGAAAAATACACACAGCATTAGAGTAAACGCCCCTCTACTAACAACTGTTCGTAAACGACTACCACCTACGTAAGGGGTCGACGAATAAGGACACTAGGATTCTGTAAAGATAAATAAAAAAAAGTTTTATTCAATAGAATCATATCTAAATATCTTATATTTGATCTGTAATATCTTTCGTAGTGCTAAATGATCTGATTATTATTATTTCAGTACCAATATTATTAATTATTTTACACAATTGAAAATTTTAATTCATACCTTAAATAATTTTAATACGCTGAATATTTTTCGAGTAGTAAGTTTACAAAATAAACTAATTATATTTCGATGGTCCTATATTGAGTGGGTATAAATTGCAAATCTTAATAACAGAAATATTTAACAAATTAAATTGACTTAGAATTTCCTTACAGTATAATATAGTACCTATTAAGAAATATTTCGAGTAATTTGTGAATTACTTTCAGCAAAATCATTCTCATTATAAGCGAGTTGATTCTACGCTATAAAATGTTTAAAAGTTGATTGTTCACTCAATTAACTCATCCGAATAAGACGATAACTTTACTTGCTTTCAAACTTTTTAAACTTCACCTCATAACTTCTTGTATTCATTGGCTACTTAATCATAATTTATCAATAAATAAATATTATATTTCTCGAGCTGATGAAAAAAGTTCTTTTTAAATAAATCGGTGCAAATTTTAAACTTTTGTTGGTCAATAAGGTTTCCGTATTATGTTGTGAAGCAGAAAATAACTTCATTTCAATTATTAGGAACTTTTTTACTTCAATCAATGAATTCAAATCACGTAATCATCAACTTAAAAACAGCAAGAATTTATTTATTTTACCTGCAAAAATTTAGCTGTGTTTCATTTAGACTAAATTTTTCATTAAATATTTTTCCGCACATAAAATAGAAGTAGATCACTACAATTAGATGCCGCATACTTTAGTGTCGACGAAAGATTAAAATTGCATTCACCCGGAATTAGAAAACTAAGTTTTTATTTAATACATACTAGACTGGCAATTCCGCCCACGATTACTGCTAGTCTCAGAGGGATCCATGAAGCAAACTGGTTTATCGTTTTTCTTTGTGTAAAGTTTCACTCCACGCTTAATTCTTCTAAGTACTATCATTTTAAGAGGTGATTTTCAGAATTACAAAATATTTGGAAAATACATAAATAATATTAATTGATTTAGGGTAGTTAACTTCTTTTTACTCTTAGGAGTAAGTGATCTAAATTCTATAGTTGTAGTTAGTTCTCTAGGTGCTGTTTAGGGAATATGTAAGCCGATTTTCAGAACTGTTGCTCGTAGAAAAGGTGAAAATAAATAATATTTATTTCTTTAGGATAGTTACCTAACACTTGGCGCTACCTACCTTTTAACTCTTGGTCAAATTTTAATTGATTTAATTTTAGTATTTATCATTATTTTAAGGAACAACCTTATGATTCAAGGTCACAGCGTTATCAAGAAGCTAGAGAATCGCGTGATGAGTGTGTGAGTGAGTGAATGAGGACTTTCACGTTTATAATACAGTAAAGATTAACAATGACATACTTCCAGGAAAGTATTATATTATATTACGTAACATTAATTTTCGAAAACTGGCGGGACTGTATACAGGGTAAAAACCAAATTAAAACGATTTTTGGCCGCCTCCGTGACGCAGCGTTTGATAGATTGTTACGCGGACGAACCCGGGAGGATATCCGGCTAGGGTATGGATATTTTTACAACGTAACTCAGTTCGTAAAAAGCTCAACTTCCACTGTCGTCGCTAATGAACAAGCAGTTGATGCGATAATTAAACAACAAAAAATAAAAACATTAGTTTGTTATCATGGGTATACACAAATATGAAGATATTTAATTTTTTTCTTAAAAAATAAGCAACCTTAATCAAGATCAGCTAAATTAGTCGGTAAAAAATAACTAAATTAATTTAACAAAATATATTTATCTATTATATAAAAGGACAACCATATCCTGGGTGATTCATTTATAGATCAACGCACAGCCGAAACTACTGACGCTAGAGACTTGAAATTTGGAAGTTAGCTTTGTTATGTTGTGTAAGCGCGCACTAAGAAAGGATTTCGCAAAATTTTGATTTTAAAGGGAAGAAATCGCATAAATTCCCCCCCCCACTGATGCGAGGATGCGGGTCAGCGCGAAGCGCTACGCTTATGTACTGGTTTTTCTCCGACACACATTTACCCCCTCCATAGGCATATTCCGTTGCATCCAGTATACATTCTTATCGTACGTATAGCAGATCAACTACAAAACTATAGCCATTTTCCCAGAAGTTAAATTGACAACGATTTTAATCTATGGTTTACTTTTGTCACTCCGGATGTTGCACTGTACGTAGTGATTTATAGATCAACTTAAGTTTTCTAAGCTGTCGCTAAGAAAGGATTTCGCAAAATTTTTATTTTAAATGGTAGAATTTGCAAAAATACCCTCTCATAAGAAATACAGAGAGTATACTTAAACAGCTGATTCTTCGTTTACGTTTGCGTGGGCGAAGCCGCGCGGGACCCGCTAGTTCTCTTATAAAATACGAAATGTTTTATCACTTCTCTTAGCCGCCTCCGTGGCCAAGTGATTAGAACACTAAACTGGGATGAACGCTGAAAAGAGGAGATGCCGGGTTCGATTACCGGCTATGGTCTTCAATCATTACACGTTAAAACTCTCTGATCCCATAGCGTTGTTCAATGGTAGTAGTAATACTCAAAGCAGTAGATGCGACTAAAAAAATTAAAAATACTCTTTTAGAAATTAGAATTAGTGTAAAATGGATTAAAAAATGTTTATCTTTCTATTATCACTTTTACGGCACTTCACATTCAGAAAAATTACGAACAAAACTAAGTGTAAATTTGAGTTAGAAGTAAACAGACCAAAGTCTACAAAATCACAAAATTAAAAATTTAAAAAAAAATTGTCGATTATTTCTTAATTGCAGGTATTGTCAATTATAACAGAACAATAAATTATGTAACTAATGTACAATCCTGAAATATTTTACACTGACCTATTTTTTTAGAATCGATTGCAAGCTTTAAAGAAACAACCAGCTACAGCTTGTTAACTTAAGGTAAATATAAAAAACCTTTTCACCAATAAAATGAACGAAAGGAAAAATAACAAAACTGCTGCCATAAAAACGACCATTATATCGTACATATTCTTGTAAAATTAAAGTAAAAAAAAAAAAAAAAAATATAGAGCTGAACAAGGTTACAACTAATTCTTATATAAGAAGCTATTCTTTCCAAGTGAATTCACAGAAAGGATCAATAATTGTATTTGTTCTACAGAGCGTTGAAGAAGGGGATTTAAGGGTAGTTGGTATGAGGTCGAAACGGTGTTTGGGGAAGGGGCTAAAATCATGGAGGATCAGTTGGTCGAAGGCAGGATTGCTGTGTAGAGAGACAATTCAGTTCAGTTAAGCCTTCAATTGACAGTGAACGGTGACGTCATTCAACAATTCGGTTAATTCAAGCTAACGTTCCTATTGTTGTATAAGAAACAAAGAAAAACCTTTTATTAAAAAAAAAATATTAAAAGTTAATATTAAAGAATACGAACTACTGTATTCAATATTCAGATCTGTATTTTGCTGACGTCTGTATTTCAATTGCATAGACTGACAGAATTGTCTTCGAAAATTGTCCAGAACAGGGTTGCAATAATAGTTTATTAATTAATATTTTACCGTTATTATATCAATGTTATAAATTTCAATCGCCTATATAAAGGAACTGTTTGAAAACATGGTCAGCAATTGCTTTGTTAAATTGTAGAGTGATTTTTTAGTCCTGTCCCCAGTTGTTAATGTCTGATATTTTTTTCTAAGAAAGGGAAATTTTGTTTTGTGACATGAAGTTGGTAGCCCTACTCAACCGGTATAGATACGGCAGTGTGAGTTGATTCTTCTTGAGCAGTGTTTAGTTTTGTGCCGTTTCCGGACGTGTTACGTTATCATATACCTACGAAAGACCTAAACCAACGGCAATACTGCAATCGCTTATTTTAATCTGGAGGCTGAAACTCATGGACTAATCGTAAGCGATACGAATAAAATTTTTATTTTTTAGAAGCTTTTGAACTCTCAAAAATGACAAACCAACATGCGAGGAAAGTTTTCGTAACCTTTTCCGTGGAGAATTAAGCAATCTTATTTTCACATTCTCTAAAACGTCATCTATCAGCCCTTTCGGCCCTCCGGAAAGCATCTCTATTCCGCCCTGCAAATGACACCTTCACTTCATTCACCAATAGGTATGGGCTGTATAATGAAATTCATTACTTTCAGCGAAGTTAACTCTGATTAGTGTCTTTTACACCTCTACCTCTTCTGTTCTTAAATGCTTCAGTCATAAATGACAATGTCATAAGAAACAGAACTATTTTTTGTAGCCCTGGAACTAGCAGATCGAGTGCAAATAATTTAACACTCCACCTACCTGTTATGGACATAAAAAGGTAGTATATTCCTAAAAAAAGATTCAAAAATCTAGAAAGATTTATATATTATATCAATCTTAAATTATTGCAATATTTTTATTGTGACCAAATATATATTTCTTTTCATACAATAAATTATAATTATACATAAGAAAGGACAGCGACAACCAAAGGAAAATTACTGAAAGATATTTCAATTCAAAATGGTTTTTCAAAAAGTTGAAGTACAAAGAGCACCGAATATTATTTTTACACTACACACAAAAATAATTCCGACAAACTTGCATCATCGAATGGTTTCCCTTGTTCAAGGCACAATAAATTATATTGAAATCCTTTCGGGTACTTGTAAGCTTTTAGTGAAAATTATCACCCTGTTAAGATTTCTACACTCTAAGAAAAGAGTGAGGCCTTTTTAAAACTGTTAAGATGTAAGAACGCTTGGATGTTGTGTAAATTAATATCTATTGTAAATACCAAGCTGATGGACATTTTTAATAAAAAGTAAGGTTAAGTGCCCATTTGAGATTTAAGTAACGTGTTGTTGTATTGGTATCACAACATCGATCGTTAACGAAGATGAAAAAATGACATATTGAAGTGATGAACAGAAAATGAGTAGGCGGTAGCTGTAATAAAGGATAACGCTTTCAACGGATCAATTTTCACGCAGTCGACTGTGGTTCTAAAGATGAGAAGAACATTATACGGAATGATACCCGGACCGGAGAAAAGCCACTCTAGAGGAAATTGAGGGAAACAATGGTGACAGTACACTACCATTACACTTCCGAGATGATTGAATGCCCAACGAAACCGAGTCGACCGGACCGGCAAGAAGTAGCATTACCCCGACACACAACACTACAATACAGGCTATACGTATACTCTTCCCCACATACACACACCCACAATTCTGGCGTCTGGAACATCTAACATATCGCTTAACTGCCCACACCATTCTGTCCCATTCGATTAATTGGAAATGCCATACACAAAGAAGAAAATTCCATTTCCCAAATACCAAGCTTTCCAAGTTTACAGTGTTATTTTAACGTCCTCAATACAACGGAAAAATAAAATAAAAAAGAACATCAAAAGAAAACGTCAAAAAAGCGTGCTCGCACACACGAATTTATTTCTACAATAAAATTAATTTAAAAAGAGTAAAAGATTTCAATACGAAAACCAATAATTTCACCCACATTTTACTATTGTTCCTGCGTTATAAAATAACAGCAAAGATTTAGTTTTTTTTAAATTTTACTTATCACATCATTTCTAGCAATAATTTAGCTACGGCGGATACTGAGAAGTAAATTTTGGTTGAACGGTATTTGAATTTTCTGAACTTAGCCTGGAGTCTAACCCAGCAAAACCTTTGCAGTCTAGAGAGAAGTAGAGGCAATTTAGAAGTAAAAAACTTACTACCAAGTACAATCCGTGAGGTTAAACGGTGTCTCTCGCCCGCCGAGCCACTAGTCTAACTAGTCTAGTCTGTCACTAGTCTGCCGAGCTGCCACTAGTCTAACTAAAAACATCGTCCGCGTTGGTGATTATACACTCACTACGTAAATTCGATATTGAAAATAACATTCCATGAAAGATAGATATAGGCTATAATATAAAACTACCACTTCAATGTAATAAGCAATCAAACAACCACTTCTAAACGAAATGATTTATTTTTGTTGTGACTAAAGTGTGTACGATGTTTGTAAAAATGTACGATAATTATCCCGCACTGCTTGCTACCCACTCGTTCGCGGTGTTCTCAAGATCAGAGCTACCATTAAACTCAAGAAGTGTACGTACTAAGTACTACTAACTACAACAGAACAATATAGTTAAAAATTCCTACGCGCATACGCCGACTGAAGACTTAGGAAGAGTTCCCCCTCTGACTGTCTTTGTGTGATAGTTGGAGAAGCGTCAGGGATGATTAGCAGCTGGAACAAAAGTAGGGAAATAGTGTCAATGCAAAGAAGTGGGAGAAGCGAAAACAGTACAAGAAACAGCAAGTCAAGTCTTCCAAGTTTTTTTTCAATTGTAAAATAATACGTATACTTAGTCTTACTAAGAAAACTTACCAAGTACTTCAGCCCTTATTCCGTCTGTTTTATTCTACGGTTCAGAGAGTTGGACCCTCACAGTACAGCAGTTATAAAGAATATAGGCTGCTGAGATGAGATCTTTAAGACCTTTAGTAGCGTATCGTTTGCTAAACTATAAGAGAAATGAACATATCAAGCATGAACTTAATGAGTCACAAGTGACATCAACTGTTAAAAAATACGATCAAGAGTGATATAGTCATTTAATGTGGATACCAGATGATCAAACACTCAAATAGATATTTATTTACAAGCCAACCGGATAACGTAGTATTGGACGACCTCGTAAGAGATGGGCATCCAAAACTTCTTCATGAAATAACAGACTAAGTTTGAAGCTAAAATAAAAAAGGAGGTCTAATCCGTATTTTTTTATGAGAATAAAGAACTTTGTTACTATTAACGTCCTAGGCTAATAATAATAAGAGTAATCATGAAATATTATTGTATTAATGATGTTTAAGCGATATTACTTCACATATAATGTGAAATTGTTAAATACAAGTCATTTTCGTTTTTATTAACATAATTAACACAACTAAACATCCGTAGCATTGATAGGATTGAATATCTATTACCAGATGGACGGATGTTTTTTTAATGCATCTATTAACGACAGTTGATCAATTTAAAATAATAAGTGTCACTTGATTGATTTTTTTATTTCAATATTATCTTTTTATTACAACGGTATCATGATTCTTTACCAAGCATTACAAAGGCCTGAGAGCTTTGACCTATTGCCTAACAAAAATACCCAAACATTCAATCATTCTACTCTTTTTCAATAATAAATCTTCACTGGAAAATTTATGATGGTATATCAGAACCTTCAATACAGTAAACACCTGTTCATAACTTCAAGTTACTTTTGTTAAAAGAAAAAAAGATTGACTATGTTAAAATAATGTAGGATTTGATTAAGAACATGAACAATCTTAGCTTGTTGGAAGCAGGTGGCATGTAAAATTGATTGCGCTTGATCTGCAAAATCTGCAGTGGGGCCCGTTATGCACTGTCGACCAGTCGCCAACGACCAGGTCGACGGCAACCACGACATTGAAAAGATTATAGCACAAATACGCACTGGTCGCGGCAACCAACAAGTCGCCTGCGACCAGCTGGGAGACCAGCTGGTCTCCCGTGTTCTTTTGAACGATACTGAAAATTTTTTAATTTTTGGTTGCAAGTTTGGTCTCTGTATTCTGGTTTCCCTTTTTCTACGATATTGAAAAGATAAGCACAAATACGCACTTTGTCGTGGCAACCAAAAAAAAAGAGAAGTCGCCGGCGACCAAAAATACATTAGCAACGCACGAGAGACCACGAATGAGCGCGTTCAGTATTTGAGAAACTTTGGTGGAGACCAGACCATGAGTTCGACACGTTCTTGTTTCAAATTTTTACGACGTTATTCCATTAAAGTATGCACTTAGTATTTTGTCGTTTTTTGTTCTTATTTTTTAAATAGATCACTGCGACACTTTCCTCTACGTCAATACTGTTGAATCTTTCGAACGGTACTGACACATTTTTAACTTTTGGTCGCCAGTTTGGTCTCTGTATTTTGGTTTCCCTGTTTCTGGTCGCCGGTAGTGCGTAACAGACCTTAAAGAACGTGAGCTACAAAAATAGCTACAAGAAACGTCTAAAAAAACCTTTACGAAAAAATAATAGTAATATGAAAAAATGTCTTCGCTGAAAGTAATGAATTTCGTTGTACAGCCAAACCCGAGGCTTCACGAGGCTTGACATATAGTTGAGAGGTATGACTATTCAACCCAGTGAGGATGGCACTGACCGCCACACTACTTGTTTTGCTTAGTAGAACCTCTAGAAGATTCAATACAGCCGCTTTGGTTACTCACATAAACAGTTTGTAATAGCTAAAAAGTAAAATATATTTTTCTGATTAATTATACAAGAATTTCTTTTTTATTCATAAAAAGTAAATTACAATTTTTCCAATAAAGAAAAATTAAAACAGTACATTCACAATAAATCAATAGATGAATAATTTATAAAGAAAACAATGAAGACTAGATTTTTAATTTAAAAATCACTATGAACAAGATCATAATATAAGTTTGTTAGCAGATAGGAACTGTATTTTTATATAAAAACCTTAAACTATGAATACTCATCAACCGAGCGGAATAATATTCAATACAGTCATGTGAACGAACGAATGAATGAAGATAGGTTACAAAAGATTCACAGAGAATAAAGAAGAGGAAACATGCATTTTAATGATAATAGAGTACATTCAACATGACAGAACCCGAGGTCATAAAATGTGGAAAACTATCTATCCTCCTATGTAATATTCAACTCAGTATTGTATTTATAGTTACACAATCATCATCGTGGCAGTTCAAATGCACACTGAATAATGTTTAAATAATGTTTCATGAACTTGTTATATTAACCACTATTTGTCAAAATAATAATGTAACAGTACTATTATTATTTCCTTACACTAATAACAAGCACACCAAAATAAATACCCTTTATTAATCAAGTAAAAAAATTACAATTCTTTCACATTATGGTGTAATACAAATTCAAAAAATTCCATCTATTGACATTTTCACTATTATGTTCTCGAATACCAAACGAACAAAAATCAAAAATTTATTTTGGTTACAGATATAACCATCATTTTATTTAATTTTAATCGTTTAATAATATAGTACGTTCTCGATTTACCGTGGCTCGGATTTAACGTCACTCATATGAGAAAAGAAAAAATTTCCCCCCGCCCCTTTATTTGTTTAAGAATTAATAAAAGTTCCTAGTAATTCCACAAAATGATTTAAATTCATTAAAAATGGACAATAGGTTAATGATAATATTTCCATCTTTATTCAGTTACATGTCTTTTATGATAAATGTTCTACTGTTCCTAATGACTTATATAGGATCACTGTATATATACGAGTACAAAAATTCCCCAACCTTTTTTTTGAAGGTTCCGATTTAACGTCGGTGTCCGACCAGACTTTAGAATGGTAAATCGAGGACCGACTTTAGTTGGTAAGAATTCTTTAGTCTATAAATTCTTAAGTAATAGTTAATGTGTTTTATAATTTTGTCATTTTGGGTAGATATAAAATATAAGCTACTGTCTTATAGCAAATCTGACCCTCAAGATTTTTAAAACTTGCCAATAAAATAAAGGACTCTGTTGGTAACTCGTCCAGTAAAGTCCAGAATATTATCCATTAATGTTTTTATTCTTACTTTTAGTACGTTCTTTATTCCTCACAGCTTATCTTTTGCATCGAGTTAAATAATATGGTGACCATGAGAAAATTTCATCTCAGGATTACGAGTTTTCACGTATCTCTACTAAAGTTTTATAGAAGCAAAAACATGGTTCTTGTAAAATGTTTACCTATGTGCACATTGTTTATTCTTGTTAAATTCGCATAATAATGCAATATAAAAATGTTTGGGGCTCTTAAAAAAATCGATTTTCTAGAATGTTATAAAACTCAAATGGTTTTTTGAGCAAAATGTATGTTTTATCAACTTCATTGTTATTAACCTGTTTATGCCAGAAATTTAAATTAGTTGTTATTTTTATTTTTTTAAAACAACTCCATGAAAATGGGAAATTTAAAACATTTAAGTTTTAGATAGGCCTACAGCTTTTTAAAAATAACTTTTAATCGATAGCGACATTTAAATACCTAACATAGAGATTAAACGCATGTTTATTTCTGGAGTTCTAACCGGACAATTTTTACGATGACAGAATTCTTATATCAAAATGTGTTGAAGAACCTTAGATCTGGGCCACTTTTTAAATTGTGGGAAACAAATTTTGAAAAATTGAATAATTGAACTTACTGCCACTCTGGTGGCGACTTTGCGAAGTTCGATGCCCCATGCAACCTGCTGAGGAGCGTTTAACTAAAAAACTTAAAAAAAAATTTAACGACCGCGTCAGTTTACAACCGATTTTATTATACGTGAGGCCCACGTAGTTTTTAACTCTATTAAGCATCCGCCCCTCTTCACAACTAACAACCGCCATGCGATTGGGATTCAATTTCTGTTGCGGCCATTGAATACTTAAAGTTTAAAATTTATTGACAGAATAGAATAACAGTTTGGGGAAAAAATCAAAAGATTAAAGTCCATATCAGGAGTATGTCCTAAAGATAATGAAGTCGCTCGGAATTCATTGTATAAATTTATTAAACGGATTACCTAGTATTCTTTTAAAACTGGATCAAACTCCATCATTTTAAATCGTTTCTTTTTCTGCTATACAAAATTTGAAATACTACATTGCTCTAATATTTTTTTCAGTTTATTTTAAGTTGCATCAACATGTTGGTTGTTGCGACTAATTTGTAATATGAAGCAATGGGTTTTACATCCAATAATTTCCAAACGCTAGCCGGGAATCAAACCCGGGACCTTCCGCTTGATATGCTAGAGAGCTTACTGCTAAGCCACGGAAACGGCTTCTAATAAATTTACTTTACACGAATCGATTTACAATTTTGCAGTAAACAAAGCATCAAAATAAGCCAAGAAATGAGTAAAATATTTTTGAGTTATTCTTTGAAGATTCACGAGAAAGAATTCGTGAAGAATTGAATACACTAAAACCAAGAAGCATGCGAAGATATAATTTCGGCACTCTTGAAAGTACTAAACAAAAAGAGCACCGATGGTAAGGTGGCTACTGTGTATTACACTTTATTTTATACTCGCACAATAAAATATAAAAATGTAATAAAAGATCAAAGCTTAAAAAATACAACATTATAAATTAACATTTTACATTCTTTAAACAAAACAGGAATTTTATTGTAAATGAATAAGAGAGGGGGAGAATATAAGGAAAGGTGGGAGGGGGAGAGAGAGATTGGCGGGTGAGAAAAAGAAAGAAATAGAATTACCATAGAAAGTAAACAGGATACAAATGTAGACAGACACGATAAGATTAGAAACATAATCGTTACTAGTTTCAAGGTTACTTTTATTGCACTGCTCTTGTGGGAAACGGTTTTATACACATTAAAATGAGCTTATCACTCACTCACATACGTTCTTTTCCGAGTTATTTTTTTCAATTCATTCGGCAGTTTACTTTGTATATAGACTACAAATGCAAAGAATGACTTTAAAACGAACATATTGCGTTTTATCATTTCCTTCGTGAAAAGAAACAGTTTATTTTTTCTTTCTACAATACTTTTTTTATTTTTGGTACAAGTTATTCAATGAGTAACGTAGACCTGTATGGTTAAGCCACACACTTTTAATGCAGTGAGTTTAAACAGACCACAAATGTTATTTTCTGTTGGTGCGATTAATAAAGTTTTTGTAATCATTTTATTATTCTACTGAAGTTCTTTTAATAAAGGCACCATGTAATTCTACCCTTTTATAAGATTTTGTTCAGTTTTCTTATCTAAACCTAAATTTCTTGTGCAGATTAGAACTACAAAAAATATATGAACGGAAAACCAAACTATTTTTTACATGTCCTAAACGCGTTTGTTCAATAATTAATTTTTACTTTCTTTTGCCTATATGAATATATAGGAAGGAAAGTAATGTTTTCATGTCGATTTTTTTCAAAATTGAGTTTTCACCAGATCTACACGTTGTCAGACCCCCTGAACCAAAAAACATGTTTTTAGCGATTGGTCTGTGTGTTTGTGTGTGTGAACAAAATATCTCAAAAACGGAACATCGTACGAACTTGAAATTTAAGTTAGATATCACTACCGGACCCGACACGAACATTTTCATCAAAATCGGTCAACCGGAAGTAGTAGTTTATTAGTGTCATTTTTCACTTTTTTGAAATTTTTTCAAAAACGGCTCTTACGATTTTTTTTAAAAATCGCCTCATTTACTAAAATTTTTATGCTTTACTAGATAGGGTAGGCGCCATCTCTCCTGAAATTCTTGGTGAGGCTGTTTTTCGTAAAAAAAAATTGTTTTTTTAAGATTGCGACTTTAATATGCATTTTAGCGCAAAAATGTATAAAATAAAAGTTGTAGAGAATTAAAAATCCTACAACTTTTATTTGAACCATTTTTTTTGTATAATGCTTAGTTTAGCGGTAATTAGCAATTTTCTACTTTTTTCTCACGAAAACGTGTGAAAAATCGATTTTTTAAGATTTCAGCCTTTTATGCATTTTAAGACAAAAATGTATATAATCAAATTTATAGGAAATTAAAATATCTACGACTTTTATCCAGACCATTTTCTCTACAGAACCTAGTTTAGCGTGAAAGAGTGATTTTCCGTATTTTTAAGCCAAACTGAGGTTGATTTTCATTTTGCGTCCTTCACTCAAGATTAAAATTAGGTTATGTTTATTGAAGTTAGTTTTTTGTTTATTTCTAATGTTTTATTGCTAATGTTAGAAGGTTATATTGTTAATTATTTGAATTGGCAAGAGAAAATTGTGTGAGTGTTTCACACCAGATTTTTTAGTTTTGATAAACGCCTAATTTTCAGTTCTTCAAAATTTAATTGGCAAAAAACTGATTACAAGAGTTTTCATAGGAAGAACCATCCTTGAGTCAATGGTTTAAACGACTTTGAAAAATTTTTATAAAACTTAGTAGTAAGTACTGTTAAGGTTAAGCAAACAGCAAGTCTATGCTAGTTTATTTTTATTTTTGGAAGAGTTGAAAGCTAGAAGTAGTTACATAAGAAATCTTTCAAAATCAACGCCAAAAATAAAGATATTAAATTAAATGTACTACACCTATCAAATATTTGTACGTACAGCACAGTTATATTCGCATTAACTAATTTTAATTTATTAAATATTGTAGCGTACACACCACCGTATATTTGTTTAATTTTGTTATAACAAATAAATACAAACCACCAGAATATAGCCAGTTCCAGTGTAGGTCATGACTAGCAAAGGTTGTATAAAGATACGGATAAATTATCTTATTCAGATATTTCTTCGAAAATTAAGTTACCACTAAATATGGTAACGTTTTGTTTTAAGGAAATTTGGAACTTTGCTGTGTGAATTTGGAAATATTTGATAAGTAATCACCAATTATTATGTCGTTATAAACATTTTTCTAATCTACTTTACTGCATTAAAGAATCATTACTTCGTAAATGTATGTGGTATCTATTTCGAATTTTAATTCTTGACAGTAGGCGATAGGCTGTTCTTGGAGTTGTGGCTACAGGGTTTACTGTCCTTTTTTCTCCCACTACATTGGCGCAAATGGACTTGCATTACTGATTAGTTTTTAGATTACTTATTTTACATACGTAGCCAAACAGATCTTAATTAATTTTTTCTGTTTGCTAAGAAATATTCTCTCCGCTCAGTTAAAGATATGAATATATATTTTTAATATTTCACCTTATTCCCTCATCTCGGTTTCAAAAAGCCTAAAATAGAACCTGTTGTTATATGGCCTAGTGGCTTATATGGCTCAGCTGCAGATAAGATATTGGTCCTGAGTTCTTTCCAATTAAAACCCCAATGAATAAACAGAACATGTAATTGGTACATATTTTACAAAGATTATGCGATTTACAAGCTAGAAGACCGCGTTATTGTTTACGATTTTAAATATATACTAATAATAATAAAAACACTAAATTTTAATTATTATACAAAGAAATGCTAATTTTGATGTCTAAATGTATATGTTGTTTAGGTCAACAGCCGAAAGGCTGGTTTGAACCTCTAGAGGTTTTACTAAGTAAAACGAGGAGTGAGGTGGTTTACCATTGCCTTCCTCACTGAGTAGAAAAGTACGCTTATCAGCATGCCGGGCCCTCTGAAAAGCACATATTTTCCACTCTGTAAATGACAACTTCACTTCATTCACCACAGGGTCTGGCTGTACAATGAAATTCATTACTTTCAGAGAAGATAACTCTGATTAGTGTCTTTTACACCACTACCTCTTCTGTTCTTAAATGATTGTCATTTAATTGACTGACCATGTGATAAGAAACAGAACTATTTATTTTAGCCCTGCAACGAACAGATTGAGTGTAAATAATTTGACACTCCACCTGTCTGTTATGGGCAGTAAATGTATATAAGTAATTTAAAAGACCAGCGCAAAGCAGTATTGTACAGTGTTACGCCATTTAGGGTTAAATTTATGCGAATTGGGATAACTAAATGTACGTCTTCTTTTACAGTCTGAATTAATGTGAGAAAGCACGATCCACAGTTTAGTGCAATTTCATCTCATTCAAGCCCATAGATTAGAATGGAAAAAACCAAATTCAATGAGAGAAATAGATAGTATCTGCGAGTGTAATCACTAGCAAACTATAGACAGCTAAAATATTTGTGATGTTCATTTTCAGATTTTAAACTTCAAAGTACAGCTACAAATTGTGGGTGTCTAGGTAGATAGTGTTCAACATTTTACAGTTATCAAGCCTTTGCACCAGTCCTGCGAGCGGGTTTTTTTCTGGCCTCCAAGAAACACAGTTAACAAAAGCCTAATTTAATTGTATAACTGTTTATTAGAATTAGGTTTGCAAATATAACTGGGTGGATACCAATTACTATTAGCATTGAGAAATTTATAGATATTGAGTTTCAGAACTGCATAGTTTTCGGAAGATGTAATAATTTTTGTAGAGTAGTTGTCCCTTAGGCGCAAGTGGTCGTAAATTTTGTTTGATTTTTCCTACGTATCACTTACAGAATACGCATCCAGACTCTCATAACTGTACCTCTTTGGAAAGGTATATACATTATAAATTGCTGAAGGGGTTGTCATCCCTTTAGTGAGTGAATGTTTTAGTGAGGGTTTTCACGCTTATATGTACAGATAATGGGTTCTTCCTATTTTAATGTAACTTATCTATGGTTCAGAACATTGGACCTTGACTGCTCAGCCGATTTTAAGAATAAAGGCTGCTGAGATAAGATTGTGAAGATCTTTAACAGGGTATAGTTTGCAGCACCATAAGAGAAATGAAGTTATTAGTAATGAACTGAATATGCTAAGGGGTGATGTCAACTTATTTGTAAATATAGGCAAGAAGGTACAGTCACTTTCTGTGGATGCCAGATGATCGAACGCCCAAAAAGTGTTTACGTACAAGCCAACCGAACACCAGGGTATTAGTCGATCACGAAAGAGATGGATATTAAGAAAGTTCTTTATGAAATAGCAGACTACAGAGTTAGAATTTGAAACAGGTCAGGAAGCCTAATCAGTATTGTCTATAATGATGATGATGATGTTGATGATGAAGACAATAGATAATCAATCAGTAACAACTCGTCAAAATTCAGATGTACAAATTCTTCAAAATTCAATTGCACACTTTATTTTGAACTGATAGACAAATATAAACAACAAAATTTAGCAACCTTGATAAAAGAATATATTGTGTGACAACACACCTGGCAGAAATTAATTAATTAACAGGCCTAAGTACGTTAACATATGATTATAATAAAGATGTGATAAATAAAATAAAAAAGTTCCAGACAATATGCGGCAATATTCATAGGAACTTGAAAAACAAAACAAGACACGTGACGAGGATCAAGTTCTACAATATCATTGCCGTTCCTACTCTCCTAAATAGCAGCGAATCTTGGATACATAAAAAGAACAATGATAGCAAGAACCAAGCTGCAGAAATAAGATTTTTGCGTAATGTGTCGGGATGCTCTGGAATGAACAGAATAAGGAATGATAAAATAAGAAGGGTTCTGTCTGTTCCACCACAACGTGACAAGATCTTACAGAATCGAAGAAACTGGTGCAGCCACTTCAACCCATATGGAAGGATGCCAATAGAGGCTCAATATTATAAACCAATTGGTACGAGAGATGTAGGAAGACCGAGGAAGAGATGGTACCGGAAATGGTTCACTAAACCTAGACCTTGAAATAAAGAGTATTAATAATAAGTAAGTCATACTTGGTGCACTAATCAGAATCAAACAGCAAAGGTATTAATACGCTTGCAAATCCATGTATTGTAGAGCACTGGAACGAAAAGTTGTTGAATAAATTTGATTTTTTTTTCAATGGATATATAAGTTGTTTATCCTAGCGTACATAAAATTCAAAGAAAAGACGATTTAATATTTTTAAAAGTTCTTAAATTTCTTGGCACAATTATATTCAAATGCAAAACAATCACTAAAGGTTTAACATTAGGTCATTAGTTACAGTTACCTGAATGGCGCAATATGAAATATTCTGTAAGTTATAAAAACAGTACGGTATAAATGACACCGAGTGTTCATTAATAATATTTTATACATGGATGAAACAGAAAACGTTACAAATATGAAATACATAAAACAAAATGGAACAAAAGGTGATATGAGGTAATAATATACGATGTACACGTAATAATGGGCGAGGCAATACCTATTTAATTTACTTCTGAAAGTATCTTGCATTACAATCGAAAACAAGCCGACTATATGCAGAATTATTTTTATTGTCTCTGAATATAATGTTAGTATATTATCTGACACAGGCCCCACATATTATTGTAATGGATATGGCATGCACTTATTATACTTGTAGGACCTAAACGATAAATTTTTATTTTAGGAATTCATTATTTAATTTAAATATTTTGGAAAAATGTACACGATGTTATAAAGATTTGGTACTGTTTTTACCGAACAACGTAGCTAACAGTTATAAAGAAATACACAGGAGCGTCAATTATCTGAACGACAGTCATCCGAACCGTCAATTATCCGAACCTCCATCGATGGAAAAAAATACATATTTACACACACGTAGGTGTTTTCACATGGGCATTCTTCTACCCATAACAGACAGGTGAAAAGTCATATTATTGTCACTCAATCTGTTCGTTGCAGGGCTAAAATAAATAGTTCTGTTTCTTATCACATGGTCAGCCAATTAAATGACTGAATCATTTAAGAACAGAAGAGGTAGAGGTGTAAAATACACTAATCAGAGTTATCTCCTCTGAAAGTAATAAATTTCATTATACAGCCAGACCCTGCGGTGAATGAAGTGAAGGTGTCATTTGCAGAGTGGAAAATATGTACTTTTTAGAGGGCCCGACATGCTGATAAGCGTATTTTTCCATTCAGTGAGGAAGGTATTGGTAAATCACCTCATTTCTCGTTTTACTAAGTAAAACCTCTACAGGTTCAAACCAGCCTTTCGGCTGACGATCTTAACCGCAACACGCGTTTTCTGCCTAATAACTGTAATGCTCCGGTGCAAAAAAACAGCCTGAATTCAGTGCTGCTGAAGCATTGTGCAAAGTGCATAAAAAATATTTCGTAAAAGATTTCACCGTAGTTTATTTCGTTAATTTATTCAGTTTTGAAATTCTTTATTTCTCCGTTTGATTTTATAACCTTTAGCTAAATTTGCAATAAATTTGTGTTTTTTTTATACTAAAGTTTGCGATAGCCTTTAATAAATTTATAAACATTTAGGTAGTATTACATTGTTACAGTACAATGTATCAAAAAAATTTACCATTTTTTGTATTTAGCGTATTTGATCATCCGAACTATTTGATTATCAGAGCCGCTCTGGTATCAATTAGTTCGGATAACTAGCGTTCCACTATAATGCAAAACATACATATTAAGTGTTCTTTACGTTGGTGCAAAACAAACTAAATAACCAGATTGTTACAACAATAACAGTCTACTCAGATATTAAAAATATATTTAGGAAGAAATTTGAGTTCTATGGACTATGCAGAAAGCTCAAAGATTACTAGATGGTGTAACGTTGAGGGAATTAATTTTCCATATGGATGGCTAATACAAGTAGAGCAATTTATTAAAGGTTTTTTTCACACTACCGATTTATTTTGAAAATAAATGGCTAAACCTTTCATATTTAC
Organism: Catonia carolina; assembly: GCA_035578175.1. Taxonomy (NCBI): domain Eukaryota; kingdom Metazoa; phylum Arthropoda; class Insecta; order Hemiptera; family Achilidae; genus Catonia; species Catonia carolina. The sequence goes on along the minus strand of JAQMRL010000001.1, from coordinate 144,139,905 downwards.
TAAATAAAAGATGAATAGTTAATTACTGTGATTGCATGGAAAAGAGAATTAATTGCAAGCTTGAAAGGACGGAAGGAAAATACATTGCGCACATTACGAGACAAATAATAATTTCAAGGGATTAAAAGAAAGGAAAGAGAAGGCCAAGAAGTCATAACTTAGACGTATAAATAAAAAGATATAAATTTCAATTTATATGTAGACAAGAAAATTATTGTTACAGCAGGTTTCAATGACTAGTCAAAGATTATAATTTAAAAAAAAATTATTCAAAATCTACATGTTTTATTTTGTTGCACATATTATATTATTCTGTTTTGTAAAAATACAAATCTGAGTAGCCTATTCTTCTGAAAAGTTATTTTGCTTTTATTAGATCATTTGCTAACAGATAATAATACTAATATGAGGATTAATATCATGATCAATCTCATTAGTAACTGTGAATTATTTTCTGTGTAATAAGAGCTTCTAAATTATTAGTGACTATCCGTAAGGTTATTTAGTCCAGAAACGAGTATAAATAAAAATATATAAAATTAGTTATTTTTATAGGTTTATTTAGTCACGAAAACAATTCGGTCATTAGCGACTACTTTGGGTTAAAGAATGGTGGGTTTGAACGTGTAATAATTTCCTTGACCCTAATCGACAATAGAACCCGGGACCACCGCTTTGCAATGTAGTTTACAAACCACAATTTGGAGGCGGCGAAAATCAGATGTTTATTTTAGTACCACGCAATTATTAATACGTGATATATAAAATACTAAAACAATTCAATAAAAATATATGAAAATTTCATAAATAATTGAAATAAGGTAAACGTCCTAATACCACGGTTACCAAACAACTTTTTCATCGTAGGTTTTATTCACTCGTTCCTCTAAATTCAATTTGACTGCTTTTAATTTTAACATACAAGAATTAATTTATTAGATTTCTTATTAAAACCTAAATAAAAACTTCTACATGTTAACTTGTAAATCTTCTTTCCGTTCTTTATATCATCAGCCTTCATTCATTAAATTTGACCAAATTCAAACTTAAATTTACTTAAGTTTATTACAGTAATGTACTTATGAACCACATACCTATGTAAAACAAAACAAAATTCTGAACTTTTACATACTAACTGAATAAAAGTTAAGTTATTAATACTTACAAATGGATTGATTGACAGCTGTATTTGTATTTACTTGAAACCTGTAAAAAAAATATAATATTTTTTAACCACCATTGCAATAGAAAAAACTTAAAACAATAAAAAATCGTTGTGGGTTAAGGACTGAAAATGTCAAAAACAGGCATTTATTTGACAATTGTTGAGCTTACCATGATTATTTAACAATGGATATCTTCTGTGTTAATAATATTCGACTAAGACCGTATTTATTATCAGAATAATAAAACATTTTTTCTACAAAACATCTGAAGTCATACTTTGTTTTGTAATTTTATAAAATCTAGAACTATCCCTTAATGTTAACATTTTTTTACGATTACATAAATATTCACGCCAAAATGAAACCTATGTAGGTTTGAATTCAGTTAAGTATACGTAGAATGAAATTGTACGGTTACAACTAGATTATATTATGCAAAGATTTCTCTTCAACTAAAAAGAAAATCAAATCTCTTCTATACATATTATTTAAAACCTCATTATTTTTATCTTCAACTCATCTTTTTATTTTAATTATACTGACAACGTTTCTGATTTTTACTTCCCTTGTACCATACAAATATAATAGAAAATGAAAGTATTGTTTTTATGTCGAAAAAATACTGAACCAAAAAACCTTTTTTACGATTGGTGGTCTGTAAGTGTAAATAAAAATCTCAAGAAAAGAATATCGTACGAAATTGAAACTTGGAACTTAAGTAACGTACCACCAGGGGACCGGACACGAACATTTTCATCAAAATATGTCAACCGGAAGCATTATGTACATTAGTGTGATTTTTCAGTTTTTTGCGATTTTCTAAAAAAACCGAGAAACCTATGATTTTTTAAAAATCGCCTCATTACTACATTTATTAAGCTCTACAAGGTAAGCGCCGTTTCTGCTGAAATTCTCGGGGGCTGTGCTCTCGTGCTAAAAATTTTTTTTTTTCAGATTGCAACATTAATATGGATTTTAGGGTAAAAGTGTATGTAATAATTTGAAGTTGTAGGAAATTTAAAAACCTACAATTTATATTTCAAGCGGGTTTCTACAACGCTTAATTTAGTGTCAATTAGTGATTTTCTGTATTTTTCTCATCAAAATCGGTAAAAAATTGGATTTTTAAAGACCACATCTTTAGTATAAATTCCACCCACAACAAAAGTGAATTACAGATGTAGAAAATTAAAAGAAACTTAGGCCTACAGCTTTTACTTCAAGAATTTTTTCTACAGAACCTATTTGTTAAAGTAAATTAGTGATTTTCCGTATTTTTAATTTTTATTTTACAGAGGTTGAATTTTATTGTGCGTCATTCACTCATCATTAAACATAGGTTATATTTTTTATTATTTAAATTGCCAAGAGAAAGTCATACGAGTGTTTCACACCAGATTTTTTATTTTTATTTTTTTACAATTTATTTAATTGAAACAGTTTTTTTAAACAAACATCAAACCTAACTAATTGCTTAGTTCTGGCTTATTAAGCTTGAATTTGAACAAGGGACACCAAATTTAAGTCGATCGCCCACTGTAACAAGCCAAACATATCTAACCGTTGATTACCTGGCCGTCTCCAATTAGATACCTCTGTCCGTAATTTAATGTACTAAAATTTAAAAATAGGACCCGAATCAAGAAACTCATAAAATGTACTAACCGATATGTCTGATGCTCTGGTACCAATTAGACACTTAACTTAAATAAACTACACGATTTAATGCAGAAAACATCATCACGATAAAATTATTTAAAGTTAGAAACGTATGAGTAAAATACAAAGAACAAAACTGAATTACAGTTACCAGGGAGAATTCAATAAGTTACTTATTTACAGATTAAAAGTATTTAAACGACCTCATGTTTGATTTCTCAGTGAACACTGGAACACAGAAGTAACTGTTTTTAAAGGAATAAACATTATTCAATTTACTATACCTTGAGGTTATAACGAAATTAACATCACTAAAAATAAGCTCGACGAATTGTGTTTACCTAGTGGATTATCACAGCCACAAAGAAACTGATCAATGATAAACATACAAACTTTATTTTGCAAGACAAAAAGCAGTAGAACAGGAAAAAATGAAAAAACAAAACTTAAATTGTTAGTGTTCATGAAGATGAAGGCTACTTTGACTTGAATTCAATACTTCTACAGAAGTAAGACAGGTTACATTCTTAAATTATCTATTATTATTTTAATTGTAAAATCATTATTTTGAAGTAGTTCATTAAAGTTCTGTGTAACTGAGAAATCTCGATTTATGAGATTTGAAGGTAGGTGGTAGAATATAGGAAATGCATCTTAATGTGCAAGAGTACTTTAAATTATGGTAATTTTAGATCGGATTGAATGAAGCAGAAATTATCCACCCACCGTTAAATAGCATTATGAATCAATTTCCTCAAAATACAGCCAATAACAATACAATTATTAATAATGACAATAATATAAGTTCACTAATTTATTATTGAGTTTAGAATTGATATTTTATTGTGTACATTACTAAGTTATATTGTAACCTATCTAATACATTGTATGAAGGAGTAGATTACATAATAATGGATTGATACGGAGATCATTACGCATAATCAGATTCAGGACTTGACTTAAGACCTGGATTTGCCTTACTTGATGTTGCGCAATTCTATTCAATGCAAGGTCATCAATGAGCAAGCTTTCTCGTATTAAATTACGTTGAATTTGCGATACCGATTTCCGTATGTAGAATGTCTACTTAAAAAATGGGCGGTGACCATTAATGTAAAGTCATAACGGTTCTTAAATTATTTGCTAGTAGGTTATACATATATTGTCAAGGGTTCTGTGTTTAATCGGATAGGCGACTTAAATTCTATATTGCAGACATACTTATAAAGACATAATACGACGACATTCTCTTCAACAAAAATCCAAGAGAAAATTAGTACATTCAGTTCAAAATTATATTGATGACCCGGGTTTTTAAACTCAATCGCCCGTACATAGGTACCTGAAGTCCTGTCAGTTTATAAATAAATAAAGTAGTAGGCCTATTACCTTGTCAAATAAAAATAAAATATTTATTTTTTTTACTTTAATATTTTTCAATATTTTGCACAATGACCTCAAAATTCTATACGTAAACGACTTATTTCGTAAAATTTACACAAGATTCCGTTTGAAATTATCTCTTCATAGCAACGAACTTGTACGCAAATTATACCTACCATACCTTCCCGGATATCCCCGCAGACGTCTACGCCGACGATGGAGTAGGGAAACCATTTTTAAAAAAGTAATTTCCGATAGTACACACAATTATACAATCCGTTCACAGAACATTTCCAGCTGGAGCCCACTGTTGAGTGGTGATCTCCCCTAAGTCTTGAAGCGCATTTCATCCCATTTCATAATAATTTCATTCACTCGTTGTTTTTATGTACAGTTATGAATTTTCCTGATTAAAAAAAAATATTTTTATTATACCTATTTTAATTTTATTTTTAATTAATATATTTTTTAAGAAGGCCGTCGCCAACTTGACTCATAGCTAATTCTATAAATTTCAAATAACACCAACAACAGTTGAAATTCGGCACATTGATCAGTAGGTAACGGAATTAAGAAAACTAAAGTTTTTTATTTCAACCACTTGTACCTAAAGAGTAAAAAGGAATCACTCTGTAACAATAAATAGGTCTATATTAGATATTACGCGTTCCAACTCGGAAAGTTCTGAAATTCGGCACGCATGTTCTACATGCGTTACTAATAATAAAAAGAACAATTTAATTTTCGATTACTTTACGAGTTTTAGAGTCATTACTATCCTTAAACAATAAAATTCTGTACCTTCCCAAACAGCAACAGTACTAAAAAATTGGCACGTTCAAGTGATTCTTAGAAGTAAAGCTGTTAAATTTCGACAAATTCCTCGTAAGGGGGTAGAGAGGGGGTAATTACCCTAAAGCAATATAGGCCTATATTACTACTGTAACGTCCAGAAAGATTATATTTTAATATAGGCACGCGTACTCTTAACGTAAAAAGTGTGGAGTAAAACCGGTATAACCGGGAAACTCAATGAATCAGTTTAATGCATCTCACTGAGGTTAGCAATTGATAGTAGGCCTACTTTTACATACACATCAATAACTGAAAAAAAACGAGAGGGTAAAGTGGGTAGACTATTAAAGGCGAAATGAATAGTAATAGCTTGTGGGGAGAAAGGGGTTAATTTGGAATTTGTAAGACAAAATTTCGAAACTCAGGCAGTAATAATTAATACAAAATTAAGAAAGAAGTAAATATAAAAGATGAACGCCTGTAAATCTTCGTCCTACCAAGATCCGTATTAAAAATTTCAAGTAAAATATGTTAAAGCAGTCGTTCTTATTAAACTGGGGACGACTTTTATCTTGCTCTTTTGTGAAAGAAAGATCTCAAAACATTCTAGAATTTTGCGTAGGCTATTAAAAAATTCAATAGTCTCAGTTTTTCTATTTATTAAACAGAAATATGAAGCCGAGTTTCTGTGTGGTTACGACTGGCGGAGAGAAATTAATATTAAGTAACGGAGTATTTGTAAAAGTATTTTGTGTAAATTTTCGATTGATAAATAGATAGACGATGTATTAAAGTTACATCGTATAAGAACTAGTATTATATTAAATCTTACCTATATTTTTGGTAAGCGTTCTTAGTATTTTTGATCGTATACTGATGGTTTACACATTTATTTATAATTAATAAATTAAGAAATAGTCAATATTTTAATTATCTTCCTTGTTATCGAGCACATCCAAACTCCTACTTCACCTTAAACCACAGATATGTATAAAAATCTTTACTGAAACCAATCTGGATTTATGATGGCCAATTTGACGGCACAGCAAAACATCAACACTGCAACGAATTCAACAATTTCAATTCAAATTACTTAAACAAATAACTGAGGCAGTCTTTTACGTTATCAATCACAACTGCAGAGTGATTCGTGTTCCACATACACCAACACATTTTTTTTCATCTATTCATGAATCAAACACCTCGTACTTGAACATCATAAAAATTATCTCACTAGAATACTAGCATCTCCAGATTTACCCGGAAATCGCTAACAAAGACTGAAACGACGATAGAGTTGAAATGTCATAGTGTATTTTTAAATTCTACTAATATATTTAATTACGATCATCATCAAAATTAATCCACAGTTGGAATGGGGCTATTGACTGGTAGTCTCCTGAATGTCCTAATGCCATATCATTGAACAAAACATCGTTAAATGAATCTATTATATTTAGATGATCTACTTATATTTTTACAATAATTGTAAATTTTTATAATAGTAGTAATTATGGATAAATAAACTAAGTTATTAAAAGTTAATATACTCGTACGTAAATATTGAGTGATGACTACACACCATCTATCGTATAGAATTAATATAATTACTTGGTAGGCTTAAGTACCGTGAATTAAACATACTTCACCGCACTAGGTTTTATGGGCTAAAAGCCAAAATAAAACAGACTTGGAGAATAGTGTTCAGTTCAGGGTCGAACTGGTTCCGTGAATTCAGACGTTCGTTTTAGTGGTTCCGTGAAGAATGAATGCCAATCAAAAAAGACTATAAAACAAGAAACAATAAAAATCGTTATATACGAGATCGAGATCGTAATGTGGTACGGTGGTATGCATTGGGTAGACCGGTTTAAAATATTATTTATTGTTGCACCAAAAAATAATTGTTATAAAATATCCAACAGCCCCACATACGACTACTTTTATTTTATAAAGTAAAAAATTATTTATGGATTACCATTATTGTATTGGTTTCTGATTTAGGCTCCATAAACTGTTTTTATTAAACAATAACAGGCCCAATAGGATATAAAACGACACACCGAGCGTATATAAGAATTGTTGCAGTTGCTTGTACATACAACCCACATGTTTAACATGTTAGAACACAACCTATTTCAATTACATATACAGTAGGTATGTAATAATAAACACGATAGAAAATTACATATTTATTAGTATTACTATAGGTAGGTATAACAGAACAGGATTTACATAAATTAAGCATAAACATGCATGTAAATTTAACCTTTTTCGTTACGGTATCTATCTAAATATGTACAACACACTACGCACATTTGGATACATTACCACAAAAAAAATTATCAATGTTTTTAAACTGACCCATACGAATAAAATCGCACAATCAATTCTGAGTGATATTGTTATTCATAAAACATATTCTTGCTACGAGAAACTTATAATGATGAGCTTTCATCATCTGATTTTTATTTCGTATAGAGCCAATTTTTTGCCCATACAGGCAGGCGGAATGTTAAATTATTTGCACTCGATCTGCTAATTCCAGGGGTAAAAAATAGTTCTGTTTCAAATCACATGGTCAGCCAATTAAATGACTGAAGCATTCAAGAACAGAAGAGGTAGAGGTGTAAAATACACTAGTCAGAGTCATCTCCTCTGTGAATGATGAATTTCATTAAACAGCCAGACCCTGTGGTGAATGAAGTGAAGGAGTCATTTGCAGGGTGGAAAGTAGATGCTTCGGAGGGCCTGGCGTGCTGATAAGCATCAGTTACTTTTCCACTCAGTAAGGAAGGCCTGGTAAACCACCTCATCTCTTCGTTTTACTTAGTAAAGCCTCTAAAGGTTCAATCCAACCTTTCGGCTGATGACCCAAACAAGAGCCAATTTTAGACCATGTAGATGTTTCAAGAGATGTCTGGTCGCTTTTTTGCAGCCCTCACTCTCAGGATTCTTTCATTATAGGCTTTTCTTCTTACCAATCTGTTCTCCGTCAATTTTGTGTCTACTTTTGCTTTTCATGGAAGCCCTTAAAGCCAGTAATCAGTTGTCTCAATTTAGTTTGTTCCATTATGTTTTTCGGTTTATTCCAGTTTTCTTAACATACTTTCTGATATTTTTAATTTATATTCAATCATTAACTTGGGTCTATTGTTTAGTGTCTTAAGTATTTGTTTTGTCAGCCGTTTGATATCCATTCTTTAATGGTGTCTGTATTTTAAGTACTGTATCGTATGATTTATCCTGGCCTGTTTACAAAATTTTGGTCAATCAATAAATTGCATGACTTTAAATAATCGAAATGGTTTGAATAATATTCCACTTTTTTTGACTTCTTCGTCATAAATAATACGGATTAAGCCTCCTGGACTACTCCAGCTTCAGACTTAGTGGGCTGCTAATTCATGTAAAAATTGGAATGCCCATCTCTTCTGAGGTCGTCCAATAGCACGATGTCCAGTTGACATGTTAGTAAACACCTGCTTTGGTGTTCGATCATCTGGCATCCTCAACAAATGACTATAACTCTCTTGCCTATATATTCGAATAGTTGATATGACCCCTGGCATACAAAGTCATGTCTAATACTATCTTCATCTCGTTTGTGGTCTGGATGGTTATTAATTATATTTATACCATGGTTAAATTCTTATGGGTTTGCACAAAACCTTCAGAATTTTGTGACTTGAAATGCCTGCAGTTCCCCAGAGTAAGTTTTGAATTTTTTATGAATTTGAAAATTTTAATGTCTCCTATAGTTTAAAATAAACATCTACATATTCAATTTTATTTTAAATAATAAGCTATTAATAAGGTTTTTTTATATTTGTTAGAATTTAGAATTTGTTGTAACATACGTTACAGAATCCTCTATTATACAAAAATTTTCAAAATTAAAATTATACAGTTTAATACGTCAATGTTGTTAAAGCGTTCAAGATTTGACAGCAATAGATTTATTAGATACGATTACGTTTTCAATTGTTTTAAAGGATGTCACGTCAGAGTAATTTGGCAGCTGAACAATAACCGTTTTGTAGGAGCAAGCGAAATTGATTCTATAGTTATCCTATTTTAAATGAATTTTGAAAACGGATACATTCACCTCATATACCAGGAAATCTGCGTAGAAGACACGCCACATTGATGGCTAAGGGGTATTCTCCTGCAGAATTAGCGTGGTTGACGCAGCAATGTCATCATTAACAAGTCGTCACAATTAAATAAACATTCATCAAGTTAACAAAAATTAAAAATATTAGACTGAAGTATTTATAATAGTCTAATAAATAAGACAATATGAATTTGGTAAACAACATTCTGAAGGTATCTTAAAAAATAGAAAACGGCAGAGAAACATCAATCTTTAACTAAGAAAACCCCTTACAATAAGGATCACGCGGAGGATTTTTCCTCAGAGGAAATTTTTCTTACGACATACGCCATTACTGCTTTAATTACTGACGTGAATGTTAACATTTGATAAAATTTTACTAATTTTTATTGTTCATATGCACGGTTGCTCAAAAGGTTGTACAATTGTATGCTATCAAGTTTCATTTAACCTTCCAGTATGATGTAAGGAACACATCAACACTATTAATAATGCCAGAAACCTCACCTAACCGAATATAAGATAATTACAAAGAAAGATATAGATATTCGTTTTTGTAAAACATTTAACTTATCCATTTAGTAAGTGGGTCAATGTCATCATCAACAAGTAGTCATCTTAATGATAGACAGTACTTGGGAAATGGTAAGATTCAATGAGTTATATGAATTGTTCTAAGATTAACTTAACATTTACTTTTTGAACCATAATAGATTAATGCCTAACTTGTCTAATTTTGATAACATAATAGAAATTAAATTAGTTATGCAACTATTGTAACGTTAACTTGAGAACTACTTGAACCTACCCAATTCAATTACATCAGTAATAAACGTACATAGTAATTACACATTTTGCTACAAGTGACTTGCACCAGCAGAAAGTTTCAACGTTGGATTATATTCAATTGTCAAGTAAAGTTAATAGTAAATGCACAGCACAAATTCGCTGAATAAATTGTCCCTTCAAGTAAAGGTAATACTCATTTAAATAAACATTAGTAAAGTGAAATTTGGTTAGAATAAAATTCAAGGGCCACTATGCATTAACAAAATTGACACCAGAGGTAATTTTATAGATATAGTTCAAAATTTTAAATATTTGGGCGAGACCATTAATAACAAATGCAACGAAAAGTCACCTGGAACGAGAGAATTGCCAAACTCACCATAGGAAAACATCTCACCAAAAACACATAGAAAATAGTTTATCAATACACACCGAACTTAAACACTACAAATCAGTCCTTAGATCTCAAGTGATGTACGGAAGTGAAGCTCTCTTAAGCATCGACAGTGGTGGAATTACAGAGAAACTTAGAAAAGTCGAGAGAAGAATCTTAAGGACTTGTATCAACAAAAACACCAAATCGATGGAGAATACAGACTTTTACCCAATGAACAAGTCTACAAAGATATAGAACCAGTCACAATTGCAATGAGAAAAAAGATAATTTTTTTCCTGGGACACGTACTGTAAACTCCAGCAACACGCCTTCTAAGAAGAATTACTGAAAAACTACTTACCGCTAAATCTGAAAAAGCTATAGTAACCTGGCTCAGAGAAATTCAAAACGACTAGAAAAACTCGACCTACCCGTGGAGGACCTAACACAACGTACCCCTTGGTATAAACACCAAATGGAAAATCACAAAGTTCGATTAACCACCCAAACAGTCAAACGCACAATTGGGGTTTGTTCAGATGAACTAATGAAAATAAGAAAAAGGTTTGGAACAGCAAGAAGAAGAAATTGAAGAACCATCCAAAATGACTAAAGTGATCCTATATGGTCATATAAGAAAAAAATATTCAAGGGACCGGAATTATTTGTTCGTTATAACCAAATGAGCCTATACGCCGGAATATCTACTGTCTGTCTGTAACTTGATGGCCTATGGCAGAGAGGAGCAATATGCGGATTGTAAAACCATTTCAGAAAGCATATCTAATGTTTTTAAGAAAGGTAATTGAAACTTGTCAGAAATAACGTATTTGTACAAAATAAGGTACTTCGCATGTTTTCGTTCTATAAAATCATTTCGAAAACACGCGCTTAATGAGAAAATTTACAATTTAGAAAGAGTTTTGTTATTTGAAGAAAAAAGCGTATTTTTTTCAAATACATTGTATTTACGAATATTTGTCAATAATTTTTATTTCAAGGAAGGTGATTCGTTTGTTACAACCGGATCCTATTATCGTTACATCAGACTTTACAATGTGTTTAATGACATTATAAAATCAACCGAAATTTATAAGTCATTACGTTATTACCGGATTTTCGTTGCAACTGACTTGGTTATAACCGAATTTTACTGAACTTACTTGCACAGGTGTATTATCCATGGGACTTCACCAAAACATATTTAGCACAAACAGCAAACCAGCGTAGGCTACAAGTAAGCGACATAAGAAATAAACAAATCAGAAACATAAGAGATGTTTATTATAAAATTTACTTTCTTGGGTTCTATATTCTATAGTAGATCTACAGAGTAGAAAAGTACAGTGACGGTAAAAGAGTTTTAATACTCGGATTTCACATTTCATGACCCTCTGAAGCCCAAAGGTGGATCGAAGAAGGATGAAAATTTCAAATTTTCCCCCCGTATTTTCGGAACCCAAAAATTAACTTTTCAAAAATTAAATTTTCGGAACCCGTATGTGAATATGTTATTCATCGTAGAGTGCAAAAACTACCAGTTCAATTGGGGTGAACCTTATAAACTCATTGGTTTTCTCAACCAACCGCAGAGACTCTTTTTGGAATTAGCTATGAAGCCCCAAAATTAACGGTTCTTTACTCCAGTGCAAAATATACAAGAATAAGACAATTTGCTCAAAACATTTTTGAACTTTAATTTGGAACTGATAAATATCAACACTGATCGTCAAAGCTGCACAGTGAGATAGGAGATACTGGACAAAGAGGCATATCCTTCTTTCGGTAACTAGTTCTCACATAGTATTGCTATAAAAATACTATTTTTTATAGTAATAAGAAATAGTGAATAAAAAATCTGTAGGAATCCGTTTTTAAATGAAGTTAGCCAAATTTTAAATTTTTAGGTCTTATGGTACGGAAAATTAGGACAAAGATGTTATACCAAGAAGTTGTAGCGTTTTTAATAATTTTAATTTATATCTAGACCCTATATAAACTTTTGCTCTAATATCCAACAGATGCTTGAAATTTTGAGGAAATAATTTTTTGGCATTTAGCAACCACTTAGAACAGCCAATTAAAAATACATTCTCACCGTTTTCCATACAAACCATTAGGACTCATTAACACAGCTACTATCAGAACCTATCCTTTTATGCACAATAAAGATGAATTTCTGTAAATGTCGGTTAATTCGTATTAACAGTACACGTACTAATATTTAACTTATAGACACGGGTTTAACTCGATTATTTAATTAGCAATAAAAACCAGCTCAGAGGAGTCAGAATAAAAGTAAGAACAGAACACCCGTAAATAAAACAACGTTTTTGAACGTTTGGTGTAGACGTTTACTCGACGGTGCCAAAAGTATAGGCACCCCAATACAAACAAAAGAATGAGCATCCAAAGTGCAAGGGTAATAGTTTTGGGGAACATTTGTAAAGAGGCTCTGATTTAATTTCAAAAATTTGGTTTTCTCTGGATTACAGTCATCAGTTTCATTTCAGGGCAAAAGTTCACTTACGTAGAAAATAAAGGAATTAAAAATGCAACAATTTCTTTGTATAACATCTTTGTCCTAATCTTCATAAACCATAAGACCTAAAAACTTTAAATTCGGTATGTAGGACTTATTGATGTCATAGATATGCACTAGAAAACGATTTAAAAAAATTATTTTGTAAAGGAAAAATATTGTGGCTATTGTATACTTCAGTTCGTAAAGGCGCTGTTGCCTACTGAAAATTTTAGTTTATATTAGTAACAATATATATATATACATATATATATATAATTTTATTAAACATTATTTTCCTTTGTTTGCACCACTACATAGCTATATATAATGAACAGCCAAAACAAAATTAAATATAAACTCACCTCAGAGTATTATATTGTTTCGAGATCTTTCGCCTCTCACGGAGACATCATCAGGAATTAAAAGACACTAAACACATATATAACAAAAAAACATTAAAACAATTATGGTCAACGACCACGTCAATTATTCCCTATATCATAAACCATTCCGCGCGCCGGTTATTCGGCCGAATGACGGTATAATCAGTTGTACCTAGTTTTATTTCTTATCGCGACTAATAATTTGAAATAATTTGTAAACAAATTATTATAGGGATAGATATAGGGAATAATTGACGTGGTCGTTGACCATAATTGTTTTAATGTTTTTTGTTATATATGTGTATAGTGTCTTTTAATTCCTGATGATGTCTTCGTGAGAGGCGAAAGATCTCGAAACAATATAATACTCTGAGGTGAGTTTATATTTAATTTTGTTTTGGCTGTTCATTATCATATATATGTCTCTTTAAAATTTTTCAGTACAAAATATTGTACATGAAAGGATCGAAAGAAGTTACATTACACCAATTATAGGACACGTCAAAGATAAAAATGATTGCAATCTTAAATAAAACACGATCGAATCTAAAAATTTACAACTATCTTGACGAAAGGTAGAAAAACGATAATTAAAAGGGCAACAAGGTTTTTTCGCAAATGACAAGAAATCATAATAAAAAGACATGCAAAAGGAAAGAATGCATCAATATAAAACAAATTAGGAGTAACAAACAATATTATAGAAACCAACCAAAGATATTGAATAACCTGGGAATTTCTTGAGGATCGCGAACAACTACAGCCCATCACATAAACAGCTACAACCCATTATATAAAAAGAGCCTGCAGAATCAAAACTCAAAAGAAAGTCAGGAAGCGCTTACAAAATTAATATGAAGAAAAGACGGAGGAAGGCCAGGGCAGAGGAAAGGACTATCTAGGAGAAAAGACAGTACAAGCCGTAAGAAAAATAATAGGGCTAATAATGCATTTTGACCTAACGCGCCGTCGCATAGTCGGCCCTATAAAAAAATAACGAAACTGTACGATCAGTAAAGCAAACACCCTGTAAAAGCGAAGCGAGAAGAGGGTGTTATTTAAGCATATACACATAATACTGTAGTAGTCTGAGTTCAAAAATATTTAGCTACGTTTAAACGAAATACAATTTCTGAAGAATATCATTAGACAAATTGTAAAAATACGCAATAACAATTAAGCCTACTTCAAAATGTTGACCCTTAATCGGAGACCGAAGTTAATTTTGGGTTTCGAAGTATATTATCAGATATTATTAATAAATTTGTTGGTTGTGCAATTAGGTAAAGTGTAAATTTACGAAGTATGCTAGCTGGGTACGGTAAACCGCGGTGTGTAGTGGGATTGCATTTGTGGCTGTTGGTGCGGAACATAACTTGTGTGACACCTGCCTCTTAACCGACTGCTTGATAGCAACAGCAATATGGCTGTGTTCTCTGTTCAGAGCCTATGTCTGCAAGTTAATGTTGGCGGGAAAGGACACCTGCTATTTCCTCCCGTCTAAGCACGGAGTACTACTGGATAGTGGTTAATTTACAAAACACATACACATATATTTACACAGGTGTTGGAAAAATATATTTTTTTGCAGTATATTATCCATTACAAAAATTTCTTATATAACCTTATTTTTTAAACTTTGTCGTAATTTGTTTTTTAGTTTCAGTTAAATTTCATTTACTATAAAGTAAGCAGTAGTTATTAAACTATTTGTATTTATCATAATAAGATTTCTTGACCACAGAAACTTTTATCATGTTTACTCCTGGCTTATAAAGCTAGAAAAAATAAAATTGATTTTTTTCATTTGAGTGGCAGCTATATTTAAAGCGTTGCACTAAGTAAGCAAGAATTACTCTCGCGGAATTAAAAGTCGCTTGAAAGCGTAAAACAATTACGATTGAAAATAATTAACTTTTTAAAAATTAACTGGCGAAATACCTATATTAAATATCCTTAATTTAATCTTTTCCCAGGAATTCAATTTGCTTATACGAGTATATTCCTCAGAGAGACTTTCCAAGAAATATCATGTAAAACAACCAAGTCATCATATTTTTCACGTTTTTAATTTTATACGTTTATACTGCTGCCCATAACACACAGGTTAGTTGCAGGACTAAAAAAAAAAAATAGTTATGTTCTTATCACACGGTGAGCCAATTAAATGATTCAATCATTTAAAAACAAAAGAGGTAGAGTTGTAAAAGATTAATCAAATTTGTCTCTTCTGAAAGTAATGAATTTCATTATACAGCCAGACCCTGTGGTAAATGAAGTGAAGATGTCTTTTGCAGAGCGGAAAATATGTGCTTTTCAGAGGGTCCGACATGCTGATAAGCGAATTTTTCAACTCAGTGAGGAAGGCAATCGTAAACCACCTCACTTCTCGGTCTACTTGGTAAAACCTCTTCAGGTTCAAACCAGCCTTTCGGCTGATGACCTAAACAACAACACTTTTATACTGAACGTAATTACCGTAGATAATACTATGTTTTCCAGACGTGGTTCATAAATTTTCTTTATCTATGAAATTATGATTTTCTTGGGTTTTTAATCCCGCTTCTTAAGAAACTAACATAAAAACCTGAAGAAATCAATTCGGTACCTATCCCAAAAAAAAATCAAAGAATCCAGACGTTTTTGTTACCTTTCATCCTTTAAACAGTTATTGTAATTTCATTATAGTTATTGTTAGGGACTTTGGATAGTGATTAGTTATAAAATTATATCCACTTCTGTATTTGAGTAATATTTTGGGAACTAATGTTGCGTACATTTACAGCCGCAATGTTTATTATTTTAATTGAAAAACCTGGAAACCCAAAACAGGTTAGCGGCTAAATGTAAATTAAGATAAATTATCTGAAGAAACAAACAACCCACCGCCTCTTTTAATCATCTGCAGAACATAATAAAAATATAAAAAAATTCTTTAACATGGTAAAAACTAGTGAACAACTATTCCTTTTCATTTAATCTGGCTGAGGAAGAATAAAAATCAATCTACAGCGGCCGTAACCTCAATTGAACAAATACCAGATAGAGACATAACAAAAGATGTTACATTGTTTGAGAACATCATGATTTTTGTTCTTTAACAGGAAATGGTTTGTTCGTAAATCCTTTAATAAATCATGAAAAAGGTGTGTCTATAGGCCTCAGTTGTACCTCCTTTTCTTTCTTTCATGCAGTACTCCTCATTCTCTAAGCCGTTATTTCAATTTTATCATATTTCAAGTAATCTTTGATGGTAATATAAGTTGTAGTATAAGGTTGCATGTACATTTATATAATCTTTTGTATAACTGTGAAACTAAATAGTAATCGTTACATCTTATTGTTATAGTTCTTATTATTTTAGTTGATCTATCTCCTACTCGAGTCGGTCTAAACAATCTTCGTTCCTCAGTTTTAGGATATCCGCACCATTAACTCCGGTAATGAAGGTGGAAGGCCTACTACAGTAATATTTTTTCTGCTTTACGTTATTACTGTTTGCTTACTAATGTTGTCACACTGACTTGCCCGTATTGTTCTGTTTTCACGTTGCCTTCCATATTACTGACTGGATTATTATAATTTAGTCCTATTATCTCGGCTCCAATATAATTTTCTTAAAAGTAGGCCTTCATTTTCATTGTAAACTAGTGAATTATATTATCCTTATAATACACAAACAGTAATAATTTTTATCGTTATTATTTATAATAATTATAATTATTTTAGACTTCAGAAGTTACTTGTTCCAGCCCAGGTTTTCATAAGACATCTATTATTAACACTTTTCTGCCCATAAATAATTGTTAATTATATAAATCTTATTAAGAAATAAATTTAAAAGTAATTTATTTAATTACTGTCGTTACGATTGTCATTGAATATTTTTCCTTTCCTTTGTTCTCACGGCAGTGAAAATAATTAATAAATTTTCCTGGTTTTATTTTTATTTATTTATAACATTCTTCCTTAACTTTATTCGTTTATATAAGAAGCTATAAATTTATGTAAAATTAAATCAATTTTGAATTTGTCACACGGATAAAAATCGAATGTTAAAAAACAAATCGAACAGGTATTTTGCATAAATTCGTACGTTTTCCGTAAAAATTAATTTAAAAACTTTATGGAGTTAACATCAGTAATGTTCATGTACTGATATGTTACCACAAAATAAAACGGATGGGTGTACACACTCGTACTCTTAAAACCTCGCGTTGTAAATTAAGGGAAGTCGGTAGAGCCTATACCTGCAATGTTAAATTTGGTTTCTTGATGTTCCCTTTTAAAGTTCTGGTTGCAGATAGGACTTTATATATATATAAAGGAAGGAGAGTATTGTTTTCATGTCGATTTTTCGAAGTCAATATATCACCAGATCTATACGTTTTCAGACCCCCTGAACCAAAAAAAAACCTTGTTTTTAGCGATTGGTCTGTGTGCGTGTATGTGAACAAAATATCTCAAGAACTGAACATCGTACCAACTTGAAACTTGAAACTTAAGTTAGATACTACTACCGGACCTGACACGAACATTTTCATCAAAATCGGTCAACCGGAAGTAGTAGTTTATTCGTGTCATTTTTCACTTTTTTGCGATTTTCTCAAAAACGGCTCCTACGATTTTTTTAAAAATCGCCTCTTTTACTAAATTTTTTTATGCTCTACAAGATAGGGTAGGCGCCATGTCTGCTGAAACTCTTGAGAAGGCTGTTTTTGCGAAAAAAGTTGTTTTTTTAAGATTGGGGTTTTAATATGCATTTTACCACTAAACGTTGTAGAGAATTTAAATTCCTACAACTTTTATTGCAAATATTTTTTGAATAACGCTTAGTTTAGCGGTAATTAGCGATTTTCTGGTTTTTTTTTCATGAAAACGTGTAAAAAATAGATTTTTTAAAGATTTCAGCCTTAGCATGCGTTTTACGACAAAAGTGTATATAATCAAATTTATAGGAAATTGAAAGATCTACAACTTTTATTTAAAGTATTTTTCTCTACAGAGCCTAGTTTAGCGTGAAAGAGTGATTTTCCGTATTTTTAAGCCAAACTGAGGTTGATTTTCATTTTGCGTCTTTCACTCATGATTAAAATTAGGTTATGTTTATTGAGGCTAGTTTTTTGTTTATTTCTAATGTTTTTTTACTAATGTTAGGTTATATTCAGTATTTTCAATGGCGAGAGAAAGTTGTGTGTTTCACACCAGATTTTTTTATTTGTAAGACTACACTTTTCTTTACAATTTGATGGAAGGATTTTTTATCATTTCAATTAATTCTTTTGGTAGATATTTTCAAATTTTTTTTAAGTTTTTCAAATCCGTTTGATGGACATTTTTGAGAATAATTCTGAAAGTACAAAAAAAATGTAAAAACTGTTCCTCACTTTGTAGAGCTATACAAGAAGTACACGTTCTGCAAAGTCTCATCTCTCTATCACACACCAAAGCCTCAGAAAGGAACATTGAACCTGAAAATAAACCATTTTCGGTAAATTGACCTTAAAGTGTACGATAATGGTTTTTGTTCTAACAGTGCTTGCACTCACACTAGGTGATCGTTTCACATTTTAACTAATTACTTTGTTAGTTTTTTTTAAATTTCTAGCCCTAATACACTTTTTCCTAATCTAAGGGTATAAAAATTTACCGACTGAAAACTCCTTTTCTTGTACAGGAAATGCACGACTTTTTTTCGAAAATATCAGTATAGGCTACGTATGTAGATTCAATCGTGTAATTTATTACACGATTTCTATCCAAAAGATTTTTATAAATTGTACATCATTTTAAAGAGAAAATTCTGGGTAATATAATAATTTTTTTTTTGCAGAAAAGGGATTTGTTTTCCAAAATTCCCTTCCGACTACCCTTAACAAGTTCCAGACCTAGATACAAAACCTACTAGTACTACAGAATTAGAATATCAGGAATAAGTATTATAATTACAGTACAAGTGGAATATTTTAATATGTGTCAAAACTAAGAGCAAGCACGTAATAAATTTCACACCAAGAAGAAATTAAAATATTGAGGATGTTGTAAATTCATAAAAAAGCAGAGGAATTCTAGTTTAATAAAAATAGTAACAGCACCTGAAAACGACTAAAAAGAATACCAGTAAAATTTTAGCATATTATGTTACAGAAATAAATTAGACATTAATTCTGTTTACAAAGTTTTAGATCTTGCGTAGCTTTCGTATGAATAATTTTAACTGAAGACAACAGAATAAAGTTTTTTTATATTACTGGTGTGTGTGTGTGAACACAGTCGTTCGTTATTCATCTCTGATAAATTTGTGTGAAGTAACACAACAACAAAAGTATTATTATAGTCCCACTTGTTACAAGTTTACCATGTGAAGAACAATAAAACGAAATTTATCGACAGTAAGATCGTGTTAAAAATTGGTAGCAGATTACCGAATAAGATAAAACATGAACGATGGTTAAAACTGAGTTGATAAGTTGAGATAGGGATAATCGAATAAGAAATACGTATACAAACAGTGTTGTTGTTTAGGTCAAAAGCCGAAAGGCTGATTTGAACCTCTAGAGGCTTTACTGAGTAGAAACGAGGAATGAGGTGGTTTACCAATGCCTTCCTCTTTGAGTGCAAAAGTATGCTTATCAGCACGCCTCCGAAAAGTACCCACTTTCCACCCTGCAAATGACACCTTCACTTCATTCACTACAGGGTCTGGCTGTTATAGTGAAATTCATTTCTCTCAGAGGAGATAACTCTGACTGGTGTCTTTTACACCTCTACCTCTTCTGTTTTTAAGTAGTTCAGTTATATAATTGGCTGAGTATGTGATAAGAAACATAACTATTTTTTTTAGCCCTGGAACCAACAGAACAAGTGCAATTAATTTATCACTCTACCTGCCCGTTATGGGCAAATACAAAGAGTAACAAAATAATTTCTGAAACATTTCTAGTGGGTACAGTATTCAAAAAAATTTCAGGAAAATAAACGGTATCCCAAAACATCAAAATTCGTAAATTGGATATACGAATATTCTTAAAGTATAATGTTAATTATTTTATTTTACTAAACCAAACGAGATACTGAACTGATAGCAACACTATTTTGTTTTGATGAGTGGGCGACGACAAAGTACAGCAGTGTACATTTGCCACTTACTACAATAGCTTGAAATACAATACAATATTGGAAATAATTATTTTAGAAACTTTAATTTGGTTTTAGAATTCCGTGATAGTGATATAAATGAAATATAGTTTCTTCATATAATTACTGATAAATTTATTTAGGAACCGTGCTAAAATACCGTGTGCAGCAGTTGTCATAGTATCATCGTACCGTGACCGTACAGACTATTAACTCTTAATTCTTCTGATTAAATACTTCTGCGTGGTTTAGCAGAACAGTATTTGTTCAATTATACCGAGTAAAGTATTATAGGTCATCAGATAGCTACTGTATTATAAAAATATAAAATTAAGTACAAAATTAATTTTACGAGATGAAGTAGTAGAGAATATAGGAATAGTCTTATAAAAATACGTTAAAATTAAATAACGCTGGCAATGAGCCAGTAACAAAGTATTATTCAACCGGTTACTATGTAATAGTACACCGGGCGTCCACTGGAACTTTTAATGGAAGGAACAATGAAGCGGCAATAGAGCAATGGATTTGATAGGCGGAGAGGAGGACCGGATGCAGGAAGTGGACAGGTGTTCGTTTGTTCGATCCCACTGACTCAAATCATCTCTCTTGTCACTCCGTCTCATTTTCATCCTCTTTGTCAGTTAAAGTTCACTTTTAACTCGACTACAACCGACCTCAACTACTAACTACATCTTGTTCCTGGCAGTGACACCTCAAACACAGTCTACCTTGCCAGATATTTAAATTTGCACTCTACAAATTATGTGTATTTTATGTTCGCTCTTTCCGGTCTTCTTTACGTTTGTTAACAACTCATCGTACAAATGCAATGTAAAATTTCAAAGTAGATTCTCCACACTATTATTCTGAGATATGAATTTGTGTAAAATATGTTCCCGTTTAAATTCATCATGAATTTATGCGCGTACCTATTAAAAAAAAATCATTAAGTAAATATATTGTGTATTATTTTAGATGTTTTTTTAAGTTTATTTAAAGTTGCATCAACAACTTGCTCATTAGCGACTACGGTGGGATATATAAAACTGACTGTTATATACCAGTCAGTTTTTACTTGTGAAAATTTCCAGGCCCTGGCCAGGAATCGAACCCGAGACCTCCACGTGGTAGGCTAACGCGCTACCACTACGCTACGGAGGCAACAAAAGAAGAAGTTTACTTTCAGAAAAAGCTAAGAAATGTACATAATATTGTTTTTTGTTTTACGTCTGATTGTTTTGCAATATCTGCAAATGTAGACGGTGGAGGATGATGATATATGAAAATGAGTGATGAAAAAATGCCAGACCTGACCGGGAATCGAATTCAGGATCCCGGTGTAGAAGCCAGTTGCGCTAACCACTACGCCAACGGGTCGGCTATAATGTGCATAATATGAAACTACGAAAGTTGTAAACGATCAGTATTTTATTTGGATATCACGAAATACATTTAACATTTGGGAAGACAATAAACTTTTCAAAAATTTTTAATATTTAGTACTTGAAAACATTCTTTCCCTTAAAATACTTAGGATATTTAAAAACATGCGTTTTATAAATTATATTTTTAATATAAACTATTTCTTCAACGCAACATAACCCACTTTTTTGACAAAATGTAGATTAAAATACTTGACTCAGTGTGAGTAATTATGAACGCAAAAGCATCAAACAATGCCAGATTTAAATATTATAAAGAATTTTAGATGATTTCATCTCTAAATTTTATATCTAACAGTCAACATATAAATAAAAATACTTAATACTCAAACATTATCCTATGCAATTCTCTGAATAATAAACTTAGTAAGCGTATTTCGAACATTTTGTATTAAAAGACAAAAACTAAACAACGCTTCAACACAAACCCTGTAATCAGTACAACATAATATTTCTCATTGGTTTATGTTGTAAATAAGTTGAGAAAGTAAACTTTAGCCATTTAGGATTAGAGTTTTGCGGTGTAGACATTCATCAAAGTTAAACAGGGCAGCGACTCTGAGCTTCCTGGCCTCGTACTTATCGATCTTGACTTCTCTGGGTTTTACATAATATTCTATGAACAGAAGTTACACACAAACTTCGTTTAATAAACACCAACTTTATATTCTACCTTAGTTCACAAATATTATTAAACAATTAATTTAAAAGATCTGTGTAGTATCCTACTATGAACATAAAGGCTGTGGTTTATTTAACGCACATATTATATGACTTACTCATGGCTTACTTTATACAAAATACACGAAAAAATCCGGCAGCCCTACGGCATTTAAAAAATTAAAGATTATGTTTACAGAGAGCATTTTTTTAAAACTAACTATTAATGTCAGTCAAAGTAAAACAATATTTAATAATAAAAAATCCGATCTAAGATATTAAAATTAAGACCTTATCTTAAAATAAAGGCTTTTTTGTCAAATATTAAAAAGAATAAGAGTATCGGATATCTAAGCGATTTCCCAGAAAAACGCCCAAAATTATATTAGTGAGATTATTTGTACATCATCATTATTATTATTTATTAGATTATTATTTTGAACATCAGTAAATTTATATTCTATTAAAAAAACATTTTTTTGAGAAACACTGATCGGGCAATTAAGTTACTTACATATTGTACCATACATCTCAAAATTTTCATTGTCTGCATTAGCAGTGATTGCAAAACAGCCCGACGTAAAACTAAAACAAAATCAAAATTTTCAAATTAGACCTCCACGATTTGTACAGAACTGTATTTTGTTGTTATTGACGACGACGCAGTATTGAAAAACGAGTAACATCGGGGGAAGTAAAAGAGGGAGTAATCCACCACAGGGATATCCCACTACGGCTTAGTATAATTAAACAAATAACATTAATTTACACTGGACATTGTACAAACAAGACATAATAATTTTCCGTATTTTATAGGACGAAAATTAGCTTGACTGCTTTGGTGGGGAAATATTTCAATTATTTATATTTATAGCTCATTATAATAATTATAATTATTTTATTATGCATATACTCGTATAATGTGGGTGTACGCGTACGACAACCCCAGGACCCCAGCTAAGAGCAAATCTTACTTTAAAACTACACACAGGTTACATCACGGTAAATAGAAGAGATTCTCTTCTATTTACCGTGGGTTACATTACATTACACACAACAGTCATTCTACATCACAAACTCCACACTTCTTTCAACACACATACTTACATATCTCACACACAACACATACATCAGATAGCATGATAAAATTTGAATGTGTAAGATAACACGTTCATAACGCTGGATAACAGGCTGGTGGAGCTTAACAGGGCTACAAAAAATTGTTCGTTTTTTATTACATGGTCAGCCAATTTTATGACTGAACTATTTAAAAATAGAAGAGGTAGAGGTGTAAAAACACTATTCAGAGTTATCTCCTCTGAAAGTAATGAATTTCACTACACAGCCAGACCCTGTGGTGAATGAAGTAAATATATCAGTTGCAGTGTGTAAAGTAGGAGCTTTTCGGAGGGTATTCCACGCTGATACGCATACTCTTTCAATTCAGTGAGGAAGGCAAGGTAAACCACCTCAATCCTCGTTTTACTTAGTAAACCCTCTATAGGTTCATACCAGCCTTTTAGCTGTTGACCTTAACAATGTATTATTATATATTTAAATATGTAATGAACAGCCAAACAAAACAAAATCATATAATACTTACCTCAGAGTATTACATATTCGAGATATCTATCGTCTCTCTTAGAGACATAATCAGGAATACGATTACACGAATCACCTACGGTCGAAGACCACGTCTATCAATTCAATTTAACTAACATACCATTTTATATTTAAAACACATACGGTCTTTGACCGTATGTCACCATTAACATCATCAGGAACACGATTACACAAATCACACAAAACACATACGGTCGAAGACCACGTCAATCAATTCAATTTTACTAACATACTATTTTATATTTAAAACACATACGGTCTTTGACCGTATGTCACCATTAACATCATCAGGAACACGATTACACAAATCACACAAAACACATACGGTCGAAGACCACGTCAATCAATTCAATTTTACTAACATACTATTTTATATTTAAAACACATACGGTCTTTGACCGTATGTCACCATTAACATCACCAGAAACACGATTACACAAATCACACAAAACACATTAGGTCGAAGACCACGTCAATCAATTCAATTTTACTAACATACTATTTTATATTTAAAACACATACGGTCTTTGACCGTATGTCACCATTAACATTATCAGGAACACGATTACACAAATCACACAAAACACATACGGTCGAAGACCACGTCAATCAATTCAATTTTACTAACATACTATTTTATATTTAAAACACATACGGTCTTCGACCATATGTCACCATTCACATCATCAGGAACCCGATTACACACATCACACAAAACACATACGGCCGAAGACCACGTCAATCAATTCAATTTAACTAACATAGCCTACTATTTTTATATTTAAAACACATACGGTCTTCGACCGTATGTGCTTTATGTATAATATGTATTTTGTGTGATTTGTGTAATCGTGTTCCTGATGATGCCTCCGAGAGAGACGAAAGATATCTCGAATAAATATAATACTTTGAGGTAAGTATTATATAATTTTATTTTGTTTGGCTGTTCATTATATATTTAGCGTATGCAAACAATTAAAAAATGAAATAATGTTTATTAAAATAATATTATATATTTATGTATTACTTAGTTTATATTTATTTAATATTAATACTCCAATAATATGAAATGAAGTCTAAAAAATACTACATAAATTGAGTTAAAATAAGATACTATAAATTTGTATATTCTAGAAAAAGTCACAAGTAGTGGAAACCAGAAATTCATTCCATGTACGTACTATTACCCAGAATTTGTTTTTGTTAATTTAATTTAGTTTTATATGTCTTCTTTAATTTCACATTGATCGAGAATTAATTGGTTTTAACAATTTAAGTTATTTACAAATAATTTTTGTAACTTTGACACAATTATGAAGGAAGAAATTAGACCAGGCAATACTGATTTCATAAAATTGCATCTACGAGAGCAGACAATTTTTTAAAGATGTATTTTTACAGTTTGAAACATTTATAGTCTGAAAACTATAAGTAAATGATTGGACTTAAAGAGGCTTATGAGATCTGGCTATTTCATAGAAACAAAACTTTAGTAACCCCATGCACCAAGACACTAGACCTAGAGTTTTTTTGTAATAATTTGAATTTTCCTTTTGATATGGAAAATAATTTTTATTTAGAATTTACTAGCAACAAATATTATACAGGAATACAACCTGGGATTCTACAAAACACTAATACTATTTTCCATAACACTTATAATCAGTGAAACAGGTGATTTGTAAAGGCTTGATAAAACAGATGTCACTTTTTGCTTTTAGATACACAATGATAGTGTCGTACAAAGGATAATTCACTGACCATACTGGACACGAGTCCAGTGTTCAATATTAAACTGATCAAAGCGGACAAAACGGGACAGGGAAAAAGCTCGCTCAAGAGTTAGAAATTTCAAACGAAATAAAAAATTACCGTTTAATACAAAAAAAAATAGATCAATATTTACAAATATATAAGGTACATAGTTAAATCTTCTAATAAAGCGAGAGCAACGCAGTTAATAATATTTCTAAAAATATGTTAACTAATTAAATTTTTCGTAACTGCGATGAATTTCATACGTAAACATGAAAATGGTCTAAAAAATGACCTCAGATAATTCACAAACCACTTAGGCGAGGAAAAATTGTTAAGTTAACTGTACTGACCTCCCAAAACATAGGACGGTTAAAAGATAAAAAACTCCTAATTCTTGAAAATAATTAATTAAAAAAAATCTGGTGTGAAACACTCACACAACTTTCTCTTGCCAATTCAAATAATTAACAATATAAACTAACGTTAGTAATAAAACAAGAGAATTAAACAAAAAAAACTAACCTCAATAAATATAACCTAATTTTAATCATGAGTGAAAGATGCAAAATGAAATTCAACTTCAGTTTGGCTTAAAATACGGAAAATCACTCTATCACGCTAAACTAGGCTCTGTACAGAAAAATGCTGTAAATGAGATGTAGATCTTTTAATTCTCATAAATTTGATTATACACTTTTGTCGTAAAATGCATACTAAGGCTGAAAAATTAAAGTCGAATTTTTAAACGTTTTCATGAGAAAAACATAAAATCGTTAATAACCGCTAAACTAAGTGTTAAACAAAAAAATGTTGGAAATAAAACTTGTAGGTTTTTAAATTCTCTACAACTTTAGTTATATACACTTTTGCGCTAAAATGCACATTAAAGTCACAATCTTAATAAAGCATAGATTTTACGCAAAATTAGCCTCTCTAAGAATTTTAGCAGACATGGCGCCTACCCTATCTTGTAAAGCATAAAAAATGTAGTAAATAAGGCGATTTTTAAAAAAAATCGTAGGAGCCGTTTTTGAGAAAACCGCAAAAAATGAAAAATGACACGAATAAACTACAACTTCCGGTTGACCAATTTTGATGAAAATGTTCGTGTTGGGTCCGGTAGTAGTATCTAACTTAAGTATCAAGTTTAACTTCGTATGATGTTCCGTTCTTGAGATATTTTGTTCGCACACACACAGACCAATCGCTAAAAACATGTTTTTGGTTTCAGGGGGTCTGAAAACGTGTAGATCCGGTGAAAACTCGATTTCGAAAAATCGACATGAAAACAATACTTTAATATAGGCAAGAGAAAGTAAAAAATTCTACACGCATAATGTTACCGTAGTAGTATTTTAACTCAGCAACTCCGTCAAACTGCTTATGCTTGGACCGTCTTATAGTGAAAACTAATGATGTCTTAGTTAATCAGGTGCATGTTTGTTGAATAATAATAATAATTATAAATAAAAGGACATTTGGTTAAACAAAATCGTTGAATTAAAATTTGTAAGAAATTTAAACACCACAAAAACTGTAAAATCCAAAAACAGTAAAAAACAACCGAAACAATTTCTTATATTAAAGTGTTTGATTATATTTATTTGAAATTTATTTTCTATGACAAAAAATAATACACGTCAAAATTTAAGAAACTCCGCCAAATTTTGGTAAAAATTTTATGTTATAGAAAACGGTTCGAATACAAATATATAAATGATTAAATTCATATTCGTGATTCCGAATTTAACACTACTGAATGTTGTATTTTTATTCGTGCCTGTAGGCTACTTTTTAATTTTAATGTAATATCGATGCTCTCTCATCTTTTGTTTGTTCTGTATAGTGGAGTTAAAATTTCAAAATAAAAGATAAAAAAATCCATATTTGTCCACGAACCAAGATGGGAATAAACATTGTCAAATTGGTAAAAAAATATGTGTACATTTCAAAATAATCTCAAGTTTGAAAAATTAAAGTTTTATTAAAAACGGTTACTATAAAACGCAGTTATGTTACAGTAAATTTAATCAGAATACTTACAAACTACAATACCTTGTATGTGTTTAAAATTTTTAAAGCATTTTATTACATTGTACGCGTGTTCAACTAAGCGGGCCGTCAAAAACAAAATAATTTATAATAATACCGGTAATAAACCTATCAAGTACGATACAGCGTATGATTATGTGCAAGTAAATTATAGTGATAATAAAATTTTCTGGTAAAGGATTATTGGTGTGACGCTACTACGGAACGAGGAACCGTAGCTAACCCTTACACTAACTTATTAATGATTAAAACAAATAGTAGCCTTTATGAAAAATAAGACAGGGGTAATAGGAATCTGTTGAAAGTAGTTACTAGTTTAGGTAAAATTAACTTTTACGTAAATAATTGCATATCGTTTAGTGTCAGACAGCCTTAACAATTTATGTTAAAACCAATTACTTGTTTGAACATTGCTTTGAACAGTTTAAAAGCGTGGCTGATAGTTAGTTAATAGCAGAAATGAAGAACCAAAGTTATTACATAAAACCTTTTCCTTCTTGTTCTTAGAGTGCCGTCTCCCTGTATGAAGATTGGCTTCATTTACTTTGGTGACCTCTCTTTATCGTGAACCACCCTCAGATAGTCTTCGTACTTATAACTGTCCAGTCTCTAATTGTTCAACCGTAAGTATTGTTTTCCTTCAAAACAGTGCAATCGTTAATGCTTTTTAACAGAAAAAGTTTGAGATGAAACAGCACAAGTACATAAAATTTCGTTATTGATGTTCAATGACCTGTAACAATTTATTCTGACTAGAATTGTCTGAGTATTCGAACTTTTGGCCCATTAACAACTAATGTAACTCGACCTTTTTGGTAGTAATCAAAACAAAAAACTTAATGTCCTCTTACAAACTTATAATACCCTTAACGCGTTTTGGCATCTACTTGATGTATTTTAGCTAAAAATACATAAATTTGTAAACCGTTTTCTATTTAAGTATTGCCAATTTTAAGAAACAGTTGGGTTCCCTTTGTGGAGTAATAGTAGCGTTTTAGTGTGGAGAGAATAAAAATAAATGATAGTAAAATATTGGATGTAAATTATAATTTATTTTGTTTTATAAATAAAAAAAATCTGGATCTAATACAAAACGAGGAAATTAGATCTGAGTTGGGTGTATTCAGCTTGAATGAAAAAGTGGAGGAGTACCGGAATCAATGGAGGCAACATTTGGAACGGATTCCAGTGGAGAAAATACGCTTAAAAGTGACGTAATATGTTCCAGTTGGAAGAAGGGAGGTAGGAAGATCTCGAAGATGGCAGTAGTCGAGATGTACGGGTTGGAATGTCTTTTGTGTATAAGTACAGGATGGTTTGTGAGTTCGGAATAGGCTTATGCCTAATCCTTGATAGTAAGAAGAAGAAGAAGAAGAAGAAGAAGGAGAAATAAAAAATTTATTTCTGTTATTGTACTTTAAATTAAAAAAAAAATCAATACAAAAAAAACATTTCACTTCAGATTTGAACCTGGTCTCTCTCAACAATGGACCAGTACGCAAACCACCACCCCACAGTTCACAGAAATATGATGTAAAACTTAAAATATTAAAACAGACACCGTTTTATTTACGTATATATATATATATATATATTTTTAAATGGTTTTAAGCTAAATTACAGCTTAAAATGTATCCATATTGATATTTTGTAAAGGTCTAAACATTTTCTAATGCTCCTGATTATAACAAGCCTTCATTTATTCGTAAGAAAACATTAACAAACTAATGGAAATCAATGCTATTTCCTTATGGTTCAAATTCCGTGGAACACCCGGTATATATGTTTTTCTATATTATAATTCAATCAAGATAAATGCACAAGTAAAACTAGTATAACATTCAACATTCCACATACGGGATATTCTATTAACTTAAGATACGCACACTAGTACAACAAATAAAAACCGTTCCCACTTTAGCATAACATACCGAAATCCCGAATCGCTCTATTGACTAGAAAATTAACTGGTACTTAAAAGCAATATAGATCTACTCAATTCAACGGCAGTTTGTAAACTTTTGGACCATCCGAACGGTTCAGAAGATAATTACGTTATGAGGACTAGGTGAAAGAACGTTCATAAAAAGTATTTTTTTGTTTTGAACACTTAATCTTTAAAGACAATATGAAAATCAGGAGATATGAAAAACCGTACTAGTTTGAGGATACAGGTTAGAGTTTGAGCCGTCAGTTTGTGTTATTGCAATTAAAGAGGGTGTTGGTGAATAAAAAACTACGAATTGAAATTCACAATACTTTATAAAATTAGAACTGTAATATTTATTTATTCGAAATATTAGGGTACTAAAACATTTTAAAGTGTTATTATGAAATGTACAACTCATAAAAATACGTGATACATTTAATTTATTTTATCTCGCCACGATTTAGCAAGAAGTAATTTATTCATCCCTTATTCTCTAAGTTTATATGGATAGAGTGTTTAACGATATATATTCAATTTCCGTATGGAACATTTAAAATCGGTAAAACATATCCGATAAGAAGACACTAATATTCAGTACAACATTACCATCATTAACCTAAATAGTGTCTTGTTGAATTAAAATACCCAATTCCCGATACTAGTTAATATACAGGGAGAAAACTGTTCGGCATTCTGCCAAGGGATTTACCAGCACTCACCGAACCCATTAAAAGTTGAGAGCAACTTTAAAAAATAAAATAAAAATGAACTATGAGAACGTAAAAATTTTATTACGGTACACTTGAAATGCATTTTATTATTAAATTTATACCGGTTTAATAGCCAATAATAAACTAATCTTAAAACGTAACAATAAATAATATTAAAAACTGGGAGTAAATTATTAAATTAGTTTTGGTAGATAGCCTGTAATAAATATTTTAATTCGTTTTTTCTAATCTAAAGTATGCTTAAATTATAACAAATTTACTCATAACGTTATCAGATTTTATTTCCGAGTTGTACTCCTGTAAACAAATCAAAACAGAAAGAAAAACATTTATGCAATATACTAAAATTGGCAATGTATCTAAACAGTACGCAAAAGAATCTGGATTTGATTCCAGTCTAGGCTGGAAACAAAAATGTTTTAACATTGTTAACAACTATACCTACCTCATCATCGCTACTAATAGGCCTACACATTACTACAAGAAAAATAAATGTAGTTGTAAAAAGTATGTTTGTAAAGAGTAGCTAATATTTACGGACAAGACAAAAAAATTTGTTGTTTATAAAATAGTGTGCTCCTAAGGCATCTATCTTCATTTGCCATAAACACGAGAACAGTCATGGAGCAAAATTTGTCTGGAATTTATAGTGCAATTTTAACTAGCTAACTAGAGATCGGTTTATTTGTTAATGGTTAAGCACACCAAAATTATCGACCAATCAGAATGCATGGCTGTGGTCAATCAAATTCCTCTAAATTAAGTATCTCGATTGGGTGATGTGTACCGATCAGAATAACATAACAGGCTATTACGCATCCTGATTAAAAAGTTAAACCAATTAAAATAAATTTTTGACACATTCTATTACGGAAATATTAACCAGAGAAATTGAAATTTATTGCCAATCCGATTGTTAAGAATTCAGATTTTCATAGGTTGAAATGTCTCTTCTGATTGGTTGGTAATCTTCCCAGCTGTGACCTAGCACTTTAGACCACAATGAAGTGTGGTCAGCAGTAACTATAAACACGGAATTTTCGAACATACAACAAAACGACCAACTGACAGAGGCATTAGTCTGGAGTGTTGAACAACAGAAAATCGTTTGGAAATAATAAGATAAAAGTATCCTTACACAAGAATGTTCTCTGATATCAAAAGCCAAGAACCATTAAAAAAACAATAAATGTTTTTACAGAATAAGTGAGTGAACTCAGGTCAGGGTTTTATTAAATAAGAAACAATAAACTGACGAACATATTTAAAAACAGTTTAGAAGTAATAGTTACGAGATAAGATAAGTCAGTGACCGTGCACAAATTCTTTATTAATTTATAACCTGAATGATTGAGTTTTTCTTATTGTAACTACATTATACGAATAACGTGAAAATAAGGAAATACATAGAATTTTAGTGGAAAAATACGTCATGAAATTTTAGAATCTGTAGAGAAGTGAATCCATAAAATATGATTTGTGTTTGTACCGAAAGTTTTATTTTAAAAACGATTATCTTTGATGGAACGAAAAACCCGATATACCGTATTTTCCCGTGTATAAAACACCATTTTTCCTTCAGGAAATCGTCAAAAAACAGGGTGCGTCTTATACACTGGATGGGAATTTTCCGTAACAATTTTAATGTTTGCTATATAGCATTACAAAAATCAAAATACTGTACTGTGCATTGTTATCATAACGCTATTTAACTGAATAACCTTATCCGGAAAAAGTGTTGCCGTTGTAAAAATTCCTAGAATATCACAATCCAGTGTCAGAGGACATGGTTTTAGCTGTTAACAATGAGTCAACAATCAAGTAACGGTAACCTATACGTTGAAATGACCGATTGTCTCATCGCAGTCTGGTTAGTCATTTCTTTTGAAATTCTATTTAATGGAAATTGCTTGCATTCGATTTCTTTGTCTTAGACAGGCTAGGTACTAGCTGTTTTGCCCTCTTCACGAATGGAATAAATGAATGATGTTACCGGAACAAGAAATGACACCAGGAGGAAAACTTAAATGTCCTTCCAAAACTCAGCTCTGTGAATGGGACAAAATACGTTTATATTTTTTTAAATATGACTATTTATGAAAATAACATTCTCATTTCTTTCATAAAAATAAAATAAAATGTAAAATTAACATTAAAGGATGAAATTATTGAAAACAGGAAAACTTCTTATACACCGGAAAATATCGTCAAAAGTACTTTTCGTATACTACAACGTAACTATTTAGCATGTTCCTGTGTATTTACACACGATACGGTTATTCGCTTGCAATGTAAAATTAAAACTTTTCTCGTTGCGTAAGACGTTGATGGTAAGAGTAACAAGGAATTTACGTTCTAGTTACTAATGAAATTAAAAATTAAATTATATATTAAACTACGAATAGTAGTAAATTATCTGCAAAAAAGGACGAAAAAAATACTAATACTACTAGTAAGGCTACTTGCTATAACCAAATAGCCTTATGTAAAATGAGTTAAATCCTTTGCGAAAAATCCCTCTGCGAACCGATTGGACGTAAAGTTAATGACGTGGAGTAATATTATTTTATTCAATTACGCCCGACAGTTTTTGAAAATTAGCAATATAGGAAACTTTTATACGTATTTCTCAAATTCTTCATTATGTTCAAATATAATCTATATTAATTACGCTCATGTATGCCGAATGTTTATGCACAGTATCTTGCTGAAATTAGAGGGAGCATAAGATCACTAATAAAAAATGTTGAAACATGGTGGTTATCCGACCTATATACGCCTTAACTAAACATCTGTAATATTTTCAAAGTTCCGAAGACGTGTCGGAAGAGAAAAAAAAATCGTAATTAACGAATGTTTTATAGGAATTCCATTAAATAAGCAGGTAAAGCTACAGTAAAAAATATTTTCATTGTTTACAATTCCAATATTAGGTGTAGGCCTACGTGAAGAAAAAATATTCAGTTAAAAAGAAATAGAAAGTATACATATAGGGTACCGATGTTCATTTTTTAAGCTAATGTAATGAAAAAAATCGTTCAAAGAATAATAGCATCAAGAATTTATAACTTGTTATCTATAGTTCAGTTGGAAGAAACTATGAGCCATATAATTTCAGCACAAAAATTTGAAAAAAAAATTACCAGAAACGACCTGACTGTCAAACTGAAGATCCAGGTTTTGGTTTGGAAAATTTTTACCATACCACACAATTAAAATATTCCGTTTTTTTGTCGCAAAGATCAAACAAACGTCTAATGTCACATTTTCAATGTCTGCATTTTAATAAAATTTTCCAAAATTCTAAGTTGTAATTTAATTTGAAAAATTCATAGATACTGAAGCGGTGGGAAACTAATGCTGTTAAAAATTAATTTTTGCCTATGTTTGTATAAAACGACTGAAATACTTCACGGAGAATTAGCAAAAAATATTATTTAATTTCCAGTATGGTGTAACCTAAAAACTTGATAAAGTAAAATACAGTATAACTCACTCTATTAGTTAACAATAGATTTAGAGTAAACCGTTAAAACTTTTTCTTGTAAAAGAGAAGAATCGTTTACCGCATATTTACACATTTCAATTCTACTTCACCGAAGCGATAGAGTAAAATACGAGCGTTCGATGCCAATTTTAGAATCAGTAGTTACTGTTTCTATAACCGATCTAGCGTCAAAGCACCGTCATAGCAAAACCACATACAGAGGCACTGAAAACGAATTCTGTATATAGAATTCTCGAAAACGTACCGAGTAGAAGTTGATTGTTGGCACGAGTCCAGCGGAACGGAAGCTATTTTGAACTAGAGTCTATCATATCCATATGGTAGTTCGTGGTCTGACCAAACACGTAAATTTTAATTACTTTCAAAATGAATTCTGGCAAACATCGAACTTACTCCATATATTTAGATCACATCATCCGTTTTAAAATCACCGTCATCCACGGCATTTGAATCTGCAATACCATCGACGGAGTCAAACAATGTTAATTTTAAAACAATTTCCATACTTAGTCTATGAATTGTTTGATACTCTAAGAATTAAACGGATAAAAAATTACACAGTTTTACACAATAACAATAGCAGATTTAATACGGCAGAATAGCTGTTAAAAAATTTCGAAAGTTGTGAATGAAATTTCTTAAATGTAGAGCAACAATCAAACAACTACCACAATCAATATCAATGAACTTTAAAATATATCTATACTGAATTATACAATTAAAACGATTTTTAAACAAATTTCTACGCTAGTATGAATTCAGTTTGCCGTTAATTGGTTTCTTCGGCTCAGCTAGGACAAGAATTCAAACTACTGTCATTACATTTTAGTAAATATTTTTCATAATTTTTTTTTATGCATAATCTGTTGTATAACAATAAATGCAACTTACCAATTAGAATTAACACATGAGCAAATTACAACCCACTGGTGTAATTAACAAATAATAACATTAAAACATATTATACTGCTCTTATTTATTATTTACAATTAAAATTAGATAGTGCTTTTAAAAAAACAAATAAAAATACAACTAAAATCTCCTTTAAAACGAAAAAAACAGAATGAGAAATAATAAATAATGTGCACATGATTCCAAAATATATGTACACCGAACTTTACTGGAGATAATTAAAAATTTTCATTCAGGTATTCACAACATTCACACTCAAACACGCCAGTTATCTACAGAATATTAACATTATATTATTTACAATGTAAAATCACACTATCAGAATCGCCCTGGGAGATCCAGTACTGTAGCCCGTTTTAGTCTATGAACATCATTGCTGTTGTATAAGACGTTCAGTGCGAAGTGATTTACGTGGTTGTTTATGTTTCTACATAAGGGAAAACGATTCAGGTACCAATTAGTTAATAATAGACTTAGATATGACTACTTTATTAACTTTTTCATTGTTAACTCAAAATATCTAAGTTCTTTTAATATTTTCTTGATTATCAGAATTTTAATGATATTAACTGTTTAGATTTTGTTGCTTAAATACTAAATCAATACAGAAAATTTAAAGTATTCGTAAAAAGTATATGTTTTAAATTGAACAGAAATCCCAAAAACTTCGTTCTCAAATTTGAAATCAATCAATTCAGAAAATTAACACGAATTTATTGCACGCCGCCTCCATGGTTAGAAGAAACAGGCCAGAATACAACAAGGAAGGTCCAATGTTCGATTCCTGGCTAAAATCTGGAAATCTTTAAACGTAAAACTCATTGAAGTCGCTTATGAGTAAACTGTTCAGCAAACTATATAAATTAAATAAGTTCATAATACTGGGCGAGTCGTTAAAGAAAACAAAGATTTCAGATACCTGATTTAGATAAAAAAATCTCTTTTCATGGTTCAACTTTGCTGCAAATTAATGCATACAAATACGCAGATATGCAGACCATCAATAAAGTAACTACAGAATGAAAATTTAAATAATTATATTAAAATTATACGTAAATCTATGTTTTAATGCAAAAGAATAAACAAGCGACTTCAATTAACCACCGAGTTTACTTTTTTATTAAGAGCTCAGTTAATGACTTATGTAAAAAAGTTCAATTAAAACCGACACTTGAATAAAGAACCATCAATTCTGAGTTTACTTAAAGAGTTTTCTATAAATTTATAATGAAATGAGAAATTTAAAACTGTCTTTAAAATCCTGTAGACGTAATTTCATGATTTTCTTTCTTCTTTCATTTTAATTAAATAAATAAGAAGACAAATTTCCTTACCTAAAGGAAAGTATCCAAGGCGTATCATTATTTTTAAAGCCTCCTATTCCTGGAAAACAGAAAAAACAAAATTAAATATTACTGCCTTTATTATAAGAAAAAAAGTAAAACAAAACACAGTTTACAAAGAACATAAAATTTACTTACATTTAAGTTACGGAAGATCAAATGAACAAAGTAAATTCATAAAATGCTAGAACGAAATTATAATGTCGTACACCTACGTTTTTTTATTTCAATACGCATTATGCACTAAAAATAAGTTCAACGGATAAATTTTTATGTAAAAGATTTAACAAAGTTTTTTTTAAACTCTGTCTCACTTAAGCATAGAATAAAATTTCAGTACTTTAAATTCAATTTAAATCGATTTCAACAGCTACGAGAAAAATATAATATTTTTCATTGAAAAATATAAATATTTTTCAATGCCAAAGTCGGAATCTTTTCGAAGAAATTTTTCGTTCAATGATTTTATTATTTAATAGGTAGTAAAATTTATTGAGAGATAATAGTCACAGGATTTAAGCAAAAGGAAATTCCATTAAATAATTATTGCCATTAATAATAATTATTATTTCAATTAATAATAACCTCAGTAATAATAATAATAATAATAATAATAATAATAATAATAATAAAGTGCCTAGGGTATTCAGTTATAGATTATATGGAAAAGTACCGGTAAACGTGGGTCAGAAAGTAAAATAATATTCATGCTACTGTTTGTTGGTTTTCAATTTTCTCAATAACGGACAGAGCTATTTTGATTAAACTTTGGAATTTACCACAATATCTGCACGAGTTGTATTGTAAGTAACTTTGTTTTGACAGCAGCAAAATTGGCGGGGTGCTTTCATTAACCTTCTTTCTACAATATGGAAATTACATTATTGACGTATTCTGACACTGTCGGTGAAGAACATATATTTTACTTCAACAATCAAAGTCAAGTTGCAGTTACACAGTCATAACAGTTTAGAGATTACGAAGAAACATAATTATTACGAAACATAAATACAAACTGTCTTTAATGAATGCATACACTTCGTATGTAGTGATTTTAATTAGAGTAGCCTACAGAAATAGGGTTTTTAATGAAAAAATGTAAAAAAATAACTGTGCAATGCATATTAGTGCCAATGTCAACTTGAAGCAGACACATGGACAGGTGGAAAGAAGGCAGAGAGTAGAGTGCAGGCGGCAGAAATAAAGTTCAAGTGAAGTAGGTACTCGTTAGGAAAGACAAGAAGAGATAGAATGAGAAATTATGTAATTAGAGTTTGTCAGGCAAAACTATAATGGTTTGGTCATGTCACTAGGATGGAAGGGGCAGACTGTCTAAAAGGATCTTGTACTCGGAGATGGAGGGAAAAGACTAAGGGGCAGACCAAGAGTGAAGTAACGTGTTCAGTAATGTGTTTCAAATTAGAATGAGCAAGCGACTTAATCATGAAAGCTGACTACTTGATGCGATAAAACCAACACTGAATAATAGACTAGTACAAATTAATACTGTATATATAATTAATCAAATTGGATAAGTGGAAGAGCCCGAAAATCACACTTAAATAAATAACAGATAATTCACTAAACGCAGACCATTGTGGATCAGTTGCAGTCATTACCCATTAGAACTCCTGCAGGACCTGCCCCAAAGATGTGGAAGTAGCAAAACTATGATTTAAACAGTTCAATAAAAATATTATGTAGAATGACGCGTCCAATATAGTGGATAGTACTTTCTCTCTCGATAAATCGATAAAATAGAAAAGCTCAAAAAAATGAAGAAAATAAAAATAAATTCCACGAACTGTTTAATTAACTTCAAAAGACACCTTCACCCCATCCTTGCATTAACTGGATTGTGTTTAATGTACAATTTTTTTTAACGTTTGTTTGTATTCTAATATAACAATTGATACCACTTTCATAGTAGCAGGAACAGACATGTTATTTTTCATTCATTATCGTTTCCTTTCACCCTCTCATGTTTCTTCAGGTTCGGGTCGGGCTCAACACAACACTTTCCACCTCTCTCTATCGGTGAACCATTTATGCCCCTTTACTCTCTTGGCATCGCATATTTTCCGAATTCATCCATAACTGAACACGTTACTTCACTCTTGGTCTGCCCCTTAGTCTTTTCCCTCCATCTCCGAGTACAAGATCCTTTTAGACAGTCTGCCCCTTCCATCCTAGTGACATGACCAAACCATTATAGTTTTGCCTGACAAACTCTAATTACATAATTTCTCATTCTATCTCTTCTTGTCTTTCCTAACGAGTACCTACTTCACTTGAACTTTATTTCTGCCGCCTGCACTCTACTCTCTGCCTTCTTTCCACCTGTCCATGTGTCTGCTTCAAGTTGACATTGGCACTAATATGCATTGCACAGTTATTTTTTTACATTTTTTCATTAAAAACCCTATTTCTGTAGGCTACTCTAATTAAAATCACTACATACGAAGTGTATGCTTTACGGTATTTGAATACAAATATACCGCGGAGTCTAATACGTAACTTGTATTCATTCGTATACCATAACAAGTCGCTTTTCCAACCATCTTAATTTATTTTTAGAAACGGCCAAACTCATTTCTGTGACTTAGAGACTATTGGCTTTTACTCGAAGAAAATGTGAAATTATTGTCACGGCAAAGGACTTACGTGCCGCAATAGTGGACTATAAGTAAACCAAGTGAAATAATATGAGGGTAAATAATATGTAAGTGTAATATAATCAATTCATTTTCAAATTATATTGGTTTTTAGATATTATTATTGTTATTAAAATGAAGCGAACGCGTAATATCTCTAATATTTCATTAATGTAAGGTAATAGAAATCACTTAAAGCAAATAGGTTTTGGTATTAATTCAATAAGAAGCAGGCTTTAATGTTGACTCAGTTGTTGCCTTGGCAATGCAAATGACGCATAGGTTGAGGTTGCGAGGGTGATATAGACAGTAGAAGAGATGAGTGTGGTGGTTGAGTGGGTGTGGGTGAAGAGCAACGCGCGACGAGGGTAGGCGACGTGCAACAGTTTGTTAGCGCTGGTTGAAGCATGGTCGCCCCGAGGCGCATATATATCCCAACCTCCTAATGACGCCATTATTCCTTATAAAAATATCTCCTCTAAAGTTTCAACCCTAATCCTCAGCTACCCCATCCTCATCCTTAAGTCTGTACACCCACAACCCATCCCTAAAAATTACTGTCACCAAGATTTTTCTGAACCAATCTTATAATCCAGTATAACCCAGCTAGGAATTATTATTTACATTAATTATAACATTTTGTAAAAAAAAAAACAAATTTCTTTGAATATATTTACTAAGTGTTACTTAAGTCTACTTTATTTATTCCGGCAGAGCATGTACCAGTAAAATAAACTGTGATCAACGGGAAAAAGAAAGAGATTTACTAATATATGTTTAAAAATCAATTACCAGTATTTATTTTGTAGTATATATTTCCAATTATGTTTATCATTAGTCCTGTACCTGTATTTGTTAAAGGTTAAGTAACAAACCGCTACGTTCGGACTTAACTTGTTTTTCTTCCTTAAAAGATAATAGTTCAAATATTCAATGTAGCAGATAGTCTCACGTCCCCCGACAAATCGGTTAAAAGTACAGATCACATCCATGCGTGTAAATCCATTCTTTGTACCTGTGTTATGAAGACCAACAAGATTGTTCGAAACATTTTTCAGATGGAGACATGCTCCCTCAACTGTTACGAGTAAAATTTTGAAAAAATATATTTTTAAGACTAACCCTAATTATACCAACACTAGAGTCTTATTCAAGCTTAATTAAGCTGCTGGAGTCAAATCAACGTTGTTAGTCTTAATGAATGTTATTTTAGTTAATGAATGCCCAATATTACTACTCTAAAATAAGTTATTATTGACCTGTATTTTCAAATCTGCGCTCAGAATATTCAAATCCACTTTCTCCGTTGGTAAATAACTTGGTATTCCTAGCAACAGTTGAGATGGTGCCGGCAATATTTCCATAAACTTTAGAGTCAATGTGTCATCGAATCTTAATGAATGGTATTTTAGTTAGTGATCTCTTTACATATTTTGGAATTAATGGGATAATGCACTTATTCCGAGCTAAAGTACAATCTTCACATCATCATCATCATCTGGGTATCCTTCCAGCAGGCCGGGTAGGATTTGAGTGTACGATATGCCTCCATCTATCTCTATCTTGATATACCTTTTTTATTCTGATATCCTTCACATCTTCACATAAATAACATTATTTGCTTTATCAGGATATGCAATTTTTAGAAGCAGTGGACCGTAATCTTTATCTTCACTAATCAAGGATTAGGTCCAAAGACGTAATCTGGCATCCACCTAGCCACCGGTCGCCCCGGATCTCGCCGTCCAATCGGTCTGTAACTTCTGACCAGTCTAGGAATCCTGTGAGAAGATTTCGTTCAAGATGATCGGTCCATTTCCGGCCTACTCTATAAATTTCTCCTTAAGAGAGCACACACAATCGAAAATACACGATCGGATTATTTCCGTAATATATTATCTCAAAAGCTTTCATAGATAAATTAATACAAGCGAACAAAAATAACCATTTATTTCAACGTAATTGTCTCACGATAAATATTGTTTTTCTAAATTTGTTATTTTAATTAAAAAATTAATCTCTTTCACGGGAATAAATTTAAGATTTTGTAAAATTCTAATAACGGATTGACACGACATAAACTTGCGTCTATAGAATGGTAGCCTTTTACCAGGTTGCATGAATACAAAAACGATAAATCTCACATTTTTTCAAATTCAGTTTCTTTTGTGATAAAAATAACAACACAGAACTATTCTGAAATAATTTGATCTTAATCTCAGAGTTCAATTTTAAATGAGGTTATTCAATCGCCTAAAATAGTTTAAAGAGCATAAGTGACTTCCTGTTGAAATAAGCGTTTATTTATAGCACTTTTATCGACAGCTTCAGTAGCAAAATGAATAGAAATATTTAGAAGTTCTTGTTACGCGTTATTTTGCTTAAACTACGGATAAATAATTTGCATTAACCAACCGACTACCAACAATTCAGTTTAAAACTGAAATAAAGGTATACGTTTAAAAATGATGTTATACATTGAGGATCTCTAAATAAATCCAGAGGATGTCACGATACTCCTGAACTGTGATTGGTCAATTATGTAGGGAAGTTAACGTAGTTTCAACCCACCGCATTTCGTTTTGACTTATCTTTAGGAATTAATTAAAATTAAAATTTTTTAAAGTATAGTGTTTTTAAAACGCAATTTTTCCAGAAAAAATAAAACGTGAAATTTTTTTTATTAATTTTAACAGATTAATCAATAGTTTTATACTAATTAATAATTATATTATTCCTGTCAATTTTGCTATTGTTAATTTGAAATATACTAAATTAGATTTTCTAAATTTGTAAATTTCAAATTCAGAAAGTAACAAAGTAAAATAAATAAATGCCGAATCCGAATGACAGGTTTTGACTGGTGTACTAGTTTAGTGTAATAATATTTTATTCTCTAAAAGTCCTGACCTAAGTAATTATCATAAGTATGTATTTGTTCAACAAATATTTATCACAACGGAACTATTTTCTTTATTGATTTATTATAATAACTGAATGAACAGAAAATTTATTTAATCAGTAACGCAAAGCCTAATCTTTAGACAAAATCGCTTAAAGTTGTAATAAATTCAACAGAATTATGAATGAATAAATGAAGCGAAAGAATTTTAACGACAGGTTATAACTCGATGGAATGCGAGCCAGGGTAGCAATTTGCCATTCTTTACATAAGTAATTCACTTGTACACCTTAGAATATAGTGAGAGTACTGCCTAGAAAATCCTCGACTAGTTAATACGTTAATATTTTATTTCCTTACCGCGACATGTTTGTTTTACAATGAAATACCTAACATTAAAATGGAAAAAAACATTAACAAAGGTGTTTCAATATATGACACTGTAATGTAAGGCGCACAATAGTGATACGAGGTATTATAATACAAATGCATTAATCTAAACGCTGAAATGGTGACAACAATAATAATTATGAATTGAAGGCGTGTGTGTGTGCGTTTTTGGGTGGAGCAGGAGAGGTGGTTTTAGCCAACCCGCTGAGCACTGCTGCATAGTCTACTCGCTGACTTGTGGTACTATACAGTGAGCGGCGCATAATGTAGACTGGCTAACAGCTCGCTGTGGTGCTCCACGCTACGCGCTGGCTAATTATGCACATCATGACGTGAGGAGGCATACAATACGTCTCTCCTACACTCGGCCATTCATCGCAGACAGTCACATATTTCATACTGCCATGCCACAGCTTGGGCGACCCAGCAACGTTCTTTCAACACAAACATTCGACTATTA
The DNA here is from genome assembly GCA_035578175.1 of Catonia carolina. Classification (NCBI taxonomy): domain Eukaryota; kingdom Metazoa; phylum Arthropoda; class Insecta; order Hemiptera; family Achilidae; genus Catonia; species Catonia carolina. The sequence continues at coordinate 144,097,208 of JAQMRL010000001.1, read as the reverse complement.
ATTGTCGGCTGACTTTAACAAATGTTTTTCCTTTTCATTTGCCACTACGACATTAGGCTGTATGCATAACAAAATATAAGGAAAGAAAAAACAAATTTAAAAACCGGACAAAAAACAACCAGCGTAACAAAAGAATGAATTGTAAGAATAAAAATTAACACAAGAAAGACTTTTGGAAACAATTAAAGTACACTGGAATTTTTAAACTCGGATGAAAACAACTTATTCAATACACCAAATATAAAAGAATAAATAAAAAGACACGATGTTCGTCCCACATCATGTATGAATAATAAACTTACTCCATCCGTACACAGGTCACACGAAATAAAAACAAAAACGCAAATGTATGCTACTTTACTTTATGAATTTACTTTCGAAATAAAAAGTATAACATAGTAAATAATCACATCTCAAACAGTACTAATTAAGTATATATTAAGTAACTACTTAACTCGAAAATTGACTGGAAAAAGAATCAGATTGAGTCATCCGAGTCTAACCAAAGCATTTGTCACCTGCCTCATCACACACTGAATTCAGTGTGTGAGCGAGGGCTCAAATCCTTAATCAGCAATCAAGAAGATTAAATCTTACTTATCTCGATGGAATCGACAGAAACATTTAATATCCTCCTTTTGCCTACCCGTTACCGAATGTTGGCAATCTACCAGCCAATTAACTTGTCGGCAAAAGCGGAAAAAATACATACGTATACCAGTGATTGCGTGAACCGTATTCTTAAGTACCTCAACCACAGTATCCTTCAAAATAATTTACCACATTAAACTCTATTCACAACCCATTACAAAAGAAAAGCATCTTTATTTGGAGGTAAATGAGTTCCTAACTAGAATTATTATTAACGTTTAAAACTCTTCAATGGAATATAATAGAGAAAATAGTCAATAGTTAACAAAATATTATAAGCCCTCGCAGTTCACACGTCTTTAAACTGAATTAATTGAGAGTTCCAATTTTAATCTGAAAGAAATGAACGCAAAATCCTTCTCTTCTACCGTTAAATAGACGATTATTTTATAAATTTGTTTACAAGAATTATAAAAGTTATTATAATTGACTTTGTAGAGGCTAAGTCAAAAAAATACAATGCAAATCTGTTCACAGTGGATAGGCTACTTCTTATCTTTTCAATGAGTTCGGAAATTATCTCAAAGAAAATTGAATTAGAATACTGGGAAAAATAAACTGAGCGCTAGTTCACGCATGCGCAGTTAACACATTTCCCACACCTCCTGTAAAGTACGGTCGGTATAAGACATAACAAATCAAAAAGTTCGCATCATACAACAGCCGTACGTGTCTAGTTTGTCTTTGTGTGCGATTGACTAAATAAATTAAGTTTAAAACCATAAATTAGCCATAACAAAATATGATTAGTTTATAAAACAATAAGGTTATGTTGTGATCAAATACAACAATACGCACTTTAGGCCAACGAATGCAGACCAAATCGTACGGTAGCGAGGGCGCACTCTTATAATGAGAGGTGACTGTACAGCTGCATTTGTTCCTCATTGTCAGCGCTGAATTAACCTTGCCAGCTTTCTACAAAAATATTTTTGACTCTATAAATGCCCAAAATTAGAGAAGTTGACGTAAAGAAAAATGAATCTTAAGTAGATATTTTTTGCAGCACTAGAAGATCTGAAGTAGAATTAATACATGAAAAATTATTTTAATTTTTTTTTAAATCGCTTCCACAGCTTGGTCATTAGCGACTACTGTGGGTATTTGTAGGCTACTATAACGGTGGGTTTAAATGTGTTAAAATTTTTAGATTCATCCGGGAATCGAAACCAGGAACTACGCGTAGTAGGCTAGCACGCTACCACTACGCAACGGAGGCGGTTGAAAAATGATTTTGTTTTGTAAAAATAAAATAAAATAAACACTTTTCACGGAGGTTATAGGTATCTATTTCTTATACGCAGAAAAACCAAACCTCTATTAAATAAAAATCATCCGAAAAAAATCTGATAATAATACTACAAGGAATTATTTAGGTAATGTTACTCAACCGACCAAAAAACTTTCATTGAACCAATCAATCTGTTTTAGACACAAAGTGAGAAGCGTTTTGCGACGCGAATCAATTGCCCGCAGGCTTTCCACGTGGACCAAGGTTAATAGGTTCCCTTAAACCGTATCCCAACTTGGATGACACGTGGGAGGAGTCGAGTAATACACTTTACAGTTTGAAACACAAAAGACTTTTATACCGCAATTGAAATGTAGACCAATTACCGACACGCGATATCGAAAACTTGGCACGGATAAACCTTATATGTATTTATTTATACAGCCTTTGTGTCGGAGAAACAACGGGCAAATATATATATACGTGCCCTATCAAATGGAAATATCGAACTCGACGATAAAACGATTCAATGGCAACAAAATAAATAATGAATTCAAAAAACAATTTAAAATATTAACTAAACAAAAAACTCGTTTGATTTCAATACAGATTAATTTCACGCCAATTTTAAAATGAACTTCCAAATTAGATTTGTTCTTCATGCAATATTATACACTATTCGTTTATATTTATTTTTGCGAAACAATACATTACACCGGTCGCAGTGCAGTAAACAAATAACTAGAATGCAGACTAATAATTACATATAAAAAATGCTAACCGTTTTACAAAATTCAATTAAGAAAACAGACTAAAAATTATTCATAAAAGCAGTTTGCATGAAGTTTAATTATAATTAAACTGTTGTGTTGTTTAGGTCATCAGCCAAAAGGCTGGTTTGAACCTGTAGAGGTTTTACTAAGTAAAACGAGGAGTGAGGTGGTTTACCATTGCCTTCCTCACTGAGTGGAAAAGTACGCTTATCAGCATACCGGGCCCTCTGAAAAGCATACATTTTCCACTCTGTAAATGACACCTTCACTTCATTCACCACAGGGTCTGGCTGTATAATGAAATTCATTACTTTCAGAGGAGATAACTCTGACTAGTGTCTTTTACACCTCTACCTCTTCTGTTCTTAAATGATTCAGTCATTTAATTGGCTGACCATTTATAATAAGAAACAGAACTATTTATTTTAGCCCTGCACTGAACAGATTGAGTGTAAATAATTTGACACTCCACCTGTCAGTTATGGGCAGGTTAAACTACTATACAGGTACTAAAACTACTACTACAGGTTAAACTACTAGTTATGGGCATAATTAAACTACTAAACAAAAAAGAGAATTTTTATAATTTCTAACAGCATTAATAATGTAATAAAATTAAGTAGTCAACTACATCCTAAATTTTAAGCTGACAAAATATATTTTTCCACAAGTACTATTATTGTTTATTATATGAAAAAGAAAAGTAGCCTACGGATATATCTATAACACCTGAACAGCGAGAACGTATAAATGTGGAGAACAGTTTATACTTTCTCTTGCCTGTATGACTATTATAGAAAGGAAAGTATTGTTTTCATGTCGATTTTTCGAAATCGAGTTTTCACCCGATCTACACGTTTTCAGACGCCCTGAACCCGAAAAACATGTTTTTAGCGATTAGTCAGTGTGTGAACAGAATATCTCAACAACGGAACTCGTACAAAGTTGAGAAACTTAAAACTTAAATTAGATACCATTAGAGGACCCGACACGAACTTTTTCATCAAATCGGTCAACCGGAAGTAGTAGTTTATTCGTGTCATGTTTAACTTTTTTGAAATTTTCTCAAAAACGGCTCTTACGATTTTTTAAAAAAAATCTTCTCATTTACTACATTTTGTATGCTCTACAAGATAGAATAGGCGCCATGTCTGCTGAAATTCTTGGAGAGGCTGTTCTCTCGTAGAAAAAAGTTTTTTTTTTTAAATGATTGCAGCCTTAATACGCATGTCAGTGCGAAAGTGTATAATAAAACTTGTAGAGAATTTAAAATCCTACAATTTTTATTTCAAACATTTTTTGTAGTATAACGCTTAGATTAGCGGTAATTAGCAATTTTCTATTTTTTCTCACGAAAACGTGTAAAAAATCGATTTTTTAAAGATTTCAGCCTTAGTATGCATTTTACGACATAAGTGTATAATCAAATTTATAGAAAATTAAAAGATCTACAACTTTTATTTAGAACATTTTTCTCTGCAGAGCCTAGTTAAGCGTGAAAGAGTTATTTTCGGTATTTTTACGCCTAACTGAAGTTGAATTTCACTTTACGTCTTTTACTCAATGATTAAAATAAGATTATGTTTTATGAGGTTAGTTTTTTTCTTTATTTCTAATGTTTTATTACTAATGTTAGATTATATTATTAATTATTTGCGTTGACAAGAGAAATTCGTGTGAGTGTTTCACACCAGATTTGATCTTTTATCATGAAATTTGGAAGTCATGAGTAAATTACATGTATAAAGTACAACATAGGTAGTACAAGAGATAGACTCAAGTTTTTTAATAACGTTTGCAATATGTAGCCTACATAAGTTACACGTACGTAGAACTGGTTATCTGTACAATAAGCCTATAATAATTTTGTTAGCTGTTAGAGTAAACAGTGTTTACTTGTTCATACAAAACTGATAATGACTGCATTCTACATGTAGACGATAATATATTAATCCATAAAATAAGTTAACCAATGCACAAGATGTAGCTAGACAGTAAACTTTTTCCGCGCACTTTATCTAACTGTTCAACTTCAGACTGGGTTATATTTCACAGCTGTCCTATTTTATACAATACACGCTACGCTCTCCTTCAGATACGCGAGCTTAGGGGGTTTGTTAGTTCAGTTGAGACCAACACCACTAAATAACAACAGCAAGTTGTAATTTCCGGGTCTTTGTCGATAATTTTGTTTATCGAAGACAGAGAGGGAAGTAACAAAATGCAAACCTAATTTACTCGGCGCCTTTCTAAATAAACCTAGTTTCGAATAAAATCATGAAACTTTGTGAATGTGTTCCATAATAATAATGATAAAAATAATAATAATACTCATCATCATATCCAAAATCTGATCGTACAAAGAAAGAAACAAAAATTGAATTCCAGCGAGTTCGAAAATATTTATGTAGCAGGTGCACATGTGTTGTAATTACCAAATAAAAAATTACAATTACAAGATGTGTAATTTTATATTTTATTTATCATAAAAACTATGAAAAAGACTTAAGCCTATTCCAAAAATATCATAAAACATCAATTTATTAACAAGCCAATTACTTTTAAAATAGGCTACTATATATTTTACAATCAGAAGACTGTAAATAAGTACTGCGTTTAAAACTTCAGAAGTTTAACTATTCGTAGTAATAAACCTGCAATAAGTCCACGTAGAAAATTAATAAGGTTTTCAACATTAATTTGATTTTTTATTTAATTAAATTTGATTAAATATGAGACATCTAAAATTTTTCATCTCCTTAAAAGCGTAACATTATCAACATTATTAACAAATTTATAACCAGTGGATTTACGAGTAAATGGGTTCTAAACTACTGATGTACGATTGATTCTTTTATTTCCTTCACACAGAAAGCTGACATGAATTGCTGATGTATTTCGTTACTCCAATCAATAATTTAATTACAATAAAAAATAAAATGCACGGATGCTTCAAATCGTAACCATGCCTGGACAGATTTCAATTTTAAATTCTTTTAGATTTCAAAATTTAAAAAAATATATAGAGTTATTCGATACACGCAATAAAGCAACTTCCCGGTGAGCAACACAAAACTGAACCCATAACGTAACCGCTGTAGAATCGGTAGGTTACGTTGTAATGAAATTGTATGAATGATGCAGATAATTTAAATAAAAAATAACATTAAACATAATTTAAAATTGTTGTGTTTACCTGTTTTTTTACAAAAGATGTTCAAAATTATCACTCTGAGCATCGATGCATTTTTGTGCTGGACTGATCGTATGGAGAGACGTTTGACGCAAAACGCTGTAGTCAATTGGATTGATTTCTCGTTGAATGTTCACCTTCAATTCATAAATATTGTGGGGATTAGATGTATAAACTCTCTCCTTTAAGTAGCCCCAAAGAAAAAAAAATCGCAAGAAGACAACTCCTGGGGATCGTGGAGCCATCATCCAATGGTGACAACTCGTTCATTCGTGAAAGCAGCATGAACGCTACTCAGTGAAACGTTTGACATGTGACATATTGCTCTGTCTAGTTAAAAGATGCTGTATTTCTCTCGTTATCTGTTAATTGCGCATAGAATTCTCAGAAAATACCGAGGTAAACTTGTGTATTGACAGTTTAATACTACTCGCGCGTGAAAACATTGTAGGGTAGCGGTTACGTTATGGGTTCGGTTTTACGTTCCAACCGTTATTATTGATTATAAAATATGAATAGTACTTAGTACAAACAAACGATGCCATTTAATAACAATACTAATAATAAAAATAATACCTATATAATAAATAATAAATATAATATATAATTTACATGGAAGTTTATCAACTACACGTTATTTACAAATTTCGTAGGGCATAGCATTATTAAAATATAATTACGAACACAATATCTGTCAACAAAGCCAACGAATTAATACAAAATGGATCATATTAATTCGGTTCATCAATGCACGAATTAAATTACGAGAGAAAGATTAAACATCTGGTGTGAGACACTCACACAACTTTCTCTTGCCAATGCAAATAATTAACAATATAACCTAACATTAGTAATAAAACATTAGAAATAAACAAAAAAAATTTAACCTCAAAAAACATAACCTAATCATTTTAATCATGAGTGAATGACGCAAAATGAAAATCAACCTAAGTTTGGGTTAATAATACGGAAAATCACTCTTTGACGCTAAACTAGGCTCTGTAGAGAAAAATGCTTCAATAGCTGTAGACCTTTACATTTTCTATAAATTTGATTAAATGTACTTTTGCTGTAAAATCTATAAGGCTAAAATCTTTAAAAAAATCATTTTTTACCGATTTTCATGAAAAAACAAAACATAAAATCACTAATTACTGCCATGCTACGCGTTATACAAAGAAATATTTGAAATAAATTTTCTATACAATAATATGGAACTTTTTGTATTAACTTTTAATATGGAACTTATTTTCTCATGCTAATGTGGAACAATACTGGGCGTAGAGTTAGCACGGCCTTTAAGTTATTGCACTCGTACAAAATGAAAACTTACGATATAGCCTCAGTTAAGTTTTTGTTATGAAGGTAAAGGTAAAAATAATGGATTACATGAAACCTGTCACTGTATATTGAAGTACATGTCGGTGTTTTACGTAAATTCAATGACGTTAAATAGTAAGTTTATAATGTATATTTAATGCGTTACATTTTAGGATATCAGACGGCTCTTTAATTTGGACATATTGATTGAACGCTGTACTAATTGTATTACGATAATTAAACCAATCAGAGGTATCGTCTTACAAGAAAATTTAAATGTTAACGATTGGTTTTAATGTTTTATTTTTTTCTAATAAATTTTGGAGGAATCAACTAATGACGGATGGCCACATGACCATTTCTATAAACTTAGTACGTATTTATTTTTTTGTAATACGTATTTGAGGTTAATAACGTTTTATTATTTCTATGTAGGTGTAATTAAAAAATTGAATAAGCTTGTGAAAATATTTAAGTTGAAAAAGGTGGGCTGAAATGCTTAGAAACTACCGTACACTGTCACGTAGGCGACTGTACCATAAATGCTCTGAATACAGTATATATAATCAATTTGTTTATACATCTCCGGGGCAACATTTACGAGCTAAATTTGTATAAAATAGATTTCGAATAGTGTAATAATAGATCAGTAATGCATGTATTTTCCCCTTCTGTTTTTAAAGTTCATAGTTTCCTTTAATGTGGGTGGATGACGTAAAACGGTTTTAAATTTCCAAACTCGGTTTAATTTAATAAAAGGTATAAAGATGGTATGGTGGTGGTCATCTTTTTGCACAAATAAATAGGAACTTATGTGATTATTTATTATTATTATTTCGGGCTGCGGTAAATGAGTACAGTGCTGTGAATAGCCGCTGTCTACAACTTGTTTAGGTCATGAGCCGAAAGGCTGGTTTGAACCTCTAGAGGCTTAACTACGTAAAATCGAGGAGTGAGGTGGTTAACAATTGCCTTCCTCACTGAGTGGAAAAGTATGCTTATCAGCATGCCAGGGGCTCTAAAAAGCATCCACTTTCCACTGTGCAAATGACACCTTCACTTCACTCACCACGGGGTCTGGCTGTATAATGAAACTCATTACTCTCAGAGGTGATAACTCTGATTAATGTCTTTTACACCTCTACCTCATCTGTTCTTAAATATTGTATAATTGGCTGACCACGTGATAAAAAACACAACTATTTTTTGAAGCCCTGGAACTTGCAATTCTAGTGTAAATAATTTAACACTCCACCTGCCTGTTATGAGAATATCTACAACTTATCTATAACTGAATTAATTTTGAAATTCTCGTCCAAATCTCATTTTAGCAATTTGGATATAATTAATGTTTTTCGTTGAAACTGCGATGATAGCAGCTGGAAATATTAATTTTCCAAAATTAATAGAAATTCTTTATCATAAGAAAATCAAGCAAGTTACTATACTAATATTAAATTAATAATAATTTTTAATGTAATAATGTTTAGTCCGTAGTATTGGTAAGTAAACCTCTAGTAGAGAACACGTTACAATTACACGAATACACGTTCAGTAGGATATACGTAGTAGAATACACGTTACACTTTTGTAACCGGTAATGACAAACTACCAAAGGACTACTAAAAAGTAAATAATACTGACCATTTAGCATCCTGTAGTGTATAGGCTAGTTACTATACATCAGAAGATTATCGTAAAATGTGAACTATACCACGGGCACGCTCAGAAAATTAACTTCCACGGTTTCTTAACTTTATTAACTGTAAGGCCGCGAATATTTCGTATTTCAATACGGTTGCATACATATTTATAGTCACTTGAGTCACGAGTTTTTCCTTGTTTCCACCGAGGGGTAACGAGCGAAAAGCATCAGAGCGCATGCGCGACTGCTTTAATTTCAGTACAACAAACATAACAACTTATACTATACCCACAGCACATACAGTACATCGCGGAACCTTTTGTATGTTAACTGTACGAATATAACTGTTTGTTACCGTAAACAGAAATGTTAGTTTCTCGAAAACGTGGGCAGACTATTCACAGTGTTGAATGAAATCTAAAATGCTGTGAAGTTGAAGCTAAACAAAAATCCCTTTCCCTGCCTCTTAACAAAAGCCATGAGCAAGTAGCTAACTACTGTGATGATTCTCTTTCCACAATTCGAAAAATAAAAAAGTAAATTAAAGACGTGAAGAAGCTATTCTTCAACAGTTTTGTTGACACCTGGTAAAAAAATGAAACGGTTAGGTAGATACTAGTGAGACTGATAGTGAAGACGCCGCTTACAGCGATAATAAAGAAGGTGATTCGTTCATATACAATTTTGTTCCAATGGAATAAGGTAGTTGGTAATTACAGTAAATGAAACATTTCTAGTCATGTAATTAAGCTATAGGCATTATTACAGGTCACATTTATTTCTTATAAGGTTTATGAAGAAAACATTTTCTCGGAATAAACCACAGCTCACAAAATGTATGTAGAAACTGCACGGTAGTGAAATGTACGAGTAGTGTCTGACTGTTGAGGTTGGCAGCACTGCAAATTTTCCCTTCCTCACAGCCCAACTATATGCAAAAGGCAATGTCGTGACTTTAGTATCTATAGCTATACTACAAAGGGTCCGATTCTGAATACCGCACCTTTTCAAGGATAACCTTTAATATCACTTAAAATGTGAACTGTAAATGAATTTTTAGAACATCTTATTTTTAAAAATACAATAATTAAAAAATTGTAACTTACAAAACTAATTTCTTCCAATTAAGACCTATTCCCACGACGCTAGTTTACTAGCTGCTAGTAAACTAGCGTCGTGGGAAAGAACAACTATCAGCTAGTTTAGTTAAAGCGCATAGCTTTTATCATAGAAGTTGCATTCACTAGCGCGCTAGTGACTTTGAACATGTTTAATTTTACTAGCGCTATTAGGGGAGAAAAGGTCACGTGATTGACTAGCGCTAGTACACTAGTTCGGAGTGAACGTTGGTTACTAGCGCTAGTAAACTAGCTCGGTATGAACTTTTGGAGACGTTGCTAGTCACCAATAAGCTGCTAGGACTAGCAGCTTGTAAACTAGCCTCGTGGGTCTTTGGAATAAAATTATACTGAACTTAAATAACATTTTGAAGATCTGCTACTAATAATTAAGAAGACTGACACGTTAAAATCGTCTAGCAGAAAAACAAAAAAAAAAAATAAAATAGCTTGTTAAATAATCGCCGGATTATTTAAAGTAACGAAAAGGTACAACCACACGTTAGAATTTTCTGTGAAATTCCATTCAAAGACTCTTTAAAAAATCAATGTTGATGGAAGTGGTTTGAACACACTTAATATTGAATTTGTTCTTAAAGACGGTAGGAAAGAAAAAAATAAAACAGAGAGTATAGATAACAATAGTTAAAAGAAGTTAGAACACAGCAATAAAATACATACAAAGAGAACGGAAACTTTAAAGAAGTCACGTACAGAAACGATGACACATCAGTACGAATACTAATGAAAAAAAAGAAATACGGAATTTTACTTATGTAGTTCAATTGCATTATTATCCTTATATTATTATGAAATTATTTCATTTTAAAATTACTGTAATTTTTCGTTTCAATTTGTCGATTTCAATAGGCTTGTAACTAGAACATAAAACTTCGAACTGTCGGGCATCTCTCATAATAAAATTACATCAGAAAGGCCGGGAGTGCGTTCCACCTACTACGAAAATAGGTAAACGTAGTATGAAATTAATTACTAGTTTTCATCCATTAAACCATTATTAACATTCGACGTTTAGCTATTATTAAGTCGTTAATTACTTTACTCAAAATATGAAACTCATACTAACGGACATCAAGAGTATTACCGTGTATTATCCACTACTTATATGCAATTTTTACAAAAGAAATCAATAAAAGGCACATTTATATATAAAGCAACTAAGGGATGAAGACAATTACTGACAATTACCAGGTTCTACTCTGAGATAATTTTTATATAACTTGTAAGAGCGTCGATTAGTACAATTGGGCATTCTATATAACGTGTTTTAGTACCTCAGAGACTTACAGTTACATATATTTTAATAAAAAATCTGTAATTGTGATCGTTAATGAATTTATTGTTGATGCGGGCTTAAATTAAGAATATAAAAAAATACTACAAAATGATTCACCTCTTTCAACTTAGCGTGCTTTACTACTACTTAATTCTCTTTAAAAGGAAAACAACATTATTGCAAAACACAGCGGCAGATCTTCTTTGGATAAATTTAAAGAATCTCTAAAAAATTTCAGGCCTAAAGAAAATTATACACTTCAAAATTGTGTGTATTATCAAGCCTTCTTTAGATGATCATATTGTTAATGTACTTCAAAATTTTATATAAGTTGAAAATCAAATATAAACCAGGAAAATTCGGTGAAACCGTCTTAACAATGGGAAAGGTGCCAGAAAATTGGAAGAGAAATTTTTTTTTTAAATTTAAAGTCGGATCAACATCTTGGTTATTAGCGAGTACTATGGGTCCGGTGGGTTTGAACCTGTAATAATTTTCCAGACCCTGGCCGAGAATCGAATCCGGGACCTCCGCTTTGCGTTTTGGGTTTATGTAGTATGGTAAACACAAGGCCACGGAGGCGGCCAAAATGTTTTTAAATTAAAGATACTTTGTACATAACGAGATCACATTGTCTTTAAAACAGCAAACTTAATCCGGGGTTTTGCGTAATATGAATCACACAAGCAAGCATATTACACATTTATTTTTTAGCGATTAATAAAAATAGGTCCGAAGTAAAAACTAATTTTTTTAATGTTAACGCTAAAGTCTTAAGTTTACATACTTTGTATTCACAAATGCAATGTTCTAAGAAAAACTGAAAACTTAGTTTTAATTTCATAATTTTCTATGCATTACTTTCTGAATGAGGGAACAAGAATATTTTTAATTTTAGGCTAACACATACATATGTAACAGAAAAACAATAAAACATAAGCAAAATAACTATTTTCCGTCTTTCAGCTCATCCGAAATTCGTTTATAACTTTTTAGTATAAGTTCTACGGTCTATTTTATTAAGCGTTACAATGAATTGAATTCTTTCCCAACAGGTTGCAAGTAGATCAATTGAAATTTTTAAAAAATCAATGTTAAAACAAAATCCACGAACTTGTTGTACTTACAAACTATTTTAATCGAAATATACGACTGCAAATCACTCTGACATGTAAAAAACGAATTAACTTACATAAAATATAAATTATCTACCTGAACTTTATATATTTGCCTAGGAAACGACGTTTTTTTATGACATGAGGCCAAACAGAAGTAACGATGAACTCAACAAAATGTGTTTTTAATACGTGTGCAAACAACATTTTCTGATGACACTGAACTGGATAGAGTGAAGTTATTATATTACGGGGTTTGATTAAATAAACAGAGCGTCGATTGATTTATTATTAAATCATCTTGTATTGTTGGCAGGCACTCTGTCTAAACTGTCAGTTGATGCTTTATTCAAAAGCCACAGCCCCAGATGGATGGGACGGGTTGACGACGACACTGTAATAAGGATTTTGTGGGTAACGTGATGAACATGGTGGTTGTGGTTTAGCGGTCAGACATTTGTGCCTGGTGCTACACCGCCGCCTCTACTTCGTCCACCATGTACCCCTATCACCACCACACTCATCCACGGTTCTCTACGTACTTATCATTCCTTGTATGTATATAATCTACTCTCCCGTTTTTTGTAAGGTTTCCTCTTTCCACATCACAAATAAGCCTAATGAAGTAACGTGAACTTATTCTTGACTAATGAAAGAAAAAACCATGACAGACTGTCAGAGAAGAGGTTCAGGAATCCCAACTGACTGCATTAAGGGATGTCACGAAAAATGTACTAAAACATAAATGATTACAAGTAACTGAAAATGGTGAAAAAAAAACAGGAATCAAGTATTCAATACATGACTGAATATCGATTGAAATTAAAAGTTTAACGGGAAACATAGCAACAGTAATTTAACAGTTCTGGCACGGTTTACTCTTATCAATAAAATAACTAACATTTAAAATTTAAATTTAGCCTTCATTCAAAGTTAACTACCATAAACATTTTGAATTTAAACCTTTCTGTTTTCTCTTAACAAAACCACAGAAGATGCCGATAAAACACAGCAATTAATGCGTCTTTTAAACTGCCGGGTTTCTTATATACAAGGAGAGATGAGAAATTATTTTTTCGGCAGTGGTTCAGAAAGAATCTCTGATGTGCAAGTAAAAGCGGATATCGTCCATAACTATATTTCCATTAATTTCCCAAGAGTCTTTAGTGATATGAATTTTAAATTTGAACTTTTTATTTAAAAGTGTCTAAAGTAAACTTTAAAAGGCAGAATATTTATTAAATAAATATTTTTTACGGTGGCTACATACACCACCGCGTTGATCTAGTGGTCTGACTCGTCGCCGTGAGTCAGCAATTTTTAAAAGCTGATTTCTAGAGATGAAGGTTCTGTGGTTCAAACCCTAGTAAAGGTAGTTAACTTTTCTGCGGATTTGATTTGTATACTAGATAGTGTAATAGGTTTACGGTTCAATGAACCAGAATCTCTCAGGAATGGTCGACCTGAGTCAGTACGAGACCGAATTTCACGACATACATATTACCCTCATCTTATTGGGTCATGGGGTTGCTTACTGTTCTTAAATTGCAGAGTTACAACGTACACACATTAAGTATTTAAAAAAAGGTAGCCATTTTTAAGAAAACATTTTGTCACCTATTAAAATGCGTTCAAACAATACGTATTGGTTTGTTACATAATTGACTTACTGGGGTAGAATGTTACAAACGATTGTGGAGAAAAGAAAAGTTTCTGAAGTCGGTAACTGGAAAAAAGGTCTTCAGATAACCCTCATGAATCCTGCGGAGCAACAAATTATGATCGATAAATAATTACGAATGATTTAGTAAACATTAGGGCTACATAGAGTACACATTTGTTTGTACGAAAACAAATTTATTTACGTTAAAGTAAGGCTGGAGGTACCATCTATTCATATTCTTAAATATATAAACAAATTATCAAATAGTATTAAAAATATTAAACGCGAGCTGTGCAGTTCAGCTTAATAATGAAATTGGAAGATTGTAGGAGTGTTGCTCCAAAGTAACCCTATATTAATATAAGTAGTTACAATTTGTATAACATTGAAATTTAACTTGACACGCCTAGATTATCGACCTAAGCCTAAAAGATTTGTTCTCAATGTTCTGTTCTAATTACATTACACTCTTAAATAGTACCATGCATGCAAACTACAGTAATATGAAAAATGTTCCACTCATAAAAAGTTAATAAAAATAAAAATGTTCATCACACCCAACTTCTGTTTTAGAGTAATGCGTATAAAACATTTTAAAGGCTACAAATAAAAAAAAGTAACAAAGTTAATGGCTTACTTTGCGCCTATATTATTCAAATGAGCACATTAAAAATCTCTACGCCAGAAGAAACATTTCCGGGTATTGTCTCATGGGTTTCCTGAAAGTGTATATCTTTAAACTAGCCGGTTTTAAACGTGGTGCAATTTAGAAATGTAGCCTTCCCTTATGGGATTTTGCAACTTCCTCTGCTGTAGAAGTATTTAATCAAAATTGAAACTGATTTCATAATTCCTTATACTTCGACAATACGGTTGCGCCGTTGGTACAGCCGGGATAATTCGATAATTTAGAAGTTAAAGCGTTTTAATTGGAGCCAAAATCAAAAGATAATTTTGAAATAATCATTAAAGAACTTTTTTTTCTTTGGTAAATTCTTAACAGAAGTCGGTAGGTTCTAAACGATTCTTATCGTGTAGGCCAACAATATTTTGGCTTCCGATTCCATCGCAATGGCTCCAATGTGTACGATAAAAATATGATATATATTTATAATTTAATTTAAAATATATCACTTACCAGAACTTCCAAGTTTTTAACCAATAGATTCATCAATAAAAGGTAAAAATTTTCTAAAACATCTACTACACTTAACGCGTGAATTAATTACCCGCATTATAGTCTAATCCAGTAAATTCAATACTTCGAACGCAATAAACGAAATGTTTTTTATTTTTAAAACAATATTCATTGTTTTTGAAACTGTAATGTTATAGGCAAAAAATGTTAGCACGATCTTTTTGTAAGATCTACAAATAATTACTTGAGCTAAAAGATGTATTATAATGCAGATCAATACACCATGTAAGGGTGGAATGAATAAATGCCAGTACAGTATGAAAATAAAAAGACAAAGACCGAAGACCGACTCCGGATACTGAACAAGAACAGCGCACCGAGACATAACACAGGCGACTGGATGTCGGAGGCGCACACACATTGCACGCCGGGCATCTGACGACGATTACTCCAGCATAGCCAACCAACACACTATAGTCAAAATATCCCACCCGTTCATGTACTGTACTGTGCTATATTGCTTTTTACATCTCTCTTTGTCACGCTCGCTCACGGCCCTTCACTCAAACACGTTCCCTTTCTCATTTCATCTCTTTCACTTCAACAGGCACTCCATTTTCTTTCTCGCTCTACTGTAACGTACCGTAATGTGCACGCCCACTACAGTCACAATATTAACTTCAGAGGAATAGAAACACGCCTGCCTGCATTTACCAGTACTACATACTACTATTATTAAGTACAACATTAGTATTCAAATTTGAAATAATTATGCACAGTTAATTTTCAAGAATTAGCGCAGCAAACTAGAGTTGAAATATTACCTGCTGAATGCAAAATGAAAGATGTCGACTAATAAAATAAATAAAGTTTTAAAAGAAATTCACGGTTGCGTCCAATTTGAATTATTCTTAAGTTTCTTATGAAAAGAATTACCTTTTAAAAATATTTGTAACGGATTAAAAAATAACTGTTAGCCTAATTAAAACTATATTCTCGAGCCACTACGTTCACATCTCTCCATCTACGAGATTTTAAGGTGAGGATGTAACTTTTGTAGTGAACTTATTGTTATTATCTACTGGATTTGCAATAAACCTCTGAAGAAATTTCAGATTAAGTTTAGAATAAGTCATTATCTAATATAAAATAAAATATGAATAACTGGTGTTTTTATAAGTTAAGTTCAGCCTTCAATCTTCAATGATATTGGTTGTATTAAATAGTATCTTAGCCTAAACAATGTCCAAGAATCAAGAGATATCTCACACTTGCTACTACTCAAAGTTTTAGGACAAGCAAGTCTTTTAATTAATAGTCTAACATTTCAGAATTAACTTTTCTTTTCTACTTCCCCGAATTTAAGAAGATTATGGATTGTTTATAATCCATAACCTACTGGCAAAAAGTGAGATGCCACTTACTAACGACGTGATTGTACACAACGAAGTGTAATATTCGTTTGCTGTAGTACATGAACACTTCGTAGTTTTCAATGAACCGATTGCTGGTTGTTATAGAACGCAGTATTTTTTTTCAAGACAGGCGCCAATGATTTTTAAAATAAAAATTAAAAGCAGGAGATCCTACGTTCAATTTCCAGTTAGAGTCTGGAAAATTATTACACGCTACAAACCACCATACTTTACCCGAAGGTAATCGCTAATGACCGAGTTGTTTATGCAACTTAAAATAAACTAAAAGAAAAATATTTTTCTTTTTCTTTTCATACGTTACAAAAAATCATTTCATCCACATCACACACAGTTACACCCCAACGTCGTCGCTAATGACCTTGATGTTGATGCGACGTTAAATAAAAATAAAACAATAAAAAAAAATTGTAACTTGTTTACTAAGGCGCTTGATTTTCGTGTTGGCTATTCTACGAACCCCATTTCATAATATTTGCGGTATTAGGCCTACATTTAACATAAATTTAGTTTCTAGGTTCGGATTTTAAATCTGTTGTAATTTCTACTCAAAAACGTTAAATAAAAAAACTCTTCTCTTCACGGGTAAGGAATTTCTACCTGTTCCGGCATTCATCTTTTCTTCGGCCTGCCAATATCTCTGCTTCCCACTGGTTTGTATCATTTTGTTAAACCAGGTATGCAATGGAAAAAACAAATTAATATGAAATTAAACAAATCAAAACAAATTTGGTTATTATTTTTTTACGAAGAGTATGAAAATGTTCTTGGCTCAAATCACGGCTCAAAATATGTTTAAATGTAGTGATCAGAACGAAACTATAGATACTACTATCTATAACGTGGTTTTAAACTACATAACTAAAATTATCCATTAAAAATAAATTATTACATTTTGTTAGGGTGTTAGTGGTTTTATAGACGTTTTTAACAGCGTGGTAAATAATTACAACTAAAGTTAGTTACGGAATAGAACCGTCATATACTTACCCAGACCATATTAGCTGGGAATCGAACGTGTGTGTATGTGTGTGTGTGTATGTATGTGTGTGTGTGTTTTTTTTTGCAGTTTAGCTTGAATTTACGCTCTAAACAACAGCGGCCAGGGTCTGAATTTTGAAATAACCTAAATAAATTTTTAATTTAATTTTAAAAAGATAAATGAAGAAAATTGCTTTTATACTGTAATAGATGTTTTTTTTAAATGTAAGAAGCAAATAATATCTTGTTACTATAAATAAAATACTGTACCTAAATATATTTTAATTACCTAATAACTCATACAGACGTGACTACATCTAATGTAGACCTGTGATAAAGTATATGAATAAAAAATAATTAAAATTTTCCGTTAGTAACCTGAGATACGCTAGTAATCCGTTAATACCTCGCAAGCTCGAAGCCTTTGAATTATGTTTGTATAAGAGAATATTGAGAATACCATGGACGCAGAACGTTACCAATGTAGAAGTCTTGTAGAGTATCAATAACGTCCTAGAATTAGTTACCATCGTCAAATGTCGTCAGCTGCAGTACCTTGCGTATATCATAAGGAATCTCAAAAGATATGAACTGTTACAACGGATTTTTCAAGGGAAAACAGAAGGAGAAATGAATCGTGGTAGAAGAAGAATTTCCTGGCTCATCAAGTTGAGGGCCTGGTTCGGTAAGAGCTCCGCAGAATTGTTCCGAATAGCAACCAACAAGATCAAAATAGCTATCATGATCTCCCACATCCGAAACGGATAGCCACGCTTCTAAGAAGAAGAAGAAGAAGAAGAAGAAGAAGAAGAAGAAGAAGAAGAACCTGAAATGTATTCCCTACACTCACTTTACTTCGGTTATTTCGTTAATTTTTAATAATTGATGTTTTCCTAACAGTTTTAAATTTAAATAAACTTTGTAAATCACGTTTTTGAAATAAAAAAGGGGGAAAATGTTTTTTAAAACACAATCGCAGTATCTTGAAATTTCTGTTGAGTTTTTGAAAAACTTAAACAAAATCTAAGCAGATTAAATTGCACTTCTGGCTTTGAAACCTATGAGACCATGTCTTTCTCGGAAGTTCGTTAATTTTTATGAACGTCAGATTAAAATTAGCATTCATCAATAATTTTAAGCGGATGATCATGATGATGTAGACAGGATTTACTACAGTTCAAAGGAAGCAGTGGTGATGGTATACAACAGTATCTGCTTCCAACTTACTGTAGTGTGAGTGAATAAAAAGATCCACCGTAGGATAAAGAAGTCATCGTTTGCTGTAGTAGATGAACACTGGACGGCTTGGTGTTCGCTCCATTCGTCTTTTGAGATGAATGGGAATGGAGAAATCATTACTGCCGCTGTCCTTCTGTACTTTTTTCTTTTTCTCGTTTTTTATAATACTCCTCCACGCCTTATCCTTGTATTTTTTTTACCTTTTTTGTACTCTTGTTGTTATTTTACTGTAGTAATTCAAGCAAAAGAAACAATTCTTATTCCATCCGAGCGTATTTAGCATTCCTGTCAACATTACGATCGTTGTTACTACCACCAACGTAGAAGCGCTACATATTTTTTGTTATGTAAAATGACACCGATACGAAAAGTGACAGCAGAAATCAAGTTTGTTTTAGTTTAATCAATGAATTAAGAAATAAATGTCAGAATATTACGCACTACCTGTTATATTTAATTATAATAATTATAATAATTATAATTATACACAATTACCTGAATATTATGTTATAACAGCACTACCTGTCTTAAGTAAATACTATAAACTTTACCGTAGCGGTAGCGCGCTAGCCTACAATGTGGAGGTACCGGATTTGATACCCGGCTAAGGTCTGGAAATTTTGACAAGTTAAAACCCTCACAGTTCCTGGTACATAATTCACTGTAGTCGCTAATAACCAAACTTTTGATGCATTTTATCTAAATAAAATTTAATAAACAAATAAACAACTTTTTACGGCCCATATATAGAAATTTTCATTTCGTGATTATAAAACCATCCAGTTGAACAAAACAACTTCTTGTCGTGCCTGTGGATGTTGGCGACCATGATGGTTATTTTGACCTTATTAGTCGCAATCCGGAACAATTCCGTGGAGTTCTTACCGAACCAGGTCCTCAAATTGGCTAGCCAGGAAATTGTTCTTCTAACAGGATTCCGCTTTCCCTATATCCTTCCCAGCAGTAAATATATATATTTTTTGGTTTTTAATTATATTACCGAGGTACTGCAGCTTACGGCACTTAACAATTTTGACCAACTCCAGACCCTCGTTCATTCTTACCAAAACTTCAATATTAGTGACTTTCTGCGTCCACGAAATTCTCAATATTCTCCTATACAATTATAGTTCAAAAGCCTTAAGCCGGCGTGCAACCGCCCTGTTCAAGGTCCAAGTCTCAACACCATACAGAACACATAGCATCTGAGGAGCCGTAATTTGGTGCCCAGTGTCAGGTTATGGCTCCTAAACACTGATCCCATTGCATTGAACCCCTCTGGCCTTTTCAATACGACACCGCATCTCCTGAGAGTTGTGAACCAACTTATTATTTTTTTAAATTTTATTTATTTTTTAAATTAATTTCTTAATTTTGAACTATACTACAAAAGCATAACCACCAAATGTGATAAATATAGAAACAAAATAATATGAATAACGCAATTAAGAAGTCAATTTACTCAACGCATATATCCTTAGTACTGTATACGAGTAAACTATTTAATAAGAAATAGTCAAAAATTAAAAAAAAAATACATATTACAAGTGAAGATAAAAATAAAAAAATTATAGTACAAATCTCTTATCCACTGGTGATTAAGGCATCGTATACAGGGAAGAATCTTGAGGATAGCTACCTACTTAGTGGTTCGTTGTCACTTTTTTAGTTTCTCATATAAGTTATTGTAGTAAGTCCGTGCTATTTCTTTAACCGGTGGAACGTTTAAATCCGAGTATAAGGTTTTATTCGTCACATAGAAAGGGCAGTTTGCTACTAAACGGAGAAATCTTCTTTTTCTTTTTTCTTTTTTAGGCATTTCTATCTGTTCAGGCACCCATATTTTCTTCACTCTGCCAATATCTCTACTTCTCACTGGTTTTTTATGATCATGCTAAACTAGGTAAACGGAGAAATTTGAATTGACATTTTTGAAAATGTAAATTTGATTTTTTTTTTGCTGAATCAAACAGTTGTATTCCATAAGTCCACTAGGACAGAGAAGACTAGTTTATATTCTGAGTTTTTGCTTCAGTTTGACTGAAGATTTCGCAGAGACAAAGCGGTGAAGTGTTTTTCGTCTTTTGTTCTGGACTTATTTTGAAGGTGAAATTAAACGAAATGGATAAAATATCATTTTTAAATATTATTAATTTCTAAAATAAAGGATTCAAAGGGAAGAATTTAAAACAAAACATTTTTTAATCCTATTTCATAATATGAAACAGATAACGCAATATTGGTATAATATTTAAATATATAAGCAGATGCAATTTATTCATAGCTTGGAGGTAATAAAATCGTAAATTCACTTGTTAACCTCATATTTTTTAAAATTTTTACAATATTTAAGATGATATAACCTATAAAAGAATTAAAAAAGATACAGAAGCTTGGGCTGGTTGTTAAAACTGTTAACTTTGTTTTTTCTTAATCCTTGGATCATAAGGTTTAGATATCTTAAGGATAACAGCGTAATATATTAGGATTGTAGTACTAGGAGCTCTTCATTAGTTTCCATCAATATAAATAGGATCTATACGTCTTTATTTTATTTACGAGTGAACGAGTAATTTGTTTTATTGTCAGTTAATAAAAATTAAATATTCTTATTTTTATTGTAGTTCAGTTTTTTGTAATATCTAATGTTCATTATTTGTAAACGACTACTTAGTGGCAAAGTTGGTTGACATTGAACACTTTTGTTCCGGCTTAGCTTAAATTTAATAATCCTTGTGATCTATCAGATAAACATTAGATTCGCAATTGAACAAACTTAAGCTACATAAAACTAATAAATATTTGTACTTAAAAGAATAAGCCTGTATATGTATTAAAAAAACAATTGAGTTAGATTAAGCTCTTATATATTTTCTTTTACCGAAAGGTTTTATAAGAAGCCGATATTGAGTGAATGATTTACGAAACAAAAGTCGAGATGTTTGTTAATTATCACTGTAAATTATTTCAGTTAATTGTATGACAAGCGAACGGAAAGTTAATTAAAAATTCTAAATATATGTTAGCATTATTGATGTTTTTGAAAGTATTTATGCTTTCCAGCTTTAGTAAACGACGTATTCAATGGTATGAAACGAAAGCCTTATTTGTGAAAGAGTGTTTAGCAGGGAGTCTTAACAGCCTTTTAAAAGCCATCACTGCTTCTAAAGTACTAATATAGAAAGGCAACTGAGTTGCGTATCGTGAATGTAGGGGGGGAAGTAAAGGGTGAATAAAGGATGGACGGTCGGTCGGAGGGGTTGTCCTTAAAAGAGGAAAAGCAGTAGTTAGCTTCTAGTGTTGCAGAGTTTTACAGCGAGGATAAGAGTGAAAAAAGGCCATCTAACAACAGTAACAGCATGTTACTGCCTGCGCCTTGAAACGCTTAAATGGAAAAGATTTGCCTGTAAACGTTGTCTCAACTCTCAGTTAACAAATTTAGGCAGTATCGTAAAACCTCCAAATTACAAAACTTTGTACCTGATTTACTACATGCAAAATACTAAACTTTCTTTAGATGTAAACCAATATAATTTTCTTTTTTCGCTTGACTCGATAAAAAACAAGAAATAGAAATCTTAAATCTCAACTTTTAAGTACCTAGAACTTTGCAGTATGTAATTTTACTGATCAGAACTTTTATGTTATTTTTAACCGAGGTGGATATCTCTGAACTATCATCGAGAGAGAATTTTTGTACACGATATCATATCCTTTACTTTTAACGCTTCCCTTATTTCATTATAATACTGCTCAAGATTAGACTGTTGTTTGCAAAGACAACGCCACAGCAAAAAAACTCTTCAACTTTCATTCAGGATTTTATGATAAATTTTAAGCTTGCTTAAAGGGTATAATAGTCTACCGGTCTATAGTCTAAAGGGTATATAGTCTACCGAATATTTCATTATCGTAGTTATTAAAATAACTTACGATACAGTAGTGCATTTTTATTTGATGAAAATATTCAAAGTATAAGATGGGATTCAAAGTATTTTGGCAACCTGTGTAGAATCATTCATGTAGAATAGAATCATTCAGAAACGAATAATCCTATGTTATTTCTTGTTATATCTTAAAAATAAATTAGTTTTGCTTAATAACGTGAAGAACAGTGAATAAATGGTTTTATCCACTTGAAATAAATTTATAGAAAGTTTAGTATAATAAAAAAATTATTATCTTTCAGATAAATGCGCTAAAAGGAATCGCAGGTGGAACCGGATTGAATATTTTCTTTGAAAAATCCATGTTTATGTCGAATGACAAAGCTGGGACAGATTTTCTAAGTACCAAATATGGTTAACTTAGGAGAGTTAGCTACTTTAATTACCTAGGGGAAATAATTCAACAGAATGGAACAATTATAAGATTATAATTGTATTTTTTTTATATGTTGTTGTTTAGGTCATCAGCCGAAAGGCTGGTTTGAACCTGTAGAGGTTTTACTCAGTAAAATGAGGAGCGAGGTGGTTTACCATTGCCTTCCTCACTGAGTGGAAAAGTACGCTTATCAGCATGCCAGGCCCTCTGAAAAACACATATTTTCCACTCTGCAAATGACACCTTCACTTCATTCACCACAGGGTCTGGCTGTATAATGAAATTCATTACTTTCAGAGGAGAATACTCTGATTAGTGTCTTTTACACCTGTACCTCTTCTGTTCTTAAATAATTCAGTCATTTAATTGGCTGACCATGTGATAAGAAACAGAACTATTTATTTTAGCCCTGCAACGAACAGATTGAGTGTATTTCTTTTATATATCATTATTATTTATACTATAAGAAACCAGCACCTAAAGTTTTTTTGCCTGTTTTAGGGACAATCCGGTATATAGAATTGAACAGTATTAAAGTATTTAGTTACCTGGTTAAGTGTTGATCAACAGACACCAATTATCAGTCCACCAATGATAGACACCTGTAAAAAAAATATTTACTTTAGAAAATAATGTCCCCAGGGTTCACCTAATATAGTAAAAATACATTGAGTAACATAGTTTTTAGTTTATTTGAAATCGAAAATAAGCTTGGTTTATAACAATTAATATGGGTTTGTGGAACGGTTTGTTTGAACATACAAGTCCAATATTTTACAAGCCCTAATTGGCAACCCAACACTATTTTATTTGTATTGATTTCAAGTGAAACCGTACATCGAGAATTATTTCAAACTACAAATCATATAAATTTCATTAACATTTCGTTTATGATACTAGTTACGGAACTTAATTCTTCTTCAATTCAAATTTTCTGCCCCACACAAAGTTTTATCTGAACAATCACTACAAAACAATATGTTTCGTAGTGTTCAAAATATACGTGTTTCTATGCAAACTGAATGAAGTGAAAAACTGAATAAGATTTATCTAAACAAATTATTAGTTAACACGAGTGTTTTTTTTTTAGTTAACACAATGAATTTTTAAGGTAAATCTTATTCATTTTTTCTAATGTCTTCAATTTTGACAAAAATCTGCAGTATTAGGCTTACGCATTTTTGACTAAACAGTTTGAAGAGTAATAGAGTAGTTCTCTTTGTATGTTAGTGTATATTGCACTTTATGAAAACAGTAACAAAAAGTGACTAAGATAGAGAGTTTAATTTCTGTATATTTAAATATAAAATTCAATTTGTAAGGAACACATAAAAAAACTGAATGTCCTACCGAATATTTCATTATCGTAGTTATTAAAATAACTTACGAATACAGTAGTGCATTTTTATTTGATGAAAATATTCAAAGTATAAGATGGCATTCAAAGTATTTTGGCAACCTGTGTAAAGAATTTTCTTATTATGCAGTATCACATCTACAATTTAGAAACAAAAATAAAATACGTTAGTGAAAATATTTTAGAATTTAGGTATTCAGAAAGAAGTACCATTATATTTTACTAAAAAAGAAAAAAGGAATAGAACAAGCAGATACAGTTCACTCGGTTCATTGTAGTACTGTACTGGGACATTGAGAAATACAAACGAGCCTTGCTGTACGAGTCCAACGACCTTTCCACACCGCTACTTTGTGTCCGAAACAAAGAGATGCCCGCTTTGTGGCACGAATTGAAATATTTGTCTTCCGCTCTAGCTCAGTCAGTACGTCATGCCGTTTCGGAAGTTCGTAATCTCGGCCGTTTATAAAGTAATGGAACAATATCCGCGATTTTCCAGCCCAATTTGTAATTTTTAGGTACCCGCGAAATAAGTGCTGCATAATTTTATAAAACTTAATGCAGGAATAAAATACTTTAATGGTTTGTAAGAAATACCACCACATAACCGACTTATTTAATTAATCATTTCCAGACATAAATTTTAATAGAAATTACGTGTTGCCTGTTATCTTGTTACAGTTAAGTGCTTCATAAATACTATCAAATGCAATCTGTATTAACCTATAAACCCCACAAATTATTGTTCTTTGTCACTTTAATAAATAGCGTACTCGTATTGGTGCAAGTGCCAGAAACCGTAAAAAACGATTGGAATTCCCTTAACGAATTTTATAAACTGTTCATAATCATTAATGTAATTTAATGAATTATATTGCATGTCATTTTTAATATTTCATTGCATGTAATTTTAAATATGTGACTTAATTAAAGAGAAAAACACGTACTTTCAAAGCATTAAAATTTAAACAATTGTTTTAAACGAAAGCAGTAGAGATTTTTGTAAATTATTAATTTTGTCCACTGAAACATTTGTTACATAACACAAAAGTAAAAAGATTGAAATACCTGCTCTTTTCCTGCGTACAACTAAAAAATTCAAAAAATTGTAGTGTAAGAAATTCATCTACGTTATGCCAGAGAAAGACTTATACTGTAAAAGTGCAGGAAATCACCAAAAGTTTCCCAAACTGACCCATTAGTACTCCACAGGAAACAAATGATTAATTTGAACCGCATACAAGGCCGGCTGGTCACACTGCAAAATGGAGGTTCCGGGTTCGATTCCCGGCTAGAGTTTTAAAATGTATTCTACATTCAAACGTACAGTTTCATAATACAAAGTAGTCACTAATGACTAAGGTGTTGATCCAGCTTTAAACGAAACCAAGTTCTGAACTGGTTAAGAAAAGCAATGTCACCGGATGTATTAGCATAATTGGAAATAGTATTTTGTCTGATTTAAGTTAGACCTCCATCGTCATTGTCATCTCCAACTTTAACACTTTGTGTTTCGGGATGTTGATTCTCGGTTCATCAAGTTTGATTTTGTATAGATATATATATTTTTTTCTTCACAGTTTGGTCTTTTTCAAACACACTACTGAGTGTGGTTTGTGTTTTAATTCTAAGGACATTACTCAGATTTTCTCATATTTGATTAAAGTTATTGTATTTATTAACTGATTGCAAAATTAATACTATTCTGTTAAAAAAAGTTAGACCTACCGCTAGGGTTGCATAACACCAGTTACCTACTAAAAAAATTTTAGGAACTATTTTTTTAATTAAATAAATTATTTCGTTAGTTAAATTTTCATCATATGCAGGCTAATTAAACTTACACAAATCACATTTTTCCTAGAAAAACTTCAATCCGTGTTTTAAAATATATTTATCATTTTATTAGTTTGTACTGGAATATTTTAATCAACTGGACTGAAAATATAAAGTTACTTATTCAAATAACCTGTATTGAAATTTAATACCATATTCAATGGAAAACAAATTTTAATTAATAAATGTTTAGATATTGAATTTAAAAAATTGTAAAACTATCTAAGATGAATATGCAGTGGTTAAAAAATCTACGGTAATCACATTTCTGTAATTATTTTATTGAAAGTCAATACTGTGAAATGTGCCCAGATAAAAAAGACCATTTTTGTCCAGATCAGAAAGTACCTTTATCAATAAAATTGTAGCTAACATGGGCGATAAACAATAATTTTTTCAAGTTTGTAAAATTAAAATATTTTAAGAGATTATCTTAAAATAAAATCAGCTGTTTAACAGCTGATTTTTGGATACGAAGGTTCCTGGTTCAAATCCTAGTAAAGGTAACTTTAATGAAGATTTGAACACTAGACAGTGGTTACCGGTGTACTTTGATGGTTGGGGTTCAATTAACCATACTCTCTCAAGAATGGTCGGCTAGGGTCTGTACAAGACTACACCTCATTTACACGTCATACACATCATTCTCATTTCACTGGGTCACGTGGTTGCTTATTGTTGTGAATTGAATAGATTGGAACGTACACACATTAGGAATAAAATA
Organism: Catonia carolina; assembly: GCA_035578175.1. Taxonomy (NCBI): domain Eukaryota; kingdom Metazoa; phylum Arthropoda; class Insecta; order Hemiptera; family Achilidae; genus Catonia; species Catonia carolina. The sequence goes on along the minus strand of JAQMRL010000001.1, from coordinate 144,070,171 downwards.
ATAATAATAATAATAATAATAATAATAATAATAATAACAATAATAAAATAAAATTTTTATTTTGGGGGTTTATGCTAACAGATTTTAAAGGTTTTAAGAGTCAATTTAAAATTAAATTAATTTTACATTTATTAGATATTTTAATAACATGGTTGGCTGAATCTGTTACTAGCAACAGTTCTAGCGGCTAGTAATAGTGTATTTTAAGACAAATATTTGCAATTTTAAGTTTCTAGTATTTCTTGGCGAAGATTTCATTACGTTATTGGGTAAAAATACTAAAATAAAGTTGACTGCTGTATTGAGACATTAGACCGAATTTAACGAATTGGTTGTGTCTATTTTACCACTTCTAAAATAAATTTTAGCGTAAAAATGCTCTTGGGTGTAGCCATTGTAAAGCATATGGGTTGCAGTGTCTTAATGTATAATTTACTGGAGTCATAAGCCGAAATTCTCCAGCTCAATTAAAAGCTAGGGTTGGATCTAACCCAACGTAATACTAAAAAGTATTAAAAATCCAGAGATATCATTAATCATCTAAACAATTATTGAAGCGAAGTTTAATTCAAAAAGGAAGGCAAACATATAAAAGTACAACACGGTTACAGTCTAAATAAAACTGTTATTAGTTAATTGCAATTTTTGGTTTCTTGTATCTTCTTTGCTTTTCCCTAACGGAACAGATTTTAAGCCAAAAGAGTCGTTATAAATGAGTAAAATAAATAATATTAAAATCGGTGCACATTGCTAACTTTGGTGGTACTAGTTATTATAGGGTAATAAATGAAGGGTATTTAATAGATATAGGGTTTTAAAGCTAAAATAACGTTAACAATAATTCAGTAATATTTTTCCGCGCTGTGATACGAAATAAAAGTAGAGAAATAAGACGGACCTTTAACCTTCTTACTGAAAAACAGAGTTGGGATAAGGGATGGGATTCTATCGAGTCAAAGACTAGAAAGTTACGATTCGGGTGTAAAATAAAACAGTTCAAGATATTTTCTCTCCGTTGGATTTTCAGTGAATAGCAGGCACAAAATAATGAGAAGATGGAGTTGAAAAAGCCTAGGGAGAGAGGAAAATGGTCGGAGATGATGAGGAGAAGGGTGACGATTGCTGAGAGCCATGATTCCCCACTGGCTGCTGACTGAGTGACTCAGAACAACAAGCGGAAAAGGAATAGAAATCTCCTCGCTTTGAAACACAGTTGTTACAGCAGACGTGTGTGTGAGTATTATATACATGGTATGGGCAGGAGGGAAAGAGTGTACGCTCAGTTTTTGAATAAAAAGGGTAGTATAGGAAGAAAACTAGTGCGATGCTGACAGGCAGATAGCTGTCTCCGTCTAAGAATACACATCGATCACTGCACTTCAAACGAAGCAAAACGGTTTTTCTTAAAAACTTTTTCCGAAGTCTGTAAAAAGTACTTTGTCCTAAAAGGCTGAATAAAAATGATGAACAGGATTTCAGGATTTACATTTCTTTACAGCAATGTGTATATAGCCTAAATAATTCTTAGGTATAATTTTGAGTTAACGTATTCATAATTTTATTTCAAGTACAACCTACACAATACTGTCTATGAGTGGAAATAATTAATTACCTTATAAAAAATATGTATGTAAAGTAAGTAGCACAATTAAAAGGTCCCTCTACCTTTATTCCCAATCACAGTATTACAATGGCGAGAGTAAAATAACAATTAATTTTGTTATTGTGATTATAATAATTTAAAAAGACGTGAGTATTTCAATCGTTTATAAATCTTTGAATAACGTCGACAGAAAAGTAATTTTTGGCAGCCGATACGATACCAACATTTATAAATTAAAATATCAGGAAATTTTCATCTGTAAAATTTTCAATGCTATAATTTCAGTCAAGTAAATTTTATAGTAGGCGTAATGCTGCTAAGTTAAAGCGAGCCATCAAGAAGCGTTTAATACGTTCAGTTTTTGTAGCGATCTAGATCGTCAATTCGTAACGCTTGATTATAACACAACTTATATAAATATCTGAAAATTCGTACAGCCCGTTATGCGGTATATTATTTAATGTTGTAGGCATGCCTGATATTAGCGGCATTTGATAGTGTTTATTAAATAACTTAAGGGGTAACTAGGTGAAAATATTAACTTCCATAATCCTATAACTATAACGCATTGTGTACTGCAACTAATGAGACAATCCTTAAAAATTTCAACTTTTATAAAAAATATTTGGGCTGTAATTAGTATGATACATAATTTATGTTATTCATTGGGAAAAGTTAAAATGCATCTACTTCTTCATTAACATGCCAACCTGTATTCAATACAGGTTGACATAACCATTTAAATATAGTACCAATATAAAAAAATAGAAACATAGAAAAAAATATTTCTGTCCATAATTTCCCATTCTTTGTCATACGTCAGAATAAAATTTGCTTTTTTAAGAACTATTTATGTTATAATAAATTACATACCTATTTTTACAACATCATTCTGACGAACAAGCAGGAGAAAATTGCAGGCTGATAAACAATTATTTTTTGGAAGGAGATACATTTTAAAGTATTGAAAGCCATAAATAAAAAATAGAATTCGAAAATAATAAACAACGTCAATTATGAACATTCAAATGTTAGTTTGTTCAGAGCATTGTTAAAAAATAGTACCGCAGAGCATATTTTGGCTGTAGAGAAACAAATTAATCTATACATAATACTACTTATTTAAAGTACACCAAACCAAAAATTGATCTTTTTATCCAAAACTATCAAATTTCCCTAAGCTTTCCTTAAGGACAGAAAATATAAAACCAATATTGAGGTAATAGAATAAAAACCTGGTCAGTATTTTTGAAGCGTTATTAGAATAAAAGTAATTGATTTTTCATGACAACCATGAAATAATTTGTTCCATTTAGTCCGAACGAGCAATTTAGCAGAAAGTTTAACTTGTATTAAGCGAGTCAGTCGTGTAGCAACAGTATCACCGTTGCAAACGGAAAGTAGTATATTGTGTATCACAGCAAGAGATGTAGATGGTCGGGGTACAATACACAATGCAAATAGGATAGCAGAAGGGCAGCAGGATGTGCAGGCATATGGAGCGAATAGCTGGCCGGGCACGTTACGTATGGAGTGGCAGGTGGCCGGGAGGTGTAGAGGAAAAGGAAGGTGCATTTAGCTTCATGGAGGGGTTTGTTTGAAGGCAGGTGTCATGATGGGTTAAAGGGTAGAATAGATCGACCCCCATTTAACCCTGTGTTGGTATAGGATAGTAACTACTATCTAAACTAGGCATACACCGGCATAACTAACGATCGGTTGTAACACGATTTGCCTTTGTCCGAAGTGTGTATGTCCACACACTAACGAGCATGCACACGCCTACAAATGTGTATTTTGATATCGTGTGTAATATATGTTAACATTTAATGCCCAGAACACTATACAGCGAGTGACATAATTACTCGTAACTGCCAAAGTACGTTGTTTTAAAATTTAAATATGAGTTACATTTGCATAATGTAAACCTTGTGATGAAATTATCGCGTTAATAAAATATAAAACAGTTGTGTCAAATGTTCTACAAGAGAAAAATTCTAAGGTATTCCTATCTACGTTGACCAGAAATGAATTTATCACGTCCTATTCCGGAATAATTGGCAACTTTGGTGGAATGCGTAACGGTCTTATCAGTTAGTTTAACAGTCTATGGCTAGGGAATGAACGCCGACCTTTGGTTTAGCAGTTGGTCATCGCTAGCAAAGCTATTACAAGAAAAACAATTTTTTAAATTTTAAGGACAGATATTTAAAGTTAATAGCTTAAACTAAGCTGTCACTGTGTTATCTTTCAAGATTGGCGTAAAGTTTCTTCGCAAAAACTGCTTAAGGTTGTTACCTGCCTTTATAGTTCAGTCAGTTGGTGTATTCTACCTTAAGCCAGGGTAATCGGATTCGAATTCAGGCTAAGTATTTGTACTGCACAAACAAACAAATTTTCTATTACCCTTTAAAGTAATCATCAAATTCGTTTTTGCAACTGGCCAAATTTAAAATCAGATATAAAAATATGGTAGATCATAATTTCATCCCGTGAAATGTTTAGTTGTACTTACATAAACAAATAATTTTACGCTTAAAATTTAAACCACACGTATTACGTTACTCATAATGAAATATTATAATTAATATCCATTATCGCAATAAGTAGGTTAGAATTACGTATTATTTTTTAATAACGATACAAATTAAATTATAAATTTAATTTTAATGAAATGCAATGGAATGGAATGATCTTTAGTTCTTGACTAAATTAAATTTTTAACAAAAGAATAAAAACGGAACGAATTTCAAAAAGCCGCAACCAATAAAACGTTAGCTAAATTAAATCGATTAAACTGAAGTCTATTAAAAGTTCAGATGCATCTCCTTAGTACCGTCTCGATATCGGATGAAAGCAGACGTTGCTTCTTAACAGTAAAACCAATAGATATAACACAGTAGTAGTAATAATAGTTATAGTTCTGTAGATAAGTGAGAATCAATACTGTAAGGCCGGTATAGGTCTGAAAGTCTGAGCGAGTTGTGTAAAAAGTGCTAACTCAGTTGATTTGCCTTTATATGCTTCAGGAGATGGGCCAGGGGTGGGAGGCAAGAAGACGGGATGCAGGTCTATTCTCATCAGGTATTCATGTATTCCAGTGTGCCATTAACACTGGCGTTTCGCCTGAGACTTACACACAAATTACCTGCCTAATAGTGAAATCTACTGCTGCAAAGTGTAACTGTACCCTGCCTACTATATAGCAGTCTACATTATACATTACTACCTCGTTCTCATCCGATCTGATCCTATAATCGAATTGTAGACCTATTTACATTATTACCTTATTTCAGGCTATCGAATTCAACTAAATAAGACGGCTCCATCCTAATATATTCATTTTCATTATTCTAATAGCGGAACTTGCCTGATAAAAGCTAACATGTCGTCCTATAAATAAAACTATAAATCACTTGCTAAATAAATAAAATAAGTCAGCAATTTCTGAAGTATTATTGCAGACTAAGTATTTTTTGGATGAGTAACAATACTCCTTTCATTAGAGTTGTGTTTTTTAGAAGTATGTAAATTAAACAATCAATTAAATTCTAACTGATACACAATAACCGAATAAAATATATCACACATAATAGCATACTTACATGTTTATACGTTTTCAAGTTTGTGTCTCTTCTTCAGATGTTGAAGGGAGGGTCGTGTTGTGTCTATTATTATAAGACGGTTACCGTTAGTAAGGTGGTGAAAAATTTCAAATGCCTCACATTCCCGGTTAAAAAAGTGTCTTGTGTAATCTATTTTTTATGTATGTCTTACAATATAATTTTGCGTTTTAAGACGAGTGTGTAAAGTTTCATTTTAAAAAGTTATGGTCATTTAATATAAGGATTCAATCAGTTATATTCTTATAATAAAGCTAACAACAATAAATTTAACAGAAAATGCTTTCGAAACTTTAAATAATTTCATGGTTAAGAAACCCAAAGAAAGTTCTTTGACATATTTTTTTTAACAAATCCTTTAGTAAAATAATTATAATACGCATATTATAAAGGCTGTTGAAAACTTCAGAACATTATATGATCCATTGAGGTAAGGATGGTATATATGACGTGTTATGAGGTGTAGTCTTGTGCAGACTTAGGCTGATCATTTCCGAAAGATTACGGTAAATTAAACGCCAACCATCTAAGTACAACGGTATCTACTGTCTATTATTTAAATCTGTATCAAATTTTGGCCGCCACAGTGGTTAGCGTGTTAGCTTACCAAGGGAAGGTTCCAGGTTTGATTCCCGGCAAGGGTTGGGAAACTTTTAGAAGTCTAGTCCCACAGTTACAGTTACATAATCCAACGGAGTCGCTAATAACCAAGCAGTTGATGGGGCTTTAAAGAAATTAATTAAAAAAGTACCTTTACTAGGATTTGAACCACGGAAAATTCGTTTCCGAAAATCAGGTGTTAAACAGCTGACTTGCAGCGACGACTTTACCGCTAGACCAACCCGGTGGGTTAAATTAAAATAATTTCAAAGAATTAGTGACATATGATAATACTAAAAAGTTCATGAAGTGTGTAGATTACAAGAATTTTATTGACGAAAAATAAAATTCACATAAAATTCTTTAGCTTTGATCTTCCTCATACTCTGTATTACGATACTCTGCGATACTCTGAATTTTCTTATTGATATTTTCTTTTAGTTTTCGTTACTAAAAAGCAATGAATAAAACAACAGCGTTGTTATTGTTGAAAACCAAACGGTGAGTAGAAATTTGGTTGAAGAAGTAGAAAGTTTGGCTGTGAGTAGAAATTTGGTTCCTGAATCCTTACATTTTCAAATTTGCTTTTATTTTATTGTTATGTTGAATGATAAAGACCTTTATTTACAAGGTACATGATACTTATTACGCTTAAATTCTATTTTTATACGTGATTGATAATGGAAAAGAAAAAAAAATTAATTGTGATGTATTCTCCCAACGACATCTTAATTAAAACGTAAGGTGTAGTAGAAATTGAATTGAAATAAATTCGATATAGGAGGCTAATGTTCAGGATTTCTAACCAGAAAAGAACCTCAGATGCGCAAGTGACTGGCCTGCAGTGTTTCTGCAAAAGAGAGAGCTCGAAGCTCGTATTCTCAAAGAATAGCAACAAATAGTTGGCACCAATGAGCGTTCGTCTTCCACCCAGCAAAGGGGAAGATGTCGCTCTAAGAGAATGTGTACAGGGAATTCAATGGAATGGGAGTGAGGAATCTCTGGAAGGGTGACTGCGAAGACAGGACATGATAGTCTGCAGGATGTTGGAAGCGGAAAACCCCGTATCATGTACGTTGAAAAGTAAACAGCAAGTAAATTTGATTTGACGATCATACCTAACACCTAATAGGTGTTCTTCTTCTCAGGGTGCCTCTCCGTTCCGAAGGTTGGTGACCATCATAAGGATGCTTGCTTTATTGGTAGTTTCTTTTTTTTTACTTGTTCATTTTAACGTATTAGTAATTCACTTCTGCATAAGTAACTTTCTGCGTCCAGGATATGAGGTATTACGTCGCTAACCATCATGACTACAATCATAAGGAGAGCCACGTACATCGCCCTCGCCGAGGAAGTGATAAGCCCTCCCTGAGTGATGATGAAACGAGCTCGAACGCAGCTGGTGGCGTTGCCAGTGCCTCCTGGACGTCACTGGTACGAACAGAACCTAGGGCAGGTTAGGAAAACAAACTTACGTGGTGCCAAAGTGACGAGGAGAAAGTGGGTAAAGCAACCGGGCTCCGTTGAGGTTCTTCGTAGTTAGGTTTCGACAATCCTACGAGAACTCCACCGGGCAACGAGCCCCCCATATGTATCAGCGTCGTGGAGGGACCAGGACAATACACACGGATCTTGGGATCAGGATCTAGATAAGATAGACCCAAACGTAGGGAAGGAACTGAAGTGACGAGAAGAAAGTGGGCGAAGCAACCGTACCCGGTTCCCACGTCCGGGTAACGAGCGGAGCTTACGTGTATCAGCATTGTGGAAGAACCAGACGTACATCAGGTTAATATAGAAGTAAAATAACTAAAGTACAGTACACAGGTAAAATAGAGTAATAGGCGACACAGTAAATACATCACACAGTGATGAGTTGGTGCTAAAGTGATGGAAAAAGTGGGTAAAGGAACTAAGCACGGTAGAACAATCTACGGAGACTCCTCCGGGCAACGAGCTGACCCCATGTATTGACGTCACGGAGGTACAGGTAACAACACACAGTTTAGGAACACGCTTAGACTAGTACAGAGCGGACCACACTGCACCCAACTAGTGGAAGGGAAACCGACCAAATTGGGTAGAGCCACGTATATCGCACAGCGGCGCAACGAGCTCGACGGCGGCTCGTCAAACGTGGTTAACACCGACACGAGTACTAAGGGGAGTGGGACGCCCAGCGCTCACATCCGCACCCACTCAATTAGGTTTGGCCTCTTAGGGGTTGTGGTTTCGCCTGCTAGATAGCTTTCTGCGGCTACTTGCTAATTTTAAATCCTCTGGATTATGTGTAGTAAACCAAAGATTGAAAGATAAATACGAATAGAGGGGTTAGGTAGGATCAATACAAATACATTTAAATATATTTAAAAAATTAAAAAAAGCTATAGATTTGAGAAGCTGGTAGATTTATTGTCGGATATTAGTCATTAAAATACTATTAAAAAGAAAATTGTAGAACAAAAACAGTGTTTCTAGCTTTTTTTATAATATTGTAACAAAAACAATTGATTGATTGATAATAGAGATTTAATTAAAAGTAAATTTTAGAATATCACTAGACAATATAATCTAGCGGTAAGTATTTCTCCGTAATTTTAAGTGTACTTGGCATTTATATAAAATAAGTGCTTTAACAGAGACAGACTGATACCTTTTGTCTTTTATTACATGGTGCTATTAATCAGTTCCGCCGGTGAATGGCGGAGCGAGGTGCAGTAGATGAACAATACAATACGAGAGTGATTAAGGAAATCCCTACCGGCTAGTCTTGTGTATAGTACAAGTAAGCATCCACAGACTTGAGTGCAAGGTGTTTGTGCTAGTACAGTGTCTGTAAGATGAGGGTGGAAGGAACAGTAGCAGTACCCTAAGCAATGGAGAAGAGGGATGGGCGTCGTTTACTTAGCTTATTAAGTATCGATCTGTCTTGGTGGGTGTGCTGGTGTGTATGTATGTGTTTTGTATCGTACCCACCTATCTATCTGGGTAGAAGCACTCACTAATTATTACGCTTATCAGTAAACAGCTGTAATACTCTATAGACCGCTACCCTCCTTCTTCATCGGCTACATCTACTAACAAGCAACAGACAAACCCCTTACCCAACCGTCTTGTATTTAAGTTTCTCAAACTGACAGTTTTAGAAAGAGTGATTTGACTTATATAATAAGAAAAGATTGTAAAGAAAGTACAAAGAGACACAAAAATTAATACGGATAACTCTACAAAAATTAAAACGTCAGATGGAGTTAACGTTTTTATCAACAGACAAAAAGCAATGCAGCAAATAAGTCTGCGAACATTTATTTAAATAAAAGAAACTTATCTCTAGAGTTGTAAAACAAAAGAAGACAAGAACAAGTCGCTGTTTCATAATATTTCTGTTTATTTACGTTTTAAAACAAACTAACTGAAATGGTAACGAAGGAAAGAAAGTTCTGAACACTTTTTTTCTGACAAATAATAAAATTATTACAATCCGTCTACTTTACTTACTTTAACTGATAAAAATTACGTTAGAAAATGATAAAAGATTATTATTAATCTGATTTTTAGAACTTCTAAGAAAACCTGTCAAAAATTTAAAAAAATGACTGCAACTTGAATGCAATGCGTAAATATATAGGCCTACAATTAATCAAATTAAAACAAATCATGACCTCTCCGTTTAGATGAAAATTAAAATTTCTTCTCAGATTACTCAATTTTTTGCTTAAAATTAAATATCGATGTTATATTTGTATTCTATACATACGGTAGGAATGTTTATTGTTTATTTTACTTTATTTAGTTACATTACAAACTAAAATTACAAAGTAAAATAGGTTAAGGATTAATTAGACTTCGAATATAATTGTAAAATCATTTGCTTTTATTAACCTGTTGGTCATCGGGGCTTAGTTTCATTCTACGCGGATTATCTGGTATGAGTCGCGAGTGCATGTCCTGCATGTAAGGTGTGTGTGAGTGTGCACGTGTGCGTGCGCGCGTATGAAATGAACAATAAAGGCCTTGTGCTATATCTATATATTTTTTCGTTTTACGTCTGACTGTTTCGTAGTTTCTGCTACTGCAGACGATGGCGAATGATGATATATAAAAATGAGTGATGAAAAAATGCCAGACCTGAGCGGAAATCGAACCCTGGACCCTGGCGTAGAAGCCAGTTGCGCTAACGGGCTATATCTATAGTATATAGTAAAAAAATTGGAATGTTTGAAAATTTTAAGGATAATCAGCGCTACATAATCTTCCACTTTTCCACAAAAGAAATAGTTTTCAGTGGTTTGAAAAAAACTGTACCTCACTTTTCTCTTTTAATCTATAATAAAAATCGGAAAACGACTGGAGTGTGGCCAGGATTGGAAGAAAGAAAGAAACACTGAATCAACACAAAATGGTATTGACACACTTATTTAGTTGATTCGTTACATATAGGAATTTTTGTAAGTAATTTGTTCTGTTGTAGTAAGTTTTTCTATTACAATCACGATTTCTTTTTATCAAAAATATAATTATATATGAGACAGTATTTTCTCACTCTATCATTTTTGAAACAATTTTTAATTATTGAGACAGTGGTAAAATGGTCAAATAAAATTAAAATATTGCAAGCATATTGGAAGAAAATAAAGGCTTATATATTGAAAAATGAGAATCAGACTTATAACATAGAAGTAAATTCCGGATAAAGTTCAGAATTTATTTTTTTCTTATAGATCTGGCTATTTTAGACCAAATAAAGTAACTTTATACATGTCAGGAAGCTACTTTTGCAGGCAACAATCTCAGCATTCTTTCACTTTAGGCTTTTCTCCTTCCTTCCGTACATCTAGGGTTTAGGGGTTGTAGAAGCCCTTGAAGTAAGTAATTAGTTGTCTGAATTTATTTTGGATTTTGTGTTCAATATAAATGTTAAAACTTTGAGAAGGAATTTGTTATCCTGATTTTCTTTTTTTTGGAAATTCCAATATTTAATGGAAGGTCTTTTACACATTCCTGTGCAATGATAAAAGTGTTATTTAAGTAAAAGAGCATACTCTATTAAATTAACATATCTGTTTCAAAATATCTTAAAAGTTTTTCAGTTACAGCTACTTTCAAATTAACGACCACCATCTGGTACTGGGTATTAGGAACAACAATCTAATCAATCTACCATCAATGGTCTTATTAGAGAAGTTTCTCGTGACCTATTTGATATTTCAAAAATTAAAGTCAAGATACTTGACCCTATATAATAAAGTTTAAAAAATTAAAACATTTTCTCGAAATTATAAATTAGAATTTAATATTAAAAGCTATAAGTTAATTCCGGTTTACCTGTAACTTATTTAATTTTTTAAGTCGTGTCGGTGAATTTTATTAGATAATATTATAAAAAAAAACATAAAACTTTGTGTCAATAAAATTATAATCTCATTGTCACAATTTAACTAGAATTGTTTTCATATTTTTGTTATGACTTGTACAGCAATGAACTAGTGAATGTTTCGTATAAAAATATTAAAACCACAATTTATCGTTTTAACGATTAGTCCTAATTAATTAAATCAAATTGGCAGCGTTTACTTTATAGAGTTTATTCCGCCTTCAAGTGATTAGTTATACCTCATATCGCCAAAAAATAAAGTAGTAGTAGAAAAAAAAGTATAAATTACATATCTGATAGAGCGGGGGACCTTGACTAGAAGCAGTATACTGTCATAAAATGTTTACTGTTGTAGATGCGTCTCGAGAGCGACACATTACCAACACAGAAAAAAAACATGAAAAATGTTGTTTTATTAGTTTTTTACATGTGCCATTCGAAAATTTACATTAAGCTTAACCTTCAATATAATTCATATAACAGTGACACTGTATTAAAAAAATACTGTACAGATTAAGCGGATAAAAAGTAGGTCAACTATTACTATAAAATTTCTTCCTATTTTCGCATAGACTTTAAAGTTAAATTTTAACGTGTTATTTATCAACAATTTAAAAGGAATTGACGCCAACCTACGCAGTGCAAGAAGTTACAATGCTAATTTTATTACTGCGAATGGATAAGGTAACTTTGTTTGTTTAGAAGAAATAAGTTTTATGTTAAATAAATTTTTTTCAGTTAAATCAGAAAATAAAAATTAAGTTAACGTAGTAAAATCAAACGAATTAATCCTACCCGGTGCTAAAATAAATTTCTCTAAAATATTTTTATTTTAGCCCTTTAATTCATCAAAATCTTATAAAACACGTGAGTATCTTGTCTTTAACCGAATTGAAAATTTCGAACCATGTTGGTATGTTTTATTTCGATAGAGAAATAAATAATCTAATGATTCTGGACAGAACTATTAAGTCTCAAATATTTTCCGAAAACCATAATCTATTAATTACTCTCATTTTTTCCATTTTATATCTATCATAAAAACTAAGTTTATAATTTTAACATCTAAATAGAAGTTTATGGGAGCTTTGGGAATGTTCCAATTGAAGCCTCTTCTCAAACCACCGTCAAACGAAGGTAACTAACCTAGTGTCCCGTGCTAGATATGAGATTAAAAAAGAAACAAAAATAAGCAGGCTTTTTTTGTTTGCTTTGGAGGCCTAACAATGGACCACTTTAATCAATGTTGGAAGATCTTTTAGATCAATTTCTGGAGACTTTGGGTTTTAGAAGTCTCTTTTTTGCCCAGTATCTTTAAGGCGTTGAGATCTTTATTGTCGAATTTTGTCTGTAACGACTCTTACTACAGGTTTTTTGGTTTCGTTTATTTTTAATTTGTCGGTTTTTATCAATAGATCTTGTTCCGTTATGTTCAATTCTTTCATAAACTTTTTTCATTTCCTCTAACCATCTGGCGTGTTGTTTATATCCGTTTGTTTAGCAATTGCTTCATTATTCTGGTATCTGGCATCCTGAGGAGATGTCCGTAGTAAGAAATTTGTTTTTTGCGCATGATGTCATTGATTAGTTCTATTTCTTGTTTGGTAAAACCACGTAAATTCGTCTTTTTATGTTTTTGTTTATAATTTTTCGTAGAATTATTCGTTCTATTTTTGTGTTTTGTTAATTCTGTTTTTTACTTTGAAAGGTTTCGCAACAATAAGCTGTCTCAGATTGTACTACGGTTTTGTAGTGTCTAAATGTGGATTGTATGGATGCATTATTTTCGTTGTAGGTATTTTGTGGTTAATAGTTGGGCTTTTTTCGTTTTATTTGTGCGATTGACCCAGGTGGTATTTTTTCGATTGGTATGGGTGATGAGTTTTCCGAAGTTAAATTCGGGGACAATGTCGATATAGTGATTATTAATTTTTATTTTGTTTATGCAAAGTTCTTCGAGAACCATGATTTTGGTCTTGTCGTAGGAGATTTTTAAGCCGATTTTGTTGGCAATGGTTTCTAGGGTTGTTATTTGTTGGCGTGCTTCAGCGACTGTTTTGGCGAGGAATGCTAGATCGTCTGCAAATTCAAGGAAGTTTATTTTAATGTTATCGTTTTTGCCTCGTATTATTACGGTTCTTTGATTTGAGGGTTCTCATTGTCGCATGATGCATTCGAGAGTTCAATTAAAAAGTAGTGGGTATAATCCGTCTCCTTATTTTAGGCCAGTTTTGATTTCGAAGGGTTCCGATAGTTCGCCTTTAAATCTTGTTTAGGAGATTATATTCTTCAGGGTCAAATTTATCATTTTGACCAGTTTTGGATGAAGTTCTTAGTTCCTTAAGATTTTTGGTAATGATGATTTAGTAAGTAGGGCTTTTATTACATAAAAATATCATCTGCAGGACTCAAATTTTTAGTTATTTATACTCACTGAAAAAACAACTTTATCTACAGATTACAGTTGAACACATTTTTTATTTAATTAATAATGTCTTATTTCTTGACTACGTTTACGATTATGTCACGTGATTGTTTGTGAGCAATCTATTTTTCCGAACAAAAGAAAATAGTCTAGTTCCCAATAAAATTGAAGTAGGTTTCACTGGCTAATATTTTAAAATCGAGATACTTTTTATCATCTTTTTTGGCTTTCATTCTTCCTATCATACTAAGCTCGGTCTATTTCTGGTACGTCACTAGATTCAAACTAGTTAATGTTAAAGTATGTCTGTATACGTTCCAAAAACTATTCAGCTGCATATAATGCACAAACTTCCGACATAGACAAAAAAAACTGTAAGTAATACCAAAACAAAATCTATTGTGTCTATCTAAAATTTATTGTGGCGCATGAATAACGTATAAATATTTTGCGCATGCAGTTTGCATGCGCATTTTAAAAAATTATTTTATCTCTGGAGTTAAAGTAATTATTTAGTAAGTTAATACCTAGTTAAAATATTTAACAAAAGGTGGGAGAAAGGAGCTTTAAATACGCATAATAATCAATAATTTTATTAAATTGACAGTTTATTGGATGCAATAGCCAACGACCTCCTTTCAATATTTGCGTGCCCAATCAATAATACTAAATGCTGAATAGAACAATAGGAACAGGTTTCAACAATAATATGCCTTTCCAAGTTAGTCCTATACTTACAGCCTACAAAAGGCGTTATTCTAGTAATGGAAAGTATAGGTAATCTGCAGTTAAATGATGAAATGTTGAAATTAGTTATTATTTTATTTATAGGATTTAACCGATTACCTAAATGCACTAAAATCTTGAATTTAAATGTCTTGTGTGGGTAAACATCATTAAACTTGATAAATTAAATGAAACGACTCGAATTTTTAATTATACTTAATTTAAAAAATCAATTAATATGAGATATAGAATTAATGTATACATCTTTTCAAATACTTGTCTTTAAAAATTCTGCCAGCTAGAGATAGGGCTATTGACAAATTTAATTTGCTGAGTACTCTTTGAACAATGGAACTGTCTATTATTTGTATTTAACAGAAGATGCCTATTAAACTCATAATTTACAAAAAAGTTTATTGTAATACGACTTCGACTTCCGAAATAACAACGAACGCCAGAAGTAAATATTTTGCTTTGACATATTTGCTTTTTTAGAGTGATCGTTGTGTTGTTCATACTGAATAAGTTACATCTGTGTGTGTGTGTGTGTTATGTTTTCTCTTATTCGTAACATTTAAAAGAAGGTATATATATATATATATATATATATATATATAGGTCTATATATATATATATATATATATATATATATATATATATAATTTAATTTTTTTTACACATTTTCACATTCTCCGGGATTGTCAAAAGTATGTACAAATGTAGCCAAAAATCAAAATTCTCCCGTATTACATAATAAATTTACTGACAAATGGATTTAGGTAAACATTGGAGAAACATGATACCTTCGAGATTGGATAGAAAGTGAAAAAGAATTAACATTAAAATTTATCATTTAACAAAATCCAATCAAGAGACTACTTCGACTTCAACACCGGATATTAAACACTGCTCGGAAAAAAATAATTACCCGACGAATATAAAAGCTGTCATATGGTAAAAACGACAATTACGAAGAGTTTTGCAAGTAACCAGGCACCCTTTAGATAAGAATAATATTGCAACTCAAAATCTTGAACGTATGCTTTATCAGTTCCGAAACAATTAACTTAGAGCTTAACTTTAGCTTAGAACTTAGCTCTATTAGCTTAGAACTTAATTAGAGAGTACCTTGAAGACCTTGACATCGACGGATAGTACTGATTACTCTTTGTGGAAAGTGACTAAACGAATAAACGAAACAAGCAACAAATTCCTCCCATCGGAAAATTAGATGGAAGCTGGGCTAAAACCAAATTGAAAGAAGTGTTAACTTACCAGCTGTACGGAATAACCAAATCGTTTCTATCGAAAAGATACTTCACTGTAACTTTCATAGAAAAAATGTCAGATCTGTGCTAAATACGTACTGGAGAACAACAAGGAAGTGTATTGTCAACATTTTTATAGAGTTTATTTACGGATGATCTTCCTAACACCGATTCTAATGAAGTGGCATTAACGAACTCTGTAGATGATACATCAATACAGTCTATTCACAAATATCAAGTTGCAGCTTCTAAAAATCTTTAGGAATAACTGAATGTAGTTAAAGAATGGGAGCATAAGTGGTGACTGAGAAAAACGAAACGTAAAACACCTACGTGACGTTCACCATGAGGAAGAAGGCACGTGCTCCACTGACTCAACGGAAAAATGTACCATAGTCCGGGAGCGCCAAATACTTAAGACTGCATCTGGACCGACGATTTACATGAAGAAATTGTATTCAGACGAAACGTAATAACACTAATCTAAATTTTAAGCAAACCGATATGGACGTACGGCATACAGCTTTGGAGAGCGAGTAGTAAGTTCAACCTGAACATCATACAACTTTTGTAATCCAAAATGTTAAGATCTATTACTCAGTTTCTTGGTATGTACACAACAAAGTAATCCATAAAGAATTACGTACCGTACGTCCAGGAAGAAATAAAAAGATACTCGGAAAACTAGGTATCAAAAAGGTTGGAAAACTATTTTAACATCCTCGTCATTAATCTTCTCAGCAACGGTAACACAAGTCGATTGAAAAGAAAACATCCAACGGAATTATTTTAATTTATCTTTTCTTATTGACTTATTATTTTTCTTAAGCGGTCATAAGTAAAAACCTCGTAGAAGACAGTTTGTAGTTAAACATTTAAATTTTATTTCTATGTAAATAAGTTAAGATACAAGTTTATTTACGTTTGAAGACAATTCCATAGCGAATCTTCTTTTAATGTTATTCTTTTTTCAAATATTTCACATCTGTTCATTGTTCTTTGTTGAACAGATCGTAAATTTTGCTGTTAAAAAAATAGCAAAACATTTTTATAAATTTTTATGAAAGAAAAATATCAAATTTTTTTTTAGATTGGTGAACTTTTTAAGATAATTTGATTGTAGAGTAAGAGTTAATTTTATGATTACTGTATTTTAATAGTAAATTGATGTTTTTTTATTTTTAATATAATTTTGTTTCTTATATTTTGAAAAGATAACATTTCAATTGAGGTGAACCGGTACGGAAGATAAAATATTCTAACCCTTTCAAATCTTTGATGTTCTACACTGTCGTCGAGAAGATTGGTAACCAAATGATTTCCATGAATATCTAATTTTTTTAAACATTTCATAGACCTACTTTGACTTCTAAATTCTTCTTTCACCGTAGGTATGCCTAAGTTAAGGTAAAGTACTCCATTAGGCACCTATCAATGTGCACTGCACATAAGTCGAAGATACGTCGATTGGAATCTCTGTATTACTTCTGCTTTTGATATACTTGCCGAGTCCCCACAATTCTAAATATTTAAACGGATTGTGTTCTGACAAGATAAGGATGGGAAAAATAAAACTTATTGACTAACAAAGCTATTTAATAAACATGTCTCTGGATACTTGCTATACGTTTCTGACAAAAACAACAGCCATAATAAAATATAAAATAGTTCTTAGAAATTGATAATATATTCATGAATATGATTTTTTGAATGAACAGTTTTATTTAATTGGGGCTCAAATGATAACTAATAGTTATTTTATAACGGAAGCGTTCTTAATTTTGGAAAGCAACTCTCTGAGTCTCCTCGATGCTTTATAAAACCGTCTTTGTCTGGGTGTTGAGTGTTATGCCAAATGCATCTCAGTTGTCTTTTTTTCATCGATTCTTTCCCGAAAATTTTCAAGATAAAAATGTTATCTCGTAGGATAAGTTCTTAACCGGTATTGATTGCCAGGCTGACTCTTATATTACTTCGTTGAAGTGTTCAATGTCATCTTCAATTTCACTTATAGATTTTAGCCAGACATTCGATATATTTTGTTTTCCATTATTATTTTAAAATATTCCCAGTTATTATGTTTATTATGTAATGTTGGAGGCGATTATTTAATACGAAGCCTGGAATTAATTACTGCTACGACAGGAGTATGATATGATGATAATTTTAGTCCAGTTGCACTGTTTTTGAGGAACATGTTTTGCGATAAAAAACCGAGGAGTTGTGGCCGCCCGTTTGGATTAGTCAGTCGATTTTATTTGGCTACAGCGTTGATTCTCCTGTTGACAATTTTGTAGGAATCCGATTTTATAAAAGTCGTTGTTAATATCTGCCGGTTCTAGATCTACATAAAATAATGACATCGGCTCCTTTGTAACTTTATGCAAAATGGTATGTTACTGATGTTTTTACTTGATGTCCATGATTTTGAAGTCCTGTTTTACTACAGATATATCCATCGAATGATGAGCATGACGTAAAACTACCCTAAAGGCATAATTTTGCTTTAACTGATACGTATGAAAAATAAAGTATAATACATAGCTAGCTGACTGACTATATTTTCATTAACAGAAATTATTAAAATATTCAAATTCGGTAAAATATATTTTCAGGAAAATACGTAAAACTAAAATATATATTTAATGAAAAGTTCTTTAATTATATACAGAAATAAATTGGATCGTTATGACTGACTGATTATTAACAGTATACAGTATTTGTTGTAAAGTAATTAACCAATTCGGCTTGTTGATAGCGTTCCATATTTAAATAAAAAGAAGTTTTTTCAATCGAAAGGGATTTTTGTATCAAATCGGGTTGTTTTTAGCATAGTAGTACTCTCTTATTAATCATTGTAATTTGCAGGTCTGTATTACAGAATTTGAGTGAATTAACCTAATAGTGGAGGATTATATTTAAATGAATTTCATAGGCATAATTAAAAATACCTTTAATAATATGTCCTGCAGCAGGAACAAGTAATATTAACCAGTCCAGAAAACTTTCATATGTTGTTACTTGAGCGGTACGCGACCCAGAATCATAAAGCCAAACGAAATAGAACGCGAACAAACAACCCGACACTAAAATTCCACAGCTTTCCAGTCCAAGTCAAGACGAAATTAAGCTTTGCCCATAAAAGCTGGGTGAATAGGTCGTGTGGGAGTGATAGGAGTGAGGTGGTAGAGAGGGTTAGAGATATTTTGAAATACATTTTGCCTTGCGAACTGCTTGCTCTTTTCCCCCTTTCCATCAAAGTGAGCGCTCTTCGAATTCCACGCATACACGTGATATTGCTTGCGGCTTGAAAATGACCCTCACAAATAAAAACAAAACTCTCTTCTAATAAATTTAATTGATAAACGCCCTCATTTAGCAGCGAATACCAGACCGCCTCATACCCGACTACAGTTAAACTGTAAACACTCACTCCTTTCATCACTAGCGTGCCATCACCAGTAGAACACTAAACGATGATCTCTCACTCTCTCTCTCTCTCTCTCTCCATTATAATCTTTTATTCATCTAAGGCCACCGCCATTGGAATGCCTTTTTATCATCTCAATATATTCCAAGTGAACTAAACTTTTTCTTTCTTTAATTTTTTTGTATTTTTAATCTTTCGTCATTAAACTCTCATAAACAATATTTAGAGTTTTATTTGTCATGATAATAATCCGTTATAATCTTTCTTTTCACACTTTGAAATACTTACCACAAATGTGTGGCCATAAACATTAAATGAATTCAATGTATGAAATTACATAGAAATATATTCCACAAAGAAAATCTAAGTTATTGAAACAACGGTGGGCAAAGGCTGAGGAATCAGGAAACATCTGGACGAAGAAAAATGAGTGTTTGAGTCAGTGCGTAGCCGTCAGGGCTCATCCACAGAAAATCTATTGCCTGTTGAGGTCTTTGCCCTAGTAACGCAGAAACAGAACTTTTATTTCAATAAAATTAAAAATAAAATTTTTTACTGCAGTGCAGCAAAAGATCTTTATATAGTTTATAAATAAGATAAAGCACATAACATTAGACCATTTAATTTATAGAAGTGTTGTTGTTTAGGTCATCAGCCGAAAAGCTGGTTTGAACCTCTAGAGGCTTTACTAAGTAAAATGAGGAGTGAGGTGGTTTACCATTGCCTTCCTCACTGAGTGGAAAAGTACGCTTATCAGCATGCCGGGCCCTCTGAAAAGCACAAATTTTCCACTCTGCAAATGACACCTTCACTTCATTCATTACAGGGTCTGGCTGTATAATGAAATTTATTACTTTCAGAAGAGATAACTCTGATTAGTGTATTTTACACCTCTACCTCTTTTGTTCTTAAATGATTCAGTCATTTAATTGGCTGACCATGTGATAAGAAACAGAACTATTTATTTTAGCCTTGCAACTAACAGATTGGGTGTAAATAATTTGACACTCCACCTGTCTGTTATGGGCAGTTTATAGAAGTATAAATAATAATAAGTGTAAATAGTCTATTTAATTATGATTATACTGTGACGATATTTAAAGGGAAGTGGGTTCGAGAATTCTCGAGGAGGACAGAGAATTTTAAAATGTTATTGTAAATAATAATAAGTAGTAGTAAATAATAAATAGTGTTTCCAAGAAATAGAAATATAACGTACAAATGGTTATGCATAGGAGTTTCCATGTATAGTGTAGGTAGGCCTGCTGTCGTACGGCTACCTGAAAGAGTCGGGTCATTTAGATAACTGGCCTTTTGTAACCCCCTTTATTCAATCCTAATTCGCTTAACTTTTTTTAAGATTTATTCAGTAAGAGACAGAAGGATTTTGTGTTTTTACAATTACCTATATCAAAAATCTTTTTTTTTCTCGAAATCTTTATAGCTCACCTTTATAAGCGCAACCGGTTTATTTAGTTAGTTAGTCTTGGTCTACCTGTCATTCAGTGAGCGAATTGCGTCGTGCGTTACGAGAACATTAAGTTTACAGAACGTCAACGTTACTGAGAATTGTCTAACGTTTATTTTGTATAATTTGTAAGTGGTATATAGTTTAATTAAGTGCGAGTTAAGTTCATTTATTTTCATTATTTATTTAATTGTTATAATTGTGATTCACTTGTAGATTTAAGAGACTTAATTAATTATAATTTTTAGTTAGTAAAAAATACTTTTAATTTTAAACTATAGTGTGATAATTTTACTTATTCTACACAGATCGCGGAACGAACCTTAGAAATAAGTGTCACAATATTTTAGAAAATTATCTGGAATCTCTGTAATACTACGGAGATCATTCATAAAATAACTTTAAAAAGTTACATATATTATAGATGTAAGATTACACGGATAAGACATAATAAGTCTTATCCGTGAAATCTTCGTTTAGATATCTAGATTTAAATAGAAGGAAAGTGTACATAATCGAAATAGTTGGTAATGGAAAATAATAAAACCTTTCTCACGTGTACTGACTACATTTACTAAATTAATAATACGATTCTAGAAAATTTACTTCTACTGCCTATTCACGATTATAAAAATCCAGTTGAATAAAATACAGTAACTTTAAATGAAAAATTCTGATTTCAAATTAGGTTGTAATGATATTTATAAGCACACAAATAGAAAGAGCATTGGATTTAGGAGTGCATTTTTAATGGTTCAAGTCATGCTGTTCAGAAAATGGACTTTCATAAGTACGAGCATACCTTTATAGTGGGTGGAGGGGAAGATCCGCATGGGAAGATACCCACTCGTACATACTCCAGTTTAGTCGTGCTTTATGCAGCCTTGAACCTTTCACTCGACTGTCCCGCGCGCTTCTGAGAGCTGGCTCGCGTACTTCAACACACACCTAGGGCTCGTGTTCAAATAACACCTACGTGTCCCCTGCTCAACAGTAGGTGAATATGACGAGCTGGTATAAATCAGTTATTGGGCAAATTATTTTATTTCCAATACAGAATTAAAAACTCGTAGTCCTAGAGGTGGTGTACTTACCGATACGCGTTAAATCTTTCTGTCAAATATGTTCAACCGTAAGACTCTTCAAAGCGTGCAATTTTAAAATTTATTTGTCTGTAAACTTTTATATAGACTTCTTTATCGACGTTAAAAATTGACTTAAGTTCTACATAATGAAAGGTCATTTAAAAAATTTATGTGTTTGTTGTTAATTCCTGCAAGCCGTAACCTTAAGTTATGAATAATTATCAAAACTAATATTGCCATCAACGTTGATAATTTGCTAACTTAGTCTGCAACCAGTCAGAATGTATGGAAATCAAACACACGGAATAGTTAAACCTATATAGTGTAGTAACTGACTAATGCAATGATCTCAATCGAAATTCTAATTTACCTGTAAACATTTGCAAATTATTATTACCTATTTCTGTTAGTTAATGGTATATTTCATAAAGTGTATCGTAAGTTAAGATAAATTTAACTTTAAAAATCTGGTGTGAAATACTTACACAACTTTTTCTTGCCAATGCAAATAATGAATAATATAACGTTATATTAGTAATAAAACATTAGAAATAAACAAAAAACTAATTTCAAAAAACCTAAACCTTATTTTAATCATGAGTGAATGATGCAAAATGAAACCCAACCTTAGTTTGGTTTAATATTAAGGAAAATCACTCTTTGACGCTAAACTAGGCTTTGTAGAGAAAAGTGCGTAAAATAAAATTTGTAGATCTTTTAATTTTCTATATATCTGATTAAGTACACTTTTGTCGTTAAATGCATACTAAGGCGGAAGTCTTAAAAATTCCACTGTTTTGCACTATTCTTAAAAAAAACCCCAGAAAATCACTAACTACCGCTAAACTAAACGTTATAGGCCTACAAAGAAATATTTGAAATAAACGTTGTGGATTTTAAAATTGTCTACAATTACAAACACCTTTGCCCTAAAATGCATACTAAGGCTGCAATCTTACAAAAAAAAAAAAAATTTCGGAGGGAACAGCCTCCCCAAGAATTTCAGCAGATATGACGCCTACGGTATCTTGTAGACCATACAAAATATAGTAAATGAGGCGATTTTTAAAAAAATTGTAGGAGCCTTTTTTGAGAAAATCGCAAAGAAGTGAAAAATGACATGTATAAACTATTACTTCGGGTTGACCGATTTTAATGAAAATGTTTGTGTCGGGTCTGGTGGTAGTATCAAACTTAAGTTTCAATTTTCAACTTCACACGATGTTCCGTTCTTGAGATACACACACACGCACTCACACACACACACACACACACACACACACACACACACACACACACACACACACACACACACACACACGCACACACACACACACACACACACACACACACACACACACACACACACAGACTAAACGCTAAAAACATGTTTTTTGGGTTTAGGGGATTTGAAAACGTGTATATCCGGTGAAAACTTGATTTCGGAAAATCGACATAAAACAATTCTTTCGTTCCTATACATTCATATACGCAAGAGAAAGTAGAAAGGAATCTTAGACGTGCAATCAACACATTGCAGCTCAAGAGGAATACCAACAGGACGATTAAAACGGGAAATAAAGCAGAGATATTTTTAGAAGTCAAATAATAAAATCGTTTTTATTTTGACTCCAGAGCCCCGCTGCTTGGCGGTTCTCTTTTTTAAGAATATCATATTAATCTACAATTTGTGACGCAATTTTGGAAAAAAATAAATACAAAATTTAAAACGAAAACGTGTTGAAATATACTGATTATTTTAAAAGCTACTGAAACTGATGCATGATTTTTTATACTTATTTTGTTTACAATTATATAAGTTTTACACTAAATATCTATAAGTGTTTGAACTAAGTAAAGTAGTCAACAAACTATATCAAAAAACATTCCGGTTATTGAGAATCAGGTTGGTTTTGTCTTATATGTTTTCAGAAATACTTTCAAACTAGGTCTACATTATTTCACACTAAATTAACACTAAAACTACACACATTAACTAACTACTGTATTCTTACACAAAATTGTAGCCCTTGAAAGCACTACTATTACTGCTATATTACAACTAGTATTTACTGAGTAAATGTGTAAAAATATATCCTGGATTGTTTTAAGTGCTATCTTTTTCTTATTAGAAAATACGAGTACAAAGATATTAGCGAGTTCTAGGTGTAATAAAAACTTGATATATTGCAATCAATAATAATATCTGAGCTGTGTATTAGATAAAAATGGTTTTATCTGATAGAAGAATTTTGGTTTAAGGTGGAAAATATTTTTTTTTAAATAATAGTTTTAAAAAAACATTAGGTAGAATGTAATGTGTTCTATAATTAGGGTATTTAAGTTAGTCATACTTTTACATCGACAGCAAAAATTAACTTTATTTGTGTTTAAAAATTCTTATATAAACATTTTATTTTTTTGACATATTTAAAATTCCTCACCTCACATTAATCATATATCCAATGTTCTTCATACTTATACTCCTTATTATTTTAGTGTTTCCATAACTAACGTAAAAAAACAAAAAAGCCCTGTCCTCATAACGGCCAAATGATTGTTTGTTAGCTTAAAAATATTTGTAATGTTGGTGTTAAGCACAATCAAATACTATCAAAAATGATAAAAAACATGTTTTCACATACGATCGTACGGAAATTTTACATTATTTTATATATTTTTTGGTAGGTAAATTGGTCATCACATACCATGTCTGTAATCTTCTAGAATTACTTAGTTAAGAGTATGATGGAGAGAAATGATGATTAATAAACGTTTACGAATATTTTAAGCTAAACTCACTTAAAACGTATAAGTATTAAGTATAGTAATTAAGCATTAAAATGGGAAATGTTAATCATATAACTAATAATAATTTGGGTTTATAGTAATATTGAATGACCATTTGTAATGCAATAATCGTTTGAGTAGTGGAGTAAACCTGAGTGGATTAAAAATAATCGGTGTTATTTAATTACAACTGAAAAACGGTAAATAATTTTAGAATATTCAAAACGAGAAAACAAAATCCTGTAAAAACCGGCAGAGGGAAAAATAATCACTTTCAAAAACAATCAAAGAGCATTGTATTAAATTACGTGATAAATAAACAACAATAATAATGGCAACACAGAAAAGTACAACTGTATGTAACAGAAACTCAAATAAATGACGCGCAAGTAATTAAATATTTCAGCGAAACACTACACCCACGTCACTACACATCGTCACCATAGCAATCTAAATACAGTGTTACCATGAGAAGAATCTATTGACCCTTGTTTTCACAACCGATCGCAATTTTCAATTACGTATCCATTTGTTTCTAATTTAAATTGGAAAAACATTGATAGAAATATTTTTCATGTATAGCAAAAAACAAAAATCATGTAGTAGATTTATCTTCTGTTTATTCTACACAAAATCCTAAATTTAATATTATAAAACTTCATCGAGTCACATAAATGGCAGCAGAAATTATAAGTTCAAATTGTTCATAAAATAGTTATATTGTAAAGAATAACTTTATTGTTAATGCTTTTCGGCCAGGGTTTTCTTAAAATACATATCAATAATTGCAATTTTAATTAAATTTGAGTGTAATTAATCATTCATCAAGAATACCCAAAGTACTTTATTAAAGAGAAAATAATTTCTCCTTAATTTTAAAATAAATCTTCAGGGAGACTAATCCATCTTCTGTCCTACACATATTATGCATTTAAACATACGTAGATTATTACACTTAAAAAAATCTGCTGTGAAACACTCACACGACTTTCTCTTTTTAATGCTAATAATGAACAATATAACCTTTCATTAGTAATAAAACATTAAAAATAAACAAAACCTTATTTTAATCATGAGTGAATGATGCAAAATGAAAACCAACCTTGCTTTGGCTTTATAATAAGGAAAATCACTTTTTGACGCTAAACTACGCTCTGTAGAGAAAAATGCTAAAATAAAAGTTGTAGATCTTTTAATTTCCTATAAATTTAATATGCATTTTTGTCTTAAAATGTATATACTACGGCGGAAATCTTAAAAAATCTATTCTTTTTACAGATTTTTAATGAAAAAGAAAAACAGAAAATCACAGATTACCACTAAACTAAATATTATACAAAAAAAGATTTGAAATAAAAGTTGTAGGTTTTTAAATTTTCTACAACTTTTATTATACACTTTTCCTGTAAAATGCATATTAAGGCTGCAATCTTAAAAACAAATCTTATTTCTACGAGGGAACAGCCCAAGAATTTCAGCAGATATGGCGCCTACCGTATCTTGTAGTAGAGCATAAGAAATGTAGTAAATGAGGCGATTTTAAGAAAATCGTAGGGGCCGTTTTCGAGAAAATCACAAAGAAGTGAAAAATGACACGAAGAAACTAATACTTCAGATTGACCGATTTTGATGAAAAACTTTCGTCTCCGGTTCGGTAAAGGTATCTAAATTAAGTTTCAAATTTCAACTTCGTACGATTTTCCGTTCTTGAAATAAGTATTTTGTTCACACTCACACACACACATACACACACACAAACGCATACCAATCGCTAAAAACATATTTTTTTGTGTTCAGGGGGTCTGAAACGTGTATATCCGGTGAAAACTCGATTTGGAAAACCCGACATGAAAACAGTACTTCCGTTCTATGTATTCATATTGGCAAGAGAAAGTAAATTTAATAGCCTAAAGTTATTCAAGAGTTGTAAAACCTTTATTGAATTCATAAATAACGGGTTATTTCATTAGATGGTAGGCCTATATTAAAAATAATACATACTATAAGTCAAAATAACTTATTAAATATTCAAATACTTTTTATGGACATACTGTTTCAATTTTGATTATCGAATGTAATATGCTCTAGGCTTGTGAAACAGTTACATTTTAAGCGTACCGTCGTAGACGTAGAATTGGGACATTTTATTAGAATTAATACTGGTTTTAAATTTAGTCCCGCTGACAGGCATGCTATTTTGTTAATTTTTTTATAACATCATAGGCAGATTAGTGGTATTCAATGAGTAATAATCCGTAAATTGAAAAAAACTGTAACGAAGTTAATTGACATTCCCTTATAATTATTAATCGTTAACCATTTGTTTATAATTAAATAGTCAGTGAAATTCTGTGAACAAATAAAATAAATAGTTAAAGTTAAATTACAAATGTTGAACAAAAAATACAGTGTATAGATAGAACATGTAGGGAGAAGGGTTTTTGTTATTGTATAAGTTATATGTAATTGTATTTAGATAGTAATAAAATGTACTTCATTAAATAAATGGAAAATAGTTTCAGTTCGTTTTACAATTTAATTTATTCAGGCAGGAGAAAGAGGGACAATACAATGCGGCCACTCTAAGTAGATTTCAACTGAGCAAAGCAAAAAGCAGAAGATCGATCCGCACTACAGAGTAGTATGGAGAGGGTTGAAGAGGGAAGAGATGAAGAAGGTTAGCGTGGAGGAGAGGAGAATTGGTGCGGGGTGGCGGTCGGAGGAAATGGAAGAAGAGCAGCGCAGTGGCATTGGAGGGTAGAGAAGGATAACACAACAGTAATTGCAGCCCGCTGCCAAGTTTGTTCATTAAAAAGGACTTAACTGTTCCCGACTATAACGTAATGGACCGTCCGCTTGACATGCTATATTTCAGCAGTATTGCATCTCCCAATCTACCCTTTCTTCGTCATACATTGTAACAGGACTCCCTCCAGCGTTGACACCGCGGACCAATTAGACAACTTATCGAAAATTTAGTCGTTCTAGATCTCCTCAGCAGAAGGCAATTGGCTGGACGCTAGAGGCAGCAACAGTAGAAGGAAGAAGTTGGCGCACGCACACACTTGCCGCACAATGAATTTGTTTCTACCCTCAAGGGAGGCTGGGAACTCGATTAGATGATTACAGGGGTAGGTATTTCTTTATTAACTTGTAAGTTACTGAAAAGCAACAGCAGCAAAAACCTTTAACCCAACGAATTCACCTTTAAACCTATAATTATTAAACTCTAACATCACTTAGAAAATATTGTTATTGCACTCTTGTAAAAATAATAAAAACATGCAGTCGTATTGTTGTATTTAGAAAATCTGATTTGCCAATTTTGTAATTGTTTATTTTTGTATAAGCTATTAAAAATATGTAAAAATTGGTACCTCATTACGTGCCTCAATCTTTCATTCATAAAGTACATGTTATGTATCGTCAAAAAATAAAACAATTCAGATTTCTTGTAAATACCTAACTTAAAACTGTAAAACGATTTTCCAGGAAATATTTTCTTTTCAAAGCAACATTTTAAGATGATAAACCTTCAATAAATAATTTACAATAACAATATAATTATGGTTGATATCGTAGACAGCAGAAAAAACTGATTGCATCACATAAAGAATAGAAGTATTAAAAACATCAAGAAGAATGATTAATAACATGGAGTATTTATTTCTTATAATTGCGCTATTTATCGTCATTTTCTCTTTGAAATTATTTACACAAAATATTCAACATTTTTATATGCAGCATCAAATAATTGGCAATGAGAACAAGTTAAAAGTCACTTCGGCGGCTTAGTCTGCTGACTGATCGAAGGAATAGCCGAAAGTTTCCTGATAGTTTGAATAAAAATCCAGGTTCCAGGAAGAGTCTGGGAAAAATTTCTCAAGTTATGACATAATATAATATTCTAAAATCTATTACAACCACTTGTGTTCATTTTATAAAGCAGCTGAAACGATAATTGACTTAAAATCTAAATAAGTAATACAACATAATTTATGGCAATCCCACAAATAGTGTTGTGTATTACATATTTATCGGAATTACATTATTTCTTGCGGAGGGCACCATCCATGCCGTAGAAAAGGATTCTACCATGAAGTCACTTAGTGTTGTTTTTTACTTAAATGCTATGCGTACAAAAATTAAAATTTGGTCACCTTGGAATTCATGTTAGAATCCAGTCGGGAATATGTAAAAAATTCAATTTTTTGAAACATTTTGTGACAATATTGGAAAGGATAGAGTGTTCGAGAATGACCGAGAGTTTAAAAATGTTGACGTAAATAATAAGAATAATAAATAGGGTTCTCCAAAAAATAGTTAGAAATATTATGTGTAATATAAATGGTATTTTATAGTACAGGTTTATTGTAGTACGGTTATAGTGAAAGCAGGGTAACTATTTAGATAACTGACCTTTTTGTAACTCCTTCTTTTCAATCCTAATTTGTTTACAGTAGTTAAGAATTATACAGAAGCTGTCAGAAGGATTTTGTATTTTATCATTACATCGAAAACCTCTGTTTTTTCTCGAACTCACCATTAGCTCCCCTATATAAGCGCCGGTTTGTTTACGGTCTAGTTTTAGTCTTGATATTTATGTTTGTGTTTGAGTGAGCGAATCGCGTAGTGGTTAACGGTTACGTTAGAAAGGTTAACGTTTATTCTCTATAATATTTGTAAGTAATATTAAGTAAATTGGTTAAGTTATTTATTGTACTAGATAATTATAATTAGTTTGTTATATATAAAATAATTTAATTGTAATATACTTGTAATTTTAAACTTTAGTGTGTTAATTATTTAATTTACCCAGATCCCGAAACGGACCTCAAAGATTAGTGTCACAATATTTCTAGGCAATTACCCAAAAAGAAAAAACGAAAATTTTCTTTCTAATAGTTTTCCATTTCATTTGTTGTACAATAAAACCCTTAAAAATACAAGAGGAAATTAAGTACAGTACATTGTGTATTCATGCCTTACAATAATTAAACGCCAGGGTTTGAACAAAGCCTTTCTTGCTGTTTACTTATTAACACTTATAACAAGTTTATTCAAAAGTAGTACAAAATAGAACAAAAATTCGTTAGCTTAACACAAAAGTTAATAGCAAACTACTACGAAATGAACATTTAATTAAAACAAATTACGGAAACAGTAGATCTAAAATTATAATAATACTAGCAAGCACATCTTTAGCTAAAAACTATGATAAATAACTTATAATTTTATACAAACGTATTTTATTAGTTAATTAAAACATAATATTTATTCAATCAGTAGCAAGACAAATTCTGTGTTTTTTCATACATCTTAAATAAAGACAAATTATTATTTAAGTTTTTACAAAGAATTTAAAACCCTTGTTAACCCAAAGCAATATATAGCCTATATGAATACGATTCAAGAGGAATTTGAAAAAATAGTCAACTATTAATGTAGTCTTTTCGGAAAAAAGTCCTTTAGAAATTACTGATTTGAAGCTAGTTTTAAAAATGGCAAAACCTAATAAAAATAAAATAAAATAATAATAACAAAAACTAATAATAATGGTACAGGCAAGTAGGCCTATATCACTTGACTTACAACCATCACTAGAAAGCTGAAAAATATTTGCAAAAGTTCATTGACTGATTCATGGACACATACGTTTTATTGTAAATGGTAATAGTTTAAAGTAAGAAATTTGTTCAATAAATCGAAAAGTATTGCATTCTGATATGATACTATACGAACAAAAATGAAACTGAAAAATTAAAATTTTCTTACCTTGAATTTCATGTTAGAATCTAGTCGGGAATATGTACAACATCCCATTTTTTCACCAACATATTTTTAGGCAATTTACCCTAACAAAAAAACAAAATATTTTCTTTCTAAACGTTTTCCATTTCAGTTGTTGTACAGCAAAAAAATACTTTTAAAAAATATGCAAAATAATTCGTCGCATAAGTTTTAAAATAAAATGTTTTGTAACATTTTAATGATTTTTAGAACCTGTTAACATGTATATTTTTAAATACCAAATTTAAGACGCGTTTTTAAAACTTGATGTACTACTTTCTTCAGTAAGTTGGAGCTTGCAGTCTCCACTGTTATTATATAATATCCCTTGGTCAGCGTCTTATATATTTTTGCTGAATATCGTTCTAGGGAGATACTGTGTACCCAGCAATGAAACTACTGAAGAAAGGTGAAAACGAAAGCTTGTTAACACTGAGCTATGTAAACAAAATAAATTTAGTTTCCATAAAAGGTTCTTTTACAAAGAATAAAGTTAGTTATCAAAAGTAGAATACTCTCATTCTTTATTATAACTATAAAATAAATTTAATGTACTGAAACGACCAAAAATTAAGTTCAATGATTCACCAAAGTGCAGCTTAAAGACAGTTAACGAAGCCGCCCTGATAATACCATCAGGAAACTTATGCCAATGATTGACCACATAATAATTGTCATTTTTGGCCAAAGATTAAAAGATAATTATTTTTTTTATAAAACGGACTTTTTTTATTGAAATACCCACAAGGTACAAGTATTGCCAGCCTACGAAATTTGAATGTGATTGAGTTTTTATTTTTTTTACGAATGTTTTATATTTTAAAAATAAACTTTGACTTTGAATGGTAATTGGAATTTTATTTCTTTACGAAGGTAGGGCCTAATACATTTAAAAAATATAGTTTAAGAAATAAAAAAAATTAAAAATAATATTTTCAATGTTTTAAGCTTAAAATATTTAATCCATTTTAATCTGTCGAAAAAGAAACATGATTCTACGCTACTCAAAATTCGTAAAACAAAATATGAGGGGAACATTAGGGCAGTTTAGCTGTGGCAGACCTGGGAGTCATAACGCTTCATAATGGGGTATTTTACAGCGTAAACCATAAACTTCGGTCCAGCGCAGCCATCACATCTATCAAACAAATAGAGGGAATGAGAGACAGCGAGAGGGTGGCTGAGGGAGATGGCTGACGATAACGAAGAAAATAGAGAAAGAATGATAAGGAACCGCCAGTGGTGGATGGGGAGGAACTGCGATGCGGTATTTATGGGCCCACGACAGAGATCGTATAAAACTTTCAGTATACTAGTCCTTCAATAACTTGAGATGTTCGCTAATTTATATACTTCGGTAAAAAAATATTTCACAAAAGAAATGCTTAACAAATAACGCTTTCAAGTAATCTCAGAATAGTTTTGTTTGCAAACCGATGGTTGTTTTAAAACGATTGATTAGTAAATTTTATGAATTTACTAATTACCGAAAAATTTTCACATGAAAAATTATTACATTATTCAACTCAATTGCTAATTATAATAATTTTAGATTGAGGAGTCAAACAGCGCAGCTTTTCTAAAAACTGTTAATTTTTAATTGTAACACTTATTTTATGTTTAATAACCATTTATGGCATTATACCTGTTGTAGATATTCGTTATGCCAAAAAAAAAAAAAAAATATAGCTGTGTTGTAATGGTCAGTGCAACTGGTTTCAACGCCTGGAGTTCCGGGTTCCATTCTGATGAATTCAGCATTTTTCATCGCTTATATTTACACTCGTCATTTTTACCCTTCATCAACTGAATTAGGATTAATGTGAAAAACAGATGAATGGAAAAAATGAGCAAAATACATGTTGTATCTGAGAATAAAAGCTGTTTAAAATAGATTTTGTTGACGATATAAACTTATGATTAATAATGTAAGTTAGTAAGTTTTTTTATTAATTTCTAAAGAGTGTAGCCCAAAGTTGCAATCAGCTAAATTTAGAATAATGAGCAACCCCATGGCGCAAAGAGATGAAAATGATATGTTTGACGTGTAAATGTGCTGTAGTCTTGTAAAGGCTCAGGCCGAACATTCATGAAAGAGTACGGTTAATTGAACCCCAATGATAAAAGTAGATTATCGGTAA
Organism: Catonia carolina; assembly: GCA_035578175.1. Classification (NCBI taxonomy): domain Eukaryota; kingdom Metazoa; phylum Arthropoda; class Insecta; order Hemiptera; family Achilidae; genus Catonia; species Catonia carolina. The sequence goes on along the minus strand of JAQMRL010000001.1, from coordinate 144,037,848 downwards.
TTTTTTTGACAATTTTAACGACAGATCTCTGAGGTTATCCTATATTTCTTAGGTTATCCTCGAGACAAATCCGTGCAATATATACATAAAATCACACTTCATGGTAATGCGGATGTAGTATTAGTTTCAAATTAAACAATTCACTTAAAACAGAAAATGGTTTTCCTGCAGCACTTAACCATAAAAACTGTTTTTGAAGTCTGAGTTCAACTTTAGTTTAATAGGAGCGTATTAATGATACGATGAAAATATTTTTCTTTTTGTAATTTTTCGTTGGATTGAAATTCATAAAATTACAGAGACTACATTTAATTTATGCTCATAACAGACAGGGTGGAGTGTAAATTATTTGGACTTAATGTGTTAGTTCCAGGGCTACAGAAAATAGTTCTGTTTCTTATAATATGGTCAGCCAATTAAATGACTGAAGCGTTTAAAGACAGATGAGGTAGAGGTGTAAAATACACTAGTCAGAGTTATGTCCTCTGAATGTAATGAATTTCATTATACAGTTAGACCCTGTGGTGATTGAAGTGAAGGTGTCATTTGGAGGGTGGAAAATATGTGCTTTTCAGGACCTGGGGCGTGCAGATAAGCATACTTTTTCACTCAGTGAAAAAGGTAATTATAAACCACTTCACTCCTTGTTTTACTTAGTAAAACCTCTAGAGGTTCAAACCAGCCTTTCAGCTGATGACCTAAACAACACATTTAATTTATGAATAAAAATTTGCAGATGTCTGTGCAACATAATTTACCAATATTTAACCCTAAAGCTTGACTCAAACATTTTTAAGAAATTCAAAAACAAAAAATAGCTTCAAAAATAAATGTGAACTAGGTACTGTTTTGTAAAGTGAATTTTGAGAACGATGTTAGTATTTTAAGGTCATCATATTTTTTTTTATCAAAATACAAGATGTAAAGAACTAATTCGGTTTTTGTCAAACAGGATTCTAATTAATTTTCCCTATAATTATACATATTTGTATCTTTTTGATTTCATTGTAATTTTCTAAATATATTAAATAGTATAAAATTCTGAAGGAGCTTTTGTGGTGTGAAACTTTGATTTATAGCAGACATTTGTATACTAATCAGTTACTGTCATGGAACATCAAAACCGACATTCGTAGAATGATGTGGTGGTATAAGGAAATGTTACGAATTCAATGACCCTATATTTTAAATACAGTAAAAATTACTGCAAAAACAGTGATAACACATTAAATTGGATACCGAATGAAATTAACTTAAAATTGACAACTTATCTGAAAAATTTTATTTCATGTACATGATTAAACAGATATATACAACAGATAATCGAGCCACCACGTACTAGATACCATCTGCATTCAGTTAAGTTTTGCACGATAGATGAAATGGAGCATCAAGGGAGAGAAGAGATGTTTTTCTAACTCAATCTCTCTCGAAAACAAAGCACACATCTACACAAACGCAGTCTCACGTAGATACTACACCCACAAACACAACTTCGTATTTTTTCTGGCTGTTGGTAATTGCATTACACGTACACTGGCCGCTATTCAAGCCCCAAACTAATTCACTTCCACTGGTAGCACTTCATTTAGCGTTTTAATTCACTGCTGGTTTTATGAAGTGCCTCCTACTGTTGTATTCTATTTTCTTCTTTCATGTAAAAACTCTATAACTCATTGCCACCAAAATACATCCTGTTGTTCTATGTTGCCCACATTTATTACCAGCTCTGAAAAACTTTTAGTGTAATAAAATACTGCAGTTATAAATACATTAGAAATAAATAATACCTAAACTCCAAGAAAATTTCAATTAATTATTTCTGTCTCATTCAGTTCTTAATGTGTTACACAATTTATTTTTTTAATATTGTTTGCACACGCATACAAAGCAAAAACCGCGTAAAAATTACGACTTAGCCGACTATATTACCTATTATAAATTAAACCGCAAAGTTAAAAATTTTATTCATAAATTTGTGATCATTGAACAATAAACGTTTACAAAACTATTGTCTCCTGAGCAGCCCGGTCAGTCAATTAATAGAAAGACGTTATAAAAATGTTAAGCAACGCCAATTAGACCAGCTGGTTTGAATTGTGACCAACTAACACCCAACTTGAACAAATACCACTGGTATCCCCGTTTGACTTTAAGCGAATATTAAATTAAATGAGGCGAAAAGATTCAGTGATTGTATATCATGTACAGTTCCTGATAAAGAAAACACAAATATAACAAATATACTAGACCTATAGTTGCAGTGTCCTACATTCCATCTCATCATGTGGTCTTGGGTTCGAATCCGATTTAGGCACGTCATATTTTCATACGTTAAAAAAAATCATTTCATCCTTCACCGTCTGCATTAGCAGTAATTGCAGAACAGCCGGACGTTAAACAAAAAAAAAAAAAATCCATTCCATCACTATGGTCTGACTAATCCACTGAACTCCTTTTATTTTCTACCTAGTTATCTTCACCTAGTTTTCCTGGATTTCTCCTATTGTTCTGAGCGGTCATTCTGTAACTTTCCTAGCCCATTTTTGTCCTTTGTTTTCATAAGGGCAGGTCATAATGACCTGACTATTTCCAACTATTTCCACTTAAATTTACTTTGTTTCTCTTTTATCACTTAAGGTATCAAGCAGCATGACTTAGGTTTCTCACTTTTCTCCAAAAATTCCATTTTAACCTTCGAGGGTTTTTAAAGAAAATAAAAAATCAAGCATTAATACATATGGAAAAAGCGACTGTACTATTGGTATTTAGTCATCTTAATGACATCCACTCCTAAGATAGACTTTTTACCTTAGGTACAAGACATTGGTTAAATAAAATAAGTTGAAAGATTAAAACTTTCATTATAAAATTACATTATAGTAAATTTTGTAGGTTTTTGTACTGTAACGAACACAATTAACGTTCAAGATACGGAAAATCTTTGTTTACGTTAATAAATAAATGAAATTTAATTGTCACATGAAACAATTTTATCTACCATGTAACAATTCCTAAATTTATTAACAGTTAAAACGTCCCTTAAAATATATATTTTGTAATGTATTTGAAGTTATTAAAATTACTAGTTTCTGATAAATATATCTTAATATGTAGTTGTATGGAATAGACAGTATTAGTTAGAGCTATGGGGTACAGCTAGTTCATCAAATATAGAAATACTGCAGCACTTCCAATCGAAATGCCTGAGACTAATCACTGCAGCCCCATGGTACGTAACCAATGAAATACTACCCAATGACCTAAACCTGCCTTTCATAAAAGAAGAAATTAAACAACATAGTGAAAAACATTTACAGAAATTATAAGACCATCAGAATCCATTAGCGATTAACCTCCTCGACAACAGCGAAGATTCTCCAGACTGAAACGTTTTAAAACACTAGACTTACCTCTACGATTTACTTTACAATTTAAACTTTTTTTTCTTTTCCACTTCAACTTCTAATCATCGTCATCTCATAACAGACACCGTTATCATCTCTATCATCGTCATCATCTCCAGCTTCACAAGCTTTTTGATTCGGGGTCTTGATTCAGAGTACATCAAGTTTAGGTTTTGTATTATATACAAAACCTAAACTTGTACCAGTAACATTTAATATGCACACATATATATTTTTCTACATATTTAATCTTGTTGAATCACACAACTGAGAGTGGTTTTTATTTTATTCTAAGGTTTTATTTTAATTACTCAGATTTTCTCGTCTTTACTTAAAGTTATTGTATTTATAAACTGATTGTAAAAGAAATACACTGTTACAAAAAAAAAAAACTCTATGAGTGGCAGGCACATCTACTTTTTTCATTTATAAAAATGATGAATATTTTAGAAAAGGTAACATTCGTTTTTCAGAATATTCGGTAACATGATAAAACAGAGCATTTAAATGAATAATTTTTTATTGGTTGATGTTATTTTAGAATAAAAAATTTACTGTATTATCAATTTTATAATCAGCTATTTAAAATCCCACTGTTTTAGTTTTGATAGCATTTAACAGAAAGACAAACTTCTAATTTAACACAAAATACAATAAACGATAAATAATATCAAATTCGTTAGATAAAACAAGAATGGAGATGGAAACGCTATGTAGAAGTACAGTATACGCAGAGAAACGGAAGACGTTTGCTATTTTGTTACCGATGTTACAAAAGTGAATTGTAACAAAATACTCGTACTTATCACGTTCAAGATGAGAATAACACCATTGTGTGTGCTACAAGAAGTTAGGAAAGTTTATGTTTAGGAACGTTCCATCTCTTTATGAAATATGATACTTGTATCCTTAAACTTACACAACGAAGAAGAAGACATACACAGTGTATTACTTACAACTAAAGTTCACTTATACTTATAGGCAAGCTATAATAGTACGCCAGCTGCGGTGAAGGACCTACTTACTTCTACTTTATAAGTACAGTAACATTTAATATGTAATTTAAGCAACGAGCCCTTCACAACTTTAAAGTTATAACAACTTATAACAGATACGTCCTTCGAATGTAATTTTAATGCATGGGTGTACATATAAGCATTCACACAAGTAAATTAATATTTAAATAACAAAAGTTATAAACCGTTTTTCGAAATACATCCACACAACTTCGTTCAACTTTAATGACCTCGTTTGAAGAAGGTACTTTCTTCCCTCGTGGAAATTGAAGGGAATAAAAAATCAGCTTTTTCATCCAGAAGTAGCAGTCTTTTAATTCAATTTATTCTGTAACATGATTTATTAAAATCGTTTAAAACAAAAACGATATTTTTACGGGTTCACTTTTACTTTTGTACAGAAAGTAACGTACAGTAAAATGTACAAAACAAAATATTTGTGGTTTTTCAAAATAATAAACGATAGCGCACAATAAACGGACTGGAATGTACGCATTACGTTCCTAAACATAATATTTAAAAATAATGGCAATCCACTGCAATTATGGTGCCATACCTCCTAAGCACGGTATTACAGGTGCAGTTAACTACCCTGACAGTAGAAATATTTTTCAAGTATTGTATTTATTATAATAGTATATAATATTATTGTTGAATTTGGTTTAACTCATGTCATATTTATTTTTCATAAAATTTTGCTTGAATGAAACTAAATAATTTTTGTTAATGGAACTGTGACATCGAACTGCTTTTAGTGAAAAAGATTAATTTCAACAATCGAAAATTATCATTAATAATAATAATAATAATAATAAAATAATCTTCATTTAGTATATGTATTTTTTCATTTTTTTACCGATGCTACGGTACTTTTGAGTATGAGAAACATCTAAAGAAAATTTTCAGGTTTTTCGTTAGACAAACAAGACGGTTCCAGTCAGAGAAAAAAAGGTAAGAGACCGTAAAGTTTTGATAAATTTTTCAAAAATACAAAAGATACTTGGTTACTGGCGACTAAATCAGATAGTAGAATATTTTATTAGCTTAAAATTTATTAGTTGAAAACATTTCTAGAATTTAACTGGAAATCGAAATTTAAAATTTCTTTTATACTTTAAATAAATGAAACTTGAAGATTTTAGTATGACGAAGAAGTGATTAAATAGTATTAAAAACTGTATGTTCGTACATTATTAAAAAACAAAAACATAACAAAACTTAATCTTACCTTCTTTGAATACGCGAGGAAAAACACAAAGTTGTGTCGGAGAAACTGACGATCAATCCTCCCTCCATGACCTGAAATAAAACACATTTCATTAAAAAGTAATATAAAAAAAAAAATCTGGTGTGAAACACTCACAACTTTCTCTTGCCAATGCAAGTAATTAACAATAAACCTAACATTAGTAATAAAACATTAGAAATAAACAAAAAACTAACCTCAATAAATATAACCTAATTTTAATCATGAGTGAAAGACGCAAATGAAAATCAACCTCAGTTTGACTTAAAAATACGGAAAATCACTCTTTCACGCTAAACTAGGCTCTGTAGAGAAAAATGCTCTAAATAAAAGTTATAGATCTTTTAATTTCCTATAAGTTTCCTGTAAATTTGATTATATACTTTTTTGTCGTAAAATGCATACAAAGGCCGAAATATTAAAAAAATAATTTTTTATACATTTTCATGAAAAAAAAAACATAACATCGATAATTACCGCTAAACTAAGCGTTATACAAAAAAATATTTGTAATAAAAGTTGTAGGATTTTAAATTATCTAAACCTTTTATTATGTACATTTTTGCGCTAAAACGCATATTAAGCCGCAATCTTAAAAAGCAATTTTTACGTGAAAACAGCCTCAACAAGAATTTCAGTAAACATGGCCCCTACCTGAATCCTGAATCCTGAATCCTGGTTGAGAGGGCTAAGAAGCCCTATGATGGCGACATCGTGTTAAGGAACACCTGGTCGCTCGGGGAACAATATAACAGAATAATTGCAACCTCAAGAAATTTAGGGGGAATTTTATAGTTTAAATAGGAAATAGGATTCTGGTTCGTGGGACATTGGAACTGGGACTTGAAAGGAGGTAATTTATTTTTAGAAGTTATTTGTGGAAAATTTAAATTAAGGGACAAGTGGGTTTAAGAGCGGCTCTTTTATTTTATTTTATTTTTCAGTGGCCTTTTTTCAGTTTTGTGGGAGGCCTAATATTTTGGTGAGGGGAAGGCATGCATTTTACTGAACGTGGACTTAAGGTATAATTTAAGGTAGGGGTTAGTTTATGATTTCAGGGGAGACGGAAAGGGTAGAGTTTGGCATAATCACCGGCCTTTTTATCTTCTGAGTGTTTATTAATTTAAAATGGCGGCTCTTTTCACCGTAGTGGAGTGATTATGCATAGGAACATGGGGACAACTACCAACTGGGGGGAGTGAGTCATACAAGTAGGAGGGGCATGGGTAAATAAGAGGAATACAGGGCAGAATAAAAATGTGGCAACTCTAAATTTTGTTAAGTGGGTCATTCTAAAATTTAGATAAAGTCGTGGAATGGTAATGGGATAGAGACTTCAGGTGGGTGTAGGCGTCGGTACAAGTCCTACCCTATCTTGTAGAGCATAACAGATTTAGTAAACCAGGCGATTTAAAAAAAAATTGTACAAACGTTTTTGAGAAAATTGCAAAAAAGTGAAAAATTACACGAATAAACTACTATTTCCGGTTGACCGATTTTGATGAAAATGTTCGTGTCGGGTCCGGTAGTAGTACCTAACTTAAGTTTCAAGTTTCAAGTTTGTACAATGTTCCGTTCTTGAGATATTCAGTTCACACACACACACACGCACGCACACACACACACACACACACACACAGACCAATCGCTAAAAACATGTTTTTGGATTCGGGGGGTGTGAAAACGTGTAGATCCGGTGAAAACTCGATTTCGAAAAACCGACATGAAAACAATACTTTCCTTCCTATATGTTCATATAGGCAATAGAAAGTAGTAATACATAACTTTAGATCGACTCACTACTCAGTCAGTAACGCACTTGACGGCTTAGTCAAAAGTCCCGGTTTTGATCCCCGAGTAGGGTCTGGAAACTTTTTACAGAGAACAGCTTTTATAGTTTAGTACAGGAGGAGTTGGTTCGTTGGAGGCAAAAAATTTGATGCAGAAATTGATGTAACTAAATAAAAACGTATTATAAAATTGAGATAACTAATGCGTTTGAATTTTAATTTCATTCAAAAAGTACAAATGGGTTATATACTCGTATTAATAACGATTGTGCGATGAAACTAAAAATATATTTCAATCGATATTGATTATGAATTTTTAGGTAATATTAATAATTACAATAACAGCATATTGGATATAATTAGAAAATAATGTAATTTGTTTTATATCAATAAATGCGGAAGAAAAAGTTTTCCATATTTTTAAAAGTATGTCAACTACATTCAAAAGTAGTATTAAAAGTAATAGTAAGTATATAAATAATAAACTTTAATTTAATGCTAGCGTTGGCATACTACACAAGAGGATCCTAGTCTCTGATTAACGGCTTATGAATAATTATAATATTTACTTAAAATTAATAAACATGCAGTAAATTTAGTATACTTAGCATTTAAGTTTCTTTAGTGCTGTAACTCAAGTACTCACACTGTGTTCGTATTTTAAGTTTTGTAACGCAAAAGCAACTTACTAATTATCCAATCTCCCAGTAAAAAATTTAAACTACTGTCATGGTAGTAATAAGTAATAAGAGAAAGATTCTTACGATGCAAATTACGTTTGAGAACGTTGTGGATCAACCTTCTGCATGTTAGTTTTGATTAGGTCAAAAGATAGATTACTTAATCATATATTTTGTCTGTTTAGTTGCTCGACAATCGTGTAGTTTTTTTTTATTTATCGATGTTTTTAAAATCTGTTCCTAGAACAATAATTTTTTCCGTTTTTTGTGAATAATTTAAAATCGAACCAACGGCTTGGTTATTTGCGGCTACGGCGGGTTATGTAACTGAAACAGTGGGGTTTTTTTGGAATCAGTCCGGTGCTTCTGCTTTAGCCTTCGTATTGTACCACTGTTGTCCAATAAATTAATTGCTAAGTTATTTTTGTGAAATTCAAGCCGTTTTTCGTATTTTGTAAGATAATTAAAAATTTCTACTTAAACTGTTCAGATAAAGAGATCTTTTGTAAATATGGTTGTTTGTTATATACCTGGGCGCAGCTCGGACAATCTTTTACTTGAAACGCTGAATAATTTGGATATTGAGTTACTAGATGCGCGCCGTAACTGGACACCGTAGGTCACGTTCGGACAGGTTTGAAAAGGGTTTTATAAATTATTAAAAGTTCGTCTTAAAGCAATTATTTCGATAACTGAACCGAGTAGCCAAAATAATTGTTTGAAGTCAAGCTGTTTTTATTTCTGCTAAATGTGTGTTCTCCACTTTAGGCGTCTGTCTAATTAATCCAAGATATTTAGTTATGTCTGTGTGTAAAATTTGTGTGTTTTTGAAATTGTTATTGCTTGAAACCTAATTAAATTCTAGTTATACGAAAATTTTCTTTATCATTGCAGAGAATTCCCTTAAATTTAAATAAAATGTAATATTTAATACTTAATGAAATTTTAAAATGAACTAGAAAGATAGATGAGTGAAATGAATTATGTTGATTCTTTACGTGAAATTTAATTTCATAAAATATGAATACGAATTTTTTCAGTACACAACATCTTATTGTTCACTATCATTATTACGTTAATTTTTTTCCACTAAAAGTAGAATAATTTAACGATGTTACACCGATATATCTATGGTGTTATGGCAAAAGTGGATATGTCCACTTTTTTCAAAATTGAGTTAAGTGCACTACTGTATTGCTCATATTTGAATCTATATTATGGCAAAACGAGATATATCTACGGCTATTGGCTGCAGAGATATGGCCAATGGAAAAATATGATATGTCATTCATGTGAACTTTGTACTGTGCCAAAAACAGATATGTCCGTAACCACTTCTGCCTTGTTTAAAAAATAGTTTGATGTTAGTGGCTAAACTAGATATGTCAGACATATCAACTTTTGCCGTTTCTTTGTCACTGCTCTCTTGTGCTAGCCTCTTCAACATATCTACTTTTGGTAGTTCTTGTGTCAGCTAATTTTTACAGGTTACGTTAATTTCCCCCAAAACTAAGGTTGTTGTTTTGTTAATTTGCTGTATAAGCTTTGTTTTTCAACAAAATATTCAGAAGATCTTAACATTAAAAAAATATTTGATGAATAGAAAGCAGGTAAACTAGAGAAAGGAGAACAGCATGCATGTTATAAAACTTTTAAATCGGTTTTTAAAACTACCGGTAACAGATTAAAACTCTCAAAAGTAGATACATGTAAAACGTGATCAATATGTTTTAAAATTAAAGGAAACAAAGAATGAACTGGAAAAACAAAAAGGTGAAGAAGAGTATAGTATAATATCCACAAACAAAAAGCTGATTTTGCAGACAAATGCAAAAGAATCGATAAGGATTCTGCTTTGAAGGCACCTCAAAGAAGGGTCATAGTCTTTGACCTTCAACAAATTCTGTCCACACCTTTTCTTTAAACTAGTATAGTTCATTACAAAAGACTCCTATCCATTTACAGTTTAACAGTAAGAAACTGCTCATCTGAAAGGCTTCAGACTTTTAAGTGGCATGAGTCTGTAGCAGGAAGGGATTCAAATGATATAGCATCTTGTAATTTTAAGGAAATAATGCAACTACCAGAAGAAGTTACTCACTTAGTAACATGTTCCGATACATGTGGAGGGCAAAATTGGAACTTCAACATGACTATAATGTTCAGTTTCTCACTTCAAGAAAAAAAACCGTTAAATACAACGGACCAAAAATTTCTTCTCCCTGGATAAGTGTGATAGTGATCAAGCTAGAATGGAGAGACTAAAAAGGTTATATCTGTACCAATCAAGATAACTCTTAATTGATATCAATTTATTCAGATGTTGAGCGGTAAAAGACCATTCAAGGTTTCAGAAATGGAAAGAAAAAACTTTCTGTCTTTTTCAAGCTTACTTTCCCAAACTCTTGTTAAACGGCTCCGCGACACCGATAGGAATAAAATAAGTTGATTAAAGATTGAATGGCTGCGCTACACTTCAGGTAATTTCGATGTCATTCATTTTAATACGCTTTAAAAGAGGATGAAATGTTCAGAACCATGAACTTGTGAAAAACTAATCGGGGAAGGCCTTAGACGTATAAGAATGAAAGACCTCACTTCTACAGTGGACAAGAGGGATCAATCCACTTAAAAAGGGACTTGTTATCGCTTATTCATTCCGATTGTTATGAGTTTTATAATAAACTTACAGCTGCCCACCATGCTCCAGAATTGGACATTTCAACTAGTGAATCTAATAATGATGATTGTTTGTAATTTATTAAAAGTGTATGAATGTATGTTTTATTATGTAAGAGACAGCGCTCCAATTTAGCTAATTTTACTATCATATTATGTTAACGTAAATTGTTGTTTTTTCTTTTATTTTGAGTGTTTAATATTAAAATACACTGATTAGTTTTCTTAATTGTTTATTACCTTCTTCAGTGTAAGCTACTATGAGTCAAGTTTTTTCATTACTTCGGATTATGTAAAGAAAAATGCACGTGTTACAATACTGTAGTCATTATTATATTATTCCGAAATACTTTAAAATAACTATTATAATTTTTTTATTCCTAATTTGTGTGCGTTGTAATCTGATCAATTGAGAACAATAAGCAACCCGATGACCCAATGAGATGAAGATGATGTGTATGATGTGTAAATGAGGTATAGTCTTGTACAGATGCAGGCCGACCATTCCTAAGAAAGTATGGTTAATTGAACCCCAACCATCAAAGTACACCGGTAACAACTGTCTAGTATTCAAATCCGTAGAAAAGTAACTACCTTTACTACGATTTGAACCAGGAACCTTCGTCTTCGCGGCGACGATTTTACCTCTAGACCAACCCGGTGGGTTGTTATAATTAAACGAAAACATAAAATAAAGTAAAATTCAATCATTTACTGGCATTTATATTATTTCCTTGGAGTATTTTTCCATGCTACCTACTAATGCCATTTTTTAAGTTCTACATATTGCCAAGTTATAGAAAATGGCAAAACTTGATATGTCAGAAAATCAAGAAAATCTTGGTGCCAAGATTACATTTTTAGTTTTCTGGATGTAAAAAGTATTTTAAATTAATTATTGAATTTTATGAGTAGTTAATCGTACCAAAAAACTTAGAAACTGATTTTTCCTGTTCAATCAAACTTTAAAAATGCTCTCCTGAAAAATTTAAAAAAGTGTACATATCCACTTCTGCCATAACACCATAGATATATGAAATATTTTTGAGTACGATCAGAAACTGATAGGTTTCTGATAAGGCGTATTTCGTAGAGCAGTCAATTCTGTAATATTCTTAGAGCTTAGTGTAAAAGTAATCTCGTTTCAGAAAACCGACACAAGCCGCTTACTTTTATTTTAGAAATAAAAGTTTCGTATTTTATTATAAATAAATTCAAAAGTATTTGATATGAAAATGTTATTTTTATTCATAACAAATCCAACGAAAAATATTCTAGAATTCTATACAACCTGGTCCAACCTGATTATTTTATGCAATGTTGTAGTTTGTGGTCGATTGTAATTTATATAAAATATAAATATAAACAATTGACATTTATATTCAATACCATCAAATAGAAGCCATAAGAATACCATAATAGCTAAACCTATATAACAGTTATCAAAGAATAAAAGACAAATATGGTTTTCAGGATGACTAAAGAAAACATATTAGCGAGAAACACGAAGGCATTGTTGAACGAAATAGTTTAAAACGTCCTACTGTATATGTAATTTAAATTCAGGTACCAATCTTATGTTATTAAATATTAAAACATTTCATTTATTACCAAAAATTATTTATGAAAACTATAAGTAATATTTGGATATAAACCTAAGCCTAGTTAAAATAAGCAAACATGTACACTTCTTATTTTCCATATTGTTTTATTCAAAACGAGATCCTTTTTGGAAAACATACATTTTTATTGCTCGCGAGGCCGCTCACTGTCTTGGAAAAACAAGTTAGGAAAGCCTTTATTTTCATTTTCCCAATATTGGAAATGCAATATGAAAATGATTTCCATCCTATAAAAACAACCAATTTTGTCTTCCTATACAACTTTACCCTCTCTTCAGCTGTTAAACCATATCTTGTTTTTTTAACAAAAAATTGCCGCATTTTTTTAAATGCATAAAATGTAGAAAGTAACTTTAATATTGGGAAATTTAATGTATTATGCACAGTTGTAATGAAATCAGTAGAAATAGTAATATTACTATAACTGAATAGTAGCTTATTTTGCATTACAAACGATAATTTCTTTCGGATATCCAGATCCAAATCTCTACCGAGATTCATTATTTTTACTTAGAATAACAAAATTACACTACAATAATTTATTAAAAATCAAAGTGAAAAAATTCTTCCGTAAATAAGTATTTAATTGTTTTACATTTTAAAGTAGGTAGGTTTTTTTTTATTTATTTAACGTCGCATCAACTACAAGGTCATTAGCGACGACGTTGGGGTGTAACTGTGTGTAAAGAGGATGAAATGATTTTTTTTTATAACGTATGAAAATATGCCATGCCTGAGTGGGATTCGAACCCAGGACCACATGATGAGAGGCGAGCACGTTACCAACTGCGCCAATGCGGCCGGCAGGTACGTTTTATTATTGCTCGTAATCAATACAATATTTATAATTCTTGAATATTAAAATTTTTTGGAAATTTTCAAATGTTCAGAATACTAAAATTCTTTTAACAGCACGTCATTTGGGTTTAAAAAACACATAGGGATGACTTGCTTCAAAATTTTTAAAACCTTCCCCTATTCCTTGAGGGGGCGTAATTTTCATCTTATAAACGGAGGGTCGTAGCTAAAAAGTGCATAGGACCTTTTTTGTTCCACTGCCGGAGTACTTCAAGAATATGTAGACAAAGGTCCCGTCAGCCCACCCTTTCACGGAGAAAACTCAAAAAACCAATTTTTTTTATGCATCCGGGTTTCAAGGTATTTTATATCTCATGCCACAAGAATTGCTTTTACTTTGTATTTTTGTCTTGCGTCGTGTTTGTCTTAATATCGGCATCATTGGCTTGAATCTCGGGTTGCACCCCTCCCCAAAATTGGGCAAAAATATTTTTTCTTCGGTAATATTTATATTTATGATTCCTGAATTTTTCCATTACAGTATCCTCTATAAGTTAATACAGAATTTCAATCGTTTGGTTTTAAAGCGTATGAAACTTAATCTGTTAATACAGGATTTAAAAAAAAATTTCGTAATTGTAACTACCGAATAAAATACAAAAAGTGACACGATGATCGTACTATTTTCAATCAAATAGTTCTTACCATAAAGCATTTCTGGAGGTATGTGTATCCCATTGTGTGTTATTAGTGGAATGGAATCCAGTATGGAATGAAAAACATAGGTATGAGCAGGTTAGTGACGTCAAAATTTTAATTAGAATGACGTCATCATTAGTCACAGTGGAATGGAAATTAATCAGCTTGTATGGGCAAACAGACGGGCGAAGTGCAGGAGTAGAGCTCAGTACGGTCGGGTTCTATCCAGTCCCTATATATCTATGTATCCCATCCTTCGCAACAGACTTTGATAAATGTACCCAATATTGTCAGATGCAAGTCCTGCCCTCCAGCCCCCCTCTGCATCGGTCTCGTCTCGCTATCCTGCCTCACATTTTTGCTGGTCCTGAGCCCACACGTGTAATATATTCACTAACCACCTGACTGTCAGTACGCCCGTTCTCCGTTTGACATGCTTGTGGCAAGCCACACGGCTGCATCACATCATACACAACACACACTTACACACATACACATATGAATACCGGCAAGAAACAGTTTTATTAAAATATACTTTAACTACCGTTTCTCCGTCACTTCCTCTCAGATCCTTCACCTGAAAGTAATATTATAATATGCAGGATTCATATCCTAAGGAGGCAACTTTACTTCTCTTAGTAAAAGAAAAAGTAAAAATATATGTATGAAAGTATAACATAAATATTTTCTTAACCTAAACTTTTACTTACTCTTATCTAAATATAATAGGGCAAAAGCTTATAAATATCCGTCTGAAAAATTTGTTATTTTTTATTTAAAATGTTTATTATAATGAAGAACTACAAAAAATACCATCTAAAAGGTCTTTACCTTTATAATTCTATAACCAGTTATACAAATAATTGTAATTACAGCCTGCAATAGGTTACACATGGAGTATTCATTTTAGTGCATCAGGTTCGCTTTGGATGGCACTGTAATAAACCCATTACAGTTTGAATCCGCCACTTAAGACGATTTTCATTCTATGAAAATTATGAATTTATCAATAAAGATTATTAGTATTTAAATTAGTCATAATGTCTTTTTATGAAAATGGACAATTTTGCGTGTGAAATACTTTATCCTTATGCGATCAATTATGCAGTCCATTGTTTTAATGATATCCGAAAGGGCTACTGAACCTAAACTTACAATACTTCCTTGAAGATATCTACGAGAATGATGGGTTAAGATGCGGGTGGGTTGTTACTTAGTGGTTTCTGTTGGAACAGGAACCAATCGTTCGTTGCTTTGGACTGCATAAACAGATGTCTGCATGGTCGCACAAAGGCAATCTCTCAAAGGAACAGATTCCATTCCAGTTCACTTCAAGTCGCTTTTGAGATGTGAAGAGAAAGGGACCTGCCTTCATATTCACCCTTTCAGCCATCTACCTACCCAACCCATCGCCAGCCAATCCACGGACAAAACTCCTCACCAAGACTATTCCTTCATTTGTTTATCAATCTATATCTATATGTACGTAGGATCTGCTTAACGTTCAGCTACGTCATATCCCTTGTCTAAGTTATACGGATATCTGACAAGTACCGTAATGTGAATGCACGAAGAGGTCTTCGTGCTTTGCCAATCGCAAAATCTTCCATTCCTATCTATCATTATTTACTACAGACAACTAAATATATTAAAAAATTCTGAATCTTCCATTGTTAAAACTTCAGCAAAGAAGTTTAATATATTTCGACAAGCGAATAACATAGTAACGAAACAATTAAGAAGACTGAAACGTTATCTCCATATTAATAACATTAGATCATTGTAATTTAACGTGATAAGCCGAGTCATATTAATTATTTTCAGCAATGGCTTTTCCCTTTCTAAGAAGAAGATAATCATACATTCTTTGCAAAAAATCTGGCCACTCTCAAAGCAGTGACAACTGTATGAACTCCTTTAGGGAACATTTTTTCAATCGCATACAACAGGCTTCTACGCCAGGGTCCCGGTTCGATTCCCGGTCAAGTCTGGCCTTTTTTCATCACTCATTTTCATATATCATCATTCTCCACCATCTGGATTAGCAGAAATTGCACAGCAGTCAGAGGTAAAACCAAAAAAAGCAATCAAAAGAGCAAATTTTTGTTGTTTAATTTCTTAATTTAATCACTTATATAAATATGGAAAATTAATTCAATTGTTATTTTCTAAAATTACGGCTATTTTAATTTCTGACTTGGAAACTCAGGAGTAATATTTTTTTCTTACTTTTTATCCCTAATGTCTAAATATATTACAATCTGCTCAATTTAAAAACAATAAACAACCCAATGACCCAATGATATGAGGATAACGTGTATGACATGTAAATCAGGTGTAGTCTTGTACAGACTCAGGGAATCGTGTCTTATAGAACGAAAAGTTTGTACGATATGTTTAACATGGAGTGAATGTAAATAAACAAAATTTAAGTTTTAGTCAAAATGTTTTTGAACGAGTTAGTATACAACTATATTCTTGCAAAATATTAAAAAAAATGTATTGTAGAAATGATATATGTAATGGTAGAGTATTAAAAACAAAACTGTAAATAAAAAATATATAAGTATTATTGGTTTTTATAATCATAAAGATTACATTGATGTATAAAAAGACTATTTTGGAAGATATACACAAACTGTTTAGATACAGTTTATTGGGACAGTTACATAAAGATGGCATTACAAAATGAAAGTGTCTCTCTCGTCTGAGTAGCGTCTTCTTCTTTGCGGGTGAGAGAATGTAATGAGAATTTCCCTTCCTAACTCCCTCTGGAAAATTCATCCTCAACTCAGCCTTACTCTAGGCTGCGTGTTTACTCGGTATGAAACTTTTCTTTTTCGAGCCAGAGAAGGCTGACTTCTCTTCGTTTTCCTTATATATGTATGTTTTCGTTTGAAAATCCCCAGAGACCTCTTCCCGGATTCCAATATCAGAATATAAAAAATGCGACGGAAAAAATAACCTTCATTATAATAAGAGTTTAATATGTGGTATAACTTTGTGGTATGAATATGTGATGCATTAATCTTTTTACTTTCTCTTGCCTATATGAATATATAGGAAGGAAAGTATTGTTTTCATGTCGATTTTTCGAAATCGAGTTTTCACCGGATCTATACGTTTTCAGACCCCCTGAACCCAAAAAACCTGTTTTTAGCAATTGGTCTGTGTGTGTGTGTGTGTGTGTGTGTGTGTGTGTGTGTGTGTGTATACAAAATATCTCAAGAACGGAACATCGTACGAACTTGAAACTTAAGTTACATACAACTACCGGATCCGACACGAACATTTTCATCAAAATCGGTCAACCGGAAGTAGTAGTTTATTCGTGTAATTTTTCACTTTTTTGCAATTTTCTCAAAAACTGGTCCTACGATTTTTTTAAAAATCGCCTTATTTACTTAATTTTTTATTCTCTACAAGATAGGGTAGGCGCCATGTTTGCTGAAATTCTTGGTGAGGCTGTTTTCACGTAAAAAAGTGTTTTTTTAAGATTACGGCTTAAATATGTATTATAGCGCAAAAATTTATATAATAAAAAATGTAGAAAATGTAAAATTCTACAACTTTTATTTCAAACATTTTTTTGTATAACGCTTAGTTTAGCGGTAATTAGCGATTTTCTGTTTTTTCTCACGAAAACGTGTGAAAAATCGATTTTTTAACATTTTCGGCCTTAGTATTCATTTTATGACAAAAGTGTTTATAATCAAATTTATAAAAAATTTAAAAATCTACAACTTTTATTTAGAGCATTTTTCTCTACAGAGCCTATTTTGGCGTGACAGAGTGATTTTCCATATTTTTAAGCCAAACTGAGGTTGATTTTCATTTTGCGTCTTTCACTCATGATTAAAATAAGGTTATGTTTTTTGAGGTTAGTTTTTTGTTTATTTTTAATGTTTTATTACTAAAGTTAGGTTATATTGTTTAAATTATTTTCATTGGCAAGATTTATTTTCATTGTGTGAGTGTTTCACAACAGATTTTTAAGTAGTATGTACGTACAATAATTATTTAACGAGGACTTAAAAACAACTAGTTTCATGGTTGTTTTCAAAATAATAATAAACGACGTAAATCAGTATGTAGTTTTATCTTTTCTACAGTTTCGAATCGACTAAAAAATAATAAAATGATACGATCTAACTTTTTGTGTTCAAAAATATAATCTAACTACTATTGACCCAAAGAAATTAAAAGGTGCAATCAAAAATGATATTTTGAATTGATTAATTTCTGCCCAAGAGCAGTAACAAGACATAACAAATAAGGATTCCATTAATATAAAATAGGTTTGTTCCCTACTTTACATGATTTATATTTTTTTGTAAAAACTAAATAACTGTAAAACACATCTTTGTAGAATATCTTACACTGAACACTACATGGAGAGAATTTCGTTTACCATACAATTTAAAGAGATGAAGTTTACGAAACACACTACCTATTTAAAAACACTAAAAATTGATAAAATTTTTAAATCTTCAAAGTTAGTTTTAACTACATATTATTTTTATTTAAATAAAAAAGATCTGATTTTGTTTTAACTTTATATATTGTTGCAATCAGTCAAATAAATTTCTGCAGATAATAGATAATTTAAGAACGAAGGTAATAATTTATTGCCAGAAATGTGGGTGTGGGTTCACACTTGCACAAGATGTACATGTGAATGGAGTATCTATAGATTATGTTAGTGTAGGTATGTAATATTTTGTGTTACACTAATTCAGAGGCGTAATATAAAAACCATTACAAATTTTGGATACACATGTTGGGGGATGATTTACACATACGTACCCAATTTTATGCACGTATTCATATACATCGGAAGGAGAAAGAGAGTGGTGCAGAAAAGAGAGGGGCTGGGAAGAGAAAGAAAGAGAGAAAGCAGTCATCCAGAGTGGTTTATTGAATTAAAGAACGATATGAGTGAGGCAGCAAGTGCCTAATTAGTGTCACGAATGAACACGGGTGCAGAAGAGCAGGGAATGTCAAGTGATTAATTTAAGCTGAACCGAGCAGTACCCCTATCCCGTCTGTAAAATACAGCTCTGCACATATATTCATACGTACATTTATACACACAGCCGGTGAAAAATTGTTCGAAGGATGACGAATTGACCATTTAGCTGTCTACTATGTACGTCCTATATTCATTACGATATAAATTACAGAAAAAAAGAGAGCGCGGATTATGATGGCCATGACGGTGATGGTGATGACGATGATTGGAACGGCAAAATCGTGATCGCAAACACACAAAACTCGTGATAATTTATCAGAGAATAATCATGCTGTTGACTGCACCACCCAATTTAAAATGAAATTTATAAAAGTAATTAATTAAAGTGGATCTATTAACGAAATTGATTAATAACGCGACTCGGTAACAATCCAATAAAAAGAGTTCGTGTCATACTACTGTTTATGCAATATTATACTTAAATCATAATACGTCTCTGAATAAATTTGTATAATACATTTACTTTTGTTATCAAAAAATGATTTGTTATCTATTGCAAACGACTATGAGTGAATAAGCTTTTGTTAATTCATACAGGTTTAACTGTTCACTAAAATATTTAACCCAATCTCACCACCATGAAGATCATATGGTTTTAGTAATACAGGACAACGAATTTATTGGGTATTTTACATATCGTCACAAGTGTGTAACATAAAAAAATAGTTAGCTAATGTGAATAAATCAAATAGATCACGTTTTGTATCTAAAGGGCGTACCGGGATAGTAGCAGTGAGAAGTAGGGCCGGATAGTTATTTCGACAGTGACACTCCATTACTTCACCCGTGTGTACACATACTATTCTTTTTATGAAAGTAAACTGCCCTGGACAGCGCCATCCGGCAATGTTGAAAATGTTCAACGTTTGAGGGAAGTGAGCAAGATGTTAGAGGTCAATGGCCGACTAGTACTATCCTGCCCTACTTCTCTTTGCTACTATCCTCGAGTACAACGTCCTTAACAGGACGCAATCTATGGAATGCTAACCCTTAATTTTTTATAAAATAATAAATTAAAACCAACATATTTTTTAATTTTTAAATCGTCTTAGTTAATCCACATCTCCTTTAGCCGTTGTTTTCAATATGGTTGCATATAAGACAGGAAAATTTAATTATGATATTTAAATATCTAATTAAATAAGTCTTGTCTATTTTACTTTTAAATAAATCGGAAAATTGTTCGAGAATAAAGGATTACAATAATATTTAGATCAATGGAATTTTATCTGGGACTGACATGAAAAATTTCTCCACTTTGTGTTACGAGTAACGACAAATGTTAAACTTTACTTTGTCAATATTTAAACTTCTCACCAAAATTCTGGTATTTTTTAAAATTAAACATAAATTATTTAGCAATTTATTAGTAGCAACAATATTAAGTTTCTTCTTATAGGTTTATACATTAATATACAGAATAATGTACAGTAAACTGGTATTATTCGATGCATGCAGAATATTGTCGATGTTTTAATAAACATTGCTAACCAAAGCTTTGTGTCGACAAAGGCCCGGAGTGTGGGTCCATTATATTTGCATTTCCTTTATGGTCCCTGTTTCCCTGAATACAATCGCGTTCATCCAATTTACATTCCCTGTTAAAAAAAAAAAAAATGGGGAGGATCAATTTCAATTCTATTGTCGTATTTTCTTTTCTGTTTAGAAATTATTAAAATGATTTCAATTTTTTCATTTAAACATAAAACAGTTCTAGCCTCACTGTAAAACTAAGCTTTAATATGATTGAAAAATTTGTAAAATCTAATTACAACAGATGTAACAACAGTAATAAACATATAATTTATAACGAGAAAATTTGAATTCATTTCCTGTTCCTTTTTTGTTCCTTTTTAATCTTTCTACTCGCACAAGTGAAAAGCTTTTTGCATTCAGTCAAATCGAGCAACATGCACGCATCTGTACGAACGTATTATTTAATACAATAATTTATAGTACTACTTACTGTTTTTATGCATTATTTAATTCATAGTTGGATAACTATATTTTAAATTATACTCGGTTCACTAACGCTTTTTCTAGTCTTCGTAGATCAAGTCATATGTCAACCACTTAAAGTATTAAAGTACGCCATTCTCACCCGCACGTAAATAAGGTAATAAAAAGGTAATAAGGTATAAGGTAAAAAAGTAATAAGGTTTAGAATAAAATTTTCCCCAGTTAGTTATTTTTTTTTTTTTTTGTTTAACGTCCGACTGTTTTGCAAATTACTGCTAATGCAGACGGTGAAGGATGAAATGAATTTTATGTAACGTATGAAAAAATGCCTTACCCCAGTGGGATTCGAACCCAAGACCGCGTGATGAGAGGCGAGCACGTTACCAACATCGCCAACGCGGCCGGCCCCAGTTAGTTAGAAATGCGAAAAATTGCAAGGTCTTCTACAATATATTTTTTAACTTTTTATTTTATTTTCACATCTACGACTAGAACTACCGAAAAGAATAATACAATAGGGAAATAATGACTTTAACCTTTATAGGTCTTTGGTAAGTATACTTACCACTGGCAATAAGGTCGATGTTTTAAAAGAATAAGCTATGCAGTTGAACCCTATTGGCATTATACGGTTTTATAGATGTTTTCTGGTAAGTAGGCTATCCAAATTTTGAAATTAGTGCGCAGTGACCATTTGCTTAATGAGTTACACGAATGTGGTAAGGATTCATACCAGCGTACACAACCATGTTGTTTTGTTGTTACTTTTGTACAGTGCTAAGAAAATTCGAATTTTTTACGGTAAAGCATGCATTCATGCTAATATAAAGTTGATATAAAATATTCTACACATTTTTCTGTTATATAGGACTATAAGTTGTTTTAATAAGCATTCTTAGCACTAAATATTATGTGATTGTCATTTTATTAAACATTCCTTGGTAAGTATACTTACCAAAGCTTAACATAAAAAATCGTACTGTTATGGCACTAGAAATACATTATTCAAGCCCTTATTAAACAAAATTTAACATTTTACATGTATAATTTTCCCCGTAGTACTGCCCTATAAAGGATTAAATTACTTGCAGGAGATAACTAACCAGTAGAAGCGATCTAAATGAAAATAAATTTTACTAGGATAAATTGTTTGTGTTCATAACTGGTAGATGAGTGTGAAATTATTTGAACTCGATCTGCTAGTTCCAGGGCTGCAAAAAATAATTCTGTTTCTTATCACATGGTCAGCCAATTATATGACATAAGCATTTAAGAACAGAAGAGGTAGAGGTGAAAAGACACTTGTCAGAGTTATTTACTTTGAGAGTAATGAATTTCATTATACAACCAGACCCTGTGGTTAATGAAGTGAAGGTGTCATTTGCGGGATGGAAAACAGAATATGGTTTTCAGAGGACCTGGTATGCTGATAAGCACACTTTGCACTCTGGCAGGAAGGCATGGTAAACCACTTCACTCCTCATTTTACTTAGTAAAGCCTCTAGAGTTCAAACCAGCCTTTCAGATGATGACTTAAACAATATAAATTATTTATTTTATATTTCCTATATTTTGATTTTTCGTAATTTTGAAATCATGAATGATTTAAGAATGAATGGTTTAATTTGTTATTTGTACTCCAGCTTCATTTTAGACTTAATTGTGGATTCCTTGGCAAATGATTAGAATTAAGCTTCTGAAAAAGTGAATTTTCATTTGAGTCTTATTTAAATTAAAATCGTCAATAAAAATTCGAGAAGGTTCCTTTGATATTAGGAACAAGGAGGTCGTTGTGTAAAGTTTTATTCAATACGTAGCGCGTAGCATTGGTATTAACCTTAAAAACTTGGATTGAAATCTCTGATTTCGCATTGTAAGAGATTTTTGTGAACTGCTGATCTGGCTACCATACGTCCAAATAGGTTTCAGTAAAGTTTTACATGTTGGTAATTTAGAGTCTAACTATGATATTTTGTTAGACTAAATTACCAACTAATGATATTTACTAACTAATGATATTTAGATTGTCTAGAATGAAGTTGACACATTTTCGTAAATATGTTTTTAAATAATTTACGTTTAATGTTAACGACATTAGCTCCAAATTGAACGTTTAAGTGGAGTCATAAATATGGAATTGAATTTGTTTGTAATAAACCTTAACTCAAAAATTTAATTGTTAGGCCTAATAAATTATTGAATTTATGTGTTTAAATTTTAGTTATTTTTTGTTATAGTATATCTTACACAACACAACAATATACGAGAATATATATATAATTCGAATAAGTTGATATTTCAACTAAAAAAACTTTATGAACTGATCTAATCATACGTTATTTTACTTGAAATAGGACTTATGATGATTTTTGACTTATGATGTATTTCAAAACTTCACATCCCCTAGATTAGAAACATCAGAAGAATGCACTAAAAAGGTTTCCTCAAAAACTTATTTCAACTTAGGTCGATTTTGTTTTACTATCGACTTTTGTCATTCTAGGAGCTGAGGTCAGAGTGATACCTCACTACAATTTAATTATCCGTAGAAGTACTATTTAACTAAGAAGTACCTTTAAAAAAACCTTAAAATAATTACCATACTTTTTACATGCTTCACAATAATTTTATATACTGAGTTATAATGTAGAAAGAATATTCATACACAAAAGAAATATGGATTAAAATCTGTAGAAAAATATCTGCCAATTTTTTCTCCGACCATTTTCAGAAAAAGTGGTAGATGCTTTTAGTTTTTGTTTAAATAATTTAATTAAATTTTTCTATTATTTATTTTGATAAACAGTTTATGTTTTGTAAATCAGGTAGACTGGATACTCTTCTGAAAAATTATTTCGTTTCATCAGATCATTTACTTATTGTCTCCGCGTGGAGGAAGTGTAAATTAAGCTCAGTTTAATAAAAAGTACTATAGATACTTCACATAAAATACTTGAAGCTTTTATTGTGTAATAAATAGTGTTGTTTCTATTGCACCGTCAAAACGTTCTAAATTCATAAAGGACTTTTTAGTTCATTCAAATCTAAGCCTCCTAAAACACCTTTGCTATAGTGTTAGATTGACTACTGTAATCTAAATCGTGCTCAGAAATAAGATCTAAGTAAATATTATGCTGCATGTATTGTAATACATTAATAACCAGTTTGATGTAATAAATTCTGACAGTTAAATAAATTTCATACTATTTAAAAATAACAAAACTGACGTTCATAAATTCAAATAAAGACATTACGCATTCAGACAGACGGACGAAATAAAATCCAATTTTAGAATTATTAAAGCCAATTTTTTAAACAGAAGAATAATAAATGTATGCGACGTAAACAAAATGAATATGCACGGTCTGTATGTACATCGACTAACCGTACCAGTGAAGCTAGTGTATTTGAAAGAAAATTTATGAGCCAAAGAAAGCAACAAATACAGATGAGGGGTGGAATTGGAATATGTGTACGTTTAGTGAAGGAAGGGTTTGGGTGGGACCAACATACTGTGCAAGCAGAGGGTTGGCTGCCAGCAGGCTGGCTGCTGGATGTGAAGAGCCCGGTTTCCTTGCCCATTACTCATTCAAATGAAATGTAACTAGCTGGCCACGTCACTGAAAAATAACGAAATGAATCGATACTTTTCTCTTAGGCCTCGTCATGAATGCGTCGCATAGAGCCAACCAGTAATATTAATTTGCAATCGGAAATAAAAAAAAAGCCGCCAACTAACGCAAATATATTCGATGTGATGGTACAATGGTCAGTTTTACAAGATACTCCTTCCGTTATAATCCATTTCCAGTTTTATTTCTAAAAAGACATAAATCATCTATATATTAAAATTGAACACGTCAGTTTGACTTCCGGCCGATGGAATTTGCACGAGAACTTCCGCGGGCTCTGATATTTGTTACATTAGTCAATGATGGCTAAGAATCAATTTTAATAAAAAACAAAAATAACTATCAAACATTATTGTTTAAAAATAAAAAAAAGTTCTTTTTCAAACAATGCATTTTGGGTCAAAATTTACCACCTTTTCAGGTTCCTTAGGCAGTCGTACGTCATCTGGATGGTTGAACAACTCTATTAAGACAAACTTTTCTATTTCAACAGTTTTAAATCTTCTATTAAGATGAGACCTTTCAGAAAATCAATGTAATTGCCCTTGTGGTTTTTTGGGGTATGTTTCCATTTTGTATAACTTTTTTACTACTATTTAATATGTAGCTTTAAATATCAATAACAGTGATTCCGTTACTATAGCTTAACGAACTAGAGACTGCAGATGAAGGCGCAGCATATTGACCTAGATCACAGCTCAGAGCCAACTAACTTTCGTTAATCGTATCCTGCGTTGTCACTTTGTGATCCCGCTATGGATGAAAGCCTAACGAAATGGCAGCTGGAGTCCGGTGAAACAGAGTGTGACAGCGAAGGGGCAACTTCACACCCGACCTTGGCTGTTGTTGGTTAGATCTCATCTGCAGTTTTTAGTTCGTTGTGTTATAAATAATATTTCTCGTTAAACATATCTCAGATATGGGTCGGATAAAATTACCTTGGTATCAGCTTACTTCTGCAAGGATCCATTTACAGGTCATGCGTCAACCCAGTCATTCATCCCGTTAAACTCACAAAAACAAAAATGGATTACCGTTGTCACTGAAAGTAACTAGATTAGAAAAGTCACGATATAAACTATTGTCATCCGTGAAAAAAATATAGAACAATGGTTTTACTAAGTGGCTCGCAAATTGTATGACCTCTCGCAACTAGAAAAAAAAAACAGTTGAACGATGTATTTCCCAGAAATTTCAGATATTAACTCAGTAACTTATTCCTAATAAAAATGTGAAATTTTCCAACCACATTTTTTTTAATAAAGCCATTCTATTTAACGATCAAAAAGTTTAATTATTTTAATTTTTTGATAAGAAAAAAATTAAAAACTAGAATTTGGATTCAAAGAAATTAAACTTTTAGTTTTCAATTAAATATTAAAAATTATTTACTGTAACAATCAATAGATTACACAAAATAAAATTTAGTTTAGAAATCTTTAGGTACGGTATATACTTTGTTGATAACTTACTTATTAAACTTTATTAAATGTCAACTCATAATCATTATAAATTTAACACAAATTAAATTTTAATGATATTTGAATAAATCACAAACTTGCCGTAATTATGTATAAGGAACTACGGATACTAATTTGGAGAACTAATCAAAATAACTTTTAATTCAAAATTTCAGAATTTAGATTTTCGTGCAACTATACATATGAAAGCGGAAACACAGAATTCCAAACTTAGTCTTAACGTGGTATTAAACTCGCTTATTAAACTTTAGTTCATTTACAAGGAACTTCAGCTAGAGAAATAAACATATAACAGAATTAATTTTCTAGTCGAGTATTTGACGGGTTTACTCTTAAGCATAATTTCTTTAATAACTTTGTGTTTCTGTTTAAATGAGCATGAAAATTTATAAATATGCTTACAACCACAAGTAGGAAGGATCCTGTATGATATTTCAGATGAACGAAAGAGAACTCCGAAATTTAATTTCAGTTCTCGATGAAGTTTTTAATCTTCTCGTACTGAAAAGGTAAGGTATTTCTGTTCGTCAATAAAGTTACACATACTTTTTCTCCAGAACATTATTGCCCAGTAAACTAAGTTTATTCTTTAGGCCATTTTGAGAAATTATTCATAGTTTTCAAATGCGGCACACAAATTCTTGACATCTATCTAAATAACCACTCAACATTTCCTGCCTGTAGAACTTGAGCATCTTCCACCATATTAAAACATCTGGTGTGAAACACTCACACGACTTTCCCTTTCCAATGAAAATAATGAACAATATAACTTAATATGTATTAGTAATAAAACATTAGAAATAAACAAAAAACTAACCTCAAAAACATAACCTTATTTTAATCATGGGTGAATGATGCAAAATGAAAATAAACCTCAGTTTGGCTTAAAAATACGGATAATCACTCTTTCAGGCTAACTAGGGCTTCTTCTTAACGTGCCTGTCCGATTCGAACGTTGGCTACCATCATAGCTATCTTGGTCCTGTCCTCTGCAATGCGGAAAAGTTGGGCTGAGCTCTGTCCATACCAGTCTCTCAGGTTAGCAAGCCAGGATATTCTTCTTCGGCCTGGCCGTCTTCCACCATCCAATCTACCCTGCAGGATGCGCTGCAACAGTTCATATCTACCGTGGTTCCTCATAATATGACCAAGGTATTCCAACTTGCGACACTTTATGATGTTTATTACCTCTGGTTCCTTACTCATTCGGCGCAGTACCTCGGTGTTGGTCACCCTGTCCGTCCATGGTATCTTCAACATTCTTCTGTACAACCAAAGTTCGAAGGCTTCAAGTTTAGCAGTGGTTGCCTTCGTCAACGTCCAAGTCTCCACCCCATACAGAAGCACGGAAAACACGTAACACCGTAAGAGCCGCAACTTAGTGCCCATAGTGAGATCATGACTCCTAAACGCCGAACTCATTGCGTGAAACACACTCCTCGCCTTACCAATACGGCACTTGATCTCTTGCACGTTATCCCAGGCTTCATTAATAATAGTGCCCAAATATGGATACCTCTCCACGCGCTCAATTCTTTCGTGTTTTATATATAGGTTTACACCAGTCATCAGCCCCCTGCTAATTACCATTAATTTGGTTTTGACGATGTTGATGTCCAGGCCATATTTCTCGCTCACTTCTGTTATTCTGTTCATTAGTATTTGCAGTCCCTCTATTGTATTAGCGAACACAATTGTGTCATCTGCATATCGTAGATTATTTAGTTTGACACCATTTACTGAGATACCCTCTTCTATATCCTGCAGGGCCTCCTTGAAGATGTGCTCTGAATAGAGGTTGAAAAGTATTGGCGAGAGAATACAGCCCTGCCTAACCCCACGGCGTATTTCGACCTGCTCTGTATGATCTTCTTCCACTCTCAGCACTGCCGATTGATTCCAGTATAAGTTGGCGATCACCCTTATATCCTTCCCATCCAGTCCAGTTCGTTTGAGAATCTCCATCATTTGGTCATGTCTGACCCGGTCAAACGCCTTTTGATAATCGATAAGGCACGCAAAAACATTGCAGCTAACATCTCTGCATCTTTGAAAAAGCACTTGCACACTAAAGAGTGCCTCTCTAGTGCCCACTGCTCTTAAGAAACCAAACTGGTTCGGTGCTATGTGTTCTTCACATATCTTGTAAATTCTTTTATGTATTATTCTCAGGAATAATTTTAGAAAATGGCTCATCAGACTGATGAGCCGATAATCCCCACACATATAGCCTACTTATGTCGTAAAATGCATACTAAGGCTAAAATCTAAAAAAAAATGAATTTTTACACGTTTTCGTAAAGAAAAAACAGAAAATCGCTAATTACTGCTAAACTAATTTATACAAAAAAATGTTTGAAATAAAAGTCGTAGGCTTTTAAGTTCTCTACAACTTTTATGACATACATTTTTGCGCTAAAACGTAAGATTAAAGCCGCAATCTAAAAATCAATTTTTTTACGAGAAAACTGCCTCCCTGAGGATTTCAGCAGACATGGCGCCTACCCTACCTTGTAGAACATTAAAAATGTAGTAAATGAGGCAATTTTTAAAAAAATTGTAGGAGCCGTTTTTGAAAAAATTGCAAAACGTGAAAAATAATATGAATAAACTACCACTTCCAGTCGACCGATTTTGATTAAAATGTTCGTGTTAGATTCTCTAGTGGTATCTAATTTAAGTTTCAAGTTTCAAGTTCATTCAATGTTCCGTTCTTGAGATATTCTGCACACACACACACACACACACACACACACACACACACAGAATAATCACTAAAAACATATTTTTTGGGTTAAGGGGGTCTGAAAACGTGTAGACCCGGGGAAAACTCGATTTCGAAAAATCGACATGAAAACAATACTTTCCTTCCTATATATTCATATAGGCAAAAGAAAGTAAAAATGGTAAAAAATTAGTGTTCTTCATTTATGCTTTCCTTTGCAGCGGCTAAACAGTTAGTTAAAATTAAAAACTTCAAAGAAAACATTTTTGTTGATTGTTAAATGATACACAAAAAGGTGTACTGAACCTGTGCGATCAAGCCCTCTCCGGCCGCTCCAGTTGGGTTTTAAAATCGTTATTACGCTACATAAATAAGTTGTATTACGAGACATATCAATTGTAGCAATTTGATGGTGGTTTAAAATTGATAACGGTTTACAATCAAGATATACAAGGCTATAAAAATTGGTGAAAGCCCTCTCTCGTTCACTCTTAATGTAATAACTTCTTAATGTTATTCTATTCCCCAATGATGTGCAAGAGGTTAATGTTGTATATTATTCCTCATTGTGTGTTCAGAAAATTAAACCGAGTTTAAAACACCTACGCACCCTTTGGGGGAGGGGCACATATTCTACCAATCCTCTTATTAACGTTATGGATTTCACTAGTTTTGTAGCTTTGTAAATATTTTCTACTGGCTGCATCAATAATTAAATAAATGTAGTCTAAATTAACAAACAGTCGATGAAGCGCAATAAATCGGGTTTTGTCGTTGTGTTAAGAAAACAAATTTTTTTAAAACATTTTTTAAATTTCATTAAATTAAAATTCGGCTGAATTGTTTTTAATTTGGTAGAAATTAAAATTACAATAACTTATGAAAATCAACACATTTCACCAAAAGTATTTATCTTATTCCATTATAAAAATCTTTATTCTATTTACTTAAACTCTTGTCTTACTAAACACTAGAAAATCTACATTATCAACGTTACTCAAATAATCTTGGAATTATTAATTGTAATGGGAACTTTTGGACGGTATGATCATTATCGAATCGAAGTACTAAATAATTACAGAGTAATAAATAACCAAACTAAAAAATTACGTTGCATTACAAAAGGTATTAAGAATAAATATTAAATTCCGTTAATTTATTTTCTTTATATCAAAAAGAATTATTATGTTAAATAAGATATAATCAAAGAAAAACACCATAACCACAATGTAGCCTAAGGGTGCACATTAGATATCTAAGCAGCAGTGTTTTGATGCTATAATGTAATTGACTGTAAGCACTAGATCTTCAATTCCTTTAATTGTCTTCTATGGATAATGGAATACAGTACTCATTATTAATACAATCATCTGTTTCTCAACCTGAAATTATTATTGGTAAGATAATGGTATTAACACAATCGATTAATTTAATTACAAAATAATACGGACATATAAAATTAAATGATTTCTCTGCACAAACTGAATTTCGGAGCACGAGTTGTAAAATCCTCTTTTAATTAAATTAATATAACCGCCAGGGACGAGTGGAGTAGCAATAGAATAACAAAACAGAACGAGAAGAGGTAAGATTGTGAAGTTAATGTGGGTTCAGCAGGAAACACCGCGATATTATACCAGAGGCCTTAATGTATAAGGCCTGCGCTCGCGCCAGAGTGTGTTTTATCCAGCTCAATATCTCTTTGTTTAGTCTGATTTCAACCCAGGTTAAATTTAGCTACTACGTGCCAGAGAAGGGAGTGTTCTACCTTCCTACATAAAACGTTCGTCAAAACATTCCTTCCTTTGCTATGGTTAATCTGGTACTTAATCTCTCTAGAATCCTAAACGAAATGAAATTAAAATGATACTCTGAAATTTTATTATTAGAGTACTTACGCAGTTACAATGATTGTAGTCAGTATCGTGTTACAATTATTCTTCACAAACAAACTAAATTGTATTAAATTAAGAGCATTAGTTTCTACTTTTTAATAAGTCAAGCTTAAATGAATTATCAAACTTAAAAAATTTAGTTTTAAATCTTCATCAATGATGATGATTTTTGCTTTTATTTTGATTTTGCTTTTATTGATTTTGAGGGTTGCAAAAATTCAACTAATATATTTTCCACCAATATTTAACCTTTGTTAATGAACTTATTCTATTAAAAAATTTGAGTAACATCACACGTTTTTCTTTTGCCAATGTAAATAATAAAACATATAACCTACGTTTAATCATTAGTAAACAATGTAAAATGAAAATCATAACCTAATTTTAATCATAAGTGAATAACACGAAATCAAAATGAACATTTTGTTCGTCTTAAAAACACGGGAAATCACTAACTGACGCTAAATTAGCCTCTGCACAAGAAAATGCTCAAAATAAAAGTCGTAGAAGTTTTAATTTCTTGTAACTTATATATTATGTACACTTTTATCGTAAAATAAGACCGCAATAGCCTAATAAAAATCTCATTGTTTTACCGATTTTTGTAAACAAAACACAGAAAGTCACTAATTGACGTTAAACTACGCAGTGTAGAAAAAACTGTTTAAATTACAGTTGTAGATCTTTTATTTTCAACTTTGTTGTATAAACTTCTTCCGTAGAATATTAAGACCGCAATCTTTAAAAAAACATAGGTATTTTATCGCTTCTATAGGAGAGCATAAGGTCCTTAGAATTTCAGCAGACAAACCTTGTCCTATCTTGTGAAGAATAAAAAATGTAGTAAATGAGGTGATTTTAAAAAATCGTAGGAGCAGTTTGTGAGAAAATTGCAAAAAAAATGCATGAATGAACTACTAATTTCGGTTCACAGATTTTCATGAAAATGTTCGAATTGGGTCCCATTGTAGTACCTAACTTAATTTTCTTGAGATATTTTTGTTCACACGTACACGCACATACCAAACCCGAAAACATGTTTTTTTTGGGTTCAGGAGCCTGAAAACGAGTATTTCCGGTGAAAACTCGATTTCGGGAAATTGACTTGTATACAATACTTTCCTTCCCTTTATATTCATAAAGGGTAAGAAAAAGTAAAAATTAATCTCTTTAGATGTTTGGAATGAATCTAGAACAAATAAAAGTACATAGTTCAAGATGGCTTCACCAGATATCCATAAAAATGGAAATTTCCGCATATTCAGAAAAAAACCCTTTAATCAATTTTTTCAACTTCCGTACTTAAATCCATGTATTACTGTAGAATTTTATTATGGTTTAACATTTAGTAATTACGTATTTCGAAAAATTCGCCACTCTGTTCATGAATTATAGATTCTTTATAGGTTTTAATCACCTGAGAGTGCAAAAAATGTAGTGTGTATAGAGTACATTAACTACAAAAAAATTGTAAATTTGTAGCATGAATGTTAATACTTTTCATTTTTAACGTAATTTAAATCGTGAAGTATGAAAAATTATCAAGTATTTAAAATTGTAAAGTACGCCACACACTCAAAACATGCTTCTATCAACTGAAACGCTTACTCGATAGACGTTCTAAATTAAACATGTCACACAAATTAACAATCTATAAGACAGTCTTAAGACCAATCTGGATATATGGAGTTCAACTTTGGGAATCTGCTAAACCTTCACACACGAAACGTATACAGGCGATTCAAAACAAGATACTACGAACGATAACGCAATGCCCCTTTTACATAACAAACTTAATGTTGCACAAAGACTTACAAATCCCTTACGTAATTGATGTCGCGAAACAACTATAGAAGAAGATGCATCACAAATTTGAATTACATGACAACCCCTCAAACAAAACTTGTACTCTAGGGCGATACCGGATACTCAGCACAGACGTTTAAGACGCCTCTGGCCTAGGGATCTTCTTGGCCAACTGTAGGACGGTGGTGATGACTGCACGCTCCTTCAAGTAAATCAAGTTTTGAAACATTAGCTTCACATTTAGAAATTGTTAAAATTTATATAATAACAGATAATAAATTTCAATGGGAAGTGTCAAAAAACGTATGAAAAACAAGCGTTAGAAAAAAGTAGCCAGAAGATATAGGATATTTTACCAAAGAAGAAAAATATAAAATGATCTTGAATCTTTTTGTTGTATTACCAATATAAGGCGACAATATAAATTAAGAATTGTCCCTAGCTATTAACACAGTTACACTATCCATTGTGTGTTGGAAGCAAGCAATTCACGTGAAACACTGTTAGTGTTCCAGCCAATGACTGTGGCACTGATTTTCTTTTGTGTGTTAAAGTTAAACTTTTTGAATGAGTTTAATTTTAATTTTCATTAATTATATAATTTTTATAGAATAAAATTCTCTACAATTTTTATGAAAATATTTGTGTGTTTATTTGCAATTAAACAAAAGTATTTCACGCTAAACTTAAAACAGTACATTTTGTATTCTTACTTTTTAATGTTTTCACGTAGTTTTCTTAAAAAATAAAAGCGATAAAGTTCTGGGGCCTATTTTTTAAGTTTCCAGGTTAAAAATTATAAGAAACCACTAAAATGTTCTTCTAATTTATCTTCACAGAATTTCAGTATGGCTTTATTTCATTCTTTGCCGAGGAATAATGGCGAATTCTTTCTCCAGACATAACTCGCTAACGAAGCATTTCCGGACCTACGTTTACGAGGGGGTGATCCAAAGGAACTGGACTGAGAGCGCAATACCATTCGTAGACGTAATAGAGAGTTATTCCGCTGTATGGAGTTAGTAGAGAGCTTCAACAAACAAGTGCCCAAATGGCGTCAGTTTGTACGTTAACTTTTTATCGTTGTGTTATCGTTCTCTTACTGTTGTCGTGTTCCACTAGCGAAGTCGTTACGGCAAATTTAAAAGAAAAAAGAGTATGTTTGAAATTCTGCTTGTAAAATTGGCAACGGAAGCTAATCAATTGCTTCAACAGGCTTTCATGGAGGATGCTATGAGCCGCACACAAGTTTTTGAGTGGTTTAGGAGCTTTAAACTCCCAACTTCCCCAGATCAAAGAAAGCCAGACAAAGGAGGTCAAATGCAAAGACGAAGATCATTGTTTTTTTACTGTTTGTGGAGCGTGGAATTGTGAATCGGGAATTTTCCCCCTGGACAGACTGTAAACCAGAATTTTTATTTTAAAGTTTTAAGACGTTTGCCAGTGGATGTGCGGAGGAAACACCCGGAACTTTGGCGATCAGGTGACAGGTTCCTTCATCACGACAACGCCCCCACACACACGGCCGTACGAGTGAACAGCTATTTGGCTTCTCAGGAGTAGTCTGTCGTTCCCCACCCTCCGTATTCGCCAGACCTAGCCTCATGAGACTTTTTTCTATTCCTGTGAATGAAGAAATATCTAAAAGGAAAACATTTTGATGATGAGGAGGCGGTAAAACACAGCTTCAAAAAAAGCTCTGAACGACATCAAAGTTAAAGAGTTCTAAAGGTGCTTCAAACTGTGGAAAAAAGACATGATAAGTGCATCGCATCTAATGGACAATACTTTGAAGGTGACTGAAAGAATTTTGTAAAACCATGTAATAAATAAATTTTTTAAAACAAAAATCCGGTTTTGGGTCCTTGTATATGATTGTTTTTTATTTTCAGCTGTACAGTAGAATCATCTCCCTAGAGATTGCCTGCAATTTAGAATCACCCGGTATATATATGGTTTGCAACGGAATTTAAGAAACAAAAATAAATTTAATGTTATAGATATATTAATAAACTTTTAAATATCGATATAAAACTAAAAGGATATGAAATTAATGGTAATTCATAAAAAATACTTTTAAGAAGAATAAATTTACGTACAATAATAATATAGTGTTATGAATTGCACATTACTAATGATAATAATGACATTTAAAATATTTATAGAGGTTTTAGTAAATATAGTAGGAATAATGATACACATACGTATAACATGTAAGTTATGAATAATATATCGAGTGGAAGAGTATTAAGTCGTTCAGTGGAGCTTTGGTCACGCGCAAAATATAATTCTGATCGTATCTCGATACGTTACTATTATAGCATGTGCTATTATATAACTTTATGTTTTATGATTATTGCATTAATCTATTGATAAATCTTCATTTATCCGATTCGATTATGGTATTACATTAGTTAGTATTTTATTGTATTTATTACATTACACTATTTTTAGTAGTGCTATCATACTTACTCAACTAGTTTCATAATGGTGATTAACGGCTAAAAAATACAACTCGGAGGATAAGAAATGGACATTCTGCATTTATGAATCGACCAAATAAATTGTGTTTTATCCTGTATAATATTACATTCAATTGCGCAATTTTAAAAGGCTATTGATTAATTATGACTAAAAATTACGATAATGTAATGGTACAAAGAAAATTATAAAGCGAATTATCCTGAATTCAATTTTGATTAAGGAGTAATCTCTTTTTACAAACCAACATACAATTATTTGTAGTAGTACTGCATCTGTGATACATATGTAAAGGTTGAATAATTTAATTTTAAATAAGTAGTATTTTAACTTAACTACGTTATAATAATTAGAATTCTGTTCGTTAATTATTTTAATATTTTATAAAAATGTTTTCATTAATAATTGTTGGATTTAATATTGATTTACATATTTTATAGTGAGTGGAATTGCAGCTCGGCGCACGGTGGCCGTCGCCATACTAGTTTCTCCTATAACATTGACTCCACTTAATACGAACGCCTAAGCATTTACTCAAACAAATACTTTAAACTAATGCATTTATTTGTTTCATTTACTTTAATACCTACACTCTGTTATTTTTTGTCACAATAAATCGATTAATACGGGTGGCCAATTACAAAAAAATAAAATTAAATATTTACATAAGGTAGCCTTACTGTTTAAATTGATTTAGGTCGATATTAACTGAAAAAATCTTGCAAATTGATCAGGTCACCGCTCTAATTTATAATACTACCGAACTTGCGATTAACATTTTATTTTCCGTCATTTTGTTTGAAAAAGTAATAAAAAAAGGACCACGCAATTGACACTTAAAACTTGTATGTAAATAGCCTACGTGTAGTATAGTAACAAAAAACACACGTAAACACTCACTTTTACAAACACTACTATAAAAAATGAAAATGTGAGAGAAAGGAATTATAAGCCAACGATATCGACACTGCATCTGATGTTAAAGTGTAATTAAATATTACTCACAGCAATAAAATCAGTTACCATGAACGTTCTAATGTTATTATCAATTCTTTTTTTGTTTATATTTCTATGTGTGACATATGACACAATTAGTTTATAATTTACTCAAACGCGAACAACGTGTGTTGACAGTTTTTAAAAGAATAGTGAAGTGTGACTCATGTTTTCGGAAATGCATGACTTCTCCACCTCCCACCCAGTACGGCGTACATAAGGTCGCGCGCCAAGCTAGAGTTCCACAAACTATAAATGTTCATTATTTCAAATGTTTATTAAAAAAAATAACTTTTTACTTTGACTGTAGTCCCAGAGCTTCAAGAGTAAACTTATGTATTTTCTTATGTGAATGGTCAAAGACTTAAAATAATCAATTACTATTATTCAACGTGTATTTATAGGCTACAATTACTTGAATTTATTAATTAATCAATCAAGATCAACTTATCAAGATTAATTAATCAAGATCAACTTATTATAATTCATTTGGAATTAAACAAAAGTTAAGTAACGTAAAACTGACTTATTTATTAATAAAATACTATCTTCCATTAAGTTTTCGAACGAATAATATTATTATATGTGGTTTAAATAACCACCCAAGGGGCAATGTCAGAAATTATTATTCATAACTTACAGTGTTTAGTAATAACAAAATATCTGATGTAACATTATTTATCTTATTTTATTATTTTATTTTTTCAGCTTTGACTACAACCAGAGAAACAGATAATAAAATTACAAAAACAATGATTTTAAATGACTTAACATACATGTGAGAACCACCCATGCAGAGTATCAAATGAAAATACATTTTATTAGAATAATAATTTTGGTTTTCGGTTCATTTATTTGTAAAATTATATAAAATGAATCAACAAAAACATTTTTAAAGCTATGGTTTATTTTACGCATAATTCAGGCAGTCCCTTCAATGAAATCACACATCTATAGAAATTTATTTACTAGTTCAATTACAGATTAATTTATTTGAAGCAAAAGCAAAATTAAAAAATAAATGGCGTATTTAACCCTTTCAGTACCAACGTCCGGAAAACAGGACGTCGATATATTTTACGTTGTGACAACATCCGGTTAACCGGACGTCCGTCAGTTATGCATAAAGTGCCAACGTCCGGATAACCGAACATTTACAAAAACACTTTCAAGCAAAAATTAATGGAATAATGTGTTTTGAAACCGCCTCCAAGGCGTAGTCACTAGCGCTCTAGCCTGCAAAGCGAAAGGTCTTGGGTTTGATTCCCGGCTAAGGTCTGGAATTTAACAAGTTGAAACCACCGTTAAGGTACCGAAACCACATTAGTTGCTAATGACCAAGCTATCGATGCGACTTTAAACTAAAAACAAAATTTTGAATATTTTTATAGTTAGAACGATTTATTTTTTTATGAACATAATAAAAATTAATTTTTAATAGGAAATTTTATTTTTCTGTGACGTTGAAATTTTGGTCGGCGATGGCAGGGTTACACTTGCAAGTTTTCGAAATAAGGGCTGGCACTTTTTGTACATGCTTATTCATATTAAATGGCTTTAGGTCAAACTTGTAAATATTGTTTCAGTACTAAAAGGGTTAAAAAAATAAATAGTTTACCAATAGTGTTTAACAATAAAACAATCCGTTTGTACGAAACAAACATTTCAACATTACGAAGTAAAATAAAATTGAAAATGTAATCTTACCTCTTTGGAGCGATTTCTTCATAAGAATTACGACCGCTGAATAATAACTGTAAAAGAAAAGAAAATGAATGTTAAAAAATATTCTTACTGAAATTGTACAACTTGTGCAGTGTAATTGTCCATATTAAGGTATAATTCATTGATCTAGAGATGAAAGTCATGTACTAGGCGTTAGATCGGAATTACCAAATAAGTAATCTATTCTTAGCACATACTTCATATACATACTGCTCAACTAAACACCGTGAATGAATTCTAAATGTAAACTGGTATGCTGGCAATCACGTGATTAGTGCCACTGTCAATAACTAGATCAATATTATTCACGTGAACTGCTTACTCTCAACAGTCGATGAGTGAAATTTTAAAATTCTTTCACCAAGAAAACTGCTTGCTAGGAAGAGATTGCGAAGTCTACGTATTGCGAAGCAAAACGTAGAGTAAACCGAAAATTGTATTTTTAGATGTAATTTTTAGCGAGGTCATAAATAGTAAGTTTTCTACTTTCTCTTGCCTATATGAATATTTTGAAAGAAAGTATTGTTTTCATGTCAATTTTTCGAAATCGAGTTTTCACCGGATATACACGTTTTCAGACCCTGAACCCAAAAAAAAAAACATGTAGCGATTGGTCTGTGTGTATGTCTAGTGTCTGTGTGTGAACAAAATATCTCAAGAACGAAACATCGTAGCAAGTTAAAACTTAAAACTTAAGTTACATACCACTAGAGGATCCTACACGAACATTTTCATCAAAGTCAGTCAACCGAAAGTAGTAGTTTATTCATGTCATTTTTAACTTTTTCGCGTTTTTCTCAAAAACTGCTCCTAAGGTTTTTGTAAGATCGCCTTATTTACTACATTTTTATGCTCTACAAGATAGGGCCATGTCTGCTGAAGTTCGTGGGGAGGCTGTTCTCTCGTAGAAAAAATGATTTCTTTAAAATTGCGGTCTTAATATGCATTTAGGGCAAGTAAAATTAATAAAAGTTGTAGACTATTTAAAAACCTACAACTTTTATTTCAAACATTTCTTTGTAAAACGATTAGTTTAGCGGTAATTAGTGATTTTCTGGTTTTTTTCCATGAAAATCTGTAAAAATGGATTTTTTATGATTTCAGCCTTGGTATGCATTTTACAAAAAAATCTGTATTATAATAAGGTTATAGAAAATTAATAGATCTACAACTTTTGTTTTAAGCATTTTTCTACACAGAGCCTAGTTTAGCAGAAATGAGTGATTTTCCGTATTATTAACCCAAACTGAGGTTGATTTTCGTTTTGCATTATTCACTCATGATTGAAATATGGTTATGTTTTCTGAGGTTAGTTTTTTGTTTATTTCTAGCGTTTTATTGCTAATATTTGATTATATTGTTCATATTTGAATTGGCAGGAGAAAGTCGTGTGAGTGTTTCAAACTAGATTATTTTTTATTAAAATGTGAAATATCCGTGAAGTAATTGTCAAACAAAACGTTATTATCAGATTATGTATATATTATTGAATATTAATATATTATCAATTTATGTATAAAATAATTAAATTAGGCTATATACTTTTGGCAATTATATTCGCTGTTAGCTCTTAGAGCTCATGAATTAAAGAATAAATACTAAATTACAACATGCTTACGGCAATCCACTAACATATTAAATCTTTAAGCTCCCGGACTCAAGTCAGTTTAAAAAGTTATTCTTCTTAACAAATCAACTCTTCAAACAATGAACATTTAAAAATAGTAAATAAATTTATATTAAAGAATCATTAACAAACACATTCAACAACTATATTAAAATGTATAATTAATGAACATATTTTCAATTACTATAATGTATTTGGTTAAAATATTATTTATTAAAATTAAACTATTTAAAACCTTCTACAGGCCTATATACAACCTATTTGTTACCAATTGTAAGATCTAATCAGGATTTGAACCAGATTAATTAACTAAATTTGTTAAAAAAAAATAAAGTAAAATACTTGATCCATTTATTAATAGCAGTATTATTATGTATTATTGTGTTATTACTGTATTTGTATTGTATTATTACTAGCAGTAGTTTTGATCCATGTACTAGTCAGTATAACTGATGATACTACCAGTAAAAAAGCATAATAAATGTTTTTCAATAGATAAAACTGTCTTTAAGAAATATATTTCTTCAAGAAGAAAAAATGTCGGATTGAAAGTGAGTAGATGTAAGATTAAATTTCTTTACCTCATTACCAGTTGTTTACAATGCTATAAAAAGTAGGGATTTCAGCAGTTTTTAAAACATAAATAAATTTAGAAACTGATATCGTTCACTCTATATTTTACAGCTACTTTAAAATTACGGTTTTCTTTTTATACTGTAGTAAATTTATAAAAGAAATAGCGCTCATAATATAACTTTGGCTTTAAGGATAACTACTTAGTGATAAATTATAGATAGAAAAATTTGTACAAGATGAAATTGATAAAGGCTATTAAATTATCATAAAAGTAATAAAATTTTAAACTAGAGTAAATTAGAACTAAAGTTTTGACATCTTAATGTAATAAAAACAAAATAAACCTAAGCTTATTTTATTGGTAAGAAAGTTGAAATGTTTACAGAATTTACTGTTTTTAATAAGGTAATCTTAAAACGAGTAATTTTATTATGTTTATGGTAGTAACTTTACTTAAGCAATTACTTTGACAAGTACTACATATTTAAAACGACTGAATGAATTGTAATTAAATTAATACTTTTTAATTCTTATCTGAAACAATGCAATGAAACCTATCTGTTGCCATAGTTTAATAAAAATATACTTTCTTTTATTATTGTAAACCTAAAATTTACTCTCATAGAACAATGGAACAACGAGTAGATATTATGTTGTGATTATTAATCATGGGTGAGTAATACCCCCTGGTATCACTATAAATTTCAAATTTTGGTGTTTTGTACTTCAAGTGAATGAAAAGTACATAAAATAACGTATTTAAATAAATCTGTAAGATGTAGTATGTGTAGTTAATGATCGACAGGGAAAATATAAAGAATCATAAGCAAATCGCGGTCGGATTGATCAGTATTACTAGAACTAATCATTTAAAGAGATATGAAATCTACGGAACAATAGATACATAAAAAAATAATACCTATATAGTTTTATCGAGTAAAAATTATACAGTACAGCCTAGAATCTGTTTGTGATCTGTTTGTGTTAATTTATCATCATCATGTAGCTCTAGAGTCCTTTGTGGGCTTTGTCTTCTTACTCAACCCTTTTTGCTCGAAACAAACTAAATGGGATGATGGATCCATCCTCCATCCTCCCACACTCATCAAAATCAAAAATCGTCTATAAAATCATCCATCTACCTCTTTCTACAATGGTCCTTTCTTCTTCTCTTTTACAGTCTTTCCTTCCGTATAATCTCGACCATCATCATTAACTTTATTTACTCAATGTGCCCCAACCATCTCAGTTTTTAGGGCATTTATGAAACAGACTATGTCTTTGCCTTCTATTAGGATATTCAATTATTTCAAAAATAATATCTTTCTAATATATTCATAGCTTTAATTTCTAGAATAAGGTAGTTTTGGCCGTTATCAATAATTTAATTTTGAAAAATACTTAGAAAGTCAATTGTACAGATTGTAGACATTTATTGGTATCTACTAATATCTGCTTACCTCACCGATGAAAAGGAATAATATTTTACATTAAATATTCTATCAATTGTTAGAAATTAATAACTAGTTGTTGGCTTTATTATTAAATTTAATTGTTATAATCAACTGTTTTGTTGTTTTCAATGTAACAAATACGTACATAAAATAATAATAGTTATTGTTTCATTGCTGTACTTCTGTTTGTGACTCGATGCACAAGACTAATAAAATTATAAATAAAACGATATTGTAATACAGCGAAGTACCACCGAAAGCTTTGCTATTGTGATTAGTTATTACAAAATTAGACATGTTATTTATGGTTGAACGGAGTCAGATCACGTTGGCTATACAATGTAGTCACAATGGGAATTCGCTTTTACCGAGCGAACATTTATGTTTTCAATTTGTTGAAAGTGTGTTTCTGTGTATAAGGTAAGGTAAAGGGAAATAACAGAGAGAGATAGTGAGCCAGAGTATCCGAGAATTTATCGAGTGAGAACGAGGAAGATATACGTAGTGAGGCTACAACTGTAGAGAAGAGAACTGCTGAAACCCCGTTTATACAGCTGTGTAAACATAACTAATAATGAGGTATCGAGTTTACCTCTGTGCAATACTCATTCCCACCCCCATCATCTATCCTTACCAAAATACACACGCACGCTTTCAGGTTATGTATCAGGACTTGTGTTCACACTCTGTGATAGTCACACGAATAACAAGAGATCCTACCAAATGCATCTCAAAATAACCAGCAATTTCATTTTTATTTATGTATGATTATTCAAAAGAAAATGTTTCTCTATTTGCGTTACCGAATAGGAAAAATTCAATTATCAGGACCTTACTCACAAACTTTGTATGCTGTGTTAAATGTGCGCGATGGAGTAATAAGTATAGGTTTAAAAAACATTTCACTTCGATAAAAATTATTAAATTGGTTAAGTAGGATTTTTACATTGCGTTAATTAATCAATATAAAGTAATTATTCTTGTCTAATCGAACATTAAATTTTTAAAAACTATTAGGGTATTAAGTACGATATGTTATTCATGTAATAACGTTATTCATAATAACTGATTATGAGAATAACATAAATATTCATATTCAAACTGTTTATCAAATATTTATTACTCGACCATGTGATGCCTATTATATTCTCTATGTACTGGTCTGAGCATATCATCTGAATTGTGAAATTATCAATTGTGTACAGGCAACTTTTTCAAAAATTGAATCTTCCAACTGCCAAATAGAAATAAAAAAACTGCTACATACCAAATACCAAGTAGCAGAGAACTCGCCTACCATCTGATAAACGTCGCTTAAACCGGCTAACAAACGAGCTGAAACAGCAAATTCAAACACACAACACCCGCTTATACGAAAATTATACTGGAACTCTGAACGAGAAGGATGGTAGTCTCTGGCGTAGCACAAAACGCCTACTA
This sequence comes from Catonia carolina, assembly GCA_035578175.1. Taxonomy (NCBI): domain Eukaryota; kingdom Metazoa; phylum Arthropoda; class Insecta; order Hemiptera; family Achilidae; genus Catonia; species Catonia carolina. Next base: position 143,995,079 of record JAQMRL010000001.1, on the reverse strand, counting down.
CGGCATCACACGACATCGATGCCCCTTAGGGTGGGTGACGGACCCTGGCTTATAACTGATGACGACAAAGCTGAATGCTTTGGTAGACATCTTTCTGAAACATTCACTCCCCATAATGACATCCAATCTGTACATCACCAACGCGTTACTAAGTCACTAGATGAACCGCTTCAATTATCCCTCCCACCGAAATACTTTCACCCCTCCGAAGTAAAATCTGAAATTTCGAGATTACCACGTAAGAAGTCACCGGGATATGATTTAATAACAGCTGAAATACTTAAACATTTACCGCGGAAAGCGCTCGTTCTCCTTATTACAATCTTCAATAGTATATTGCGCACGACACATTTCCCCACTCAGTGGAAGTATGCAGAAATAGTAATGATACAAAAACCGAACAAACCTTTTCATTTACCTTCCTCCTACCGACCAATAAGCCTCCTCTCAGTACCTTCAAAAATTTTCGAAAAACTCCTTTACAAGCGCATTCTTCCGCTGGTTCATGATACACTACCTCCACATCAATTCGGATTCCGCACTCAACACTCCACCACACAACAACTGCACAGGGTGACTGATTACATAGCTTCGTCTATGGAACAAAAGATGTATGTGTCCGCAGGTTTCCTGGATGTCGCTCAAGCTTTTGACAGAGTTTGGCATACAGGTCTCTTACACAAACTGAAAGAAATACTACCATTTACCTACTACCTTATCATAAATTCCTTCCTATCTGACAGATTCTTTAGAATTCGTTTAGGATCGTCCTACTCAAATTTCTTTCTTGTCTTAGCCGGCGTGCCTCAGGGCTCAATTTTAGCCCCACTTCTCTATTCTGTATACACTTCAGACCTACCGACCCTACCCCAGACCCTCACTGCTACCTACGCTGACGACACAGCGATATTAGCCCGAGACCAAAACTCTATACACGCTTCACTAACACTCCAACATCATCTCAATCTCATACACGAATGGTGTAACACATGGAAATTAAAACTTAATACGACAAAATCCCTTCACGTAACTTTCACACTCCGTCATGGTGATTGCCCACCAGTATACATAGACAATGAACCTCTCACAAAGACAGATACGGTCAAGTATCTCGGTCTGACTTTTGATAAACGACTAACTTGGAGCACACATATCAAACGGAAACGTTTATCACTGAATTCCCGACTTAAACTTCTATATTCCCTACTTCACAAACGATCAAAATTACCAATGGCACAAAAATTACGCATATATTGTCCTCTTTTGAAACCTATTTGGACCTACGGATCCCAAATTTACGGTTCAACCAAACCCTCTAACTTGCAACGAATTAAAGCATTCCAGTCAAAAACATTACGCCTTATAGCAAATGCACCTCTTTACGTTAGCAACAAAACCTTACATACAGATTTGAAAACACCACTTGTACAAAATTCCATTGAATACCTATACAAACGCTTTTACGACAAGTCACACGAACACGAGAACCCCCTGGTGCGTTCACTTTCCTCCGTCCATTTACCTGATAATCCCCCTAGACGCCTTAAAAGACGCTGGAGTAGAGACCTGCTAATTTGATATACAAATTTAATTCTTGGGGAGGCACCAATGGGGGCCCTACCCCTCTCATGCCTATAATGTCATTTACATTATTATGATAATCATCACATTTACTTGTTGTAACGTTTTACAGTTGTAAATAAAGAATTAAAGAGAAAAAAACATACCAAATAAACATAATTAAAGAAATGATAAAAATTAGTAAAACTTAAATTAGCATTTTTAAAATAAGATTCTGGGAAGGTACGAAACAATGAACAAAAAACTTATTTTGTTTGGTTGCTGCTACATTACAATCTTCTGTTGATTCTCTTTTAACAATAAGTAACTAATGTGGCAAAGTGAATGTAAAACTACAGGAATGTATGTTTATCCATCGATCTTTGATATCTGTGATGCTTACCGAAAAATATAAAGAATGTTACGCTAAATTTTGATTGCAATATCTATAAGAAATACAAAAAATTCAAACGTTTCAACCTTAAATTTTGAATTAAGCTATTGTATAATAAGTTCGTGTAGCTTATCCGAAATATTTAACGCTGAAATGTTTTCTTTTAGTGTTTTTCAGTTAAGATTTCGAAGGATGAACTTGTTGGTTTTGTACCAGAATTTTTTAACAATTTTTGATAGTTTTGCAGAAATCGTTATAAAATGTTTATGAATATTTTGAATAAGCATTACAATTAATTGCAATTAATGCACAAATTATGCATTTATTTGGGACGAATGTTTTTATTATGTGACAAAATTGATATTTTCGGTCAAATGTAACAGTGCTATACACTGTTATAGTTATAGTTACTACTCTACTATTATAATACAAATATTGTATCAAAAGAAGTGACTTTAGACATTGGACTGGAGGTCTGAGAGAATGGAGCCGATTCTTCTGTTTCCCCCATCATCCAATATTAAATGAGATGTATAGGATAGTACTACTGTATACTCCTGTCACTGAAACTTTCCGTTTTAAAGATTTTGGGCTCAGATCCCAGTCGGCGGTTGTAATAATTTATTCAATTTGTACATGCGTTATTGTAATACTAAAATTTAATAATTATTTAAGCTGTTAAATTAATGCCTGAATATGATGATTATGTGCCTATTACAGACAGGTGGAGTGTTCGATTATTTGCATTTAATCTGTTAGTTCCAGGGCTACAAATAGTAGTTATGTTTCTTATCGCATGGTCAGCCAATTAAATGACTGAATCATTTAAGAAAAAAAGAGGTATAGGTGTAAAAAACATTAATTAGAGTTATCTCCTCTGAAAGTAATCAATTTCATTATTATACAGCCAGACTCTACGGTGAATGAAGTGAAGGTGTCATTTGCAGGGTGGAAAATATGTGCTTTTCAGAAATTTTGACATGCTGATTAGCATACTTTTCAACTCAGTGAGGAAGGCAATGGTAAACCACCTCACTCCTCATTTTACTTAGTAAAGCCTTTAGAGGTTAAAACCAGCCTTTCGGCTTATGGCCTAAACAACAACATGATGATCGAAATAATACAATAAATGCCAGGTTTAGATAGAAATCTGGATCTTACGGATACTGATATTATCTTCACCTAAGCAAACTTGAACCTGCAAGTATAATTTAAATGTTAATAGCCTACTTTATCTACACAATTACTGCACAAAAATAACCGACAAACGTTAAAGCTCATTATGAAAGAAATTTGTCAGAAAAACAGTGAACTTTGGAAAGAAAGAAATGAAATTTATCTGCAAATATAAGAACAATTACATTCAGAATAAATCTTTAAAAAATAAGAGTATTTTTCACAAAAGGAACAGTAATTATAAGGATAAGAAACGCATAAAATGTACGCATGAACACGCGTAGGGAGTAATGAATGGATTTACAGGCACAGAAACTTGTGCTGTACAATTATGGGACAAATTATTTTGTCCGGTGCGTTAGTGGCTTACCAAAACAATGCAGGCCGGTATTCATTGTGAACCGAGAACCGTGAATCTCCCATTAAAATCATCATACCAATTCAAGCACAGCGAATGCTTTACAACAAACTGAAGAAAGAAGAAAATTACTTATGAAAAAGAAATAAAGTGACCCCACCAATCTTTTGTTCGTAAAATACATTTTATATGGCGGACAGTTTTATAATACTGTTAATGTGTGTACTGTTAATATGCTGGACAATGCAAAAATTCATGAACAAGTTAAGTAACAGGATGTAGATGAATTAAATGCGCTAGAATTACACAACTTGATAATTTTCAAGTATCCGCTGTAAAAACTTAGTTTAGAGCGCAGTGTTCGTAATTCCAATATGGTCTGTTTTTAAAACATAAGTAATAGAAAGAAAAAACATTCACTCTCACTTTATCTATAAATTTTCAAAATTATCTGTCTTGAGAGAGAACTTTGGAAGATTCTTTGGAAAACGTTTGCTAAAGCTAAAAGACTTGCAAAGTTTTGCATTTTTCCGGTCTACAATAGTAAAATTCCCAGTAAACACTTTGAAAATTGACAATATATTCTGTATTTAATTTTCAGAGACAATTAAAGTTATGTCTACGAAATTATTATCAATGAATCATTATCAATGTTCGTGGACAAAATTTAACGTAAGTGGATTTTTTTAAAATAGTGCGCTTCCTCGTTGGACAAAGCTCGGGAGTGAAGCAACAAATCGCTAATATACAATTGTGGACAATTAATTAAAAAAGGAAAAGTGTAAACAAATTTTCTTCAGTTTTTACGTTTTATTTTAAAACGCATTAGCAGCTCGGTTATAAGTGTCTACTAAGGGTTATAGAATGGTGGGCTGTAAGCGTAAAAACTTTCAGATCCTTACCAAGAATAAAACCTGGGACCTTCCGCTTTGCACGCTGACCAATGCGCCACCAAAGGCGGTCATATAAACACATTTAAATCACTTAAATAACCAGAACATTAAAAATAAACTAAGCCCACTAAAAAGTACAAACTTATTACGCAGACATCAAAATAAGGCTGAAAAGCTAATTTTAAGTATATAAAAAGATTATGCGTGAACGCATAGATTGTACAAGAAACTTTTTTATTTTTAAACCCGGCGATAAATGGATTTTATCATTTGGCTAAAATATCCAGATATATTTCTAAATAAAAATAGAACTGTAGAATGTGTTGTTTTGTTTTAATACTTCAAAAATTAACACACGAATTAAAACATGATAGTTATTAAACAAACAGAAATCTGACACCTAACGATGACTATGTCAATGATGTCAGATGAAGTCAAAGTTAAATACTTTTTCGAAATTTCATTACAACTGGTACTACTACCTTACTCGTCAAATGCAAAAATCTATTATGAAAATCCAGTTTTTACAAGTTTTATAGACCCTTCATTTAACAAATATATACTAGATCACACTGGCTATCTGAACATCATTCATTTGTCACGTGCATGTCAAGGCTAGTTGACAGTGAAACGTTCATGAAAATTTTCCTGTTAGATTACCTCTACAATTTTTATGATTAAAAAAAATATACAACAGAAAAACTTCGAATGTATTTTTATTATTTAATTTTAAATAATTAACAAATATTTTACTTTTGTTTAATATTCTGTTGGGAGCTATATATTTTTTTTGGAATGCTAATCCCACATGTATGCATTATTTGTTATTACGATTGATTTAATTAAAAATTTAACTAAGAATTAAAGTCCGGATCTTCCGAATGCAGCCTACCATTCTATTTCTGTGGCACTAAAGATTCGTAAAGATTCAAATAATAATTTATTAATTACTAATAAGTTAAACAATGCTCATAAATTATCGTACAATAATTTTTTTCTTTCTTTTTATATTACAGTGGTAAAGGGTTCTATTAACCAGGCAGACGACGTATTTTTTTCTTTTCCCTTGTTTGAAAACTTTAATGGTAAATAAAAACACTATTATTATTATTATCGTACAATGATAAAATTAGACCTAAGAACTATTTAATTTTGAATGGTAATCAGTCTAATAGGCCTACTTAATTTTGGATTAATATTTTAAGTATTGTACAAAATGTGTAAAATATACGTACATTAAAATATCTATCACCACCATTCTAGTTGTGTTAGGTTTTTTGCACGGTTACTTTACTAGACGGTAGGGATCATCAACAATATGCGCAGTGACAAGCTTCGCCCCATGACGTCACTGGTCACCAGCGACAACCAACGCACGGTGTCGGTCTGTGTTGTTAACTAGTCTTAATACGGTCTGTAATACCTTACTAGTCTTTAATAATGGTGTGTTGTGCGATTGCCGGGTGTTCTAATCACGATAGACACCACAGGAGTTTGGCATTATAAGTTTCACCGTTTTCCAAAGGTCATTGAAACTAGATTGAAGTGGATAAATGCTTGCAAGCGGGCCGAATAATTTTCTGCTGATAGTGGTCACGTGTGTTAAGTGGAATATACATTTCGAAGAATCGAATTATGTACGCAATTTTAAGTCCGAATTGTTATATCTCCCATTAAAACGAGTCCTAAAGACGAATTCAGTTCCCCCATTGAAATTTGCCGATTTGTAGTGCCGTTCTACGTCGGGTAAACCCGACTTGTAGTGAACGTAAAAATCGAGCAGAGAAACGATACGCTCGTAAGAAAGTTTATGATATTTAAACTCATCATCCAGTTACAACACAGGCAGTTCACAAAATAAAGAGATAGCCGTAGAGGAAGTTAGGCCTGGTTTTAATATAGAATCGCCAAATTTGAATGTTGCGCATTCAGAGGAAACTGATCTCTTAAAACGTGAAAACGCCGAATTAAAAGAGAAAACAAGTTACTTAGAGAAAAACTTCAGGCCGCAAACGAAAAATTATTAAAATTAAAATCGATTTCCCGTATAAACATACGTAAACCGCTATGTTTGTAAAAACAATACAAAAATTCTACCGTCACTACGCACCGGCCGAGTTGTTGGGGACCAGCTACGTCATCTTCACCGTGACCACTACCGTCTAGTATAGTAACCGTGGTTTTGTGTAAATTTTATAAATAAATAACAATAAAAATTATACTTTAAATAATACTTAACAAAAAAAAAAATACCTCACTCTTTTCTCTAAAGTTTGAAATAATTCTTTAAAATCGTACATTCTCTTAAAAATTCATTCATCATTAAACTCGAGTTTAAACTCAAACCGGAGTTCCTGCAGGCAGCGTTTTAGCGCCAATACTGAACACGTTATTTACATCAGACATACTAAAATCAGAAGAAACAAAACTAGCCACCTTAGCAGATGACTCAGCTATTCTTGCAGTATACACACAAAGACCTCACCAGTGCAACTGAAAGACTTCAACACCCCTTTAACTTAACAAAAGACTGGGAGAAAAAATGGCGTTTGAAGACAAACTAAACAAAAAGCTCACATGTTACATTTACACTTCGTTATCAAAATTGTTCACACATAATATTTAACGCCATACAAATTTCTCTAAACTGACACGGTTAAATATCCCAGATTACATTCGTTTTCAAACCAGTTTGGATTTATGGTATCCAGTTATGGGGCGCATCAAGTAACTCAAATATCAAAATTAATCAGCGTTTTAAATGAAAAATCCTCTGAGCCTTAATAGCTGCGCCCTAGTACCCAACAAATAGAATTATCAAAGAACTTTTTTCAACAGTCAAAGTAGAAATTTAAAAATTTAGTTTAAAATGCGAAAAACGACTTGAATCTCGCGAAAATTATGTGGAAATCAATTTGTTGGACATAAGTGGTCCAACAAATGAAGGCTAAAGCGGAGACACCCAACGAAATATCTACCTAACGTTATTTGTATAGTTAATAAATTTAAAAATGTAGTTTCATTATATTCGTAACAAGTGTCAAACAGTGAATAGTAGGTTCTTTTGAAGGTATCACTGGTAAGATGCCTTTTCATGACAGATTATTTTCATCAAATCTATTTATTGTTCTGTTAAAGAATAGATTGTAGATATTTCTGTTAATGAAAATAATAATACCAACAAAGTCTTAGTAATAATATATTTTTGTTTTGTTAAATACTGTATATACTGGCGCAATTCAAACAAACACACACATTGAATATTCACCTCTAATTAACTTTTACAAGACCAAACCCCTCCATTTCTTTTCGACAACCAATCTAAACAAACCACTTGCTTATTCCATTTTAGCTTGTTCTTATTACTATTCAAACAAGTGTTCTGTAATATTTATTACTAATTCTATTATATAATTTATGCATGAAAACAAAGAAGCAGCTCTTTTGTTTCAATCAAAGCTAAAATGTAAGTAATAATATTACGAAAAATGAATTATTCAACTAACATGCTTTTTACAAAAGAGAATAAAGTATGGCAGTAACTTTGTTAGGTAAGCTTACTTTTCATCTGTTTTCTCAATTTTTTTTTAATCAACGCAGTTTTCATTGAATATTATATATAGTTACAAAAAAATACTTTAAAGAATTCCACTTTATAATGAAGTTATTTTCTGTAGCACTTCGACATCAATGAAGACGGAGACTGACCAACTGGATCCTGTCTAAATATCTTGGGTAATATTTTATAAAAAAACTTACAGGAATTTGAGTTTACTTTTATATTTGTGAGTTTTTTCAACACAAATTAAAATTTGTTATTTTCATTTGGAAAAGACAAACTGCAGCTCAGTATGCACTGAACAATCAAGGCAATGAAATTTTAATGCAGTTAATATGTTTTTATTCCTTCTTTTGGGTTGTATGGTGAATGGGGTAGTGAGAGTGCTTGTATTTCTGGATTAATTTTGTCCGTAGAACGTAACATATTGTATGAGAACTCGTAATTTTCTTATCATCGTGTAGACTGTTTCAATTTCAGTCACGGTCTGTTAGAATAACATACATATTATGTTCAACAGACCTAAAGTTTACTTTTCGAAAATTTGAAAGTCCCGTTTTATTAATTTAAATTCGTCCCGTGTGAACTAAAAAGGAAAATGCATATTCATCAACATACTGATGAAATAACCAATAAATTCAGATGAAAATGCTCACGCATTGTAGTCATTATTACGTAATTGAATTTTTAGTACGTAATAATTTTTATTTTTTATTTTCGCATCAAGTTTATCGAATACCGACTGCCATGAACATTAGGCCTTATATATTTTTTAAATAATTATGTTTTTTTTTTACTTTTGAGACCCCATAGGATCACTTCAGTTCAAATTCAGGTTTGTTCCAGGGTTGGGTTTCTTTGAGAAGCACGCTTTCTCAAGACCGCCTTCCTTTCGTTTGGCCCACACTTTCTTAAGACGCTCGGATCTTTGTCTCCGGTCTTCATCGGTAAACTCCCTGTTGTATACTCTCCTGGGTTTTGGTGCAAATGTTATCATGTTAGCCTTGACCAGTCGGTCGTACTCTGTTGAATTCGTTAGTAGGTCCTGTTTAGTGATTTTAAGTTCCTCCATATCTTGCTGTACATTTTTCAGCCACTTAGGTCTCGACACCTTATCCCAAAAATGGTTGATCAGCCGGTTCACAAGTCTGGAGTTTTCTGTTCGGAGTAGGTGTCCCAAGAATGATATTCTTTTCCTTCTGAAATTGTTTGTTAGTGAGGTGATTAGCTTGTAGATTTCTTTGTTTGGGATTAACCGCCACTGTCCTTCCGCCATTTGCTTTTTGTTTATGCACTTATTTAAATATTTATGTTTATATTAATTTTTTTTTGTCTTTTATCCGTTGGTAATTCGAAGGTTGAAGTTGAATGCAAATGAGTTGAGAATTTTAGTACAAGTTATGTTTGTTATGATGTTGATAAATCAATCAATTAGTTAACTCGAATCTTCTGTTGATGGTTATATGGCTGATATCACAGTGAACCGTTTGCGACGATTTAAAAGAATAAGCGTCCATCATCAAGCATTAATAATAATCACCCTCGAAAATTCTTCAAAACCTTCACCTATATGACCATCACAACAAATCCATTTAATGACGTCAGGACGGTCCTGCAATTATGAAGGAGAAGCTTCTACTACCAATACATGTCAGCAATGTCAGATGTTATATGTTTTTAGAGTTATTAAAACATTTAGCGGGAACCGCTGACTTTAAATGAAAATCAACTGCAGATAAGATAATGGTTTATTCAAGTGCACGTGATATGTACAGACATTTTATATCCGTTTTAAAACTAATGACGCCTATTACCACACCATTCAGCTTCCTGAAGACAGGCCGCACCTGATTGTCCTCAGAGCGTTGTATTTCATCACTCCTCAAGAAGTAATAAGAAACCAACTAAATGAATTAGTTCTAAATACACAAATTCGCAACGTTGGAAAAGTTATCAAGAATAAAAATTCGTTACCACTTTTAATCCTTGAGTGTAGGATTGACTAGATCTATTCCATTGGCAGACTCTTACACACTGTGGTTAAGATTGAAGACGTCCGCAAGAACGAAAATATTGTGCAATGGACGCGTTGCCAAAAACATAACCGTATAAAGGAAAATTTTAATAATCCACCAAAGTGTGTGAAATGAGCAGGGGATTATTTTTCTACAAGCCTAGACTGTGGAAAAATTTAAGTAAGTTCCGTTTTTGAGATAAAAACGTCGAATAGGAGAATTTATACAAAACCAGTTTTACTAATGTAACTATAATTTTGGTAGTTCAAGGCAAGTGAACTGCAAGGACCAGACGATTCCAATTAAAAGGTAAGATGACTCGAGTCTTCTTCGTACCTAACAAAGTGCTCTTGACCTGAACGTGGATGACATTTAAAAACGCACAAGAAGGATCTGAAAAACACAAGCTGAAGCGACAGATGGTGAGGTAGTGTGGTTTGAGTTTGGAGTAGACAGTAGCGTGTAGTTTAAAGAGGGTGGTGACGCTGGAAAAGGAGCCACACACACTCGCAACTTATGTCAGCACTCCTGCAACGCTAACCAGGATAGAGAGGCTCTCTTCAACAATCCCTGCAACCCCCAGCCTAGTCTTCACTCCTCTTTTCATTGTACTGTACGTACTATTATTACTACTACTGGTACTACACCAACAGGCCACTGCTACAAATAGGTTTATGTTTACAACACGACCCGTGTGTTTACTGGTACAACGACCTTTCTCAATATAAACAACGACTAAATGGACTATTTTTACTTGGCTATAAGAAAAGGTTGAAATTATTTTTTAAAATGTTCAGAATTAAATTTCAGGTTTTGTATATATTTTTGCTATTTAAAATCGATTGTACTAGCTTAGACGTACTATCGCTTGTTCAATACGTTAGTATTTCACAATTGACTTGTTGTATACTTGCCAACAAAAGACAAATACAAATCAAGGTAAAATTAATTCTAGTTGCAGAATAAGAAATGTAGTTGAAAACACTGAATTTAATATCTATTTTTTATATCAAATTACACTCACTGGCTCCCTCGGCTTCACCCTCAACTGTAAAGTTCGGATTCCTGGGTAAATTCCCAAAAATTAAAGTCTTAAAAATTTCGTACAGAGTCCCAGGCATAATAGTTCACGACTTGATTCAATCATAAATGACCAGCAATTCACGAAACTTTATACGAATAAACTTAAGAATTATCGTACTATATAAATATTATTTACTCTAGACATACAATTATCTAATTAAAACATATTCAAAATTGGGAGAATACACCCAGACCTACAAAATTACAGTGTTGTAATGTAAATACAATGAATCCATAGTTTACCCAATAAATCTAACTATTACAGATTTAAGAAAGTTTAAAAAAAGATTTGAACTGTATATAGTTTTTTCTGTTTTGAAAGAGGATTCTTTTGTTACAAACAAAAATAATTAGTAACAGGTTTTACAAAATAGTTCACTTAGTTCGAATTTGTTCAATATAAAGTAGTTTGTACTTATGTAAGTAAGCTATAATACAAAAAAATGTTATATTACTGGAACAAGAAACGTTTTAAATGAATTTAGTTTGTAATCGTTACTTGTTACATTGGTATGATATTAACGAGTAGTAAATAGACGTAATATATAACGTACGATTTATGGCACGGAGTATAATATGGAATGGTAATATTATGTGATTCCCATAACAGACAGGTGGAGTGTCTGATTGTTGAGACTCAATCTGTTCGTTGCAAGGCTAAAATAAATAATTATGTTTCTTATTACATGGTCAGTCAATTAAATAACTGAGCCATTAAAGAACAAAAGAGGTAGAGGTGCAAAAGACGCTAATCAAAGTGGTCTCCTCAGAAAGTAATGAATTTCATTACACAGCCAGACTCTGTGGTGAATAAACTGAAGTTGTCATTTGCAGAGTGGAGAATATGTGCTTTTCAGAGGGCCCGGCATGCTGGTAAGCGTACTTTTCCACTCAGTGAGGAAGGTATGGTAAACGACCTCACTCCTCATTTTACTTAATAAAACCTCTACAGGTTCAAACCAGCCTTTCGGCTGATGACCTAAAAATAAAATTTTTGAGTTAGCCAAGCCTAATCCTATACAGGGTCTAAGGCCAAATAAATAAATGAAAACATATGTTACAAATAGTTCACATGAAAATCTGGTGTGAAACACTTACACGACTTTCTCTTGCCAATGCAAATAATGAACAATATAACCTAACATTAACAATAGAACGTTAGAAATGAACAAAAAACTAACCTCAAAAAACATAACCATTTTTCATTATGAGTGAATGATGCAAAACGAAAATCAACCTCAGTTTGGCTTAATAATACGGAAAATCACTCATTACCGCTAAACTAGGCTCTGTGAAGAAAAATGCTTAAAACAAAAGTTTCAGATCTATTAATTTTCTATATCTTTATTATTATATAGATTTTTTTGTAAAATGCATACTAAAGCTGAAATCATAAAAAATTCATTTCTACGGATTTTCATGAAAAAACAAACAGAAAATCACTAATTACCGCTAAGCTAAGCGTTATACAAAGAAATGTTTGAATAAAAGTTGTAGGAATTTAAATTCTCTACAACTTTTATTATATACATTTTGCGCTAAAATGCATATTGATGTCCCAATCTTAAAAAAAAAACTATTTGTTTACGAGAAAACAACCTCCCCAAAAATGTCAGCAGACATGGCGCCTACCCTATCTTGTAGAGCATAAAAAATGTAGTAAATGAGGCGATTTTTAAAAAAAATTGTAGGAGACGTTTTTGTGAAAATCGCAAAAATGTAAAAAATGGCACGAATAAACTACTTCCGGTTGACCGATTTTGATGAAAATGTTCTGGTCAGGTCCTGTAATGGTATCTAATTTAAGTTTCAAGTTTGAAGTTCATACGATGTTCCGTTCTTGAAATATTTTGCTCACACACACACACACACACACACACACACACACCACACCACACCACACAGAGGGAGAGAGAGAGACCAATCGCTAGAAACATGTTTTTTGGGTTCAGAGGATCTGAAAACGTGTAGATTCGGTGAGAACTTGATTTCAAAAAATCGACATGAAAGCAATACTTTCCTTCTTGTATATATTCATATAGGCAAGAGAAAGTAAAAATGTTATACTGAACTTGTGTATTATTTTACTCAAAGCAAAAACACCCTGTTTTGCAGTACTGCTAGAAAATTTAAAGTGAATTTTTTATACATTACATCAAAATTATTTTAAAATTTTCGTACGTTTAACTAGAGGTTTGTGGTACGCTCTTCCTTTTGTTGAATCAAATACTCAATAGGACGTAACGATGGGTGTGAAAGAACATTTTTGGAATTTATGACTGACAAACCAACTTTTGCTTTCATAAATGTGTTTCCCAAGTCAATCTACGAACAGTATAAGTGGGTGATATTGTGTACGTATCGGACAGATCCTATCTGAGATTGAACCCAGGATCTTCAATTTAACATTTAGTTATAAAAGCAACTGCTCCATTATAAAGACATGCAGCGTTTAATTCGTTATACTTTTCATTCGATGACATTAGGTCTACACGTCAGAAAAAGAAATTATACAATAATTGAACAAAAGGGAAATTGCATTAAGCAGCCTGTTTGTCAGCTAAAATTAAATTTGGAATTCATTTTAGTAACAAAAGATGTAACTAATAGGATAAAATAACGCCAATCAAAACATGCATCGCTACTTATTTTCTCAGTCTACTTAACAAAATGTATTCAACAGAATAATACGTTTAAACATAAATAATTTGCCAATTTTCTTAAAACCAATCATTTTAGAAAATATCCTTGGTACAGAATAAATTAAATACGTTCAGAAAATGTTTGCCAAACAAAATAAAATCTTTCATTACTTTATTAAAATATATATTCATTACAGCGAAGAGAAAATAATTTGTTTTAAAAATTTAAACATGTAATATTTTTAAAAGTTGATAAAAATACAAAAAGCTTTAGAACTTAATAAAAATCAGAAAAGTTTAATAAGAGTACTTACGAATTATTTATTATTATAACCTATTAAAATTTGTGAATACTAACATCTTTAAGCACTTACTGTACAATATTTTATACATTGCTCCCATAAAATTGTTGTGTTCCTTATTTTGAATTTATGAAAACTATGGTTTTACAAAACTTATAAAACCTTAAGGTTTACTTATTTAATATAAGTACAGCGACTGAGTAAGCATAATCTACGGGTATTAATTAAAATAAATCGAATAGAAATAACAATTTACCCATGTTAAAGTAATTTACCCATGTTAAAGCATGTGTAAAAACAGATTATTGTTTTCACAAACCCTGGCCTGAATTGGAATTCGGTATCTTTGACTTAGCACTCAGTTGTAAATTTCCGGCTTTGCAGGAACGTCGGCTAGCTGAAGTTAGGAATGAATTGGGGAAACCTAGAATTAGCCATTGTTTTCTGTACAGTTTGTTTTCCTAAATGATTTGGTTATCTAATATACATAAAAATTGATACAAAACTTGCTTAAATACAGAACGTTTCACTAAACATAATGCAATGTTAAAGAAAATTTAATGTATATTGTTAGACCAGAGTCGGTAGTAAAAAATACAACAAAGACAATACAATAGGGGATATAAGCTATAAACTTAGATATTCAAACGGCCGAATATATTTTCAGCACCGACCAAAATGCGTGGGCGTTCACAATGCCCGGATGCGTGCGTGTGTGGGCGGATCAATAAAAGTCACCTAAACCACCTCTTTATAACAACATTATAAAATAGAAAACTACATACATTTGCTGTAATGTACTGTATACTACTCAACATTATCTATTTGAATTTAAACAACAATTTCCTGTCACGCGACTGCGAGAACAAGGGCAATTACGTAACAGGCTGAGTACTTCTATTGTTAAAACCAATAAGTTACAAAACAAAATACAGAATAATTACTCTGAATTCGCTAATTGTTCAATCAAGTTAAATCACAGAATAAAACGCAATGGTTTTTCCTTGTGTTGTGAAAGTCTTTGAAGTCAATGCTACAAGTCCCTTAAGGCATGTTATACTCGTACGTAAAAAATCGTTTCATTGCCGTAATATTAAAACAAAAAGTACCTACATAATTTAAGATAATAAGAAAATAAAATATTAATTCACTTGTATTATGTCTGTTAGATCAGAAAATTGGGTGAATTTTTGTTTGAAGGAATGACGAGCTTTTGTTGGACGGCTCAGCATAGTCCGAGAACAAATTATAAGTCGATTTTGTGAATTAAAATCCTCAGTGCAGAGCTAAAGACAATTATGTGAAAACACTATTGCTGTACTGCTGTGACGATTTAGATGCTTAATTCAATATTAGCTGTATAATACGTTACGTTAAAAGATACTAAATTATTATTAAAAAATTTCTAATTGCTTGAAGTGTTGAAGGTTAAATAATTGATATTTCCAGCTTTATTACAACCAATAGTACGCTATATATTTTTAGTAAAAGCTCCTTTTCAAAAATCTGATATCACTGATATTACTTTCGTCCACCAACATTATAGTAAGTTGGGAGAGAGAAAGGAAATATTAAAATTGGGTTCTCTTATGATCTAGTATAAGATAACACGAATTTAAAGCATAATACTTCATCTTGCAACTTGAAAAATCCTAGAAAGTAATGAAGGATTTACATAAAAGAAAATATAATAAAAAAAATTCATCTTGATCCAACTCGACGTTTTATCAATTTTTATGTATTTTTACAAATAGTAGTTCTCTTCAGTACATTTACCGTTATGTTTAAACGATTGATGAAGTTTAAATCCTTTTCAGAATTTTCTGAGACAAACGTTCCTGAATTTTTTTAATACCATTAATTGCATTGTATGAAAGAACAAATTTAATATGATAGTAAATTATTATCTTAATTATGGCATTAAGATTTTAAGAAATTTACAAAGCAGACTAAATTAATTTTTATTATAATGGTGATCCTTTAAGAACTATTGAAACCGATGTAAGATGAAAACTGAAAATTTCGGAGTTGGAAAAGGGACGGGTAAGAGCAGTGAACTAGCCTGGTTTCTTTTTTAAGCTGACTTACACACGATATAAAATGAGGCCTAGATAGTAGGTCTATCCATACAAGGCAACGAAACCATCAGCCTTTTTCTCTTCGATACTTCTGGGAAATGCCATTTTCTTGTAAAAGTGCAGGGGGTAAGCTTTTTCCCTGATAGTCAATCTGCGACTTTTACACGATTCATCCATTTACTTCTGATCATAAAAAAAGAGCATGATTTGACCGATGTAGTTTCACTATTACTGAATCAAACTCACAAAGTTTCATTTTTTGAGAACGGAGAATTTAAATAATAAAATAAATCCGACAGATTATCAACAAAAGTTCAAAAGACAGCCAAAACTTTGATTCTGAATATGGCTTTTAACTATTTGAGTAGAAGACAGATTATTATATGCGGTTCAAGTTCATTAACGTAAATCTTAATAAATCACAGAATATTACTGATAACAATCCGTGAACATATGAACCTTGAAACCTTGAACCGCATGTTTAAATTTTTTTACGGTATTTGGTTAGTCTGGCAATTAAACCTAAAAAGGAAAAACAATATAATATAAATTTAAATATTATAGAAAAATTTATAATAATGTTGATATTATACTAAATATTGGTGAAATATTTATCTGGTGATTATTACCTATTTGTTATTTTCTCTTGACCTATATAAAATATATATACTTTTTTTTATATAAAATATAAGAAACGACAGTATTGTTTTAAAGTCGATTTTCCAAAATTAAGTTTTCACCAGAAATACACATTTTCAGGTCTTCTGAATCAAAAACATGATATTATCGATTGTTCTGCAAGCTCGCGCGCGCGTTTGTGAAAAGTATCTCAAGAAGTTATAACATTACACCTAAGTTAGTAACCACAAGGGGACCCAACACGATAATTTTCATATAAATCAGCCAACCTGAAGTAGTAGTTTATTTGTGCAATCTTTCACTTTTGTGGTTTTCTAAAATAAACAAACCCGGTTACTATGATATTTTTAAAAATTGCCTTATTTACTTATTTACTACATAGATCGTAAGCGGCATATCTGCTAAAATTCGTGAGGGAGCTGGGCTCTTTAGGTAAATAAGATTTTTATGACATTGCGTTCTTAATATGCATTTTATGGCAAAGGCGTATAGAGTATATTAAAGTTGTAGAAAATCAAAAACCTGCATCGTTTTTCAAGAATATTTTCTACAGTGTTTATTCTAGCGGCAGTTAGTGATTTTTTGTATTTTCCCATCAAAATATCACATATTTTGTTCAAAAAGTGCAACAGATGTTAATTTTCATTTAGCGTCATTTACCCGTAATTAAAATTTTGTTGTTTTTCATTTTACATTATTTACTCAAGGTTAAATATTGGTATTATTTTTTTACAAGGGCAAGAAACAATTTCGTGTATTTTACACCATTGGTTTTTACTTATATTTGTAGTTATCAACACTGTATTATGAAACTGCAACACTGTATCAACTTTAGTTTGTTTCTGCGAATTAATCTAAGAAACTACCCAACAGATTTCAAAAAATCTTTCACTGTTAGAAAGCTTTCTAAATAACACAGGGTATATGGAATTACATCATTCTTAAATTTAAAAAAAAATTAGTCATATTTTATTTAATTTTTTGGCGTAAGGTCGTTTGGATAGTTAGTTCTTCTATCCGTATTATTTCATTGTATAAAAATATACTATGTTATGCAGTCAGGTGTCAGTTACGGTAAAGTACAGCCCTACAAATAAGACATCAACTTTTACTCTTTCATTCTTTCAAAATTTTTTAAATTGTTTTTAAGGACAGATATCCGAAAAATAATGCCGCTAGTGATTTCTCCATAGAAAGTTATGTAAACCTTTCAAAATTCTAAGAGACCATTTTCTAAGAAATAAACTTTACATAATTTTTTTATAACACATTCAGTTACTCTCAGGTTGTATTTGTTTTCTTCCACTAATAATTCATAGTGATGTCAGGAAGATTTAATGTTTCTAGTACTATACCCCGACGATCTAAAGATTGCAGATGAGATCTAGCCAATAACAGCCGAAGTCAGTTGTGAGGTTGCCGCTTCGCTAAGTCACACTCTGTTTCACCGAACTCCAGCTGACGTTTTGTTAGTCTGTCAACTACAGCGTGACAACGCAGGCAGAACACGATTAACGAAAGTCAATTGGCTCTTTGCTGTGTTCAAGATCACTATGCTCCACCTTCATCTGCAGTCTTTAGTTCGTTAAACATTAATTGGTTTTTTTTTATTGAGTGATGATGCCTACAAAGCCTTAGGCTTCTGGTGTTTTACAGATGAAAAAAATGCCAAACCTGACCGGGAATCGAACCCGGGACCCCGGCATAGTAGCCAGTTGCGCTGACCACTACAACACGGGCCGGCCAAGTGTTTGGCCGGCATGTTTTATTTGTACATTCATGATTTGTTTTTCAAGGTGTAAGGTTGTGAGATGTTAAACGTATCAACACCTGAATACCTGAAGTATGAATACCTTATGAATACCGTATGAATACCTGAAGTCCAGTTTATCGTGAAACACAGTGACCGGGGATTTCTGGTCGTTTTTATAAAATGAAAGGTTCCAAAATTTCACCTTAAAATTTGGATGATCATTAGAAAATAATAAATTTGAAATCACGCTGTGATATAAAAATAACGATTACTTCAAATACAGATTTTAAAACGCCAATAAACAGAAAAGACAAACTTTTTACGAAATTATTAAACTTTAATAAAATTTAAATCTACAGCGTTCAAATAATGAAAAACATGAAATTTTAGATTTACGTAAATTTTCTGATGATTTGTTTGTATAAATTGGAGGATAACTGATGAATTCAATTAAATAATTAATATTGATGTATCGCAGAGTTCCGTATTCGCTTAGCGGCTAACACTGCAGAGAGCAATGTAGGAATTAATTTCATTATTCACTCATATGCATAATAAGCTTAACTTTGACGGCATTCATTCATTATGAATACAGTGTTCACCACTACTACATACTAACACCAACGTATGGTAAAAGATAATAATAATTTGTTGTGTTAGTGACTGAAAAGGTAGGGTTAGCAGAATTTGTATCTACACGAAGAGGGATAACAATGATTAATAATTAAATGTAGTTGTATCCTAGAGTATTAAATACAGTGCATTACTGATTAATATTATTTATATAACCAAATTGTAATAATTAATTCAAATAGTGTTTACAAAATCTACACCTAATACTAAATGATGAGTATTCGATAATTTATGCACAATTATTTTAGTATCGTTATAAATATCTTCACTGATGAATTACATTAGCGTTATTTATATTGATTTTTGTCAACACGAACGATATTGCCGGTTATCGATTACATTTTCTGATACAAAATACATTTGAAAACTTCATGCAGTTGTATTCATAATTCTAGGCCTACAGGACAACTACAAAAATATATGAAGAGTTACTTCGTGCAGGTGGAGTTTTAAATTATTTGTACTCTATATGCTAGTTCCAGGGCTACAAAAAAATTTTCTATTTCTTATAACATGGTCAGTTAATTGTAAGACTGAAGCATTTAAGAACAGAAGAGGTAGAGGTGCAAAAGACACTTGTCAGAGTTATGAATTTCATTACACAGCCAGATCCTGTAGTAAATGAAGTGAAGGTGTCATTTGTAGCGTGGAAAATAGATGCCTTTCATAGGGCCTGGTATGCTGATTAACATACTTTTTCACTCAGTGAGGAAGGCATGGTAAATCACCTCACTCCTCGTTTTACTTAGTAAAGTCTCTAGAGGTTCAAACCAGCCTTTCAGCTGATGACCTAAACAACAACAGTAAATGTTGCAGTCAGATAGAAGCAATAATTTAACGGGTGTGCTTCGTAGCGATTAGATCAGGATTATTTATAAAAATGTTGTATGTAAGTTGAGAAAAATTGAAAACAAAAAACAACTTTACTATCAAACGTTTTTTAATTTTTTTAAGGATTTCTGAATTTAGTGATGCGGGAAATGAAAAATACTTTCTTGGCTTTAAGCGTGACAGTTGTAAAGTTCATATTTGTCACTAATTCAATGATAAATATGTTTAGTTCTATTTTCAACGTTAGATTACTGTAAAATTGTCTGGCTGTAACATTTATAACATGAAATTACTTGTCTTATATTTTGTTCGATATTATTTTTGTTGTGAATTAATACCTGAATGTAGTTCAACAATAAATGATGTCAAGTTTCTTCGTTTTTGTGAATTCTAAACAAGATTAATATGAGGAAGTCTTAAATCAGATACATAAACAGCAACAATTGATTAACTCGATAGGGACACGAAAACTAGAGAATTTCGGACATGTTATGCGTGAAAAGAAATACCATCTGCTGGAGCTGATTGTTGTTGTTTAGGTCAACAGCCGAAGGGCTGGTTTGAACCTCTAGAGGTTTTACTAAGTAAAAAACGAGGAGTAAGGTGGTTTACCATTGCCTTTCTCACTGAGTTGAAAGAGTATGCTTATCAACATGCCAGGCCCTCCGGAAAGCACTCACTTTCCACCCTGCAAATGACACCTTCACTTCATTCACCACAGGGTCTGGCTGCATAGTGAAATTCATTACTCTCAGAGGAGATAACTCTGACTAGTGTCTTTTACACCTCTACCTCTTCTGTTCTTAAATAGTTCAGTCATATAAGTGGCTGACTATGTGATAAGAAACAGAACTATTTTTTTTAGCCCTGGACCAAACAGATAGAGTGCAATTAAAATAACACTCCACCTACCCGTTTTGGGCATTGGAGCTGATTATACATGAAGATGAGAACATCATGGTTACAAAACTTGCAAGGCTGGTATCATTGCTCCTATGTGAAATTCTTTTGGGCAGCAGTTTCAAAAGTTGAAATTGCTCTTATGATCGTCAACCTCCGATAGGAGAAGGCAGCCAAAGGAACAATTTGAATGAGTCATTAGTGAAACTCAAATTATAAGGTCGTGCAACTCATCAGTTTAAATATATTATATATTTACATATTCTTTCTACATAAGTTTACCTAAATTAGAATTCAAATTGGATACTAGTGGATAAAACAAAGGTAATATATTTTCAGTCCGTAAAGTGGAACAGTGGTAGCTCGTAGATTGCAAAGAGAAAATACCACGCTCGACTCCCGGGTACGTTCTGAAAATTTACAAACCATTAATATTCTCCATAATCTACTGCAGTAATGACCCAACAGTTGAAGCAACCGTTCAAAACCATATTTTTAATAAACATAATGATTTAACAAAATATTATACCATTCAAATTTCAGAGAAATAATACACATTTTTTTCAGAAAGTTTAATGACTATTGATTTAGCTTGTTTATGGAAGTACAAAACAGATTACAGGATGCCATAAACAGTTTACTGAAGATATGCAGACATGCTATTCAGTTTTATCGAAGTTATTAACTCGTTTCAATAAAACAGTTTTATTGAATAGTCCTACAGCAGTAACTGTCAGAACAAACGGTAATAAATTGAATAAAAAGTCTAAATAAGATGGTTGAAAGAATAATAGCCATAAAAGGAAATGAACTGATCGATCAATACAGCCGCTAGGTGTAGTTAACTATTCGATATACAGTAGCTGATCGATTGGTAAGATTCACACCTTTAATAATTGCCTAATATCAATATAAGGTAAGCACTTAAAACAGATAATCAATTTTATTAGTTGTTTTACTTATAAGGCACCATTCTGGCAAACAAATTCTCCGTATTTAACAACTGCAAAAATAAATTTTTCAGTGGTAACATCCAGAGAGTGAAATATATTCCAAAATAACTAGTAAAGATATTACAGTATATTATTTAAAAATTCTCTAATTATCCAATTCTAAAGAAGTAATAATTAATAGAGGAGTAAGACAAAGTTATGGTCTATCACCCACTTTGTTAAATATTTATTTGGATGACGTGATCAGAAATTGGAAGTCTCAAATACACACTGATATTCTCAGAGGAGAAGATAGGGTTGTAAACTGCCTATTATTTGCCGATGACCTGATAGTGCTACAGGAGAATGAGGATAACCTGCAGAGAGCACTCTTCATGCTGAACAACTTCTGCAAAGAATATAAGTTGACAGTTTCGACGAAGAAGACAACGGTAATAGCATTCAGGGGAAAGGAGTCAGTCAGAAGCAAACTTTTTATAGATAATATTTTGAAACAGATATCCCACTTTCAGTATCTACTATCGGTTTCATAATCCTAGACACCCGAGTTTGAACCCTTGCATGTCCAACACTATGAGTCAGATTTAAACATACTTTACATAAAAATTTAGGTCATTTTATTATGCGTTGACCGATAAGTCCTATATTTTTAATGTTGTTTAAAAATTACCATATCGAGGTTGGAAGACAAAAAGACCCGATTTTTTTGCTACCGCAACAAATTTCATGCGTTTAGAGGAGTGTAACTCGATAATTATTTGACTGAAAAGTTTAAAATTTTAACACAACATAGTCAATTATATTCTTACAGCGTGTACGAAATTCTGAATTTGTACGTTATATAAATTTTGTTTTATTAACAATATTCTGAACCCTTGCTATCTCGGTAACCACTCAATCGTTCGGCACGAGCAAACTATCGTTTTATTCAGCGTAAAAAACTTAGTACAGATATGTTAATAACATGAAATAATGATTGGCCAGTGTTGTGGTAGAATTTTTAAAATTTTTAAAAATAGGCTAGATAATGTGGAGGGAGGGCACTACTATCCATGTTGACAGTTTGTGTACGTGACATCTTGTCGGACTGACTACCTGAATTAACAGACTGCATTTTCAATCCAGGTAGACAGTCAGATTCAGGCAACATGGATAGTAGTGCCCACCCCCCGCATTACCAAGTCTATTTTTAAAAATTTTAAAAATTCTACCACAACATTGGCCAATCAATATTTCATGTTATTAACATATCTGTACTACGTTTTTTACGCTGAATAAAACGATAGTTTGCCCGTGCCGAACGATTGAGTGGTTACCGAGATAGCAAGGGTTCAGAATATTGTTAATAAAACAAAATTTATATAATGTACAAATTCAGAATTTCGTACACGCTGTAAGAATATAATTGACTATGTTGTGTTAAAATTTTAAACTTTTTGGTCAAACAATTATCGAGTTACACGCCTCTAAACGCATAAAATTTGTTGCGGTAGCAAAAAACCGGGTCTTTTTGTCTTTCAACCTCGATATGGTAATTTTTAAACAACATTAAAAATACAGGACTATTATGGGTCAACCCATAACACAATGAGCTAAATTTTGATGTACAGTATGTTGGAATCCGACTCATAGTTTTGGAGATGCAAGGGTTCAAACTCGGGTGTACATGATTATGAAACCAATAGTAGATTGCAATATTACATACTAACAGGATAAAGGTGCTTACAAATAAGATGCACCGATTTCAGTAAATATGCGGAACTATCCGCGGCACTTTAAAAAATAGCACCAGTAAAACCACGAGGGTGAGATTTTGATAAAACATTAGCAGTGCCGACCCTACTCTATGGCAGTGAAACTTGGGTGCTATCCAAGTTGAAAGAACTCAACATCTTTTCTATAAACGAAAAGGTATCTCAGATCACAATGCAGTGGTTAGAGCAAGTGAACAGAATGAGGGAGGATAGGATACCAAAGCAGACACTGAGCAATAAGCCAGAGGGCAGGAGAGAACAAGGGCGCTCGAGAAAGAGATGGGCAGATTTGAGAGGTTCGGAACAGGCAGAGATGCCAAATTCTTCAAAAGCAGAAGAAAAAGATTATTTAAAAATTAGTTCAGATTAAAATACTTAAATATGAAACACGTTTTCTTATGAACTGGAAAACACGGTTAATTTGTCAAACACGATTATCTAATGCGACTAGTGTAACAATACCTTGTAGAATCAGATAAATCTGGTTATATCACGCCGGTTTTTTTATCTGCTCAAAAGATTGTACATAAAAATCTCCTGATATTCATCAATTAGAATTCAGAAAACGTTAAAAGGAGGAATTTGTATTTGGCTGAATAATACTAATTGGCTTTATGTTTATTTTTCTGGTTAACTGAAGTTTACGCCGAACGTACCACATTCACATAGCCACTTCCCAGTTCAGATTGACAAGTATTTTTAATTTATACGTATTCTGTTGATATAAGACAAATAAAATTGAACAGTATTTTAATTTGAAATTTAATAGTTAATTATTTATCTAATAAAAAATTTACAGCGTAGTAATTAAAATTCAGATTTCATTAGTTAAGTTTTGCTGTGATTGTGTTAATGAACGAAATATTCCTTGTTTATAAAATTCATTACATTTTAATAATTTTTCATTATTCGCAAGTGTATCAAAATCGATATCGAAATAGTATACCTCCGTGGCGAAATGATAAGCGCGCTCGCCTACAAAGTGGAAGGTCCCGAATTCGATTTCTAGCTAGAATTTAGAAATTGTTAAAAGTGAAAACCCGCCACTCTAGTTCTACAACCCACAGAAGTCTATAACGATGAAGCTGTTAGTACGACTTAAAAAAAGCTATTGAAATAAGTAAAAATTCTAGAAATAAGAATCTCGTAACAAAGATTTATGAGGTTCCTACTGGCAAAAAATCTGATTAATGTTGGAAAACAATTTAACTTAAAAACGCTGACATGAATAATATTTTTGTCGTTTAAAATTACACCTAAAACAATTTGAAATTAATATTGTAATATCGCTGACGGCTGTTTGTCTTGTACGGTTGCTGATGTGAATCTGTAAAGAGTTGTAATTGTTTTGTTTTTAAATGGATTTTTAGGACGACTTGTAGTCAGAAATATTTTTGTTATTTAAATATATCGACCAACTGCTGTAAAATAGTGCATGTAACGAATACGGAGTTTTGATATTTAATTTGAATGTCAAATTTACTCTCGTCGACAGAATAAAACGGTAAAAATGCATAAGGTTCTGTTCTGTATTGAACTGTATAACACAACGTATAAATATTCAATTCCCATTTTCATATAAAGACAATTATAAAATGTTATAGATTCTTCTAACTGTTTTAGAAGAAGGTTTTTCACAAGGAAGATGAACCTTCACAAAAGTGTAACTTTTTCTAGTTTAATCTTGTAGAGAATACACGATACTGCCTGAAGATAAAAACAAATTAGAATCACGAATTCATGAAACGTTTCTGGACATGACTGGATATGCAGACTGTCGGATCACGATCGTTAGAGCTGCGGGTTCGGTTCAGTCTGGTGCGAGGTCGACTACTCGGTGCCCGCGCGTTCCCTCAAGGGTTCAGCAAAATAAATCCGACTTGAAAGTTTTCCTGATCTACTCTGTACGGTACTTCAAACCGCAACATCACAAAACTTTATATACGTGCACTTATCGTCTTATCTCAGTTAAACTCTACTCTTAGCGTTAACAGAGACTACCTACAGCTCTTTTCATCTTCCATATTACTTCACTTACTAAAACATAATACAGTTCTAATTTATTAAAAGCGTATACATTATTGGAGTACAGCTGCTTCTGTAATATGTTTGTTTGCATTATTCCATCTTCTAATTTTAAACCTTGTCAGCCGCTTCTGTACGTGACGTCTAAAAACTGTACAAGATCGTTTTCATGATTATTTAGTTAACCACAACATATTACCACTTTGCGCAACCACAGACCAGTCTAACAAGCTTCTGAAAGTTGTCATTAAATTTATGAAGTATGTACATACTCTTAAGAGTAGATCATAAAAGTTTCTACTTATTTCTATGTAACTATCACAGTAATGTACACTCAGAATAAAACTTATATAACGCTATGAATACAAGCTTTTTCTAACTTTTCTTTTTCAAATATTAAACTCGTTGTATTGTACTAAAATGCTCGGTGCACAAGAAAATATAGTTTTCTTTGAATTGCTCAACGTTACGAATGTGAATTCACTGAAAACTTTTATTGAAAATGTTATACTTTTAGATGTTTAAGTGGTATTACTTTTCCATTTACTTTTTACAAAGATTTGATTTTATCGTAGTAAACCTTCCTTTAAATTTAAGTTAGCTACTTTAAATGATTAATCAAGTGAGAAACAAAGCTGAAAGAAACGAATTATCACTTTTTAGGAATTTAATTCAGATAAATCTAAACAAATTAATAATGACGGTAATCCAATAAACATTACACTAATAAAAATTCAGTGTCTAAATTTATCATTACTCATATTATGTTGACGTGAACCCATACATTTGATTTTAAACGAAATAATAACTAACATTTTGTTGTTACTATTAGCTTTTTGGCAAACAATACAAAGGTTTTAGAGAAATATAGGTCTACTCTGAAAAAAAATCGTCTCACTTTTGAGTACTTACCCAAAAATGAAAGGATTCACTCAAAAGTTTTCGACTTCATTCTTAACATTTCAAGCTACTGATATTGATTACAAACGGTTCGTCCATTTCTCTGAGTATTGACCAATCACAATGTAGTCCAATTCTATTGTCATTGTCAGACAATGATTCGATTTCTTGAAACGAGCTCTAACAGTGGAGCCTAACTTTTTTCGGTACAGCCTGCGGAAAACTTTTTATTTTAAATTAGTATTGGTATTACTTGTAACATTAATACTTTTACATTGCCTTAAAAAAGAAACCTTAAAAAAGAAATTAATAAGTGGTTCTTATGGTTCTGTGTTTTACATTGTTAAAAGACGTATCTTTAAACAATTTATGGTTATTTGCTAAATTAAAAGAATACAGACAGTGTATGTAGCAGTGAGAGTAATATGGAGCAGTAATAAAGAGAGTTCATAGCGTGTTCTTAATGATAAACTTTAATTTATAATGTAATTCTCAAGTTGTTAGTTACAACAAACGTTTAAAGAAACAATAAAGTTAAAGAAGATGTATTAAACGTGGTAGATTGTTAGAAATACGAATTACTTTTCTCATAATACAATTACATCCTCCCCTGAGTGTAATACAGTTAACAACGGCAAACAAGAAATACACATTCAACAGCAATTATTTAGGACTCAAGTACTTAAAGCAATGAAAATGCAAATTTCATGAATTATAAATAGAAGTTGGTATTACGTCGTTAGGGATGCATCAAGTTCATGTCCGGAACACAGAACAATGTGCATGTAACGTGATTTTAGGGTTAACAAAATGTTAAACGTTTAGTCAAGCAATTAGTGGATTCACTTCTTCGGTTGCAAAATGCATGGCTACAATGTAATATAATGCGATACCCCGATGTGCTATTTTACACGGATATCCCACAATCACGATACCAATTGGTTTAAATTCTCAAACGATGACCACAGTAACATGAAAATACGTATCGTGCTACGAACAAAACAAGAATCCATCCACTCCAACAAGGAACGCTACTTTGCATATTTACTTGTTAATGTAACACCCCAGAGCAACATAAACATCAACAATCGAATAAAATTATAACAATCGTTTTCTATGTTAATGGATTTTTATGTTTCTTCGTCATCTGCAACGGAGATTCAACCGGTAGTTATTAGAAATTCTATTAAAAAATATTATTAAAATGAAACAAAGTGGGCGCCTCTTTAGTCCAGTGTTTAGCGTAGTTCACTGCAAAGCGGAGGTCCGCGTTTTTATTCCCGGGTAGTCTGGAAAATCATTATAGGTTCAAACCAAACGAGCGATCATTGACCTTTTCAGTACCAACGTCCGGAAAAAAGGACGTTCATATATTTTACGTAGTGATAACATGCGGTTTACCAGACGTCCGTAAATTATGCATAAAGTTCCAACGTCCGGGTAACCGAACATTACCAAAAAAACTTTTAAACAAAAATTAATGGAATAATGTATTTTGAAACCGCCTCCGTGGCGTAGTGACAAGCGCATTAGCCTACGAAGCGAAAGGTCCTGGGTTCAATTCCTAGCAAAGACTTCCAAATTTTAACACGTTAAAACCACCGTTAAGGTAGACTTAAAAAAAATCAATTATATTACAAATACCGTAATCAAATTGTTTTAACCGTTTTAAGATCCAAAATATTAAGTTTGAAATACTAAATAAGTTATAAATCTTCTTGACAAGGAATTAATTACACTGTAATGAGTTTATATGAGTTGGTTACATAAGTTTTACAACAAAATAACTTCTAAAAACGAAATATTACTGTTATTCATTAAATTTCTATATTTTTGTTTTTCAATCATTTAGACACTGTTAAAGAATCATTTTACATTCTTAGCTATTTAGCACCGTGCAAGACTGGCTCATATAATCGACTTACTGTTGTCATCTAGTTCTAATAACGTGCTTTGAAGTTTTATTATTGAATAGTTTTTAAGTAGGTCTACGCAGTAAATAAATATACACTGATAGAAAATATGGTAAATTTCGTGAAAATAATTTTGACGCTAAACTAAGCTATACACAACTAAGAATCGCCTTTCTGACATAAACTTAGTAGTTTAGATCCATTAAAATTTGTTTTTTTATCTAAACTTACACTTTAGGTCAAAAAGACTATTTTTCTCAATTCCACCGAAACAAACCGATGATAACATGAACGATGGTTATGAAATTTCAAAAACCGTCAGATGAATCCTTTTGATATTATTAATAAAAATCTTTTTAGATATACTTTCACACTGTCTTATAATGCAATTTTTTTTATGAAATTCGACTACGAATTATGGGAAGCCGCACAATGAGTCAATTTAAGAATGTATTATTTGGCAAAAAAGGAAGTGAGAATACATTTCTTTAAAATTAACGACCGTTTTCTTGTAACAAATACAAAAAAATAAAGCAGTTCTGAGCAAAAAATTTAACTTAATTTTCAACACTTTAAAATCAGATCTAAACAATATTTCTATGATCACTGTATTAGAATGTTAATTAAATTTACTATGCAGTAAAAGTGAAAATATGCTAAATTAGAGCTTAGATTTTGAAGTTAAAATTAAATGTTTGAACTTAAGGTTATATATTATAGTTCTAATAAAATTAAGTACCGGTCGTCTCGTTCTCTCAGATGCTGGGTACTCGACTACCAAACCAAAGTCCATCTCAATTTCCAAGTATAAGACAATTGGTCTTCAAATATTATTAACTTGTAGTCACTATTTACCATAATATCCATATTCTTCAAATATTCGTTTTTTACAATTTTTATGAAATTTTTTTTAAAAAATCACTAATTACCGCTAATCTAAGCATTATACAAGAAAATGTTTCAAATAAAAGTTTTAGAGTTTTAAATTATCTACAAATTTTATTATGTACTCTTTTGCCCTAAAATGGATATTAAGGCCACAATCTAAAAAAAAACAATTTTTTTCTACGTGAGAACAGCCTCTCAAGAATTTCAGCAGACATGGCGCCTACCCTATCTTGTAGCGCATAAAAATTTAGTAAATAAGGCGATTTTAAAAAGAATCGTAGGAGCCGTTTTTGAGAAAACCGCAAAAAAGTGAAAATACACGAATAAAGTACTACTTCTGGTTGACCGATTTTGAAGAAAATGTTCGCGTCGGGTCCTCTAGTAGTGCTTAACTTACGTTTCAAGTTTCATCTTCGTATGATGTTCCGTTCTTAAAATATTATGTTCACACACAAACACATGCGCCGCGCACACACATACACATACCAATCGCTAAAACATGTTTTTTGGGTTCAGAGGGTCTGAAAACGTGTAGATCCGGTGAAAACTTGATTTCGAAAAATCAACATGAAAACAATATTTTTCTGCCTACATATTCATGCAGGCAAAAGAAAGTAACGAGAGGGGGAGTACCATTTTCAAAGTATCGAAAGCCACTACATCATTATACCTCGGTAGGCCAGCATATTGCATTAATACAGATGGCAGTGCCTGTAATTGTTATATTACCATTTACACTGGTAGTGATTTTACATTAAAAATTATATTACACTTCAATTAACTTAATTAAGCTTTTAAAATTCTCTGATCACTTGGGATTATTTTTCATATGACTCGAGGATTTTGTATTTAATAAAATCGAACTACATTTACTACCACATTCTAAATCTACCACATTCCTACATTAATTTAAATGACCAAACAATAAATAAACACATTTCTTTTAAGATATGACTATTTTATTTTATCAAATGTCCAAAGCAAACAAAATTTGATTCAGTTTAAAAAAAAACAGTACTTAAGTTCTTAGTTTTCATAAGTTCTTAATTTATGTTCGCTATGCAAAACGGATTTTGTAATTAAATATAGATAATATTATTTAGATATTATAATTAGAGGATATTCAGATACTACGGTAGTTTGGTAGTAAATTGAGAGAATAATAACGAAATTGATTATGAAGAATTGTTACAGGAACAGATAAGAAGACGAGCGACCGGTTTTTGGAATTAAACCCCGCGATATTTTGAATCCTCACAATGGAGCTACAGTACACCTTTAAAATAATGTATTTAAAAATGTAAAATAAAACTTTTCACTTACCGAAATTATGTTGATCTAAAAAGAACTAATGAAATCCGAGATTTAAAACACAACATAAAATCTATACATTTAAATGAAGTTCCGCAGTAACACTTATCAGTCGGAAGACAAAGCTAGACTGAGCAAGCGGGCCACTCAGAAGCATACCCTAGTTTCCCATCACACCGCTAGGGGTGCCACCTGCGCAACAAATGGGACTTGTCACGGGAGTTTGTTCATTAAAAGATTCTAACACATTAAAGAACGACTGATGTGACTATAAACTTCAGTCTTCTTTAATTACATCAGTCTCGGCAGGTAATTGCGTAATGTGATACAAAGACATTATTTACAAAATTAATTTTGCATCTGGCCACCTTCGTGGTGTAGTGGTAGCGTCTTAGACTATAAGATATCAAATTCTGAATTCAATTCTCGGCTAGGATCTGAAAATTCTATCGTGTTAAAAATAAAGCCACGTTTAAATGGACGCACTGTAATAGCTATTGGTCAAGTAAAATTGATTTAAAATACTGAAACTTAAATAACTAGATTTAAAATCATTGTATTTATTACGTGTCTGGCTGATCGGCAGTTAGTGAGAAATAGATCCAAAGATTGTATATCGATTTCCGATTGAACAGTTTTTTAATGTCAGTCAGTGGAATGTCAAAAAAAAAACATAAGATACTTATGTATTTTGAAAATATATTTTATTATTTCAATACTCCGTAGGTACTTTTACAAATTTAATATATTGAAAATAAAAATAGAAACCGAATACTGTATACATAATAAACTGAATAGAGATGTTTCTGATCGCTATATATCTCATTTTCTTCTTCAACAATGGCTTGTTTGCAGCCTACTGTTTCAATATTATTGATTGTTTTTAATATAAATCTTTTCATGGACTATGATTTTCTAACGAGTAACTACTGTTTCCAAATAATCGTATTAATATGTATTTTATTTAGGATTCCTAATTCTTGATATTTAACTCTTTATTACTTAATAAAGATTAGATTAAACGTGTATATAAATATCTTTAGCAAACTTTTAATCTATTCTGGTCGACTTTTCAGCTTCAAAAGAACTAGTAACAATGTTTCACTGTAGCGATGTTCCAATTTTGAATTATGCATACTTAAAAATATAATTCGCTCGCTTTCCATAAAACTTTAAGTTTTGTTTTATATTTATATGACTGTATTTGAGCCTGAGTTTACATGACTCATTTTCTTCTAATAATAATTATAGTAAATATAATTTAAAACATTATTTAATGGTTTAGAGATTACTTACAAATTAGGCTAGAAATGTCCGTCCACTAGATTAAAATGAAATAATTTAATGATATTTAATATACTTTTTTAAAATCGTGTATACATTTTGGTTTTGTTTTTCATAATATTTAGAAAACAAAATTGACATGTATAAATTATTTTATATATTTTAAATCGGTATTGACAGAAGAATAAGTTTATGATAATATACATAAATTTTAAATTTTTTATATATTCAAACTTTTCTAACAATAAAATAACATGGGTATGTACCTCATTTCTCCGATTTTTATGTAATAGTCCGTTTTTACTTAACGAACTTAAATAATTTCACTAAGAACGAAAAATTATTAAGTTAGAATATATTATAATCTGCTTATAAAGAGTAACAAAAACTGACATTTTATTGTAGATTAGATATAGTCTTAATTACAAACTTTGAAATTGTAGTAAACAAAACTAAAAGAGCCGACCGCATTGGCGTAGTTGGTAACGTACTCGTCTCTCATCATGCGGTCGTGGGTTCGAATCCCACTCCCACTCACTCGCACGGCATATTTCCATACGTTACAAAAATCATTTCATCCTCACATAGTTACACGCCAACGTCGTTGCTAATGACCAATGCAGTTGATGCGACGTTAAATAAATAAATTTAAAAAAAAAACTAAAAGAATTTCAGTTGCCTAGAAAACTTAAGAACGTCGCTTTCACATTTTTAACATTTTAATACGAGAATCGAACTATAAATGTTTAGAATGTTTTTTGTCTTTTAAGACCACAATGGATCACTTTAATAAAATTTGCAAATTTAGAAAGCTTCTTCCTTTTCATATTCTTTAGCTTGATGTTCTGCCAGTATGACTTCATTCGGGCTGATCTTGCTTGCCGAACTTCCTCTGAAGCGACTGGTTTCTTCCTGCTTGGGTTTGTTCTTCCATTGATTTTGTTTCAAATCTACTTCCCTTATTTCTTAAGATTTTTAATATTTCTGTTTTGTTTTCTAAATAATCGAAAGTTAATCCGAGTTCGATCATGACTTCTTTGACATTTCGGATCCATGCTCTTGATGTTACCATTGGAAAGAGTTTTCTAATCATCTTGTTTAAAATTCTGTCTGCAGGTGTTCTGATAAGATGTCCAAGAAAAGATATCCTTTTCTTACTTATTGTAACTGTTATGGGTTCGTTTTCTTTATAGTCTTGTTCATTTGTTAGAATTCTCCATTGCCCATCTACTTTGTTTTTCTTTCCTATTTAGGTTCTTAGGATTCGTCTTTCGAGTTTTAGGACATTGTCTATTGCTTTTTTCTTGGTCACTTTTGCTAATGTTTCGCTGCCATAATATGTAACTTGTGGTTGTATGACTGTTTTGTAGTGTTCAATTTTTTTTTGTGTAGATAAGCATTTTTAGAATGTTTTTATTATATACGAGTTTTATTAACATTACAAATTAAAAGAAAGGGTCACTACTAATACTCAGGATTTAATTTTAGTTAGGTCTATATTCTTTCTGCCAATATTCTTTTTCATTTCTTTTCTGTTTCCCTATGAGGAGTGTATCATCGACTTTCCTCACTGTAATCCGTACTATATTAGGGTTCGAGATGTCATTTATCTATTTTTCCATTGGTTCTTATTCCGCGATCTCTTTTCACTTTCTTTTGATAAAGTTACTTTATAACTCTTTTCAGGCATCTGCTTCCACTCATTCTCTTTAAATGCCCATTTCAGATCAGTTGCTACCTTCGCTACTCAATCTTAATTTCCTGTTCTAACACGTTCTTACTCCTACTTCCTAACCAATTCTTCTCTAACTTTTTTCTTATTTAAGATCGATAATAAAACCGAAACTGACTGAGCGTTAAAAATCCTTATAGCAATTTTACCAGTACTTTATGCGAACTTCATGCTAAAATCAATATGTAAGCCTACCTACCGTTGTAATGAATACAGATCCCTTCCTTAAAAAAATTTAAAAAAACTATACAAATATTTCAAGAAAAAGATACTTGAAATTTCTGAATCTATCAATGGTCTATTTAATACATGTTTTAAAGAAAATAAATGAGAAAAGTGTACTAAATCTTAAATTAAAAATTCCCTTAAGAAATTTGAAAATTATACAGCCGAGAGGTTTGAGGACTTTACTACTTTGTAGTACTATATAAAACAGTAATGAGGAACACTCTGAAAGTAATTGAATAAAATTAATTTTCTATCGTATTCTTAATGCAAAATGTTTATGTACGTACTTACCAAGGTTTATGGGACTAAATTCAAAAAGTTACGAGTAAGTATTATATAAGTTAGATATTGTTAAATATAGATAATATTGTTTTATAAATATTGTAAAATGCTATGGAATGAATTAGAATTAAAGCAAATAAATAGTTTCCATGTAAAATTTTATTTAATTTTATATTTTTTAATTGAAATTCGGCTGCTTTATTGGTTTTGACAGAGGTCTTGATGTTGACAAAAGAATATAACTTACAGAGGATATTCAGAACGATTGCAACTACATTAAAGAACAGGGCTCACAAACATGCATTGATGAAATTTTATAACGTAGTGGTGGTATTCTTTATAGAAGAGTGAAATTTGGGCTGTTACAGAGAGAAGGAAACAAAGATTGGAAGCTGCAGAGATGCGTTTTCTACGAAGGGTCTAAGGTTATTTATGAGAGAATTCATAATAACTTTTCAAGCTAAAATTGCAGGCAACTGTTAACGAAGGATCAGTTATTATAGCAATAAATAAATATTCATTTGGAAAATATTCAAAAAATGAATCCAAAACAGATTTCGGGATGCAGGTCTGAGGGAAGGAGAAGCTTGGGAATGCCTTCACAACACTGGGAGTAGTTATTTCAATTACAGCGATGTAATGAAGAAATAACACATTTTCATGCTGGAACAGGTACTAAATTGCTTATTTCGCGGAGAGAAAAGACGAAGAAGAATCTTTCAATGTCGTTTGTCAACAATCATGTTAAAATAATAGTAGGAAATACTATAAGAATCAATGTGACCCCAAATAAATAATAAATTAGGTTGAATTTCAATTTAATTTCTGGGTAATCGTGTATATTCGATTGGATAAAACAAATTTTTTTTATTATAATAACTATTTTTGTATTACTGTAAATGTGCGATCTGCTCTCATAAAACAATAAGTAGAATAATGATGATTTATGATGAATAATGATGATACTTGATGATTATTTGTATTGTGAGTATTATTCATAAGTGAGTAATTCTTGTTGTTTAGGTCATCAGCCTAAAAACTGGTTTGAACCTCTAGAGGCTTTACTAAGTAAAACGAGGAGTGAGGTGGTTACAATGATTTCCTCTGGTATCACTCAACAAATTTTAAGTTTGGTTGTTTTGTTTTTGTCGTAAATGTAGAACAAATAAACTAATTTATTAAAACAAATCTGTACGGTTTAGTCTGTGTAGTCTTCTGTGCGTTCACTGTTGTCTAGGAGGGTGCTGGCTTCTGATTCTGATTATATATTACTATGAAAAATTTCCGGAAAATTTATAATAACCAATTGAATGAATAATCGTTTGTATGAGAAGAATCCGACCTAAAAGTTTCAAGGTTTACTACATTAAAATGTAAAGTGAATACTTTCTATCTTATACTTATATTGAAGGTGATAATTTCAAAATTATTATGAATAGTAATTTAAAAAGTTATATTCTTTATTTGTTTTCCTCTACAATTTTTCTTAAAAAGTAATTACAATCACTCAAATATTACTTTTCAATTAACAGAAGAAATCAAATTCTTATCAATAATGGGTTGCAACTGGAAAAAAATAATAAAAAATTGAAAAATGTATTTTATAAATTAAAAAAATATTGACCCCGACGTGATTTGAACACGCAACCTTCTGATCTGGAGTCAGACGCGCTACCGTTGCGCCACGAGGTCAAGTTGTTAAATTTAAAAAAAAATCGCATCGAAAATTAATGTTGAATTTTTTTATGTTCCGAATTTACATTTTTACATTAAAATTTTTTAAATTATTTTTTAATTAAAAAAAAAATATTTAAAAATTGTTAACTATTTAAGTTTTCGA
Source organism: Catonia carolina (assembly GCA_035578175.1). Taxonomy (NCBI): domain Eukaryota; kingdom Metazoa; phylum Arthropoda; class Insecta; order Hemiptera; family Achilidae; genus Catonia; species Catonia carolina. Next base: position 143,959,153 of record JAQMRL010000001.1, on the reverse strand, counting down.
ATTAACAATTTACTGCTTTGTAACAAGCGTTGTATAACTTTCCTAAATATTGCGAATTGTTTTTTGCTAATAAGATATGGGGAATTTTGTAGAAGGAAAAATTTTCTTATCGAAGTCATTGTTCAAAAATATTCAATTAAATCAATGGCGATACTTCTGAGATAAATTTTTATTAATTATTATTTACTTTAGATGTTTATTACAGTCTTAAAAGAATATTTTGTTTAATCACACAAAAAATTTGTATTTTTCCAAAAACCTAAAAAAAAGTTCTAAATGATTAGTATTCATTTTATGTAAAATAGTCAACAGTTTATACTATTCTCAATTGGTAGGCCTAATTAAACTTTGTTGAAATATTTTATTATGAAGTTCCATACGATCATCAACACACTTTAAGAGATCAATATTATGTTATACTACACAGGCTTTTCAATATAAATCAGTGTTTACAAAATTTAGTAAATTGAACCAAGTATCTTTCTACTTAATTAGTATTATAATAAAATACAAAAATTAAGTGACCCCGACGTGATTTGAACACGCAACCTTCTGATCTGGAGTCAGACGCGCTACCGTTGCGCCACGAAGTCATGATAATAAATTCATAAATTCGTATTTATTGTTAAGGTTTATCACAGATAATTTAATAATACAGTGTGTTTTATTCACTATCTTCTTAACAACCAATTAATTTAATATCGCACAATAATTAAAAAAAAAAAATTTTTTTAGTTATTTGTAATTGTTGCTCTATTCAGTTTTTTTAACGAAAAAATTAATTAATTCCTAACTGATAACAAAATTGATTAAGTTATTTCTACAAAATCCGTTTCCTTAGTATGTAATTATAGGTTATAATACAGTTAGTAGGATAATACATACACTCTCTTTTTTTTAAAACTAGTTAGGCTGCACAACTGATAAAAGAGCAGTTGTCGTTTATTAGACTAAACACCACATTTACGCTCATCTTCTGAACTGTTTTAACGTAACTGAGTAGATGTGTGAACGTGTTAATAAAAGAACTCAAAATTTCTTTCTTAAACTATTGAATTCTCGCTGGGGATGTCATTTTCATCTGAAATTATCCTCAATGACTAATCAAATCATGTGACAAGTTTAATCCAAATGTTTTTCTTGTTTTTTGAGATGAAATGAAATGAAACGATTTGGTTATTTTACTGAAATAACCAAATTAATTTGTTTAAAAATACTTTTCCAAGAAACGCTATATATTTTTTCTATTATAAAAGTAGCAATTGAAAATTATAAACAACATCGATAAATGTCATTAAAGTAACATGAGCCAATGATACAACAATGACATTCATTTTAAGAGAGCAACTGAAATCAAGAACTTACAACTTTAGCTGTCAATTTGTTGTAGGAACCATTGTAGGGTATTTTGTTGCACAAGTATAACATTTCTCAAATACCTGAAAAAGAAATAATTTAATTAGTATTATACTTTAATTTTTAATTACAAAATCTGGTTAAATGAAAGAAATTCAATTGCATTATCTTAGTTCAATGATTCTCAACCATTTTTACTCCGCGACCCCTAAATAGTAAAAATAAATATAATTAATATTTCGTGACCCCCCTAAAACCGATAATAATAGTAGGTAAACCTTACTATAATTGAATTTTGACTGTAATTATAAATGTAAAATTATATTAATTATTTTATAATCAAGCTGCACTAATTTTATGTCTTTAAAGAAAATACAGACAGTAAATAAAAAAAAGGAATACAACTATTGCTATTATTTTATATTGCTGCGTTTATACTTCTATAGTAGCGACGTGTATGAACATGCATGTATGACTAGCACATACATGAACAATTTACAAGTTCCAAATTGATGTGTATGTTCTCTTTGTAATTTAATCTTCTTCTATAATACTCGCTGTGAGCGAATGTTTGAACATGCATATGGACGTGAGTGAATTTTAAATGAAAAACAAATGCAACCATCACATTAATAATAAATTAATGATTAATTTCTTTTCGTTACAAGTAAGTGTACTTATTGCATGTAAAATTTTTATTTTGTATGTTTATAATAAATGATTTTTCTCATGAAATGATTAAATGATTTCATTATTGTTTCGCGACCTCCCTACAATATCACTACGACCCCCAGGTTGAGAATCATTGTCTTAATTAATTACTCACCAACGAATCAGCGACTCTAAATGCGTAGTGTACAATATTAAAAAGTTACCCTTTTGAAGAACAGTTAAAATTGAAGTACGTACAAGTATGCAGTTACATATAGTTTTATTCTCGCTGCAGAGTAACTATGTTCCTTTAACTTAGGTTATTTATCTAAATTTCTAAAAATTCAACAAGCTAACCTGACTATGTAATTTACAATAAGTAGCATTAAGGAGCACAATTACGTATAAGGTGACAACCTTAGTTTATTTATCAAAAGCTGTAAAAATAATTCAACCAGTGAACTTGACGATGAATTGCACAATGAAAATGGCGTTATAATATTAAGGAGACTACCGTTGTAGTGGTGGATTAATTTTGTGAAGCTAGTAACGAACCAATAATTTATGAAGTTTAGAACTTCACATCTTCATTCCATTGTCATTTTTATCCTTTTTACAGTCTTTTCTTGTAGTTTTTCGGGTAAATTTGGGGATGTTAGTGTTATTATTTGTAATCCCTTATATTTGTAAGTTGCAATCTGTTAAATGTATAATAATATGCAACTCTATGATTCAATGAGGTCAGAATTATTTTGACGTGTAAATAATGTGTTGTCTTGCACAGGCTCAGGTCGACCATTTTTCAGAGTATATGGTGAACTGATTCCCAGCCACGAAAATACACCAGTAACCATTTTTTATTGTTGAAATAGATATGAATTAATTTCCTTTACTAGGATTTGAACCTCGTAACCTTCATCTCCGAAAATTAAATGTTAAACTGCTAACTTGAAGCGATGACCTTACTACTAGACCAACCCGTATAGTGTTTTATGATGCTCATGTTTGTGTTTCAACCACAAACAGATCTGATAAAATGTGTCGTTGACTTAAACCATAAGGCAGTGTGAATTGTTTACGTTAGTTATCTCTCTAAGTATAATTTGGATTAAAACGGTTGAACTTTTTCAAAATGGAATGTTTAGCTGCGTCGTATATTTCTCCAACACAAATCTAGATTTATTGGTGGAACGACTTGTAGTTTTAGGTGAAACTTATTTTGATTATCTCGATATCAAGGAACAAGATTTTTTGTTTGTCGTATAGAGGCTGTAATTTTATTTGCCTGTTCTAGGGCAAGCATTTGTCAATATTTTAGACCAATGTATTGAATTGAATCGTTTTGCGGAAGTGCCTCACCGCGCGAGAAAACAGATAGACGGAATAACTATTAGTATACTCTTGTTTATTCTATTGAAAAATTCAACTATAAGGTCATTCATAAACCGCAAACGTAATGTGAAATATTTTACCAGTTTTATGAGTTTATTTCTCTACTGGTAACTAAATCCGTCTTTTATAAGTCAATGTTTTATTCTACTTATAACAATGTTTTCTTCACTACAAAACAATAAATCAAAGTCATTCTGTAGATTGAATTGTGTATGGATTTATTTGCATAAATATACTTGTAAATACAAAGTCCTCATGGACTGACTGATATAATTCTCCAACTTCCGAATCATATAGCGAGATGAAATTTGGTGCAGTACCTACATAGGGAATGAACAGTAAAATAAACAAAAATAAAACATTCTGGCCAAGGGGTAAAACAATATAAAGTAATATATATTATTTTTACACTTCGTAAAGATACAGTTCTAAAAACAAAAAACGGCAAAGGTATTCCTTGAGTGATACAATACGAAATAAAAAATTAAGTGACCCCGACGTGATTTGAACACGCAACCTTCTGATCTGGAGTCAGACGCGCTACCGTTGCGCCACGAAGTCATTGTGGCATTCAACAATTACCCTTTGTTATTAAGGCGAATCATCTTGTTACAGATAAATCTTATTCAATGTACTTTACTCAATATTTTTTTAACTTTTATTCAAACATTTCAAAAGTATACAATACACTACCAGAAAATGAGATATACATTATAAACAAACAACATGAAAGAAGGAGAAAAACCAAGATTGATACCCAGTGGTATCTTTGGGTATATAGCATTCAATTTAAAAGAAAAATTATATAGCTACATAAATAGTTTATTTACGCAGTAGGTTATGTTTATTTCAATGTTGAATTATTCTCCTGTAGTTTTTTATGAAAGCTTAGATAATTTTTTTTAACGTCCGACTGTTCTGCAATTACTGCTAATGCAACGGTGAAGGATGAAATGATTTTTTTGTAACGTATGAAAATATGCCGTGCCTGAATCGGATTCGAACCCAAGACCGCACAATGAGAGGCGAGCACGCTTAGAGAAGGTCTCTAATTCTAAGGTCTCTATTTTAACAAGTATATTTTATTCATTATTTAACTTCTTTTTTGTGAAAACCAAAATTAATTATTTGTTTAAAAATAGTTCGTAAGGAACACTATCTAAAGGCATTTTTCTATAAGAAAAGTAATAGAGGTTAACGACAAATAATATTTTAAGTTACTGTGATTATAAAATAAAGTATTTTAACTAAGAAAATTTCTGCATTTTGGTAAACCGGAAACGATCTTATTGAATCTCATTGAAAATAATATTACTTGTATACCTATAAGGGAGATTCAACTCAAATTTAGCATATAAACTAACACTGATAGTAATTTTTATTCATCCAGTATTGTCCAGAAACTCAATTTTGTCATAACACTTCTTAGAATAGAAATAAGATCACGCGAAGCGTGGGCGCAGTAGCTAGTTTAGAAATAGAAGGGGGTATTAAACAAAATTATAGCTAAATTTAAACGATTTTGAGATATCGTAAGAAAATAATCATTTTTTTAACATTGAAAAAATGATTAAAATTTTATTAGCAATATTTTTTCTTAAATGAAAAATATTAAGTAATTTGCTTTCTAGAAGTGTGAACATTTCTCATTTATACATCAATATCATACCACTTTTAAATTTTCCCGAACTTTTTTGTGAGTTGACTATTATTTGTACGAGATTTACACAGTTTGTTTGTATAACATAAAATTTTACGTAGTCGAACATGTTTAATCTTACCGACATGTAGTTATACAAGAATTTAAGCTTGCAGAGGAGTACCTAGAAATTCAAGGTTATAATAAGATTCTGTGATATGTACAAACGTATATCCTTATTAACATTTACAATATTGTGAGCTTGTATCGTACAGGAACGGAGTTTACTTTATGAACAAGGTTGTGTAATAGTTTTGAAAGCAACATAATGCAAACGTTTGAAGTGTTTTGTGTATGCCTTAACATATTCCGTACATTGCATAACACGGAGAGTATGTACATAGGATGCAGCGAACATTATAAGGCTACTTGTAGCAGCAGGTAAGCTATGTGTTAGATAATAGTTATTTTAGTTAAGGGTTGATATAGTGATTACGATGTAGGTTCCTAGATGGTTGGTAGGTCTTTTCATCCCTTAGGTACCGTAATCTCTTCACCTCTACATCCCTCAAGTCACCCTTAATTCTATTAAGTATCCTTCAACTAATTAACTATATAAGCTACGACGTATAAGGTAACTATCGTTCCACACATTTATGACTAAACGCCTAAAGCGTCAGACGAAATGGTAATTGATACTCAAGATATTAACTGATAAATTTATAATGAGATATAATACTTTCACCAGTTCATGATTTTTGATAGAGTTTTTTATTGCTTTTATAAATTTTAACAGTATTACACATTATTTGAAGTACTTATTTCAACTTTTTTAAGTTGTGCAACATTTTTAGTTTTTGCAAACGCGTAAAAAGTTATATGTAGTAATATAAAAAATTTTAACAGGTGTTTGAATAGTATATTAGTGAACTTATATGTCTGGTAATACAAATCTGGTAGAGATACGTAAGACGTTTTGACACCATGCATCATGTATCTACTCCACAATTTAGTTGAAAACAACGGATTTTGCAGTAATTTCAAACTATTATGTTGAAAAGTGGCAGTCAAAAAACTAGTACTTGCTATAAACTGATTTATTTTCATCAAGTTCAACATCTCAAGCTCATAAATATTTTTGGACTTCCTATGTGAGTTTAGGAGAAAAAGAAGAAACTACTATTATATTATAATAATGTATTTATTTTTGCTCAATTATAATACACAATGTGTAAACTCATATTCCTGTAACTACACATATTTACAACTAACATATTCGATTATAATAATTGAAATAAATCTTATACATGAATAAAATAAAGTAAAAACGTACAAATCAGTTTATTACGAACAAAAATACTAATTAACCTACCAAGAAAACTTGACTGTACGCAGGGAAGGTGATCCCTGCTAATAATAATAATAATAATAATAATAATAATAATAATAATAATAATAATAAAAATAATAATAATAATAATAATAATAATAATAATAATAATTACATCTTTATAATAAGTAGTAGTGTACAATATTCTTGAATAAAGAATAAATTTTTAAGTGTTGGGTTGAAGAATTTTCAATTATATTTTCGGGTTATTAACGTTCTTCCTAATAATGATAGACACAAAAATATGAAAGCAATTTTATTTAACCTTTTATACTTGTTCTTCACAAATATTACATGTACGACGTTTTAGTGGTATTTTAAAGGTAGGAAAAGCATTATGTAACGACACATATCCTAAAATTTTACTTAAGAATCATGTGATTTTTTCCACCTAGAACAATAGTAAACTACTGTTTTGAAAACGCAGAAATTTTATCGAATTATTTTACCGATGATAAATATACCATTGAATATGGTAATTTATCAGAATAAATTTTTGAATTCGGAAGAGGGAAATCGTTAATTTAAAATTTCAGAAGTTTTTAATTTCTGTTTATTCCGGTTGGCGGATTTTTCACTTTTCCCGTGCAATGGGATAATTTATAATAAGTTGGTAGCAACAGGAATAGCATTACTTTGTTGTAAGAACTTGAAAACAATGCCGTTTATAATTTTCGATCGCTCATCAGGCAACAAGATCGGGCTCTAGCCCACTTTGGAAAAGAAGTTTTCCAAGTTGAATGAATGAATTGGTCGCTGTAGCATAATCTATCGGCCCCCCAACGCTCGCCTGTGTTAACTCCATGCGATTTCCACTATAGGATTTCATTACGGAATTAGCCCATTTTTCAAAACCGCAAAACCTAAATGAACTAAACATGTTAAATGAAAAACGTTTGTATTCGTTAAAAAGGATGAGTAGCGAAAACTTTTTTTTGACACTTTTTATTGAAAATTTAGTATCTGTTATTACAATATTATAACGATTTCTAAATATGACCCTAAAAGTTCTAAAACTTGAATTACTTGCTGGAGCTTGCAGTCATCACTACATTCCTACAATTAGCCAAGAAGAGTTCTTGACCAGAGGCGTTTTAAACGTTTGTGCTGAGTAACCGGTATCGTCCTAGTTTTGTAAGAGAGGGTTGTCATGTAATTCAAATTTGTCGTGCAACGTCTTGTGTTTGTAGTTGTTTTGCGACGTCATTTTCGTATGGGATTTGTAAGTCTTTGTGCAACATTGAGTTTGTGATGTAAAAGGGGCATTGTGTTATCGTTCGTAAAATCTTGTTCTGAATCGCTTGTATACGTTTCGTGTGTGAAGGTTTAGCAGATCCCCAAAGTTGAACTCCATATGTCCAGATTGGTCTTAAAACTGTCTTGTAGATTGTTAATTTGTGTACCTTGTTTAATTTAGAACGTCTATCGAGTAAGCAGTTTATATAGTTTTACAGTTTATAGAAGCGTGTATTGAATTTGGAGCATGTGTGTGTAATATTTATGCATTCCATGTAAGTTTTCTGTACAAGTGTAAGTTTAATTGGCGAAAACTTATGAAGAAATTGTTAATCGTTGTTTGGAATATGTAGAGAATAGGCTAATAGTGAACGTTTTGAAAAATTTGGATAAAACTGCTGTGTATGTAAGTAGAGGTCATAAAATAGAGGTATTTTCTTGCTTGTTAGTTTCTTCATTTGGTTTTCTTCCATTATATCAATTTTCGTAGGAAAAGTTATATACAGTACACGCCACCCTTTACCATTACATAAGGATTATAAAAAGACTTCATAAAAACTTTGCTAATTTTTATTTTTAAACTAATTAGCAATATGTTAATTAGAAAGATACGGTCACTAAACGAATGGACCCCTCTGAAGTACGATTCATTTTATTTGAATAAAAATCGGATATTTTTTTTATTGAGGTTAGTCGGATCATTTTTGAAAATAATATGATATAATGTACTTAATTTTATTAAATAAATGAAAACCTTCTGATTTTTTTTTTTAAGAAATGTATTATTGAAAATATGACAATGATCTGTTCTGATTAATTGTTTGATTTATTGATATTTTTCATTTATTAATTGGTAACATTAATTACCCCTATATAAGGTTTATGGATATGTTTTTATAGCATGACTGAATTGGTAAAGATGGTACAAGAAAAGAATTTGCAGTGTTCGGTAGGGTATGAAGCGGTTAAAATCCACGTGCTTTTTGTACTTTATCTCACATGATATTCGCTCTCTTTTTTACATCCATCATTCTATCTCTCACCCATTCGTGTGTTCCCACCCGCTTCAGGATGGATGGTTAGGCCTAGAGATGGATCAGGATGAACACAAGTCAAAACAGAGTTGTTATGAATAATTCAGAAACGCTTTCAAGGGAGCTCATTGTTTGCTGTGCTATACAATGCCTGCTCCAGATTATGCTAAATGCCTGGATTATGGCTGTCCTCCATATGCGATACTGTACTAACACTATTGTGCCTCATACTATATATACGGTGTTACAGTATATACTCGTAAACCACGTACTATATTAATACGAGGCTTGAAATGCGTTATGTTGAACTACTTGCCCTGTTTTCCGTCTGCTTACGTTCAGCAGTAAGTTGTAGCCAGTTCTCATATTTGATCAAACAAAACCACACGTATTATACATAAGGAGATGAGATTTGTTTTTTATTCGCCATATGGTAGGCTAAAAAACACACATGTGCTAACGCATTTGTTTTGTCTACCTTCTTACGCAATGAAAATTTATTGTAACATAAATGTAATTCATAATAAAATACCTAGTTAATTTGTACGACTTTAAGAAACAAACAAAAACCATTAAACTTAAGAAATTGAGAAAGCAATCACATCTGTTTACTTGAGTACATAAATCTATGGATTTATTGTAGTATAAGAAGTTTTTAGTGCGGTATTAAATATATTTTATAACTTGCAAATTTGATGTAAGCAACGATTTATGTGTAAATTAAAATTTCTGTAGCTATAATCTGGTTCAATCAACTCAGTTTTTTGTTTGTCATTCTTTCGTTTCTTTTTTAGTTGTATTAACAGCTTGATCATTAACCAATACGGTAGATTATGGCAATTAAACGGTGGGTTTTGACTTGAAATAATTTGTATACTATGGCCGGGAATCGTATCCAGGACCTTCACTCTAAAATTTAGCAGGCTAACCACTACGCCAAGGAAACGGCTTTGTCAATATTTTATTATAATAAATATTAATAACATTAATTATTTAACTATAACATTAATAATTTTATAGCTTTTATTAGGTAAATATAGCTTTCATTTTTCATAAAAGCTATATTTTATGAAAAATACCTTCGAAGAACGAATTTTTAAAGATCCTGTAAAATTGAGTTGGTGTGAGGCCAACCTATACAAAAAATAAAAATTCTGAAATTCATTAGTTTCTTGTATATAATGCAAATTTCATGGCTACCAAATTTCATGAGGGAATTTTGGCTACCAAATTTCATGAGGGAAAATGTCATGTTTTTCATTTTTATTTAAAAAAACATTTCTGAGAGAATCTGGAGTCAGGGAGCCAGTTAGTGAAGCAAGAAGTCTTTTAAAAGTGACATAACGGAAAGATTATGCCTATATAAGCTTTAGGCTTGTTGGTAGGTAATGGTATGACGTCATTTACAGATGAAACAAATGCCAGACCTGAACAGGAATCGAACCCTGGACCCCGGCATAGAAGCCAGTTGTGCTGACTACAATACCACGGGGCGGCCAATTAAATTTAGAATATTCAATTTTTTTCATGGCTTCTACTTACATAATACGTTTTAAAATATTTAAGAACCCCCCTATTCAAGTGCTCTTGTTTCTTCTTCACTGGTACTTGCTCGGAGTTGTAGAACGACCTCTGTGCTTCCACGCATGTCATTCTAGTGAAATAAATAGCTTACGTATCTTTCTTTATTTACTCTTTAGTTATTGTAGATAGGATTTATGAAAAACAATACATTAGAAAATGTATTCGTAACGCTTGCACATATAACGCTGCATAAATAAAACCAGCTTTTATTAATATTGCAAGTACGGTAAAACCATTTACTGGTTTAGGAATAAATTCTGGGATCACGGAATAGAACGTTATGGAACCTTAATATTTGTTAGAAATCACAGTTAATATCACTGCTAAAATGACTAATATGAGATACATCAGACTAATACTGCCTCATTAAGAAAGAAGGCAGTACGTGAAAAAGGTGAAGTGTGGGAAAATGGCTTTAAAGAATTTTTGACAGCCGCAACACAAGTATTAATGTAACATCATGATTTTGTGATATATGGTAAAAGGGAAGTTTTTTAACTTTTTTTAAGTTAAAAATTAAAAAAGGCCAGTTACAACAATTATAAAAGCAGATACTGCTTTAATACTAAGCAGTAGTAATTATATAAATACTAAGGAAAAAATATACTGCTTTTTAAGCAGTATAAACAGCAGTACATACCTGGAACAACCTCGAACAACCAGTAACATACCTGGTTGGTTCGACGGGGTTGGTAGGAGAGGGAGGCTTGTCGACCAGAGGTTTCCTGATTTCGGATATCGGAGACCGAAATTAGTTCCAGGAGAACAGGAGAAGAAGGAGAACTAGGAGAAGGAGAAAGAGGAGAGATATTTAGTTTGAGGTAAATTCATTTCTTATATATCAAGGGGTTTTTAGTTTTGTGTTGTATTAAAGTCGCGGTAGAAAAAGGTTGGCTATATTTAAAATAGGTTAGGGTAATTTAACGATAAGTTTGTTAGTAATAGATGAAGTAAATGTTTTAGTTGACTGCAAAGAAACGTAGTTTTATTTTTTTAATTTTCTCATGCTCTACTGCTAGAGCTGGCGCCCAGTATGTTTTATTATTTTTTAAAAAATCCATATTCAAGAATTTGCCCACAGGTCAGTATTTAAGGTGGTGCAATCTTAAATTTTTAAAACCGGTGAACTTTTATGACTAATCAACAATGATATACAAAGCAGTAAATAAATTCAGTATCAAATTATACTAAGTAAAAAAGCAGTTTTGATAGCATACTAAGAAAGAAGGCAGTAACAGTGCAGATACTGCCTTTTCTCTTAGTATGTGTATATACTGCTTTATTTCTTTGTAAGCCTGGCAAAACATGTAGATACTGCTTTTGAATACCTCGATATCTAAGTAACCGTTGTACATAGACAGGGCTTTTTTAGTTAGTTCACTAGATTCCTCGTGGTCCAAAACATAAGAATACATATACAACTCTAGAAATTTTCAGTTGCTGCTTTTTTTCTTAGCAGGGCAGAATATGAATATATAAAATAACTATTGCAGGATAAAATTAGAATGTAATTTGTTTCTACTGTCGACACATATTCAGAGCTCTTAAACAATTGTTCATTTTCATAGATAAATATGGGTTCAAAACACCGAAAGGCTTAATTAATTTTATAAACAACTGAAACCTTTGTTGATTTCGTTTTGAATATCCACATATTAATCTAGCATAAACTCAATGATTAAAAATAATGAGCTGCGTTAATTAGATGTTTAGTGGAGAGTAAAGCAATTTAATTTCGGAAGGAGTAACTTTTAACGAATTTTTAACCTTGGTAGATTAAAAATCTGGACAAGGGAGAAAGCGCTGGTGATGAAGAGGAAGATGGTTATATTATTATAAAGATATAGATAGATAGGGGCGGTGGTTAATTGGCATTTTAAAATTCGGTAGCGAAGTTAAGGATGGGGATAGGCGAGGTGTGGTAATGTGCTTGCAGTTCCGTTTACTCTCGAACCGTCATCATCATCATCATCATCATCATCATCATCATCATCATCATCCCTTACCCTGTACTTCCCTATTCGCCTGGTTAATCCATCTCTCATTCTCCCACACACTATCTCTCTTTTTCTAACTCGCTCACTTACCCACCCTCTCCTTCTCTTCTGTAATGAATTAGACCGCCGGTTGTATTCCAGTTAATATTGCAATTTAAAATCAATCAACTTTACATTGTTCTCGCTTGAACTGGGATGTTGAATGCTGAAATAAAACCACTTACAGGTCCATTATTACTCTTTTATTAATTTTGGTGCATTATATTTTATTAATTTCATATTAAAGAGTTTTCAAATGTTTATAAAATATTAGGCTGTAATTTTTTTAAGAACTGATTACTGTTAAATGCACTCAGTAAATTAATAGCTAAATAACTAACGTCATGTTGATCGTTTTAAAAATTTAATACAGTTTTAATACAGTTTTAAAATTTAATGCAAAACGGATGAGACATGTGTTACCCGCAAATGCAGAAAATATTTGCCTTACAGTCCTTTTGTCTATGGATATAGTAGTTTATTTTTCTGAAATTCCAATCTCTACTCCACAAAAAAAAATTAGAAAATAAAATTCAGTAGGTAAGTGTTACATCACCTACTTATATCTATTTTTTTGTTCCTTGTTTCGAATCGCATCAATAAGACTGTAATTAGAAAAAAACTGTGGATTATACACCTGTTACAGTGTATTTTAACTTGTTAAAACTCCCAGATCCTAACCGGGTATCATACCCAGGACCTTACACTTTATAGTGGAAGGAGCTACTATGCTACAGAAAAGGAAATATATATTTTTAAGGTGGCATTTACTGAGAAAACACAATTTATATATTTTTAATATAAAACTTACTTGTTCTTATTTCAAGTAACAACTACAAATTTGCTCAATGATATGATGAAGGTGTGGTATGAGGAAGATTACCACCTATCTCACATTTCATTAATAAGTGTGACTAGAATGGGTTAGGTTTTTTAATTTGTGAGTACTGTTTACTTCAAAGTAACGTTTACACCAAAGTATTATGGTGTTCAATAATAATGTACTTTTATGGCAATTCTGACGTAAATGTCTCTTCCACTTTCTTTTCGACCCTTTACAGGGCAGTATTACGGGGGAAAATATATATGTTGTAAAATATTAAATTTTACTTTACAGGGACTTGAATAATGTATTTCTAGTGCCAAAAGAGTAAGATATTTCTTTTTTTACGTTAAGCCGTAATAAGTATACTTACCAAGGAACGTTTATTGAAATGGGAATCATGTCGTTACATGATTCCACCTCCACCACCACTGAACACCACTGAACATCACCACCTTCATCACCACTGAACATTTTCAGTGGTAAGAATGAATAAAACAACTTGTAGTACGATACAGCAAAAAAATATGTATAATAACTTATCTGATCATTATATTAGCATAAATGCTTGCTTCCCGTAAAAACCTCGAATTTTTTAATCACTGTACAAAAGCAACAACAAAACAATACGGCAGCATACGCTGTTGTGAATCCTAACCACATTCGTGCAACTCACGAAGCAAATGGTCGCTGCGTGCTAATTTCAGTATGTGGATAGCATACTTACCAGAGAAAATCTATAACACCAAATGCCAACAAAGATCAACTGCATAGCTTATTATTAAATAAACTCGATCATATTGCCGGTATTAAGTGAACCTACCAAAGACCTATAAAGGGTTAATCCCTTTGTGAAAAGTCAGGTAGGGAATTATGCAGGGTAGAATTTAATTATATAGGGTAATATTATAACGAATTAATAATTCCTTATTATTTATTAGTAGTTAGTTAATTATTATTTAGTTATTTTTTATAAGAATTATTTTTAGGATAAATAAACAGGGTTGAATTGGTAGGGTAGTCTATGCATTTTATTGATAAATCATTTTGATAGCGTCAGTTTTCTTTGAAAACTTTTGTACTGTTCTTTAATTATATAAATAAGGTAAGGAATTTGAAAGTAATAATTATGTATAGTATCATGTTGTACGTTATCCTCCCCTTTGTCATACCATGGCTCATTTATATAATACACTGAAGTAAGTGTTTCGCTATTGTTTTTGTAAATTTTTTAAGAGTATTTAGTTTTAAAATCTGAAAAATAGAATAATTTGTAACGTAGGATAAGTAGTAATGGAATACTTTTATCATTTTATTCGGTGGTAATGACGTGATGACGTGATAATTGATAAATTACAAAAGTGTAGGATTAGAAATTTTTCAGCTGGTATGATGCAGATAAAATGGTGTAAAGTTTTTTAAATAAGTGAACTAAATAAATATAAAAAAGCGGTTGCGACCATAATATTTTTAATAGTAACGTAATTAGGCAGCAATAAAATAACGTTATTTGAAGTGTAAAAAAGATAAATTCTTTATCCAATTTTATTGTTGAATTTCATATTACGACGTTAATACACACAGTAAACTCATACAAATGCCTTGCAGCCGAAAATGACAAATAGGCTCATCCCACCTTCCTGCCGTTCGTTATTGTTCCACAGTGTTTATCCTGACATCAGCGACCCTTTAAACCTGTATAGGCCTACCATTTCTAACCTTGCCTGATCCACACATTTATCCCCCCTCACTGTTGATCTCTTGCTCTTCTACATTCATCCCTTTCAGTCATTATTTTCTGCACATCTAAGCCAACCCCCTTCCAACCTCTACGCGTTCTCATCCTATTTTACCATAATAATTCGGAAGAGGTTGATTCACGCAGCTCAACAGGGAACTGACTGCGGGTTGTTATTCTTGTTAGCTTAATTCTCTATAACTTTACTGAACTTTAAGCTTTCCTGCTGTGTTTGTTCATAGTTAATCAATTCCCACCCATCGTTCATTTAACTGACTTAAATTTGTATTATAACTAAAGTTAACAAAATTTACATAAATAATTCTGATACTTTAAAAGTGTGCATACAAAAATTAAAATTTTGTAGTTACTTACTAGTTTTGTACATTTTGAATTTAAATTTGCAGAATCTTTCTGTAGGCCTATCATCCGCGTTATTGCGTTAATGATTAGATCAACTTCAAACATTTTTGTCGCATTTTGTAGAGGTCACTAAATTTAATTGAACATGCCTTATTTACGCTTCTGCGTTTTATTAAAAAATAAAAACAAGATAATTAATTACAAAAAAATAGTTCTATACTTTGTCCAACAGTTGGAAGATGCCATTGTTTATATGGCCGGAGTGCTGTTACATACTGTGGTAAAAACATTGACTCACATTATGAAAATAAAAGTTGATCTTATTGTAGACTATATTATAGGCTACTTATGATTTGAAACAAATTACATTTTCGATTAAAAATGTTTACGTTATTATCTGCAATATATATTACGTGACACATAATAATAATTGTTATTACATTTGTAATTGAAATATCTATTTATAAGGTAATGTACAGCATTTTATTTTAAAACCATCAAATGTTATGAAAAGATAAAATTAAATTTAACATTTTTTTGGCCATCGGGCCAGCCCAATCAGTCAGCTGGCAGAAAGTCGCTATTATTTGTTAAGTAACACTAGTTGGGCAAGCGACTTTGTATAGTAACTAGCTGACAGCTATTCCTGAACAAAATCCACCGAGGGTCCCAGTTCAAAAATTTATGCCGAATCACGTCAAAAAAAAAAATACAGCGAAGAGCAGTGATGAAATTGGGTGGTTGTCAATAAAGTTCAGTTCCCGATAACAAATAAAAAAGAAACATAATTTTTATTCTTTTAAAATCTATATTTATCCATTTCATCGCCATGGGCTTATAAATTCTATACATGTTCTATAAACGTAACTATTTACATTTATTTTAAAGTATTTCATTTCTTTTTAATTTTAGGTAGCCAATGTAGGAAATACTGCGTCTTTTAATCGAATATTGGGGCCGAAAATTATCCTTTAAATAATGGTCACTTCTAATTTTAACTTTATTTTAAATTACAATTACATTTAAAACCAATAAGTTGTTTATTAAATACTATGTATGTTTGTAGGACAGATAGTAGCAAAGAGCGTACTGCTCTATACAACTAATGTTATATTAGAATCGCCTATCTTTCCCGCAGTCTTAATCTTAAGTGACTGTTGGGCATAATATAGTGGCACTATCTCATAAACTGGTGTTTAATTTCTATTTTAGATAATGAGACAGATAAGTAGATAAAGACAGATAAGTAGGATCCAAGCAGCTGAAATGAGGTTTTTAAGAAGGGTGAAGGGCTGCTCGAGGCTGGATCTTATACGTAACGAAGAAATTGCATCCGAGTTGGGTGTATTTAGCTTAAATGAAAAAGTGGAGGAGTACCAGAATCAATGGCGGCAACATTTAGAACGGATGCCAGAGGAGAGAATACCTCTAAAAGTGACGGAATATGTTCCAGTAGGAAGAAGGGAGGTGGGAAGACCTAGAAGAAGATGGCAGTAGTCGAAATGTACGGATTGGAATGTCTCGTGTTTCTGTAGACGTGCAGGATGGTTTGTGAGTTCGGAACAGGCTTATGCCTAATCCTTGATAGTAAGAAGAAGAAGAAGAAGAAGAAGAAGAAGACGAAGAAGAAGATAATGAGACACCAAAGAACAGTGAATACGCTATTAAATTACAGAATCCGTACTTCGGAAAACACCGATCATTTGTGCAAATAGAAGTTCACAACTAACCACATAGAACAAACTATTAGTTTACTATGATATATTAAAACCTATATGGCATAAATATGGTGTTTGGACGTATGGCATACATTTGTGGAAAACAGCCAGGGAATCCAGTATTGAAATCCTTCAAATACGATGTGTCACTTTTAAATAACGAGACTGACGTTGTAAAAAATTTTTTTATTATTTTATACATAGTCACTAATTGTCACCTTCAATATACACTCCTTCTCTATCCCTACAGTGCTCCACGAGAACAAACCAATCCAACATGAACTAAAGATATCCACTGTTAAATGACAAAAATGCGCGTAATATGCAAAAAACGTCACATGAGACTAGAATATCACTTTAATAAACTCACCACCAATTATTTGACAACAGCACGTTAAATAGAAGACTTAACAGACACCACTATAGTTGATTTCACGTTCAGATGGCAGTACGAAAAGTCCATAAGCAATGTTTTTCATGAGGGAGTTTGAGTGCTACTACACTAAGTAAAAATATCGACTCCGTGGCACAACATATTCTCATATTTACGAACTCCTATCGAATAACCTAATACGGAAATATAATTAATAGACTATTTTTATCGTTTTAAAAATCAGGTACCGACAATTATTATAGTAATGGAATTGTTTATCAATGTAATTTTCTTTTTTAATAATTTTAAAGTAAAATGCAGATAAAATTATATATTTTATACCAAAATAATAAAACACATGTCGTCACTAAAAGAAAAAAGTTATTTAAGGTGAAATGCAAAAAAGTAACGAGTTTTAAACTTTCAACTTTGTACAAGCTTACCCTATCTAAATACGAGAGTACTATAATAATAACATTTATAGCGAAATAAAATACAGTTCATTTGGAAGCGAAAGTAATTTTTTCAGAATTTTTTATTAAAAATGAGCTGTAAGAGCGTGTTAAGTGAAACTCTAAATCTTTTTGCCCGTGACCTTCGGATGGTGCCGGTGGAGGAGAGTTATTGTATTGGCTGTGCCTGATGTTTTCCGTACGCCAACAGGTTCTCTGCTGTACTGAATTCTGAACGTGAAATAGAGTATAGTTTGATTTCACTTCGACTATGAATTTGCAACATTATCATAAAATAATTCTGTTGAAATTAAGAGGAACATTCATCAGTGGTTGATTTCTTTAATCAAGAATAAACAACACCAAATTAGCTTCTTGATATCCGCCGGACTGGTCACAAATGGAAAAGGGGAAAATCGTGAAAAGCTATAAATTGCAATAAGTTTCTACTATAAATAAAAATATAATTTGCGAATCTTAATAAAAATGGGATTCCTGGTGCACAAATTATATACTTTTGGAAAAACCGTAAAGAAGTGTATACACGGTATTATAAAAACTAAAATAATCTCAGATATCCATGATTTTATTATATAAAATGCATCACTGTCTGGAAAAATTATATGAATTTTTTTACAATGAAGCAAAATTGGAAAGAAAGTTTGCAGTTAAAATTTTATGTTCGGAAAGAAAAACATTAAGTTTTGAGTTTCATAGTCGGCAATCTTTGTTTTATTAGGTAATGATGCCTAAATAAGCCTTGGCTTGTGGGTAGGCAATGAGATATGGTAATATGAAAATGAAAAAATTCCAGGCTTGACCAGAAATTAAACCCGCATTTCCTGGCATAAGCCAATATCTCTGAACATTACACGTACGAACCAAACTCTTTCCTAATGTTAACCTAATGCTAAATTTAATTTGCTCGGTTAAAATTTAACTTGCACTGTAATTATGGACATTTATTGAGAAGGTATCACAAAAATTGTGAGCCCAATATTTAAGTAACGCTCGAGTTAATACTAAAAGTGACTGGTGTAAAGCAGTGCACTCAATTATAATTATTCAATATGATTTATCAGTGCCAGAGTAAAACACCGTAATAAATAACATAAATTCAATAAAATAGTTGTAATACATTTATCATCAAGATTTCGATTTTTAAGCTAATATAAATCAATGGATTGTAAATCTTTTAAAATAAGCTCGGTAAGAATGAAATATATTCCCAGATGTCTCATAAATTGGGGAGCGTGTCGCGGTTGTTAGCATACCGAAAGGACAGCGCTGTAAAAAAAGATGTCATGAGAAAGTAAGAGCGGGTGAGATAACAGATGGTGGGAGAAAGGAGTCTCAAATCTCCTTAAAGAAACGACAGAAACGTACACGGAGGATAAGACTGAACATAATTTTATGTTCTTGAGAAAACTTAGGATTTAGTGTTTGCACGTAATTTTAAAAGATATCAATTTTATGTAACAGTTTTTACTCGCTGTATTTAGACCTAGACTAAACGTCTAGATTTCAAAAGATAAACGAAAGAAATATAGGAAAATTTCTCAAGTCAGTAACGTTACAATCTGTTTACAAACTGAACTAATACAATATTCTAACGAATGCAGTTATTTTAATGCACCGGGTGTCCCATGAAGAGGTTGCTATTTTTAAATTAATATGCCGGACGTATCGCACACTCTAAAGACTGGGAACTTTACAATTATAATAAATAGATATGTAAGAAAAGTACCCTCAAGTTTCATTTTCTTATGATTAATCAAAACAAAATGGCGGAAAGTAATTTTATTTGCATTACCATTTAAAATTGGTGATTGGTTACAATGTTACTTAAGTTATAAAATGAAAAAGTTGAAAGAAATATGAAAGTGATAAATTATTAATGAACGCAATTTGTTTTATTAATCTTTATTTGTAGCCTACTGATGTCCATCAATAGCTATGCTGATCGATTTGAAATGGCAAAAACCGCTGTATTTTTTCTGTCTGAATCCTATTGTAAATATAAGTGGTTTTATCCACAAGATCATTGTTAATTTTTAACATTATTTTATTATTCCGCCATTTTATTTTGATTAATCATAAGCAAATTAAATTCGAGGGTGGGTTTTTTACATATCTTTTTAATTCCTAATATGTTTACGTTGAAATCTGTTCAATTCAGAACAATAAGCAACCCCATGACCCAACGAAATGAGGATGATGTGTATGACGTGTAAATTAGGTGTAGTCTTGTACAGACCCAGGTCGACCATTCCTGAGAGTATTCGAATCCGTATAAAAGTAACTACCTTTACTAGGATTTGAACCAGGAACCTTCGTCTCCAAAATCAGCTGTTTAACAGCTGACTCACGGCAAAGACTTTACCTCTAGACCAACCCGGTGGGTGTTACATATCTATTTATTATACCTGTAAAGTTTCCAGTCTGTAGAGTGGGCAATACTTCCGGCATATTAATTCAAAAATAGCAACCTCTTCGTGGGACACCCGGTATATTCATTTACGGCTTAAAAGTTCATCCATAGATGAAAATTATAGTTTTTTCTTGTAGGAAGGAGAGAAATTTTAAAGTAATAACAAGGCCTATTAAAATTGTAACTTAAATGGAACACGTTGTGTCTCATCAACCTTTAAAAATACGTTGTTGAGCAAATTTAAAACCAGGAAATTTGGATGATGGCTGGTTTTTTTGCATATTGTTTAGAACAGAATTTTTAAATCAATTGTTCGATATGTCGATGTTCAGACCAGCACTGATAAAGGTGTTTTTTAATATAATACCATGGAATAAATATTCGTACAAGGGTAAAATATACGAAATCATAAAAATATGATAGCTTTGAGAGATTTTTTATATGGAAATCAGATACAATTAACACTATTGCTGTATAAATAAACTATATAAATTGGTGTAAGCTGAGTATACATAATGGACTGAACTAAGTGCACACTACTGATTGCTAACTTCAAGGACTTCCACGAAGAACAAACGCAGGGTACCGGGTGGATGGAAGTAAGAAAATTACCTACAGTGGAATATTGTTGAGAGATTGTTGTGCGGCGCAAAAAGAGATTCCAGTCGTAGAAAAAGAATAAACGGAAAAAGAAATACACTTTACACAAACACCTATTTTTATTAGTGCTACTAAGTAAATTGAGATAAAATATATTACTACAAATTCTGATGAATTTTCATAAGGCATTTAAGAAAGAAAAATCCTGGGAAACAATCCTGATTTGCAATCTTTGGCTGTCAGCTCAATCAACAACCATATAAACCCTATACAAACGCGCGCGCGTACACATGCTTACATACAAAGAAATAAAACAGAACAGTACGACTATAATTTGTCATTCGCTCAGTCTAATAAAGTAAGAAGCATTTACAGTAAAGAATTATTTGTAAACCTCAAATGATTGTCATCATCAGAAACGTCACGGATTAGGCCGCGTGGTCTATTCCAACTTCAAACTCCCCAATCTGTTATCTTCTAAAGTAGTTGGGATGCACTTGTCTTCCAATATTACTGTGACCGGTTCACTTTTTGGGTTTTCGAAACCAAATTACTACAACAAAATGATTGTTTCGAAAATAATTTGTGACTTATTTTGAATTTTCGACATTTACTAAAATACTTCGTACTAAAATTTATGCAGTAAAGCTTGGCGGGAAAATGTCATTTCTAATGGTGCAGAGTCTTCTGGGTTTAATAGAATACAATAATACATCTTAAGTATTGGTGAGCCTAATTTAATTTTAATTTTGTTATCCGATAAAACAGTTGACACAACGACGGGTGTGCCTGTTCTTTTAATTTTGAACCGAGGCTTGGTATAATATTTTAGCAGACTGATTCAATATTCCTTTCCTATATCAGGAATATTATTTATGAAACAGAATAACATTGTATTTGCTTACTTATCTTAATAATCAGATTGACTGAAAATTACACAATTTTTAGCAAAATCCAAAATGGACACCATGTCTTAATTTTATAAACACAGATAGATGTTCGGTGGAATTTAAATTATCAATTCAATTTTAGAGAATTAACTTTATAGTGCTGAAATACGTCACCAGTATGATATAGTAGGGGGTTTGTGGTACGAACGAGCGCTCCTGAAATAACTTTACAGGGAACGTACAAGTATTCATTCACCACCCTTTGTACTTCCTGAATTTCTCATACTTCTCAAAACCACTTTACACCATATTTGACAGTAATAACTTCACTTCTTCACATTGAAAGCTTTTAAAAAGTTCATTTTTATAAATTCTAATATTTGCTCGTTTTACCACATGAAATTTTTTATTGAGTTTACTACAGTCCTTTCTATTTTTACTAACTGGTGTTAAATATACTTAGGTATATTATTTGAAAATTACATGGTAATAAACTGTTCTAAATATAAAATAGCATCATCGCTGATGGAAAGAAGTTCTCAATGGTCGTATTTTTCATTAAAAAAATCTTAACATCATTAACTGAAGAAAATTAGTGCTGAAATTTCAATTATAAATTGTTTTTTTTTTTTGGTTTGACAACCGATCCGACTGATATGCACACTAAGCTAATGCTGACGGTGAAGAGTTTATATGAAAATAAATGAAGTAAAATGCCAGATTCGACAAGGAATCAAACCCGGTTTTTCTTTAGTTATGAAAATTACCTTGCTGAATACAAATTTTTGCAGTCCGTAGAGTTTAAATGAGTGTAATTTGAAATTAAAAATTTAATTTTAATGAGCAACATTTTTAAATCAAGTTTTTAGAATTACGAATCCTGATTCAAATACAATATTTTAAAATAAATATTTAAATTTATTGAAAATGAAAATTGAACAATGATCTTGACATTATTTTATCATTGAGAATTTTTAACGTATTTAAATATATTATGCACTTACAAAAAGTTTTGAATTTAAAACCAATGCAGTACAACATAACTTTTTGAACTTTGTGAGAATTATAATTTATAAAATATGATTTGAATCAATAAGACTGCAATCGTAGGTATTCCTATAAGTAATATAGGAAAGCAAAGAAAAATTGCAATTTTTTTGTAATAAAAAATATCAAATTATTTTTTTCTTTTAACAATTTAAGTATTATTGGTTTTTATTAAAACTGTAAATTCATTAGCATTATATTCTATCATGCCATACAATTTTAGAGGAAGCAAATTTTGGTACACTTTGTATACTATAATTTTAGGAAAAATAAATCTAACGAAACAAATTTTCTCGAATGAACGTTATTTAAAATTTATTAACACTTACCAAATTTCAGTCAATTGTCAGGTCACTCGTACCAGGTTCTGTAAAGCAAAATATATAAAATTAATTATTTCCTTACGATCTCTAGTAATAGTAATAATTAAATCAAAAATAAATTTAATAAACACTTAAATTGTCATGAAACATGAGTCGCATTTTTATACTTAATAAAATTCATGTAAATAATTAATTTTAATATTGAGGAAATAGGAATGACTAAATTTAACGTTTTATTAGTATATTCTTATTAAATTCCGTACGTTTTTAAATATGCGTGTCACATAATATAGTACAGAAACTAATAATGAAAATTTTCTCAGATATTAATAATACAGATACAGTTCGTTTTCTTAAAGTATAAAGAAAATTAACTTAGAATAGAGTGGATCTAAAATTGCACATCATAACTAATAAAATATTTAATACCAAGCTTTCTTAAATTAAGTAAATTGTATTGTGTTTTATAAAAAAACAAACATTGCTGCGAATCCCTCATTAAAATATTTTAGTTAAGTAGTTAAAGGGACTTAGTGTAAGGCATACAATATCATAGATTGTTCTGAGTAGATAAAATTGTGCTCATTATTAGTGTACATAAATCTCAAAACTAATAGACTACATAAAAAAAAAATCTGGTGTGAAACACTCTAACGACTTTTTCTTGCCAATGCAAATAATTAATAAAATAACCTAACGATAGTAATAAAACATTAGAAATAAACAAAAAACTAACCTCAAAAAACATAATCTTATTTTAATCATGAGTGAAAGACGCAAAATGAAAATCAACTTCAGGTTGGCTTAAAAATACGGAAAATCACTCTTTCACGCTCTGTAGAGAAAAATGCTTTAAATAAAAGTTGTAGATCTTTTAATTTCCTATAAATTGGATTATAATACATTTTTGTCGTAAAATGCATACTAACGCTGAAATCTTAAAAAATCAATTTTTCACACGTTTTCGTGAGAAAAAAATAGAAAATCGCTAATTACCTAAACTAAGCGTCATACAAAACAATGTTTGAAATAAAAGTTGTAGGTATTTAAATTCTCTACAACTTTTATTATAAACATTTTTGAATTGAAATGCATATTAAAGCCGGAATCTTACAAAAACTATCTTTTTGCAAGGAAACAGCCTCTCCAAGAATTTCAGCAAGCATGGCGCCTACCCATCTTGTAGAGCATAAACAATTTAGTAAATCAGGCGATTTTTAAAAAAAGTTGTAGGAGCGGGTTTTGAGAAAATCGCAAAAACGTGAAAAATGACACAAATAAACTACTAATTCCGGTTGACCAATTTTTATGAAAATGCTCGTGTCGGATCCGGTAGTAGTATCTAACTTAAGTTTCAAGTTTCAAGTTCGTACGATGTTCCGTTCTAGAGATATTCTGATCACACTACACACACACGCACACACATACACACACACGCACACACGCACGCACGCGAGCGAGCGCGCGCGCACACACACACACACACACATACACTGACCAATCGCTAAAAACGTGTTTTTTTGGGTTCAGGGGGTCTGAAAACGTGTAGATCCGGTGAAAACTCGATTTCGAAAAAAAATCGACATTAAAACAATACTTACCTTCCTATATATTCATATAGGCAAGGGAAAGTAAAAATACAACAAATAGCCAAAATAATTGTAGGCCACTACCACCTTTGTGGCTTAGTGGGTAGCACGCTGCGCTGCAAAGCCGAAGGTCCCGCCTTCAATTCCAGGCTAGGATCTGAAAAATTATAAAACGTTCACAACTAC
This sequence comes from Catonia carolina, assembly GCA_035578175.1. NCBI lineage: Eukaryota > Metazoa > Arthropoda > Insecta > Hemiptera > Achilidae > Catonia > Catonia carolina. The sequence continues at coordinate 143,934,302 of JAQMRL010000001.1, read as the reverse complement.
ACTTTCTTAACCCAAAGTAGTCATTAATGACCCAGTAGGTGATGTAACGTTAAACAAACTAAAAATAGTTGTAGGCCACCCTTTTGTTGCAGTCTGGATTGAAAAGTAAAAGATCATGGGATTCTCGGTTTATACGTGGTAACACGTTACAACCCACTACTAGTGTTCCTAAAGCTAGTGCATTCGTTATTAATGAATTTGTTTACGTAACTTAACAAAATATTTATACAATAATAATAAATGTAGCTAAAATAAATGTATTAAAGTGTCAAATAAAATCCCTGACTAAAATTTTGAGTATACCTAGAAAAATATTAATATATTTCATTATTTGTTTAAAAGTTATATCAACTCTAAAGGTAATAAATGACTACAAACCTTAAAATATAAAATATTTTATAAAAAACAAAATGATACGTTAATTATTAAAAAGCGAATCAGTAAAATAAAATTAATATAAAATTAAATTTATTACTAAAATAATAATTTATAACGGCGACACATGATACATTTTACACTGGAACGAAACAAAAATAATTAATCCAATTTTTTAATTTCTTGAACACAGTTAAGTTACTGTATTACAATTTCTCGAAATTAAATAAAGCAATACGTAAAACGAAAAATGAGGTTATTAGTTATTGAGAGTAAAAAATTAACCACTAGATATTGGTTGCCGGCGTACTTAAATAGTTGAGATTCAATTAACCACACTCTCTTAGGAATGGTTGGCCTGAGTCCGTACAAGACTACACCTCATTTACATATCACGCATATCATCTTCATCTCATTGGGAGATGGGGTTGCTTACTGTTCTTAAATTGAATGGATTGCAATGTACACGGATAAGGGATTAGAAAAGAAATGTTTGAGATACAGAAGTTGGTTCATTTAGGCACTTGTATATATCATTATAATTCAGCCCCCTCACAACCTAAGTTGTGGCTACATGCATAAGTAGAAAAAAAATGTTGATGCAGAGACTTTTGCTAACTTTTAAAAATTAAACTTGCCGGGAGTAGTACTGACCACACGTTATTAAAAATTAATATTCCAGTATTCTAATTTTTGAGTAACATTTTGTTTTGAATAACATATTAAAACTACTTGTAAGTTCTTCCTCTAGCATAAAATATAGAACATTTTAATTTTCACTGGAAACAATTTCCTCACGCTGCTGTCCCACTACGAGACAGATATGACATCGGTCGGTTATATATGAAATACAAGAACTGCTGATCCGGCGATTATAACGACAATCTTCTTGGGCGATGGCAGGACAAATAATAAGGGAGCGTTATGCAGGGTTCAGCGTTTTGTTTATACGCGAGACGCCGAGTTCCAAGAGAGAGGGATAATGGTAAGCGTCAAGCGGCGTCGGTCGTCCGCGCCTCTTGTTAACATTCTCCCCATCAATTTTTCAAACGTCAGGCCAGGTTCAAGCCCGCTTAAGTCTTTTGTTGACATTTCGCCGAGGCATTCATAAAACAGATTGGCGGCAAGGAAAGGGGAAAGTATAACTCAACCGCTTCCGGGAGATGAATATAAAAAATCTGTTTCCAACATCAGGGGAATATATCCACATTTTTCCACCACATAAAAAGGTCTTTAGCTTGCGTTAGCCAGTAATTCTTGGTTTAATTGATCCGGCTACATGAAATGTTATATATCGTTACAATAATAATCACAAACTTTTGCCTCGACTGTAATGAAAAATAATGAAATGAAACTACAAGAAATTTTTAAATATCTCACGTCTTGTTTTTTTTCATTAGTAAATACGTAAATAATAGTTTATTAACTCTGGTACAAATTGTAACAAATGATAAGTTTATAAGACCAATGAATCTGTCCAGCAAGACAAAATTTTCCAAAGTTTTTACTTTAAACGATCCCAAAAATACATTAATTTCACCTCAGTTATTGGAGGGAATACGTTGGTTATCCCTGAAATATTTAAGTACCTAACGGATAGTTGCTTAAAAATGATTCTATAAACATATTTTAAAAATTATATTTCTATATGTGCTCATAAAATGCAAAACGCAAAATTAATATTCTGTTAGATTTAATTTTGGGTAGACATTATGGATTTGTTTAAAACAACACTTGCTGATGTAGAAGTACAGCTTAGCAATTCACTTATATCACATATCTTTTGACTAACGGTAAACTACGAATTTCTGAAACAGCAATATACGAATTATACGTCAGAGAGTGTTTTTTTGTTGATCTGAGCTCATCTAGAAGCAAACTCTCGGGGACTTTTCAAAATAACTCCGATCCTAAGTTACTTTTGTCTTATTTTACGTAGAGCATGTGATAAGATAAGTAAGGATGGGAAGTATATTCATTACGGAATTTGGGTTCCCTTGCAAAAATAGTACTCAATATATTTTTTGTTTGTCGTTTTCTACGTTAATTATAAAATTACAAAAATGTGAATTTTTTAAAAATATTTATTTAAGATCAATTTTGTATTTATAAGTTTGCAATCCTTATTAGTAGGAATTGGATTTTGTTTTGAAATGACGAATAAAATAATTTTATTTAAGTATTAACTAAAATTTAATCAAAATGAAAAATTTCATTAAATTTTGCACTCGTAGTAAAAAGTGAGAGTGCACTTTAAAATGTACTAGCTGGATTTACTTTTTGCAGAATCTTAGTAAGGAGAACCTCAGCAAAAATGGGTTTTTAGAAATCAGAATTCTGGTTCTATTAATTTTTCAATACTTAGAAAATAAAATCCAGATTTACTGGTTTAAGTATATCCAATAAAATTTTTTTAAAGAATTTGAATAAGTTGCTGTTTTATAAGTGTCATATTCTGGGATGTTCTAAAATTTTCTTACTGTATTATAATTTTTCCATAAAACCTTTCCTGTACAAATAATTAATATTAAACGATGGGATTCAGTATTATAATGCAGAGGACTATATTCGTTATAATAGACCAAACGTTTGAAAATATTAGAATTAATTTTTAATTGGGGTTGGACTAATTTTTATATTGATTTTGGGGTTAGACGTATATAGGCAAATTGTTCCAGTTGGAAGTTTTTTCTGAAGTGAAAAATAAGTAGTAATTAAGGCTGGCGTGAAAATAATAAAGATATAAAAGAGTATCCTAGCTACATGTAAGAGTCTAACCAGTAGTTTTCTAAGAATTTAGTATTCTAACTACTAAACTAAGAGAATTAAACAGTCCGGATGATTTAGTTATGTGTAAGTTGAGTGATATTTGGAGGGATAGGCAGGAGAAACTTTGAACCGAAAGACTGGTTCATATTATTTAGAGTTCGATAAATCTGAAAATGGTGGTAGTTTTAAGGTGTAAAATGAAAATTGTTGACAAAATGGAATGAAAACGAACAGAACAAAGTGTATGTAAGCCTGTTTGATATCCAGTAGTAGATGAATGAGATTTGGAAAAATGAACATGTTCTGCTAGGACATGCAACGGTTTACGTAATAATAGAGAATCTAGTGGATGGTTAGTGTAATACATTATGGATACCCTGGCCATCAACAATGATGGAGGGTTTTGGTCGTGGAGAGTGGCTGGGAGGGGAAAACACCATCACTCATTCGTATGACTGTAGCCCCCGCTCTATCGTCCTGGCCCTCCTGCCCGACACCCTGGTACTACTCTCAACTGTTATCTGATGGTGACAAATACCTCCTGTCATCTACTCACTTCGTGCTTCATGAAAATTTACTAGCTTCCTGGAAATACACGATTCGCTCTCTTCACGATTAAGTCCGGAATGTTTGTCTTTCCAGTCCACTATATGTGACACACTTAGCAGATTTATGTTGTCAAATAGAGGATAAAAAAATAATCCTTTACGACCCGATTTAGAATTATTTATCCAGTAAGGTTCTATATTTAATAACTGATTACACGTTTGTCTATTATCCACCGTTAGAATTTCGTTATAAAGAGGCGATCATTGTCGACTACCAATTTGAAGGTTATTACAAGAACGGAGAGATTTGTATTTGATAACAGTAAAATATGTCTGGGATTAAAATTTACAGTTTCAGATTACAAATTCTTAGGAAATTGATTGTTTAAAATTTAAACTTGAAGTCCAAAATTTAAAATTTAAAGGTTGCCGATTAAACTAATTGTTTTTCATACGATGTAGTAAAAAAATCAATTAAATGAAATTAACTTTAACAGATTCATTTTTAAGACCAATTGGTTTTTAAATGAAGAAGCTGACAAGTGAAAATAAATTCGTACATTGAATCCTTAGCCACGTTATTATCCTTAAACCAGATTTTTGCTGTGACAAAACAACCGGCTTGCAGGCCTACTAACTGATTTATCCCAAATTGTGCTCGTAAAATGTTCACACAATTCTTGTTATTTATTTTAAAATTAAAGTGTAGTTTTAGATTTTGAATTTGAAATATTCCAGGGTTGAAAATTAATTATAAGCCAAAGGTTGGGAGATAGGTAACGCTAAAGAGGGTTAAACATACCTGGACCTCATGCATCGGTTCTTCTTAATATTGATTGCAAAGAGAGTTTGTTGCTGATTGAAGGTAATGACTTCAAAAAAATCTCGACTGTTAATTTGATTAGATGTAATCTGTTTAGAAGGGGTGGGAAGCTAGTTGCTTTACGTTCGATATAAATGAATATTTTATTTTTTGGGAGATGCATCTCGTGAGAAAAAAACAACGACCGCAACTCTATGAAATTTCTCGTGCAGGCTGATATTGGTTATATTTTAATTTTTTACCAGTTACTTCATTACGGCTAAAACTAAAAAGGAGTGTGGTCAACCCTAAAGTAATGAATATACCATAAAACCTAATGTTGGATAAAACTGAAAATTTTATATCAATAAATAATTAACTCTTAATTGAATATATATTGTCATTATAAAAATACAATAAATTTTCATGTAAGTAAGTATTTTCATTTCACGAAAGTAGTATGAAAAAAAAGGTACCAGGTATAGTCAAGGAGTGGGGTCGATCGAACCCACGAGGTACCTTGTTCACTTTTTTATATAAACAACATATAAAATATAATTTTTTTGAAAACTACTAAAATTGGGGTTCATAAAGCAATGCATGAAGAACAATTACATTTTTTTTAATTTTTCCGTGATCAGGGTGTATAAAAAAATACAAAAGTGTGGGTTCGAGGAGTCCTTCCCCATTTGGCCGATCTAGGGTTAATGGTGAGAGTGTGGAGAAGATTGTTAAATTTCAGTCAAATTTATAAACAGTCTTGAACTTTCTTTACTTTAAAATTCTGAGAAAACTTACCAATAGAGATCTGGATTTTTTATTTTTAGTTTATATGTAGGCTGCTTAAAATGTTAGCAGAGGAAATTAAATCTGAAAAGTCATGACTGGCGTAAATCGTTGAAAATATTGTAAATATTGTAATATTGAAATATTGTATATTTTTTGTTTAGCTGAGATAATTTAGGAAATTATTTCTTTCTATAAATAACTAGCAAACCCGTTTGCAGCGCTTCACAGAAAAATAAACTTACTAACTTAAATCGTTCAACTCCCTACACAACCTTACACGTTGGAAGCCAAATCATGACAATACAAATAAAACTAATTATTATTGGAAACATAAATATTGTCGACATCAGTATGAATTCACTAAAATCTATCTCATAGAAAATGGTACTCTTGGATTTTTGGAGAGTTTACTTAACTTTCTATACAGAAATCGGATATATTGTTTTTTTATTGCTCCCGTAAAAATTTAGAAAAACATTGAAAATAGAAAGAGTATAAAATAAAGAAAGAGATTTAAATGTATAAGAGTGTAAGGAAATAATAAAAGGTAGGTAGATAAAATAAATAACCTTGCCTAATTTAAAGAAATAATCAAAAGCTGGTTTCATTTTATATATCACAAATTTTTTATCGAAAACTTAAAAATTACGTAATGCCCATGTAGCTATGTTACTGAGGTTTTAGTCTAAGCTTCCAACAAGGAAATAATTTTTTTTAATCAGTAAGTAATTTCTGAGATTACGATGTAGATACAAAGAAAAAAACGTTACTTCCCACTTCTTCATAATTTTAGTATTGATTTCAGTTTATACAAATTTTATTGATGGTTTTTTGTTCACAAAAAGGAATAAATTAACCTACAGAGCAATCAAGAGAGGTTAATCAAGAGAGTACTCTTGATGGAATACAAACAGTATTAGTATAATTAAGGGTTTTATTGTAGTAGGCAGTGGACTCGAACTTTGCTACCTCCTGCAATAAAATCTTGATTGGTAATCTCTCTGGTTATTTTATTAGCATTACTAACGTTAAACCATCAAGTTAGTTTGTATTACCATATATGTGCGCTTGGCAAAGGTAAACAATAGCATTGATGTTTACGTATTTGCCTACGTTTATTATTTGAGAAAGCGGCGGTACGGTGCGCTAGGACGAGACTATGGATGATGGATTACACGTGGGCACGAACGTTATGTTAACGATGCACGGGGCCGAGTAGTCTATCACGCGTCACGCTCATATTACATCAATAAATAATGAGCGAAACGACGGAGTACATATTATCGTGCAATAGGCTTATTTTATTATTAATAAATACAACGATATGTCTATTTAGTGTACCTTCGTACGTGGAAAACCTGAAACTTAAATTATTCATATAACGTTAACGTTTGAAAGGTATAGGAATTTATGAAAACGTTTACAAAATGGATGAATAAGCTAAACTGTAATACAATATTGAAACTTATCTTCTTAGAACATAACCCTCTTTCGTATTACATTAATATTTATAATGTTTTCATAAAGAAACTTGGAATTAGTGTAAAATGTATTAGCTCAATGTACGGACGGCCAACTAACACTAATATAATTTATGGAAATCTATTAGTGTATTTTTTATTCCAATATCTTTAACTTGTAAAAGTACACCGTCTGTCAATTGAGTAAAGCATTATTTTCTTTACACTGCTTTTAAGTTATTTGATTATTCGAAATTCTAATCATGAATTCACGCAACCTAGTACTTACGATGAACACAGTAAATCAAGATCGTGGCCTAAAAATCAAAAACAAAAAAATTAATTCGTGGTAATTTCCAAGTACTAATTTCAGCACTTTTAAAGGAACATATCCAAATTGTTAGAAAGAGTAAGTTCACGTAAATTTTTGAGAACTGTAATAAATAAGAAAATGACCAAGCTCAAGAAATAAAGTCAAGAATAGAATCGGTAAGGGCTGCTTTTATAAAAATGACGAATCTTGTTGAATACAAGAATTTAAATTTAAAAATAAAAACCAGATTTGTGAAGTGCTAAGCTCTCTCAATTCTGTGGTTGGAATGAGGGCATGGATGCTCAAAAAAATCAAATATTGACAAAATCCAGGAATTTGATTTTTCAATACATCGCTGTGTGTTAAGAATAGAATTGACAGATAAGAAAACAAATGAGGAGGTCCTGTGACTCACGAAAAAAAATATTAAGATCATTAAAACAAGAAACCTCAAATATCTCGGTCATTTTATGCGAAGAGAATCAAACAGCTTGGTCAAATTGATTGTACAAGGTAAAATATACGGAATGAGAGATATAGGAAGCCGACGAGCCTCATGACTGAAAAACTTAAGAGAATTTTACAGCTACTGCTCTATAAATCTATTCCGAGCAGCGGGGTTCAAGATCGAAATTGCTACTATGATAGTCAACCTTCGTTTGGAGACAGAACTCCAAGAAGAAGAACTTACTTCTGTTGAGCAGTTTAATATTACTTTGTCGCAAATTTGCACGCTAAAGGAAAACGTTACAAGTAACAAGTAAGTAGGTGTAGGCCTACGTTTTGTTAAGAGAAAGAATTGTTCATATTTTAATTTTACGTAAAGTTTTTGTTTGAAAATTGAAATATTGACATTCCATCCCTAAATATCAATATTTTGACCCTTAACAATAAAATCATTAAAAACTAATGTATTTCTTGAGGTCAGAAATCACGGAATAAAAATCCGAATAAGTACAGAAGAAGTTTACATTATACAATTTCAAAATATGTATTTGAGAATCAAACCCAGGACTTTGTGCTTCGCAGCTTAGCACGCCAACAACTAATTTTGTCATTATTTATTCACACAAGCAAACGCGATACGGTGCTTTTTAATTTACAGATGATTCTTTAAGCAATCATATTTTTTAACAGCTAGATTTAGTTTATACTGTTGTAAGTTAATCATAATTTCAAAATGTTTCAGAAAAATGTTGTGTGGAAAATCATAATATAACACGAAAAAGTAAACATTATTACAATTGAGAGTCGCTGGAACAATGGTACTTAAAACAAATTGAAAATAATTATTCAGTAGAGTAGTTCTCGTTTAATTTTATATATTGTGTAGCATTCTGTTGTATCTGGGTAACAACATCAGCCTGCCCAGTTGAAGTTGAAATTCCGTACATCCAGCACGCGCTCACGATATATACAGTATACGAAAACAACTAAGCATGTTTTATTTAAAACAAAATGGGCAGCGCACTGTCCGAAAGGTTTAATAATGGATGCCTGTAATAAATTCTGTTTAAACGTTCAGCACTCACAGGTTCCATCACTGGAAACCAAGTGAACAGTTCCAACTGCCATCCATTCACCCAGTTGTGCTCAAAATACAAAAAATTTACATTCACTATTCCTCTACTCACAACACCGCTTTTCTATTTCGATTCGGAAAATAACTCAACCCATTCTACTGTGTATCTTATCAGTCAGGTTTCTACAAAAGGGGACATACTACAAACCTCTTTTACTTTTCTGAAATTACCAAAAGAAAATATTGAAAATTTTGCTATAAAAATCATTCATATACAAATTTATCTGCAGGTTGATACATACGACCGAGAATCTGTTTGTCTGATTTTACGAAAACTACCTACTGCAAATATTATTTAATAAAAATTCCAAAATATTTCTTGTGTATTTCTCTGTTAATGATCTAGGTAAAGTATCAAAGTTTTCAAACAGGTTATTCTAATATGAGATGAAATTAATTTTATTAATGATTAAAAATAGATTAAAAAAATTAAGTTTCTTCAATTTCCAAATGAAAAATTTATTTATATAAAAGTACTCTCTGGATAACACGATACGTATCATGTGGGAAACATTCTGGTTGGTTTTTAATCTTCATTTAAAGTATTTACCCTTGGACAGAAAGTCTAAAGGTTGTATAATTTTTCAGAAGAGAATACACAATCAAAACAAAATATTAGATAAACATGATCTGCCAAGTGTACATGGTATATTACTGAATGCGTTTTTTCTTTGTTTAGCACACTTCACTCCATCTGATCTGAAAATTTTAAAGAACCAATAGTTTAAACATAAATTGCAAACAGAAAATAGCCAAAATAAAAACCAAAAAATATGTTACTTCAATAAAAGTTTTACACTAATTAGGATTGACCAAACTTAAAACCTAGAAACTAAATAGATCATTCGGTTACTTTTATCAGAAATAAGTCAAACCAACGGGTAAAAGGCGCTTACAAAAATATCCACATCACTAACGCTCAATCATGTGCCAAAGGGTATTTATTTCCTTTAAGTTTAATCTTCAGCCTATTTCAAGTTCATTGGCTACAAAATTAATTACAAAATAATACTGTTACAGAATACCTAACTTACAAAAAGCAACGGACATGAACATTTTAATACGCTATGCTTTTTAAAAAAACGGGCAACAACCGGGTTACTACCTACCTTCCTTCGGGCACATTATATTATTATAATATATATATATATATATATATATATATATATATATAACATATTTATAACAGAGGCTTCTTGTTAATAATTTCATTTCTGAACGAATAGAAATTCATTAAAATCGCTTATCATCATAAAACCACCTTAATAGCAATCTAACACGATAACCTTGCTGATAATTCAATAGATATTGGTTGATACAAAAACTCAAAATCTTCACTGATTATTTTGCGTGACGTAAGATTTCAATTCAATTAAATCTTTCTATTTTCCTTTGGATAATAAAAAATGTATTCAACAGAGGAAAGTTGTATATCCAGAATATTTCTTGGGTTCAATTTAAGTTTCTTATGATATATTATTTTACTCGTGTAGCTTATAAGGTGTATTACAGTTTCTTATGTCCAAATGTGATAAAAATGAAAAAAGTGTAATCTGCGTGGAATAATAAAAAAAACTATTATTTTAAGAGAAATAAAAAAGGAATATTTTTTAATTATTATAATTACCTACACAATTACTTGTGACTGTGCAAAAATTAAGTAAAAAGAATTTCTCAGAGTGTAAAAATAATTATTTCTGATATTATGAAAATTAATAGGTAACCCCTTATGTCCTTCTGATTTGATTATTATTTTAGAAATGTCATAGGTAATTTTTGATAATGCCTGTACAAATGCTTATATTGAAAACATGCAGTTACTAAATAAGGTTACAGCCTATAAAATGTGAAAGAAAGTTAAAGTATGTAACGAATTTTAAGTGTTTAAAAATTATTCTATACAAAACCAAAAAGAATTTGTAAATCGTTAAAACTACAGGAACTCTACAACGAAGTTCGAGGGCTTGTGACAATTTTTGTTAACTGAAGCGTTAGTGAATTTATAATGTTTCTTTAATTATATGTCACTAAACTTGAATATGAGTAATATTCATGTACTTACGAGCTAAAAATGGGGCACACTCAAAACTTATTAGAACCCATCTAGGAGTTTTGAATATATTAAGCACAAAAATCAATAATAGTAGTTACACTGGCATTACTAAAGAAAATTTTCTTTTTTTTATCTTTACTAAACTACAAAGTCCTTTTGATTTATTAGTTTACTTACACAACATGGTTATCTTTACATCTTCATAAAATTGTCAGTTCTAAACATGTTTCAATGTGTAATACACAGAAACCTCATTGTAAGTTATACTTTGTACCTCAGTGTAATTGACAAATTCCTAATTTTTTAAACATGTTTTATATTTTTATTTTTTTATTTATTTAACGTCGTATCAACAACAATGGTCATTAGCGACGACGTTGGGTTGTAACTGTGTACAATGAAGGGTGAAATATTTTTTTTTGTATGGTATGAAAATATGCCGTACCTGAGTGGGATTCGAATCAATTTTTATTTGTTCTTATTCCAAGTAACAAGTAAAAAATGTGCTGATTCAGGGAATGAAAGAGGTTTCCCATTGACTCTTCATATTATATTAATGTTGTTTAGGTCATCAGCTGAAAGGCTGGTTTGAACCTCTAGAGGTTTTACAAAGTAAAACAAGGAGTGAGGTGGTTTACCATTGCCTTCCTCACTGAGTGAAAAATTACGCTTATCAGCATGCCAGGCCCTCTGAAAAGCACAGATTTTCCACTCTGCAAATGACACCTTCACTTCATTCACCACAGGGTCTGGCTGTATAATGAAATTCATTACTTTCAGAGGAGACAACTCTGATTAGTGTCTTTTGCACCTCTACCTCTTCTGTTCTTAAATGAATCAGTCATTTAATTGGCTCACCATGTGATAAGAAACGGAACTATTTATTTTAGCTTTGCAACGGACAGATTGAGTGTAAATAAATTGACACGCCACCTGTCTGTTAAAGGGCAAAAAAAATTAACATAGTCCTTAATAAGTTAATAAGCTTAATAAGCTTAAGAGATAAAAGAATATACCGTACTTAAATTTAAGAATCATTGTATTTTTGACGTTAACAAAATTTACAGTAAATATGCAGAAATAATATAGGGTGGTTCCATTTTAAAAATGGGCTAGAATACTATACTTTTTATCAATGTGTAACCTACACCATTGAGGTTGGATTTAACAAGTGAAAAAAATTCAACGAGTGACAATTACTAAATAAACTAATTTTAGTGAAATAAATTTAAAAAAAAACAGTAATTTTAGTTGAGTAATAATTGTATTTACAAAAGAGAACTACTTTTTACACAATTTAGAAACAATATTATTACACAAAGTTTTAAAAAAAGATTCATACATACATAGGGTGATTCAAAACCATACTGCAATCTCCCGGGATCCCATTCTACAGCCAAAAACAAGAAAAAAAGTTCATATAAACATATGACTGAAAACGCTTAGCTAGCGAGTTACGGCTAACGAAAAACCTCACCTAGAACTCTGCACCCCCGGCGAAACAAGGCCATACAAAAATGTTAAAGGTAGTTACAAGGATACAAATACGATTGTTCATGTTTTTTAATCAGAAAAATTGAATAAAATTGGTTCCAAAGCTGTAAATGCAATACTTTCATAGATATCTTACATAAAACATAAGAATTGGTGCAAAGAAATAACACATTTTTGTGTTTAACGTAAGATTACAATTTTATTAAATTTCTCCGATTAAAAAACATAAGAAACAATCATATTTTTATCCCTGTTACTACTACCTTTAACATCCCTATACGGCCCTACCCCACCGAGGGCACAGAGTTCCAGGTGAAACCTTTTGCCAATTATATTAATATGGATAGATAATCTATGTGTTTCAATTCGGCAGTATAAAAATTGTTTATTTTACAGTAATGTATAATGTGAGCTAAATTGTAATGTATCTTTTATATCAATTTATTGTGGTAAATGTCTCTTCCATTTCTTTTCAACACTCTTTATGGAATGTCACATAGGTGTAGTTAATTTAATTTAAAAATTTGCTGTTTCTATCGTTGCATAGACATTAAAAGAAGTTTCTTATAGAAGACATTAAATATATAAATTTTTAGTGTAAATGTTAGAACCAGTGAATAATTATTTGTGTTATGAAGAAATGTTTGTTACAGAAATCTTTGTTACAGGATGTTTTGTCTGCATTTTAAAATTTACGATTTCAAAGATCAAGTTATCTTTTACATCAGCTGTTTCTACTATCTTTGAGAAATTTCCCATGAGTTCAAAAGAACTCACCAGCCTGTTAATTTATAGTTTTTTCTGTCCTTTAAATGTCATTCATCTTAGAAATTCTCCATTACCATACCGCATATATCAGCGAATAAATTCATAGGTCGTACAGGTGTACTTTCCTGAATTAATATTGAGTTAAATGAAGTAAAGAAGATACACAAACTTTTCTACGTGAGCATGAAATATATATTATGAGATAAAAAAATAATGTAATACTCCATTTATTCAACAATTCAGAGAAATCACTTTATACAAGTTGGCCTATCAAAATTCCATTTCTTAATAACATTCAGAATAATTGCGCTCTTCAATATCAAATCTCAGTTACAATAAAGTTTAATAAATTGCTAGATTAGTATTATGTCTCCGAGCAAAAGTTAAGTGATATTTATTAAAGTAGCATACCTTTAATAATCCTACGAAAACCGAGTAGATCACAAAGCTGTAGAGATCAAATTAATTTCCTCAGGCAAACCTCTTAATTTTCCCAACTCTTCATGAGCAATTATTTACTTCACTCTCGTTCTCCATTCTGTCTTTTGGAAATCTGTTATTTCGCTCTTCGTTTAACTCATTTATAAGAACAAACAAGCATATAGTATAGGCCTATGTATATATAAGGATTTGTGTGTGAGACTAATGCTCAAAAACAGCCTAATGGGATCAACAATGTAATCGTTTTATTTATTAAGTCTCTTATAAAATTAAATTACTACTGTTGGAACTAAAAAAATAATTTAATTATTTTTATGATTAACTGAAGTTAACAATGCACTTCTAAAATTTCAAACCTCTTATTTTAACTTTTAAATAAAATTATTTTTTCTGAGTGTAAGTAATACAATTTACAAAACTCCAATTAGTGGCTTGCTTAGTATTCGGTAGAAATACATTTAATTCAAAAGTATTTAAAAAAATCACATTTAGTGCGTGATTCATTAAGTTAATTATTCAAGTAAGTTACAAAATGTGTTTACAAATCTTTAATGATAATTATAATATCTATTAATTGGGATTCAATTGGAAAATAAAAAAAAATAAGAAAACAATTTTGTGTAAAACAGGAATCTGTATATTTAAAAAATACTGTATTAAATATTATAAATTAATTTAGAAATTCCTAATTAGTCTACGAATTTTAGTTTTTACCTTATGATGTATTAAAATTTTCATGCTATTATTTCAATATCTCAATATGATGTTACTTTTTCATTCGTAAAGTTTTTAATCCTTTTTCGTTTCGAGTATTTGCTTACTGTCCATGCAAGCTCCGATTTCACTACATATTTTTTCTATTTTACATATTAAATTTATACAATAAATTTCACTAACCTTTTTAAGCTGCCTTAATTCCTACTATATGCTACTTACACATGTTTCGGTGGATCCACCATCATCAGAGTACACAATTTCATTTAAAATTAAATTTTTTAATTTAAAATCTGTAGAAGATATTACATCTTCAGTCATCTATATAAAAGTTTTATAGAGAGTTTTATAGATAGATGACTGAAGATGTAATACCTTCTACAGATTTTAAATAAACAAATTTAGTTTTATTGATATTGTGTACTCTGATGGTGGTGGATCCACCGAAGCACGTGTAAGTAACAGGTAGTAGAAATTAAAGCAGCTTAAAAAGGTAAGTGAAATTTATTGTATAAATTTATTATAAAAAATAGAATTGATTTCAAGCTGCAGGATGCATTATAAGGATTTATTTTGAATGAACATATTTCTTGTAGTTTACTTTCTGTTCTGTAATATTATTTTCCTTCGAAGTTCCCCTCATTCAAAAATTCTATTTTAGACGATAATAATTTCCGGATGTAGTAAATGGTTAACCAATAGTTGGAATGTAGACCTATTCAACTGATTTAATTTTAACATTACTTATTCATTACAACATATCCACATTATTGTTATGTGTATAAAAAATTACGCACAAAATAAATTTATAAATTTTGAGAAAAAGAATTAGAACAAATTTTGGAGGTACATGAGAACATACAAAGAAGGGAAAGAATAATAAACTACACAAAAGTACCGTAATTCAAATATGTGAGGACTACCAAAAGAAACAAGAAAAAGCCGGAAAAAGAAACAGTAGTAAAAGGGAATTTGGCATCAATTTTTAACGTAAGACAGAACACACAAGGGAAGGGTAGAAAGCATCTATTCTGCTCCAGTATTTGAAGTACATAATATACAGTATACAGAAGAGTACATACCTACTTACTTAGTGTGGGGTGAATACAAAGAGATTTGTGTTTGAGGTCGACTTAATATATATGTTATATAAAATGGTAGCCGATAGAAGAATACAGAAGGAGGGAAACAGATGGTGGTTTTGGGGTTATAGTGTTCTGTGCCCTGGCTGGAACAATGATTTACTTTTTATTTATGTGCTTCTGTCCAATCATATACAACAGTATCATTTTATTAACTGGATACAATATTTCAGTAGCAGTCTAAAATAAAACTAAACTAAACCGTTCTGTTCATAATATTTTCTTCTGGAAGAAAAAAACATTGGGTTACTAATGATTGCTCACCTTGTCTTAAACCCTATATTAAATTTTAATTTATTATATTAATATTTGATTAAGATATACATAAGTTTTACTTAACCAAATAAAATATTACTTGCAATTATTTATATTTATCAAAAATCTGGAAATTCCTTTTCTCTTTTGTTTGTAAGTACTCCAGTCTCTTTTAATAACTACCATAAGCTTCCAAAAATAGACTTTTATTTTAAATCTTTTACTTTGTAATCTGAAAATAATTTACAAACAACCACCATTTGTCACTGGTTATTGAAAGATGTTTTAATTTTTGCATGTATTTGAACTGGGAATTCCGGTGGTTAGGTCACACCTGGCTGTCAGTCGGTTGCCGTACTAATGCACTATTCCAACAGATGTTATTAACTTTAACTAAAAAGTGATAATTTAATGAAAAGATAACTCGGTAACGGAGCCGGTAACCTACTCGACTGCTAGGAAGAAGCTCCTGTGTTTGTACCTGATTAGTTAAATATCACGTTTGGACTTAGATTCCAAGATCAAGAATTTCAGATCAAGGATACTTTCTGATGAAATATTTTAAAACATATTATTAGGTATTCTTAAGTATTTTTTTATCATGCAATACTTAACTCTGGTGTCCTTCAATAATCTAGTAATAATAATTATTGGTTTATTTTAGAAAACTCAGAAACGTTTCAAAAATCAATTTTCAATAGCAAATATTCTTATGAAAGTAAGTGAGGGGAAATTAGTATTTAAAGAGTTTTCTAAAATTTCATCTTGCAGTGAAAATCTTCTCATTTTCATTGAAAGTGAAAATGTGTTCACTAAAAGAGTAATAAACTAATAAAATTATTTGTTATTAGGTATAGTGTTGAATTGAAAAAATTACGATCATGTGAGTTTAATTCCATGTATTAGTCATGTTAATATAAACTAATTTATTAATTAAACATTTTTCAAAGTACTTGTAGTAGTTTACAATTATTCCTGAAACTTAATTGGGACAGGGTTCTATTTCGTTCAGTCACGATCATTCCTGTGGAATAGTTATTATGTTACTACTTAATTTCCAGATGACTAAAAATAACGGTTATATTAAATAACAGGAATAGGAATCAAATGTAGAATCAATACTAAAATCGATATCGATACTAAAATAAAATAGAAGTACAGTTAAAAAGTCAGTAAAAAAATCTTCGATTATATTCTTTTATAAGTTTTTATTCCAGTGACCTGAAGGATATGAGTTTCTAAAGAGAATAGAGAAAGATGAATAATGAATATGAGAATGGTATTCATATCCCAGGATGGGGGATACCCATCCGATACGGTAGTGGAAACGGGTCAGGTGGAGGGCGATTATTGCAACATTCATCTTTACCCGCCATGATGTCTCTCCAGTACACACTGATGAGTCTGATAAGCGGTATGGAAAGTAACGGCACTGAAACAATGCCAAATGCTACGGAAAGAAACAGTAATTATTTTCTGGTGAAGCCAGAAGTTGGGGAATCCAACAATACGTTTATTGAAGTGGAGATTGGAGAACGAAGGGTGTTTTGTTACTACAGCAATATTACTATCTCACTGATCCATTTCTTACTTTTTCAATTTGTTTTTTTAACATTATCCACAAACAGATGATCCGTTACTGCTAAAATAAAACTAATCTTTCTTTACTTTTTTGAATTTTTATCATAAAATATTTTTACAATTACAAATGAGCTGATAATATTAATTATGGAAACAATAACATTAGTATTTATGAAAGCAGACCACTGATGGAGTTTCTACGTTTATTTTTACCTAAGTTTAATATTATTGTTTGTTTTTTGTTAATTTCGATTTGGCAAGGAAGTAAATGCTTTTGTTTCAAGCTCTGTTTGGTCTTCAGAAAGGGTTGCCTGGTAAACGTACTAACCTAATCGTCTTAATTAGTTTTTTATATCTTTACAGTCTTCGATAGTACTTGATAAAATAATTCTATTATGTGAAGTACGTGAGGGACTTGTCAGAAATTTTAAACAGATGAATAATAATCTCATTTTCTACTCATCAAAGGGCGTCCGTTATAACTGATTCAAGTGGTGTTGACTGGTAGGAATGAAATCGAGCCGTGTTACTCGGTTTATCCTGAAATTTGGGAACCGTATACTCAGATCAATTTCAGGTAATTATACAAATTAAGTTGCTTTAATGAAGGAAGATAAAAATGTTTGCCAATTAGACTGTTTAAGTATTTTGTGCTGTGTCTAAATGTTTGCTCTTTTAGAAAAATGTTAGGTTTTGAGATGGGTCTATTTTCAAGAATAATTCCTAAAAAAAATTAACAATGCCAGTTCGTGATTGTTTTGTTTGTAATATGTAAGAAATATTTAGGGCCCTAAAATGAAGGTAGGGTAATCAGATTACAAAATATTAACTACATAATGGTTAGTATTTTAAACTTATATAAAGAGCATTACTATTTCACTAATTTGAGATACAATATTACAGAAAATAACATTTATTTTAACTCTGCGTTTTTCAGTATGTTTATTCACAAGTAGGCTATCCTATTTGAATTGTAATAAAGTAAACTTAATATATGAAGAGATGAAAGTTAAATTCGTCCAGTTTTTATCATTTTTTTAGTACTCTTGGATAAAATCAATTCACCTTCGAAAAATAAAGAAACAAACAATATTTGCAAGCAATTTATGGTAATTGTGTTTTTTTTCATTTGTACTTACTTTAAGACGTAATTATTCACTTATTAATTTTGATAATATTTAAAAATATAGATACTCATAAAAAAAAATTAATTACTCTTGTAAAACAATTCTTTAAACAAAATTGGTAATACCTAAATATATTGATATACATGCAATGTGTATAATTTTGAAAATCCTGGAGAAAACTATATTATTATTTATATTCACATTATTGTACAAAATTTTCAACTACCTAGTGAAAGTGATTAAAACACGACTTAAATTAAGAAGTGAACGGGATTACTTTTAAGGAAATATAATTCATGTATGATTAAAATGGTTTATTATTAATTTTGAATATGTTCTTTAAATTAATTTCTGGTCAGCTATGAATTCATTCAGTAATTTGTCAGTTTCTAAGTTAAACACCATCTTTATTCATGTTCTTCAAGTCCTGACTAGTGATTTAAATGTATCTAAATCACTTATAAAAGGGTTCTTACTAAATTTAAGTTAACTCTTTACGCGACGATGCAGCTTTACAAATACATTATTCACGTAAAGAGCGCGAAGGCCTGCATGTAAATTTTGATAAGATTTTAAATTATATCCACGGTAATTATTTACCGTGATTATATCTGCGTTTGAAAAATACTTTGAAAAAAAATTAAAGTAGCAATCAAAAAATACGTATAAAAATTATATTTAAATAGATTGGAATAACTAATATTTCAAAAGTTCATATTAATTTAAGTGAATTCAAAGTTTATAATCAAGCCTGTGGTACACCTACATCAAATGCTTTAGAAAATATACATCAACAAAATGTAAGAGTCTTCAACGCCCCCAACTAAAAAGAGCCAATCAGTTTTCTTGTGAATGAATGTAGAATAAATTATACCCAGGTCATATAGAAAAACTAAATTCATTGAACTGCTTTTTAACGAAAAAACTTTATTATGAGTGATTCAAAATAATCATTCCTAAAATGATTTTATTTATTTATTTTGTTAGAGATATTCGTTAATACGTCTTATTATACATTAGACTAAGTGTTTTCTTTTCTCAAAGGGGTTCGTGAAAAATGGAAAATATGAATTAATTTTTGGCCTAAACAAATCGAAAAATAATTTTACACTCCCTAAAAAAGATAGCAATTTTGGTGGAAAACTACTCCATTAAATTTTTATAGTGTCTATTGTTTTGGTTAATAGCTTTTAGATTGGATAAAAATTGGCTAATGCTATCGTACTAAAAGAAGTTTAAAAGTAAAGCAATGTAAGCAGATTCTAAAAATATTCAAATTCTTTATTTCTATTGTATATCATTATGGCTGTAAAGAAGATAATTTATTTTATTGCGTGTATTTCTGGCGTGTTAGAACAACTGATTTGTTTGCGTGTAGTAACAAACAAATGTTAAATGTTCGGTGATCTTAAGTAGAAATTTAACTATTATTATTTGCTGGCGTTCGGGTAATTCTTTAGCTAAAGGCAACGCACCTTTATCGCGCTTTTTTAATCTTAAATCTTCTAAAGTTTATCTATTCTGAACGTTGAATAATCTTTAACAATAAAAACTATAACGTACCTCCTATTTTTTTTACTATTATCTTTAAAACAGAAAAATGCAATAAATTAACTACGCAAGTTTTTGCACGATATATTTACTTTTATTCTTAATTTAAAGTCTAATGAATGTTAATTTAAAAGTTGTTACAATTACTATTTATTATTTGAAATAAGATAAGCATTATTTACATTAAAATTTTAAAGAAAATTATCATCCTTAACAAATTCATTTTAAGTATCCTTTTATAATTAGGCCTACTCGTAATATGAAATAATTAATTATATGTTACATCTCCTACATCCTGCTCTATGGCATAGAGTTCTGAACAGTCAATGAAGAAATTATTAAAAAAAATAGGAACTTTAGAGATGTGGTTATACCAGAGAATGTTGCGGATATCATGGGAAGACTCTATTCCCAACACCTAGTCCTCCAAAGAATGGAAAGAAGTAAAGAGGTAATGAATACAATTAAAATTTGCAAGCTACAATAATTCGGGGACGTAATAAGGAATGAAATTAAATATGTTTTAAGCCTACTCAAATCCATCACATAGGGAAAGTGTGGTGCAGGACAAAGAAGAACATTATGGTTGCAGAACCTTAGATAGGTGTATGGAAAAACATCTAAAGAATTGTTCTTGTAACCAGCAAAGTAAGAAAAGCCACGCCGATGGAACGGACAGCACCTGTTCAGAAGAATATTCACTTTTAATAGATTCTTAAATATGCCTATAATGCCGAAAAAAGTACACAATATTTTGCAATACATATCTCAAACACATATTTAGAAACTTGCACTGATCTTGAATCAAGTCAACAGTACGGATAAGTTGTGTTCATATCCTAAAGTAATGGTTTTTTGTTATTTATTTGTTCACAGTTCTTTTAGAAGAAGGATATCAATATTTACGTCTTTTGATGTATTTTGCTAATTAGACAGCAATGTTTTAAAGTAGATAATTAAAATAAGTTTAATTAGGTACATTAATTTAAAAAAACACACTTTTTCTGAAATACCTTTTGGAAACGATTCATATTTTTGTTTAGAAGCCAAGAGCTTTATCTTCGATTATTTTTGCGCAGAAATCTATGATTTTATAAAACATTTTATAAAACAATAGCAGTGCCGACCCTACTCTTTGGCAGTGAAACATGGGTGTTATCAAAGCGAGAAGAGAGTAGATTGAAAGTATCTGAAACAAAATTTCTTCGACTTACGTATGGGTGTGGTAGAGAACATCGTTAAACGAATACCAAGATAAAGAAAGAACTCAACATTTCTATAAACCACTGGGTATCTTGGAACAGAATGCAGTTTTTGGGGAATGTGAGCAGAAGATAGGTAGATAGGATAGCTAATCAAACACTAGACTATAAACCGGAGGAAAAGAGAGAACGAGGACGCCCGAGAAAGAGATGGGTAGATTTGAGAGGTTCAGAACAGGCAGAGATGTCTAATCCTTGAAAGGCAGAAGAAATCTTAATTTATGTTTCATTCATTAAATAATATCCATGTTAATCTTAAACTTCAAATTAAAATGTTTGAGCAGATGAACAATTCAGCTGGCAAATTAATACTGTAGTATAAACTGTGATTTTTTTGAAAAAATAAAGATTAGTTTATACTTCAAAGATCAGTTTATAAATGCTAAAACTGAGCATTGGTGCCAAAGTAGTGCTGAATAGTAGTTGCATATACTTAAGTTATGTCAATTATTGAATTAAATCGTTTTAGTTTTCAAGTAAATTATCAAATTTATTTTGATATATTTACGTTATTTTTCACAATATTTTAAGTAATAAGTAAACTACAAAAAATTCATGTTCAAGTTTTTAGTTTAAAAAGACAAGCCAAATGGAGTGAATTTTCCTATACAAAAGAATTTGAGTAGAGGCAAGTCTCCCTCCCTTATCGTAATGCAGAAGTTATGCTATTCAGATATTCAAAAGTAGGCGAAGGAGGAGCTGGTTCCTTCTTTGACTAAACTTATTCATAATGCTTGAAAAGGAGGTGGTTCCTTTTGCGGCTGTAGTTTTATGAACTTTCAACTTTGTAAGCTGTCATCGCAAAACCTGCACTGTTTTGCAATATAGTAAGCTGTGGACCGACCATTATCAATATGCTAATAAATTATGGTGTATAGTTACATGATACTTATAAAAGTATATTAAATATTCATTTGAATATTTTTGGAATTTTATATAAATTTAAATATTTAATAAAAATTGTTTATGAAATTTTTTTATTACAGTGGTTGTTCTACAACACCCCACAACAACAGCACCACAGCCGCAACACAAGATGCCGTTCATTCCTATTAAACACGTCTTCACCACAAAGAAATCTCCTTTCTACAGCTTTCATAACAACATTTGTCCACTCTTTTCTGTATCATCCTTGCTTCCATCATCTAGCTGAAATCTATAGCCAATTCTTCTATTGCAACCTGTTCCCTCCATTCCAGTCAGATAACCGTACCAGAGAGTTGACTTTCTTCAATTTTATCAATTAATAAAAATATTTGTCCACTTTTCATAAAATTTCTGCATTCCTAGTTCAATATAGCACTGTAAACTGACAACCTCTTCTCCAGAAACTTATTTCAAAACACCTATTTTACTTTTAATGGCACCCATTATTTTTTTTAAATCATGATTGAGGAGTCCAAATTTCTGAGCCATAAATGGAGGAGCTTTCAATAAAAGAAAGGAAGATTCTCTTCTTAGTGTCACAAAATATGTGATTACTCCTAAAGCAGGATTTACCATTCTGGTTATGGCCCGTGTGGAGTTGTCAATCTCATATCAGGCTCCTCCTCAGGTGGCGGATAGATGAAAGATACCATATCTGGTGTATATATCCCCTGTGGGGACTGAGGAAATAAAATACTCAGGGTAGAGAAAAATTAGCATCTGTTGTCTCGCAGATTTGGAGTTCGTTCTCTAAAGCTAACGAAACAAATTTAATTAAAATTTACCTGGGTCTCCAGGTTTGTCAGTTGGGGCGATGGGTTCCAACTTCCGGATGGTGAGAGTATCATCCGGAAAACTTCTAATGGCAACAAACCAAATAATAAGCCAAAACAATGGTCAGGATAAAATACAATTAAATAAATTTCTGATTGCATAACTTTCATGCAGTTCTTACCAACCAATATGGTTGAAAATATTAAAATAAAAAAAACCTCAATTATGGAGTAGTTTTATGAAATTCATTTTAAAATTAGAAGTTTAAATAAATTAAGTAAATTTAATTTATAACTAATTGAATAATAAAACCATAAATTTCATTTTAAAGTAAAGAAGATCTGATAGAGTAATGATTTTGTAGTTGCGTACGAATGTTAATAGAGAGGAGTATTTTGTGGTGCCATGTTTTGTGGTGATATGGTTTACACCCTGGTTTAACAAGAATATGTTAATACGAACAGTATACTACAAGTAGTACAGCGATACTCGTAATTATTGATGGTATGTGATAAATTCAGTATGGAATAATTTTGGCTTGCATCATATTAGAATAGGCCTGTTTAGTAAGCACGAAAATCTAATTTATTAGTGCATGAGGAATTTGCATTTATTTAACTCTATCGTAATTCCATCAACACAAAAGTTAAATGGATGGACTTGGGAGTATTATACTACAGAAAGTAATTTAATCGCAAACTGAAATTAATTTTCATATTAATTGTTGTTATAACGATCCTAATGAACACGTTATTGTATTCTTTAATCTACTGCAACAATCATTTAAATTTTTATTATAATTTTGCAAAAGTTATAGAAATTTTTTTTTATTCATTTATTTAACGTCGCATCGACTACAACGGTCATTAGCGACGACGTTGAGGTGTTACTATTATACGATGGAGGATGAAATGATATTTGTTTACCATAGTAGGTTATTTGGAATTTATAATGTAACTAAGCCCTCCGTTTGCATTGCTTGCTTTCGTAAATATCTTAATTTACTTGGACTTTATTGATCACTTATTGAGCTTATTTGATATGAACTGATAAAAATTGTACATTGAAATACATTTTATTGAAATACATTTATTTTGGACAACACTAGTGTTTTAATTAATAAAAACTTTCACAATGTGAAGACCTAAAAATTAACCCTGCAGTGTTTTTGAGTAAATAAGCAATATCACAATATCATATAGGTTCAATGACCAGACCGATTTTAATGCATTTTAAACAAAAACAATAAATTTTGCTTCAGACAGAGGAACGACGGATAGAAAAATGTTAGAACATGAAAAAGTAGATTTTTCGTTTTATTTAGTTTTATCCTAACGATTTTTTTTGCATTAAATTGCACTTTAATACTGTAATTTTAAAAATACATTTTTAATTTTGTATAAATTTCCGGTAAAACGGCAGATGAAAAAAGCATTAAACACAAGAGTTGTAGCATTTCGAATTTCCCTTATAACTTTTGATTATTTTTCGTTCAAAATACAAAGTTTCGTTATATTTTAACTTTTATTTTGAATCTTTAACTGTAATATAGAGAACAACCAAAAGATGAGAGAGAGCATTAGTATTACATTATAATTAACACAAACAGGCACGAATATAAAATACAGCATTCAACAATGGTAAATTTGGAATAACAATGAACGAAAAAATAAACTGAAGTGTTAAAAAATTAAAAGTTAATATTGTTGAAGAAAAGTTATTACCATTGGTAATAAAGCATACTAGTATTTAAAAACAAAACAAAAAATTACATCTAATATTTTTTCACGTATATCTTTTTCGACTAGGTATACATAATCTTCTTTTTAATATTCTAATGAAGCTTGGTAGATTTTCCATGTTACTGATAAGCGGAATTTTATGGATTTGTAGTTTCTACTATTTTTGATGATGTCGCAAATGAATGGTGTTTTTAAATCGGCGTGTAGTGTGTAATTTGGCATAATAATAGGGTTGAAATAGAACTTAAAAGTTAAACTTTTAAAAAACCGATTTTTTCAAATAATTCCATTTTCGTCCTTAGGTACAGAGTGTTTCAAAGTCCTTTTTTATTGAGCACTTACTACCCAAATAAAACCTACAAACCGAATTTCACGTTTCTATTCCTTGTAGTACTGGATATTCCGGGTTGAGTAAGTCAAGGAATGAATTTCGATTTATATATTAATATATTAATATAATAAGTATATTAATATATTTTTTTATTATTAATATTTGTGTATTTACGACTGTGAGTCCACAGCCAATGAATTTGATATGACAATGGAAATTACATGAGAAATTACTTAAGGGAGAACAATACTCAACAGTAAAACACGCTATAAAATTGTTAATACTGGTATTAACATGATAATACATGGTACTAAACTAAATTAAGAATAACTTTTATTTCATACGCGACTGATTTAACTATGTGGGTGTAAGGATTCGTAGGAACTAAACAAATTTACAATCGTTATTTTAATTTTCGTGAAATATTTTTATTCACGTTTTTAATACTAAAAATTATAAGCTTCAATTTACTAGAAAATGATTATCCACAATAAAGCCATTGCAATACATTTGTGGAACCCAACCAAATTTTACTCTTATTGTTTCATATTGATAATTCATATGTTTTAAAATAAGTCTTGATGCCGGCGTATAAGAGTGCACTTGTATATGCAACCCGCTGAACGTGTGTACTACTCTACCTTAAAACAAGAATTAAAGGAAACAGCTAAAATAAAGTTAGATATTTGCTATTCACAGTGTGATGAAGTGTAAAAAATCAGCTGTCAGCATTACTATACTATGTTATTAGAAAGGCATGACTATTGCACCGCGTATCTCACCCGGCCAATACTATCTCTCTTTAGCACAAATGCAATCTTGTACGCCGGCATTAATAATAATTTGAATTTTTTTACGAAATAATTACTATTAATATAATAATGAACAGCATGCAACTTTAAAAGTTCTTTAACAGATTTAACTGATACAGCCTAAATGTAGCTTTAAATTATGTTAATGACCTTCCAATTCAAGTTTTGTTATTTCCTTATTTAATTATTCTAAGACCGCTTTTTTGTAACTTATTGGATTTGTGTTTACATCTGTAACTGTAAATTATAATGACACAAGTAGTTGATTTGATAAATCTCTCTGATCACTCCAAATGACTGCCAGTACAGTCTTGTGCTTGTCTTCGCTAAAGCAGAAGAACTATCAGACGTCATAAATTATATTCTTGCCTTAAAATCGTGCATTAATGTGATGATAAAAGTTTTTTACCTCATTGGTTAGTAGTGACCAAGTGATTAGAATGCTAAATTGCCATGCACTGAAAAACGGGATATCCCAGGTTCGATTCTCGATTAGGGCATAGAAATTACTACACGTTTAAACCTGCTGATTCTGTACCATAGTCGTTAATGACCAAAACAGTTAATGCAACTTCAAATATTTAATAAAAAGGTTCATTTACTTATTATACATAATATTTTTGAACCATCTTGTAACGCACAGTAAATAAACATTATACAACAGTTTTAAAAACAGTATATAAACATTATTTCAAAGGCAAAAATGTTTTATTAGCTAGCTATCTTGGTTGCTCAGGGGTTAGTGATAGTAAATTCTGAACTGAAGAACAGTCTTGCGTCTGATTAGGATCTTAAAGAATTCACTCAGTTCAAATCTGCTATGGTCACTGTTGCCAATGCATTTATTAGGTATAATGGTGGTGAGAATATTATAAATTGAAAAAGAACCTACTGTGGTAGTTGCAAGAAGCCTTCTAGTTAAGTGGGTTTTTAGAGAGAATTCGTTAATTAACGGTAAGTTTAGGAAACTTATGTAGAACATAAAAGCAATATTATAAAAAGTGGGTTTAGAGATATAAATGCTTTAATGAAATTTTAATAAACTTTAATAATAAATTGATCATTTATACAGTATGTTTGTAATTGTCAACAGCGTCCTGCACTCTCAATGAAAAGTATTTTGAAATAGAGAAAAGCCCTTTTAAAAAATCTGCTGCAGTTCAATGCAAAACATTAACGTAACAGGGGGTTTTTGAATATTTTAAAAATAACAAACTGACAAGCAAACTGAAAAGTGTACTATTTGTAAACCGTATGTACAATAACTTCTGGATGGAGAATTATAAAAAGGTGGAATTCGTAAAAAAGAGAGAATTTTTTTTACCTGGTGTCAATCGGTCGCCCCGAACAAAATTCCCTACCGCCATGTCTGTACAGTGTCCGTAGTTGGTTGAAAGGACGGAGGTGACGGTGTTATATATTCCGCTATAAAAGTGTATTTAACTGGTAGCATTAGAGGAGAGGGGTGGAGAAGGGATTCCACATCACTTGGAATTCCAGAATTCCCGCAACAAATCCCATCCCGTAGGATGTTTATTCCGGCCAAACGAGGATCTATTCTATAGACCGCATCAAATATGCAGGGCTCTGGAACTCTCTGAAAAATAGCTTTCCAACATAGTTTCCACCGAGAGAATTACCTCTGTTCGTGCTGGTAGAATGGAAGAGTGGTAGATGGTACAATGAGGGGAAAACTTTCTAAAACATAATAACTGTTTCCAGCGAAACAGGTGAACTTCCATCTGGGCTGACGCAAATATATTACTGACCGATTCACTTCATACAATATACATCCGCAACCTCTTACTTCAACAGATGCTCATAAAAGTAAAAAATAAATTTTTTATCTGGCAAACATAACGTCGTAAATAATTCAAAATATTGAATACACATTTAATTTTCAGATGTGTTAACATTAGGATTATTAATAATTACCAGAATACTCTACGTAAACTCCAGATTGAATATTTTAATCACAATTAATTTTATTCTTCTGGCAAATATTGTTTAAATAGCATTTAGAATTTAGAAACGGCACGAATTTAGTTTTATTACTTTAGATGAGCAATGATTCTCCATCAAAAAACTTATTTACATGATTTTTCTTTTTGTAAATTTTAGTACGTATTATTTTCAGTGTTTCAAGAACTTCCGATATTCGATCTTATGTTGATCAAATAGTGAACGAGAAATGTACATTATTTTGCATTTTACAAATAGTGAAAGAGTTTAACACGGTAACATTTGTAAACAAAACAAGTTTGTTTTATTTAATAAAATATTAACAGATTACATTTCCCCTTTAACGTGATACGAACAATAATGTAAACGCATAGTATTTTATGGAAGGCAAAAAATAAATTACACAAGGAAAGATAATATAATTTTTCCTTATAAAATTAATATCTTTTTTAAATTAAAAAGAAATGTGTTTTTATTGAACTAAAGACGCAAGATTTCCTCATGCAGTAGCCAATTATTCGTTTAAACAATAATAATTCTGAAATTAAGAATTAACAATTTTCAGCAACTAAATATTTTTGCTACATCTTTTAGCCAATCAAAACTTTAAGTTAGTCTAAAGTTTCGTGTCTGCTTTATGTCAAATATACATTTATAGTTTTTTTTTCATACCTAAGTGTTTGCCGTTTAATTTTCAGACAAAATTTTCATCAGTCACTGATTAGCTGTATTCGCCATTATCTTATGTTATACCTAAATAACTATCAGATTTCATCTTGTAATTTTCCTTTTCCATGAACAATGTCAGTTACTTACTCATTAACTATATAATTAATTATACAAACAATCAATACTTTTAGCATAAATAACAGATATAATTTAAATACAGTACGAGTGTAAAACATACATTTTAAGAAGAAAGAAACTTTTGTAACAAGTGTTTTTTTCATAACGAAACTATAAAAATCATATTAAATATTTTTGTTAGGTTATATAATTAGTTACATTTTTTTCACTGATAAATAACGAAAATTATAATTATATTATTTTGCTGTTCACGTATAAAGAACTGAAAAATTATTCCAGTTTATAATCAGTCTCTAGATAAAACTTTAATGTATGTTTTTTACTTAAAACTTCCTAATGAATAAAGTGAAAAAAGGAAACA
This sequence comes from Catonia carolina, assembly GCA_035578175.1. Lineage (NCBI taxonomy): Eukaryota > Metazoa > Arthropoda > Insecta > Hemiptera > Achilidae > Catonia > Catonia carolina. The sequence goes on along the minus strand of JAQMRL010000001.1, from coordinate 143,905,560 downwards.
AATGTTCTGTATTAAAAAAAGAAGAAAAACAAGATAGTTTGAAAAAAACTGTAGTTTAATGAAGTAGTTCAAAGTTTTTCCATAAACGTGTAGAATTTTTCTAAAGGGAAGTATACCCCACTGTATTTCAAGCATAAAAGTTTTACCCTTCTTTAATGAGGCTCCCAATTCATATTTTTTTTAATTACAGTTCTTTTTAAATTAAAAAGTGTTTCAATTATTTTAATACATTAAAACTAAACAAACAATTTCATTATTCATACTCTCTATTACGTATTTCTCGTACATTTTACAAAATCATTGTTCTTCTAAAATTTATTCTGAAAAATATTGAAACCTTTTATGTAAAAAGAAAGAATAATATCTGTTAACACGTAATTATGTGAACAAAATATACAAAACTTTTTGTGTTCAACAGTAAAGACACGGTACAGCTCTGGCCTAAACCATAAAAAATTAAAATAAATAAAGAAGAAATGCTTTGACTAGAAGACCTGAATAGTTTTTAAAATGTATTCCATTCCATAAGGAATATCTGGATTCAGTAATTTTTAAACAGGTCAAGCATTAATTTGAAAATAAATCCAAGATTATGTAAAGCGTTTCAAAAATATTTGTGAAATTAAAAGCATTCTAAAAGATATGAATTGTGAAACGAGAATTTTATAAGTTTCTAAATGTGTACAACAAATTTAATTCGCTGTAGTATTCTCAGCCAGATAAAAACCAATAATAAATGGTAATAAAAATAATGGTAATAAGTAATAATAATAATAATAATAATAATAATAAGGTAATGGGCAATAATAAATGGTAATGATATATCAATATTACAACTTAATTTAAAAAAATAAAATCTAAATCTTAAGTTTTAATTGCGATCACTATTCATAAATGGAAGAATATTTGTTATTAAATAAGGTAAATCTCACTAAGGTGACATCAATTGAGCTGATGATGTGGCCACGACATATATCTCGTACGCTTTCTTTTAAAAAGTAGTGAGATGTCCTTCAACAACGTAATTAAGTAAATTTTCTAAAGGTGAAGATAACTCATTTTAAAAAATTATAGATTTTTGAACGAGGTCAATGAATATTTAAGTAGTTATGGTACAATTACTTTACAGAATTTAATAAAGATACATTAAATCTTTTTTAATAACACTACTCGCGTTGTGATTTTTTCTTTAAATTATGAATCTTTTCAAATAGATTCTGTCACTTTACCCAAAAGTAGAATAAACCGTAAGATGAAACAAATTGGTTTTTTCTACAGTAACCCTTATGACTGACTGAAGAAAGAAGACAAGCGTAAAGAAATGAATAGGAAAGGGGTACGAGGATGCATGAATAGAAAGCAGTAGCCCTCTTCAAGTTGCCAATAGAAACAAAAAAGAAGAAAAATTTACTTCCTTTTTCCCTTTTCAGTACACTGCGGCACACTTCAATACAATTTCACTGGCACAATTACGACTATTTCCATTCAAAAGAATAAAAAAGAAACACATTTATCCCTTTCCAGATCACAAATTTTCTTTCACAAGATCCTTGATCAAAAGAAGGCTTTTCAGAAGATTGTATGTTGATTATAATAATGTAGTACAAATTTAGATCTCTTGGGAAACTATTCGTGTTAATCATAAATATAAATATATTATATATACTAAGCCAACTCCTTCATTAATTGAATTAAATAATCGTATATATAATTCTTCAATCTAAACGGGAGTCAATATTTTAAGATCTAATTAGAATAATGCTTAATATACATTTTAGGCTTTGTTGTTTATAAGCTTATCAAAAGACAGAATAAGGAATGATATTCCTGATTAGTTGTACTAATAACACGAGGAATTTTATGGTCGTTGTACAAAGTTTTGTTTCGTACGTACCTTGAAAAGTGAGTGGTAGTCCGAAGTATTTTAGAGTGCGCTGTTTGCAAGAAAACTAAGTATTCTAAGCTGTAGAACTGTATTTATGACTAGATTATGTCCGAAAATGCATTAACAGGTATTTATGGACAGAAATATTTTATTATAGTGATGATTGCGGTTGTATTTTATTTGATAGAGCGACAGTGGACTGTAGTGCGGTAACATAAATTAATTATAATATATGCGAAGTAAAATTTAATGAAATCTTGACTTACCCCTTTTTCCAAGACAAGGAAAAATAAAATAAAAGGAATACCACCTGCGCAGGGATAAGGTACAAGGTTTCCAAATTGCGGTGTTCCGAACTCCCGTGTTATAAAAACAGCGGTCATATGCGGTTAACGAGACAGCGGTAACAAAAAGGCGACGCGCACTGTACGATGGTCACTCAACGACTGTGTCGAGTTATCTGCTACCTATATTTACTACCGATAGCGGCGATAACAAAATAATTTAATTATCGGGCCTAAACATCCTCCCCGCCCCTGAAACGACAGTTTCTGAACCCCAAAAAAAAAATAAGGAAAAAGAAAGGAGACATCTTCACTTCAGCGGGGGCTGTCACTGAAGACTTGCGAAGGCGAGGTGGCCCACGGAAGAAAGGAAAAAAGAAAGGATAATTAAGAAAAATAGCGTAAAAAATATATGGAAAAAAGTAGAATAGAAAAATCTAAAGGCGTAGTTTCCGTTTAAAAACCTCTACACACAGATTATTTACAAACGCAATAAAAAATAAATAAAAATTACAGAAAAGATATCGAAATCATATTGCGAAAATAGAATAGAATAAACTAAAATAAAAGATACCTTGAATAAATAATTAAAAGAGAATCGAAATATTACTGGGTCGGCAACGGACAAATTTTAGTCACCGACCGCGTAAGTACTCCTGTTCGAGTGCGAACTTTCACGACTCGAATAATTCCGTCCGGACCAGGAATAACTTCTTGAATTACTCCAAGTGGCCACTGAAGAGGCGGACAATTATCAGTTTTAATGATGACGATTAAACCGGCCTCCACAGGTTTAGCGGGAGAGTTCCATTTTTGTCTTACTTGCAGGTTGTGAAGATACTCCACGTTCCATCTCTTCCAGAATTCTTGGATCAACCGGTCTAAAAGCTGATATCTAGTAAGATGATTCAGTGGTTCATCCAGTAGGTTGCAAGTAGGCAGTCCTTGTAGAGGTTGTTGCACTAAAAAATGAGCTGGAGTAAGAGCTGAAGGGTCGCTTGGATCCGAGCTTAAGCAATAAAGCGGGCGAGAATTGAGAATAGCTTCTATTTGTGAAAAAACGGTGGAAAGCTCTTCAAACGTTAAAATTTGTTGACCAATTACTCTATAAAGATGGCTCTTCACAGACTTTACATTGGACTCCCACAAACCGCCAAAATGCGGAGCATAAGGTGGGTTAAGCTTCCATTCAATTTGGTTCTCGGCTAGCTCTGACCCCAATGCATGGACGTAAGCGTCTGATTTTATTAATTCGTATACTTCTTTCAACTGAGTTCTGGCTCCAATGAAGTTTGTTCCACAGTCAGAATAAAGCGTCTTGCATGGCCCACGGCGAGATATAAACCTTTTAAAGGCAGAAAGGAACGTCTGAGTTGACAAATCAGATGCTAATTCTAAATGTACTGCTTTGACAGTTAAGCAGATGAATAAGCACAAGTAAGCCTTTTGAGGGCGAGCGCCCCTGCGTCTTGTCCAGGACACCCAGAATGGTCCAGCGTAGTCCACACCGGTGTGCAAAAATGCCTTACTTGGCTTCACTCTTGCAGAGGGTAGGCTTCCCATAAGAGGAAATACGGGTTTTGGTCGAAGTTTAAAGCAAATATTGCAAGAACGGATCAAGTTTCGAATTATGCTTCTTCCACCTAAGATCCAATATTTCTGGCGTAGTAGCGATAACACGAGCGTCGGCCCTGTATGGAAATGCCTTTGATGACAATGATTTATGATGAGATTCGTGAAGTTATCTCGTTTTGGAAGAAGTATAGGATGTTTTTGCTCGTAGCTTATTTCCGAGTTAATTAACCGTCCACCAACACGTAGAACACCTTCTGACAAGAACGGATTGAGCTTCCTAATTTCCGAAGAGCAGCCCTTTCCTTCAATAAGCGATTGTATTTCCGAGGCAAAATGTTCCTTTTGTACTTCTCTGACTATAAGTAATTCGGCGGCGGCTAAATCAGATGCGGATATGAGACCATCAACGCAAGGAAGTCGTTTTAAGAACCGTAAAACGTAAACAGTGGCCCTGAGCAATTTATTGTAGGATGAGCATTTGTCTATTAAGTCTCGAAGCGGGTAATCTGCTGACTCCGTAGCAATCAAAACACGTTGTTCATCGACGAATTCTTTTGACGAATTGATCGGATACTTAGGCCAGAGAGAATAATCTTCTTCTAGCCAGCTTGGGCCTCGAAACCATAGCTGATGGTCAACCAAATTATTTGGCAGTAGGCCGCGAGAGAGACAATCGGCCGGATTTTGCTCTCCATTTATGTGAAACCAAGCTGAAGATTGTAGATTTTCTTGTATATATGATACGCGGTTAGCGACAAAGGTTTTCCACCTCGATGCAGGGCTATTGATCCATTGAAGCACTATCATTGAATCCGAGAATGCGAATATATTCTTGAACTTAAAATGAATTTCACATGCTTTGGACACAAATGAAATCAATCGAGCAAGCATAACTGCTGAGCATAGCTCTAGCCGCGGAATTGTATTTATTTTCATAGGTGCAACACGAGATTTTGCACATAAGAGATTAATTTTGAATGTATTATCTGGTTGCTGAGCTCTAATGTAAACTACAGCACCATAGCCCTTTTCAGACGCGTCGCAGAAACCGATAAGATCTGCTGTGTGTCCTTCAGAAATAGCGACATGGCGAGAAATTTTTAATTTTAATAGTACTGGCAGTTGCGATTGAAAGTTGGTCCAAGTCTCCACGATTTGTTTTGGAGGGCTTTCATCCCAGTCTATTTTTAATGACCATAATGTTTTTATTAAACATTTTGCTAGCAGCGTTGCGGGAGCTAGAAATCCCAAAGGATCAAATATCCTAGCTATTGACGACAAAATGTTGCGTTTTGTACAAATTTTATTCTCAGAGCATATCTTGAAACTAAAACAATCCGATGATGCGATCCACTGCAAACCCAAAATTTTTCTTGTGTCATCATTTTGGAAATTTTTAGAATTCAGAAGTTGATCTTCAATTGGAATTACAGAAACTAACTCAGAGGAATTGCTTGACCATTTGACCATTTCGAACCCACCAGCCTTAAACAATTTTCGTAAGTGATGGTATAGCGTCTGAGCCTCTTGGAGGTTCTTTATACTGGTGACCAGATCATCCATATAGATGGAATTATTTATTGCGGCAACAGCTTCAGGATATTTGGTTGCTTCATCTACGCCTAATTGCCGAGTGACTCGAATCGCGAGAAATGGAGCTGGCTTGACACCAAAAGTCACAGTATTTAGTGTCCACGCGCGCACTTCTTCATCTGGGGAAAATCTCCATAAAATCTTCTGAAATTTTCGATGTTCGGAATTGACTTCAATCTGCCGATACATCTGTTTCACGTCTGCAGTAACTGCAATCGGATATAAGCGGAATCTAACAAGAATTTCTATTAAGTCACAATGTAATTTAGGTCCTGTATAAAGAAGATCATTAAGCGAACGATTATTTGAAGCCTTAGCGCTTGCATCGAAAACTACTCGAAGACGTGTGGTTGCACTGTCCGGTTTTATTACGCAATGATGTGGCAGATAATAACTGTCGTTAGTAAAAGTTGACAGAGACATGTGACCTTGTTCGATGTAGTCTTTCATGAAGGCATGATATTCTATCTTCATGTCTTGATTGGCTTTAAGTCGTCTTTCTAAAGATGAGAAGCGTTTTTCGCAGACAGGTAGTGAATCTCCGAGAGTGGAAGGATCTTCTTTAAACGGCAGCGAAACAGAATAGCGACCAGTCGGTAGTCTCTGGTGGGTGTCGATGAAATGTTTTTCACATATCTCGTCTCCTTTGTCCAAAAAAGTGGGTTGCGGGATTTCTTCTAGACTCCAAAATTTCTTCATTAAATCATCCAGTGAAGTCTCAGTAGTAGACATGTAGACTTGATTTTCAGAACGATTACTGAGCGAATGATCCGATACAGTTCTTCCCATAAGAATGTAACCGAAAAGCGTATCTAAAGCGACTGGAGTCCCGGGAGGTCCCGTTATTTTATGTGATTTTATTATACGCGAAAATATTTCCGATCCCAACAGAATGTCTATCTGACTGGGAATATTACACGTATCATCAGCGAGCTGAATATTTTTTAAGTGCGATAATGACTCCAATGAAAAACATCGGCTGGGTAAACTATCAGTTATTTTATCTATAACAAAAGCGTCTAATTTAAGTACCCTTTGCGTATCAAAGCGGGAGGCGATAGAAAGTGATGCGTTAAATTTAAGAGGACGAGTGCTAAGTCCAATTCCCTGAACCGCTGAATTTACTCGTGATACCTTTAACCCCAGCTTGCGTTGAAATTCGGCAGTAATAAAATTTGATTGGCTGGCGTTGTCAAGAAGCACACGAGCTTCATGAGCGCGGTTCATCGTATCAAAAATGAGAATTTTTGCAGTTGATAATAGAACTATCGATTCTGGCGGAGTATTTTGAGAAGTCATGCTAACTGACGATGTTGAGCAGTGCGCGAGCGAAGAATCAAATGAGGTAACTTGTTTCGAAGTGTCAACAGAAGGAGTCTGAGTATCCGATTTACTTGCGTTCAGTTCCTCAGTTTTCGTCACAGAAGGTTGACTGTCACGATGCAAGGTAGAGTGGTGTCGTTTGTTGCAGAAAATGCAGGTCTTAAAACTCTTACAGTTCTTAGTAGTATGCTGAGATGACAAACAATTCACGCACAAATGTTTTGTTTTTACAGCCGAAAATCGGTCAGCGGATGATAACCGTTTAAATTCAGGACATTTAAAAACTTGATGCAATTCATTGCAAATTGCACATTTTGGGGGTTGATAATTATTATTCTTACTCGTCAAAAAAGTATGAGTAGGTTTACTTTTGTTAATTTTATCTTTAATTTGAGAATTCTCGAGTTTATTAAATTTTGAATTACGAAAAAGAATTTTTTCGTTTTCTTTTGTAAAAGTTAAAAGTTGATCGAACGTAGGGATATCATCCTTCCTACAATGCATTTCAAAATAGCGCACAGTTTCTGGATCTAACTTTGAGAGGGCTATTTGCAAAATAATAAAATCGGCTAAGTTACCGACATTAATAGCCTTAAGAGCATCAACGGATGCTACAAAAGAATGCAAAAAGTTTTCTAATCCTTGAGAAGATTGACAAGTAAGAGGTTTAAACTCTAAAATTTTATTTAAATAAAAAAACGCTAAATTTCTTTTATCTTGATATTTATCTACAAGATTTTTCCATAAAATAGCATAATTTTCAGCGGTAGGCGGAATTCCGGAAGTTACTGCTAATGCTTTTTTACTTAGTTTACCTACAAGGTATCTAACTTTATCGGAATCGGATAAGTTAATATTTTCGTGAATATTACTTTTAAAACTTTCAAAAAATATAGGCCATTCCGAAAGTTCGCCCGAAAATCCGGGTAGTTCTAAAATCGGCAACTTAATTTTAGGCTTAATTTCAGTAACTTGTTTACTTTTTTGTTCACTGTTGTTAATTTCTAATTTAAGCGAATTTTCTGCGGTTATAATAGCACAATATAAATCTTCTAAAGCATCAACTGCTTGAAAACTAGGTTCAGTGTTATCATCTATTTTTAATGACAATTCATTTATTTCATCCATAATTAAACGAAATTCATTTCGGGTTTCTTTAATAGTTAAACATTTTTTTATGAATAAATCTTTACAAGCGGGTATATCCAGCTTTAGGCTGGCATCATACGTTTGCTGAACTCTTTGGTAGAGATGGTTTTTCTTAGCTTCTAATACCCTTAACCTTTTTCGATCGGTTGCCATATTTTTTATTTTTTTTTTTTAAATATAAGAAATGAACCAAATAACAGGGTTATAAATGCAAACAAGTAGCACGGAAATCGCGTAACTTAATTAAAGAATAATTTCTTTAAATTAAGTTATAATAATTAAAAATAATTTAAGGATTAAAGAATTTATTCATGAAGATAATCAAATTGAAATAATAAAATTATAATTATTGTGTTTATCGAAATTTAAATTTAAATGTTAAGTTTGTAGATAAGCCGATAACGAAATGACAAAATTTGTAGGAATAGGTAGCAGATAACCTAAAGCGAATAACAAGTTTTATGCAGGTTAAAACTCGACACAGCATACAAGAATTGTAATGCGTATTATGCTAACAATATATATAATTGAAAACGTAATTAAAGTTTTCCGACTTCTTAAAAAATGAACAGTTATGAATTTTATGCAAAGCGCAAATTACAAATATGCGTATAGCGTGCAATAGCGAATAGCGTATTTTAAACAAATTAATGTTATTTACATTTACATTAACAAAGCGATTTAACGTGAATTCAATTGACATCAAATAAAACACAATGTAAAGGTATATCCCTCGCGAAGGAAAACCAATGGTCTTTTCGAAGCTATCCGCCCGAAAGTTAATAATGTGTTTCTGGAAGATATCAGGTCCGGAGGTTACCAATGATTGCGGTTGTATTTTATTTGATAGAGCGACAGTGGACTGTAGTGCGGTAACATAAATTAATTATAATATATGCGAAGTAAAATTTAATGAAATCTTGACTTACCCCTTTTTCCAAGACAAGGAAAAATAAAATAAAAGGAATACCACCTGCGCAGGGATAAGGTACAAGGTTTCCAAATTGCGGTGTTCCGAACTCCCGTGTTATAAAAACAGCGGTCATATGCGGTTAACGAGACAGCGGTAACAAAAAGGCGACGCGCACTGTACGATGGTCACTCAACGACTGTGTCGAGTTATCTGCTACCTATATTTACTACCGATAGCGGCGATAACAAAATAATTTAATTATCGGGCCTAAACAAGTGATAAGTCAGAATTTTTTCTTGTAAGTCTTAAGAGATGTTTTGTCCTGTTATATATTGTTTAAGGCATTACTTAAATGTGATTCGACCAGGTTAAACAGTTATCAAGTTTATCTCCTTAAAATTTAATCTGATTTAATTGTGGAATTTCAGTTTTGTTTATTAAATTTGCTAAACTTGGTTGGACTGCGACAAAATTGAGTAATTAAATTTTTGTTTAAAATTATGCGTAAAATAAATTGTCATAAATATGCGTAGGGGAGGTTTATTTATTTTAACTTGTTTTTATAATGAACGGTGTATGGAAGTTAAATTGTCTACAAGATACGTGCCATGAAATTAAACGTTAAATATAAAGGGAGTACGGTACCTCAAAATATTTTAACAAAAATAAAAACACGAAGAAAAAATATATTTATTAATTAGGAAATTCTTGTTAACAGGGTTGCTATGAATTTTTGGTAATATCAAGCGTTGTAGCGTTGTAATACTGATACCGTTGCATATTTGAAAAGGGGTTAGGGGGGAGTTATAGCTTTAGCGATGATATGAAGCCACAACCTAGTTTACAGCCACCCCATCTTCTATTCTAAAACTGTTCTGCATGCATAACCGAACTCACCCAGAACAGAAAAGGGGCTGCAGGGAAATATTGCTCATATAAGGCAAGCCCGTGTATGTATTTTGCTCTAATCTTCTATCTCACGGTAACCATCTTTCCAATTTAAAAGTGGGGAAGGAAAAATCAATATAACTTGACTTGTTAATTACATTTTTCATACGTCACACAATTTTAATCAATTTAAAAAAAATTACATAACAATTATTACTGATTTTACATACTCAAGTAATTTATTTTCAAAGAAATCTTTAATTAATCCTCGCAAAAAGAAGATACCACAGAAATCCACTAGAGAATTCTGTTAACTTTTCTGGAGAAATTAAAAGAGGTACCGATATTTACGAAATCCTTTGTGTCAGTCATAAGTTAGTTCGCATTAACATATATATTTATAAGTTTCCAAATGACTGTAACTTAAAGCTGTTCATGACCTTGCTAAATTGTTAAAATATTTGATTGTAAACCTAATTAATTTCAAACGCTTGTTTCCTTTTAAATGTTTTAACAACTACATCTACATTACAGTCAAATAATTTAATTTACAAAATAAGTAACTAGGCTAATATGGATGAAAGTGAAATACTAAAGAAAGCTGAATATCCATCGATCATTCCTCTGTGATATTTACCAAAGACAAATGTAAAGACAAAAATCAATATTAAATTTTGATTTCAGTATCTATGAGTCCGTCCAAAAAGATCAAATCGTTTTAACCTTTAATTTTGAGTTAAACTTTGGCGTGTAAATTTTGATAGCTGTATAGTCTATCTAAATATTTACTGCTGAAGTATGAAATTTCTTGTTTTACTGTTTTTACGATGTACCGTTGTAAAAGTACAATTGTACAAACAATGGTAGTTACGGTAATTCCTAATTACTATATAGCCAACGGTCAACCATCTGATATTTTAACTTACAGCCAATCACTGGGATGTTTCTCCTTCCCGTTGGCCCTTCAGTTTGGTTAAACAGTTGGTGGGAAAAGGAGGCTTTTTAACCAGAGTTTTCCTGGTTCGGACTGAGGAAATTTACAACCAGTTCCCTTAGGACTTAAGAGTGGAACAGAGGAGTTTGTTAAGAAGGGCAGTTTTAGAAGAAGTGAGTAGGAGAACGAGGAGAAGAAGGAGAAAGGAGAAAAATATTTGAGGTAAATTCATTTCTTAATTTTTAAGGGTTTGGTTAAGTTTTCTTGTTTTTATATTACAGTCACAGCAGAAAAGGTTGGCTATATTTTAAAATAGATTAGGGTACATCAAGGATAATTTTGTTAGTAGTAAGTTAATTAAGTTGGTAGTTTGTTATTTATTAAGTATTAAGTTTAAAGCAAGGAGATATAGTTTTATTTATTTATTTCTCTTATGCTCTGCTGACGGATCTGGCACCCAAAAATTTATTTTATTATTTTTTTAGTTCATATTTAAGTTTTTGCCCACCGGTAAAATTGAAGGTGGTGCAACATTGATGTTCTAGAATTAGTCAATATCGTCTAATGTCGTAAGCTGCAGCACCGCTAGCATTTAATGAGGATTTAAAAATGATGTGAACTGTTTCAACGCATTTTTCAAAGGGAAAATAAAATGAAAAAATAATCCTGGTAAAAGAAGAATTTCCTACCTCGGTAATTCGAGGGCCTGATTCGGTAAGAGCTTCGCGCAATTTTTCCGGATAGCAACCAACCAGGTCATAGTAACAATGTTGATTGCAAACATCCAAAACAGGCAGGCAAGCCACAAAGAAAAATTTCAGATTTATAAAATATATGTATGGATTTGCAAAATATGCTATATATTATATGTTCTAAAGTTTGATAGTTTTTAACTGGATCGTTCAACTTTGATGAAGGATTAGCAGAATCACCTAAAAGTATATTCTATCTGTCCAAATGGATGCGTTGAATGGATGTGTTTTTTATATATAACGTTTAAAATTTAATTTAATTTTTTAGAACTGAGATGAGTTGATATAAATATGTCTAGGAGACATACTTATATTAGTTTTATACAATAAAAATAACTAAGATTTTCAATTTCTATTTAAATAACGCAGAGTAGATTTTTTGTCAGGCAATAAATTAAAGAAAAGTATCACTGAAGTTAGTACATCCAATTTCAAAACCAGTGAAAGATAGAATTGTCAGTTGGTTTGATTTTTAAAAAAAATAATCTCATTCCAGAAAATTGGAATTCACGGATGATGAGTTAAAAACATATTAAGTAGGTTATTAAAGATAATCAAAACGTAAAATTTAGGTGGAAATGTATACTAATATTTTTGGAGTTTTACCTCTTCTTCCAAAAAGTTTTAACATAATATTCTATCGTATGATAACCATAAATAAATTAAGCAGAAAGTTATAAAGGATTTACATTCCTGTATAAAAAATTTAAACACCATCGGTACAACGATGCATACTTTTCCATGTGGAAAGGATGATATTTACCTTACACTAAACTTTTATTAAGCTCTCCATTTTCTAAAAAAGGTTATTCCGTAATCAAGTTTTATCACAACTCTTAACAGAGAATGTTATTTCACGTAAGTGACCTGAACAATGTAACGATATGCGGTATAACAGTTTTCTATGAGTTCATTTTACCTTATAACTGGCCTTATTCTTCTTCATACATGTAGGACAAGTAAACATATGTATAGGTTACCATCATAATATCATAGAAAAAGATTACCACGCTGCACTTCCAAGAAACGAGAATTATCTATCGTCCATTAAACTAAAGTCTCTTAAATTTTTTTTGAACCATTGACTGTTAATAGCAGGTTTATTACTATTATAGTATTAGCTCTATTATATAAGAGCATTTGAATTCTTCACGTGACCTTATTGTTTTGTATATTTTTGACCTCTTTTTGATCTACCGTAAATTATATAATATTTTAAAATAAAAAAGTTATTTTGTAAAAAACTCATTCCGAATCAATAAGTTATTGAATAGTTAAACCAAGTTTTAGTTCAGTCCGCTACTATATTTTGTGCAACAGATTTTGACAAAACTTTAATCATTATCACAAAAATTTTTGAGGTACCTTTAAAGCAAGAATGACTAAATTCCCCTCTGGTTATTTGCAACAATTTGTGTTGTCTAGACATACTTTTATTAACATCATGTTCTGATCATATGACAAGATTTTTCAAGAAGCCTACATTGGCTTCTTTGTTTAGATTCACATGCCGCATCCGTTCCAAATATTGGCGACCATCAGTGCAATTTTTACTTTGTTTTTTTTTTGCGCTGGGGATTAGCTCTTCAGAGCTTTTCCCAAACGAAGTTCTTAGATTTCGAAGCCATGCCACCCTTCTCGTACCATGTCTTCTTTTTTCCATATACGAGCATTTTCCCCTGCAGAATTGAAGCAACGAATATCTATTACTTCCTCACTATATGTTCCAAGTATTGCAGCTTCCCAAGTATAGCAGTTTTACACATGATGGTGTAAATGACTTCCACGTCTTTCTTTATTCTTCTGAGAACATCTACATTTGTCATCCGAGCAGTTCATGGCACACTCAACATTTGTCTATATAGCCACATCTCGAATGTCTCCAATTGCTATATGGTGGCTTAATCAAAGAACCAGTACTCTACCACGCACAGAGAAGACATGACATCTTAGATGTTTCATTTTTGTTGCTATAATAAGGTTGTGGCTTTTGAATGTGGGTTCATTTCAAAAAATACTGTAATTGCCTTGCCTATATGTCATTTAATTTCCTGTGTATTGTCCCATTGCTCGTTTAACATGGTTCACAGGTAACAGTGTTACTTTAGGGGAGATTTTATTTACTCTTTAGGTAATTAGACCTGTAGCTTACAAAAACATTTATAGGCTTTTTAAAAATGGTTACTATGAATATTTTAGATTTTTTAAAGCGTAAATTAAACAAGGACACGTTAAAATATCATTCGAAAGAAATCCTTCGAGGGTAAACAAACGAATATTTCAAACTAAACATTTATCATTTAACGGAAGCCTTAAAACAATTCAATTATTTTGGGTTTAGGTAATTATTTACCATCGTCCTATGATTTCAGTCAAAAGTTCTACGAATTATATCAAATGCTCCATGGTAAGTGACAAATGATTCGCTGCAAATAGAATTAATGTCAAAACCGCGAAAGAAAAATTATGCAGCTAAGTTCAACATATCGAGTAAAATTAGATCATCCTAATTCTTTGGCGCTTAATTTACTTGATAGTAGCGAAGACAAGTAAAATTACTTGACCTTCCGTTGACTGTATTGAATTAATTTTGTATTGAGTTAATTCAAGTTTTTATTTACTACCATCATTACCATTATTTTATTAGTGTTAGTGTTATTATTGCACGCCATCTATTCTCATTTCTATTATGTTAAATTTGTTTACTGTACTTCATATTTTACCTAGATTTAAGGTTTTCAAACATTGTAAATAATTTTATTTTTCTTTTGGAAGCAATACCATTGGGCATTGTCTTCATCATTTAACTACTTTTACCATATTTACGGTACTGTTTGTCTGTAACTTGATGGCCTACCGCAGAGAGGAGCAAAATCGGCCCGCTACTGGCCTTCTCAATGACATTTCATTATGTACTACTACTAACTAGTGCACTGGAATTGGTACATAATGAAGTGTTATTGAGAAGGCCAGTAGCGAGCCGATTCTGCTCCTCTCTGCGGGAGGCCATCAAGTTATAGACAGACAGTAGTAGTAATTTTTATACTGATTGTAAATAAACTCAGATGTAAATGGAAGATAACTATTTTATAAATCAGATTGTATTTGTTTAGTTTATTTAAAATTGTACCAGTGCTAATAACGGAAGGTTTTAATGCGCTCTATTTTCCAGATTCTAGCCTGAAATCAAACCACGGACCTTCCGTTATGTAGTCAAGTATCCAAACAACTGAACTACGTCGGCGCATTGTACTAAAACACAATGCAAACAAATAATACAAATTGTTTTAATAGTAAGCGAAGGAAGTAGGAGTCATAAACGGAAAGTAAGCCTTTCATTCAAGCTCTTGATCACGAACCGGCAATCATTTCACACTTATGATTCTTTCTTTGAGAATTAAAATTGCCTAAGTTTTGTATTAATAGAGCAAGAAAGAATGACTCGGCTGTTGTTTGATGAATACATTTTAACACGGGTGACAATAGGCAGAAGTTCTTTGTACATTTAACATAAGGAATAACTACAACAGAGACACATACACATTCACAAACCATAGCTCCTTATCTGGAGTTGAGACGTTTCCACCTACTCGTGATTTCAAAAGTAGAATCCGTGGGAAATAAGATGGGACGAGAAGGTGAAAAAATAAAATCGTTGGTTAATGGAGAAATGAAAAAGGTAAACAAGGAAAGGAACAGAAAAGATTAACAACGTGACTGCAAATATAACTCCATCATTATCACCAAAGGTTACACGGAATTCATAACTCTTAGATTTATCTTTTATCTAGATTATATAATGTATTTTGATCACATATTTCAGTCGCTAAATGTCTATATCTGAACTGGATCAATAAAATTTTATACCTTATTTAAATGTAGGTTTAAATCATAGTATTTACTCAGTATAAATAATAATACTTCGGTATGGTGTTAATAAGATTAAAACTTCAAGATAAAGTAGTGAACGACTTTTTAAAACTGTAATACGTTCAGTAAATTTACCATTCGGATGAGCATTTGGATATCTAGCTGACTATCTCTCCACTAAATTACTTGAAAAAAGTACACACGAATCAAAATCGAAAATGTAAGTCGTTAAGTAAATTATTTTTCATTTCTAGTAGCTTTGGCTGAGTATGGATTAGTATATTCTTAACGTATGTCATATCTTTTTATATATAACAGCACTTAGACACTTAAATATTTGTGTTGTCATTGTTATACTTTCCAATCCAAGTACGTCAATCATTAAATTACGGTAAATTTTTTACCCAAAATTATAAATTTTCTTAGTAAATTAAAACTTTGCATGCGTTCTGCAAATTTTTAACATCTGGAATTTTATATCTTTACTTATTTTAGAGAATTCAACTCATTGAAAAATTATTAATTTCCTATACTTACAAGAAAATGTCTAATGTTCACTTGGGTATACAATAATTGTATAGTTATACACTAAAAGTATTTTTTAATGGTTATAAAGATACTTTTCAGTTAAATTACAAGCGGCAGAAACAAATTTATATCTTATCTACTCAGGAGTTTTACAGGGTAGTGTTCTTGGCGTATTTTTGTGCAGCTTATCCACCACTGACTTACCTTCTGATAGGAACACTCCAACAGCCATCTTTGCAGACAACAGTCTATCCACAAAGATCCACCTACAGGGTCTGAGCGTTTATAAAATTTGAATAAGATGCAAGACAGGTAGAATAAGTGGCGAATGGTAACAAATGAAAAAAGGACAGACGTAACATTCACGCTAAGAAATGAAGTAAATGCCCTCCAAATGATGTAAATATTTACATTTACATAACACTGAACAGACCTGAAGCAGACTTCGCTAACTATCTTGGTTTATACATCTAGACAAATAACTGAATTGGAAAAGACATATACAAAACAAGAGTAAATAACTTGGCACAACATTTAAACAATTTTATTGAACTCTAGGAAAACGATCATTTACAGTAAAAAAATGACTATTATATAAAACTAATTTGAAAATAAATTTGACTATGGGATTCAATTGTGGGGAACGACAAGCCATTTCAACACAGAAATCCAGCAAAAATTTTAATATATTTTTATTTAATTAGGCCTTTGACAAGGTATGGCATTTAGCTCTTCTACACAAAATTAAATTAAACCTGGATCATAATTATTTTCCTATTCTAAAATCATTCTTAACCGATCGTTTTTTCCAAGTGAAATTTGATGATGAGTTATCGACCTTGCACCTAATTCACATTTACAGCAGATATTCCTGTAAATGAACATGTAACAACAGCAACTTTTGCCGATGACACTGCTATTATTGCATCTGATGCCTCCCCAGTCCACGCTTCTGAAAAACTACAGCAACATCTAAATGACATTCAAGACTGGTGCCAAAAATGGAGGATCAAAGTAAATGAACAGAAGTCTGCACACGTAACCTTTACGATGAAACGAGAATCATGTTCACCAGTAACGTTTCGCAACAACGTAATTCCACATTCAGATGATGTGAGATACTTGGGCATCTATCTAGACAGGCGATTGACGTGGAGAAAACATATATGGACCAAACGGAAACAACTTGGACTCAAATTACGACAACTATATTGGCTTGTTGGGAGGCGGTCACAGTTGTCTTTGGAAAATAAATTGACACTGTACAAGGTGATGATAAAACCAGTTTGGAGTTATGGAATTGAACTCTGGGGCACAGCAAGTACATCTAATGTAGAAATATTACAAAGATTCCAATCGAAGTTTCTTCGACTTATATGCTGTGCACCTTGGTATGTGCCTAATGAAGTACTCCATCATGACCTGGGCATACCTACGGTGGGAGAAGAAATTAGCAGTCGGAGTGAAAAGTATTTAACCAAGTTGGACACTCATTCCAATCATTTGGCTATAAATCTTCTCGATGACAATATTGAACACCAAAGACTCAAGAAGGCGAGAATATTAGATCTTCCATTCCGTTTTACCTGATCAAAAATGTTTAACCATCCTTTTAAGATCAAAAACACAAAATTATACTGCGGTTGTCAACTCTTATTTATTAATAAACTAAATCTTGCTAACTCTCATTAATCTAAAATTAATCATCTAATATATTTTCTATCATCAGTTACACAGATTATCAGTATTACGTTTTCATTCGCTCCTTTTCACACCTTCATTCACTTCATCCGTATAAAAAGAAAAAAAACATTGTACGTCACCAAGACCAAGAAGAAACCCTTCATCAACTATAACCAAACGATGACATGGAAGCAACGCTGCTGAGTGCTGTCTTCTTCAAGTTTTATTCATCATCAACACATTTACTGAAAGTTTTTGTTAAACTGTTTGTAAATAATTCTTACTGTTAAAAAAAAAAAAAAAAAAAAAAAAAAACTTAGAGCAATCACACCATTACCTTGGTACATAGCAAACAACATACTACACAGAGATTTAAATATTCTTACAGTCTAACACGAAATTATCACAATCAGTGGAAAATACCAAATAACACTTGAATCACACACAAATCATCTGGCTATCTCACTCTTGAACGATTCAGATGATACCGAGAGACTAAAAAGAACACATCCTACAGACTAATGTTAAACGTAATATAGACTACACAAAATATAATATGCGACGAAGTTCTTCTATTTGGAGGTTTCTTCGCACATGAAAGATACAGTCATCAAAATCTAATTATTATTACCTTCTAGAAAAGATTGTAGATTTTGCTGTTACTAACATACATTTACAAAATGAAAAAAAAAACCACACGACGAGCTTTAAATTAGACGAGACAAGCGTTAAAATTATTTAAAATATTTTAACTCTTTTTTTGCTTAATACAGGTAATTTCTTTTTCTTTACATTGGGTAGAGTAAAAATGATATTTAATTTTTTTAGTAGGCTTTATTAGATTTTTAGCAAAATGTAACACGTAATACTTTCTACAGTAAAAACATGTATACTATTTTACTACAAATGGAAGAGCACACTGTTTTTAGGTCAGGTTAGTGTCATAAGTTCATTGAATAGGCCTGCCTACAAGCAAAATGAACTGATTTGTATTCTAGAAAGACAAATTATAATTCATAAACTTGAACAGCAAAAAAAGAATCAGTAAAACATTTACGTGTCAAAATATCATAGATTTCATCAGCGCAACATGAAATTATTTCTCGTCGTTTCCAATATAATATGTTTCTTTTGTTATTCATCTATATTTCTTTGTAAGTTTGTCAAAACAAAATGATAGAACATTCAAAACAACTTTATGTTTGGATATAGTAAGGATTAAAAAAATATGTTTCTTTTTATTACAACAATAAGAAATTCTGACTGAAACGATTATATTTTATAAACGTTATTTTCAATTAAATAATTTAAAATTACAGTGCTATGAACTTTTGTTTGTTCGTTTAAAACGTTTATTTATTCAGCAGCTTTGTCAGACTTTTAAATTGTTTGCATATTCTGTTTGTAATATGAATAGAAAAAATACTGGCAGTGAGATAAGTAATTCAATGTGGACGGGAATGTACTTTTATATTATTATTTTTAATATTATATAAATTCTGGGAGAGGAGCATAAAGACGAGCAGGCCGTCAGAAGATGAACCCTTACAAGGCCAAAGTTGGACCGAGCCGTGTTCAGATGGAATACGCAGAAGGTAGTAGCCCTTTGTAAAATCTGACAGCGATGTCATTTATTATATCTTGTTTCGACCAATGCCATAATAGAATATTTCTCTTTGCTTGTTCCTTCCTTTTTATCATCATCCACCCACCCATCGTATTTTCCCTGCACCTTTCATTCTTCTTCTTCTTCTTCTTCTTCTTCTTCTTCTACTACTACTACTACTACTACTACTACTACTACTACTACTACTACTACTACTACTACTACTACTACTACTACTACTGCTTCTTCTTTCTCATCGTCTTCCTTCTACCTTCCAACATTTTTTCCGTAAAAAAGAAAGAAGTTCAACGGAAATGCACCACGGTAGCCATTCTTTCAATGTACATTGAAATATATTTTGGAGACGGCTTTCAGCTAAATTAGTTTTCCACAACGATTCACTCAACAATAATACCTAGTGAAACAGTGATTTATGAACATTTTTATTACTGAAATTATATATGAATCATTCAATAAAACTAATTTTCTGTACACAAATTTCAAATATGTTTTTCATTATCTACCATCTCTAGAATAGAAAATATTTATTTGCTGAGAATAATCTGTTTGCAGTATAATTTTATTTCTTTAATTACCTTATCTACTTACCCCTTCTCAACCCTCGGTGCTTCCTACCACCTATTCAGTACATTTGACTAATGATCGAAGGAACATCGTTACGGACCGCTAGCTGTTCTCTACCTATTGCCAACTACTTCCCCAGGGGAGGTCACCCTCAGAAGACACCGCAAGAATCAGTTCACCGAAGACCAAGGTACTGTCATTCCAATTTTAATTTGTTTCTAAATCCTATTTTTTACCATAACTATACGGTCCACTCTTGTTTTCCTTTTACATCCCTTTTACTTAAGGGTGGTTAATTGGATACACAACATAATCCTCTGACGGCATTAATACATTATGCCAATAAAATTAAAATATTACAACCGGAAATATTATTTAAGAAATGTTCAGGAATAAAATTACTAAAATGCTAATTATAGTATCTATGATAAATACGAAAGTCCTTACTTATTAATTGAATAATTTTTTAACTCCAGATCACCGAACTGGAAAACTAAAGCACTTGTATTTCGATCTAAAACTTTCCGAAACAACACCTATATCTGTCCTGGTCTTAATATCGACAATGTCAAACGATTATAATAATTCTGTTCTACGTATGAAGAAATCTGAAACATCACCCAAATTTTCTGGCTATAAATCTGTCAACAATACCTATAACGGTTTTACAAGATTTGAAAAGCCACAGTATATTAGATTTAATTTAAATATTAATAAATATTTATTTTATTCAGTTAATAATACATTATAATTTACTATTAAATTATTTCTAATAGTCATTGTTTTAAAATTTGTCTCCTTCCTCGAGGTTAAAAGTAATATACTCATCAACGGATGAAACCATAAGCATAAACCGTGCATATAAATAAATAAACATCTATTGTAGTCACAAAATTTGTAATTTAAAGTGAATAGATAATCTCGTCGAGCACTGGACTTTGGTACTTTGAAAAGTCAGGTAAACTAATGCAATTTTAAAATATTGAGCAAATCATTCGAATTCAGAAATCTAAAATTGTGCCAAATGTTCCTTTCATTGTAAATATGTAATTATTTGCTAATAGTAATCAATCGATAATAAATTCTGTTTTGAACAGTTTAGGAATGACATTTGTGAGAATAAGAAGAAAGGGTATGACATTGTAAAGGGATGGGGTATGGTGCTAGAGGTTTGGTATGACACGACTGATAACTGATACGACCAAATAAACGACGGGAGTTGAATGTTGAATCATCAATTTGGAATAACTGACATTATTTGCTGAAGTATAGAGCAGATAACGTTTTGACAGCAGCGTATGGTATGCATATATGAATATATACTATTAACCAAAGATAAGTATCAATCAATAGCCCGACCATTTGTATGAAAATAAACACAATTCGAAATAACAACGGCTCACACAAAATACAACACAGAGCATACGACATTGCTCACTGAGCTTACTCTAATTCTGTTGCGTACAAATATTCTATAAATGAATAGTGTACAGTCAACGTTAGTTAAAATTGACCACTTCAGCACCACCATTCAAGCTATACATGTGACCGATTCGATAGTAGAGTTTACAGGCATTTCATAAGTAAAACACAGCGTACATCTAAATTTGTTGTTATTGTATTAAATCTGAAATTGAAAATCAGTGTTACCGATTAAAAATGCTTTTATACTATTTAAACAGTGAAAGAAATTGATTTCAGTATGTCTTAGTAGTTCAGTAGATAATATTTTAAACTAATTAAAGGAGCGCGAAATGTTTTACAGAATACACGAAAAAGTACATTTTGTAAACCAGAAATTAGTGCCTTTTACCTCCGATTAAACAATTAAATTACTTATATACATAAATAACAAACCTGGTCTTCTCCATGCATTCCAGATTAATTTGTGTTTTTTATTTATGTCGCTTTGTTGACGATAACATTTTATTTTCAAGCCGGATCTGAAAACGGGACTTATAGTTTAGCAGCTAAGTGCGTTGTAAATTGAAATACTCAATTTATTTACAAAATTTTTATGTTAGCAGTATGAAAACAAATGCTAAAAGCATTGAATTACAATGTATTATTAAAAACCGGTACGGCGTTCCTACGAAATACTGTCTAAATTAGTGGCTAAGATGATGATTAGAATTTCTAGAGATTTTACTTGGTAAAGTAAGGAGTCAGGGGGTTTATCCTTGTCGTCCTCAGTGGTTTAAAAAGTATGCCAAACCTTCTGAAAAGTATATAATTTCCATACTTCCATAAAACCTGCATTTTAGTCATTAGTTTGTCTTGCTGCTTAATGAAATTCTTTATTATTATAGAAGATAACGTTTCTAGATATGTGATTTTTAGTTATTTTTTTAAATAATTCAGTTACTTAATTACCTATTCCTGTAAAGAAAAACGGAACGATTATTTATATACCTAAAACTAGAAAGTCAATTGCAATTAATTCATCCTTTCGCCAGATAGCAACAGGCATATGAGAGGCTCAATGTTTATTATATCTTCCTCCATAAAATAACATAAGAGCAGAATTATACGTGTATATCAAAATTACAAAAGTCAAATAACGTTACGAGTAGTTTTGGATAGTTTTGAGTCATACCTTACCTAACATAATACGCATTTAGACGTTCCAGAATAAAAGTTTACGCAACATCACAGACTGTTCAACATACATCAGTAACAAAACATTACTCAAAATTATCGAGTTACTGTAATGGCCAGATACATCACCAAATGGTACACGAAACGATGAAGAACCTATACACAGGCTTTTGCAGAAAATACTATCATATGAACTCCTAAATTCCATCACTGTCCGCTTCTCAACTTCCACACAATCCTCCAAGAGGATTAAAAAAATAAAGAAATAGAGATCTTCCGTGAACCGTCTTAAGTCCCCTGATAGAGCCTCTCAAGACGGTTGTGTACCACTTCCTTACACAAGTAACGACAAGACAATTAACTGTTATGTACTATTGACATTATAACTCCTTGTTGAGTAAAAATGTTACAAAGTTGTACTTTTTCTCAAATAAAGTGAAAAAATTGTATTGTTTGTATGGCACAAGACAAATTTACAATGAATAAAAGTATAGGCAGGCCTATTTGAATTTAAATTTTGTACAAGTTTACTCACTAGCTTTTACTTGTGTTGTTTATGGATTTCGTTTGAACGATTCTAGTCAATAGATTTTTAAAAAACTTGTTAAGCGGACTCTCCGACACCTTAATACCTACAGTAGCACTTCTTTAAAATTTGTAGTATCGTGTACCTTATCGTCAAGAGACATGTTTATAAAGAAAACAAAACCAACGCGTTGTAGAGTCACACGTCCTCATCTACGTGTTAAACTAATATTTTAAAATAATGTGTTCTAACCTATTTATATTTCATTTCATTACCAACCTTTTATGTTTTTGAAAGCGATAATTTATTGCAATATTTATTTGTTTAAATAAAGTAAATATAAAATGGTTTTAAATTTAAAAACGATGTGTATTTTTTTAGTGAAAGTTTTCAGTAAAACAGTGTACAATTTCCATAGATTTTTCCAGAGATATAAACTGGTCTGTTTTTGCAGATGGATTGTTTTCGCATCAAGCATTAGGAAAGGATTTTTGGAAGGGTTGGGGAAGTCACTCACTCCGAAATACCAGCCTCTCTCTTTCTTTACTCCTTCGTGCTCGCTGGCAATATTCCTCTTTCCAGTTTTCTGAACGCCAGCTAACCGATTGTGCTCTGCTCTCTGACCATGTTTACGTTGGGGATCTTGAGCTTCGAAATCTCGACCCCTTTTCCTCCTCGTTATTTCTAATTGTTCCAATTATAAAATAAAATCCTCTTTGTAATTTTCTATTTATTGACATCGAATAAATATGTACTGTTGTAACCTAATACAGATAAATTAATTACCCAATTTTATTTCGTATATGTCGGCTCCATTAATTACAGTTTATTTTCTTCTCGAGAATATGTTAAGCAAAGAAAGGTTATAAGAGTTCCTCCTCATCACAACAATAATTACTGTTCTACAAACTAGTGGTACCAATTTTATTATTTGTAGAATTTTTTAACCGATTTATATATATATATATATATACACAATTTGCCTCAAGTTTAATTAGTACCTATATTATTTTAATGTTATATGAAGTCTATATGTATGTTTAATGTTATTAAAGGCTGTAAATAAAATGAATATTTTATAGTTTACCTGGGTTTGAATCTGGAAGATATTGAGCAGTTCAAAATCTGAAACAAAAGGAAATATAATATTAATTATTTCGGTTTCAGCTTAAAATTTATTGCAATTATAATTATCTTCCACGTTACATTGTAATGAAACGTAAAATATACATTTTATGGAGTGTATTGACCGGAATTATATCAATGATAAACATACAATATAATTATATTAAATAACTTTGAGTTGTGTGTGATTGGTTAATCAGTAACATTGTTATACAATTAAAATTAAGAAAAGAACGAACGAAAATTTCCATCGATGACGTGAGAGGTTATTTTGTGTTAGTTTTCCGGGAAAGCACCATTCCAACGGAAATAGAATTAGAGTTTCCTTGTAGTGCTACTCTCTTAGCAGAAGAGTACCAACCTGTTGAACGCTTCTTCTTCTTCTATTCGATTACAACACTTTCTGCAGGAGTAAAACTGAGCTGCTGCGTTCTTTATTTCCTGCTGTGGTGAGAGATGTTACGGTAAGACGATCAAAATATTCCATCAACAATAAGCCTAAGGTTCCTGAAAGACTTGGGAAAACTAATCACTAAAATTAGAAAGATATTTCAAGTATTAATTTATTTAACTTCAGATAAACTGAATTATTCTTATTCTGACCTTTTATTATCGTTTCTATTCTAATTTCAAAGTTTTTGAAATTTAAATACTCAATAAAGTAAAAATAAAAACCATTATTCATTTGCGCCTTTCATTTTTCATGACGATTATTTACAATTTACCTATCAAAGGTTTTTTACCATTTCTTTTTCCATTTTCTTAGTCAATTTACAAGTTGTACTTGAACTTAGAACATTAAATAGATTAGTTTTTTTAATACTGTATTTTGAATGAAGTAATCTTTCTGCACCGACACTTCTAAATTTGTTATTTAATCAAAGTTTGGTATTCTGTGAACTTTTGAAAATTTATTAAAGTGCGAAATGTACCTAATCTAATGGGTAAATATAATAGGATGAGTGCTCTGTGTTACTTATTTCATCAGTTTCTTCTGGATCTTCGCTGGGGTCCAGCATGATTACGGAAACTATTTCGTCGTCTATAATACAAGTTCCATGTATGTTTATGCTTTAATAGTTTTGCTCGTCAAATTCTTCAATACATTCAAGGTATGATGAATTCAGAGTGTAGTGCGATTCCAACTCCTCTGATATTGAGTGCCGAATTTAGAATTGTGTTCTTTAATTTTGTCACAATGTTTGTATGTTTGGTATGTACCAACGTGTACCTGTGATTGAGTGTAAAATACCATTTTTAAATCGTAATAACTTTGTTTTCGTAACTATGGCACAGTTTAATGAAAGACATACGAGTGTCAGCCAATGTTAGCATAAATATTTTTTATTAGAACAAATAGGATTAGGTCAGTTTAATTATTAAACCACAAACCTAAGTGCCCTAAGATGAAAAAGGATTGAAAATACTATATAATATAATTACGATCTAATTTCTTTGTTATGTACTTAAGTATTTATTTTATTTAGTGTTTTAAATAGTCTGTAAAGTTCATTTTAAAAATCGTAAATTACATACGCTCTGGTTACATAATATATGCACATATCGCACAGTATGTGAGATATATACCGTGTCTTTGTGCGCGATTAAGTGTCGTTGAAATACCGGGAAGGCAGGGAAGAGAAGCTGAGAAATTTGAGAGAAAGTTCCTTTGCAAGATAATAGGTTCGAAGATAGTAGACAGGTAGTACAGGTTACGAAGACAAGAAGGTCTCTGCAAGAAATATCCACCGATTGATGGAGATGTTAGAAAAAGATGACTCAAATTTTATGGATATCCGTTTAGAATGTATAACACAGGTTGACGAAACAAATTTTTAACACACTAAACAACAGACCTAAAGTATCGGATAATTGGTTTAAAGAAATCAGGAGGGATATTAAGAAAACTGGAATAGACCGAGAAAATATAATGGAACGAACCAAATTCAGGCAACCGATTACTGACTTCAGGGTTTGCCGCGGAGAGCGAAAACAGAACACCTAGTGAACGGAAGAAAATGTGACACGCATACAATGAACCAATGCTGAGAATGTGAGCTTCATAAAGAGCTTCCAGAAATGTCGAAAGTCACTTAACGTGGTCTAAAATTGGCCCTATTCGAAAATCTAAATTAAAATTAACACCGAAAATCTGAAATTTCGGATAATCCCAGCTGTTTTTTTTTATTTTTTTTATATCTTTTTGCATATTATAAAAATTTATTAAAAACAAAGTAATTTTATAGTGGAAAAATACGGTTAATAGGCTTCTAAACATAAAAATAAAATTTAAAAAATGTTCTTCTGCCTTTCAAGGATTAGGCATCTGTGCCTGTTCCGAACCTCTCAAATCTGTCCATCTCTTTCTCGGGCGTCCTCGTTCTCTCCTGCCCTCCGGCTTATAGCCCAGTGTCTGCTTAGGTAAAATTAAACAAATAAAATATATAAATAAGAACAGAAAACGATGTTGTAAGTAAATATTTTAATAAAATATTTACTTACAACATTGATCGCTTACTTGTAAAAGATTTCTTTTAAGTTAGTTCATTAGCAATTACAAGAAATTACACATAATTATAATAACTACCAAGAAGTGTGTTACTTGTATCACTGCTATATTTAAAAATATTTGTAATGGAAATTTTCCTGAAAACAGGTTAATAGTTCAGGTAACATGTTGTGTGTAACACCGAATATTTCACCAGCGCCTCATAAACATGACGTCCGTGTGAGTATCGTTGTTCTGCTGCTCTAAGTACTGCGGTGCTATTTTCAGTGCTTTTGCATCTCCCGATTGTTAATCAAGGTGCTCTGTGTTACCTATTTCATCAGTTTCTTCTGCATCTTTGCTGGGCCAGCACGATTACGGAAACTATTTCTTCGTCTGTAAACTTCATCGACAGCCGCTCGTTCACATCTTGCTAGGTACAGTTGTTTTCAGTGACTATTGTATGTGTAAAGTTGTGTTTTATATTCTCACTTAATTATACACAGTTGACCAACGCCATTCCGAAAATGGGTGCGTAATATTAAATTAAGCCAATTATGGATTACTCTGTATTATGCGTATTTTTCAGGTAATCCGAATATTCAAGCCAATAATTGGCTTGAATATTATGAAGAGTATAAAATTATTATAAAGAGTAATCCAAAATAATTTTGGATTACTCTTTATTATGCATATTTTTCAGGTAATCCGAATATTAAAAAATCCAAAAAGTTACTCGTCTCAATAAGCTCGGGTAAGTAGGGTTGTTGAGTAAGATAATTAGATTTATAGAATTTTGAGATTAAAGAGTATTGTTATTATTGTTCCCTAGATAAACCATCTCTGTTTGATTAAACTTTATTCGTGATAATTACTTCAATTTGTCACGTAGAGTTTCTCTGTATCTAACAGTAAATTGTTAATACCATAATCTGATTTGAGTAATAAACCGGCGGACAGAATGGCAACCAACAGGAGTAATCCTAAAATTGTTGTTTCAATTAATCATAATTTAAATCTTACATCAAAGCAATGTGAGTGTACATATATTAATTGAAATTTATACTACGTTGTACATGAAAGACATTATTTGTTTGATTTACATATATGAAAATTCATATTTTACCTATCAACAAAAGAAAAAGAACCATTTAATTACGCCAGCGCGGACATCATTATTTCACATTTATAAACATTTTACTTTGGATGCGGTAATTAAACAGTTAAGTTTTTTTAACATCGTCAGAAGAAGAAAATGTTTGAAACCGTATAAAGAGCTGCAACGGTTTTCTAAGCTGATTAAATATAAGATGAAACACTCAACTCAGATACATTTAATTCAGCTCTTGTAACCGAGTAAAAATGTGTATCTCCATATTTGGCTACTGTACGAATGCAGTAATACACTTTATTATTTAATAGTTGATAAAAGTATTTAAGAGATGTTTTTCATCACTGTAGTTCGGCGAGGTTTGAATATTCACATTTATAAAAATATCTACCAAGTACAAAATATTAATAATACAAGACCTATATATATATATATAATGTAAAACATTTCTACTTCAAAGTATCATAAAAGTTCCACGATGCAAATAGGTCGTAAAATAAATTCTAGGAAAAATGTTAATATTATTCACCGACACTGAATATAAAATGTGAAGAAACTAAATTTAGCTAGCAGCGAACAAATTACCCGAGCTCTAAAAACGTGATAGCAGATTATAAATGCGATGTAAAATTTCTTCATACGCGTTAGGGTTGCTCGCAAGATAAATCTATTTAAGTATTTAATATTCGTTCTCGACATTAAAATTCTTATTTCGGTACAAAATATTTTTCAAAATTCAAAGAAAATAATAGAATACATTACCGCTCATAGTACTACTCTTATTTATGATTCCATTTTAATATAGGCATTGACTTTGAATTATATTATTGCAGTTAATTTACAAAAGCTGAACACTAAGTTAAGAGAACAATTGGTTTTGTTCCTTATTAGATTAGCTGTTCACTTTGTTCTAGAACAGATCGTAACCGAGGTCTTTCCAACCGTTCATAATTGAACAAATACTTGTAAGTCGTTAGGATTTAATTCCACTATTTTAATACGGATTTCTTTGTTTTACTACTTCGCAAAATACCTTTCTGCAATTTAATACAACAATAAATTCATACAATTTTAAGCGTAATTGTTTACTACACAATATAGTAAATTAAATATTTGCAGTACACAATGTATATCATTTATAAATAATAAATTACCTAATAATAATATTATTAATAATAATAATAATAATAATAATAATAATAATAATAATAATAATAATAATAATAATTATTATTATTATTATTATAAATTACCTAATAATAAATTAGGACGTGTAATCGATTGATTGTCACGCCTTTCCTTGATTATGTTAAAATTTAAACGGGAAGAAGGGGAAAGACAGAAAGTGTTCAAAGAAATCTTTTTATAAAACCCGAGAAAATATAATGAACAAGGAAAATTAACCAATAAAAATAACTTAGCTAATAAATTTAGAATTTAGGTTAACCATATTTAAGAAGCCCTTACATTGAATTCTCTTACCATGTAATTTTTTCCAAAACCTTATTGTTATTGCAAAGTTTAACAAAAGTACCTATTATTTTTATAAATAATTTCTTGTATCTGGGGGACTGAGAACCGATTGTTGAAAACTTCTGGAGAACAAGCTCTAGAAATTGTACTCATGAAAATAGTTCCAGAATGAAACTAAAATTATCTTAATTTTGGCCATGATTTTTATTATTAATACAGAATAAAAGGATTTTACGATTAAGCTTTGTTAATTCCTCAATAATGATACATTATAGCTATCTAAAAGATATAGTGGAGTCTACTAGACTTCAGATTCAAAAGCAATAGGTATACTACTTATGAACAGATTTCAATTATGTGAAAATGTTATTAAGTCTCAGTTTCGTTATAGCTAAAACCATCTAGAATCCTAAAGGGAAAAAGACGTAATGTGTTAGATCATTTAATTTTTCTTATGTTATTAAGAAAGAAGATTAATTTTTAACAAAAGCTTATTTTTATCGGATTCCAACTTTTATTAAGACCTTTCTTAATAAAATTAGGGAGTTATTTTTTGAAAAGATAATATTGTTAATTTAACATTAATAAATCACCAAGTTGTGTTGTAGATCTATACAATTTTTCTATAATTGAATAAGAATTGTGGAAACCCATTCACCTAACAAGATTCGTATAGTTCAACTATCGTTCATTCAACTGCATCATCAAATAAATACGGCAGGGCAGAGCAGAGCAGTCTACTATTCAACGGATAGGGCACATTGAAGTGAACGGTGACAAAAGAAGCAGCAAATTGCTTTCCAAGCACGTCTTTATGCTAGTTCAGCTAGTCAGCCAGGGCGATGAGGTGGGCGTATTTGACGTTGAAATATCTGCGAATTTAAGATGGTTTGGCGAACCATCCGACCGAAGATCCTGTACTCTTGAGTTCTGTATCTTGTTGCTACCTTATGGAAACTCACCGACGCGCTAACACAATTTATAATGCATGTATACAAACACACCCACGTACTAGTAACTATTATGAAACTTAAATTACATTTGCATGAAAATTTAAAATAGTAATAAATTATACAGTTTAAAATAGTATAATAAATTTAATCATATAATACGGTGTCCCGTTTTAATAAAGACTTTTATATTTCATTACGCGTCATTTTATAGCACTGCAATTCTTTCAATAGTAATAATTGTGTAATTTTTTGTTTAGGTTAACTGCTATAATAATTGCTATAATCATATCAGTTGCCGTAACTGGTTCCCTCTTCTCATCACTTCAGAAAAGGACTGTTTACAAAAGTTAAACCATACAATACCAACAAAAGTAAATTTACCCAATGAAAACCCGGTAAAAATAATTAATATTGTGCAACGATTATCGTAAAATATAAGAACGCATTTGAGAATCAGTAAATGAAGATGAATACAAGTTTTATCGTTAAGATAATACCTAAAGTAAAAAACAAAAGGGTTGAAGATAACGATAATAAAAGAAGTGCAACATTAAAGAAAACTGTAAAGAAAAGCGTAGTCTAATAAGTAAATATAACTGAGGAAATAAAAATTGGAAGATGACAAGAATGACAATGAAAAGTTCGTAAAAGAAACTCATAACTGGATGAAGACATTAAACTGATGCAATATTCGAGAGGGACAATGGTCTGGGTCGTTCGAACTACGAAGTCCAAATTACGAGGCGCAGTTAAAGCGGAGTTGTAGAGAGATAGGGTAGAAAGAGGGCAGTGCATTTTAAGTTTGTGTTGGTGCACACAGTGTAAACGATAATGCGTATGTGTGGTATAAAAGCTTTATACTTCAGTGGGTGATAGAAACGGTATACATGTGTCCGGGTAGTAGTACTAAAGTATGTACATGGATATGGTCACACAGGCGACGGCCGGCGTCTCGACTCCCGCTACGGAAGTAAGTCTCCATGTAAAAGCTGTTGACCAAGCGTCCTGTTCTTCACGAAACGAGTCCAACAGTTGTTCTTATGGTTTATGATATCTTTCATACCGTCTATTCACATTCTTTCTTTCCCTCTTTTATGCAAGTATAAAAACATTCGGCGACTAACGATTTCATTCGATTATTTTCCGTCACAACAATAGATTTCCCTTTTCGCTTTATCACAAATTTACACCCTTGCTTCACAGTAACTGTTCAAGATAATAAAATACATCATCATATTATTCCTACTTTTTACAGTTCTACTGTTTCTACTTAACGAAATATGCTTGCCTCAACTTATTTTCCTTTCTAATCAATATATTTTATGTTTACGTAAATATGTTTTTTTGCTAAAACAGCTTTGTGAAGAGTACTAGCTGATTATGTCTATCGATAAGACAAAAGTAATGACTTGTAGGTGTAAGTTACCTATTCGGATGAAGATAGAACTGGAGAACAGAGTGTGACATATGAAGGGGAATTTTATGTAATGACGAAAGTTTCTAGGTTTCATTGTGTATGCGGTTATATAAATAGAAAATTTAAAGCAAGGCCCCGGAAAGAAACGCAGTTGAGGCTATATATGATGTAAGCACTGAGTCTTTTGTTGTACGGTAGTGAAACATAGGTCCGAAGGAATCTAAGTGTAGGAAGTCGGAAGCAGCTGAAATGCGTTTTTTGAGATCGGTGAGAGGAGCAACACTTAGGGATTGCGTCAAGAATAAGATAATTCGGCATGATTTGTGTATAACGGAATCTGTAAGACAGAGTATTGAACGATATAGGGGAGGTGGTTACAACATGTACGCCGCATGCCAGAAGATCGTTATCCGCTACGGGGCTTACAATACCGTCCGCAAGGGTGCGGTTGTTGGGTAGATGACAAAGAAGATGGATAGAAGCTGGAACAGGCAAAATGCCTAATCCGTAAATGAGGAAGAAGAAGAAGAAGAAGAAAAATATGTTTTAAAATAAAAGTTATCCAGCTTAAGCAACTACAGTAGAAATTGCATAAATCCAAAGGAACCGTTAACAAAAACAAAACAAAAAAAACAGTGAAAGAATGAAGGCGCTTCGAGCTATGTGGATAAAAAGGCAACAAGAGACTGAGTTTGAGCACACAAAAATATTATGTGATATACTATTGGCACTAACACAATCTCCCATAACTTTTAATAAACATCTTACTCGGTAGCCTATTATAACATAACTCGGTACTACAACATTACATATCTATGCCTTCAGTAACGTACATATTCCCAGTCTGAATACAATTTCATTTGAAAGTGGTCGTTAACAATTCAAAATATAATGTTTGATACGAATGACTGGTAAAGATATATATAAATTCCCAATTAGAAAAATGTACCATAATAGATCACAAAATGATTCAACAAATCATTTTGAATGAACCGGTTTTGCAATATGTTAGTGACTACAATATTGACAGTTAATTCTATCCCTTCACGATATTTAATAAACTTAAAAAAAAAACAGAATTATCAAATCTTATAAAGTAAACTTTGATAGTGTTTTTCAGGCAGCTACTTGATAACCTTAATCCCTATACATATTGTTAATATCGACGTCCGCTCATTACACGTCTTAAATTCTCCTGAAGCTCCTAAAAATATAACTAAAACATAAATTACGTACCTAAAAAGTTATGAAGCTTTTTAATAGTAATTAGTGTCGATTACTTAAATTTATTCGGTGAAGATGATTAGGAAGAACGTCAAAAATATTGTAAAATAGTACTCAAAATGGAAAAAAATCCTTAGTAAGCAAAATGAACGAACTTTCAATTTTAAACTCAATCTGCCTAAAAGTATAAGAAGCAACCTACAAAGTACAAAAATGATTGAGCTTAAATAAATACGTTTATTTGTAGGTATTTTATACTGTATAAACGTAATAATTTTGAATGACTTTTTTCCATTGCATTAACTTGCAACGACTGGCTACCTCATAAAGAAAAAGAAATGGGCGTACTCTATAGCCTACGTACCATAACAAGAAGCATTTTATATAGGTAAAGTTAAACCTAATTTGTGTCACCGGATGGCGATATTAAGCGGTGTGGGTAAACCTTAAATGTTTGGGGCCCTGAAACGGGCCGTTTAAGCGGTGGTCATCACGGCGTCTCCTCGTCCAACGGAGACGTTATCAGGAGCGGTTATTAGTTGACACAGTTACGAGCTGACACAGACTAACCGCCCGTTTAGGAACTGTTGTCGACTTCCCTTTGTCGGTATATCGAAAGCTTTATTCACCCGGAGCACAGTACTAAATTAAAGAAGGCGATGGTGACATTCGTTTCTTTATTTGTTCCTGTTTCAAGTTTCTACAGCTACAAATTTTCTGATGATGTAACGGAAGAATGGCATTAGTAATCTGAAAACCCCTTTGACTCTTCATATTAATAAGTGTGGTTAGGACGTGTTAAATTTATTTAGGGGTTTCTAAAGTCTCTACTTCAAAGTAATGTAATTATGGTGTTCAATATTAATTAATGTTTGTGTCCATTTTGAAGTAAATGTCTGTTCCAGCTTCTCTTCGGATTTCTTTGTGGAACATTAGGGAGGTGTAGTGGGGCAAAGTTTTCTCCATTTTTAAAGAAAATTCCTACTATGAGTAATTTATTACTAAATATGAGTTAAATTATTAGATGATAACCTCAGTTTTTAACCAAAGGTGACCGAATAATAAATGTACAGTTTACACACAGTATTTCTGTAATACGTCTTAATTTTTCAAAGTGACTGTCATGTGATAGGTAGGCCTACATTTAAGTATTATCAGACGAGTAAACAGAAAGGAAATGGTTGAAGCTGAAATGCATTCGAGCGTGTGATTAGTTCCGCAGGATGCCTCCGGCAAAGAATGAAAGAATGAAGTAGAGGAATTGAAAGGGTTACACCCGCTTCATGTCTCCAATAGACAGCTCGCTGTATATATAGAACTACACCAACGTGACCTTAAACATAGTATCACTTCCTTTTCACTTAAGACAGTTCAATCAGTGATTAAATTGAATTGTTTCACGCAAAGCACGATTTTTGTCTGAATAGTTAATCGTAGGGTAAATTTATTTAATGGCTGTACCTATATCTACTGGGAATGGTTTGAATAATCATAATGCAGATTAAGTAAATAAATCGTAAAAAATGTTATTATGAAACTAATGTTCAGTATAACGTACATGTATCTACTGTTTGAAAGGAATTCACGATTCCAATTTTATAATACAGAATTTTTAATCAATGTAACAATAAAAAATGTGTTTTGTAGTCAAAAATCTATCAACATAAATTGATTAATTGAAAGCTTATTAATAAAATTTAAATGAATGTACACAATTTGAAATAACATTTAATCAATATTTAATCGAAATTCAATTGACCTTCATGCAAATTTATATGTTCGCTTTATGCTTTTAAAACGACACCAATTTCACTGCTGAGTGGAGGATAAAAATTAACATAAGTTATTTTTTAATAAAAAATGGTATGATTCAGAATTTTAGAAAACACGGTATAAAAATAACTATCTTCATTAAAATTTTGTGGACATACAATTAAGAATTTAATGAATTTCTTACTCCCTCTTATAATATACTTTAAATTTTTAATAACACCAAAGTGTAACGCCTTCTAGATTTTTCAACTTAATGTTTGCAAAATTGGTCAAATAATGTGCAGCTTGAGATGATTACCTAATTCTTAGTTGACTAAAAAATATTTAACGTTATAATGATGACTCATCATCATAAACGATACAAACTTCCTGGCCTTCTTCAACTTCAAATTTAGTAATCTATTTTTTTTTTTAATAAAAGAGCGTGACATCTTTCCCGAGGTCATTCAATACCATGGTGTCTGGTTGGCTTCTACGTACCTGGTTGGGTGTTCTATCATCCGGCATCGGTAACAAATGACTGTACTACTCAACAATCTTACCACTACAACGACTATATTTATAATGACTATAGGGCTACCATAACTATCTTAATTAGTAAATTGTTTAATTAGATTAAAATAATAAAAAAATTACTGGTTTTTATTCTTATACCTTCAATCGTCTACTGATTTGACAAGTTAAATCCATTTAATGGACACTTCGCTGCACAAACTCTGGCTCTAGGGGTCAAATTGACGTAACTAATATAAAAATAAAACCCAATACATTCAACTATTTAGTTATAATTTCAGATTATAATATGCTTACAAATATAATAATGCAGTAAAGTTCAGTAGGTTATTTATAAAAAGGCGTTAAAAGTTATGTACATTTACTGGGATAGTGGATTATCATTACATTAAAAATTATAATAACACTATTGATAAAGGCAACAAAAAATAAACAGCTATTTAAATTCAACAACGCAAGGGTATAGAAGTTTAAGTTGAAAGAAAATGATTGTAATGCATAAAAGGAAAAAGTTATCTAAGAAACGAAAGAAAATAAAATTTCCAAAAAGTACGGTACGCTGATAGCAAAATGCGGTCGCATCAAAATTGAAACGTTATGAATAATTTTACAAACGTTTACTAGAAAAAATATTAAAATGCATTGATTTTATCGCATCGTAGGTTCTTAAACTAGAATAAAAAGTAAATACAGCGAGCAAAAAACAAAGAAAATATCACATTTTCTAAAAATAATAGAGTATAATATCTACTGGAAAATGACCTTTAATTTTGATAAAGAAAGAATCACGTTATATGAAACAAAGAGTAACTAATAACAAAGAATAAGTGAAAAGTGAGAGTGATAGGACGTCATAAACTGAGATGCATATAATTTAGACGATAGAAGAAGAGAAAGAGAAGGAAACATTAGACAAGGATGGAATGACTGTGGGTGTGTAGCGAAGAGGAGAAAAGAGCAAGAACGAGGAGAAAGATTGGTAGAGCCGCTAATCCTCTTACTTTGCCTCTCTTGCGCTTCATCTTGGTTTATGCGAGCATTGCCAGGATGGAAATGCTAACTCCGGATTTGCCCGTCATTCTGCATTAGCTTATAGCAGCCTTATACGTACGAATGTAGTTCTCGGTTCCAATTCAACTTACACGATATCATAATGCCTTCTTGGCATTACTCACTGCGATGTGGTGGTAAGATCCCTAGGTGAAGTGTGGGTTGGTTTTATGAAAAATAAATTTAAATGCTAAAATTATAACGTGGGTGCGATCAATAAATGCTGTAAGGTGTACTTTTGCGAACAAAACACAGAAATTATCAAATTAAAATCGAATCTCTTTGTTGCTTTTTTGACTTTAGACATTTTAGCCTATCTTATTGTGTTACATTGCTTTGCCAGTATCAAATAAGCTGATAGTAACGAAGATAAAAGTAATAACATTAACGAGATAAGGATATAGACCACTCATCAATGGAATTTTGATATTTTCTTTTAAATTTAATTTTGTACTAGTGTTTGTAGTTACAAATTTAATTATCTGAATTTTTAAGGGAGGATCGAATCTGTGCTCTACTCTCACTCTTATCTTCTTGAAGGGTTGTCCGGTGAATTTACTGATCTAATCGTCCTGATTAATTTGGTTTATATTCTACTAGAAAACCGAACTATACATGTTTTTAGAAGTAATTTCTCTATCTTGAGAGGCGGTTCGTTAACGTACTTCCACCTCATATACACAGTATTATGTCACCACATGTATTAAAACATTAACTTAAATTTCATTCACTATCGATCTACAAGCAGGAACTTTAGAAAATTTTCCAAGTTTTAAAATAACGGTTCTTGTTAGTTTTTACTTTTATCTTAGCGATAGTTTACCTGTTTCTTCATCTTATTTATTGGATTTTCCCCATAAAGTAAAATATTTACATTGCGTTAGTTAAAACATATTGTTAAGTAGTTATAAAAGTTTTTTTTTAAATATTTTTCTCTCTATTACAAATGTACAAATAATGTTAAAGTTTTTTTTTAAAATTCCTATTGTTATTAAAATTAAAATACATTACTATTGATATATTATGTAAATGTAGTTGAATTTATAATTTATTTGTTTTTTTTAAATTCTGTTTAACGTAATCCTTGTGTAACTTACTTAAATGTAGCAGGTTAACTTAGTATTTTTTACAGTAGTTAATAAGTATTTAAGTGATTAATTTTTTTTGTTCTGAATATTCTTATGCGCGGACAGAACTATTTGTGAAGAAGAGTTTTAGGTATAAGTAAGTTTAGTTTAAAATATTGTATACATGTACAGCTTACTTTCGTTCAGTATTAAATCGTAATGTATATCAACTAAATAAAATAAATAAATAAAAAATTAGTAGCAAAATTTAATTAAATACTACTTCTTTGGAAACTCTGATGGAATTGTTTTATGGTATCGAATACGTTAGGAACTTGTAGATAGTACTGTAAACAGTACTTATTACTCAAAACAATATGTTTGTGGTCTAGATAAAATTTAAACGCGATTTAATGTTAAAATGTTTGGTTAACCGAGACAACCGAGATAGTGTTTATGAAAAAGTATCCATATAAGTGCGCCTTTTCCAGGTGTCTCCTCCGTAGGTTTTTTTTTAATGTCTTAGTGTAGCCAATCAAAAATTATATTATTTAATACCAATATTACGACCACTATAGTTTCAAATCCTTGAGTAATTGTGAATATTAATTTTCTGTGGAGGCTCCAGAATAAAGGGAACACACTTTATCTCGGGCCAATATATCCCACTGAAATTAGTTTTCAAAACAATGAAACATTAGTAACGATTTCATGGGAAGATCACCAAAATTTTCTTGCTGAAAATAGCTCAAACCAGTGGCAAAAATTTACCTGTTTTGGGGGTTTTCCATTTCTATTGGAGAAGGATTTGTGAAATTTTATGAGAAATTCAA
The DNA here is from genome assembly GCA_035578175.1 of Catonia carolina. Classification (NCBI taxonomy): domain Eukaryota; kingdom Metazoa; phylum Arthropoda; class Insecta; order Hemiptera; family Achilidae; genus Catonia; species Catonia carolina. Next base: position 143,867,841 of record JAQMRL010000001.1, on the reverse strand, counting down.
AAATTTTCCTTAATAAGTAACGATGCTAGATTTTGATGGTTGTATTTAAGAACTGCTGTAAAATAATTACAAAAGTATTGTTGTTATTGTTGTTGTTTAGGTCAACAGCCGAAAGACTGGTTTCAACCTCTAGAGGTTTTACTAAGTAAAATGAGGACAGAGGTGGTTTACCGTAGCCTTCCTCACTAAGTACAAAAGTAACCTACGCTTATCAGCATGTCAGGCCCTCCGAAAGACATCTACTTTGCACTCTGCAAATGACACCTTCACTTCATTCACCACAACGTCTGGCTGTACAATTAAATTCATTACTTTCAGAGGAGATAACCCTGACTAGTGTCTTTTACACCTCTACCTCTTTTGTTCCTAAATAGTTCAGACATATAATTAGCTGACCACGTGAAAAGAAACAGAACTATTTTTTTTAGCCCTGGAACTAGCAGATAGAGTGAAAAAAGTATTATTTCTTAATAATTCATTTTGATATTTTTTAGACCACATTAAAATTTCTTCCATTATGATACCTACTGTAAAAGAGTATAATGTGTAAACAAATTACAGAGGTTTCAGATAAATGTGTAGTGCATAATAAGGATAAAAATTTAGTAATAAAATTTCTTTGAGTAGATTTTTATGTTTCATTTAATTATATTTAATGGCAAAACTTTGGCGTAATGTAATTAAAAAAGAAGAGAAAGGAAATGATAACTAAACTAAAACAAAAGGGTTGGTTGGTTGATTATTAAAAGCTTTCTTCTTTATTAAATGCGTCCAGAGTATTAAGATATAATGATAGTGTATTGTGTGGTTGTGGGTGTTCTCGTAATGTTGACGGACAAAGTTTATTGTGCTAAATTGTGGGGGAGGATGGGATATGTAGGGTTGCAAGTATAGTTACGTCCTCCATTGTGAGGATGGGTGAATGGGACGGGTAGGGATGGGTAAATGGGGTAGACATAATAATGAATCCACATGTCATAAATTGGTGTCCCGTGTGTTGCCTGATAAAAGTATTAACTTTCTTAACAGCTTTTAAAATAATGAGACTACTAGTGATCACGCTAGCCACATGGCTCATAAACTCATTACTTGTGCACGGTATTTGCCGAGGCGTCACGTCACGTGAAAAGCCGTGATCACTCCTAGTGTCACGCAACTTTCAATCCACGGCATTATGAAATTTAAGGTAAGATATTAGGGGCACTATGAGAATATTTTGATTTGATTTAATCACAATCTTCTCATAAAAGACTGAATTCATCTCATTACATCCGATCATATTTACATTTTTATTTTATCAAAATTAGTTTTGATTTACAAGAATATTTTGTTGTACGATTTGGGGAATAACATTACAGCAATTTGATTCTTTATTAAATAATAAGATAACGCAAATTTGAACAAAAACTACTTTGTTCATCTATACAGTAATAATTCTCGAACTCAACTTCGACTCAGTCTACTAGTGCACGCCTGATTATATAGGTTGTTAAGCTAGCCTTCTAGAAGGTTCCAAGGAGAATATTTTCAAAAATTTTCAAACTGGTAACAGAATATAAACAACATAAACTTTAAAGTGCGTGAGTACCATTATATAATAAAACGTGACATAGGCTTACGCCAAATAAATATTACCTGGTACACAGTCTATTTCAGTACGTCGGAGCGTTTCTGGGATTCTCCTTATAATTCGCTACGTTTTAGGACATAACATATTATCAGTTCCCTAGATATTCTATATTTATTTTTCAGATTGAATTTCACTTTCAAAGGAGGTAAGAACTTATTTGTGACATAGTTTCCAGGATCATGTACTAATGTAATCTTTTCTTCTTGCACCATATGTGTCAAGAATATCTATCAACAGATAAATTTTGGCCAATATCCATGGTATAGTCTAAAGACTATAGCCATAGAAAGGGTAGTCTAAAAAAGATGAAATATATACTTGAAAGAATATTTGAAATCATCGAGCGTTATGTTTATCGGATTATCAGCCATATTTACACCGCTATCAAAACCAGAAGACTGTAGAAATATTCTGATTAGACTAACGAATTACAGTTGCACAGTGTAAAATGATGTTAGACTTAAAAGTCTAAAAAATAATTATTAAGAAATTACATGATATCAAACTATCACCACAGATCCAAAATTACTTTAATATAAAAATAGGGTTTTAAAATAAAATGAAACTGATATAAACATAAATATAGAAATAATTAATTGCGGAAAATAAACAATCAAAAACAAATTACCTCTGAATTGTTGTACAATAACAGCATTTTGGAGAAATGAACTAGTAACAACAAAAGAGGATGGGAAAGTCCAGAACAGCATTACTAACCTGTGTCAGAAGAACGTAACCTCGAAGACACCGATTGTCGTGTGAACCCACTCAGCGTGACGATTACAACAAATTACCACCCGTAACTTTTATCTTAATTTATTTTAAACGAAAGAATATTAAATGAAAATTACGATTAATTGACTACATAAATTCTTGTAGACGTTAAAAAAGCACAATATTGGGATTCTTTTCAATTAAATAACATGTTATTTAGTATGTATCATATCTATGTAGTGTAACCTTTAGTGACCTTTAGTTATTTAGGTATTTACGAGATTGTTATAAATATAATACGACAAAATAACCTTGTTGAGAACCTATGTAACAAAAATGCTTGTCCTGGAACTTGTTAACAAAAATGATTTGATTTAATAAATGAAATTATTTAAAAAAATATTCAAAAATATTTTCTGTTCTTTTTTGTTTTAAGTCTAAATGTTCGGGACTGACCGGGAATCAAACAGGGCCCCTGATGTAGAAACCAGTTGCACTGACCACTACACTGTGGGCTGACCGTGAACTTTTTATAATATTTTTTTATAATATCACTAAGAAAAGAAGAACAAAACCTCATAAACGTTTCTCTTTTTGACAGACATTTCATTTTGTGCTGTATACTTTAAGCACATGAACTAAAATATTACAAATACTAAATGTAATTATATCTAAATTGTGTAACGATAATTTTTGTAAATTATTTCAAAAATATTCGTTTGAGGTCTTTGGTGAATACTATCAGATTTCAGAAAATTTCGTTTTAGGGAAATACGTTGTACGAAACTCAAATATCAAATATACGAAGAATACGCGCATTAAATCTTATACTTAAAAACCTTCAAAAGATTGAGACTGATAACACCAATGAAACTAAATACCACTATTAAAAACTTCATAAAAATTAAAAACAAAAAACGAGACAAACGATCCAACCTGAAATTAGTACAGAAAGGCACTGAGTTACATAAACAGTTTTATGATACAGTAATAAACACAATTTAAAAGCGATATTATGAGAGAACTATCAACTTACTAAGGTACATTTTCTGTAATTATTATTCCTTTGATTTACACTATTTTACTGTTTGTAAATATATTTAACCGACTATAATCTGTAATGTAGCTAAAGAAGCTACAATAGAAGATTAGACTGACAAAATGAGCGAGAGACTCTATAGGAAAAAACAAATCAAGGATAACCTGAAGGATAGAAAACATGAAATAGATTAGAAACAAAAAATTAATGGAGGAAATGTATATCAGCTTAGCAAAAAATGGAAATGAAAGGTTTAAAGAAAGCAGATTGACATATAATAAAAGAGACAAAACAAAAAGAAAGAATAATCCATTTGTACTGTCAGTTTTTATCGTTAACGAACTTTCTTTTCAATTACAGAAATTTAACTAATCCGATATTCATTTATAAAAATACATCTAAAACAAGAACATAAAAATGACTGTATTAAATTAATTAAAATAATATCCCGGAATATCTCTGCAAATATTGACACAAATCGGATAGAAGTTTTAGCGATTGATTTAATATGGTTATTCATTCTAACCGATTTAGTGTAATCTGTACAAAATTAATTAATTTTAATAATCGTTTAATATTTGCGGTAAATAATATGTTATCTTGTTAACCTATCCTATCTAAAATGGTAACGAATAGCACTTCAAAGTTATTCCCACTGCTATAAATATTGTTAATTAATAAATAATATTGATAATGGCTGAAAGGAATATACTTGGTTTCGCGCTCTCTTTTTTCACAGTAAGACCCTTCAAGGCGTTCTCAATATTAATTCTGCAAAAAATTTAGCCACGTTTTACTATAATAAATTTCACAATCGATATAATATGTGAAAATGGAGCAGAGATTTCTTGTTCTGAATGTCCATTTAACGCCTAAGATCCAACTGGAGTAAGTACTGTTGGTTAATTCTTCTATTTACATTCAAGTTTTTCGCAAACCATTTAGACACAGATATCTTACCACTTATTTTACAGTACCGTATCTAAAATGAGCGTTGCAGTTGTCAGCGATATCATTACTATGAATGTAATGAAAATGTTTTATTTTGTTAACCATTAATTTATGTATAATCAGTTAAAAGTAGTCTAACCATAAGTAAATTATTTGAACTTAACTAGACAAGAGAGGAGGTTACTCAGTGATAGTTCTCCTGAAAAAAATTAAAGTTTTGATGCACAATATTCATGCGAGGATTTACAATCCCAGCCGTATATCGCTTTCTAAGCACCTTCTCTCTTTGTCTTGCCAGTTGCCATCGGAAAGCCACCGCAGAAACATTGCATTCTGCACACCATCCGACACGTCACCGTCGGTCTACCCTCTTTCTTCTACCGGATGGCGTCCACTCCTATACCCACTTTGACTACCTACCATCCTCAGTCATCTGTTAATGGCCAAACCATTTTCATTGCTTCCGGGATATGGTATCCGTGATATTTTCTTAAATACCAATTCTTCTTTTAATTTCGGAATTCGATCGATGCACGATTCACCACCGCTCTACCTCCAGACGAGGTGGAGCGGTGGTAACAATAATACAGGTACTTACACTTCCGTACCACGGACACACACTACACTTTTTAGGATATTACACATATCCAGGATAGTTTGATGTACTAACCTAATTATGTAGACATGATGTAGTTTGAAGTTAGTAACAAGAAACAAAACAGAATAAAATCTTAACACAAGAGACAGTAAATAAGATTTTAACAAAATAATTTAAGATTATATAATATATTCTTAGAATAAAAAGTTAGTTGGTTTTCGTAACACTTGTATAAAAATTTCAAAAATTATTAATAAAAATTATTAAAAACAGTAGGACTGTGGTGATGACTGCAAGCTCCCTCAAGTAAATCAAGTTTTGGGATATTAGCTTCACATTTATAAATTGTTATATTACTATAAGAACAGATACTAAATTTCAATTACAAGTGTCATAAAAGAACTTTTGATTAATATGAAATTTAAAATATCTAAAAATAAAAAATTGTGTAGGTTTTTACTTTCTCTTGCCTATATGAATTTATAAGAAGGAAAGTATTGTTTTTATGTCGATTTTTCAAAGTCGAGTTTTCACTGGTCTACACGTGTTCAGACCCCCTGAACCCAAAAAACACTTTTTTAGCGATTGATCTGTGTGTGTGTGTTTGTGTGTGTGTGTGTGTGTGTGTGTGTGTCTGTGTCTGTGTGTGAACAGAATATCTCAAGAACGGAGCATCATACGAACTTCAAACTTTAAACTTAAGTTAGATACCACTAGAGGGTCCGACTCGAACATTTTCATCAAAATCGGTCAGCCGGAAGTAGTAGTTTATTCGTGTCATTTTTCACTCTTTTGCGATTTTCTCAAAAACGGCTCCGACGATTTTTGAGAAAATTGCCTCTTTTACTAATTTTTTTATGTTCTACAAGGCGCCATGTCTGCTGAAATTCTTGGTGAGGCTATTTTCTCGTAAAAACATTGTTTTTTTAAGAATGCTACTTTAATATGCATTTTATCACAAAAATGTACTAGTAAAAGTTGTAGAGAATTAAAAACCCTACAACTTTTATTTGAATTTCTTTTGTACAATGCTTAGTTTAGCGGTAATTAGCGATTTTTTGTTTTTTTCTCACAAAAACGTGTAAAAACAATCGATTTTTTTAAAGATTTCAGCCTTAATATGCATTTTACGACAAAAAAGTATTATAAAATTTATAGGAAATTGAAAGATCTACAACTTTTATTTAAAGCATTTTTCTCTACAGAGCCTAGTTTACCGAAAAAGAGTGATTTTCGATATTTTTAAGCCAAACTGAGGTTGATTTTCATTTTGTGTCTTTGACTCATGATTAAAATTAGGTTATATTTATTGAGGTTAGTTTTTTGTTTATTTCTAATGTTTTAATTCTAATGTTAGGTTTATTGTTATTTATTTGCATTGGCAAGAGAAAGTTGTGTGAGTGTTTCACACCAGATTTTTTTATATTTAATATAATAAGTTTGTTTTATTCAATATTATTACTTAAGTTGAATTCGTTTCTGATAAATTAAATTTGTTAATTACGTGAACAAATCTTTTATTAGAATGAATAATCTTAATGAAATTTGAAGCGATGAAACCCATTATGCATAATTTTATAAACAGAAGACGTAAATTTATATTTTACTCACGATTCAGTTTGAACACATTACATACGCACGCGTTCGTTCTCGCCTTGAAAGTGAAGCAATACGTGCGTAATAAATTTATTGTGTATTATGAAATCCGTTCGATGTGAATGTGAATTTGAACTATGTTAATTAGAGATACGAGTGATGCCTACATCAGTTTAACGGCAGTCATTTCCTTTACAAAATTAATTCTGTGCCTTGAATAAACTCGACTTTATTTACGTTTAATAAATAAATCTAAAAACAGGTACTAATTTTATAATCAATAGCTACACACAATGCGTAATGTAGTAAATTAATAAATTATGTCTGTCTAGTATTGAATAATTACTCCATAAAAATTTCAATCGTAAATCGTTTATTTTTAAGTGCGAAATACAATAATGTAGAAAAATATCTGATGAAATTTTCTCAGTGTATTAAAATAAGAAAAAAAGGTGTGACATACTCACACGACTTTCTCTTGCCAATGAAAATAATGACCAATGTAACCTAACATTAGCAATAACACATTAGAAATAAACAAAAAATCTAACATCAAAAGCTGATCTTCTCATCGCTTCATCTAACAGACGCTAATTTTAAATTTATGAGTGAATGATGCAATTTGGAAACCAACTTTAATTTGGCTGAATAATATGGAAAATCTCTCTTACACGCTAAACTAGGCTCCGTAAATAAAAATGCTTACAATAAAAGTTATCTGTCTTTTAATTTCCTATAAATCTGATTTTATACACTTTTGTCGTAAAATGTATACTTAAGCCAAAATCTTAAAAATTCATATTTTTACAGATTTTCATGAAAAAACAACATAAAATCTCTTAATTACTGCTGAACCACGCGTTACGTTAAAAAATGTTTAAAGTAAAAGTTGCTGGAATTTAAGTTATCTACAACTTTGATTATATTTATATTTTTGCGCTAAAATGCATATTAAAGCCACAATCTTAAAAAAAGAACATTTATTTCTACGAGAGAACCGCTTCCTCAAGAACTTCAGCAGACATGGCGCCTACCCTTTCTTGTATAGCATAAAAAATGTAGTAGATGAGATGATTTTTTTTTTAAATCGTACGAGCCGATTTTGAGAAATTCGCAAAAAGTTAAAAATTGCACGAATAAACTACTAATTCCGGTTGACCGATTTTGATGAAAAGGTTTGTGTCGGGTCCTCTTGTGATACCTAACTTAAGTTTCAATTTTCAACTTCGTACGATGTTCTGTTCTCTAGATATTTTTTTCACACACATTCACAGACCCACACACAGACCAATCGCTAAAAACATGTTCTTTGGCTTCAGGTGGTCCGGAAACGTGTATATCCGGTGAAACCTCGATTTCAAAAAATCGACATGAAAACAATAAGTTACTTTCCTCCTATATATTCATATAGGCAAGAGAAAGTAATATGAAGGCACCCATGTACGATTCACTTCATGCCGGCTTTTGTGATTCATAAAAATTATCTAGAGACCGCAAAGTTGCAATTAAATTTTATTATTTAAAAAAATCTAATTTTTTGATTAACCCTCAATGATTTATTAACCGAACATTCTTTTTACAATTTATTTTAGGCTGTTACCTGTTTTCCTTATCAATTTAAAAAGAAATGCGAATATTTTAGAGATCAATAATATTAATATTTTAAGAATAACTTTCCTAATTAATAAAAAGTCAGTAGCTGAACTCTTTATCAATTATTTTATTATATTTTTCAATGCTCATTGAGTGGTTATAGAAACTTTCAGCGGTAAAATCGCTGAAATAAACAGATTAAGAAAAATATTTTCAGTAATAATAATTATAATAATATTTATTCGTTGACTTGAAGCGTCAGACATTTTCAGTAACTTATGTTTTATGTGTGCTTAAATATAAAATTGAAGACACTTTCTATTGATTCACTGTAGTGTAAATATTATTTCTATGGCTAAAGTTTTAAATAAATAAAATGTTTCCAACACTTCATAGCTAAGATTGTAGTTTTAGCTTATTAAATATAAATTTCTGAACACGAAAATTTTCGTTAGAAAAACTAGCTTATCCGTTGAATATGTTAAAGCCTAAGGAATTCATTGTTTTGACTCCACCAGATATTCAAAGCATGAACGCAGTTCCCTACAGATGAACGATGTTACTGAGAGTATTTATAATAAGCAATTGGATATGACCATTAATATACCAATTTTAAAATACTTATTTGCTCTGTACCTGTGTTTCAATGCAATGTGATACTTTGTGTTTTTGAGTACCAGATTATGTTCTATTTACTGCCTCTTTCGCAATATTATTATAACTGTCACGTTACTAAAAAGGTGATGATTGCCACACGTTGCAGAGGCAATTACAAATTTTACAGTCGCCTGTATGTTATTTTATCAGATGACATTTAAATGATCGAAAGTAACTTTTGTTGTCATTAAACAAAAAAGGTGAAAATGTAAACAATAAGTGTGCATAACAGGTGAACAATGACATCAGAATCATTGATAACCTCTACGATTGCAATAATTAGTTAAAACAAAACTTGTATTCAACATCAAAACAAATGCACTGCACAAGGCTTTTGACGCGATTCATTATACGGTATTCATATGGATTCAAACAATGGAGAATTAATCACTCGATTGTTCAGGACTATCCTGTATTAATTGTAACGAGGTTAAAAAAACCTTTTTTGATTGTCCAAAATTAGATGTTCAATACTCTATTTATTATTATTTGTTCTCAATCAATTGTTTATATTTTTCCGATCAAACAAAATATATTTTTATTGTGTTCTACCGTATTAAAAAAAATGTCAACGCTATTGCAAGAGTACTAAAATAATATAATGGTAATATAACCTATAAATGAGTTTTTTGTTGATCGAGTCTCAAAATTTTGTAGTTTTTACCGATTGTTAAACGTAATAGTTTCCAAAGGTTTTTGATCAGAAGAACTATGAGTTGCTTGAAATACTTTATGATGTGGGATTAGATTCAAAAGATATAAGTGTAATAAAAATAAAAATTGGTACTAGATGGTATCGATTAAAGTAAATAAACAAGATCCTGTTCCTATAAATTAAAGGATGCGGCAGGATCGTGATTTTTCACCACTTCTGTTTAACATTTATTCAGACGTATCATTTAAGCGAGCCTTTTACAATGATTTAAATGGGATTAAACTGAATAAAATACTTCTTAACAATATAGGCCTATATAATGTATATGTTGATAATACACTCATTTTTGCAGATTCAACACAAGGACTTCAGCGCTTGATGGAAAGCTAAAGAGGGAGGGGTTAATGATCTGAAAATTTGCCCACTGAAAACAAAGATGATTGTGGTTAGTAAGGTTCCTCAAACTCAATGAAACCTAATAAGTGAAAATCATCCTATTCACCATGTTCAAAAATTTAAGTATTTATAAAGTTAGATTGCAGCAGATACGGAGCCTGAGGTGTAAGTAAAAGCTCGCATTAAAATGGCGAGGCTGGCCTTTCTAAATATGAAACATCTTCTTATCGATAATACAATTTCACTAACTGTCAGATATAAGTCTGGCCGGCCATTGAAGTAGTGGTTAGAGCAACTGGCTTCTATGCCAGGGTCCCGGGTTCGATTCCCTGTCAGGTCTGGCATTTTTTCACCACTAATTATCATAAATCATCATTCACCACCGTCTGCATTACCAGAAATTGCAAATCAGTCAGACGTAAAACAAAAACAAAGGAAAAGATGTAGGTCTGCAATGATCATGTTATATGATGTGGAAAATGAACTTTGATTATGCAAACCATGAATTGTTCAGAAGTTTCGAGATGTTGGTATTTAGAAAAATGCTCTAGATTTCGTGCAAGAGGAAAAAACATTTTCTTCTTTTTATCGTTACTGCATATGCTATTTAACCTGTTCTGACATTAAAATAGTATATTTTTTATAAGAAAGCTTTGAATAAAAAAACATTCACTCCTAGCGTTGCAAAAATCTTTCCTAGTCTCTTGTACCTTCAGGCCTGTATCCAAAAACCCGTTTTGGAATTTTATCTTCCGATATTTTTTTGAAGATGCTCCATCCATTTATTGCGTAATAACTGATTTTCTCGTTCACGCTAATTTATCTGCAACAGTTATCTTATAATTGCGGTTTTGAAACCTGTCCTACCTCGTATAACCCTGGACCCTTCGTAGAAACACATCTCTGCATTTCCGCAGCTTCCAATTTCTTTTTCCCTCTGCATGAACCCAAGTTTCGCTGCCATTTAAAAGAGTCGGAACTACGATTATGTAATAAAATCTTATAAATGTATTTTGGCGAACCTTTTTTCTTAGTGTAGTTGAAATCATTCCGTAAATTCTACGAAAACTGTATTTTTTGTTCATATCAAAGTCTCTGTGAAACTTTATGTGGCAGCCCAAGTAATTGAATATCCTGTTCTGCTTAAAAACAGAGTCATTTAATAAGAATCTTGGATTTAACAGGATTCCTTCCTACAAAAGCTATTACTTTAATTTTTTTGCTAGGTATGCACATGTTCTACGAACTGCATAGATTCTGCAAAAGCAAGACGACTCGTTGGAGCTTCTTTTTTAACTCGGCTATAAAAACTTAATAGTAAGAGATAAATTGGTATTCACGAAGAGGCCATGTCTTATATCAAGCGGATAGAAAAATCGTTAAAACAAGAAAACTTTCCGATAAATATAGAAGGAAGATATAATTACCATAATGATAGTAATAATAATTTTTATAATATTCATAAAATTCAGAAGCTGTTTGAAGGACTCACAACGGCTGAACTTACTTAAACAAATACGTATAAACATAAAATCCAATAACTTTAAAAGTAAGAAATCAATTAATTTGGAATGTATTGATAATAGGAAACAATATATTTATGATGAAAAATAAAGATTGAGGGTATGTTTTATAAGAGAAAGAGCAAATACTGTAAGAAACAATACAAAGTATAAAAATATAAGATGATACGTTGTATTTTTGTTGTTTTAGTAGTCAAATAAGGTTAGTTACTTGGAAAGTTTCGTATAATGAATGTACTGTCATCTCCTTTGTACCTCATGGGAAATACAGAAGAGTAGTATTCTTTTCTCAATTTCTTTACTTTTCTTTTTGTATTATTAACATTAAAATTTATGTCCTGCTTTAGTTCTTTTAGTATATATTATATATTATAATAGAAATAAAAATAATAATGGTAATACTTTTATCATTTCTCAGATACAAAAGATTGGAAAACGTACTTTTAACTCGCTTTTAAAATACATAACAACTGCGGTGTAATCAAAATAATATAAATTTCTTATGTATTCTACAATACCATTTCAATGTACACAATTTATTTGCTGTTTTATTTTCACATAATTTTAAACAAGATTCTATCTTTCTAAATTTTTTCGTGTAATTTTATTTTGAATTCAATACTTATGTTAAATGTGAAGATTCTATTAAAAAACTAATAATATAAAATAAGTATGAAAAATTATTTAGAGGCTAAAAAATTACAGTTAACTAGCTTACCCCTAGGAATTAATTCGCGCAATAAGACTAAATTGTGGAGTGTTAAATTAATTGGACTGGATCTGCTAGTTCCAGGGCGACAAAAAATAATTCTGTTTCTTATCACATAGTCAGCCAATTATATGACTAAACGTTTTAAGAAAAGAAGAGGTAGAGGTGTAAACGACACTAGTCAGAGTTATCTCCTCTGAGAGTAATGAATTTCACTATACAGCAAGACCCTGTGGTGAATGAAGTGAAGGTGTCATTTTCAGGGTGGAAAGTAGGGGCTTTTCGGAGGGTCAGGCATTCTGATAAGCATAGTCTTACTTTTCCACTTAGTGAGGAAAGCAATAGTAAACCACCTCACTCATTGTTTTTACATAGTAAAACCTCTAGAGGTTCTAACCACCCGTTCGGCTTTTGACCTAAATAACAATAAAAGACTAAAATATAATCCTAACAACCAATTTTGCAATTTTATTAATACAGTATTTATAATTTTATTTCTCATTGTTTTGTATAAGTGTAATATACGAGGTGTGGTTATTAATTAATGAGACTGATGTTGTAAACATTTAATTTTAATTTTATACATAATCACTTATTGTTACCTTCAAAATACACTCCTTCTCTATCCCTACAACGCTCCATGCGAATTTTCCGTTGTTGGAAACAGTGCTGGAAGTCATCTTCTGTCAGCTCCTTCAGGACACGTGCACCTCAAAAATTTTTTAAATAAAGGTTGCAAAATTGTTTGTACTGACGCTTTTTACGCGATTGAAAATGACCCAATTTTTTTGGAAACGATAACATGTGATGAAACGTAGTTTTTTACTTATGATTCGGAAACAAAGCGCCAATCCATGCCCTGGGAGAGCTGAACTTTACCGAGAGCCAAAAAAGCTCGAATGAGCAAGTCAAAATTTAAAGTAATGATGATTGTTTTTTTTATATCCATGGGATTGTGTACCTTCACTAGTTTTCTGATGGTCAAACAATTAATTAATATTACTTCCTTGAGGTACTTTCTACATCAAAGAGTAAGGAAAAAACGCCTCGAAATGTGGAAGGACAAATCATGACTTCTCTACCAAGACAATGCACCGGCTTATTCCGCGTTATCTGTCAAGAGGTTCCTAGCCAAGTACAGCATCTCAGTGTTAGAACATCCACCTTATACCAGATCTTGCACCCTGTAACTTCTACCTGTTCCCTAAGGTGAAATCTGCATTAAAAGGGACAAGATTTGAGTGCGGAAGCTGTAAAAGAGAAAGTGGTACGTGTCCTGAAGGAGCTGACAGAAGATGACTTCCAGCACTGTTTCCAACATTGGAAAATTTACATGGAGCGTTGTAGGGATAGAGGAGTGTAGATTGAAGGTGACAATAAGTGATTATGTATAAAGTAAAAATAAAATTTTTTACAACGTCAGTCCCGTTATTTAATAGCCACAGCTCATATGAAATATGATATGGACCTAAATAAACATTTCCCTTCACTATAACGACCCTTCAAAACAAGTTAGTCGTCTGTCAAGCCAAAAGCCAAGGTATCGCACGATTCTCTTTGGAGAATATGGATTTACGATATTTAACTGAAAATCCAAAAGTAGCTACTTAGGCTTACCTTTAAACGTTCAATATATTCTAAATTTCCTTAGAATTATATTTGTTTTCTAATGCTGTTAAAAATAGGCTATTCCGCTAGCAAAAATTTGCCCAGTAAAGGAATGTGCTCGAAGATTTTTATTATAAACTTCAAGCAAATAACCAGTAAGTAATTAGCTTACAAAATATTTTAAGAATTATTAAAGTTAGAATGTTTCTTTTTTAGTCTATAGATATTGATAATTAAAGTTAATATTTCTAAAACCTAAAGGGTCGGATAAATGGTTTACCAAAGTCAGAAAAAATATTGAGAAACCCAAAAAAACTTATTGAACCGAACCGATTTCAGATAACTAATTACAGGCTTTAAGGGCTTCCATAAAGAGCAAAAACAGAACAACAGATGGATAAAACAGAGGAAGAACGAAATGCAGAGAATGTCGACTGCCAAAAGAACTTCAATAAACGTCTAAACTCACCTCACGTGGCCCTATACGAGAAAGAAACAACCAGTAAGTAATTAGCTTACAAAATATTTTTAAAATAATTAAAGTTATTAATATTTTCTTTTAGTGTGTAGATATTGATAAATAAAGTTAAGATTTTAGTAATATTAGTTCGGAAAAAATCAGCCGTAAAGCGTTGTAGATACTCTTTAAACATTCATTCATGGTTAGTATCTTCAGAAATCTTACTTTGACCGTAATTACTCTTTACAACGAAAATCTGTATGGAAAAATCTACAGGATTTAACAGCAAGTTTCTTTTTATAACAAAGCAAAATAAAGAAAAAAGGAATAAAATAAACCGGTAAAAATGGAGCAGATATATTATTAAATATCAAAAAAGTATGATGTATAAAAAGATTAAATCAAAAGTATAATTTGAAACGTTGTTAATGCAAAACAATTTATTTAACTTCTTAACAGACGAGCAGGTATTCTTTAAAATAAACACCTTACTTTCTCTACGAAGCGGGAAAAGAAAAAGCAAATAATATTGTACTTTAATTAAATTTTATCTTGAGAAAATAGAACATATATTATATTCTGGGTAATTGCTACGATACCAAATGGTTTCGTAGTTGTAGGGAATATTGGAAGGAGGTTACGTCTGGTTAGGGTCGGCAGCATATCCTCATACACTGTACGTACAGCAGTAGGCTACTTTGTTTTAAAGCGGCATCTAACTGAAACAAAAAGTTTCAGCGGGCTGATTCAGCCTCTTACCAGTTCCCTTATCATAACGAATTTAATTAATCCCCCGACCCTCATTCCACTATGAACCTCAGCACCCGCTTTCCTCCTACACATTTCTCAGCAGTTGGTATTCAAGTTGTTTGCTCTGTAGGCGTTAAAACTTTCAGGCATCTGAAAGAATCCATTTTGCACTTCCCATTTATAATTCATTACTGTTGCAGTTACACTTTGCAAAAGTTCTTTTGGAACTAATTAAATGAATCGAAACTGATGTGTCTATTATACGAGGATTGGTAATACATAGTTCACCAATGGTTGCGGAAACCTCACAATTTATATACACTTTGTATTCGGGCGTCATATTTATTTAATGCAAAGTTCCGTTTTCGATCAAGGTCATTTGCTTTAGGGACGCTATGAGAAAGTCCCTTACCCAATTACAAAATATAGTAAGGTACCGACAGGAAATAAATTAATTTTAGAAAAAGATTGAAAGGAAATTTTAATCGAGATTTCTCCCTACAAATTTCTTTACATAGAAAATAAATTTAGTTCACTCTAATTATGTTTTTTCGCATTATGATTCATCTTAATTTCAGAAATAAGCGATATCTTTGAAATTAGCAGCTAAACGAGGGAAACTCTGAAGTAATTCATATAATTATGGTTCTTTTTGAATTAGGATATAGATTAATGACAGACCATGAAGATAACTTAAACAATCTACGTAAGTTGTATTTTTTAAACGCGCTATCTATCAACAATCGATAACGGGCGTACCCAGTGAGGAGTTGGACCTGCTGACCTTTATAATTTTAAACATTCAAAAACTTAAATAAACTGACTAATAACCACAGTTTTTCACAAGTTTTTATTTCATTTTATTAAACGTATAATGTTGTTCTGCATCTTTCTACTAGAACCTTCAGGGACACTTATATTACCAAATCTGCCCCTCCATAGTTTAGATCTTGTGAACCCTACCGCTAACTATTGAGTAAAATTTAATCATTTTGTTTTTAGATAGGAGCTCAAATATGTTTGTTTAAGTTTAAGAATTTTTGTGACTACTGAATTTAGATAATTTAGAATTTAGACTTTTAAAAAGTGTTTACATATTTTATACTAAATAAAATATGCAGTTTCAGTAAAATGAGATGCAACAGCATTTAAAATAATATAATGATAACATTTCTAAATTCTTCCATTTTATGAAAATACGAAGTTGATTTTATTTTCGATAAAATTATGAAAAGTTGAACCTTGTAGGAATTTTACACGTTGCAACGTAGGCGAAAAATATCTTTTAACCAATTTAATGAAATGGTGGAAGTTCAGTTAGATTAGGTCAAAGGCCACTACAGTTAATTGTTCTTCAAATAAAAAAATTAGTACATAAAAATAATTTTATAGGAAATATCATTATTTTTTCATTATACTTAACAAAGTAAAGTCTTAACATGCAATTTGTAGATCATTATTTTTAGATTAAGGTTCCCATTACATAGTACGTCTTACGTTTCAATTAAATAATGAAAAGTAATTGAATTAATTCATTTATAACTGGCTGTAAATTATAATGTCATTAAAAATTGATCGTAATGTTTGCTTGATAAGGAGGAGATAAATAAAATATGTAAAGATCAAATAAAACTTGTTTTAATCTAATGTATTTTGAGCTGGTAAGAATTACGAATGAATAATTCATGACTTAGTAAAAGATATTGTCTGAATTAAGAATTAAATGATGCTTTTAAGAATTCTATTAAAAAAAAGACGTAGGTCTGAAGATTAAGCAAAATAAAATGTATCAAATATTTCAGTTTGGATTGGAAGAAATATTTAAAGGCTAGGAGTGAAGAGTTGGTAATCAAGTTATCAAAGATGAATTCGCTACAGTGTAAAAAATCGTCTTAAAAATTAGAGAATATACCATTGAAGCTTATTTGGAAGTACGGCATCCGATTGTGCGGTACTTCTAGAAAAAGTATCATCTAGAATCTAGATGATCTGGATTCTGGATCATGTAGATTCTAGATGATCCAGAAGTTTCAGTATAAGGTATATCTCCAATGCTACCTAACTCGTGCGAAATGAGGTACTGATGTACCTTTTGTGACTGAAATTGAAAGAGTTAAAGAACCGGTTTAAATTATCTTAATCGTCTTGAAAGCCAAATATGTCAAGGCTACTTATCTGATAGATTGGAAAAACGCAATACGTTTACAGAGAATATATTTTTGAATATTAATTGAAGTTCTTACAAGCAGTGTTATGCCCATAACAGACAGGTGGAGTGTAAAATTATTTACACTCAATCAGTTCATTGCACGGCTAAAATAAATAGTTCTGTTTCTTATCGCATATTCAGCCAATTAAATGACTGAATCATTCAAGAACAGAAGAGGTAGAGGTACAAGAGAGATAGAGGTCCTCTGAAAGTAATGAATTTCATTATAAAGCCAGACCATGTGGTGAATGAAGTGAAGGTGTCATTTGCAGAGTGGAAAATATGTGCTTTTCAGGGAGCCCGGCGTGCTGATAAGCGTACTTTTCCACTCAATGAGGAAGGCATTGGTAAACCAACTCACTCCTCGATTTACCTAGTAAAACCTCTACAGGCTCAAACCAGCCTTTTGGCTAATGACCTAAACAACAACACAAAAAGTGTATTCTTATAAAATTCGTTTAAAGTAAACTAAAGAAATATTTAAGTTAAATCAATCACATTAAACTATGAATAAAAAAAAATGATCTAATGGAAAAATAGGGTAGTGCCTACATGGTTCGTCACTACTGCCTAAACCTCACTTGTTTCTTTAAATGTTATAATATTTACGCACAATCATCCGGTTGATGTTAATGTAAAAATGATTAAATTAAATAAAAAAATAACATTTTCTTTATCTTAAAGAAAATACAGCAAAGGTTTCGACTTTGAAATTATTTATAGTGACAATTTTTAAGTCAGTTCAAAAGTTTATATTGATACGAAGATATTCAGTGTATTTTTTATCTAGATAAAGCCTTTCTTTCTTCTATCCAATTTCTAGTGTCAGACCAAAAAATCACAAGTAAAGACCTGGTAAGTATAAAAGAGTTCGAATATGATAAAAAAGTGGAACAAAGTACGAAACAGTTTCTCATGGTTTTCAACCAAACTTGTGAGCATCAAGAAAGATTAAAAACGGGCGAAGCTTAAAATTTACATATTCGTAATAACTTAGTTTTCAAAAAAATGTTCCTACGGTATATTGGAATATGAACTATTTAAAAGTTCTCTTTTTGTCTTTCAAAAATAGTTGCATTTTCTTTCAAATATCAAACATAAATAATAATTTTTTTTTGGCTCTTTATATGAAAAATCTTAAGCGGCATTGAAACACAATTAATTGGCAAAAATGTTGATTTATGAAATTCTCAAAGAATCGTTATAAATATTTTATCCAGTCTCAATTCTGTCATTAAACTTGAAGACGTATGCTTAACAAATAATGTAAAAGGCTATTCAACAGAAAGGAAAGCAAATAACCTTTGCTACCTTGTATAATGAGGTACGTATGGAATTTTTAAATTATTTAGTGAGAATAGACAACAAAATAAACTTAAAGTTACCTAATGAAATAGGAAATTAATTTTTAGAAAATTACTTTTGATATTGTAATGATGATTGATGTATTAATTTACTTTCACCACAAAACTCATAAATTTATTATCGAGCATTAGGCGAATTAGTTAGTAAATAAGACAAGTTTGTTAAAGGATGTAGCTAAAGCTTATAAACGGCGTTAATTGTAGTGTTAATATTTGTTTGGTACTCTAATGGATTTGACAGATTAGAATCGGAATCGCCCGGTTTTTCTTTACCTCGTTTAAAAAAGGAAAAAACAGGGGAAGTAAGCTTTTACGCTACCTTGTAAATATTTACTTCAGTGAAATACCGATCGTCATAGTTTTTAAATGGCCAAGAGACCCATGGGTCAATATCATAAGTTGAAAGGGGTTCATGTTGCAATGCTTTCATATTAAGAAAATTTACTTTGATGTGTCTGGGATAAAAACTTTGATGAAACATATTTTTCACTTTCTCTTGCCTATATGAACATATAAAAGTATTGTTTTCATGTTAATTTTTCGAAATCAAGTTTTCACCGGATGTACACGTGTTCAGACCCCTGAACCCAAAAAAATATGGTTTTAGTAATTGGTTTGTGTGTGTGTGTGTGTTTGTGTGTGTGTGTGTGTGTGTGAACAGAATATCTCAAGAACGGAACATCGTACGAACTTGAAACTTGAAACTTAAGTTTGATACTACTACTGGACCCGACACGAACATTTTCATCAAAATTGGTCAACCAGAAGTAGTAGGTTATTCGTGTCACTCTTCACTTTTTTGCAATTTTTTCAAAAACCGCTCCGACGATTTAAAAAAAAATCGTTCTCTTGTTCTCTTGTAGAAAAAAATGTTTTTTTTTTTAGTTTGCGGCCTTAATATGCAATTTACAGCAAAAGTGTATACAATAAAAGTTGTAGACAATTATAAAATCTATAACTTTTATTACAAACATTTCTTTGTATTAGCTGTAATTGTGATTTTATGTTTTTTTATGAAAATCTATAAAAATTGGATTTATAAGATTTCGACCTTAGTATGCATTTTATGACAAAAGTGTATATAATAAAATTTATAGAAAATTAAATGATCTACAACTTATTTTTGAGTAGTTTTCTCTACAGAGAACATTTTTTTTTCTAAGTTGGTTTTCATTTCGCATCATTCAACCATTACAATAAGGTTATGTTTATTTGTTTATTTCTAATGTGTAAAATTACTAATGTTAGTATATATTGTTCATTATTTGCATTGGCAAGAGAAAATTGTGTGAGTGTTTCACACCAAATTTTTTCATGTAAATTTTAAATTACATTTTTGTTTGCTTCATTGTCTTTTTCACGTCTTCTGTAGAATTTCTGGTAGGAATGCGTATGAATTTTCCGAATTTGTTATATTTGTCAGTTTTGTATGAAATTGCTTTTAGTTTTCTTTAACACACATTAATAACGAAAGCAATTTCTTGATCATTGTGTAAAATGAAATTCGTGCGTACTAAGAAGAGTTAGTGATTAAGACATAATATTATAAACATAGATAAAAATCTGGTGTAAAACACTCACACGACTACCTCTTACCAACCCAAATAATTACAATACAGTCTAACATTAGTATTAAAACATTAGAAATAAACAAAAAAAATAACCTCAAAAAACATAACCTTATTTTAATCATGGTAAATAATACAAAATGAAAATCAACCTAAGTTTGGCTTAAAATTACGGAAAATCACTTTTCAATCTAAACTAGGCTCTGTAGAGAAAAATGCTTTAAATAAAAGTTGTAGATACTTCAATTTTCTATAAATTTAATTATACACACTTTTGTCAAAATTTTTAATTTAAAAAAGTCGATTTTTACAGATTTTCATGAAAAAATTAGTAAATCACTAATTACTGCTAAACTAAGCGTTATACAAAAAAATGTTAGGGATAAAAGATGAAGGATTTTAAATTCTCTACAACTTTTGTTACATACATTTTTTTGCTAAATGCATATTAATTCGGCAATCTGAAATAAAAACAATTTTTTTGTACGAGAACACAGACTCTACAAGAACTTCAGCAGACATGGCGCCTACCCTATTAAGTAAAGCATACAAAATGTAGTTAATGAGGCTATTTTTACAAAAATCGTCGGTGTTTTTGAAAATATCGCAAAGTGAAAAAATTACACGAATAAACTACTACTTCCGGTTGATCGATTTTGTTGAAAATGTTTGTGTCGGGTCCGGTAGTAGTCTAACTTAAGTTTCAAGTTTCAATTTCTTATGATGTTCCATTCTCTCTCTCTCTCTCTCATACACACACACACGCGTGCGCGCGCGCACACACACACACACACACGCACGCGCACACACACACACACACACACACACACACACACACAGACCAACTGCAAAAAACATGTTTTTTGGGTTCAGGGGGTCTGAAAACGTGTATATCCGGTGAAAACTCGAGTTCGGAAAATCGACATGAAAACTATATTTTTCTTCCTATTTACTCATATAGGCAAGAGAAAGTAAAAATACGTATTTCATATTTAAGTTTTGTTTAAGTTCGTGTTGAAGAAGAATAGGTAATAGTATTTATAATACGAGGGTAGGCTGATAAGTAATGCACACATGCTTGTAGAAGACGAACAAAAAGAAATAGCAAGATGGGGTAAATAACAAATTAAAGTACAAATCTTAACCTACCAAATTATCTATTTATTTTTCAATATAGTCACCGTTAAGCATTACACATTTCTCCCAACGTTTAACAAGTTTTTTCATTCCGTCACTGAAAAATTCTTCCGACTTTCCTCGAACCCAGGACGCAATAGCTGCCTTCACCTCATTGTCCGAGCTGTAATGATTACCCTTAAGGTCTCTCTTCAGTAGAGGAAAAAAATAAAAATCGCAAGGCGCAAGGTCGGGAGAATACGGAGGGTGTAAAATTGGTTGAAACTTCAGGTTTCTCAGAGCCTCTCCAGTTGCACGCGAAGTGTGTGGACGAGCATTGTCGTGTTGCAAAATTATTGGCGCCAGGTTGCCTCTAACACGACAAACTCGACGTCGGAGGTGTTTCAGAGTCTGTATATACTGAGCAGAATTTACCGTTGCCCCTCGTTCCAGATAATCAGTCACATAAACTCGGCGAGCATCCCAAAACACAGTCAAAAGAATTTTTTTTGCGGACGGTTGTGTTTTGAACTTTTTCACAACAGGAGAATGTGGATGACGATATTCAGCGCTCTGCCTTTTTTCTTCGGGATCGTAATGATGAACCCATGACTCGTCCCCCGTCACAATATTCAAAAGAAAGTCGTCTCCTTCGTCACGGTAGCACTTCAAAAGTTGTTCAATTCGCGTTGTTTAATTCTCGTTGACATAGCACCAGAACACGACGCCATACTTCCACTACTCAAAACAAACTGAATGAAAGCAACGCCTTCAAACTGCGCAGACTTGTAGAGGAGAAATAGTACTTCCACATGCCACCAGGCGCGCTACTGAAGTTTATTTAGTTGTCTTCTACAAGCATGTGTGCATTACTTATCAGCCTACCCTCGTACATTCGAATTACACCCGCCATTCACTGCTACTTTTACCTGCCTACTTACTGTTTGCGTTTGCAATGTTTTGCCTTTTATATTTTTGAAAGTATAAAATTAGTTAAAAAGAGTGGTGAAAGTGAACCTTTCGTTAAGATAATCGTGTTTAGTGACAAAAGAAATATATTAAATTCTACTTTTTTTGGTTAAAAATTCAGACTCCACTAATTTTTTAGGTATATATATATATTTCTAGATAAACGACTCAGCTAGAAAATACATGTACAGAACAAATGGAAACTACAAAATTTAAACAGTTTTATTGGATTTTAGGAAAACGATCAATACTTACATTAAACAAATAATTACTAATATACAATAATTCTCAAACAAAATTGGACCTATTGGTTATAATTATGGGGGACGCCAAACCTCTCAAACACAGAAGTCTTACAAGATTCAATCTAAATTTTCAGTACTATCAATGCGTCAACTCTAAATTTCTAAATAGTAAATTTAATACCTCGTACATGGAATACTTTCTCCAATCAAACATTTAATTATATTAGCATGATAGATTATAATCAAATTAACTTTCTTTGACAACTTTCCCTACTCATAAAATTTCTGTTTAGGAAAAACTGATAATGTTCCTAATCACTAGAGTAAGTGCCTAATCAGAGTCTTGGTAAAAGAAGCAGACAGTTTGAAAAGGGTCGTTTTCTTCAAAACTGATCTTCTCTTAAAAGCCATACGGATGATAGTCTCATCATGAAGAATTTTAATAGATTGGGTTTATTATTTTCAAATATAATTTTTTAACAAAGTCAAATTCTTTCAGTCAAAATCTTTTAAACATAATTAATTTGTTAAATGTAATTATAAACTTAAAGCAAAGATGAAAAACTAATAATAACGTTCTTAGAATGAATATATAAAACACACTTAGTAAGTGTTTAAAAAAACGACTATAAAGTGTGAAAAAAATAAAACTAAACTTATTTAATTTCTCCTATCAAGTCTACTGAAAACATTTTGATACTCGTTTTCCACGGACAACGTTGGAATTTTGGTTTTATTTTATCTTATTTGAAATTATATTATTATATTGATAGCATAATAAACACTGAACTGTAAAACCCCAATTAATTATCTAATTAATTCAACTGTTTTGTGGAATATGAACTCGGTATTATAAATTTTACTTCCAGGAAATTACAGACAGAATAATTAAAATTAACATAGTTATTTTATATTTCATTTAACTAATGTAAAACAAATATTAATAATTGTACACGGAATAATTAAAATAATATTATTATGGAAATAAAAACGTTCACCGTTCACAAACAAACATCTTCTATTATAATTTTTATTGCAGTATTGGTAATTTTATTGATATTAATTAGTGTATGTTACATATTTTAATTAGCCAGCTTTTTCATATTAGTTCGGGGAATCATGACTTTTTTATTTTTACTAATTAATAATTACATTGGCAGTACTACGACACAGTACTGCATAATGTAAAGTTCACAGAAAAAGATTGGCAGTAAAATAAACAAGAAAATTAAAACTAAATTATTCAAAACTTCACTTTAAAAGTCCACAAATTGGCTGGGTTTTAGCTGTTATAATTCATTCCCATTTTGCATTTAATTATAGGTGTGCGTAGGCGAAGAAGGTAGGTGATGACATATAAATTGTAATTAGTTTTTTATGTTGTACTGAAATGTTATGTAGGCCTACTTCTTTGTTTGTTAGATTATTCTTATTTAAGTTATTATCTAAATCTGAATACCAGTTATTATTACTTTTCAAGTTCAGCCAATTTCTTTGGGAAATTCTTCCAGATATCTGTTTTTTCATACACACAATCCACAAAGTGGCTGGATATGTTGAAAACTATCTTGTAAAGTGTATTTTTTTCTTGTTTTATAATTTTATAATAAAATAATGTGCCTTCTTTTACTAAAGTTATAGGTGACGAAAAAACTGAACTAAGATTAAATAATTTATTGAAAAGCAATGAAAATTTATTTAAAAACTTACCACGATTCTGATCTGATTCTTTCAGAATCCAATGAAATACCCCAATAAAATTCTGTGTCATAACGACCACTCAACTAAAGAAACTGTTCTAAGGTTTTTTTGTTTTAAGGCGGGTCCACACCAAATGCACCGCGCAGCCACAATCAGAGCTAAACCGTGCAAAACCGTGCAAAACAGCGCTGGACAGAGCTGGGAGTTCGTAGGTGAGCGTGGATGTTCCAGTGAGTGCCCGCCGGAAGATGGAAAAACAACGAAAAATCGCAAGTACATTATTTATAATTAATCATCATTATCATTTGGGAAGGAAGGGAAAGAAAATTTCCAGAAAACGTCGGTATTGGCAGACCCTCTTTCTTAAATTTTTTTTTAATCCCTAATGTGTGAACGTTGCAATCTGTTCAATTCAGAACAATAAGCAACCCAATGACCCAATGAGATGAGGATGATATGGGTAACGTGTAAATGCGGTGTAGTCTTGTACAGACTAAGGCCGACCACTCCTGAGAGAGTATGGTTAATTGAACCCCAACCATCAAAATACACCGGTAACCACTGTCTAGCACTCAAATCCGTATAAAAGTACCTTTACTAGGATTTGAACCCGGAACCTTCGTCTCCGAAAATCAGCTGTTAAAACAGCTGATTTTGGCGACGACTTTACCTCTAGACCAACCCGATTGGTTTATTTCTTAAAAATAGGGAACTTTATAGTGAGAATAACCTTAGAAGTGAATTTCTGGTGGGGCAGTTTGAAAATTTCTGCTGAATATGACTTGAAGATTTTGAATGTCTTCTCGCTTTGGTTGAACCTGCAGTAAGGAAGATGGATACTAATATAGGACGGCTGTATCTACCAAAGAAAAATTGTTAATAACTTTACGGTTCTTGGCAATAAAAGACTCGTTTACAAGTTTGATGTATGATGTATGATACCACTTCATGTTCAAGAATATTTAAACCCGTCTATACCAAACGCACACAAACGAACAATTTCCTTAGATACCGACAGCAACTGGATCTTGTTCCTCAACGCTCGACCTTGCACAGCTCACCGATCTCACCACACACTCTGCGCTGCGCGTTCAGTTTGGACAAGGCTGTTGAACATTTGAATTTTGAAAACTAGGATTTCAGACATCTGGTAGGTTTTGGTAAAAGTGGCACCTCCACTTCTTTTACTTCACGTTTTCTGTGATTTTAAATTTTCCTTTATCAAGTTACACTCGTCAACAAGGAGTGCGACAATATTGTGGTGTAGGGAAATGGTTGCACCTGGTTAATACTCACAATGGCTCATTAATATAAGTCAATTAATGATTAATTCTCGTTGGAGCTTCGATCATTGTTGATCACATTTTACGGCCTTAAGTACGGTTTAGATATTTATAAATATCTTACTGTAAATCTTACTATCTTACTGTACATTTTTTTTAGCATTTATAGCTCCAAAGATTCTTATTCTTAGTGAAATTAAAAAAAAGTCCTAACATTTCACTGAATTTTAATGCAATGAAAACAAATTTCCTAACATCTCAGCTGAATTGAAATGCTCTGTTGTTTTGTGCTTCTTCAACACACGAGTATAAGTTAGAGAGGTAAAATATGCGCAATTAAAAATTTCTATAATAAATTGTTATAAAATATAAACGTTATCTCTTATATTTTTCCTAATATTGAATATAGAATTTTTTTTTTGTAGAAAAATAAGAAAAACTAAGCAAAGTTAGAGTGTAAACGATTACAGATCTACTTAAACTAGTATGAGTAATACATTAAAAATTAGTACATTAGTACACTAATAGACTATAAATTTAAATAATCCCATGAGAAGTTATTTTATGTAAACAAGCCTATTTGAAACAACATACCAGAAAACATTTAGGCCTATATTTATTTAATTTTTGTTTATTTAATGGACGAGTTTAGTTTTAAGAAAACATAAAAAATTGCGATGTAATTAAAACAAATTTAATATTAAGGAAATCTGAAGTGTATTAAAGACGGCATTATGAATATAAAATTTAATTACATTAAAATTTTAAGAACAGTGTGATTTAGAAGATTAATTTTTTATGGCAAAAATATACAATCTGACAAAGTAATTTTAGATTTTCTTTATTTTATTTTATTTCATTTTTTGTTAATAAAACCACTACCTACTTTACTAAGATATACAAATTAAAAGAATTATTAAGATTATATTTCTAAGTATTATAATCCGTGCATAAATTTAAACAAATTAAAGTATGTATACGTAATATTTATGTTAAGCCGGCAATTACGTTAATTAAGTAAGTTTACTAAGTAAAGTAAGCGCAAGTTTTGATATAACATGAAATATTACATCTATAGAAGGGAGTTAAAAGGAATTTTTAATTATCTTTTGAATACAAACAGGCTATTAAATTCGGGCAGTAAAAAGGGTGGGGTGTGGTTTATGGCTGTACAGTCATTAACCACTTAGAACAAAGGAAAGGAATAGTCCACTTTGCTCATTCATGCACCCTTTCACTCACACACACACACACACGCATACACTTTTTCACTTCTTCCCAATAGTCTCCCTTGTTGAAAACTATAAAATATTTCAGTCCCTCTAATTAGTCACAATTTTTATTACAATCAACTATCGTAATTGTACCTAAATTCAACAGTTAAGTACAATTTATAGGGGAGAATGTGAGGTTTTTTGCAGTTGTAAATATCATTAAAAAGGTAAGCACTTTAAATGCAATAATTTTATTCTTTCTGGAGTACTAAGAATAAAAAGTGTCTGTATACTTCATAAAAAGAGCAAAATAATTTTATATTCGGAGTCAAGCACGGCTATTCTTTTCTTTACATTAATTACTCATCTGTCTCTTGAATTATGAACTCAACAGTTTATTTACTTCAAATATATTTATTTAGGTAAAAAAGATAGATATTTTTAAACCAACTGATGACCACATCAATTCAACTAACTAATCACTACATCAATTTAGTTCTGCATTTTATCGTGTAATTACTGAAAGTTTTAACATTATTAAAATTAGTTTACTCTGAGTGGGAAACCTCATTTGGTTAAATAACCAATGTCTAGTTGTTTTGAGTAGAAATGTTTTTGAAATTCCTTAATTTTGAACTTTGCTTTGAAGTTTTTCAGGCCCAACTTCATTTAGTTTATTTAACAGCAGTGTCTAACTAATCGCACAAAAAAGTGATTTCTTCCTTTCAGTCGAAACATATGATGGATTAGCAAATTTCTCAAGGCAAATTAATTTGCCAAAAAAGAATATTCCGTTTCTGGAATAGTTTCTTCAAACACACCAGTCGGTAAAGTATTTTTTGGATTCAGAGCCTGAAAACGTCAATTTCCATTGAAAACACAATTTCAAAAAATCGACATGAAAACAGTAGGCCTACTATCCTTATTTATAATTCATTTAAGCCAAAATAAAGTGAAAACAGACAAATTTAATCGGTAAAAACGAAAGAATGGAAACAACTTTGCTGTTATAGTTTTCGACGAAGTTTCCGAAAATGAGATCGCCAATTCGGTAAAAAAATATCCCTGAATTAGTACAGTGATTAGATTGTTTGATTTAATTTTTCACAATACGGACTCAAAATACGGGCTCGGCAGGACATTTTCGTTTCCTCTGCCTAACAATTTTTAAAACTTGGAATCTCCAAATGGGTCTGCGAACGCACAACGATTTCCAGAGTTCTCCAAAAGCTGTGTGATTTCATATGAGACAAAGACAAATTCCGTAAAATAGCACTATTTTGTATTCCTAAGGGCCACCAAATGATTACACGCGGCATCGGTGGAGTAAATCTTAGAAATACCGGGTTAAATAAACGTTCATTTTTAATTTTTTGAGTAATCCGGATATAATTGTAGGCGATGTTAAATCTGCACATGGAGAGCTTATTTTACGAAAGTCTGGCTGAACTGAGCAAAACCTTCTTATCGTTTTAAATTTAAAAATATAAGCAACTTAATTACATTTTACTGATAATTATTTAAGAGTTTTAAAAAGTCCTTAACACGTTTCTACATTATACAATTTTTCTTTGTGGTTGTAAACAATGTTAAAATTCATTAAGTAATAGTCTGTAAAATGAAAATGTAAATTAGTAGAATGTGTGATAAAATTTTCATGAGAAAAATAATTTTTACATTACGGTGCTCTTTATCATACTTTTGTGCTTCCATTCACTTTTACGTCAGTAAAAACATACATAATTAAAATTCAGTATCAGAAGTTTTGTTTATTCAAAATGATTAAGCAGTAAAATATGCTGTGTTGTTAACAGTGGAAATATTAAAAGCCGAGCGAACTTTAAATTTCCCCTCGAGGAAATTAAAACTACAGTATCTGAATCTGGGTTGCGAGTTCATTTTTAAAAATAGCTTCCCTTTTTCACGGTTCCGTGTATAAAAATATGGGGACAAGTGTATTCTATTTATTTATAGCACACTACAATGGTAGTGCAGTCAAAGTGGATATATTTTTTATTGTTTGTTCTTCACGTGCACCATCATAACGGGTGTAATTATTTATTTATGGGTTTAAAAATATAACTGCAAAAGAGTATGTGCACTTACTCGATGCAGACTGAATAAAGGAAATAAATGCCTTTGAAATACAGCAGCAATAATATTTAATTACATTTACTCATTATACCATGTGACTGATACATTTATTGATATTTACTTTTATACTTTTTATCGCCAGTCCTATTTGCAAGGTTCAGTAATTAAAATTTCAATATAAAAGTTTTATATAATTTATACACAAAGACCACACGCACATTAAAGTTTATTAATTATATTAAAACCTCTGTAACTCATCACTTTTGGGTCCGTAGGAGTGACAAAATAGAGAAAATGACGAATCACTGAATATGTGATGAAGGTTAAACAATCACCTATGTTAGTGTGCTATGTGCGAATGCCGAGGCGCTGTAACTCACCAACTTTTCAAATCTCAAGAAAAGAGTGAAATGCCAGAAAACCTTCAACTTGGTTTGATTTAGTAAACAGAAGTACTACATATTTTATTTCAGGAAATAATAGAAGTCTTATGGTTGTTTCATATAGGTATTTTATGATCAATTAATTTTTAGTAGTATCTACTAATTAATTTTTCTTTCCTCCTTTTTTTTTATCTATTTAGTGCTTTGGTTCCCAATCGGTGGTACGCGTACCACTTGTGGTACGCGAGAGCATTTCAGGTGGTACGCGAGACCATTTCTGGTTGTATACAGATTTCTTTAATTTATACAAAAATAAAAAAATAAATCTTACAATTTTATTTTTGTTCTACGCTGTGTAGAAATTTTACTTTTGTAACTGGTAACACTGCCAGTTACAAAAGTATTATGGTTACAAGACAATGACTTGACTCCTAGTGATGCTCTCCTCTTAGACATTGTGGAACATTTGAAGACTCTAAAGAAGAGTTACTTCCCAGAAACCCACTCTACAAACGATGAAAACGATGACTTGAAAGCGTGCCATCCAGCGTGGAAGCTAAAGAAAGTTCCATAGAACTTACCAGTGACAGTACAATGAAAGACTCTTTCAAAGAAAAAATCTCATCTCTTTCTGGATGTCTTTTAAGAATGCGTACCTTGCTCTTTTCAATCAAGCTGTTAAATATTTAGTTCAATTTGTTACAACTCTACTGTGCGAGCGTGGGTTTTCAGAGTTACTTTAGTAAAAAAACAAATACAGGAATAGACTAGCTGTAGAGAACGATTTGAGGTTAAAGACAAGCTCAATTGACCCTGACATAGAAACTATCTTAAAACATAAACAACACCAGGTTTCTCACTAAGGTTCTTTTCATGGCATCAATGTTTAATTATTTGTTTGTTTTTATATTTATTGATATATTTCGATTTGTTTAGTTATTCTCATAGAAATTACATTGACAGTGTCATAGTTATTACACATAACCTATACTTTGTATGACAAACTATTGTGTATTTTTTTATTTTAAATAAAATAACATTACTTCATAAAACTTACAAAATTGTGAAATGTAAATATAATTTATTTTTCTTGTCCAGAAACTACCAGTTATGGCTATTTTATTGATAGTTATAACTGGTGGTACGCCTAGACACTGAAAAAGTCTAAGGTGGTACGCGAACACTAAACGTTGGGAACCACTGCTTAGAGGGAAACCCAGCACTATGTAACATGTATTGGGATAGTTTCAGAAGCATGTTGAATGATAAAAATAAATTAAAGTGTTGCACTTTGAGCTGAAAATGAACGAGAAAGCAGAACAATTTATTATCAGCGTACAGCAAACATCAGTGGACTGCATTCGAGAAGGAGAAATAGGAACTGTGGAAAATAACTATTATCCCAAGGAAATTAAAGACCTTATATCGGAGAAACGGAAGGTAATGAAAAATGGTAGTAGTCTAGAGACTGTTATAATAAATCTCATTTGAATAACCTTACCAGCAACTTAGGAGGGAGTTACAGGTTCTGAAGGACAATACATTAAGTATAGATACTGAAGTAACGAGATTGCCTTTTTCATATGGATGGGCTGTGAGGAAGGGAAGTGAAAATTTGACAGTGCTGCCAACCTCAACAGTGAGACACTACATTTCACTACCATGCAGTTTCTACGTACATTTTGTAAGCTGTGGTTATTCAGAGAAAATGTTTCTTTCATAAACCTTATAAGAAATAAATATGACTTGAAATACTGCCTATAGCTTAATCACATAACTAGAAATGTTTGATTTACAGTAATTACCAGCTACCTTATTCATCTGGAACAAAATTTTCTACGAATAAAATATCGCCTTCTTTATTATTGCTGTCACCGGCGTCTTCACTATCAGTCTCATTAGTATGTACCTAACCGTTTCCTTTTTTTACCAGGTGTCAACAAAACTGTTGACAAATAGCTTCTTCACGTTTTTAAGTTCCTTCTTTACTTTTCAAATTGTGGAAAGAGAAACACCACAGTAGTTAGCCACTCGCTCATGGCTTTTTTTAAGAGCCAGTGAAAGGCATTTTTGTTTAGCTTCAACGTCACAGAATTTTATTACACTACATATTAGATTTCGTTTAGCACTATGAATAGTCTGCCAACGTTTTCGAGAAACTAACATTTCTGTTTACGGTAACAAACAGTTATATTCGTACAATTGACCTACAAAAGGTTCCGCGATATACTGTATATGGTCTGTGTATAGTATAAGTTGTTGTGTTTGTTGTACTGAAATTAAAGCAGTCGCACATGCGCACTGACGCTCTTCCCCCTTTACCCCTAGTTGCAAACAAGGGCAAACTCGTGACTTAAGTAACTATAACTACTTCAAGGAATTAACAAATAAGAAACGCACCGACTCTTCCCTGTAAAAATAAACGGCGATATTAAAAGACTATTAGCATACAATACACACCTATTAAAAAAGCTTATGGTAGTTGGGAGAAGGATAACGTACAGAAAGCTCGAATATTTGCCGAATGTTTAGAACTGACCTTTTAACCGAATGAGATGTCTGGAGAACGTTCAATCGAATATGATGTGAACGAAGATGAATCAGAAGTAATAACACCTGTATCAGTTGCGGAACTTAAGAAAATCAACATAAATAAAATAAACCCGAATAAAAACTCATAGATTGGACCTTATAACAGAGGAGATACTAAAACAATTGCCAAAGAAGGCTTAGTAAAACTCACCAGTCTTATAAATGCAGCATTTACTTTAGATATGTATCCAGCATCTGGAAGATTACGGAAGTGATTTGGAGTGATTTGGGAGTGACTGCAGACCAATTTCATTCTTACCAGTAATATGTTAATTATTTAAAAAGCTACTTCTGAAGAGAGTGGTTCCTGTAATAGAAAGATGAAAAAAGAGAGATGAAAAAAATGTAATAAAAAGATGTAAGTTTTGATTTTTAAGGAGAAACATTAAACTATTGCTGCGTAGAATAACAACTATTATTGACAAAGTATTGGAAGAGAAAAATGTATGTGCCGCATTAGTCCTTGATGCTTAAGCATTTGATAAAATTTGGCATGAAGGGCATTCTTGAAATTTACTTAAGAGGAAGATATTTAAGAGTAAAGCAAGGAGAAGTCTATACGTAACTTAAGAAAATTAAAGTAGGTGTACCACATGGTAGTGTACTCGTTCCTCTTTTGTATACATTTACACCGATGAACTTCCCAATTTTTTAAACAAAACTATTGCTACATTTTCTGATGACATAGTGGTGTTTGCACTGAGTAACAAAAATAAAAAAGCTGCAGAGAAACTACAGGTAGCAGCCATTGAAATAGAAAAATGGATAAAGAAAATACAAAGTCAGAATAATGATCTCTTTACGTTAATTTCACGAACAGGAAATATGAGTATGTGTCGATCTCCATCAATGGGCGAGTAGTACCCTATGCAAATAAAACCTAATATCTAGGGATGACGTTAGATACAAAGCTGTGCTGGAAGCTACACGTGAAGAAAAATAGAGAAGAGCTCGGCCTTAACCAATGTGTATGTATTTTAATATTCTGTACGTATTTGCATGAACATAAATGATTTCCACTAAGGGGAAAACATCAATCGTATTATTTAATGCGGTTTAAAACTAATTGTTTGTGATTTAGTTATTTGCAAGTAGCAACATGTAGTCAAACGTATATAACTTAGAACCTGGTTCTTTATTTGGAGAACACTTTTTTTGTTATATAATTAACTAACATTTTTCATAATTATGTACGAATTTATGCAATACTAACCTATCCTGGAAGTCCCTAGTATCTAGTTAAAAATAAATAAGTAAGAAATGATTTTGATGAAATTAATAAACAAAATTTGTTAAAAGGAAATAATTTGAGTTGAAGAGCGAACAAGAGGGTTGAGGTAAAATGGATTGTGTATTTTTCCGCTGTAGTGTGCTGGTGCAGGGATGTTCAATGATTGTGCAGAAGCAGCGGGGTAGCGATTTAGTGGGGGTAGGGGTAGAGAGGATTATCACTGTTGTATATTGGGATCCAGATAAACCGATGCTTTGCTGGCATTACGTACCATTTTACAATGTATGTAGCTCTGTTTCAGAGAATATTAGCTCAGCAGCTAGCAGCAGCTCTACCAACACTACTACTGATACTACAACATTACTACTACTAATACTACACTACTCTTCCACTATTATTACTAATACCAACGGAACTGTTAGATGAAAGGGCGGTGGAGTGGTTAATGGTTAACAGCCAAACAAACAAATGGTCTACAATTCTCCAACTTTTAACCAATATGTTGCCCCTTTTAAAATCCTTTAACAGTTTAGACGATATCTTCTATCTTTACTGGGAATGCTGTAATGCCAACAAATTTCATTTTAAACCCAACTGGTAAAAAAAATGTGTAAAGATGTACAATAGAAAAACCAAATTAAATTGTAAAACCTACCGAATAATAAAACACCAGACTCATATGTAGAACAATACATTCTAAATACGTCTCACTTCGCCATGGCGATTGCCCACCCGAATAAATAGACAATAAGCCTCTCACAAAGACAGACATTGTCAAATATCTCGGCCCGACGTTTAATAAAAGACTGAATTGGAACGCACATACCATGCAAAAACGATTGTTGTTTAATTGTTGACTTAAAACTTTTATACTTTCTACTTCATGAATGCTAAAAAATACCGTAGCTCAAAATATGCACAAAGATTATCCTACTATGAAACCTGTATGGATTACGGTTTCCAAATTCACGATTCAACAAAAAGTTATAATTTACAATACATTCAGGCAATCCAATTGACAACATTTCACCTTATAATACAAGTGATTTTTAAATACCTTTTGTCAAAATTCTTTTGAACACCTGCACAAACACTTTCAGAAGTCACAGGAACAAGATAACCAACTTGTACGTTCATGTTTCATTTTAATCTTACAAAACGCTTAAAACACGCTGAAGTAAAGACATGATGAACTAGTGATATAAACGTTATTTAAAATTTGCAAGATTGATAATCACAATATTTGGGGAGAAATCAACGGGGGTTCTACCCCTCTGATGTCTGTCATGTAATTTCAACAAAATTATGATTATTACATATTGTAACAAGATCGAGAAAAGACGGGATCGCTCACGAATCTTCCAGGATTCCATTCATAAACATAGTTAAGAAATAATAAAATAACAATAACTTACACAATAAGATCAGTTTTGTAAATGACAGTTGTAACCATAAAAGTGTTTATTCATTCATAAGGGTTGAAATAACTATCATAAAGTTCAGGTATACTATTGTGTACAGCTATTTTTATGAAGTTGTTTATGAGATTGTTTACGTTTCTATTTACAACAGTTGACTTGTTAACAAAGGGATTTTTCTAGCATTCATTAATAAAGATTTATTTTTGTACTTGAGTAGATTTCTCTACTTTGTTCTGGAACGATCTTTGTGAATGATAATAAAAGGAGGCCCCGGGTGGCGGTCCAGTCAGTATTCGTGTGATCTTTGCCGTTTGATTGTCGAGGTGCGTAAACAGATTACGTATCCGAGTAAGATTGTTATACCGTCTCTTTGTTGTGTGTGTATTGTAAAGTTAATGTGTAGTTTTGTGAATTCAGTTTGTGTTGTATGTTAGTGTAATCTATAAAAGTGATTGTAAGTAGGCTAAGTAAGTTATTAAGTTATTTATTGTTTGTTATTTATTTTAAGTGAATCATTAAATCATTTATTGTATTTCTTAATTATAATTAGTTGAATTATTTATTTTGTAATCTTTTAGTGTAATAAATCTTTGTAATTGTAAAATTTAGTGTATTAATTATTTAATAACCTAGATCCCGAAACGGACCTTAGCAATAAGTGTCACAATATTTACTCGTATAATTTGTATAGTTGGAATTGAACGATTGAAGAAAAAGTCCTACTATGTATTATTGCTAGTGCAGAAGATGAAAGGTGACAGATGAAAATGAGTGATGTGACTGAACTAGCCGAAAATCACACCCGAGAATTGCAGAAGTCAGTTGCGCCGAGTCCCAGTTATATGACTATTTCTGTCACAGTTTGGTGTAAAAGAATACACAGATGTAAGAGATACATAGAAAGAAGTATCATATTCCAAATGTTTAAATAAACATATTGATTTTACCTGTAATTGGATCCTTAAAAAATTCTATTAGAAAATGTTCATTAATATAACAATAATAAAAAATGAAGTTTAAGACAAATTTTTAAAACTCGTCGTATAGATAACATGATGTTCATAAATTTTAAAGACTCATGAATGAGATGCTCAAATAACAAAACTCATTCAATGTAAAGTTTAACTGAATGATTTTTTTAGAATTCCGTTTCAGTAATTCAAGCAATTTTTTACTGTCTCTTAGCCTATATGAATGTATAGAAAGGAAAGTATTGTTTTCATGTCAATTTTTCGAAATCGAGTTTTCACCGAATCTACACGTTTTCAGACCCCCTGAACCCAAAACCATGTTTTTAGTGATTGGTGTATGTGTGTGTGTGTGCAGAATATTTCAAGAACGGAACATTGTACGAACTTGAAACTTGGAACTTAAGTTAGATACCACTATGAACTCGATACGAACATTTTCATCAAAATCGGTCTACCAGAAGTAGTAGTTTATTCGTGTCATTTTTAACTTTTTGCAATTTTATCAAAAAAGAACTACTTCGTTTTTTTTTTAAATCGACTCATTTACTAAATTTGTTATGGCCTACAAGATAGGGTAGGCGCCATGTCTGCTGAAACTCTTGGGGAGGTTGTTTTCTCGTAAAGAGATTGTTTTTTAAGATTACGACTTTAATTAGTGCAAGAATGTATGTAATAACAGTTTTGTTAAGAATTTATAATCACGAAACTTTATTTCTAACATTCTTTTGTATAACGCTTAGTTTAGCGGTAATGTATGTATTCTGTTTTTTCCCACGAAAACGTGTAAAAAATCGATTTTTTTTAAAGATTTCATCCTTAGTATGTATTTTACGACAAAAGCGTATAATAAAATTTATAGGGAATTAAAAGATCTACAACTTTATTTAAAGCATTTTTTTCTACAGAGCCTAGTTTAGCGTGAAAGAGTGATTTTCCGTATTTCCGCCTGAGGTTGATATTTATTTTGCGTCTTTCACTGATGATTAAAATAAGGTTGTGTTTTTTGAGGTTAGTTTTTTGTTTATTTCTAATGTTTTATTACTAATGTTAAGTTATATAATTCATTATTTGCATTGACAAGAGAAAGTCATGTGAGTGCTTCACACCAGATTTTTATTGTAATTTAAGCAATCAACTTTAGTATTTTGAATAATATTCGGAAAATTGAAGGTGGGGTGTGACCATCGTTTATAACTCTGTCAGTAGGTAAGCACTTGTCTAGTGAACTGAATTTCTTGAGTTAAATTTTCACCTAGACCCAGGAAACTTTCCACCATAATACTTACAATTACTCATCCATGAACCAACTAAATTCTAATAATCAAGCTGTTGATATACCATAAAATTAATAAGGAACGACTATTTGTAATAGAACTTTAATGGAAATATAGGTTAAAATTCTATCTTTTACGGACTAGTGAAATGAGTTTCTACGTTTCAATGATTTCCCGTTCATGGAATATAAAGTAGATATTACAGACATTTCATTAATTTGTAATAACGTATGGAAGCATTTACTTTAATGAAATAAATTAATAAAATATCTATTAACAATATTCGTTAAATTATATTGCAAAATATCTTATCTTAAATTTTAATTAAAAATTAATCTATAATTTTTGTTTTTACTGAATGCATATATATTATGCATTAAGTGGTTTTAGTTCGTATGTTATTATACAGTTAAGCAACTCTATTATCACGGTTGTGTTAAAACTAGTAACTAAGATCTTACAAACTCTGCAGGGAATTAATGGGTAAATAAGAGAAAAACAGTGTTTAGTAGACTTAACCCAATTACTATTTTAAGTAAAGGTTATTACCCAAGTTCTTTAAAGCATAAATAATTCAGATAAAAACTTCTAGATTAAGTAATAATTGTATCAAAAAAGGACATGCATCAGGAAACACTGAAGTTAAACACAATAAGACTACCAAAAACACAGAGTGAACTAAACGAAACTTTATTTTAGATTATATAAATTTTATGACAGAAACGACACATAAATAACTGATTCTTTGGGTTCGAGTTTAATTATTTATTAGCCTATGTATTTTCTCACTGATGATATGCTTAAATAAAATGTGCTAATAAACACCATGTTTAGGTTCTTACACAAATTCTTATTTTTTTACAAATATTGTATAAATCTATGTTAAATATTCGTTATATTATTATTATTCAGAGGTAAATGTAACATTAAAACAGTACATAGACGTTAAGGATAAACTTGTCAGGTTTCAGATTATCACCAGAACAATACACCAGATCTTAAAAGTTCCTCTAGTATTATATATTTTTATCCTGTTATTTAATATTACTATTTTTTAGAATTTAGAGGAAAGATACTACAAGTATAAAATTCTAAAACGTTTTGGCAGACCCTACACATCTGTATGCTTGTGAAATACGGTGTAGACTCATTAAAAACCAGTAGGTAGCAAAAACTAGCCAGGTATTTGAGATGAAGGTTTTAAGAAGTATTTTTTTTTGTTTTACGTCTGACTGTTCTCCAATTTCTGCTAATGCAAACGGTGGATAATGATGATAATGAAAATGAGTGATGAAAAAATACCAGACCTAACCGGGAATCGAACCCGGGATCCCGGCGTAGAAGTAGAACTAATAGATGTTCACACCCGGACCAGATTCCGAATGTCAGAATTAGGAAGGAACTGAGAGTTCCAGCCATGTGCCATAGAATTAGTGGATATAGACGTAATTATAGAGGTGTAAGCATATGGTGGGGTGAGTTCCGATAGGTTTCCTGTGATGGCAGATCAGTACCTACAAGCCAGATGGCACGTAAGATATTGGTAGACCTCTCAAAAGATGGGTATCCAAACAGGTCGAAACCTAATTCTTGAAGGAAGAAGAAGAAATATAATATTGTCTTTTGCATCTGAATCTAGAATTAATGTTGAACATAGTAAGTCTTAGTGAGTAAATTAAGATTCAGCCGTGATATCACTTAATAATACACGTATCTGTAAATATAGTATAATATTGAAATGAATTTATAAATCGACCGCCTCCGTGGCTTAGTGATTAGCACCCTTGCCTACAAAGCGAAAGGTCCCGCGGTCGATTCCCCGCTAGGGTCTGGAAATTTTAATACGTTAAAACTCATCGCTACAGTACTAAAACCGACAGTAGTCACTAATGACCAAGCTGTCGATGCGACACCTTAAATAAACTAAAAAGAAATTATAAATTAATAAATTATAAAATAATTTATAATTTTACGTAATGTTTATATCATTTCTTCTTAGTATTTTTTTAAATAACTGTACCTAAATATTAACGATATGAACACGTAGGTACTCAAAGTCTGTGATCCCACATCTTAAAATGAACCCGCGCAATTAGTAAATCGAGTCATTAGCTTTTACAATCAATTGAAAATGTCCGTAATGGTTATGAAAATGAAAAAAGACAATGGGTACATTGTTGATTGGTTATTATACCAACCCTTAATACTCAAACTTCTTCCGATTATTTTATTTATACAGATAAACTTTTACGTTAAAGAAAGCTTGTACCTGTATTCCTGAAATTAAAATTCCCTACCGCCCGTTAATTTTATTAAATATATACGGAATTGTGCAGCTCATTGTAATTAAACATAAAGAAATAAAGCCACTGTTATTAAACATAAAGAGAAAAAAATTCTTGCCACTAAAATTTCTCTTTTATTTCGGTCAGAGATTGTAATAGGTATTTAAATATTAGTAATTATTAGATATACTAATTATTAGTAATACATATGTGTTGGTTTCTGAATAAAAAGTTTACACAGAAAAAATTAGATATATTTTATAGAAATTATTTTGGAATTGAACGTACTAGGCCTATAGAAGTATGAATATACCAAAGGTAAAAAAAGCAGCTTGATATATATTTTATAGTTTTAACTAGATTTAAAGTGGATTCATAAAATTGATTTAATAGATGCAGGGTCTACTGATGAAGTAATCAAGTACGCCTATAAAAAGAACGCTTTTGCAGCATTTTCATACCGATAAAAGCTCGTACGTAGACAATCAAAGCACAGGTCGATCACAAAGGTCGGTTGGGATAAGCCTCTTATGTTCTCCACGTAACTGGCTTGATGAAATTTCTCGCCGAATGACTCGACGCACGGTGAATCAGGGGATCCTACGAGTAAGTTCCTCAACCCCCAGAGCACAACCACTCGAACGCATATAGCGATCCCTCAATGAAAACCAATTTATTTCAGAAACAGAATTAAAAACCTGTCCTACTCAGTTTATTCATTCATCCATCCACTGGCAAAGGTATCTTCAATTCCCTTTGCAGATATTTCCCCGGTCACAAAAAAAATCATTCCCGGTAATCTGCAGCTCCAATATTCCCCTCAGTGATCATATTCTTATCAAATTCTCACATATTTTATTGGAAATAACTTATCGTAACTTTGTTAATATTCACGCAGCTAAATATACTAACACCTAAATACTTGTGAAAAATTGTAACTTATGTGACTGCTACAAATATTTTAACACAGGCCTACTTCTGTTAATTTTGACATGTAAAAATTTCGTAGTATAAGTTTTTTTAAAATTACTAATAAATATGTGTACGTTGCAATCTGTTCAATTCAGAACAATAAGCAACCCCATGACCCAATGAGATGAGGATGAAGTGTATGACATGTAAATGAGGTGTAGTCTTGTACAGACTCAGGCCGACCATTCCTGAGAGAGTATGGTTAATTGAACCCCAACCATCAAAGTACACCGGTAACCACTGTCTAGCATTCAAATCCGTATAAAAGTAACTACCTTTACTAAGATTTGAACCAGGAACCTTCGTCTCCGAAAATCAGCTGGTAAACAGCTGATTTTGGCGACGAATTTACCTCTAGACCAACCCGGTGGGTTAGTATAGTATAAGTAGTAGTATAAGTAACGTATAACATAACGAAGATTAGAACGAATGAATTTTCCTTGACTTTAAATTTCTGTTATGAAAAACAGTTTATTTAAGCTCGGATAATGTTCTTACAAAATGTAGGTCTACACACCCAATGATAGTGCAGTAGTTTAAGTACAAGTAGTATAAGTAGTCAACTCAACAATTTCATTACCTATTTCTTGTTTTTGTCTGACTGAAACAATACCGATTTTCTTCGACTTTTTTTTTTAGTTTATTGTGGTATCAACATCTTGGTTATTAACGTCTACTTTAAGTTATGGGAAAATTGGTTTGAACATGTGTAATGAGTTCCATCCCTATGCGGTAATCGAACCGGGATCTTCCGCTTTGTAGTCAAATACGATGACCACTTCGCCAAGGAGGTGGCCTTCTTTATTTTTTATTTCGAACATCTTTATAAAATAAATTTGGTTGTACAACCAAATTACAATATATTTACACAAATTGTAATATAATTGAAATACAAATAATTGAATATACACGGTGTTTTTTAAATGTATGACCAACGCTTTCTTAGCGAGTTACGGCTGACAAAATATTTTGCCCAGAATAGAGTTACCCCGGTCATATGAGACCATACCGCAATTTTTAAGGTTTTAATTAAGAGGCAAATGTAATGGTTTTTAACTTGAAAAATTCAATAAAACAGGTCCCGGACTATATCTCTCATAATTATTACCAGTTAATAATAACCCTACATCTCTACGTCTCTGTGTGCCTCTAACTTTTTTTAGTTCATTTAAAGTTGCATTAGCAGCTTGGTTATTAGCAACTGCGGCGGGTTATGTAACTGGAACAGTACGTTTGGACTTGTAATAATTTCCAGTTCCTAAGCAAAAATCGAACCTGAAAGCTCTACTCTGTAGGCTAGAGCACTAACCACTACGCTATGGAGGCGTTTAACGTGAAACAGTTTTATATGGGCAGTTAATTAAAATTTTTAATGATTGCTTTTAAATTAGTTTCTTATTTAAAACAAGACACGACAATAAATTTTCAAAAATTTTATTTTGATAGTGTTACAATTACAATCTTCATTATGGAGTTGTTAGTTCATTCTAAATTTATCATTTTTACAAACATTAATATTCAAATTAGTTGGAAAGTATAAATTACTTTTAACATAACAAAGATTAGAACGAATGAATTTTTCTTGACTTTAAATTTCTGTTATAAATAACAGTTTAGTTAAGCTAGGATAATGTTCTTACAAAATGTACACACCCAATGATAGTGTAGGTGTTTATACAACGCCAGTACTAACATGTTTTTTGCCTATCAAAATGCAAGGCAAGTAAACTTATTCAACACAAAAAGTGAAAAATAATTTTATAAAAGAAATGATTAAGCTTACATTTTAAAATTACAAAATAATTAGGATTTTATAAAATGTTATCCAGCAATATCCTATTAATTATTTACTTACTATTAAAAATAAAATAAAATTCTGTAGATATGTTCCTGTCTGGTGTTCATAAAAATACGTATTACGCGTTCACTTTGAAAGTAAGCAATTACTAACTAGAAATATAACATACTTTCCTTGCTGAAAGTTTTCGATCAAAACTGCTGAACGAATTTTCTCTTTTTAGATATTACTCGGTCTACGGGGAGTCTTGAACTATTCTTAATAAATTAGGAAATACTTCAACGCAAAATTTAAATAAAGAAAAGGTTTTCGCTCGCA
Organism: Catonia carolina; assembly: GCA_035578175.1. NCBI lineage: Eukaryota > Metazoa > Arthropoda > Insecta > Hemiptera > Achilidae > Catonia > Catonia carolina. The sequence continues at coordinate 143,825,954 of JAQMRL010000001.1, read as the reverse complement.
AGGTAATACAGTAGAGTATTTACAACTAATGACATCATAGATAACACTTCTGTCAATATAAAGTTGGGTAACAATTTTTGAAAGTTCACAAGATTGGCATAAAAATACCATTCATTTTTTCACTTTTCTCTTATTGTATTCACAACAATAATGTACTTAAACTAGTGAATGAGATGTAAATCAAAAGAAGAACATATGACTTAGTGGATTGGAGAAGAAACACACTTAGCAGTAGGTCTCGGAAGGGACTTTAATATTTGACTTAAATTAAAAGTGATTATTAAAAAAATATAGATGTATTTAATGTTTACAAAAAGAAACTAATGCTTATTGAAATCTCTGATCCAGGAACGTTGCGAACGTCGAGATTAATTACCTGGTAGGTTCTTGGATAGAAAGATATATGTTAAAGTCGGTTAGGTTTGTGTAATTGCCTCTACTTGAGAAGTCTGTTCAGTTATAGGAAAGTGACATTTACATAATATTCGTAGATCATTGTATGTAAGATTACGTTGTTTGTATAAAAGGGAACGTCGAAAACTTTTCCTAATATTTTAGACTGAAATTTAATTTGTAAGGTTTCACCCAGCCATATAATTGGCTGGCACACATAGAGGTAGGTTTTAGAAATTACTTATGAACTGTTAATATTTGGTAGTAAGCAATTTAGATCGTCGTGTAAGTTAGGTCAGCCTACTTTGTTCCCTACGAGGAATCTATTCTTCTGTTTTTTTCACAGTGGGCAGCTTCCTCCAACAAAGTTCGCAACCTTGAATTACACCTAGACAGAAAATTGGCTCACGTAACTACCTACCAAGCTAAAATTTTTGAAACACGTACTTTTTCAAAAGTACGATTAATTTTGTTGGAAGTAAACAATTACTGCACATAATGAAATCGATTCTTTTTTACCATGTACAGACCTTTAAAGATAAAATTTACGAATGAGTGAATCAGAATTGTAAATAGGATCGTAAATAATCCTCAGATAGAACACTTTTTGAATGAGTTTATATACTTATTTTTACAGTGATATTGGTTGCATTATGCTCTCTGTATAATAATGTGTTGCTTATCTGGGATCTATTATTATTTTTCACAAAAACTTGAGACTGAAAACAACCTTTATCTTAAATATTAAGACTACGCCTTTATCAGATTTATTTCTATTATGACTACAATATTTTGTATTATTAAATTACATTTTTAAAGTTTAAAATTATAGGGACAATGCTATCTAATATATGAATGCGAACACTTTAAGTTAAATCGAAAATAAAAGAAAAAGGGCGACATTTGAAATGAATTGAAGTTCTATATTTTAAGTTAATGATTATGAATTGTCATGGTGTTATCAGTTAAAGACGATTTACGATTCTCTTACAAATTACATTGGAAAGATCCGAACGATTTTAAACAAAGGAGAAAAACAAACTACTCCTAAAACAAATGATCGTGTAGAGTCAGAAAGAATGATTGCTTAATTGGCTAGAACCCAACTCAAAGATAGCGCATCTAGTTTATATGATCTAACCGTCATCAATTTAACCGTCATCATGGATTCAAGAATATAATGTCTAATTAGTTAATAATACATTAGAAATATTATTCATTATGACAGAGCCAGATGATTTAAAAAATAGTCTATTATTGACTGGAAGTCGATTACTTTATTATATTTAATACACTCTAAATAAATCAGAGAACGTTTACTCGGAGTTTTTACTACAGAGACGTTTTAAGGTACAAAATGTCTTTAAATTAGAATTCATTAATTATTTGTTAATTTGGTAAGAACCTTTGCAACTTCATTGTTTATATCCCTCTTTACAAGATATAAAATAAACTAGGCTTATTTTTGCTTTATCTTGGCTATGTGAATATGGAAGGAAAGTATTGTTTTCATGTCGATTTTTCGAAATCGAATTTACACCGGATATACACGTTTTCAGACCCCCTGAACCCAAAAAACATGTTTTTAGCGATTGGTCTGTATGTGTGTGTGTGAACAACATATCTAGAGAACATCAGAGAGTCTCATTAGAGAGCATCGTACGAATTTGAAACTTAAAACTTAAGTTAAGTACCATTAGAGGATCCGACACGAACATTTTCATCAAAATCGGTTAACCGGAAGTAGTAGTTTATTCATGTTATTTTTCATTTTTTGTGATTTTCTCAAAAAGAACTCCTACAATTTTTTTAAAAATCGCCTCATTCACTACATTTTTTATGCTCTACAAGATAGGGTAGGCGTCATGTCTGCTGAAATTCTTGGGGAGGCTGTGCTATCGTAGAAAAAAATGGGTTTTTTAAGATTACGGCCTTAATATGTATTTTAGCGTAAAAGTGTATAGTTGTAGACAATTTACAATCAAAAATCTACAACTTTTATTTCAAACATTTCTTTGTAAACGCTTAGTTCAGCGTTAATTTTTTCTGTTTTTTTTCATGAAAATCTGTAAAAACTTGATTTTTTAAGTTTTCCGCTGTAGTATGCATTTAATGACTAAAGTGTAATAATCTAATTCATAGGAAAATAACAGATCTACAACTTTTATTTTAACAATTTTTCTGTACAGAACTAGTTTAGCGGAAAGGAATGATTTTCTCTATTAATCCTAACTAAGGTTAGTTTTAATTTCGCATCATTTACTCATGATTAAAATACGGTTATGATTTTTAGATTATTTATTTTGTTTATTTCTAATGTTTTATTGCTAATGCTAGGTTATATTGTTCATTTATTTTGCAGTTAACTTATTTTTTAATAATATTCAGCGAATTTTAAAAAACCTAGGCCTTCGTAAACACTAATAACCTTATATAAAAATTGAAATCATGTTTCTTCTTGTGTATAAATCTATTATACAACTGAAATATATGTTTCTGATCACGATTTTTCTTTTACCATGAACGATGGAAAGTAACAACTTGCTCATTTTCTTAGTCAAAACGAAAACGAACAGAATTTAACATCAATTCTGCTTTTTGTATAAATTACACGGTCATATTTTTGCTAAATACTGTAACTACCACAAACAAGACAACTTAAACGTAAGGAAAATGTAAAGTATTTCTTGAAACGAGTGTTTTTTTCCTTTGTTCGGATTGCATCTAAGTAGAAGTTCAAAGAAAAGGTCGATAGAGTACACCACGCTCATTTAGTGTCGGTTAGTTACAACTTATAGTACCTAACCTAATTTTAGGGATACTGAGCAAAAGTATTTTACAAACCTGAAGTAATTTTACTGCCAGGTTAATTAACTGGTTTTATAAATAAACCATACCTAAATACTCTTTCCTAAACGATGTTAAATCAACCAAATTATCTTACAAATAGAAGACAATTATCTTTTAAGAATTTCCTCTTAGTTAATCTATGAAAGTTAATCTGTTTGTTCTTCGTGTAATCCGACGCAAATAAGGTATCTCCTTTTTAAATTAATTACATCCAGCAATCTATATTAAATAGTTAGGGTCAACTCTATTTCTCTCTATTAGTTATAACTTTTTTATTTTTTACACAATATTATAAACTTGATCGATTTGATAGTTGTTAGTTAGGTACGCCTTTGTTAAATTGAAGGTCTTAATTAAATGCAATTTCAAGGAATAGTTATACAAATTTTAACACAGAACAGAGTTTAAAATTGTCCTTACTCTAAAATTGTCAAATATTATAATTAAAAATATTAATATTATAATTGCATAAAATGTTAAAAGAAAAGAATTCAATTAATTTTTGAAATTTTTATTGAGTGATGATGCCTATACAAGCCTTGGATTATGCGTAAGTAATACTATGAGACGATATACAGATGAAAAAACGCCAGACCTGACCGGGGGTTGAACCCACAACCCGCAACTATCCTGGCATAGAATAATAATAATAGTTTGCAGCTCTCAAAATATTCTACTAGTGCTCCAACTTTTTGAAATTTCATACTTTTTGCAATCAATAAGGCTAGTAACTGAAACCCTATCAATAATAGCCTAAGCAATGAGAAATGAAAACTGAAATTTTTATAATTGGTCGATTCGGTTTCATGTATGAAAATATCTTCTTCTCTTCTTCTGCCTTTCAAGAACTAGGCATCTCTACCAGTTCCGAACCTCTAAATCTGCCCATCTCTTTCTCGGGCGTCCTCGTTCTCTCCTGCCCTCCGGTCTAGTATCTGCTTAGGTATCCTATCCTCCCTCATTCTGTTCACATGCTCTAACCACTGCATTCTGTTCTGAGATACCTTATAGTTTCTAGAGAAGATGTTGAGTTTTTCTTATCTTGTATTCCTGTAAAGATCTTTTCTACTACACCAAAACGTCTGTTGAAGAAATTTTATTTCAGATGCTTGCAATCTACTCTCCTCTCGCTTTGATAGCAACCAAGCTACACTGCCATTGAGTAGGGTCGGCACTGCTATTGTTTTATAAAATCTCTTCTTGTGTTTTTGCTGGTGCTATTTTTTAAGGTGCGATGGATAGTTCCGCATATTTGCTGAAATTGGTGCATTTTATTGTAAGCATCTTTATCCTGTTGGTATGTAATGTTGCAACCTAGATACTGAAAGTGGGATATCTGAAGTGGAAGACAGTCAACGCCTCCAAAGGTGGATATAGAAGACATTTCTAACGGCAGAGGAGGGGGAAGAGCCTAGAGCGGCATCTCAAAGGAACTGTCCTGCAGGCTCATATGCTGCGATGTGGCTATCCCACTAATGAGCTTAATCTGCGCAGCGCTTGTAACGCGGCCAGAGGATTCTCTTAACAACTGACAAACCTCATGAATCCTCGGATGAAAATATTTATATGAAAGAATGTTAGTATATTAAACTGTTTTATAATATATTGTCGCTGACAAATAAGTCACCTTTAACTCGTACTCCAGAAAATACCAATGAAGATTAATTACGTAATTTAACTATATTGTAATCTTCACAAATATTGATTAGGATGATTTCACAAGTGTTGCTGATAAGCAGAAAACCTATTTACATTTTATGCGTAATATTCTGAAGTTGGTCTTAACTGAGTTGAGAATTTACTTATATAATGTGAAATACATTAATGGATGAAGAAAGGAAAAGTAGAAGAGCCGTGAGAGCAGAAGTCAGCAGTTGGATAAAATTTTTATTCAAGAAGTTAAGCTCGGCTCGTGACTATTGTGAAGTGTATAAAGCAACCAGACTAAAGGTAGAAGGAGAGAAGAATGGTTTTTAGTTCCCTATGGGAATTATCCTGTAAGCTCAGTCCCAAAATTAAGACTCAAGGGAAATAAAAAATATATAATAAAGAATAGATGCAATTTTCGTTGCTTATGATACACTCATCATAAAGAAATATGGAAAAAATACCATGTCAAGATAATAGATCATTCACAATGTTAATTTTTACTTTCTCTTGCCTATATGAATATATAGTGGGTTCAGACCCACTGAACCTCCCCAAAAAACAAGTTATTAGCGATTAGTGTGTGAACAAAATATTTCAAGAACGGAACATCGTCCGAAGTTGAAACTTAAAAACTTAAGTTAGGTACTACTACTAGAGGACCCAACACGAACATTTTCATCAAAATCGGTCAACTGGAATTAGTAGTTTATTGGTGTCATTTTTCACTTTTTGAGATTTTTTCAAAAACGGCTCCCACAGTTTTTTAAAAAATCGTCTCATTACTACATTTTTTATGTTCTACAAGATAGGGTAGACGCCATGTTGCTGAAATTCTTGTAGAGGCTGTTGTCTCGCCGAAAAAAATGTTATTTTTTTAAGATTGTAGCCTTAAAATGCATTTTAGGGCAAAAGTGTAAAATTAAAGTTGTAGACAATTTAAAAAACTACAACTTTTATTTCAAGCATTTCTTTGTATAACTGCTTAGTTTAGCAGTAATTAGTGATTTTCTGTTTTCTTCATGAAAATCTGCAAAAGATGTATTTTTTTAAGATTTCGGTCTTAGTATGCATTTTACGAAAAAAACTATATAACCATATTTATAGGAAATTAACAGATCTACAACTTTAATTTTGAGCATTTTCTCTACAGAGCTTAGTTTAGCGTGAAAGAGTGATTTTCCGTACTATGAAGCCGAACTGAGGTTGATTTTCATTTTGCATCATCCACTCATGATTAAAATAAGGTTATTTTTTTGAGGTTCGTTTTTTGTTTATTTTTTATGTGTTATTACTAATATTAGGTTATATGGTTAATTATTTGCATTGCCAAGAGAAAGTCGGTGAGTGTTTCACACCAGATTTTGTACCAATGATTAATATTATTAAAGGAGACGTTTATAACGTATATGTTTCTTTGTTTTTTTAAGGCCGGCTGTTTTAACAATATTGCTAATGAAGAAGTAGAGGTGAATGATTAAAACGAGTAGTGAAAAATTGCCGAAACTAAACAGGAAACGAACCAGTGACAAGTAAGTTGTACACTTGTAGTAGTACATCTGAGGGTAATTCTTATGTATCGATTTATCAAAGTTATTTATTTGACATTTTATTGTGTAAATTTTCCATCGATTCTTCGGTTATCCTACTAGCTTTCTAAAATTTAGAAATTATTTCCCTCTAAAAAGGCGGTGGTGGAGGAGTGGTGTTTGATTAATTTTTGTAGTCAACTAATGTTCGATACGGTATTTAGTTCTGATAATATTCCTGTTTATCATGTAATTTAATACCACTACAGTGTCAGAAATAGTACTATGATAGTCTACTATCATAGTACTATTTTTTACATGTATCTTAATAATTCGCAAAATTCTTTGTTACTATACGAACAAACCACCAGTTACCAAACAAACGATAAGATGTAAACATATAAGTACTAAACAAAGAATATTTTTATTTATAAACAGCAGTGCTTATATAGACTTATACGTGAATGTATTTACTAGATCCCAGGAAACAGCTGTGGGGCGTGTGGGACGTACGCACGGCAAGGTGTGTTTACACCTGCCTTCAACACTGTTGACTTTTCAGCTGTCCCATATCATACGTTAACCCCCTATATCATTAATGGTAACGTTGTTTAGTCTACTGTAAGACGTAAATTTCCCTGAAGAATGGCAAAATTAGAAAACTAGCAATAGTAATGTTCTGTGTACATCAGAACAAGTAGGCTACTTTGTATTCCGTCTGTAAGTCTATTTTTGCAAGAATAAATCACTAAATAAATCTTGTCTTCACTACAAGTATTTTGTTTTCTCTCAACAGAATTTTGTGTGTATAGGTGTATATTATAAATTAATATGTATTTATTATAACATAGTTAGTTAGTTATTATAGCATATATTATATTATTTGTAAATATATTGTTTATATAGTGCAAAACATAAAGGCATAAAGTTTGCTAATTATATTGAAAGGCTTAATATCTTGATAACAGCTTATTAGATTCATGACATCAATTGATTCTTTGTGCACAGTCTAAGCAATATATGCAGTGATTGAACGGTCCTGATATTTTATCTTCTTAGAGTAAGTTTATGGTCACAACTGCTAGACCTAATCATGAATCGAATACGGGAACACCAGCTTAACAACCGAAGCATCAATTCAGGTAGTGGGTTGATCAAATATTTTGTTTTATTCCAAAGAAAACAAAGTGCGTTGTATCGTCATTTGTGGTAATTAAAAAATCTGCTGTGAAACACTCACGCGATCTTGCCAAAGCAAATAATGAACAATATAACCTAGCATTAGTAATAATACATTCAAAGTAAACAAAAAACTGACCTTAAAAAACATAATCTTATTTTAATCATGAGTGAATGATGCAAAATGAAAATCAACCTTATTTTAGATAAATAACATGGAAAATCACTCATTCACGCTAAACTTGGTTCTGTAGAGAAAAATGCTTAAAATGAAAGTAGTTGATCTTTTACTTTTCTATGAAATTTTTTTACGTACACTTTTGACATAAAAGCATACTAAGGCCGAAATCTCGAAAATTCCATTTTTTCATAGATTTTCATGACAAAAAACAGAAAATCACAAATTATCATCGGACTAAGAGTTATAAAAAATATTAAAAGAAAAGCTGTAGATTTTTAAATTTTCTACAATTTTTATTGTATACATTTTTGTGCTAAAATGTATATTAAGGCCGCAATCGTATAAATACATTCTTTTTATACAAGAGCACAGCCTCCCCAAGAATTCAGCAGACCATGCGCCTATCCTATTTTGTAGAACATATAAAATATAGTATGTGAGGTGACTTTTAAAAAATCGTAGGAGCCGTTTTTGGAAAATCGCAAAAAATTGAAAAATAACACGAATAAACTACTACTTCCGGTTGACCGATTTTGATAAAAATGTTCGTGTCGGTTCCGGTAGTAGTATCTAATTTAAGTTTCAAGTTTCAAGATCGTACGATGTTCCGTTCTTGAGATATTCTGTTCACACACACGCGCGCGCGCACGCACACGCAGACCAATCGCTAAAAACATTTTTTTTTGGGTTTAACGGACTGAAAACATGTATATTCGGTGAAAACTCGATTTCGAAAAATCGACATGAAACAATAGTTCTTTCCTTCATATACGAGTATATTCATATAGGCATGAGAAAGTAAAACTAAATATTTCAATTGAATTCTTGCAGCAAAAAAGAACGTTTTTTAATACTTTTATTCAACTTCTTTTGTTTTATGCATGGCTTTTCTAAGATTACAAACAGGTGCGTGGAAGAATGTTTGTGCTTAAGTTTATACAGCAATTTTCCAGCTCCTTAAGTTGTTAATTCTTTTACCAATTTTCGTTACGGAGTCTAAACGTACGGTCATATATATTACATTTTAATGTGTAATCATTTTATACACCAGCTCAAAAAAGGAAAAAAGGAGTTGTAAACAAGAACCATAACGGTGTAGCTTGATATCTTGAAACCCTGAAAAGAATTACTTGGACTCCTAATTATATTATTAAATACTAATCTACAAAACAGTTTTAACAACTAATTACGATTTAATTATTAGCCTACTCACCAAATTCTTAACTTGTGCCCAATAATATACAGCATCTGAAAACAAAATTGAAGTTACGGTGACTAGAATTTTTAACCATATCATTCAAATAAAATGAAACATTTTCCCAGATTTTCAATTTTATAAAAAAAATATTATAGCTCTAACTGAAAACTTATTTTTAGTCACTATTAAATTTAGCAATTAGTAAATGCGACAAAGATATAACTAATATAAAAAAAATCTAATGAGAATATAACAGTATAAGATTTGATTTGTATAAGACAGCATTTGACAATATCGACTGAAGTAAAATGTTGAAAACTTTGAAAAGGCTAGGAATTAAATACAAAGAAAGGAAAGTAATCTACGATCTGTATAAAAAAAATCGAACGGCTGTTTTGAGAATTGAGGGGTACGAACGGAAGAGATCATGAGAAAGTATTACTTCATGAAAAATAATAATAACAAAACGAAACTGTTGTGCAGCAGCAAGAGTGGTTTAGAAGAAATGGGAAATTTAAAAGTAGGCAACGAAAACATACAGTAAGTTGGGGATTTCTGCTATCTAGGGAGTAAAATAATAAAGAATGGTAGAAGCACAAATGATATCAAAAGTAGAATTGCTCAATCTAGAACAGCCTTTGAAATGAAAAACAGCTTACTGACTGCAAACCTTGGCTTAAAGATTAGAAAAAAGTTCTTAAAACACTATGTTTGGAGTGTAGCATTATAAGGGAGTAAACGTGGGTGATAGGGGCTGTAGAAAAGAAGAGCATAGAAGATTTTGAAATGGGGTGTTATAGGAAAATATTAAAGATTAGGTGGGTGGACAAAATAAGTAATTTAGAAGTTCTTAGACGGGTGGATGGAAAAAGAAGTTTATGGAAACATCTTACCAGAAGAAGGGATAGGCTAGCGGGGTATATCTTATGACATCCAGGTATTGGTCTATTAATAATGGAGGGTAATATTGAAGGAGTGAATTGTACAGGGTGGCAAAGGTTAGAATATTTAAAGCAAATTACAAAAGATGTAGAGTGTTGCAGGTATGTAGATATGAAACGACTTGCGCAAGATCGAACAGCTTGGAGAGCTGTATCAAACCAGTCGAGAGACTGATGATAAAAAAAGATGAAGAGTTAAACGTAGTTGTTATGAGGTCTTTACACAGAAACCGTGTTAATTGAAGTTAGGTTTGGAGAGAAATTTTAATCCACTACAAACAAAAGAAACTACTCCAATTTTGTTTGCCTCAACTTTGTTGGTCTATTCATACGATGGAACAGTTAAGTACTGTCCATAAATGTAGCGAAATTTAGTCAGAGAGTACCCACTTACAAATTACACGAACTGTTTAACATAGACCATAAACGTCACAAATGTCTTAAATTTATTTTCAGATACTTAGTAAATAATCCCTTAAAGAACACAACATTAAAAAATAATTTAATTGTTAGAAAAAGAAACAGATTTAAAAAATTTAGGGTTAATAAATTTTTGTAATTATAAACTTAGTTATTGCAATTATTATACCATAACTATCAATATCTAACAAGTACTTCAGAATTACTAATGTAATAGTTCCACCTTCATGCAATAAATTAGACTATTATTTGTGTATTTGGCTGTAACTATAATATGGATCGAAGAACTGTGTTAAGGTTGTGAAATTATTTAGCTGTCATTCTCAAACTTCTTTTTTAAAATAGCAAAAATATTTCAAATACCAAGTGACAGGATTTTATAATACATCATATTAGGTCATAGTTATAATTAGATCATTTTAAAAAATTATAAGGGTTAAAAAGACTTAATAATGGGTTAAAAATACTTTGTGTGGCCTTGGACATAGCAATAGTAAAAAGTGGCTTCAATATATCATAGCGATAGTAAAGTACGACAGTGGTTTGGTTAGACAATATCCTGTCCAAAATAAATTTTCCTTTGTTTTGACGAATAAGATTGAAATGTTCTGAATAACTATAAGACATCACATGAGATCCAAAGAACGGAATAAAGATAAACTCTCTTGCTTTCACAGAGAACCTAGCAATCGTTTTAGGGAGACGGAAATAGCCATAGAACAAACCAACGTGTTAAAAGAACAAGCAGAAAAAGCAGGCTACAGATTTCATAAAAGAAACTAAATAGGTACATAAAAATTATCAGAACAGTCTTGCGTCACAATGCGGACAAATTGGAAAAGTTGATAGCTTCAAGTACCTCAGGAAGATAATACGTTAAAAAAACCAGCGAAAAACAGTAGACGAGGTAAGTTGGATGGTGGACTCCGAGGAACTCTCCACTCGTATAAGAAGAAAGTAGTCTGAATACAACCCAAGCTTAGGTATTTATACTGTAATAATACCTGTGTGTCTCTAAGCAAGTGAAAGAATGACCGGAAATGTTGGTCTGAGAGAAGCAGAGAAATTTGAGAGAGTGATCCTCTGCAAGATAATGGGTCTGAAGATAGTGCACGGACAATTTATAGGTAACGAGGTCGAGAAGACTGTATAAGGAAAATGAACGATTAATAAAAACGGTTAGAAAAAATAGACTAAAATTTTACGGACACCTGTATATAATAAAATGGTTAAAAACCGATTGACAATACAAACTTTTACATGTATATTCATGGGAGGGTTTACAGCCCCAGCTGTATCTCGCTTCCTAAGCACCACCTCTCTCTGTCTCGCCAGTCCCCTTCGGAGAGCCGCCGCTAAGACATTGCCTCCTGCATACATCCTACCTTGTCACTTCCGGCCTACCCTTCCTTCTTCTACCGGCTGGCGTGCACTCCCGTACCTTCTTTGGCCACCTATCATCTTACATCCTCTGCAAATGGCCAAACCATTTTAACTGCTTCCGGGATATGGTATCCATGATATTTTCTTGAACACCGATTCTTCTTCTAATTTCAGAATTCGGAATTAGATCGATCCGCAAACTTTTATGACACTAAAAAATATACAAAAGGTATCGGATAAATGGTTTAAAGAAGTCAGAAATAATAATGAGAAAACCGAGAAAACATAATGAATCGAACCGAACTTAGACATCCGACAAGACTTTAAGGGCTTCCATTAAGAGCAAGATCAAAATACCGGGTGGACAGAATAAGAGAGAAAAGGCTACAATGAACGAATGCTGAGAATGTGGGCAACTAAAAGAGCTTCCAAAAACATCTCACCTCACGTGGTATAACATTTCCCCAATACGGAAAAAGTGTTATTTAGTTTAATAGCTTGTTAATATAGTTGCAAGTTTACTTGTACCTCAAAAACTGCTTAGTTAAAAAATGTTTTTGTTTTGTTCATTTATTTTTCAGAACGTAATAATTGGTCATTTACCTCTTTATGTAAAGCCTAAAACTGTTAATCCAAAAATTGTATAATAATTGTTTCTGATGGATTGAGATTTGTTTTTTTATAAAATCGTTCATATCATGCAGTGACACGAAGGATGCGTACAATTAAACTGTATTTTCTAATTTATTTATTATTTTTATGGCCATTAGACGACTAAACAATTAAATAAATTTTATTGCATATTTTTATTGAACTGACGTAATTGTCATAGTATGTATAAATCTTTACTTCAAAATAAGCGTAAAAGCATTTTCATGTAAAAAAGTTTTACTTGACGAAGAAAAATATATAAATTATTTAAACATTAAATTTGTAAAATGAGTTCAAATAAATTGATATTCAACTTTTATACAGGATTACGGTGCAACAGATTTATTTTAATAGTTTTGTGGTGTCGGTAATTACGTTCATAAAAATTCTAGCTATTTAATTTAATATTTAGTATAAATTCTGGACCAAATAATAATTATATGATTCATTATATGTAACAATAATACGAAATGAAAAATACATTTTGTGGTAATAATAATAATAATAATGCATTTGCACCAATAATCAAGTTAAAATCCGTTATCAATTTAATTCCTCCTAAGCCTCGACAATAATTTTAATGTCTTCTGATATTCCGTTAAATTGACTCGTATTTTCAAAATATTTGTTTTGTAAATTTTATTACAAACATATAAGATAATGCAATATTTTTATACTCGAGATACAATCTTCTTTTAACTGAATAGGATCTAGTTTGCGAAATATTTTATTATACCCAAATACAAAAATACTATTAAAATTTGTATAGTTAATAGTACTTAATGACATGATAAAATGCACCAAATAATTTTGTCAACTAACTTGTAGAAATTATTAAAACTTATTCACTGTTACATTTGTAGTACAGAATGTGAAAAACTCCCATCAGTTCAGTTATAAGCAAGATATTAACGATACATTGATATGTGGTATAGGACATACATATTGTGACACTTATCGCTAAGGTCCATTCCGGGTTCTGGGTAAAATAAATAATTAAAAACTATCCTTTAAAATTACAAGTAATTATTACGAACTAAAAATTGAAATTAATAATGTGTCTTACATCTTACGAGTAAATTAAAATTACTACTGTCACCACCACACCTTCTAATTAATCATTTACTGTGTTGCCGGCCTTCAATACTTCTTCCGGCCTTTGTCGGCGCACCGACAAACCTATCGGCTCCACACCGACAGAGGCCTTTGTCATCAAGGCCGAGCCAGTAGCCGCCGTCTACCACAGCGCTCTCGGCAACTATATAAAGAGCGCTGCTCTGAGCCGAGCGATTCAATTCCGATCAAGACACCAAGGGACTCACTTCGAACCAGTCAGCAGACAAGACGTCCACCACGGCACACGGCTGCCGGACTCCAGCGAAGACTAATCGACGACCCCGCAAGAGAGAAGATGATGCTTTCGCTCGCCGACCCGTCACCGTAAGCCGTCGACCGGACCGTCATCGCCCGCTGACGCGAGCGATGCCCACAGTGGTCCCTCGACCGAGCCTTACGCCCACCGGATCCGATGAAGCAGCTATCGACGCACTACTGCGAGGGAAGAAGATGACATCTCCACTAAACGACGACACGCCGTGTCGCCCAGCGCCTCCGACCGCTACAACGACTACGACCGATGCCTCTCCAAGACGACCACCGCTTAAACGGCCCTTTTCAGGGCCACTAAACAAATAAGGTTTGCCACTTAAAAAAGTAGTAATTGTAGTGTCGCCATCCGGTGACACTACAATTACTACTTTTCATAGACGTAACTCTGTTAACTTACGCGGTATACACTCGTCAATGACAGATCAAAGACTAAACTAACAACCAAACACGGCGGCTACTTATGTACATATAAAAATCTCGAAAGGACAGAGATTTTTGATATAATAATAAAAAAACAATCAAATTGAGGATTACAATAAGACAATTATCTAAATAGGTACAGCGACCCTCAGGTAGGTCGCCGTCTCAACAATAGGCCTAACTATACAATACCTAACCATTTGTACACTATATTTCTAACTACTTCTTGAAATAATTTAAAGTCAATTACGGATAATTTGGGCACATCGGGACCGGAGAATTTTGGCCCAATTAAACGGCTCGCCCTAATAAACGAATTAGTAAAATGTGGCGTATACGATACTGTATTTTGTTAAATGTATCACGCACCTAAATTTTACAAGTAAGTTCTATATATATAGTTATATGTATATAATATATAGTATATATATATATAGTATATATGTAGTTCTATATACACACAAAACAAATAAAAGGGTATCAAAACAATGATTAACTTTTTAGCAAAACCTTTTGCCTTGGTTTTAAGCATTGGCACTAACACCTTGTGAAGTTACAGTGGCAAACAATTCATTCAACGCTTCTCACCAAGTGGATCCTTCCTATACGTTTTCTTTTCTGAGATGTTCCATGATCTTTTAACACCCACTCTTGGCGTATTTTCTTTTCTTGGCACACGATACAAGCTATCGTAATTTTTGGTACACCGGTTAGTTCCGAAAGTTTACGTTGGCTTAAGTTAGGTGGATACGTTTTTATCTTGTCGAGAAGCTTTATTTGTTCACACAGTCTTATCGTTACGTGGCATTTAACTCACAAATACGTTGATAGTAGCTTCTGTACTGTAAACCTACGCATAAAAATATCAACAAAATTAGTGCAACGAATGGGAATAAAAAAAGGGTACCTGCAGATAACAAAACAACCAGACTCGAGAAACAGTATGTTACATTACACTCATAAAATCACAAAAACCGATGAAAAGCATGGAATTATGGACGTTCTATGTACGTATGACAAGTGACAACTAACCATAAGTTGCAAGGAGGCTGGCTATACAGCAGTTTGTAAGGTTGGGGATTACTAGTGGATATGACTCACTGAAATTTGTGCAATGACGATTATGTAGCCTACACATTGTACTATAAAAACATCTCTATTATGACTGATGTGTGATTACTGTTGTTTATCTGTCGAAATTTTTACTACCTCTATCCTTTTTATTATCTTATCTTGCCGCTTAGAACCACGTGTTGTTCGTCGCTGGCCTGTAATGGTTTTAATAAAACATATATTGTACATACGTCAGATTGGCCTCAATAAGCGGCATTATGGACTGAATAAACGGAGTACTTATCAATGTAAAATCCCATACTGTTTTTTTTTTCATTTAAGAAGTGTCCCAAAAAACCGGCTGCCCAAATTAATGCGGCTGCAACCAGTGGACCAATTATCCGGAATCGACTGTAATAATATTATTATTTACTTTGTATTATGCACCAGCAGTGCTGTATGGAGCGAAAACGTGGGGGATGAATGAGAGGAATGGGAGTAGGTTACAGGCAGGGGAGATGAAGTTCGTAAGAGCAATAAAGGGTAGGACCAGGAGAGACAGAATAAAGAATACCGAGATTAGAGTGGAGCTAAATATGGAAGGTATGACGGTAAAGGAAAGAAAATGAAGTTAAGATGGTATGGCCATGTGAAGAGAATGGGGCAGGAAAGGTTGCCTAGAAGGATGGAAGAAGGAAGGGTGAATGGAACGAGATCAAGAGGAAGACCGAGAAAAAGATGGAAGAATGAAATTATGAGAAGTGTGGAGTGACGGGTAGACAACTGGTAACGAATTGGGGAGGAGAATGGTGGCCGGACAGAAGAAAATGGAGAGGCTAGGTGTACACCCAGACCCGGCGATAGCTGGAACGGGCACTGGATATACTGTATATATACATATATACTGTAATATTATTTACATTAACACCTTTTAAAATCTCAGTCCTACTAGAGAATGGTGGAACCAACACTTTCCTTTTAGATATTGTCACAATATTATAGTATATTAAGGGAGATCCAAAATGTTTTAAATGAAAATTAATAAAAATTAAGTTAGTTTTATAATAATTTACGGTTTTCTCATTGTGAGTTTTTTTAATTAATTTATTTTTTTATCTAATTTAGCTGCCCTTAACAGACAGGTGGAGTGTCAAATTATTTACACTCAATCTGTTAGTTGCAGGGCTAAAATAAATAGTTCTGTTTCTTGTCACATGGTCAGCCAATTAAATGACTGAATCATTTAAGAACAGAAGAGGTAGAGGTGTAAAAGACACCAATCAGAGTTATCTCCTCTGAAAGTAATGAATTTCATTATACAGCCAGACCCTGTGGTGAATGAAGTGAAGGTGTCATTTCCAGAGTAGAAAATATGTGCTTTTCAGAGGGCCCGGCATGCTGATAAGTGTACTTTTCTATTCAGTGAGGAAGGCAATGGTAAACCACCTCACTCCTCGTTTTACTTAGTAAAACCTCTACAGGTTCAAACCAGCCTTTCGGCTGATGACCTAAACAACAACAACAACATCTAATTTAGCTAAAATTTGTATCAACAGCTTGGTTATTCAATACTACCAGAGGGTAACGTTCTGTAGTAAAGGTAGTATGTTTTATAATTTCCATACCGCAGTCGTGAATCGAACTCGGAACATCTACCACTACTTAATTTATGTTCATAATTTAAATTTATGGAAAATGTTTAAAGTTTGGTACGTAAAAACAGTTTAGATAAAAATACCACGTACACAACGAAGAGATAATAAATTTAGTATTTTACAGGAATAACACAACACCAGAATAATCATGTTATTTGATAACATTATCATGTACACGATTTCATAAGTATACTATCTTATGCAATAAAATTACTATGTTATTCCACAGTAACTATAGAGTAATTTATAATTAATTACGTTCAATCAATTTGATTCTGTGGAAAATGCTAGTTGTAATTTAGATAGAACATTCTATATTAATTATTGAATACCTGTCGCATATTAACACAGGGACAATATGAATGCATATCTGTTGACATACACCAACACCCATTTCAGTTATGTACAATCCTGTCGTGAATATTAATGTATTTGTGACAGGACTTTAAAATATCGATTTAATACTATGAACAAAATTCCATGTTACACTGAAAAATATTAGGGGTTTCATGACCAGTTTTTAAGGCAATTAAAATTAAAACTATCCATCCCAGAAAATCTGCAATAAAAAAAGTAGTGTTGTTGTTGAAATATGGTACGTTAAAACTCCACCTATGTTCGCGCAAAATAGATAAAGGAATAAACCAAAATATGTTTGAAAATGAAACTGTGCGGTTGACTTGTATTGTAAGTCAGTAGTTAATTTTATATTTAGATTTTAATTTCTAAACATCAATGAAAAATTTTGTGTGAAATGCTCTCACGACTTTCTCTGGCCAATGCATATAATGAACAATATAATCTAATATTAGTAATAAAACATTATAAAAACAATATAACTAACCAACCTCAAAAACATAATTTAATTTTAATCGTGAGTGAATGATGCAAAATGAAACCCACCCTTAGTTTGGCTTATCAATACGGAAAATCACTCTTTCACGCTATACTAGGCTCTGTAGAGAAATATGTTCTCAATAAAAGTTGTAGGTCTTTTAATTTCCTAAACATTTAATTACATGAATTTTTGTCGTAAAATGGATACTACGGCCGATATCTTAAAAAATCGACTTTTTTTACAGATTTTCATGAAAAAAAGAGAAAATCACTAACTACCGGTAAACTAAGCGTTACATATACAAAGAAATGTTTGAAATAAAAGTTGTAGATTTTTTAGTTGTCTACAGTTTTAATTATATACACTTTTTCACTAAAACGCGTATTGAGGCTGAAATATTAAAAAACCGTTTTTTCTACGAGAGAACAGCCTCTCTAAGAATTTCAGCAGACATGGTGCCTATCCTATTTTGTAGAACATAAAAAAAGTAGTAAATGAAGCGATTTTAAAAACAATCGTAAAAGCTGTTTTTGAGAAAATCGCAAAAAACCAAAAAACTACTACTTCCGGTTGACAGATTTTGATGGAAATGTTCCTGTCGGGTCCTCTAGTAGTACTTAAGTTTTAAGTTTTAACTTCGTACGACGTTCCGTTCTTGAGATATTTAGTTCACACACACACACACACACGCGCGCGCGCGCGCGCACACACACACACACACACAGACCAATCGCTAAAAAAATGTTTTTTTTTTGGTTCAGGGGGTCTGAAAACGTGTAGATCAGGTGAAAACTCGATTTCGAAACATCGACATGAAAACAATAGTTACCATCCTACGTATTCATATAGGCAAGAGACAGTGAAAATAAACCATTAAATTGACCACGATATTTTTGTGGTTTCTTTTACTAAAAACTATATGACTTTCATTAAATTCCCAAGTACTGACTAAGTCTTTATCTCTCCAACTCTTTTCTTTACCTGTAAAAGAATGATTACTAAGCTAGCTAAATATCTCTTATTACAACTAAACAAACATTGGAAAACATATATTCAGAAAAACGGATAAACAGGACTTAAAATTCAAGCAATTTTATTGGCTACTTAGAACGCAATCAAATCTTTTTAAAACAAACGTCTAATTTATAAAATTGTATTCAAACTGGATTATTCTGGACCTATGGTATCCAGTTATGGGGAGCATCCGATAACTCAATTATCAAAATCACTCAGATTTATAAATCGAAAGTCGTCTGTACCAACTGCTGCACCCTGGTACCTGACACACAGTAACATTTAAAACTACCTTTTTCCTTTGACAGTTAAAGAAAAATTGCAAAATTTTCTTTAACCTACGAGAGGCGGCTACATGAGTAGCATACTATTTATATGGCCTCATCATTTTTATGATAAAATGGCTAAAGCGATGGTATCCACTAGACTTAATTGCTCAGTTATTCAAATCACCTCCTTTGTTTTTCAAAATTTAGCTTCATTATTATGTAAGCATTAAATGCTTTTATTTTGTAAAAGCATGTTCACCAAGAGTACCTTTTCATATCAATTTTTTTGAACAAATCTATTTAATATTCTCTAAAGAACAGATTGTAGATAAAATTATGATAGTTAATAAAGACAAGATTTAGTTTCATTCATTGATAATTATTTGGAATATAGATCGTGGAAGACACACTACTGTAATGTAACAGAAAGATGAAACAATAGACTTTATACAGGGTAAAATATTTGTACGGGGGAAATCTTAACCAGACCCCATAATATTTTTCGTAAGAATAAAATATCATAAGTTTCTTTTAACAATATTATTTTTGTACAAAAAAAGCTCTTATGAGTAAAAACAAAAACCCCTGTACAGACAATTTTTGAATTGAAAATTACACTTGGCTAATCTGTTGTAAATCAGACGATATTATCTGCTAATATTTAAGTACTCGTTTTAAAAAATTTATGCTAACGATTAGGTTAGCGCTTTGTAATACTTGTAAGTGATTTAGTGAAACTAGTAATCTTTTCTAGTTTATTTTTTTTTAACCCTAATGTGTGTAGCCTACTCAGCGATCGTTCAATTTAAGAACAATAAGCAACGCAATGATGAGGATGATAATATGTATGACTTGCAATTGTGGTGCAGTCTTGTATAGACCCAGGCTGGCCATTCCTGTGAGGGTATGGTTAATTGAATCCCAATCATCAAAAAACGTCGGTAACCACTCTCTAGTATTCAAATATGCTTGGCCGTAAGTCACCTGCGAGGAACGAATGCAAGGAGAATAAAACTGAAACTGTGGTTTCCCTTTTAACAATGTTAAATTTAATTTATTCTGTAATGTTGCGTTTGCAGAAAATCAGCTGATCCTTAGCTGCCGCTTCGTTGAAAATGGATCATTATTGTTTTTACAAAAATATTATAAAATTTATTTTTGTAATCCAGTTTGCCTTAAGGTTACCTGTACAAAAAAGAACAATTTAAAATAAAATCAGGTGGACGCAAGGTTTCTGTTTTATTTTATTAGTAAATTATGTTTAATTTTTATTTGATAATAATTTCAAGCGTTATTGTTTTATATAATATAAATTTTCTTGTTCATTGTATTAAGATAATTTTAATTGTTGCTCTTAACGAACGTGAATGATAATGTAGGATGAAAAATTAAGTTGGAAAATATAAAATAATGCTTGTTGACTTTACTCACACACATATTGTTATTTTAAAATAAAAAAAATATATAATAATTTTAGCAAAAGAGTAACCTTGATCATAACATTGGCCGAGTGAATATGAAACAAAAAAAATCTCTCCTCGTCAATTGGCATTAAAATTGTTAAGAAATTCCCTCCTTTAGACAACACTGCTTTAGAGAATTCAAAAACTTCATATTCCGTATACATTAATGATGCCGTGCTACTCTGCGTAAACTGTAACTATCTTTATTTACAAAAGAAATAGCAATAATAATATTAACATTAATACTTTTTTTTCTATAGTAAAGGTAGTTACTTTTATACGGATTTGAATGCTAGACAGTTGTTACCGGTGTACTTTGATGGTTGGGGTTGGGGTTAAATTAACCATACTCTCTCAGGAATGGTTGGCCTGAAACTGTATAAAAGTACACCTCATTTACACGTCATACATATCATCCTCATTTCATATGGTCATTGGGTTGCTTATTGTTCTGAATTGTACAGATTACAACGTACACACATTACGGATTAGAAAAAAAAACATTAATACTAGGATTTGAAACAAAAATCAGGTGTTAAACAGCTGACACGCGGCAATCACTTTACCACTATTCAAAAACGGTGGGTTTCTCTATTAGTAAATAGAAAATATCGTAAATCGTGTTGAAGAGTTCTAAATTTTTATTTTTATTATATTTTTACTGAATAAATTTTTCTGCTGATATGCAAAAATTCAGAATTGATATTGTACAGTTTAATTCATTCATAATCGGTTTATTTGTTAATATTATTTGAATTAGAATAAGCAACTACCAACCGTTGTGAAAAAAATAAATTCTTAGGCTGTGGTAAAATTCTTAATATTTTTCAGAACTATGCCACATAATTTTATCCCGTAAATTTGTAAATCAGAGGAATTTAAGTAAAAGCTTTAATAAACTAATAACTAAAAGTAAAACTGACGTAGCTGAATGTTTGCTTTAAAAGAAGTAATTACATTAAAACAAGAAGCAAGGAAAATTTCTGTAAATAAAATACGTATTTGAATAAATAGAGTACAAGAATAGGGTTACACCACTGTATTTTATTCACTGTTTAAAAGTTTTCTAAACCTGGTCGCTGCAGTATTTCTCTAAAGTTTTCTAAAGCATTTTATTCTATCCAAGCACGCTGAAAACTTCTCTCTCGATTCCGCCGCAGTTGGAGAAGTTAAAGAATGAAGTTTTCTATTTGCAAGAATGTGCCCCACCTAGTCACGGAACTTCCCATTCCCAACGTCCGTCGTCTACCGATAGATACCCGGCACCATCTTTAGCCCACTCTAGTAGGCCGACTACTTTTCTCAATCTGTCAGCACTTCTCATTCCAACTTCTGTCTGTCGCAGATACAAATTTGTTTTTCCGGAAATTTCTTCAACTAAGAATTCAATGTTGATAAAGTCAGGAAACAAAATTGCTTTTATAGGTTTGATTTAACAGTGAGTTTCATAAAGGTGAAAATTACATGTAAAATTTTGTTTTGTGAACTAAAAGATGTTTGGTACATGTTCAAAATGTATTTTTCACTAGCAGTTCCTGGTGACTTTTAAGACAGTTTTTGAGAAGGGACGTAGTGAGAAATTTAAATAAACTAAAATCTTCTAAAAATATTATTGAAGTGTTTTTGAAAAGTGGTAACAAAAATACAAGTATAATTTGTTACGACAAGAAATATTCATAACTACAGACTGAAACTTAATTTTGTTTACTTACATACACAAATGCAAAGAAAACGACCATATTTGAATACAAACATTTCAACAGTTGTTACGAATTATCAAAATTACGCTGAGTCAGGACTAGTGTTTTAGTTACACAATGACCAAGTGTGCTGCCAATTAGTACAGAGGAATAGAGAAACTCTTCCCCGAGAGAGATAGAAAGGGCAGAAAGAAAGATGAGATAGTGTGGTGTCGGGCGATGTCCTTCTATCCCTTTGAACGGGTATTCAAATCTGTCTGTCCAAATATTGACGCACACGTCGCCCTCGGGAACACGCCAAGCTGTGTTTACAAAAGGTCCTCTTTCTTCTTAGAGTCATCATCCTCTCTTCTTACGAACGAACGCAAAGAAAAACACAATAATTCCTTTTCTCAAACACAACCCCTTTATTTTACTGCGGACAAAGAAGTTTTAGTATAACATGAACAAGACTATATAATATAACAGTACCCAAAGAATTTTATAATACTTTACCCATGTATTTTTTAATTAAATTAATATTTTCTTCTTTTTTTATTTGGAACAATTTGGACAAAAAAGTACACAACGACCAAGTTATTGAACAAGAAATGAACAATAAAATACAAAATTATATGATAAAATTGATACCTTAAAACTAAATTCCATTGACAAAGTTTTACTATTCATAATGACGATAAAAAAATTAGAATTTAATAAAATACACTTTATGAAAAATTACTTGAGAAACAAATAAAAGAGGGAAAATTTGGAAAATTGAAAAAATATGAACATTATAAATTTCGAAAAATATTTTTTCAAGGTCACGTGAAAAGGTCTCACTCCATATTTTGATAATGTTCGGTGAAAGAATCTTTTATGCCTATACTATACGTTGAATCAACTGATTTTAAATTTAAATATTTATTAATTAGCTTATGAAACTAAATAATATACGAATTCATAGCATAATATCTGAAAGTTATATGTTATATATACAGGATGTTTCGGTTAGTGTTACCGGCGCTTTCTGAGCTCATTGTACTAGTAAAAATAATGGAAAAAGTTCATATAAATATAAGTCCGGAAATGCGTAGTTAACGAGTTACGGCTAGCAAAAGATTTCGCCAAGAATTCGGAACTCTGGGTGAAATGAAGATTTTTTGGAATTCTAGGGAGGTAACGTAACAAATGAAGTTGTTTCTTATAGTTTTTGAGCTGCTCAATCAAAAAAATATATAGGTCCCAGAACTGTCTGTAACTCTCTTAGTTTCCAAGATATTCTACGTCAAACTAAAAATATAAGTCGATTAACACAATTTTTTACGTTTAATATCTTAATAATAATAACTTTGTTAAATAGTTAATAAATACACAAAATGTTTAAACAAACTTCTAGAGAATTAAATTATGAGAAAATTGGTGTAAATAAACTCATTAAGGAACAAATAATAGTTATTGAAATTAAATTTTATTACTAACACTTACCGTATGAAAACGAAGGAATTTCAAGTATGCTGTTTTATAAGACTGAGTAGTCTAACTGACTGAAAAAATCTAAAATCTTTCAAATAGTTTGAAAACCTATCAATGGTTACGAAATATAATTTTCAAAACGAAATATGCGTTATAATTAAAAAAAAAAGAGTAATACAGTTTCTTCTGCAAGTGTCATGTTTGATTTCTCTTAAATTTCTCTAAATATTATTTATATGTTGTCTCGATTTTCAATTTTTTAGTAAATATTGGTCGACCAATTTTTCTCTGAATTAAATTATCTGTTCAACTCATATTGATTGACTTATTTACATGTTGATTATGAAGCAAATTGTTTTTAAATTACCTGGAAACGCTCTTCAACAAAGCTGGTAAAACATATAAAAGCATATATTCCCACAACACCGCCAACTGTTTTGTAAATTCTATTCAAATATTTTAATAATAATTAAATAGTTTGATACATTGATCGCTCGAATGTTTGAAAACAAGACAATATTAACCAATTTTATGAAAAACTATAAAAAATAATTTTGTTTTCGGCTGTATCACTTTGAAAGCCACCATAACCCCATAATTAATTGATCGGGTCAACAAATAATTGTTTTTTAATGCGAGTGGTGAAAAAAGTTTTTGTTCCCACAAAAATTCAATGACCTTAATAAAGAACGTGTAGGCCGTACAAAATAAAGCTTCGATCTGAAGGGAACAATAAAGACCATTATACATAGTCATTTATTTCTATTCAAAGGGTTTTAATCAAACAATTAGCATGCCTTTGTTACCTTGTTGTTATATAAAGTATTTTTCGGAACACCTTTTTTCAAAAATGCCTCACAATTAAATAACTAATATAACAAAATTATATTAGGTGCGGAAGTCCCCACTTATTACCACACATGCTATTTGAAATAATAAAACAAATACGACCGCAGTGTGAGCATATGACGAGGAAAACAAACTAATTCTGAAACGATGTATCAACAAACAATCAGTGTAAACAAAGGCACGAACAAACAAACATACGGACAACGTTGAAAACTTACGTACGAACACACGTGGGCAAGCAGATTTACATATAAATAATCTGAAATGAAGTGCATTACCAAATATAGGCATTCATAGGTCACATACAGACGTACCTATTTGAACCTAGTTATACAGTTTAATCGAGGACAGTGCAAACGATGAAAATTAATTTTGTACTAGTAATTACGTTCACCATCTCTGCATTTGCAATTTACACAAACATTCACTTTCCTATTGACCAAACAAAATAATCAAAATGAAACTCTGCCAATTTGTTAATTATGGAACATTGTGGAATTAATTACAATAATTATTTCATTGTAATCATACGTAATTAGACCGTTCCAGCTGGAATTATTTTTCATTAATTTTATTCCAATAAAATTATGTTTTGAATGTTGTCTATTTATGGAAATGCACAAAATTAAATGCGTATTTAAACACTAATATTACATGTTGATTAAGTTCAATGTGTGTCTGATTTTCAAATAAGTTTGCTCAAATTTTCGATCATCTAATAAACGATGTAATTCGGGTCTGGATATTTAAAAAAATTGTTTGGAAAAATACATATTTCAATTATTTCTATACGAATCTATAAAACTTTTGTAACTATTATTTATGTTCTACGTCTTAATTACTTATAGTCTCTGACATTTAGAACAGTAAATAAAAACATAAAATAACAGAAAACACTTACATAGATCTGGTAGTGGTTTAGTAAATAAAAATATAAGTAATCAAATGAACAACAAAAATACTAAAGATACTAACAAAAAGGTGTACTAGGCAACATTTTTACGCTGGAAAACTTAAGGTAATAAGGAAGACATATTTTACAAGATGTTGACAAAATGAACTTTTTGTCAAAAAACTACTGAAACAATCTATTTCAAACTTTTACAGCGGTTTTATTGGTTTTCCATACATAAACTGAATTTTTGTTGCATGAGAGGTTTCACAAGACCTAACAAAATGCATTATACATTATTTGATGATTCTACGATAAAAAACCATCACCCGAAATATTTTATAAAACTATTTATTATGAAGTTTATAAAACTCAGCACATGTGCAAATATGAGCTGAATATCGTGTAAAAGTTTCAGGAAAATTAACGTTACAGCTTTTGAGAAAATGTCTTTTTGTTTTAAGAAAACCAAACTTTTGGAAAACCACAAAAACGTATACTTTCAAGTGAATACTACACGAACTGTAAACAAACAATAGCAAATGGATAAACCACGTAAGCAAAAATGGTAATTACAGTCAATTCCGGATAATTGGGGCACATCAGGACCGGAGCATCTTGGCCCAATAAACTGCTGGCCCTAATAAATGAATTCGTAAAATGTGGCGTATGCGATACTGTATTTTGTTAAATGTATCATACACATAAATTTTACATGTAAGTTCTATCCATATACATACAAAACAAATGAAAGGGTATCAAAACAATGATTTTAACTTTTAGCAAAACCTTTTGCCTTGGTTTTCAGCATTGGACACTAACACCTTTTAAAGTTACAATGGCAAACCATTCATTCACCGCTTCTCAACAAGTAGATCCTTCCTTTACGTTTTCTATTCTGAGATGTTCCATGATATTTTAATGTCCACTCTTGGCGTATTTTTTTCTTAGAGCACGATACAAGATATCGCAATTTTTGGTATACCGGTGTAACACTTTTTTTGGACGTTACGTGGGTTTTCCCTTTTTCTTTCTTTTCGACTATTTATACGCAGGTTCGCTCATTCTATCGGATGTTCGATGCACTACGTGTTTGCTATTCATCGCTCAGGGTCTCCTAGTGAGTTTTGTGCGTGACGTCACGCTGGTTTTTCACTGGGCCCTGCTTTCGGCAGCTTTCTGCCTGTTCGTTGCTAGCTCTTGTAATGGCCGGACGTACAGTGCCGTGCTGATTTTTATAATGTCTTAAATAATTATTTAAAATGTTTTTTTCTTCGTTTCTACGTCTTACCCTTACTAGGTAAGTGTTTTTCTTAATACTTTTACCGTTTTTCTGGCAATATAACCTTGTAAAGTGTGACACAGCTTGGTTTAAAACTTTTACTTTCATGCAATGGCGACTGATTTTGCCATGTCTTCTGATTTTGTAACTACTTTAATTGCTGTAAATTTATTATATTCGTTGTGAATTATGAAAATTATTTAAAGTCTATTCTATATTTTTAAACCTAATATTTTGTTGTGATTTTTACTCTTTCAAAATTTAATATACTATTAATTATTGCCAGTGAAACGTAACCTATATATTTTCATGCTTTGATTTGTAATACTCTATATGTGATTTTCTTTATGAATTGTTAACTATTTTCTTTTGCAAACATGAAATCTTCTATTTCATGGTAATTTTATTTGATTGGAGTTTAATTCCTTGCGAATTGTGTTAACTAGGGTTCAAGACTTAGTTCGAGACTTAGTTCGAGATTTATATCGAGATACTTTTCAAATTTCACTTCAAGATTCATGTCGAGATTAACTTAAAATGGCACTTGGAGATTCATGTCGTCATTGTCCAACCAGAGGTTCACGGACCGGGGTTCGATGTCTCTAGGGGTCATGTAGATTGCGAGAGTGGCCCAAAACACCCTGCCTGTCTGAGGTTTTGCCTGGTCAATTGCGTCTGTATGAAAATAATTTGGATTATTAGAGGTATGAGAAAATTTATTTTATTTACACTGGGGATTGTGTGTATTTCGTCTACCTTTGAATCGTTTCTTCTGGAACCTTCGAGATACTAATTTTCCATATAATTTTAACAATATTTGGCCGACAAGGCGATACATGCGGCGAACAGAATTTAACTTAGCAACGTCTAGACATGAATCCTTCATAATAAAATAAATCAATTTAAATTTTATTAAAATATTTTTTTTTATTTGTTCAATTAACTTGTTGCTCAGCAAAATTATTTAAAAAAGAAAAATGAATTATTTTATTATTTAATATCTTTCAATAAATTTCTCACTGGCTTCTTTAATATATCTTTTCTAAATTAACAAAAATATGAATATTGAATATGGATCTGTATACATATTATTTTAAAGATTGATGAGTGTTGTCACATTAAAATTTATTTTGTCAATTCATATATATATATATATATATATATATATTCTTTAAAATTTTCTTTAAAACTTGGGAATTCCCTATTTAATTTTACCAATGCATTAAATATTTTATAAATTAAAATTTATTCAGCTGAATTTTTAACGCACTTGCTAGTCTCAAAATTTATTTTCTGTAGGATTGTAATAATTAATCTTTTTGGATAATATTATTATTAATTTGTTTATTGATGTATGCGCTGAGTTTTGTCTTCAGATTTTTCCTTTTGTTTTTAAAAGGAAATAAAATTGTAATAGAATCTTTTGATTAGAAACTTGTTATTTATTAAAAGTATATTTTGTAGATTATGTGCAGTACCGTGTCTTTATTTTATGTATCACAACAACACCTTTTTTTAACTGTAATCTCGTTACCAGTTTTGCTAAATGTTTTTGGACGTCCTTGTGCGGCGTTGAGCAAAGAGGTTACACCGGTTATTTCCGATAGTTTACGTTGGGTTAAGTTAGGTGAATAGGTTTTTATTTTGTCGAGAAGCTTTATTCATTCACAAAGTCATATCGTTACGTGACATTTAACTCACAAAGACGTTGATAGTAGCTACTGTACTGTTAGCCTACACATAAAAATATCAACAAAATTTGTGCAACGAATGGGAATAAAAAAAATAAAATAGTATGCTTGCAGATAACAAAACAACCAACTCGATAAACAGTGTGTTACAGTACACTCACGAAATCACAAAAACTGATGAAAAGCATGGAATTACGGACGTTCTATGTACGTATGACAAGTGACAACTAACCATAAGTTGCAAGGAGGCTGGTTATACAGCAGTTAGTAAGGTTGGGCATTACTAGTGGATATGACTCACTGAAATTTGTGCAATGACGATTATGTAGCCTACAGATTGTACTGTAAATAACATCTCTATTATGGCTGATATGTGATTACTGTTGTTTATCTATCGAAATGTTTACTACCTCTATCCTGTTGTAACATTTTTAAAATTAATGTTACTTTAATTATTTATTTTTCCTTTTTCTGTTATGTTGTATTTAAATTTCGTTATCTTTTTAATGTCGCCGTAATCCGTTATCTCGTTATCAATTTGCATTCATTCTGTCTTTGTACTGCCGACTGCTGTTATCTGTACTTTCTTGTCGAATCCGTTTCTTCTTGCTTTTCATGTTCTTCATGTTTCTTCTTGCTTGGTGCATGTTTAGCGGGGGGGAAGGGGTCGGTGACGTCAGAACCGAGGCTTCATTATGAATGATTTGATATACTCGCTCTCTCTTTGCAATTGGTCTGGAAGATGTTCGGTTCTTGAATTATGTGTGCCGTAATTTTTTTTTAGTTTCTTTTCGGGGCGCTTTTACGTTGCTGTATGACTAATTGCTATTCCCGTTTTTTACGGTAAGTCCTTGTTCTATTTCTTTTATTATGCTTGTAGTTAAAACCCATTGTAGCCGTGAATGATTTTTTTTAAGATTTTGTAAATTTTTGGTAAACCCTTTTGGATAATTTTAATTTTCTAAATTTTAACTTAAAGCTTTTCTTAAGCTTTTCTTTTCTAGTGTACTTTTGGGACACTAGAATGAGATTTTATAAAACGATAGCTGCTCCAACAGTACTTTACGGAAGTGAAACGTGGGTTCTGTCAAGACGGGAAGAGAGCCGATTACAAGCAGCAGAAATGAGATTTCTCCGGCAAACTTATGGCTGTAGTAGAGAGGACCGTTACAGAAACACAGAGATACGACACCATCTTAATATCTTCTCCATAAATGATAAAGTAATGGAGGGCAGGAAGAAGTGGATAGATCACTTAGGTAGAATGAAGGATGAAAGAGTACCCAAGCAGGCACTATGGTACAAGCCAAGGGGTAAAAGGGATCGAGGACGTCCAAGGAAGAGATGGGCAGATGGTGGAGGTTCGGAACAGGCAGCAACGCCTAACCCGTGAAAGGAAGAAGAAGAAGAAGAGCTTTTCTTAAAGTTTGCTATTATGTTTTTTTTCTTTAATCTTTTGCTGTGCTGGTGGGGTTTGCCTACTTTTAATTAAATCTTTTGTTTGTCTTTTGCGGAGGCCCTCATTATTCTAAGTCCTGGTTTTCTGCTCTTTGCAGGGACCAGCTTTGGGGAGCAGTTCCTTCAATATTTTATACAAGTTTTACTAATCCTTTTGGGCGACATGGAAGCCAAAAGGTCAATTTCAACTATTCTAACTTCACCTGAAAGTATTGCCTTTTATAACTTTAAATCGACTCATCTGTAAACTAATTCTTTGCACAAGATAAATTTTTGGGCCCAAATATTCAGTAAACATAAATCTGGAATCACTGATTTTAAATGGACAAGTCGCCTTTGGTTTAAACAAGTCTCCGGCTAGCTAACTAGCATGTTCTTTCGGGGATCATCCTTATTCTTCTAATTCTACTCATCCGTCTTGTATTTATAATAACTGATAAATTTCTTATATTACAAATATTTTAATTTTTATAATTAATTTTGTTAATCATAAAAATGATCCTTATTATTCTTATGTTTGCTGCATTATGCAATTTTGCACAATCTTGTCTCGTGGTGGACAAAACATGTTTTGCATTTAACTTATAATGTTAATATTGTATTAAGCCTTTTGTTTTTCTGGCTTTCTCTTATTTTTGTTTCTTTAATATTATAAATAAAAATTTGAATTATTTTGCTAAAATATTGCATGATGATTATCTTGTAAAATTAAATTTTGTTATTCAAGGTAAAATTTACCTTGTGTTTCGTTTAGTGAAACTAATTATATACTTATTTTTTTGGTTTTTTTATTAAGATCAAATCTTTTAAAGAAACAGTTTAATCATGTTTTTTTATTCAAATTTTATTTTTTATGAATCTCTTTCATGTAAAGGCAATCGGATTAATTCTTATATTTAATTTGGTACTTTCATTTGATTTCTATTTATCGCTTATTAATTTCTAACAATTATAATTGTAAAACCGAAATGGTCTTTTCTATTTTAAAATTACTTAAAGATTTTCTTAAATTACATTTCTGGATCCAGTTTAAAGCATGCTAAGTTATTATTGAGCTCGTACTATAATATAAAATTTTGGTTATTAATTATGATAATTTCAATTTAATGCCTGCGTAACGTTTTTGTAATTCTTCTTAAATACTGAACATAAAACTTAATTTATCTTATATTTATAAAGGTTACCTATCTATTAATATTTTTTTATTAAATTTTCAAGTAATCAAAATTAATCTTGTTAATTTTATTTTCTTTGCACCACATCACCGCAGTCTGTTTTTGGGGTAGTTTTTTTTCTTCTTGTCCCCTGTGCCACTTTTGCTTTTGGTAGCGAACCTTTGGGGTTCGCGTGAGCAAAAAGGGGGCTACACTGTCCATTATCTCATCTTGCTGCTTAGAACCATGTGTTGTTCATCGCTGGCCTGTAATGGTTTTAATAAAACAGATATTGTACATTCATCAGATTGGCCTCAATAAGCGGCATTATGGACTAAACGATAAACGGAGTATTTATCAATGTAAAATCCCGTACTGTTTTTTTTTTCATTAAAGAACTGTCCAAAAACCCGGCTGCCCCAATTAACCAGTGAACCAATTATCCGGAATGGCCTGTATATATAATCAGGGCCCGTCTCCGATTGTAACAATGTTTTTTTTTTTGAAATCTGTACTTTTTTGTGTGCTGATTCCGAATATGAACTTATTTTGCCCACAAACCACTGTAGAGTCAATTAGAAGCCCTTTTCTATTATGTAGCAACTGACAAAACCTATTTATTCTCATGTTAATTTAAATTTTACCTATACATTTGAATTACACTTTAAATGCTCACTAAAATATTAAAATGGCATTATTTGAACTAATTTTACCTACTGACCAAAGATGTGTAATTAAATATTTATATATTTTCAAAATTGCTTACCGACTAACGTGTTACCAGTTAAAATATGTTTTGACGTTGTTACAAGCTGTGTAAAATAATATTAAATGCGAAAACTAACCAGTTACCTTTCATTTAAAACTGTAAATAGCAACCAATAACTTTCAGAACTGATTTTTATTTAAAATTTAGCCTGCAAAACTGCATGTAGTACTAACCAATAACCTTATTATGAGTACACATACCTTATCGGTTGTTATGTACATTTATAAAGTGCGTGTAACAACCGATAACCTACTCACCATTTGCTGACTAATCAAGGTTAATTTTTAGTGTAAAAACCATTTTGTGGCAGGTTGTGATGTCTCATTGTACAACTTTTACGGCTCATAGGTTAATGAATAATAAGTAAAATTTGTAAATAAAGTGACATTATTGATTGATTGTGAGCATTTATACTGTAAATAAAGGAAAACAAAACGGTAAAATTGAAATTCATACAAGAAGCTGAGGTTGTATCGGTAGGTGATAAAATTCTTATAACTAATTTCATGGTGATTTTCGGAAAAAAAGGTCATATTTGGATTCAGCACACAAAAAAGTATCGTTTTTAAAAAAAATTGTTACAATCGGTGACAGGCCTTGATTTTGTATATTTAATTAGCTACACCTGATAGTCAGAAACAATACTACCAAAACCAACACGAAATATCCAACAATTTAAAAAATCTTGAAAATTGAATGAATGATCCATAGTTACGAATTTCTTTTGCTGACCCTGATTTTAAAAATTAACTGTATGTATGTATTGTCATTTAAAAAAATTATTACTTCTAATGACCTCTTGTGTCTAAATGTATTTCACATTGGCAAGAGAAAGTCGTGAGAGTGTTTGACACCAGATTTTTATTTTTCAATTCTGTGTTACCTACCGTAAATGTGAATAGTAATTTGAATTTGTTACGTGAATAATCAAAAGTTGATTGCTCCAAATAATATATGTACGCGTATATAAATATACTACATTTACTTATAATACGTATTTCTAATTTTAAATAAATATTTAAAAATGATTATTTTATTATAATGAGAGAGCATGAACTCTATTTTTGATACTGCAAGTAGTAGATTACAAAGATATTTAATATTATGAATCGGGATAATAATTTTATCTAGGGTTAATTTTTTTGATTTGATTTTTTATGTTTATGGTCCATTCCAATAAGACTTCTGACTTGCTAAACTAATTCTATACTAAATTTCTACCCCATACAAGTTTGTAAAGATTTGTGAAATTATTTTTGTTACAAAAAATTACAAATAAAGTACAAATAAGAATTAAGGATGATGTCAGTAAAAGGAATAGATAATTGCCTGCTTATTTTTTGAATAGATAAATCATTTAATTATAATAGTTTTTACTTTATTATTTTAAAAATAAATCAATTGCAAATACAGAGTAATTTTTTTAGTCCTGTTACCCAATTTTTAATGTCTGGTAATTTTTTTCTAAGAAAGGGAAATTTTGTTTTGTGACACGAAGTTGGTAGCCCTACTCAACCGGTATAGATAGGGTAGTGTGAGTTGATTCTTTTTGAGCTGTGTAAAATTTTGTGCCGTTTCCGCTTGTGTTACGAACAGAATGTCTTTTACCCTAGAACAACGGGGTTTCATTCTTGTAAAATATTTTGCAACGAAATCGTACGCGAGTGTAAAAGAATCATTTCAAATTAAATTTTTTGCTGTTTTCCTACACTAGAAAAAAGTCAATTTCTAGGCTAACAAACCGATTTTGAGAGATAGGTAGTGTTTGTGACAGAAAACATAGTGGTAGACCAAGTATGGTCTCTCTTGACAGCTCAAGGAAAATCAACTCACACTGCCGTATCTATACCGGTTGAGTAGGGTTACCAACTTCGTGCCACAAATCAAAATTTTGCTTTCTTAGAAAAAAATTACCAGACATTAACAATTGGGTAACAGGACTAAAAAATCGCACTATACAATGAATTTTTTATGAAGTTTCGGGAGATTTTGTATAGTATAATGAAAAATATATGTATTGTTTACCTTCGTTTGAAAGGAAGGTGATCGATATTTCATAAACTATTAAAGAGGCGGTCAAACCTTTGATTGGGCTAATCAATACAAGTTTCCTCCAACGGGTTAGCTTTTCCTGTATTGTGTTCTTATGTCACATCTTTTGTTATATTCTTCAAAAGAAAAGAGTATACATTTAAAAATTATATGTGTAGTAATATTTTATAAATTGTCGTTTAGCTACACGAACTTCCTCTGGAATCTTCAATCGAAACTAAGTTACGTGTTACTGCTCCTGGCATGTTTTAAAGTTATATTCATATCTTCTTCTTCTTAAAGTGCCATGCAGATTCCTGCGTAGGCGTCCATCCTCGCTCACATCATATTACTCTATCAATTGCAGCCTCCTGCAATGCCTGGAAGTCTCGTATCCCTGTCCACTGCCGTATGTTCCGTAGCCAGGATAACCTTCTTCTACCTCTTCCTCTTCCTCCTCCCTCTATTCTACCCTGAAGAATAAGCCGCTGGAAATGATAACGCTCCCCACGCAGTATGTGTCCAAGGTACCCAGTCTTTCTTGTTTTAATAGTCTCGAAAAGCTCACGATCCACCAAACCAGCTCTTCTCAGGATGTCCTCGTTCGTCACATGATCAACCCACGACACTCTCATCATTCGTCGCAGGGTCCACATCTCAAAGGCCTCAAGTTTGCTGATACTGTTTGTTTTCAACGTCCATGCCTCTACTCCGTACAAGAGAACGGACCAGACGTAACATTTTACCATCCTATATCTAAGACTGAGACTTAAGTTCTTGTCTCTCAAAAATTTCCCAAGTCTGAGGAATGTTGCTCGAGCTTGTTCGATTCTACATTTTATTTCATGATCTGGGTCCCATTCTTGGTTGATCATACATCCCAAGTATTTAAATTGAGCGACCTGTTCAATGTTCTCTCCATTTATGGATATTCTTGTACCCGGAGTGCCGTTTCTACTGATGGCCATACATTTCGTTTTACGGATGTTAATTTTCAGACCCAAACCCCGACTCTTTTCATTGACCTTGTCTAATAGAGCTTGGAGATCATCCGCACTATCCGCCAATATCACGGTGTCATCCGCATACCGAATATATATTCATATAGAACTTTAATATTAACCATAATCACAATAAGAGTATTTATTAGGCCTACAAGTGCTGTGATATGATATATTACGCTATTAAGTGAAACTTGGTTCTAAAATGGAATTTGTTGAGGTTTGGTCTGAAAACAAAAATATTCAACACAAAACTTGCGGCATTTAGAAGTTCCTTTCATTCCTCCTACAAATTTTAACACGCCTGAATTAGATATATAATAAAAACCCCAAGAATTTTCCTAGAGATAATAATTTCTTCTGTGGGTGTCTTCTCCTATCCGAGGGAGGATATTATAACAGCAAATCCTACTTTAACACTGTTGCCCTACATTCTTTCTTCAAATCAGTAATGATACCATTCTTGCCGGTTTTTTAATCAGAACATTATTTTACTTTCTGCGCTTCTCTCTCTTCGTATTTCTCTAAGCATAGCATGTTTGAACTACTCAAGTTTACGTCTCGTTATCATGCTAATTAGTCCTAGTTTTTCAAGTACCTACCTGATGTAATACTTCCTCGTTCGTAATTTTATCCGAATCCTTTACGATATCCTTAGAATATGTCAACATATCCATAATTTGTTAACTATTCATGAGCTTTGGCTTGTGAATAGGTAATGGTGTGAGGTGATGTACAGATTAAAAAAGCCAGACCTGACCGGGAGTCAAGCCCGAGTCCCCTAGCGTAGAAGCCAGTTGCGCTAACCACTACACCGACGGGCTGATTAAAGATACATCAGATCTACCGTTTTTTAGTCTTGCTAAGTGCAAAAATATTTAGTTTAATGGTATTTTTAATAAAATATTAAATAACACGAATATCGCAGAAAAGTATCCTTAATTTTGAGACTATGTACTTAATACCAAAATTTAAGTACCTACGAGGCAACTATAGTTTGCAAGTTTCAACTCAATTGATTTGCATTGTCGAATGAAACACATGTATTACAAACGCAGTTACTGAGAATATGCTACTAAAAGTTAGCTGGCATAGGTCGTAAAAGGAGAAGATCAGTTAAAATTCAGGTATCGAATTTTTCCGTTGTGACAAAAGTTTTATCCGTACTATTTATAGTCACTAGAGAGTAAATGTTTATGAATTTGTGTTTGTAAAGTCAGAATTTGTTTTGTAAAAGTCAGTCGTTACAGATTTCCAGTCCATCGCAGTTTCCAAAATATTATCTCCTATACTTTTTCACAACTGCAATTTCTCTCAAAACCATTTTCACGAAATACATTTCCTCTTTATATTTTTTGCTCATATTGTATTAGTTTTAGTTTAAACGAGATATCAGCTTTTCATTCCCATATGAAAACATTTTACAAATCTTTTTTAAATAATTAAGTTAAAAATGGATAAATAAAATACAAAAATTAAGTGACTGAAGATGTATGCAAAACATGAATTATTTAACATATAAAAGTGTTACTTTGTTTATAGTGAACAATTTGGTTAATGTGACGAGTACATAGGTACAAACAAGATTATTGTCTAACAGACATCGTATTTTAAACGGTACTTACGAAGTAACGTTGCAATTGTGGCCACTTTATTTATGCGGGTACAACTGCATTTATAACCATAAAATAAGGACTACACCCTTATTTTATAGCTCCACTTGTCTCCAGTTTGTGAAGTATCGTTTATTTACTGTAGCTAGGAAGTGCATTACATTTATGTTACAGTCGTAAATCATTTTAAAGACTAGTTTATACAGATTTAAAAAGGGTATTACTTGTGGATTCGACTATAGACTATTTTTAAATTGCAAGATCGGTTTTACTGCAAAAAATTACTCGTCTAGTTGCCTAATCAGAAAAAACTAATAATGAAAACATTGTTCTAGATTATATCATATAATTAACCTACCCCTCCGTTACTGTTAAATAATCTGAATATGTTACACAAATATGAAGAGTAAATCTTCCGTCGTATTATACAACATTCTAATCCAAAATGAAAGTAAATTGCAAAAAATTTGCGCAAAGAACTTTATTACTCTCTTAAAGAACCAAAGTCTTCATTGGGGAGGTGAGATATTGGCTTTACTATGATGAAAAAATACAATTAGTTTTAAATTAAAAGCAATTATCAGGTATTTAATTAAATCGTATTATTGTTTTATAAGATGGTTTTTTATATATATGACTGTAATAAAAGTATAATTTGAAACGCTAAAAACTATACAATCTGTGAAAAAATTTATATGTATACAAGATTACCAGATCGCTATAATTTTAAAGCAATTAGGATTATTAAGTGTATTATTTGAGGACCTTTAGTTTGAAGTGTAGTAATCCTTCTAGTAATAAAGAGAAACTATTTTGTTATGATGTATTTCTATCATTTATAATTGTATCTGTTTTTACGATGTCAGCTAGATTATTTACTGGTTTTAATTAAAATTTAATGCACTGCGTTGTACGTAAATAAAATAGCAATAAAACAGGATAATTATTTATTATCCAACGTTCATAATACTGTATTATATAATATAGCTACATATTATCACAAAAGGCGAGTACATAGACATATTACACTAGGAGGATTGAAGTTTGGTCATCTGGTGTAATAAAATATAGTTCACTGTAATAATTTATGGGTATGTTTCTCGTACTGATATAAATTTAACTGATGTAATTTATGTTTATTGGTATTAATAAATGAAATGCATTCGCTCATAAAGAGACTCGCACAAAATAGGTCTATGGATTATAGTTATGAAGTGAATTTTCATTTCCTCTAACACTTAAGTGCAGAAAAAATCTTTCAAATATTATCTAAAACGAAAAACTTATTTTCCTTTCGCCAATTTTTTTGTTTTATATTACCATTAAAGCGTTTCAGCTTTTACGAGACCATTTTCAGAGGAAAATATAGGTACTAACCTACATTAAAACAATACCGATGATAATTTCAACGGTTTGCCAACAAACATTAAAGTTTTTAATTTAAATTACTAAATAAGTGTGACAAAATATCAAATAATGGACTTAGTTATACATACGAATATGGAAACCAGATTGTGATACATTATTTGACTTACTGTTTGCAAAATGTATGTGTATATTAAAGTGCTCCGAAAAATTTAAAAACTTGACATTATGGTTTTGGTATAATTTCAAGAAAATATTTCCGACTTATATAAAACGTAGAGTTTGTAACCGTTACAGAATAGGAAAACGGTACGGTATAAGATACTTTTGACATCACTGTAAAGTTTTGATTTGTCTGCTTGCTGGTGGAGACAACTGTTCTTTCTTTTGAGATGTACGTGCAAGGCAGTCTTAAGAAGTTTCAGCCGATGTGGGCGTGCATGCGTGTGTGCGTTGAGTGCGTGCTTGGCCGGTTACCGTATTTTCGTCTAAATCTAATTCTGCCGGAAAACATGCTGTTTACAAATTGCCCTCGTTCACGACAGGGGGCGGTCAGGCTTGCTGACCTGTGGCTTGTGGAGATAGAGCGGCGGAGGAGAGTATGCTCCATCTCCTTTAGGATTCCAACCAGACAGTAAATTCCATTTTTACTCTACTCTCATCTCAAGGCAATACTGTTTATGAAATTTCAGGTGTCTTCATTCATTAACGACTGATGCCTGATTTCTAGTGCAACGATTTTAATTAAATTAGTCAAGTAAGAATAAGTATAAAAAACTTATAAATACAAAATTTATGCGGGAAATTAATAGAAAACTTTTATTGACAAACTTTTGTTAAGTCCGTACTATGATCGGATCTAAAAAAATTGATTTATGTTCAAATACCTTTATAAAATTACAAATTACAGAAGATGACTTCAATATAAATTAAAATTTTGTTAGTGTAGTGCTACGAATGCATGAAGTTAATTTACCGACTACTGACTAACTTATTAAATTCATATATCCTTCTAGTAATAAACTGTAAATTTTACACCGCTGTTATTTTCCTTTATTTACGGTTTCAAAACTACCCATTTTCATAAGCAATTAAAATAATTATAACATTTAATTGTATAATATTATCAATTTAGCCAGCGCTGCGGTTGCTAGTCTCTGAAATGGTGCATCAAAGTCGGTTTGTGTCAGGTAGCACAAAACAAAAATATCAAAACGTCAATATCAAACTTTATTCCCACTTTCTTGATAAAGATTTTTAATTGCTAATTTAATTATATTTTTTCAGCCTCTTTATATTTGTATCGGGTACATTAATTATCTCGTAATTGTCACAGAACTTCATCAGAAACAATAAGTAGAATAATATTTTATTTAAAAAAATCAAAAATTAATTGGATTAAATAAGACTAATAACAAATTAGGTTAACTTATATATATTTAAT
Source organism: Catonia carolina (assembly GCA_035578175.1). Classification (NCBI taxonomy): domain Eukaryota; kingdom Metazoa; phylum Arthropoda; class Insecta; order Hemiptera; family Achilidae; genus Catonia; species Catonia carolina. Next base: position 143,786,777 of record JAQMRL010000001.1, on the reverse strand, counting down.
TTGATTAGCTAATATTTTTAGAAAAACTCAAATAGTTATTGAAACCCTTAAAAGCCAAAATGAATTAATATTATGAAGCTATATTTTGTTTTACTTACAATTACATTATAAAGCACGGATTGTTAGCATCCAATAATGAGCTATTCTGTAACAAATGACAAGAAAATAAAAATTCAGAACAAAGAAGTGCTATTATAAAATATAATAGATTTATATTTTTCATTAAACTAATTACTATTGTGAAATACGGTACATATAATTTATGTCTGGAGGCTAATCGATTTTTATTAGTTTTATATTCAATAATATAATTAAACCCCGATCGGAGTAATGGATGGGTATGAATAATGTATGGCCGTATATTTTTATATCTCTATTGTGCTTTGTACTTCTATTGTACTATCTGTACTACAAGTACAAATAATGGTCAGTTATATTTTTACTTTTTCTTGCCCTATATGAATGTATAGAGAAGTAAGTTAAGTACTGTCTTTATGTCGATTTTTTAAAATCGAGTTTTCGCAGGAAATACAAGTTTTCAGGCTCCCGAGCCAAAAAATATGTATTTAGTGATTAGTGTGCGTGCGCGCGTGCGTGTGCGCGAGTATGAACATTATCTCAAGAACAGAATATTGTACGAAGTTTAAACTTGGAACCTAAGTTAGGTACTACAAAAGGACCTGACACGAATATTTTTTAAAATTCACTCAACCGAAAGTAGTAGTAGTTTATTCGTGCAAAATTTTATTTTTTGTGATTCTTTCTAAAGCGCTCCTTTGATTTTGTTTAGAATCCCTTCATTTATTGATTTTTTTTGTGCTCTACAAGATAGGGTAAGCGGTAAATCTGCTGAAATTCTTGGGGGACTGTGCTGTCGTGGTAATAAATTGTGTTTTAAAGATTGCGGCCTCCATCAACACTTTACAGCCAAAAATACAACATTAAAGTTGTAGAAAATTAAAAACCTACAAGTTTATTTTCAAGTATATTTTTTCTACAACGTCAATTAAATGATATTTCTTATTTTTCTCATCAGAATCGCTAGGAATGGCTTTTGTTTTAGGCTGCGACCTTATTATGCATTTAACGATAAAAGTGTATATAATTAAAGTTATAGAGAATTAAAAAATCCTACAAATTTTATTTGAAGCACTTTTTTCTACAACGATTAATTTAGCATCAATTAGTAATTTTCCGTATTTTTGAGTCCAACAGTTTGATTTTCATTTAGCGTCATTAAAGTAAGGATGTTATTCATTTTACATTGCTTACTTATGGTTAAACATAGGTTATATTTTTATTGTTTGATTGGCATGAGAAAGTTGTGTTAGTATTTCACGCCGGATTTTTTTATATTGTTTATTACATTCAGTGAATAATTTTCAGAACTTTCTATTAAGCTTTATAAATTTACATTAACAATAAATTATAAATCCTTTAATGTTGAATAGTAAATATAAATATTTTCCCCCTTTCTAATGGAGTAATAACTAATTACTAAAAAAATATTTTTTCACATCTTTTTCAGTTTATGGAACAATCGGTTGAAAATGCCTAATTATTATCAGTAAATATATAGACTAATATTTTCTCTCAGTTTAATAAATAACTAATTTTATTGGGAACCATCAGTTTTTATAATTTGACAGTTCCCAATTTTTGTATATTTTTGTACTTTTGTAACCTTTAAAATTTTTTAAACTACCTACTTAAAAATAAATAGGCATAATAAAATGTTTATTTACAAATATAATATAGGATCCAAAGCTGAAATTCATTTTAGAAAGAGTGAACTGGTTGGATGAGATTTTGCATAAAAATCTCTGTATTCCGTATTGGAGTACAACTCTTTTAGTAACTCTATAAATATAAAACTTTAAAAAAATAGCAGTGAAAAAAAACAAAATAAATCGCACAAAAGACGAATTACAGTCATAATTCTTCCTTATCGTTTGGAAAGGCCCTTTTTTCTACGAAAATATCCGTGTATGAAAATTTCATGAAAGTGTAAATAAGTATTCATGTGTGTTTCAATTTATGGACAGTTGAACTATGGAATCTCTCCAGATGATAAGAACTGGAGACACATATATAATCATTCTTTTTTAAAAATGTTATTCGGAATTAGGAATAATATTTTCTGTTTGTTTATTTGATGTTTAATCTAAGAAACAAAATAAAATATTCCCGTGTTCTCTCATTACTTTTTTCATGAATTGCTTTGTAATAAGTTTCGAAATGCTTCTATTTTATTATCATTGAAAGTTCTCTATCTTGACATTATAGTTAGCTTTTTCAATCAAACAATGGGCAATAAAAAACTGAAAATTATGTGGCGGGGTGGATCATAGAACCTTAGTGAAAATATTTATTGTTTAGCAAATGTATAAATGCATATACGTATTTACTTCATGCACGATCCACTTAAATTAGGTTTCCATTTTCTTTTGTACAACTTCTTAGCTCTTCTATTCATTTTTTAAAGTATTGAGGTATCTCGAAACCTAGAGGTTTATAAAGCCCTCCATTATCTAAAAGTTATTCAGTAATAGTTATTCAAGAGAATGTAAGAAATCCTGAGGTTGGATTACACGAGTAAATCCGTAGGCAGACGCAAAACTGTGCAGTATACTTCGTTTGTATAATACGCTTTTTGTTTCAACTCAGTCAAAATTTATTTTAAAAGAAAGGAATTGTTTACTAGACACTAAGATTTATAACTCCTTTTGCAGTGAGTGCATGAACACTGTTCGGAATACTTCGAGAAGCCTTGTAAGCCATTGCAACAAATTGTGTTCCATTACTTCTTGAGTAGTGATTTGAGCAAAAACAATAATGTAAGTTACATAAATAATATTCACAAGAAGTTTTTACAACCAATCGGATATGATGATATGTTTTTCCGGTTAATTAAAATTTATTCATATCTTTTTATAACCGCACTCATACACATGACGGAATTTAATGTTTATGTTGTTTGTATTATGTTATCTGTTTGAAAAATTCTGGAATATTCTATTTGAAATATTCTTGATGACTAGCTTAGCAGTCTATATAAATAGGTGCGTACTAGTTAATCTTTTACGAGTCTTGTTCGAGAACTTGTAATGCCAAGAAGAATGAAGGATTTTTGTGTAAAAGTTGTTTGAGACGAGCTGTTTTACAAAATGTTGTGCTTTATATTTAAACTGTAACAGGCTAGCTCACATAAAGCCAATTCAGTTCACGATTCATATTTACGTATATATCAGTATTACTGACGATGTAAGAATTTCTTATAAATTATATGCAAAAAATTCAACTACTGATACGTAATGTAAAAATTCACCCTTCAGAGAATTTAAAATATCAACCAGCAATCATTAACGTTGTTTAATAAATCAGCAAACGAATAAATTCGAAATATTTTCAGTTGAGTAATAAGAAGTTATCGAAATAGAGGTTTAAAAATTTTGATTTGGAATATGTTTTTAGATTTACTAACATTATTAGTAACTGGTAACTATTTGAAAAAGAGATGTTTCAGAGTGAAAAAACGAAAATTATTCATTGGCGGTTCAATAAATTTAAATTTTCAGTAATTTGAGTGAAGAATTACATGAACCGTATCAACTACACACCTGACTGCATTACACGCGAATAAGCATTCTGCATATTACTTCACTCGGCATATTCTGGATAAATATGACGTCCTATATCGAATATTTTTGTTCACAATGCAACGTCGTTCATTTATTTGTACAATAAATCTGTACTAATATTATACCATAAATTTTTTAATAGTTTACTAAGTATAACACTTAAATATACGTGACATTAATTTATACTGAATCAAATATTTTGAAAGTGGATAAAATTTATTTTAAAATAAGTTTATTTTGTTTTATGTTCAACTATTATAAACATTAAGGCTTATGCAGACGTGAAAGGTGATGGATACATAAATAAAGGTGAGTGATAAATAAATGCCAGTTTATGACCGGGATCGGCTTATGACATAGAAGCCACTTGTGGTGACCACTTCACCAACAGGCAGCCACTTTGTTAGTTTCGTACTAGTTTCAAATCGTTACCAGTTCGGATATGAGCTACTACTGTGGGTTTTAATTTTCAGACTCTAGTTGTTAACAGAACACAGGATATTTTGCTCTGTAGTTTAACACGCTAATTTTCACCCCACCGAGGTGGCAACATTAATAATTATTAAATTCTGAAAACAAGAATAATTTAACTACTGATGCCACTAAATAACAGTAAGGAAAAACTCTGAAGTTAAATGTTCATTTTAACTTAATTTATCTTTCAGATAATTAATCTCAAAACTAATTGATCGTTAGTAAAAACGAAGTAAGAAACTTAAGCGTTAATTTGTCATTAACATTAAGGTAATTTAAAAGATAAATCAGTTTCAGAAAAAACTTAATTTGGAAAAGAATTATCTGTTGATTATACGGTCTTTGAAGGGAATAATTTCATACAATATTTTCACGCAAATCCAAGTTACCAACTACATCTAAATTGACCATTTACAGCTCCTACCTTCGACCATTATGAAGCTATGCCAGTCAGCTTTACTGCTGTGCAAAACCATCGGTATTAGCAAAAATTCAGCGTTTTCAATCACAGCTTTTACGCAGGATAGTTAACGCCCCCTTTTATGTAACCAATAAAACGTTACACTCAGACCTAAACGTACCCTACATAAATGACGTTTTCTTTAAACTCTACACAAAATTTAGGAAGTAACTCGTGAACCACCATAACCCATTGTTCTCAAATCTGGCTACGCCGACTCTCCCAAACAATCCAATAAGACGACTAAAACGTCGATGGAGCCGGGATCTCATCAATTAACGTAGTACTGTAATTGACTGTCCATTACAGTGCACTTAATGTTACATTTATCTATTCACGTCGGAGTTCTGCCGCTGGACTGTGCCTCCACTCACGTTTATTTATCATGTTAATTTTTTCCATATATTTTGTGTTATCTCATTCACTGATTGTATATAACAGATTGTGAATTTCCTGTATAAGGAGAAAAAAATATTTCGTTTCATAAATTAAAAAATTTTGTATATTAAAATTTAAAAATAACACAACTATATGCCAAGTATTTAAAGAAAGTAAAAAAAATACGTATATTTAAGGCAAGCTTATATTTTGTGCATTATAAAATGTTTCTAAAAAATATTATAGAATAAAAGGAGATGTAAGTGGCAGAATGAAATAAAGATCTTTCAACTTCCAGGCAATTTAAGAAAGGGTGAGCCATTTCATTTCCCGAAGAACGGTTTATCCTCGCTAGTTTATACATATACACTGTAAAGAGGAAACACCGAGTATCAATGGCGGTTCAACCCAAACAATTTACCCCATCACGATTAAACAATAACTCAAATCAGAACTTATTGTACAACAGCAGAATCGTGTTTCACTAACTTTTGTGTTAAGCGTTATGTTCAAACTTTACACAAGCTCTCTACCTACCCGCCCGCTCACAGCCACTGTTCTAACCCTCGACGACGTTTTACATGTATTGAATTATTAAATTAACTCATCTGTTCGCCCACCGCCACAAACACCCTTACTGCTTGCCCCTTCCATCCCACAATATAACGCCACCGGCTCTTATAACTTATAACCACTTTACACGTAAATGATATCTTTTCATGCAACACAAAATCTTACATTGAATATTCGCTAATAAAAGTTTATTATCTCACAACGTGGTCTATTTTCTGTTTAATCTTATTTATTACATCTAAGCAAAATTGTTGATCATAAAAATCTTAATTTACAATTTTCCGTTAAATTTTCCCTTTAACCCATACATTTTACAAATTTAATCTTGTCACACTATCCTCTATTAATCTTTGTTTCGTTTAACAGAACACTCGGGTCTTTCCAGTTTTCTGTATGCCACTATCAAATCCTAATTCTCTAAAGGTTTGCACACTTGTTTATTTCTCCCACTCCCTGCCTTACTGAATACTCATACTGAGACAGACCCACTCACGCACGCGTACATACGTCCTGCCCAGTCCCAGTATATAGAACTATGTTACACGTTCTGTTGTTTTATTTTGCTATTACTACATTACTATCAAGTTATATTTTTTAATTGATTTTTTTTTATTACTAGGCTACATTATACTATTACGTTATATTTTTTAATCATTTACATTGGGAAGAAAAAGTCGTGTGATTGTTTCACAAATACTTTTTAGTTGTCACATCTGGGATTATGCAATAACCCCATTTCTTAAAGGAACTCTGCAGCGTCTTTCTCCAACCGATTTATTAAGTAACTCTACAAAATTCATAATAGACTGCATAGTAACTAACTGTGAAATTGGAGTGGAATTGACACTACGCAGGAATATTGCTAGTCAGATTGACGCGCTAGGCGTAGGAATGGGAGGTGTAACCCTTCAGAGAATTCGGATTTGACAGTGGCATACAGAAATCGGAAAAGACCGGTAGGCTTCAATTTCCCATAAAAACATATTTGTACACAGACAATGAAAAATCACAGCTTGTACATTATAAATCGTTTATGAAAAAATAAATTATCAAATTATTCAAAGTTTAAGAAATTAATAATTTACAATAGTTGTGGAGACTCTATTATACTAATATCCTCTGACTTTTAATAGTTTCTTTGAATTATGTGAACTGTTAGAGAATACTGATAAAATTTTTGTGTAAAATAACTCATCAACGTTACATATAATTTACTTCTATCACAGAATTTGCAGAGGATGGAAGATGATAGGTGGCCAAAGAGGGTATGGGAGTGGACGCCAGCCGGTAGAAAAAGGGATAGGCCGGAGGTGTCATGGTTGGATGGGGTCCAGGAGGCAATGTCTTTGCGGGGGCTTTCCGATTAGGACTGGCGAGGCAGAGTGAGGTGGTGCTTACGAAGTGAGATAAGGCTGGGGCTGTAAATCCTCGCATGAATATATATGTACTAAAATTCGAAATAATTATAATTAAAAATTGGAATAAAAATTATACTGTAGCAATGATTATGCATAATGATGAACTACCTATGTAAATGCGCTCAAATTATAGTAGTATTTCGAAATCTGTTCGGAAAATATGAAGGTACAAGTAAATTATGCAATTAAAGAATACTTCTATCCTCACTAAGTAATACAATTGGTATCTATGAGTAAATACATTGCTGAGACAGGCATAGCACATTATCATTGTCCGTTATATATCCCAATAGAATGGCACTTAACCCGCATCGTTTTGTTAGTAAATGTTTATTTTACACACATTTCATTCAGCGGTATTTTATTTAGATCAAGTAAATTACACGCGAATAAATATAGTGTGAAGATAAAAACTCTATCGTTAGGTGGTCGGTAGCTTTTAACCGTGATTTTTCACTGTTGCATGGAATCCCAAAATCACCGCTTGGAAATATATATCACTTTTTAAATTCGTTTTAGCCAATTTATGGACCCATGAAGCTCGATGTGTAAATGTTAAACGTTATTCTTTCTACAAAATAAAAGGACACGATTTATTTTAAAAAAAAATTAAGTGGCAACAGTGATAGAGAATTTAAATGGAATAGTAGCGTGATCTGGCACTGTTTTCTGTCGGTAGGGGCGCACGAGTACCGGCAATTAAGGGAGGAGCACAGCAATATATTCGGCCCGTGATGGAGCGCCAAGATAAGCGGCTTGGGTTAATCCGGGAAGCGGGACCATGTCTGCGTATCTGGTTTGACCTGCACCCTTGTTTAGACAGATAATACAAGTACCCTGCAGCAACAGTAGCTCCCCTCTATCAATCCCAACACAACTGCTGATACACAGAACTGACAAGTACCCAAATCTCTGGGATTTGCTATCCTTTAAAATATATTCGTTAAATTGCTTTGCAAAGATTCAACTTGAACTACATCCAGTCGAATGAACACAATGCCATCCAGTGAACATTCATTTCCAAAACCGTAAATTGAAGATCTATTTGTATACGAAATAATTGCAGAAGATTATCCTCTGAGGTGGTTTGAAATTAACATCTAATTAAAATACATTAGGAACAGCAAAATCACTTCAATTACATTTCCTTAAATTTCATTTAAAATTTTCTGATGTAGAATAATTAAAATACTGAATTTATATTGACATCATGGAATGTTAAATTTAATCACCTCCTTTATTTTTGAAAATTATTATATTAGTTTTAAATGTACCTGACTTTAGTGCTTTTTCAGGTTTTGCATAGTGAACTTTGTCAAGGACGTGTTTTAAGTACACATTAATAAGTAATTTCACTTGAACCTAACGTTTGCTCTTGCTGAGTATTATATTATACAGTATAATAACGTAAAACTTATGGATATAAAATTTTGTCATTTGTTTATCGAAAAGCATGTATGAAGTCTACGACAAGAAATAGAATTTTTATGAAAGTAAATTTTACTTTTCAATTGAAAACTAATTTCATCATTTAAATAAAAATCATATAAAACTAAAACGGACAAATTAATTTTATTAATAAATTATCTTTTATTTTTACTAATAGTATTTTTCTTATTTTATAAATTATCATTAATGAAATTTACTAGTTTGTTGAAAGGAAACTTTTTTTAGAAAAGAGACTACTGAAATTATTTTTTTGAATTTCTTAAGTGTGCGTAATCTAATCTACAAAAAACATTCTTATAAAAAAATTCTAATAAAATCATTTTAAATAAAATTTTGTATTGAAAAGAAAGAATTATAAAAAGTATATATTTTAGTAAAACATCCGAAGGATGAAAGATAAGTCCCGAATTATCCGGTAGAGAGTATTACTTACATTAATGGGAGATACAAGAGGAGTATTCGCACAGATAGAGCTTCTTGGTGCAGTGCAATCTCGCAACTTAGTGTAATACTCGTGTAAAGCCCTAAAGTTTTTACGGAAAAATAAGAAAGTTAAGAAGAAACAGCAGAAGCAGTAGCAAGTGTAACAAGAAGCAAAGACAACTTTGTTAAGTGTACTTACTAAGGACTTTTAAGCGGATTGAAATAACTGGGATGAGGAAGAGCTGTGTAAAAGAAGAGCAGCAAAGAGAGATAGCAAAATTATGTTCCCATCCGGGAAACGACAGCATAGCAGTCGCCGAGCTGTAGCAGTAGTAATACTGTAGAAATGTTACAATCAGCTAACAAGATTTTGAAATTTCCTCGAGCAAGAAACACGTCTACCCATCCACCAATCAATGAATTCTATATAAACGGAAAACCATCTATCAGGCGTAACGTATCTGATAGGCATTGTTGGTTGTCCTATATTAAACTATACAGGCTACAGTAACCAGTATAAAATACATCAACCGTACTAAAAGCTAAATTTGATAACGTGCTGCTATATATTCTCTTATATTATTTATTTTATTCTGATATTTACAAAAATGACAATAAAAGTACATAATTACAATCATAAATACGACATTTTGTAAATAAATGATATCTGTTATTTTTACCCAATTACGAAGCTATCTACAAGAGGTGACAATTATTATAATTATAAATGTAGAGATAGTATACAAAATTGAGGATAGTGTTTTAACGCAAAAGGTAATAACACTGCCTTTTATTAGTTTGTAAGAAAATACCTGTCAGGAAATGATATTCTTTAGTGTTTCTGGGTGTATAATTTCATACGAAATAAATAATTTCATACGAAATAAATAATTTCATTCTTAGCAATGGTTTAGTGCTGCTTCTTCATTACCAATTTTTCTTCTCACTTCTGTCGACCCGGTGTTCTGTTTTTGCTTTCCATAGAAACTCATACATTCAGTAATTTGTTGTCAGAATTTAATTTAACCATTATGTTCTATCAGTTTATTCCAGGTTTTTCAATATATATTCTAAATTCAACTAAGTGTAGCCCTAGTACCAAAGGAAGTACTGGAGAAAAACAGACGAGCGTTTTTGTTACGCTGACGTATTTTACTATGATTTATTGAATCCTTTTTAACATAAAGACTATCTATATCGATTCCTGGAGAAAATTAAGTAAATGAAAAGGAATTTTTTCCAAGATTTTACGGCATGCCCAGGTCATTAGATCGACTGTTTTCAGTCCTACTATCCATTTCTACCGTCTACTGGAATTATCTTTACACTCACTCTCAACCTCTTGGGACAGTGTACAATCTCCAGTCACGTAGTATTATTCAATCATCTACAATCCTTTCTAATTATTCTCATGCTATTAAGAATCAGCCAATAACAAAATGACATATTATTTTATAAGATAATATGTAATAATATCTAATAAATTTTCTTTTCACATCTAATAACGTGTATTGTAAGTCCAATTAATTACGAATGCACTGTTTACATTTCAAATTTAACTTTACATAACGATCTAAATATTTTAAACTTTTCCTCTGAAGTTTTTGATTAAGGAAAGCTACAGGCTGCACTGATCAAATAAAAAAATAAAAAATACGCATGTCAAAAAATTCGCAAACATATGAAGTCAAAATGTGAAAAGACATTTTCGCAGTGAAAAAAATGTTAAATGTGTACGCATTTGTTTCACTGTTATGAGATACACTTGGATTATCAATTCTTTTTAAATGTATATACGGATACATTATAATCTGTTCGTTTTCTTAGAACTGTAAATAAACAAACTGGCCGAAAAGTGAAAAAATTCAAGAATTATCACTGGTTCAATTTACTTCAGCATCTTCTTCTATTAAATGATGTAGATATTATCTACATCAGTAGACAGTTTCACTACTGTCGCTTCCATTCAAATCTGCCAGAATGTGTGATATTTCAATGTCATTCGATACTTCACGCTCCATTAGGATGTAATGAAAACACCAAATAACACTAATAATAACGCTAAAAAGGAAACTAATACTGTATAGCCCTAATAAAACAACAATACGAGCACGTGGCAAACAAAGCACAACATTTAGGTTATATGACTTCAATAACAACCAAGTGTTGTCATGGAACTAGCACTGAATATGGAAAGATTAATATTAAAACAAAAGCGCTACTAGAGTTCAACGGATGAAAACAGAACTACAAAAGACTAGTGGATATTAACGGCTGAAGGCGACGAAATATTACGTTCTAAAGCAACTATAAGTTCATGTTTCGACAGAAACGTAATTTTCCGTCAGTGGCACTTTTCTTGTACAATGTTTCCAATGTAATATTTCGTCACAGACGTTTAAGTGGTTATGTCATGTTTGTAATATAAGAATGTGGTAATCGTCGCTACAGGTATTTGGTTTGATATGATTCAACTTAATTCCAACAACAATCTTAAAAATTCTGGAAATTATAAATTTCTCACTTTTGTTCTACACCCTGTATAGCTAATGGCACTTGAAAAATCACACATTCTATAAAAATTTGTGTCAAATAAAAATATGTTAAGGGATAAAATTTAAAGCATAAATCTAATTAAACCAAATGATTTATTTAAATTATTATTATAATATTCACAGCAATAGCAGTGGGTGCATAGATTAAGAAAATGAATTAGGTCAATTTTGAAAAAATGTATTTGTCCTTTATATAATTTATTTGAAAGCAAACTAATAGCAATTACAATTGGAAAATTGTTATTTGGAATTGTTTAAATGAAAATTACACATGTCAAGTGAAACGAAATAAATTGATTCGGTCACGCGAGTATCCTTCTCTTATGTGACCTGTTATAACATGGGGAATATTTTGAATCGCATATGAAATGGCAAACTCAACGGGTTTTGTATGGATAAGTTAAGGCAAGCGTGATGAGCACTGAAGCGAAAGAGCAATGAAAAGGGATGACAGTCACTGTGAGAAAGAGAGAGTGAGAAAACGGGAACGGGTGAAAGTGAAATTGAGAGATAAAGAGAATGAGAAGAAGGAAATGAGGGAATTTTAGAGAGAGGTTTAGCGAGGGCGATTTATTTAAGGGGGAAATATTCTTCACGGATGGTGTGATTCGTTTCGATAACGTGTATGTATATGCATTTACAGATTGATTAACGAAAATGTTTTGGCATAAAAGAAAACCATATTTTCCATTCTTCCTCCCGATTTTTCAAAATTATATTATATGGAATAGAACAAAATCTTATTACAACTTTCCTTAACATAATTCAAAAACCGGAAAATTTAAAATTTAGAGGAATTCGTATTGATCAAGGTGACTTACAAAAAGTCGTGGTAAGTTTCAAAATTGATTATGCATTTTTCTTTCCCACTTATAAACTGGTGGTACCTTAATAATTGGTAACGGACTAAGTAAAGTCGCTAAAACTGTAGTTTGCTTAACTAAATTTAAACAAGTAGTGATGGAAAGTAATTTTCTAACATATTGTTGCTAACTATTCATATTTAGTCTACATGAGAACTGTGCAAAAATTGCTATTTTAATACATCTATAAAAATTAGATTTAAATGAAAGTCAACTGATTTAAGGGATTAGTTTTTATCACTTCCAAGAAATTCACAACAAAGACTGAAACAATGCTAAAGTAGGGACATAATATAGTCCTTCAATCATCCGTTTAAATTATTTTTTAATAATCAGAATTAATTGTAAACACAAAATACGTGATTTTTCATAACCAAATTTCTATTCATTTTGGAAGACTGCTAGTGAGTGGTGCTATCCTGCAATCGCTGATTGTGGTGAAATTGGTGAAATTTTTTTTTGTCTTTAATTTTTATTACGTTACTGTACAATTTCCGCATATGATATTTAAATGGTGGTGAGAAGTTTCGCATTAAGGAGAAGAGGTAACCAGTGGTACATTCTCCGTTTACAACAACGAGTATTATCCTTTATTTAGACCAAGAGGTCTCTACTCCATTTTCGCTTGAGACGTCCCACAGGTGGGAAGTTCCTTGTAGCTAGATAACGGGCTAGTTGGTTTGGATGGACATCTAGTCTTTTGTGAAATTTACTATACAAGGACGCGGTTAGCTCCTTTACTGTCGGAATTTTGAAATTGTCGTGGAGGATTTTATTGCTTACGTAAAAAGAAGCGCCAGAAGCAAATCTTAGGAATTTTGATTGAAAGGCCTGGATCGACTTTAATTTACTCTCTGCGGCTACTCCAAAGAGCTGGACACCGTACGTTCAGATTGGTCTTAAAAGGATTTTGTATATTAACATTTTGGAACGGAGGTTCAATTTTGATCGAGGGTTAATTAAGCAGAAGAGTAGCTTCTGGCGGCGGTTAAGTTCTAAACGTTTTGTACGCAGATGATGCTTCCAAGTTAGTCGCCTGTCAAGCCATACGCCAAGATATTGCACCACTCTGGCTTGGGGGATATGAATGTTATTCAATACCACAGGTGGACAAGTTTGACGTCGTAAGGTGAATGTAACCTGTATTGACTTAATTGGGTTCACCTTAATGCGCCAACGGATAAGCCAGTCTTGTATTAATAAAAGATGTCGCTGCACTAATCTGGAACCCTCATCCGCGCTCTTTTTCCGTACAAGAATTGGTGTGTCGTCGGCATAAGTCGTGGTTACCGATGTGTCAAAAATAGGCATATCCGATGCAAATACGCTATAAAATGGGAATGGTATTGCTCTTTGGGGTACTCCGGCGTTAATTTTGTGCAGCTCAGAGTAAGCAGTACCATGCTGGACCTTAAAAAATCTGTACTCTAAAACTGACTTTATAACTAAATTGTACGAGTCACTCAAAATCTGTTTCATTTTAAATAGTAGTCCATCATGCCATACTTTGACGAATGGTGAAAATAAAATTAAAAAGTTAAACAAATGGAAAGAGGTCTTCATATTTTTAAAGCATACAGAAAATTTATGACGTTCATCAAAAACGAAGGAATGGTTTACAACTGAATAAATATCAATATCTGTTGTCATTTTTGTCGACCAGTGTTAATTGTGATTATTAATTAAGAATAATTATAAAAATAACTAACATTCATATTAATTATTAAGAAATAGCGATGAATGGACATTTTCATGTCATCATTACTCGTTACCATGAATAATTTCATTTAAGATTACTGACTTGAATAAAGTTTTTGCATTTTTGTAAAGGCTATCTAAACAAAACGTTTCACTATATTTATTTTATAAGTAAGGAAAATTACTTCTTCTTCTTCTGTTAGTGCCTATTCGTTCCGAATATTGGCGATCAGTCTGACTATGGCTATCTTATCTACAGCCATCCTGAAAAGTTCTGTTGTTGACTTGGAGAACCAGGTACGCAGGTTCTTCAGCCATGACATTCTTCTTCTTCCTGGTCCTCTTCTGCCATAGATCTTTCCTTGGAGAACGGATTTCAGCAGGCCGTATTTTTCTTCATTCCTCATGACATGGCCGAAATATGCAAGCTTCCTGCTCTTGATGGTGTTCATCACTTCCAAATCCTTATTCATTCGCTCCAATACAGCTTTGTTGGTCACTTTGTCCATCCATGAAATTCTCAACACTCTCCTATACAACCATATCTCAAAAGCCTCGAGTCTTTTCTCAGTTGATTTGGTCAATGTCCATGACTCCATCCCGTAGAAGAGTATTGAGAAAATGTAGCAGTGGAGGAGTTTGATTTTGATGCACATGTTAAGGTTGTGACTCCTGAACAGTTTTGCCATCTGATTGAATGCGGCCCTCGCTTTTCCTATTCTGCATCTCACCTCCTGAGAATGATCCCATTTCTCATTGATTAAAGTTCCCAGATTAGTGAACTGTGGCACCCTCTCTATCGGTTTGGTGTTAAGCATTAAATCACATCTTCCTACTGCTCCCCTACTAATCACCATGAACTTAGTTTTGCTCACATTGATTTCCAAGCCATATTTTTCACTAACGCTTCCTATCCTGTTCACAAGCTCCTGCAGACTGTTCCTGCTGTCAGCGAATATTACCGTATCATCCGCATATCGAATGTTATTCAAGCGTTCTCCATTCAACAGGACTCCCATTTCAGTATTCTCAAGGGCCTCCCTGAAGATTTCCTCTGAATAAAGATTAAATATCAATGGCGAAAGGATGCAGCCCTGCCTAACGCCTCGAAGAATGTCAACTGCATTGGTTTGCTCTTCAGCACTGATCCTTATAGTAGAGGACTGATTCCAATACAGGTTTTGGATGATTTGAAGATCTTTCCCATCCATTCCTGTGTTCCTCAAAATCTCCATCATTCTCACATGCTGAATCCTATCAAATGCCTTCTTGTAGTCGATAAAACATGCAAAAACATCACAGTTCACGTCTCTACAGCGCTGGAACAACACTTGTAGACAAAACAAGGCATCTCTTGTACCCACTCCCTTCATGAAACCAAACTGTGTGTCTGCGACTCTTTCTTCACAGACCTTGTAGATTCTCCGATGAATAATCTTAAGGAACAGCTTCAACATGTGACTCATGAGGCTGATGGTTCTATAGTCCCCACATGTTTTGGCTCCCTGTTTCTTTGGCAATATTATAAATTCTGAGATCAGCCATTCATCTGGGATGCTTCCAGAATTGTATATTTGATTAAATATATTAGTCAAGAATTTGATTGATCCATCGTCTAAAAGTTTAAAAAATTCTGAATGCACCCCATCTGGTCCCGGAGTCTTTCCTTCTCTCATGGCTCCAATAGCAGCCTTGACTTCATCCACCATGATACTAGGACCAGACACATCCTGTATTTGCATTGCAGGTGGTTCTCCTCTTTCATCAAAGAATAGCTGTTCCACATACTTCTTCCAAGCCTCTTTAATGTCCTCTCTATCCACTATCAGATCTCCCGCATCACCCACAAGTCTCCCAACCGTTTTCCTTTTCAGCCTTCCTGTCACTTCTCTCACTCTTCTATGTACGTTGACCTCATCAAATTTGTTCTGGAAGAACTCAATCTCTTAGCATTTCTCCTCCAACTCTTTCTCCTTTGCCTCTCTTATTTTTCTTTAAGTGACCCTCTTTAAGCTCTTGTAAGTTGAAGGATTGTTCTTTTGTTTTCTCCTTTCCTCCATGAGTGATAAAATCTCATCAGTCATCCATGATTTGTGCTTCTTCCCATCATCCTTGAGATATTCATCCTTGATCTTCCTTGTTGCCTCTGCAAATGCCCCAACCTGATCCCGTGTATTGACAACTTCCTCTTCAATCTGCCTGCACCTATCATTGATGACATTCTTCACTTGGTCCTTTAGTGTGCTATTCCTAAGCTTCCTGAAGTTATATCTTGGACATCTCTTCCTTTGTATAGCCTTGAGCTTCATCCTATATTCTCCTATAACTGGGGTGTGATCCGACTGTAAATCAGCACCAGGATACGTTTTCACACTTGTGAAGCTGTTTCTATATCTCTGGTTTACCAAGATATAATCTATCTGATTACGAATAATATGATTTTCTCCATCATCTCTAGGAGACGTCCAGGTGTAGAGTCGTCTGTCTGGTAACTTGTAGAAAGTGTTCATTATTACCAGATTATGTTCAGATGCAAATAAGCTCAGAGTTTCACCTCTCGTGTTCCTATCACCAAGACCATGAGGACCAATATGTTTTCCTTCTCTACCTTTGCCTACCCTGGCATTGAAATCACCCATCAGGATAAGTAGTTCTTGTTTAGGAAGTTTCTTTATAAGATCCTCGATGTGAGAGTAGAACTCTTCGACCTCTTCTTCACTGTGATCACAGGTAGGCGCATACACCTGGATTATATTCGTGTTCACCGGTGATGTACTCAACTGCAGAAGCATGACTCTTTCACTCACAGGGACAAAGTTGGTGACATGATTAGCAACATTTTTATTGACGATTATTCCGACGCCATTCTGATATCTTCCATCTGTTGTTCCAGAATAGTAGACTCTGTAGTCTCCTATATTACAGTAACTGGAGTTGGGCCATCTCATTTCACTTACTCCCATGATCTCTATACCCAGTCTTTCCATTTCCAAAAAAGCATTATGAATTTTTCCTGCTTGGGCCATGGTTTTAACATTCCATGTACATATCCTCTTAATCTGTTTCATCTTTAGTTTATAATTACTCATGTTTCTGTTCCCATTTGCCCCCCCCCCCGGAGAACCGATCGGGGAGCTTGAAACTCCGGACTGATTTAACAAGTCCTGATTTAACAAGGAAAGAAAATTACAATCAGTTCAAATTAAATTTACTTAAAATATTCGTAATTATAAGAAATTTTCTTTTTTGTGCTTATAAATCCGCCCGTTGATAAAAATATTACTGTTGTCGTACAGGAAGGAAATAAAATTTTTAAAACAATAAAAATGGCTTCTAATATTCGTGACTTAAGTCTAATGCACTGTCTTTTCAATTTTGTGAAACTATTATTGGTATTTTTGAGCAGATTTAGAGCAAGGAAATTTGTAGATGATGGTTTAGTCTTTATTCATATTTATACCTGAATTTCGATATTTTAATTTTATTTGACTGTGTCGATGTCGAGATTAGCATAAATATCGGTGTTTTAGATATACAAAGGAATTTATAGGAAACCATCGCAAAAAGTTTGATTGCAAATATTTGAATATATTCATATCTGAAGTGCTGGATGTAATCTACAATCTAATTTCATATATCCATATGAGGTTTCAATGTTATAATACTAGCTTAGTGGACCCATGCGAAAAAATTTGCCCAATGTTTTTGGGTTTCAAACCCCTATCATAAATAAATTATGTAAGTTAGCTATAAACTTAACCGTTCTAAGAAGAACGTTGAGGAACGACTAAAGAACAGTACAATAGTTTTGCTCTGAAAAGAACGGGTTTAAACTAAAACTTTAAATAAAACAACATTACCATAATGTTTAATACCGACTGAGATGTTGTGAGGTCAGAAGAGAGATGATACTTTTCTGTATGCTTATGGAATGTGGCTACGGAGGAGTAAAAGTGGGAGAATCGCAATACATTACGCTGTATTACCGCTACGTTGTAAACGAAATTTACTTTTTTTAACAGTATAGTTTTTCTTTTGCAATCAGTTAATAAATACAATAACTTTAAGCAATATGAGAACATCTGAGTAATGTCCTTAGAATTAAAACACAAACGACTTTCAGTAGTGTGTTTGAAAAAGACCGAACTGTGAAAAAACAAAAAAAATATATCTATACAAAATCAAACTTGATGAACCGTGAATCAACATCCCGAAACAAAAAGTGTTGAAGTTGGAGAGAAATTTACTATTTTTCATTTCGTAAAATGAAGCTCATATTAGGCATAAATTTCAAGTTTAGACCTTTTGGGCAAATCAGGAAAGAATGCTCTTTAAAACCACGTTTTACAACAAATTATAAAATTTCGTTCGGTAGAACTCTGTGTTTGGAAGTTAATATTCCCATTTAAAATACTCGTACATTGGGAGCAATTTTGCGTTTAAAATAAATATAGATTCGATTTGCTTGAAAACGTGAATGTTTTTCGACTAAGCAGTGTACTGTCAACTCAAGTTGTTTTTATTTATTATGCGGTTTTTTATGTAAGGTGACGATCCAGATAGAGTCCGAGGTATTTTACTTTTGTATTTTCTAGTAGTATATTTTTATTTAAAGTTACCGGCGGGCAGTGATGTTTCCAACGCTTGAATTTCCTTTTGGTAACTTTCGTTCGCCACTTCATTCATCATTTCATGATAAAATGATCCGTAAAGGAAAAGTAAATTTTTTCTTGTTTACAAAAACCATATTATAAAATACATTCATTTCGTTAAATTTATGATTATGACAGTGAATGAAAGACTCAAAATTCTAATTTATAATTTAAATAATAATATTCCCATCAGTGTCTAATACTCAGCAAGGAAGGATTTGGTTACAGTTTGAACCGTACAATATTATAAATTCATAAATATGCACATATTACAACCACGTCATTTTAATTCACTCAACATAACTAAAAATATATTTTCTATAGTAATTTATTCAGAACCCTCATTTAAATATTAAATCTAATTGAAATTCATATTTTAAACAGGTGCTATTCATTCATATTTTTCATTAAAAAAGTAATTACACCACCTCCAACAGCCACGTCCAGTCCTTTTATTTTTACATCTCATTATTTACTTTTTTCAATTTTGTATTTAAATAAAGTGTAGAAACAGATGTTGAATGTATTCAGATCTTTGTCATAAAATAATTTACCTCAGTACAGTAGTTACTACTGTACTAAGGTAAATTATCATTTTTGTAAAAAGAATTTTTGACTTATTTTTCTATTCAAATGAACTACAAATTCAATTTCTGTGGAGATATTATTACTGACCTATTATGATATTTCAATATGTCAGATTTCAAATGTCACAGTCAATCGAGAAAAACAGAGGAAGTAAAAATTCTTCTTGGAGTCGGGCAAGGATGTTTACTATCACTTCTTATATCCAATTTGTATTTGGAGGCAATATTTCAATAAGAACTTTAAGTAATAAGAATTTTTGTCTTATTTTCCTATTCAAATGAAAAGTAGTGTAGACAATTACAATTGTAAATTACAAGTTATTAATATATTTAACTCTTATTAAATACTAAATCTTTGGTAATAATACAAAGAAGCATATTTGTTAGATTATTGTAAATGTTCAGTCTCAGAAATCACGGATGCATAAGCATACACAAAATTTGGTTCTTACTTTCCGTAAGAATACACTAAAAGGCGGGCGTTACTTGTAGGTTTCCTTTTTAAGCTAAAAGTGCTCTTCACAGAGAAAGGAATCTAGTGGACTAATAAAAGGATACAAGCATAAAAGGACATCCCTCTAATATCGGAAAATATCAAAGTTGCTGAAAAGCAGGAAGACAGCGTTTTTTTTCCAGATTTGATTATGTATGTTCAACGAACACAAGGGAGACGGTGAGGTTGTGATTTAATCTTGTACGGAACACTAGAAACTTTTACAAATAGAGGAATGTTTTTTCTCGAACAATTCTTTCAAACAGAATCTTTGAAAGTTGGATAAAAGATAAAAATATAAAACGACGTCATAAGAAAAGAATAGGCAGTTATTCGAACACGCACACATTTTACAAAATATTGAAAAACGAGTGTATTATTTCCTCTTTTTTAATTTTATTAACAAGTAACAACTTTTTTTATAAAAACCAGAATCATCAACGGCCTTTATTTTGTTTTACATTCATTTAATGATAAATTAATTTATTATACATAAATTTCTTGGCCTCAGCATACATCCTGATTGTGGTTCGTCCATTTTGTCACTGTAAAACTCTCTTTAATAATCCAAAGATCAAATTGGTTAGGCAGAATGTACCACAGTCCGCTGACCTCCATATTTGCGATCGTACTACCGATAGTCTCATATTTTTATCAACTATTCTAATCTTCTATTGTTGTTTTGACACAATGGAAACAGTATCATACACACAAAAAAACCCTAATTTAAGCCATTTCAAAGTTTGAACTAATTTTAAGTTCTTTACGTGTATTAAGTCTCTTATTGTCTACCTCATTCATCCAGCTGTCTTCCATAGGCGTCTATAAACTCACAGTAACTAAAAATAAATTACTACGTATAAACTGTAGTAGTACATTTGTGATCGTTAAATGATTAACTTTTAAATTTACATTTATAATTTAACCACATTACATTTTGTTATTTAGTAGTTCGTTCATTATTATTTTTCATACTGTTTTTTTTTCATTAATAATTGTTTAGTTTGATATTAATTTACATACTTAAAATGTGCATTGTTATAATAGTTATTGTTATGAGAAGAATAACTTTTTATATCTGACTTACGTTCTAGAACTCGAACTATAACTTTAAATAACAAGAAGGGGTTCAGGCCTATTCTAATATAATTTATAATATAAAAAGTATAGCGATTAATTATAATTCATCCGTCTAGAATTAAAGAAGTTAAGTAACACCAAGCAGATAGAATTAGAAATGACGAAATCAGAAGAGCCTTGGGTGTCACACCCCTGCGTGAAAAAATTATCCACAATCGAAGACACTGGTGCAGTCATTTAAATAGAATGGAACCAGAAGACTACCGCTTGAAATTATGAATTACAAGCCAATAGGAAAACGGGATATAGGGAGACCGAGGAAAAGATGGGTATCGGAACAGGTTTAATCCAGCCTAATCCTTGAACTGAAGATGATGATGATGATGAAGTAACACCAAATCTAATATATTTATTTATTAATCAATTTTACTTCACCTTTTATAGGTTTCAGACGTGTATATTTTATGTAATTCTAATAACCACCGAAGGTGAAATATCACAAAACTAAAGTCTCAAACTTCCCAGTTTTCTTTTGTTTCACATAATTAGTTATATTTACAAAATGAATTGAACTAATGGTGTGATGAAAATCTGGTTATAATTTTATTATTAGATCTGAAAAACTAAAAGAAGATATAAATATTATTGTTGACAATATAGACCCATCAATTTTATATTTGCTAGAAAGTAGGAAATCAAGTGTAATAAGATTTTATTTAAATATAACCTTTGTGCCGATAACAAAGTGAACTACGTTATGTTTTCCAAAAGTGTAGTAGCCTAAGTCTTTATGCTAATAACTTTGTAGGTTAAAATTAATAATTAAGAGGAGTACAGAAAAAAGTAATTGTTTACAAAAACACACAGTCAATCAATTTGTAAAGGTTTATAGATGAACGGTCAGATATAAGCAGGATGTTTCATTAATAAGAACATCATTTGGCACTCAATATTTCAAGGTGTCTGATGAGGCGAACGGTCGGTGAGTAGGAGGAAATGTTAAAACGCCGTATACAGTAGATATGTATGTGAGGAAAGATGAGCACGAATAGTCGAAAGATGGATGAAGAGGCAGGGAGAAATTTGACATAAATGCAAATAAATGAGTATCCTTTGCTTCTGCTTCTCGTTCGTTACACCTCTTCCCCTTTCACACTCATCTGCCTTTTCTTTCCCACAGATACTTCACCCACTCATCTTCTCTCACTCTCTACAAACGGTGCATCAGTTATAGTGATGTATATACGTATACAACAGCCTCGAGATAAATGAATAAGCTTTTGAAGCTCACTGGTTGGAATTAGTGATCTCTTCAACTTGTTCCACTTTGTACGGCTCCTACCCCAAAATCCTTTCATAACACTTCCACTTACTGTGTCCTTCTTTCAGTACCACCCACCTTTCTCACTATAATTTCGTCTATCTGTTATGACGCATATCACATACACTACAGCATCAACCTCTCATTCACTGTCCCTAAAAACTTGACTGCTGACACGAAAATTAAAAATTAACGGCTTTACAACGACGATAAGGTTATTTATTTGCTAGTTCAGTTACCGTAATACGTTGAGATTAGTTTTCTGCAGTGATTGTATATTACTATCACGATTAACCTTACGGAAATGAACGTTTAGTATAATTATTATATATTTAACAATATTGGAGACTTGTATACTTCATTTTTTCAAACGTTTTCAACATGGTTTGAGGGGGAAGAATTAATTTGAATGTATGAAAATATACGAGAATCCATTAAAACCTAGCTTAACTTATTCTAACCTATTCATTACTAAACATTGAAAAATACAGAGACCTAATCTATCCTCAACTATCTAATTCACAGAGCAATGATGGCGGTTAGCTGTTCCTTAAGGTAATGCGGTATGTCTTCAACTTACTTTTTCTCTTAAAACATGCCAAAAACTTAAATTAAAATAATATATTTAAAAAGTAAAATCTAGTTCAATGGATTTTGAATAAAGATTATGTTTGTTCTTTTGTACACAATCCTACCGAATAGTTTAACAAATTAACTTGGTTGTAACGAACCTTCAGGATTCTGCAAAAAAGTAAAATATGAATTTTGGTAACAACAGTAAGGAGATTTTGCGCAGTATACAACAATACAAAATACTCGTATTTATATTATAAGACAATAGTTAGTAAACTGATTGGGCAACTCAGAATGTCATGAGTTTAAAAGTCAAGTATTTTCATAAATTTTATATTAATAACCAGTAAAATACTGAAAAAGAAATCTTTTATTTTCAATTTCTTCGGCAGTTTATTTCCTTTTCATTTCTTTCTTGCCAATACTTTTTCATTCTGTCGGATCTTGCTTTTCTCAATTCGTCTGAAAAAACCTGTTCTTTTCGTTTAATTGTTCTTACTGATAAAATTTTGTTTTTGTCATTAATTGTTTCTTTGTAAACCGGTGTGCGATCTTAATATTTTTACTTAAAATCCCAATATTTTTTAATTTTTTTACATGCGATGTATAAACTGACGATTTCAGAACCGTTTTTATAAGTAGAAACAAAGAGAATTTTCGGTTTCTAATTCTGGAATATTAAATAATCAACTTATAAAAATTAAAAGTTGGGTAAAAAAGCTACAAATTGGTAAAATAATTTTTATTTTAGGGTAATTACCAAGCAATTACAAAAAAAATAACGAAGCAAACCAGGTCGTAGATTTTTGTGGTATATGTATTTCTTCTCCGTAATTTTAAGCATTTCTTTTGCAGAACCCCGTAAAATATCAGTAATAGACAGATTTTTAATACTTCAGATATGCTTAATAAAAGTATTTTGTAATTTCTGGATCGTTCAATATTCTTGATTTAAGACAATTTGTTTAGTGGTTTAACATAATTAATTTTTTATTTCAGGTCAATTTTTAAATATTGATTTAATTTTGTATTAACAAAAGTTACTTTTATATATAGGTATATTTATTCTAAAATCACTGTCAAAGAGAAGAAGAAAATATTCTGATAAATACCTGGTCCGTAAGAGATGACCAATTACGTTCAATTATCGACGGCAAAAATTACTTGCACGCCGAAAATACAAATACAATATTAATTATATACGAGTTAAATACATTAAATAAGAGTGACTATTTTTTTTATATAATATTGATATTTATCAGACATATTGGTACCACTGTTGTGATACAATTATGTATTAAAATAAAGGATAGAAATAAAAGTAAAATGTGCTTGAGTCTAAAATTAAAAGTTAAAGTTTAAATTAAGACAGTACTTAAATATAAAAAGCAGGTTAATAAAACTGCATTAAAAATGCTAAGATAATCAGTTACTGAGAGCAGTGAACACAGTAATTATCTGGAGTCTGTGAATGACTACTTGAAAGTTAAAAGTAAGAAATATAACTTATTTTCTTTGCTTAAGTAAGTACAATTGTTTATTTTAAGTAATGAATTTTATTTAAACTTATTTATCTACTTAATATTTAATGCTAATAAGTTCTAAATAATAAAAGTTATTCTAATAGAAAAGAAACAAACTTGTATAAAAGAGATTTATCTTTTAACTAATAAATTTGCCTTTATGTAAAATTAATTCATTAATATACACTGCTCAAATTTCACTAGTGCCGGCTGCATTGGCGTAGTTGGTAACGTGCTCACCTCTCATCATGCGATCATGGGTTCGAATCTCACTCATGCACGGCATTTTCATACGTTACAAAAAAAATCATTTCATCATTCACAGTTACAACCCAACGTCATCGCTAATGACCTCAGTAGTTGATGCAACGTTAAATAAATAAAGAAAAAAATTCACTAGTCGTTGAAGTTGAATTAGTAATTTTATGAATTAAAACATTTTTATACTTAAATAATAATAGAAAACTTACGGAAGGTCGCGTTTAAGTTGCTTGTTGTAAAAATATTTTCTGTAAAAGAATAAAAACCAATAATTAGAGTTTACAAAATACATGAACTTTAATGTAATATAAAAGTTTTTCCGCAGAATTAGTCATAATTTACAAAGTACTGCAAATTTTAATGAGTAAGGCAAAGCCTGTAAATGTGTTCGTGTTTTTGCGGTTGGATGTTACCTCCTGCAATCTATATTGCTTGATAAGGTATGTTTAAATTTATTATCCCTGAATTTAATTAATAATTTTACTGGATTCTCAGAAAAAATATAGTGCAGTTTTTTTAAAAAAAATTACACAATATCGTTGAATAACTAACAAAGTCAGCTGTAACGTGGTTTTTTACTTTAAAGTATATTCATTTTTTTTAATTTTTTAGTTTTTAAAGCCCGATCAACATTTTGTTCATTAGTGACAATTTTGGTAGTATAAGTAAAAGTGGGTTTGGACTTGTAATAATTTTTCAGTCCCTAGCTGGGAATTGAACTCGGGACTTCCGTTTTTCAGCGTTGTGCGGTTACACACCAATGCATATTTTATGTATTACCGTACTCACACACTTTAATGTTCATGTTGTTCGTATTCTGTGACCCGTAGTTCTGTGACGTTAGCGCTAACTACTGGGCCACAAAGGTGGCCACAGAGTATTTTATTTTGGAAAAATAACATAAGTTTTAATTTAAGTTGTGTTTATCTCGATTCAAGATATCATTTACATCGAATTTATTAGACGTTAAAATAGATAAACAATTTTAACTCACCCAAACTTTTTTTTTAATTCAGAAAACAAATTAAATGCAATACAATAAAAATTAGGTGTAAAAGTTCTTTTTAAAAACATAACGTTCTTTTAACAATTTTAACTGTAAGTAAAGAAAACACAATACAGGATAAATACACATTTAAGATGACAAGTTGGCTTAGGCCTTAATTTAAAGAGATTTTTATCTTTTGGATGACCGCAAGTGATTTTATATTTTTCGTATGAACTATTTATCCGATTTTGAATAAAACCAGAGCCCCTTTAATGAACCTGAACGTGTTCTCAGTCTTGTTCGGAGGCCTACCTCCTAGGCTCTTCCACTCCCTCCGCGCACTGATGGGAAATGAGATGAGAAAGTTAAAGTAGATGGCTGGCTGCATCAGATTAGATAGAAGAAGGATAATGGACATTACCATTAAACTGAAACTGAAACCTCTAAATGTAAGAGCTATGGCGTACATATAGAGGTGCTGTAGTCACATACAGCGGATGGTACGTAAAAGGTGTTTCATCTTCTTTAAACCAAACTAATAATGTACAGTGAACTCTCTGTATTCTTGGGGGGGTGTTAGGTTCCGAAAATGTTTCGCGAATACGGATACATACAAAAACCGCGAATACGGAAATTGAAGTAAATTAATAAGCAATGGCTGTACGTATGACATACATACTAATATGTTGTTATTTATATAAACATGCATAACTTAGAAGTTTTAATACATCAACTCAATATTTCGTAGGTACCGTATTTATGTACGTAATAAAAGCACGTTATTCAGGAATGTTGTATAAAACATTTTATTAACATGTCAATAATCACTAATCTAACTAACCACTCAATTACATAAATCACAACGGACAAGATTTTTACAATTGTATTTTCGGTTTTGTTAGTGCTCAAATCAATTACGTCATATACCTTTTTTCAGCAAGAAATTGATGTAAACTGCTTCAGTTTTGCATAAAAAGATTTAATGCATGAAACACAATCAGCTAGCTTATATTAAACTGTTTCCAACACTTTACAATATCTAGCTAAACATCTGCATTCATAGCGTCTAAAATTATGTTGAGTGTGCGCCTTACATAGTACAGTTTAAATGCTTCAATTTTTCTTTAATTCCGCAGTTATTTTCTTAAACGTTTGAATTCTTTTCATTCGGAACAAACTGAGAGTATTGAATTTAGCTTACCGCAAACAGCGAAAACTGTAACAAATAATGAAACCGCGAATATGAAATCAGCAACAACTGAATGCGTGAATACGGAGAGTTGACTATTTATAATCAGAATATTCTGCCCATAACGGACAGGTGGAGCGTCAAATTATTTACACTCAATCTGTTCGTTGCAGGGGTAAAATAAATCGTTCTGTTTCTTATCACATGGTCAGCCAATTAAATTACTGAATCATTTAAGAACAGAAGAGGTAGAGGTGTAAAAGACACTAACCAGAGTTATCTCCTCTGAAAGTAATGAATTTCATTATACAGCTAGACCCTGTGGTGAATGAAGTGAAGGTGTTATTTGCAAAGTGGAAAATATGTGCTTTTCAGAGGGCCTGGCAAGCTGATAAGCGTACTTTTCCACTAAGTGAGGAAGGGAATTGTAAACCACCTCACTCCTCGTTTTACTCAGTAAAACCTCTACAGGTTCAAATCAGCCTTTCGGCTGATGACCTAAACAACAACAAAAAATACTGCTGATAAATCACTGATTCCAAACTCTTTAAAACAACTTTTCGAATGCGCAGTCATAAACCAACGGTTATAACACGATATTTTATTTATCGCTATGATTTGACGCCATTTATATATATATATATATATATATATATATATGTGTGTGTGTGTGTGTGTGTTTGTATGTATGTATGTATGTAATTAACGACTTAACCTAATTTCGTTTAAACATTTACGAGAAATTTTGTTTAGTTTACCGGCTTTATGTAAGCATTTTTTGAAATATGGAATACAGTATTAATGAAGCAATAATTTATAAATATGTTTACCTAAATGTAGATGTACATGGCTTACAAAATTTGTGCGTTTGTTGAATATAAATGTTGGTGGTTATAGATGAAGTTGGTCGGGAATGTGAGTTTAAATTTGTGGGGTGCTACACCACGACGCCCAGGTGATGTATGTGCGTGATTAAGACTCCAACGAGAAAATGTGGCAAAAAAACAGTAGGATATATAGATATACAGTACACACGTTACCGGAGTGGTATTCCCCTTATACCGTATACTTGCGCACGCAGGCATGCAGTAGCTTAACACAAAGGGAAGAAAATACCTTTTCGTAAGGTGGAAGAGATGCTGTGTATTTAATCAAATAATTTCCTCCGGGAGTAATAAATTATACTCATCTATTTATTTATAATGGAATTGTTTCAGTTATAATTATTACGTGGAGTTAATAATATGAAATAAAATTACAAATAACACATAATTTTATCACAATTCCCAAGTGCACGGAAGCGAATCGTTTGTTAATTTGTGTTCTATTAAATTATCATTTAACTTGCTCGCTGTTTTATAAATATTAAGTACATAAAACATTAATGTAATTTTCCAGAAAGCAAATCCAAATAAGTTTTCCTTCGTTTATTCTCTACTGAAATATGTATAGTCCGATGCTCATAATATCTTTCCATTTATTTATTTAATCTGTAATTATAATTATTCTAGAATAGACCACATCATTCAAACTGCGTGAATAGAAAAGTTAATTTACTTTCAACCATATGGAATAAAACTTTATCAAGATTTAAGGTTTATAACTTAACGATTCTTACTTTCTTTAAATTATGAGACTATGAAAGTAACACTTAATTAAGTTTATTGGAAGTTTTTTCAGTTGTTGTTTTTTAAGTGTTCACTGCAACCTACTTCAATAGTGTTTATTTGTATTTTCTGTTTTGTTTTCATGTATACAACTATATGCTATGACACAATATTATAATAACCTTCTTAGAAGTTAGAAGTTTATATGACCTTCATTTAGAAGTAAGTATTTAGGTACCTAATGTATAGTTATAATTACTAGCATACTAGTACAGTACAGTAGTAGTTGGGATAGCAGAAACTAAACACAGAAGATTAAATTGATCTAATCTTCATCAGGGTAAACTTTAGTTTTGTAGATAAATTTTCCCACCACGTCTAACAAAAATAGTTTTCGATTTTGTTGAAAGTAACTTTGTATTGTAATTATTTTTGTAATGTAATACGAAAATAAATATCTGTAACAACATTTTTACTCACTAAATAATAATATATAATAATATATATGTATATAATAATAATATATGTATATAATATAATATAATAATATAATAGTATACTCATCAGCGCAACTAGACTCTATGTCGGGAGTCACGGGTTCTATTAACAGTCAAAACTGGCTTTTTCATCTTTATAAAACCACTTTTTATAACATACGCAAAGCAAAGGCTTACGTAGGCATAATCACTCGATAAAAAAACATTTAAAACTTTTATTTATTTTTACTGAAATAGTATAATAAACAATAGCGAAATATAACTCCTTCAAATTGTGCTTAAAACTTCGCACAAAATTTAAATCCATTTAAACCTTATAAAGGGTTGGCTTAAAAAAGGAAAATCAATATAAGCGAACTCAAACCTTTACAAGTAACCTTATCTTTTACGTTGTCCGACTGTCATAATCAATAACGTTTAGATTACGCACAGCAATAACGTAATATACCTTGGCTTACATCTCGTCAGACAAGTGACATGTGGTACACGTATTAGAAAAACACGACAAAAATTCAAAACACACTTTTATTTACTGAAAAGATTATTAGACGGACGCTAAAGAGAATAGCTACGAATAATTTATTATTATTATTATTATTTTTATACGGATTTACAAAACAGTCATAAGACCTGCCTGAACTTACGATATAAAACTATGGGATTCTGATAAACCGTCACACACAAAACACATTCAGGAAATACATATTAAAATACTACGCACTATAGTACAATCTCCCTACTTAGTCACCAACAACAAACTACTCAATGGGTTTTACTATAGGTTACCGACCAAGCAGAAGAGCTTTATAATTAATTTCACTTTAAATTTCAAACAACCCACCGGGTTGGTCTAGAGGTAAAGTCGTCACCAAAATTAGCTGTTTAACAGGTGATTTTCGGAGACGAAGGTTCCTGGTTCAAATCCTAGTAAAGGTAATTACTTTTATACGGATTTGAATACTAGACAATGGTTGCCGGTGTACTTTGATGGTTGAGGTTCAATTAACCATACTCTCTCAGGAGTGGTCGATCTGGGTCTGTACAAAACTACACCTCATTTACACGTCATGCACATCATCCTCATCTCATTGGGCCATGGGGTTGCTTATTGTTCTGAATTGAACAGATTGCAACGTACACATATTAGGAATTAAAAAAATATAAATAATTCAAACCCTAAGGAAATATAGAAAATGTATTCACGAAATATACTAGGTAATTCACAGAGAAGGTTTAAGCACCTATGGCCAAGAGACCTTCTCGAAAGGACTAGTGTGGGTGTTGCAGCGGTGTCAGTATCAAAAATTTTCAATACAAGTAAATAATTTTACCCTTATAATTTCAAATGTGCTAATAATTGTTATTTTTTAAACAAATCGTAAACTAACTAAATAAAAAAGAATCTACTTTACATAAATGAAACGGGAGTCACCGTATTTACTGTTTTTACACGAGAAAAAATATGTATTGTCAGATCTCTACTGTACTAACAAGAAAGATATACGTACTTTGAAATATGTAAGTGATCATATTTCAGGTCAAATCATTGAGGTTTCTTTCAAAGAACACAAAGGTTTCAACAAATAAAAGATCCATACATAATACTTAGGTAATTCAGGTGTGTGATTTAACCAATACAGGTTAACAATTTCGATGACATGTAGAGTAGTTTATCAAGATAAATTTATGAAAGGGCTGTTAGTAGTATGAGGGGTTACGTTGTATTCGATAATATATTGTTAACTGTGTTCGTGATAACAGAAAACAATGAACTAATTACTACAACAGAGCGACCTATGCAACATGATAATAAACAAGGTGTACCTAGCTTAACTGTATAATAATGTTAACAGTGCCTTGGACTAACGTCATCATACCTCGATCGCTGCATAAGTTAAATTATAGTGTACAGTACGTAATTAATTATGTTTATGCAGTGTTATAATGTATCTTAATTTACTACAGATCACTGTTTTAATAAGATCACAGACCACATCAACGGCATTGTGTTTTTGTCGGTTTATGCGTAGAAGCAAATCATTTTGTGAAATTATAAATGGAAATTTCAACCACCATTAACAATATACAGAGCTTTCTGTTTAAAAGTTATACACGCTTTCAAATATTTTTCCTTTGGGGATACTTATATCGTTTACGTCTGTTGTGTGTTGTTTAGGTCATCAGCCAAAAGGCTGATTTGAACCTCTAGAGGCTTTACTAAGTAAATCGAGGAATGAGGTGGTTTACAATTGCCTTCCTCACTGAATGGAAAAGTATGCTTATCAGCATGCCGGGCCCTCTGTAAAGCACATATTTTTCACCCTGTAAAATATGACACTTTCGCTTCATTCAAGACAGGGTCTGGCTGTAAGATGAAATTCGTTACTTTCAGAGGAGATAACTCTGATTAGTATCTTTTACACCTCTACCTCTTCTGTTTTTTAATGATTCAGTAATTTATATGGCTGATCATGTGATAAGAAATAAAACTATTTTTGTAGCCCTGGAATTAACAGATTGAGTGCAAATGATTTCATGTCTAGAAGTTCGAATTAGTTTCCTTATTTGTGATAAATTTAAAACATAATTTCCATTAAAATACTATACAATAACAATATATCTACTGATCTTACTAGTTACTAATTACGAAAAAATGTAATTTTAAACTGAAAGAACTAAATTTACAGAAATTACAGCCGGAAAAGAAATAATCACTTTAAAATCATTTCCCGATTGTTTAACACAGAAAATATTATACATAACATGTTTCAAAACCGATTATGTTTCTACTTAAACAAGTCTCTCACAATCTTTGTTTAACATTTTTAAAGTAATTTATTCATAACAAAATGTTTAATACGTTGAAAATACATACATGGAAGGTAGAGTTGATTAGCAAAATTTGTTAAATCGGAGCAATATTAAATTTGTCACTTGACATTAACTTAAAAAAATGAGTTTATTACTCGGTAATTTCATTACTGGTATCCTGGGTTCTTACTGAGATGACATAGACAAGCGAATCAGTGGCGCAAGGAATGTTGAATAAGGAAATGAAAAATAATACAAGAGAACTGAAAACAGTGGATGGAAACAGATGTGGAAGAACATGAAATAAAAAAGAGAGAAAATTCAACTTAGGAAAAAGGAAAGAAGAAAAAAACGAGAAAAACGTTAAAGTTGAAGAAGGATGCGAACATTTTGTAATCAATTGAAGCCTGACATATGAATTCGATTTTTTCTTAGAATCGAATTTTTCATTTGAAAGGGACTGCAAGTGGTATATAAAAAGATTTCCTATTCTTATATTACAAGAAAAATAGAGTCCTCTTAAAAAAGTGGGAATGAATGGCTCATATGTATATATATATATATATATATATATATATATATATAATATATACATTTCTAGACCTGCGCATATGAGAATATACTCTTTTTTGAACGAGCATTCACTTTATATTTGGAGTCAAGGAATTTAAGATTTATATTCAAATATAAGATATATTATTTATATTAGTGTATATAATAAAATATAGATACTTATTATATTCGAATTTTTAAGATATATTTTATATTTTACAAAAACGAAAATAGAACCTACACCGTATTTCACTATATATTATAATCCCAATAAGTGAACAGCCCACTCTTTAGTAAAGAATGCCACTAACCCAGCAGCACAAATTTTTTTTTGATTTCTCGTTGCATTAGAAAATATCTCAGTTAAAAGTTAACACTGGTTCCACCACAAAAATTAAAAAAATATAACTCTTTCTGTAATTATTTCTTGGTCGTTATTATATTTACTTTTTTTGTTTTCAGCATAAATTTGTTTTACCTTCCATTCTGTTTCCTGTGCCTAATTTAATACTGTTAATATTGCACTAACGCCATTGTTGTGTAGCTTGTCTTCCCCTGATATTTAATTTTTGATAATAAAATTTTCCATTGTTTGTCTTCCAATGTTATAATTTAAATAAGTAAAATAAATAATTTATAATTATTACATATATTTTTATTCAAATAATTTAAATATTATTCCATTGTTATATCAAAATAGGTAAATTTTTGCGTTATGGTCAAACATTTTTTAAGCAAAAAATTTATATAGGTACTTTAATAGAAGAAGCTCAGATTTTCTATTTACCAAAGCCTTTCTTTATGTCATTTAGGACGTTTACAGACAAGATAGTTATGCTTACTTCACTTCGTCAGACTGTGCAGCTATGAACCCATGAAAATATTATTTCTATCTGTTGAAAAAAGTATTTTGTGTAACAACTTAGTCTGATGCTGTTATTTGTAAAAGTGACATTTTAATATCTTGCATTTATAATTTACTTACTTAATTTACATAGATTTTTTCAGAATTTAGTTTAATACTTGGCGAATTAAAAATAAAAAAAATAATTAAGCATGTAACAAAGATATCTAACGTTAACCAAAAAAATGCTTTTTTTAGTCCCTACATTTTGTCTTTAATGTCAGATGTTTTAGTACTATGAAGGTACAATGCTGTGACCTATTGTATTCAACTTCTTGAAAATAAAAAGTATAAGATGCCACCAAATTTATTCGTATTTCAAACCTTCAAATTTTTAGTATGGCCTCATTTCACCGGGGTAACTGAATTCCAGCAACCTGTATGAAGGATACTTATTGAACGAAACAGAACAAAACAAAAATAACGTAATAAAATTTTGGTTTAGGCTACGTGTTTGTAATTTATCATAAAATTACAAAACTCGTTTAATAGAAGATCAGAATGACTTGTTGAAATCTGATCACAAGTATCAAAGAATCCATACAGAACTTCTTTTTCTTTAAAAAGACTTGGCTAACTGGTTTGTTTGCAACTGTAATATCATCCGCTGTTTTGCATGTTAAAATAAAAAATCGATTTTAAATACTTTTATGTAACTGAAACCTTCTATGTACTCATTTTTCCAGTAAACTAGACTAGGTATTATTTTAAAAAAAACAATAGTATTTTTTTTCTCGCGGACAAAATATTGTTGTACTTCATGTTTAATATTGCCGATGAATTTTATTTACTCTCCGTATAAAATATAGATTTATAATTCTCAGTAACGTTTAACGTAGTGCTATCACGTACAATTCAAACGTCTAGAACTGAGTAATCGTCTTAAATTGTTACATGCTTTATTATTGCGTAACCAACCAAATACCAAGTCCAATCTGGACATATGGATTTCAAATTTGGGGATCTGCTAAACCTTTACACACGAAACTTTTACAAGCAATTCAGAACAAGATTCTACGAGCGATAACGCAATGTCCCTTTTACGTTACAAGCTTATTGTTGCACAAATACTTACAAATCCTGTATGTAATTGGCGTCGTAAAATAACTACACAAGATACTGCACGAAAAATTTGAGTTACATGACAACCCTCTCGTATAAAAATGTACACTAGAGCAATCTCAGGTACTCAGTACAAACGTTTAAAAACGCCTATAGCTATAGGATCTTCCTGGGCAATTGTAAAACTGTAGTGACGACTGCAAGTTCCAGCAAGGAGTTCAATATTTGGCCTTTAGCGTCATATTTAGCAATTGTTAAAATATTGGGACAACATGTACTAAATTTTCAATAAAAATGTGTTGAAATAAACCATCAAAATCCTTTCGTAATCTACCTCCTCGACAATAGCAAAAATATCCACAGACTGAAACGTGTTAAAAATTAAACTTACCCTTACAAAATTAATTTGTTAATTATTTAGCTAATATCACCATCTCAATTTTAGATATGTTTGTTAAAATACATTTTAATTGCCATATTTGCCGATACCTCTTCCTTTTATCGGGCACTGACAAATAAAGATTCATTATCATTTTCATCGTATTCGTCATCATCTTCAGCTTCATCTACTTTACGTTTCAAAATAATTATGTTCAGATAAGTTTTTCTATAGTTTAATTTTTGAAATACACTACTGAAAGTTCTTTTCTCTTTCAAAGGACGTTATAATTAAGACTTAACCGTTTTTTTATTAAAATACATATTTGTGTTAAAAAATTGATTGGAAATGAACTTTGTTCAAAACAAAAATAGAATACAAACTGGGTTAGATACACTGAATTTTGAATGAAATTCTAAGTTTGGATATTATCAGTGAAATTATAAAGTGATCTGAAATATTAACACTAATTTAAATTTTATAAAAAGACAATAGTAGGTCGGTTTTTCTAATGTACAAGTAATTCAAATTTAAAATACTAAACATATTTACACGTATAAGACAAGAAGGAAGAAGCTCTACCCGACACTGTGTGAAAAATAGAACGACTAGAAAGAAATTTTATAGACTAAATTTAATAGTAACCAGTCATTTTTTTTATAGAAAAGTGTTCTTAAATAAAAAAACCGTTGTTATAATTAAATGTAGTATTAGATGAACCGAAGAAAAAAAAATTCATTGGACTAAAAGGAGGGAAGTTTCAAAATTCATTCTTTGTTGAAGTTTTTTCTTTATTAAGCTGTGCAGGTGAGGCAAGAATGAAGTTTAGAAGATTAATGAGTTTTCTTTTCCTGTTACGAATATACAGTGATGGGAAAATGCCAGGAGTTTAACACAGGGATTTACTTTGCTGTTAAATTAAATGAAATTAAGTAAAAGAAAGCACTTTATTCAATTCAATGCTGTAGTATAAATAAAAGTAAAATAAATTTAAATAAAGTACGATATTTGCTGCTTCTTCTTCTCCTTTACCTTCTCCTTACTCTTATTCTTCTTTTTCCTTTTCCTGCCTGGAAGGTATAGGATTTAACATAAGTACTTTCTCATCTAAGGCAATATAAAAGTTTTAAACACCATTATTTATCAGGTTGAAAATAATTTCAAAGAGTGTTTTGTTTCATCTTACTTACGGCACGATTCATACAAGTGTCAAATATATAGCTTAAAACTGAAAATAATAAAACAAGGAATGTTGCAAGCCTACCTATTCCTAAATACAACGCTAAATCACTTCTTTCATTTAATCAAAACAGGAACAATGTTATCCTATATTAACCTAAATATCATTCCAATTTCTGTTAAAAATATCTTTCTGGATACCGGGTCGTTTAACGACCGAAATTCTTTAATTCATAACATCTAATATTCAAAAAAAAAAAAAACAATCTGGTTACAATGTTTTTAAGGACTAGTTTCTTATGGAGAAACTTGTATGCTACCGTTTATTTGCAACGGAGTCACTACTCGTTGTACTATTTAAAACTTATTTACAACATTCTTTACTCACAAAAATTGAACCTTATTTTCTTCTTCTTCTTCTAAATCTTCTCCTTCTTCTTCTTCTTAGAGTGCTAACTCTATTGATTAAGAATTGGCTTTAACTCTGGTAAATCGCAATTTATCGTAAACCACTCTCAAAAGAGTGTGTGTATTTATATTTGTCCAGTCTCTAATATTTTTTTTCCCTTTAATTTTTTATTTACAACTGTAAAATGTTACAACAAGCAAATGTGATGATTATCGTGATTATGTAAATGACATGATAGACATGAGAGGGGTAGGGCCCCCATTGGTGCCTCCCCAAGAATGAAATTTGTATATCAAATTAGCATGTCTCTACTCCAGCATCTTTTAAGGCGTCTAGGAGGATTATCAGGTAAATGGACGGAGGAAAGTGAACGCACCAGGGGGTTCTCGTGTTCGTGTGACTTGTCGTGAAAGCGTTTGTATAGGTATTCAATGGAATTTTGTACAAGTGGTGTTTTCAAATCTGTATGTAAGGTTTTGTTGCTAACGTAAAGAGGTGCTTTTGCTATAAGGCGTAATGTTTTTGACTGGAATGCTTGAATTCGTTGCAAGTTAGAGGGTTTGGTTGAACCGTAGATTTGGGATCCGTAGGTCCAAATAGGTTTCAAAAGAGAACAATATATGCGTAATTTTTGTGCCATTGGTAATTTTGATCGTTTGTGAAGTAGGGAATACAGAAGTTTAAGTCAGGAATTCAGTAATAAACGTTTCCGTTTGATATGTGTGCTCCAAGTTAGTCGTTTATCAAAAGTCAGTCCGAGATACTTGACCGTATCTGTTTTTGTGAGAGGTTCATTGTGTATGTATACTGGTGGGCAATCACCATGACGGAGTGTGAAAGTTACGTGAAGGGATTTTGTCGTATTAAGTTTTATTTTCCATGTTTTACACCATTCGTGTATAAGATCGAGATGATGTTGGAGTGTTAGTGAAGCGTGTATAGAGTTTTGGTCTCGGGCTAATATCGCTGTGTCGTCAGCGTAGGTAGCAGTAAGGGTCTGGGGTAGGGTCGGTAGGTCTGAAGTGTATACAGAATAGAGAAGTGGGGCTAAAATTGAGCCCTGAGGCACGCCGGCTAAGACAATAAAGAAATTTGAGTAGGATGATCCTAAACGAATTCTAAAGAATCTGTCAGATAGGAAGGAATTTATGATAAGGTAGTAGGTAAATGGTAGTATTTCTTTCAGTTTGTGTAAGAGACCTGTATGCCAAACTCTGTCAAAAGCTTGAGCGACATCTAGGAAACCTGCGGCCAAGGTTTGCACCTACCTTCAACTTTGTCCTCGATGTTAAAATGAAAAACGTAAACTTAAAAGAACATTTTAAAAGGAAAAACGTATTACAATCACAAACGTAAATTCAAGGTGCTTAGATAGTCAATTGCCTTAAAGTCTCTTCCATTAAGTTACATTCTTTTATAGCAGAGATACAGGAATAAAAATAATAAATAAGTTCACAAGGTGTATATTGTGGTCATATTATAAAACTCTGTGTGCGTACTTGAAAAATACTTAATGAAATTAAGTTAGGGTAACCAGAAATCACTTTAGGTAACAATAATCTTATCTATCTTATTAGATTTTACCTAATATTGTTAGGATAACATTGCCCAGATTTTCTACTTTTGGGTAAAGAATTGTTTCGAATAATTTGGAATAGGTGAGAATTTGGGAAAAACCTGATCTGCCGGGAAAATGAAGCATTCTGAGGGTTCTGAACATCAGTCTCAAAATTAGTTAAGGGCGTAATTTCACAAGGATTTATTTTCTTATCAATATCTACACTACTGACATTCCTGCATCTGATCACACACTTTTAGCTTCGTTTCTGACGTTACAGCAACATTTTCTTCAGCTCTTTTTGTAGTTGACGTAGCGTTTGATCAATAACATTACCTAACCTTGGAATCATGATTTAAAGTATAGAGAACAAACCAATAACAATATAATAATTCATGTTCTGGACTGACAAAATTTTACAGGTAATTCCAATCGTCGGTTTCACAGAAGGTAAGAAGCAGATTTGGAATATTATATTTAACTAGTCATCTGATACTATTCCTCTTAGTAAACGTAAAAATTATTAAACTAGTTAATCTGTAGTTTTAAAAAATTAATTATCAGTGTCATGGAATTTAAACGTGAGGTTCTTGCTAATGAGTGATATCCTCCTCAAAAGTGGTAAAATGATCTAAACCAAGCTACAAACATATTTACCGGTTGTGTAGAGCTGCTCAGTTGTAGATTTAAATAAATATTGGGAACTAAACATTATATAATATAAATAGAGTATGTATAAGTACTAAAATAAACGAATAAGGCTTGTAAGAGTTTTTAAGTGTAAATATATTTTGTTTGTAAGATATAACAAAGTAAGTGGCTACAATTTTTTACCAGCTCAGTGTGGCATTTTAGACCGATAAATAAATTCATAGACTGGATGAAGATAAATTTAAACACAGTGATCTGCAATCATTAATTTATCGATCACATTATTCCGGTTTATAAAATCATTTTTGTAATATTCTGTAATTGTAATAAATACATAAGGAAATTGAAGGTCAGTGTGTAGTGTTGTTTTATACGTACCAGCGGTGGATACTAATAATTTGAAATATTTTAAACCACGCTCTTTTTAAATGAATTAAATTGTTCCGATACAAGTTACTTTAGAAAAAAGTAGGAAATAGGTCATTGGGTAGTGTATTGTTTTGATTAGTGTGATTTTGAAGTTAATGTGAATTGATAGACAACGCAAGAGCTACATCTGTTAATATAATCTTTGACCGTTTGTTAACTGATCCCCTTAATGAAGAATCAGCTGAATAATTCTGCGTTGTAAACAGTAACACCAAGAACAATCTCAAACACTCTTAACAACCTCATTAAATAATTTTCCTTCTTTGATAAATACAAGGTATAAAAAAAATCTCATTCTTCTAGAGGGTACAAAATGTAAACACAAAATGCAATATACAACGGTTTAATTCATGAAAAAATAATCGAGTAAATTAACATAAAAGTGGAAAAAAGAAAAGAAAATGGTTTTATATTTTCGTAGCTCTTTTCTACAAATGGCAGTTATTTTAATCTAAACTAAATATGTATACATATATTATACACAAGTAAAGGTAACGGTTTATAATACAGTAATGTGAAACTTTTAACTCTGGCAAGAATCACTCATTGAACAAATTTAATAAAGTGTAGTACTTTGATAAAACTTTTATCTCTATTATTCAAGAGAGAGTTTTTCATAATAAAAAAGATAATAAAAAACTTATTCTTCTCAAATATAAATAAGTGAGTTTGAAGAAAAACACTCTACCTTAGCTCGCTACATTGTATAAATGTATTTAAGGTATACAAAATAAGGCCGAGGAATATTCAAAACGTACCTCTTTCCCTTTATTAACCGCGTATCAACAACTCTTAAAAATCTTTCAATAAATTATATCCATTTTATATTCATAAGAAGTTCTATTGTATCGTGATAATATTAGCAGAATTTTATAAATTTAAAGTTTTCGCCCGAACAATAGAATTACTAATGCATTTAATAACTAATGCGAATAACTTTTATTTATATTACTCACAATTATATTAAACTAACAAAACAAATTTAGAATAATTTCAAAAACAAATTTCTTTGAAATTATAAAGTACTTTGTCTGATCTTTCTGTGCTCTCATTATACAGTTCTTTACTAAACTTTTAGCTAATTAAATTAAAATACAGCTAACGAAATTTTATTTTTAAATTGTAATTAAAATGAAACCTCACAGTTTTGATAAAAGTTACAATTTGTTATGTCAAATATACAAGAGATAATAAATCATAGAATTTTATTTTAATTCGTTTCATAATTGTTTAAAAAAGGGTAACAAAGTATATTTTACCATATTTAATGGTACGTCCAGCGTAGACCGTAAATCGCTTAGCACTACTAGTTTATTACCTTTAATTTCACTCGTACTCTGATAGTCTATCACTCAAAATTGATTTAAATATTTAGTGCTTGGACTTCCAACTTTGCTCAAATATCGTATTTTATTTCTGAAGCCTGTCTAATCCGGAACTATCTTTGACAGTTCAAAGGAATCTTGTTTCTGCTGCCAGCAGTTTGTTTTCCTCTTTTGACCAATAGTAAAGATTTCACTTCCATAAGCCAATATAGTAATAATGCTTTATAAAATGTTTACTCCATATTCTTTCAAATCTTCCGTTTCGGTATGGTGTACAGTTCCACATGTTACCTTAAAACCTGTTTATCTTGGATATTTTTGTAGGTTAGGGTGCAACCCAAATATAAAAGGAACTTGCTCAAACATAAAATTTCTAGCCATTATCTTGGATCTGATTGGTTGCTTACTTTTAAAAGTCATTTTCTTTGTCTCTGTTGTGAACATTTATATAGGCAAAAAGTTTTACATGTTTTATTCTGCTTAAAGATAAAGTACAGTAGGACGTTTTTATTATCTGCAAACAAAAATGTGCTAATAATGCATTCGTACAGTGGGTCCTTAAATCTCTCTTACAGCTGTCCTCTCTCTGTACAGCAGTACTCTCACTATACAGCGGTTAAATTATCTCATTCCATATAAATCGAAATAATTTAGTTCTCTAAATTAAATTTACCAATCATGTTATCATTAGTATACAATAATTTACTGAATTAGTATTGTATACAAGATAACTCACAGTTTGTTGTACAAAATTTTGTACTAAGTTGTAAAACATATTGTGACAAAAAAATGGAAAACCCATTCATTGGTTTGAGTGGAACATTGAGAAACTTTGCTAACTAATTTATTTCTAATTCACTCAAAACGTAACAGTTGAATCTATTAGTTGATTAGAACTTAACACGTTCATAAAATTCCACTGACCATTTTCGTAATATTTTTGCAAGCAAAAAGTTGGAAAAAGTTGGATCAGTACGGTGAGAATAATTATTTTCTTTGTAAAAACACACTAAGACATCTAAGTATCTATCAACTATCAATAATGGAGGGTAATATCGAGGGAGTGAATTTCAGGGGGAGACAAAGGTTAGAATATTTTAAGCAAATTATAAAATACGTAGAGGGTTGCAGATATATGGATATGAAACTACTTGCGCAAGATAGAACAGCTTTGAGAACTGCGGTAAACCAGTCGAGAGACTTGTGACAAGAAAGAAAACAAACAAACCACCCAAAAACATCGAACAAACAGGTGGACGTCAAACTTGTCCACCTGTGATGCTGAATGACATTCATTTCATTTCATATTAAATTTCATGTAAAATGAATGAATTTTGTTCATTCATTTCACAGGCTAGGGTGGTGCGATATCTTGGCTTATGGTTTGACAGGTGACTAACTTGGAAGCATCATCTGCGTACGAAACGTTTAGAACTTAACCGCCCCCAGAAGTTACTCTTCTGCTTAATTAACCCTCGATTAAGATTGAACTTCCGCTCCAAGATTTTAATATACACATCCCTATTAAGACCAATCTGGACTTATGGTTTCCAGCTATTTGGAATAGCGACAGAGAGTAACTTAAAGTCGATCCAAGCCTTTCAATAAAAATTCTTAAGACTTGTTTCTGGCGCTCCTTTTTATGTAAGCAATAAAACCCTCCACGATGATTTCAAAATTCCTACAGTTAAGGAGCTAACCGCGTTCTTGTATAGTATATTTCACGAAAGACTAGATGACCATCCAAACCAACTAGCCCGTGATCTAGCTACAAGGAACTTTCTAACTGTGCGTCGTTTAAAGCGAAAATGGAGTAGAGACCTCTTGGTCTGAATAACGGACAATACTCGAAGTTTTGAACGGGGAATATATCACTGGGTACCTCTTTTCCTTAAAGTGAAATTCCCCACCGCCATTTAAAAATCAAGTACGGATCAAATACGGAGTTGTGCAGCTCAATTTACAGTAACGTAATAAAAATTAAAGAAAAAAAATTAATGCATAGTTTTTTATTAGATGTAAAAAATATGCAGGATGGTCTGAAAGATATACAGTAATAATTTCCCATTTAAACAACATAATTTTATATATTATGTATTCGTTTGTTATATTAATTTATATATTTTATTATTATATATTATATTTCATCGAGAAATGAACTGGTTAAACTGAACTTGATTAAAATATAATATGCGAGTAAAATCAAGTCATATTTTAGGGTATCTAGGGTACTTTAAATAAGACGTATAAATTTCCATAATTTTCTAACAAGACTTACGAAAAATTAAATAAAAATGTAAATTATGGAAAGAGAAAATTATATAAGAATAAAAGGGATAAGTTTAATAATAATATTATTTATTGAATATAAAAAAGTAAATTCATACCTAATAAGATAAATCGTTTTATAATACAAATAAATAAACGAGTTCTTTTCACAACATGAAATGGCTGTAAGAGTTTAAAAAAACTCTCCGTATTAAACAATAACATTCATTCATCGGCTGTAAGGAATCCGGTGCACAATTTCCGTAAAGTCATTAGGCAGGACCGGTTCAATAAACAGTTTAACAATCATTCAGAAGAAGCATTCAAGCAAACTGTATTTTAATGCAAATTACAGGCACGAGGCAATCGTACTTACTTGTGCATGAAAACTGGTTTTGTATTGTATGTGTTCTACTGACCAATGTCATCTCACGAATTTCTTACTGCAATATGGATATTATTTTAATCCCAGTTATTTCTTAGTATTCATCATCGTTTTAAGAAAATTAATAATATCTACAGAAGAAATTATAAGGAAAATATTCTTAACTTTAAAATTTTTGCATCAAATTAATAGTATATTCTTATAGATTTTCATTGCTGAAAAATTGAACTTGAGCTATAGAATATTACATATGCTGTACCTTTTCATTCCAAGTCAATTAATGTGTGCTATACAAAATCGAACACTTTATAGAGTTAACGTTAGTTTCTATTGTCATGATTAATAATAGACATTCCAATATTTAGATAAAATTTTCTTTCAATTTGAGCACAATGTAGGAGAACAATATGCCAAAAATGTCGGCAAGTTGAAATGATGAAATTCAATGAATCTTTGTGGCCATAAAATTTACAATTTTTTTTAGTGATACTGTTCTCCTTTAACACATCTTAATCAAGAAAGGAACCACACGAAACCAACTGCCGTTTACTCCTCGTAGCTGTTAAATATTTACATAATACCCATGTCTAATTTAAACCACGTGTATAGTAACTAGATATTCCTGGCAGTCTTTTTACAGCTCTCAGCATTCGTTTACTGTGGGATTTTATCTTTCTTCCGTCCATTAGGTGTTTTGATTTTATTTTTTACAAAAGCCGTTAAAGTCTGTTATAAATTCTCTGATTTGTTCAGTCCATTGTAATTTCTCTGTTTATTTCATTTAACTTACTTAAGATTCTTTCTGATTTCTTTAAACCACTTATCCGTCATTTTAGGTCAATGATGTAGCGTCTAAATATTTGTATTAACTCCCGTTTGTCATCCTTTTAATAAAGGTATACGTGTTTCGTTTTCTAATCGTTTCTATTAATCGTTCATTTTTTTGTACAGTTCTTCTCTTTTTTGTAACTTTTACCGTTTATCTACTATCTTCAGACCCATTATCATGCGGAGGATCTCTTCAAATTCACTGCTCCTTTTCGACAAACTTTAACAAGTTGATTGACTCATTAGCTGTTTCTGAGTTCCTAGAAACGATTGGCATGCTATATCGTCTGCAAAATCAAGATAGTTGATTTTGATGCCTCCTTCAGTTCTCCAATATGTATGTACTTGGTTTAACAATCCTTCTTAGGCAAGTTACATTTCCCGTTCCCGAATAACCTTCTCCAGTTACAGGTAAATAGAGTATAATAGAGTTTAATAGAGTATGCAACAGTACTCGTTTTAAGTTCCAGACCTGTTCTGCGCAGAATCTTCCTTTCTTGTTGCTGACTTGATATTCGCCTAATTTATGATAACCTTGTTTTTCTAGTCTATTTAATAGTGTTTTACAGGGTATCTTGCATGTCACACGTAAAAATAAAATTTTGTGGTACATCGTTCTATCAGCGTTTGCATCCGTTTTATCTCCTTTTTAGGAAGTGGGTGTATTATTGCCATTCGAAACTGTGAATCTTATTAGTTTCTCATAACTTTTCCATTTCTGCGGTAAGTGTTTGGATGGTGACTTCTTCAACTTTTCTTAGTGATAGGAGGTTTCTCGCAAGTCGTAATACGTCGTTTCCTCAGTTCAGTGACTATACTCTGAAAGTTTCTGAATTCGGTGGAGTTGTAATATAGTAAATAGTTTT
This sequence comes from Catonia carolina, assembly GCA_035578175.1. Lineage (NCBI taxonomy): Eukaryota > Metazoa > Arthropoda > Insecta > Hemiptera > Achilidae > Catonia > Catonia carolina. Next base: position 143,742,468 of record JAQMRL010000001.1, on the reverse strand, counting down.
TGATAAAACTACAATATTTGGTGATTGAGTTATATGAATATTATTTTCTGAGATTATCTATGATTTTGAAAGAAATCGTTTATATATATAATTAACCTGACATTCTTGTCAAGGGTTAAAGATTTGAGTGAACTCACATCTCCTGACTCACATCATTATACTATCTGTTTATCTAACCCAAAACAAGAGCTACGTTACACGGTATTTCATTATCACTTAAGTTATTAAAATGTTTGATTCACATTTTTTAGAAATAAAAAACTGATTGGTTGTAAAGGAATTTTGGTGATGTATAGGTACGAAAATAATTAGAAGGCAAACCTTATCATGAAGTGAAATTTTATCATAATTTTCAGAAAAATACACGAGATTTATTTATGAACTTGAATTTTATTCAATAATTCACTACACTTTATTTACTTTTATGCAATTCGCGCTTTTATTTTTGAACAAAAATAAACTAAAGAAACAAAAGTACACCAGAGCACAAATATATATTTACCAGCCAAATAATGTAGAACTTCTGGATGGATGGAAAATAGAAAGGGTAGTCCTACTTTGGAGTGAAATAAGAAGATTGACGGGGGTTGAAACATGGAATTAATTAGGGTTGTAGGGTTGTGGTGTACTGTAGGAATGGAGGGTAGCTGTGTCTACTTGAAGATAGATGATAGGAGGGGGATTGAAAGACCCCTCTCGGTTGAGTAGTGAGAGGGATCTAGTTGAGTAGTGCGGAGCAAAGTAGAACCAAGGAAACAGTACTACGGTACGGAACAAAGGTGAATGGAGTGGTCGGGTGATGAGGTAAGAGCAAGCGGGTGAGGTCACTGACCTCAAGTAAGGTGCTGTATTCTACCACCAGTTAACCTCCTAACTCACATCTCCTTTGTCTTGAATAGCGAGTGCTGCGACCTGCTTGTGCTTCAACTAGCGTGCTTGCTTTAAATCGGCTTTTTCTTTAATCTACTTATCCAATATTCAAATAGATTCGTCAAAGTTTGGTAAAATGTTACTGAATGCGATGGACATTGACTCTTTTAAACTTTCTTTTTAACACTATTTTATTTGTTCTGGTTAAAACGTAAAAGGCTAACAGAGTATAGAGTGTTTAAATAAAGGAATCATTTTGGCTTGGGTATCAAAGAGTGGGCCAAACTGCCATCTGCAAATTTTTAAATAGTTGTTTTAATTCTGATTGGCAAAAATTCGTACTCTTAAAAATATTCCAACATATTACTTATTTGAGCCTTCTAAAAGAATAACTTCGTCTTATCCTGGTCCGTTTATATGAAGTAATTTCAAAATGTTAAATATTAAAAGTCATAACTAGCAAATTCCTTTTTTATTAAATATTTTACAAGAGTGAAAGAGAAACCATACTCAACTAAAATGTGGTTGTATAAATTTATCAACAATGAATATATGATGAACCAAGGTCTTATTTAATTTTGTGGATTCTTGTTAATTCCATAAAAATTGCTGGTTTTACTTATTTATCTTGAAAATAAAAACGAAGTGCATACATGATGTAAAAAATAATTTTATCGACCCGTTAAGCACTTGCAGCAAAAGTAATGTTCATGTTTTTTAAAATCCTATACCAAATAAGTTGAAACTACGTATGATGTAATTTTCCTTTTATGATTTACCACGTACCAAAGATTTTCACAGTTACAAACAGTATTCACTATGTTTATTTGGAACTTTTGACTAAGGTACCAGATATAGCGGCTTAAAAACGCAGTTTTGTTCAGGAAACTACCATCCGCAATATCAAGAGTTCAACTTTGCAAACTGTTCTTTGCATTGTTCCATATCGTATCCTTACAAGAAATTAATATTTCTCTAACTTCCTCATATTATTTTGAAAGATACATACATATCTGCTGTCAATTATTTAGGCAATATGGAACCAAAAAGTTTAAAATATTTCGTGTTAGTCCTTAGTAACTACGGATGTTGTAAAACAATTGTTTAACATCTGATAAAGGTGATATTCAAAACTAGTCTTTAGATCAAATATTGAATTTCCATTACATAAAAAAGGGTACACAATACTTAAATAAAACATCGTAACCGTTATTTTCGGAGAGCCATATATTGAGGATTTATTCGTACTTTGATTATTACATCTCTGTTGAGTTTTGAGGATAATTGTAACCATCTGTACCAATATTTTCAGAATAGTCGTCCACGAAAATAGCTGACTTTTCACATAATTTCAGATCTCTTCACGTTATTTATTGTTCATATAATGTTCATGTGTACTTAGTATAGTGACTGTAAATAAATCTCTTGTGAATATTTCTTCTAACTACCTCAGCTAATTAACATTTGCATATTTAATGAAGAAGTTAAACAATTTGTACCTATGAGAGCTTTTATGTACATAACGTTGCAATTTAGCTTAATTTTTCTGTTTCTTCGTGTCTTGGATTAGGGCTTCCGGCCAGTTCCGACTTCTTTGCCCATATTTTTCGGATCTTCCTATATCCCTTCGTCCAGCAGGTATGTAGCTTAATTCCCGTTTCGCCCATCTATCTTCAATCATGCACATTAAATGTTCCTCCCACTTCTCTCTGTATTTGTCAACCGTTTCTAATAGAGCGGAGACCTATAAACAGTCCCGAAATTCCTCATTTCTTATGTGATTCATCAAACTACACACCTGAATTCATCTCAAGAACCGCATTTCCACCACATGGATCTGCCGTTCAGCCTACTTCTCATGCACCCAAGACTTACTACCGTACAGCAATACTGAAACAGCCAAAATCTTGTAAAACTACAACTGGGTATCCTTCCAAAATCGTTTTACCAGTAACCACACAAGAATTGTCGTCCCACACAATAGTGTACACCAAAAATATTCAGTTTATAATCATGTCTGAATTTCTAGCGTATGTTAAAACACATCCCAGGTATTTAAAATGCTGTACCTGCTCTATAAAGCACCCATTGATTACTATTTTTGTTCTTACGGGATTTTTCCCTCAGAAAGTCAACCATTTCTTCTTTGCAGCGGATATATCAAAGTTGTAATTTAGAAATATTTTACTCAAATTAAAACCCTCTTTCTGCAAATCACCTCCAGATTCTGCTATCAGAACCTGATCGTCTGAAAATAGTTGTGTAATTTTTAAGTAAATCCCTAAAAATAATTAGCTTCATAAAAATAATTTTGCTTAATAACTTCTTTAATTTTATGTAATAGTTATTAATCTAGTTCAAATTAGATTTATGTTTAATATGAGTTTGAACTATGCAACATAAATGAACGGGAGTTATTATTTGTAAATTTGTATTTTATTCTTCAGAGATAATTTTAAGCGTCTATGCAATAATCGTGGTTTTGGTGTGTACTCTACGACAGTTATCTGTGAAAATATAAGCCTAGGTAAGTATTTTAGCGTCATGATGACTAAAGTTACACGGAATGGTATAAATACGATTTTTTCAAATATTATTTTCGGTATAAAGTACCAAGTTACTATAAGGTTTTATGATGATTTATGTACATATATAAAAATGATACACAAAAAAAACGTTCTGGTTGGTTTTCAATGCCTAAATAATTGTCAGAGATGAAAGGTTCCAATTGGTACCAAGTTTTTAAGTTTACAAGTAGCAATCATTCGAAATTTGAATTTATAGTATACTTCATTTAATTTAATTAGCATCATTCAGATTCTTCTTCTAGCCGTATTTTAAGCGTCCTTTTCGTTTTTAAAAGTACGCGAATAATATCGTTTTGATATTCATAAATCTACATAACACAAGGAAAACGAATGTATTCGTATGAGACTTAAATGATAAGTAGATCACAGTATAAAAATTAATGTTTTTATTTTAAATAGTTACTTTTTTGGTTCTACGTCTGACTGTTCTGCAATTTCTGCTAATGCAGACGGTAGATAGTGATGATAATAAAAATGACTGATGAAAAAATGCCAGACCTGACTGGGAATCGAATCCGGGACCTCGGCGTAGAAACCAGTTGCGCTAACCACTACACCAACGGGTCGGTGTAGTTACTAGCTACTTGTCTTAATTAATAGTTACTAGTGTAATTAGTATTAGTATTAGTATTTATTAGTATTAGTAATAATATTATAAGTAAGTTATTAGCTGTAGTTTTAATAGCTTTTATAAAATTATATTTTAAGGTATCCTAACTTAACATTTTGTTTACATTTTTCTATAAAAAAGAAGAAAGGTATTATTTTCATGTCGATTTTTTGAATGGAGTTTTCATCGGATATAAACGTTTTCAGGCCCCCAGAACCTAAAAAAAACATGTTTTTAGCGATTGGTCTGTGTGTGTGTGTGTGTGTGTGTGTGTGTGAACAAAATATCTCTCAACGGAATGTTGTACGAAGTTGAAACTTAGAAATTACAACGTACGGCATCACTTAAGGACTTGACACGAAAATTTTCATCAAAATCGATCACCAAGGAGTAGTAGTTTATTCGCGCGATTTTTCATTTTTTGCAATTTTCTCCAAAATGGCTTTTACGATTTTTTAAATCGCTTCATTAACTACATTTTTTGTCCTCTACAAGATGGGGTAAGCGCCATGTCTGCTGAAATTCTTGGTAAGGCTGTTTGTTTGTAGAAATTTGTTTTTAAAGATTGCAGCCTAAATATACATGTTATTTAACTTGTATATAATCAAAGTTATAGAAAATTTAAAAAACCACAACTTTTATTCCAAACACTTCTTTGTAAAACGCTTAGTTTAGCGGCAATTAGCAATTTTTTTTTCATAAAAATGTATGAAAGGATATTTTTAAAGATTGAGGTCTTAGTATGCATTTTATGAAACAAGTGTGTGTAATAAAAGTTATAGGACAATAAAACCACCTATAAATTATTAAAAAAATTTTTCTACAAAGTGTAGTTTAGATGCAATTTATGATTTTCCGTATTTAAAATTCTACAGAGGTAGACTTTAATTTTTTGTCATACACATGATTAAAATAAGGTTATGTTTTCCACTTTACATTGTTTACTACTAATGATTAAAGGTAGGTTATAATGTTCATTATTTACCTTGGCAAGAGAAAGTAGTGTGAGTGTTTCACACCAGATTTTTACCTTTCGGTTACTTAATCCTTCTGAAAGGTTCTTCAGAATTACCAGGTAAACACACATTTTCTTAACAATTTTCTTTTAGTTTCTTTTAAGTCGCATTAACAGCTTAGTCATTTACGACTACGGTTAGTTATGGAACTGGAACGGGTGGGATTTGTGGGTTTTGATTTTTTATAATTTCCAGATCCCAGCCGGAAATTGAATCTGCGACCATCATTAACGTAGTTAATACTGCTTTGCAGGCTAGCACGCTAACCACTACGACACGGAGGCATAAAAATATTTTTGTAAATTCTATTTGCTTTAAAAAAATGCGAAGGAAGTTCTGTAATAAAATGAAATGTTAGAAATATCAATAAAAAATAATAGCCTAAGGCATAAAACCATTATTTGTAAAATTAGTTAAAAATAATATTGAACATTCAAATGACTCATGCAGGAAATAAAAATAATAAAAAAGAACATAAAATTAAAAAAACTAAGATTTTTCGCGCTACTTGTGTTGTTCAACATTCTAAATGCATGCTACTAGGCTTTGTTCGCTAAATACAGTACATTATACAAAATCCTTCTTTCAAATTGCGTTACTACATAAAAATATGTTAATGAACAAATGGTTTTTATAGTTGGGTAGATCAATTGCCTCCGAATCGTATATGTATATACATTCTTTCAAAAAGCTTAATGCATTTGCATTAAGCTTTTTGAAAGAATGTATACAGAAATAATTGAAAAAAATATGGAAATGAAGTTATATCATTATTATTATTAAAAAATGCAGTAACAAAATAATTTTGTACGTATGAAAATGTACATTATTTCCTCTAAAACAAAACATATTATTCTGCTAATTTACTTAAAGAACTAAAATTATTCATCTCTGCTGAACCAGTAATTTTTTTATGATTATGAAGTTATTTTTATGATTGTGAAGTACTTAACATTAATAATAATCCACAAAGTTCACAACAAACAATATAGGCTAAATTATTTTTTTTATTTAGATTATTGCCGGTCACAGCAACCGGTATGCCGGATTTTTTTTCATTGTGTTCTTCGTATACCCCGTTGCATGGAAGCAGCTATTATAAAAATTGATGCAAAATTTCAGTTATTATTTTAAAAATGCTAATATTTATTAAATTTTAATTTATGAATTGTTTACTTGTAGACTTATATACGTTCGCAAACTGCAAAATAAACCTTAGTATTTGTAAATCATACGAATATTATCCAACATCAAAAATTAAAGTTTGTTCTAAAAAACAGAAAAAAACAAAAAAAGATAGTAATGATTTTGTTTTTTAAATGTATTTCAATTTTAAACTCTACAGGTAAGTCTGAAATTTTCTTACAGTTATGATATACTTCTTTTTATTATTGCTTTTTAACTAATACTATATCCTGTTACAAATTATGCCTCATGTGACATCAATTACCACCTTTCCATCGTTTTAACCAATAGGTCTTTTGGGTTTTTTTGTATTTGTAATCAAGTCCCGTTTGCCAGATGCTTTAGATCCATTTTGTTCTAATGATTTGTCTAAAACTTTCGACATAATTACACCATTTTACATTACCTTGTATGCCAAGTTACTCTCTCGAATTGTCATTTATTTATTGAGCTCTAAATTCATCTCCCTTAATATATCTAAAATATTTTTATTTGAGTTGTTTGTATCCTTTTTTCTGTTGTAGTGGTAATTTGCCTTGTCGTGGCTGATACGCCAGTATGGGTTTGATAAAATTTGTTGAAACATAAATAATTTGTTTCTCTAAATCACCTCTCAGGACGAACCCTTGCTGTCATGATATGTATAAGGAAATATTTTTCTAAATGTGTTCGTAATTTACTAATAATACAATAAATTAAATAACTCTGTTAATATTTTCCTAGATTTATTTTAAATATATACGGTTAACATGAATAATATCTTCTGAAACTAAAATAAAAAAGTACATTTTTACTTTCTCTTGCCTATATTAATATATAAGAAAGGAAGGTATTGTTTTCATGTCGATTTTTCGAAATTTATTTTTCAACGGATATACACGTTTAAAGATCCCCTGAACCCTAAAACCATGTTTGTAGCGATTTGTCTGTGTGTGGGTTGGTGAACAGAATATCTCAAGAAAGGAACAACGTACGAAATTTAAACTTGAAACTTAAATTAGATAATACTGCCGAATCCGACACGAACATTTTCATCAAAATCGGTCAACCGAAATTAGTAGTTTATTCGTGTAATTTTTTACTTTTTTGTGAATATCTCAAAAACGGCTTATACGATTTTTTTTCAAATCACCTCATTTGCTAAATTTTTTATGCTCTACAAGATAGAGTAGGCGTCATGTCCACTAAAATTTCTGGGATGGCTGTTTTCTCATAAAAAATTGTTTTTTTAAGATTGCGGCTTTAATATGCATTTTAGCGCAAAAATATATGTAAAAGAGGTTGTAGAGAATTTAAAATCCTACAACTTTTATTCCAAACATTTTTTTGTATAATGCTTATTTTAGCGGTAATTAGCGATTTTGTCGTATTTTTCACGAAAATAGGTAAAAAATCAATTTATACGATTTCAGCTTTAGTATGCATTTGACGACGAAAGTGTTTTTAATCAAATTTATAGAAAACTAAAAGGTTCACAACTTTAAATAAAAGCATTTTTTCTACAAAGCCTAGTTTAGCGTGAAAGAGTGATTTTCTGTACTTTTAAGCCAAACTGAGGTTGATTTTCATTTTGTATCATTCACTTGATTAAAATAATTTTTTGAGGTTAATTTTTTTTGTTTATTTATAATTTTTTATTACTAATGTTAGGTTATATTGTTAATTATTTGCATTGACAGGAAAAAGTTGTGTGAGTTTTTCACACCAAATTTTTTAAGTAAATACATCGGCATAGATATACGAAGCGGTAACATTTATATTGAGTACAATAAGTACGTGAATATAAACAAATTATATATAACTTAATATAATAAATGCGAATTTATTGTTTTAAGTAATGCAGTTCTAGGGCAATCTGTAACTGAGGAGATGTGTAATGTGGTGCGAAGGTGCAACTCAATTGCTGATATCGTTGGAAAGCAAATATGAATATAACTTATTTCAAGATAATTCAACAACTTTTGACTTGCACATTTTATTTAACAGATTATTTTCATTTTCCGGTAGAATAAACGGATAAATTTAATTAAAATCTACAAGACGTATTTAAGTAAACTAATTAAGATAGGTAGAATTAATTTACTATTCTCTAAAACGATTCATAAATCAACATGTAATGCAACAGACATTAACACAGAATAATATACTAGACAGGAAGATTTAATAGCTATTTAACTATTTATACAGTAGTAGATGGAAGTGCACTTACAACTTAGTTTATTGAAGTGATTAAATTAATTACTTTCGTAAGTTATTCACAAAAAGTGTCATCGGAATTCAAAAGTTAATTAATTGAATTCTATGTTGTTGTGTAATTAAGGCAGCCGTAACTTAAATTAATTTGCAATAATATATGCTGATGTAAATATTAAAGTTATTTTATTTGCATATTCTCTTTTAACTGTCGAATGAAAATCCTAAGTAGTCTAAATAAAGTAGTTCATGGCCATAATTCTTTTATTATAAATCTCATGAGAGCAATTTTATGGTGAACAAACCCAAAGAAGTACCTATTTTAAGGATTTAGTTATTTTTAACTTATGTACTTTAATTTATTTCAAAAGTTCTTTAAGTGTTTTTAAGATATTTTATAATACTAGCCGAGTTAGTGTCAGAATTTTATACCATATACAAACGCGACATCCACCAAAAAATGATTTTCATAGAGGATCACAAACTTGGTAACTTCAAAAACATTGATACAATTCATTAGTTTAAAGGAAAGAATCGGACTTTATAAATTAAATGTTGGAGAAAATTGTTTATTTTAAAGTTATAGAAATTTGGTTAGGTTCTGCTATACGAATTTTCACTATAAATTTAATCGTCTTTTGCCTTAAAGCCGGAACTTTGAAAAGAAGAAAAATACTGAACATGAAAGGAGTTCCTATGAATTTTTTCAAATATTTCATTACTCAAATTTTTCATAACCGCTGTACTTTATCACCGTATACTAAAGGTTGGACTGGCGACAGTTGGTTGTATTCTCTTATCTGAAGTTGGGGATTTTAAAAGCTATTCTTATTTTTGACACGGCTGTCCTAAAAAATTCCACAGAGGAACACAGAGAGAAGAGAGAAATTATTCGAGTCTCGGAAGTTTCGTTAACAGAGATGATCTTTTCTTACTATGATCCTCTTGATATTTTTTTCTGCTTATATAACTACAGAAAATTGCATTTCTCTCCGCGGATAACATGTTCAAAATTTTCAACTTAACGTTTCTTTATGGTGCTAATCAACTCCAGTTTTTTTTGCATCTGATGTAAAACTTTTTCATTCATTCTGTCCATAATAACTTATCAAATGTCAATATACTCATAATTTGATGACTTGATTTTGGTCATTTCCTGACTTTTTAAACTTCAGGTCTTCATTCCATATTAAAGAATAGAAAAGATGTAGAAGTTTACAAATATGATTTGGATTTCTATACTTACTAGATTCTTGTTATATGATACAACTGGAAAATATTTACATTTTAGTGATCACCGATACTGTCCCATAATCCACTGAAATTGTAATGAATCAAACAGTAGATATGATTTTAAATAAACAAAATAAACTTTTAAGTAACTACCATTGATTTTTTCAAACAGAAAGTGAATCTGTAGGAAATAAAATAAAGTTGGTAGTTAGTGTCTACTAATCGGCTACGGTTTTAGATTCCTTAATCGCGTGACAGTTACTAATAAATTTTAATGAAAGAAACGCTAACATTGTATACAAAGTTTTACAGTTTAATAGTAATGTGATGTAAGTTTAATAGAAAGTAATAAGATATAATTATTACCATTATTACAATCAATAAAATAAACTTGACCTTCGTGTGAAACAATGTAAACAGAATTATTTGAACTTCATTTATAGAAATAAAATTTAAAAAGCTGTAACCCAATCTTGTAATGAAACTGACTACATAATACTCTGTTTTTTAAATAAATTTTAAATGAAACTTAATTTACTAAAAACACACATTTTGATTCGTTTGAAATAATTCGCAAATGATTTTACGCAGTTATTAAAATTCACATTATTCTTATCACGGATTATTATTTATAGCTACAAAAAGAACCACAGCAGCAAAGTTAACTTTTTCCGTTAAAAAAAATGCCAAAGTCAAAAACCAATGCAAATTATTACACTTATAAATTAATAAGTAACAAATAATAATACTCAACGAAATAATGAATATTGTTTGATAATTACGGTATATCATTTAAAACTGCAAATTGTGATAAATTTTTGGTGAAGGTAAAAACAATGCCCGATTTAGCAAAAATAATAAAGAACTTTTCATGATCTTTTAATGACACAATTGTAATACTTCGATTGATTTTTTCCAGGTAGAAACAGTATTAGCAGTCAGTACTTTTGTTAATTTTTTTGCAAGGGGAATTTAATGAATGCAGATTAAAAGAAATGAATGCTAGATGGGAACAACCCAATAAAAACATAGTTTTTTCTCATTTCATCTGTCATGTCCAATACTGCTTTATTTTTTAACATTAATAAAAATTTCCAAAATTAAATTACAATCTGCCTACCGAGAAATAAATCATATATATGTGTGTTTTAGATTAAAATTTTATCAGGAATCAGGTTAATGTATCATTATTTTTATCAGGGTAATGCGACTTACTGCATTATCGGTTAGTTCTTCTCTGAAGAAGAGAGTGTCCTCTCTAAAAGTATTCCTTGGAGAATTTTCCTCTTTAAGTTTAATGTCATTTTTGATAGATAAACGGTAAACAACAATTTTGTTAAAGTGAATTTAATAAATGTAATATTTAAAAACAATACTAAAACAGAATTTTTATGAATTTATGAAAGCTGGCATGGAGGCTGATCATATAAAATTTTGTTGATTCATTACTTTCGCCTGTTATAATACTTAAAATTTACTTTTGCATCAGTTAACATGCGATTAACCTTTCCATCTTTCAATTTTTAACTGCCATATTGTTAATAGTAATTTAATTATGGCTTGTTACATAGATATTTTATTTTATTACAGATTTAATTCAGATTTTAATATTATATTTTTAATAAAATTTGAATTTATTTTATTAGTTTTATAGTTCACTAATTACCTAAATAACATTCAGTGATACTGCAACAAATTAAAATAAATAAATTTCAAGCCAAAAATTTATTAGGTAAATTTCAATTGTGTGAAACAGGAATGAATCCGATACAAATGGCTATATTTTACCCAAATTTGGGTAAAGTGATTAAGAAGTATAAATGAGAATATTAATGAAGATGTTTTAAAGTGTGTGTTTTAAAGAAATGTGACTGCGTTAATGTGTATGAAGAACTGTCTTTGAATGAATAGATTTGAAAAGGGATGAAGATTGTGAAGACGATGATGATAATAATGGTGGGAATAAAGCACCATCATTTGAAAGAGAGGGTTAACCATCTCGGTAGGGAGAAGGGGGCGAGTAAAGTCGAATAGAAAAGAGAACACATTACATTACTACGGATGAGACGGGACGCCAGCGCCAAATCTATCTGAAGAAAAGTTAAGCGACTCTCGAGCGTTCTTGAATATGAATGGTTGGGTGGGATAAGTAAAGGTTGGGTAAAGGCAGGCGATAGGGAACATTGTGGCTGGATCTCCTAACTTTTTAATTAAGTTTCAAAGTTAAACCAAGTGGTCTGTGAGTTATCCACAAGACTTATTCATCAGCTGTTATTATTGCTATTTGATTTATTATTTATTACATCTCACCTGATAATATTCATATTTTAATTTATTACAACGTTGTTTACATTTTAAGGAATCTCTTTATACAGTCTTTATTTATTATTAAATTCAATTATTACGTTTAATAAACTTATGTTTAATCTGGCATTCTGTAATTTTATAGAGAAAAATTACTTTAAAATTTAAATATTAATACAATAAACTTATTCAATGATTAAACTGAAACGAATTACAAGCTATTTTGATATTATTTTTCATCCCATTTCGATTATGATGATGCGTTACAACTCTTCCAGAACTCAAACCTCAAGAGAAGACTGAAGCGCCAGAAAACCCTCGACTTAGTTTGACTTGGGAAATACGAGTATTTTATTATTTTAAATAAGAAAATTGTATTTAGAAAATGAAATTCCCCTTAATATTGTTACTTAATTGTACTTTATTAATGTATGATCAATACTCATTCAATTTTTTACCTTTTATGTAAATCTTAAGTGTTTTAAGCGAAAGCTAAGTAAATGTAGCGACAGAGCGCCATTATGCTAAATTTAAAATAAAAAAATAATAGCATTAGGAAAACAATCTTTAAAAATACTAGCTGTAAGGCTGTGTCTTAAGGATAAATGTAACCGCTAAAACATGAGTGGGTATTTGGTTTTTTCTTGGTTTGATTAACATCGTTAGGTATTTAAGAATTGAATAAAATAAATCGTTAGTCTAAGACTGATTACTACAAAAAAAAAAAAAAAAAAAAATGGTGTGAAACACTCACACGACTTTTTCTTGCCAATGCTACAATATTTTGCCAATAAACAATGTTCCTAACATTGGTAATAAAATATTAGAATTAAACAAATAAACTAACCTCAAAAAAGTAATCTAATTTTAATCATGAGTGAAAGACGCAAAATGAAAATCAACGTCTGTTTGGCTTAATAATACGGAAAATCACGCTTTCACGCTAAAGTAGGCTCTGTAGAGAAAAATGCTAAAAATAAAACTTGTAGATAATTAAATTTCCTATAAATTTGATTTTACAGCTTGTTGAGTTCCAAATAGATCACGTTACAATATCGGAACATAGCACAAAGGAAATTATGAGCATACAAGTGCGGAAAGGTGACAATCTCGACTCGAACCACTCTATTTGACCCATATAAAATTTAAGACTGTCCTACTACACAAAAAATATTGTTTGAGAAGAAAATAATTCTTATTGATTCCGTACAGCAGAAGCGTTAAGAGTCAAAATTTCAAAGAATACTTTAAGAAAGGAAAATAGAAACCTGGGAATTATCCGCAGCAGCATGGTTGACATTGCCAATGAATTGGTACGGTGCGTAGAACATTAAAGCACCGTTAGTGTACTGAAAACTGTAACGTTAAGTAATCCGATTCTAAATTGTTACTAATCTAAGGTTTAGCTATGAATTGTAATTATTTTGTCGATAAATAAATTGTTATAACTTTAAGGAAGTTTGTTTATTTTTTTTTTGTATCTGGATCTTGATTCAGATCAGGCTGAGGTTTCACAATAATTTTAAAAGATATGCGGAAAGTCTAACCTTACTTGATAGAAAAAATCAATAGATTTAGTAGTTTAATTGATTTAATAGTTGTTTGACTTACAAATCTTTGAATCCAAATTTAGATAAGGGGAACTAGTTAAACTAATTAATGCCTTCGATAAATAAAATAAGATAAGTACTATACTCAGCTCCGTTTGGCAAATAATATTTTCATGAAGTTTGTATATTAAGTAGGAAGAGTATGTATTTGTACAGATTGTAAGTTGTTTCATACGGAAATATATTGGCAACATAGTTTTAGAACGCAGTTAAATCAATTAGCTAATTTTAATATTGCTAAATCATATAAATATTTTTAAACCATAGAAGTCTTGTACATGTTTTTTTTTAAGATTTGAAAATCCGGAAATCAATTTTGCGTATCGGGTAGAACAATAATGATCAATTTTTGATAAATTATTTATAATGTGTTAGAATAGAAGAAAATTATATACATTTATTGTAATGTATTAAACATAACGTCTTTTAAACATATCTGTTGTTGAATTGTTTGGTGACTGTGTGCCTAAACAAGCTTACTCATTATCATTAATTATTATTACTGAACAGATTACTGTTATACTATTGTTATTATTACTACTCATATTAATGCTACTGACATCTCTGGGTATACATTTTCAAATTCAGCTGCTGCTCTATTCGTATAACAAAATAATGTTAATTACAAATAAATTTGCTTAATAATGCTGTATATTCTAAAATTACTTAGGCTACTTATTACTTGCATTTATTTTATTTGTATAAAAACATTTATCTCGGTAATTGAAACTCTTCAATTATGTTTTCCAAAGTGTGGAAATTGGAATTCCTGATTAACTTCCAAGATATTTATAAAGTTTAGTTCACAAATTTTATGTTATGTAAGCTCACAATTAACTTCTAATTTTACTTACCATCTCTGGTATAATGCCCCTTTTGATATCATTAACCGATTAACCGTTTAATCACTTTTACGTTCCATCTTTGTATTTAATTAAACTTTCGTCTTATATTTTAGAACATAGATTATAAGTCTTGTGAACCAAGCAAGAGAAGATATGTTTTTATTAAATGATTAAAACTATAGGTTTGAACTAACCAGGTCAGGTGGCTATGATAAACAGATGAAGGGAGACCTCCAGAAGTTCTACATTATAGAAAAAGACTCCCTAGGTCGACAAGAATACAGAAACAAAATTTTTGAAATGAAGGTTCTTGTGAATAAAGAAAGAAATCTCAACAGGAGAAAGTTAACTGATGAAAGTAGAGCCGAATAGTCAGAGATGATGAAGAAGTTCTGAAGGAGAAAGAAGGAGACTGCATGAGATGATATTTGCGTGGTCCTCACAGGCCTGTCCACGATGAAAAAAAATATTAAAAAAGTTTAATTACAAACAGTTATTTTAGATCGCAATGATGCATTATAACGATCACATAACAAAACTATTGGGAACCAATTGCATGAATTTTGATTGAAATGAATTTTAGTTGTTTTGATTAATTCTTGTACCTGATTAAAAAATTTCCAAGCATTTACAAACCGCAAAATAGCGGTTTATACAAAAGAATTATTTTGAAGTGAAAAAGTTATAAAAAATTAATGAATGTGATTTTAATGATTGATGTATACCAAATTATTGAGAACAGATACTTTTATCGGTGTAATTGGAATATAGTATACTTCTTACGACATTTGCGTACCTTAAACAATTTTGATTGTTTATAAGGAATTCAGATGAAAAATCAAATGACAGGAACGACGGTTAAGGCTAACTGTTTTAGATAGCCTATTTGGATATTTTTACATGGCTTCCTTTAATTTATTACAAAGATTAAATTAGAAAAGACATGTGACCAAAATTCAGTTAAATTCTGTTAATATTCTGATTGCAAAGTTCAACATTACGATCGATAAACTAGAGAGAAACTAGAGCTTAATTATCATAAAGTTATTCTCGGAATTTATCTTCTACGGATTTTAACCAACTTTATCATAAAGACATAGAATTAAAGCATTTCATAAAGCGTTTTCTAATGAAATAGTAAATAATTTATTACGTTCCTCGGTGATAAATTTTATTACACCTACAATAATATAAAGTATTTTTTTTCATCACAATTAAAATACTTGTATTAAAAATCAATGAGACCTATTTACACAAAGAGGAATTTGTATTACCAAATAAAAATTAAGCAGGCCTACTTAAAACTGTTGGTATTAGAATTATATTATGATAAAAAAGTAAATTATAATAGAAGAAAATTATTTTTTTGTTCATTGTAATAGAGGTTCTGAAAGCTATTTCAAGTCATTGGCTATTAGTATACAAGATATAAGTGACGCCGTGAAGCATGAAAAAACGGTAAATTTTTCAAGTATCAGAATAACCAAACATTTTACAATAGAAACATCAAGTAAAATTAAATTAAAATTAAATCAATCTGAAGGAGAAAGATTGGGCTGGTGCTTGCACGAAGTTACTGCTGGCTTGTCACTACTCGGTAACTAAAACTCACACAATTTTTAGTTTTAAACATATAAGTTTAGTCTTAATTGACTTATTGTAATTATATTTTGTTTATATCATTTTAATTTTAAATTTGTGTCTGCACATTGATTTACGTAAACTACAAATGATCTAACGGTGCCGATGATTA
This sequence comes from Catonia carolina, assembly GCA_035578175.1. NCBI lineage: Eukaryota > Metazoa > Arthropoda > Insecta > Hemiptera > Achilidae > Catonia > Catonia carolina. The sequence goes on along the minus strand of JAQMRL010000001.1, from coordinate 143,726,261 downwards.
AAAGAAAATGATTGAGCAGACGATCCATTGATGGAAACTTTTATGTTACTTTATAACCTAATTTTGCATTAGTTTATATTCTACATATTTTAATTAAGATTCTATATATCTGAAATTTCAAGGGAGCAACAAGTATCTGTTATTCCAAGCTATCTTTAGTTTTCGTAGAGGATTGTGCGGTAAATGTACTGAGCTAACCATCCTGATTATTTCGCTTTTATTTTATGTTAATTTTCAGTGAGTATGATCATAATACCGTTTTTTGTGTCAATTGCGTTAGAAACTTCTAGGTCATTGTGAATAGTCTCGTTTCTTACGAAACAAGGGGAGCACCTTCTAATTCAAAGTGTTCTGGACTAGCAGGAATGGAATCGAATTAAGTTAATCGGATCAATTGCGAGTTTTGGCAGAGATGAGGTTCGTAATATAGGTGATCTTTAGCAGAGATGGATTTTGCGACGGTCGAAAGGATGTACTCTGTTGGGTAAACAAAAACTGAAGATGAAATTTACGGTTGGAATTGGATACGTTCAACTTAAATGAAAAAATAAAAGAATATTGTTAAGTTTGGAGACAGTACATGTAAAGAATATCAGCTCAAAGGACACCTTTTTAAATCCGAACGTATGCTCCAAAGGGGAAGAAAAAGTTGGTAGGCCTAAAAAGAGATAGATGTAAATATAGTTTGTGAGTGCAGAACAAGAATGTGCCTAGCCTTGTTTGCAAGGAGAAGAAGACGATTAATCAGATTAGCGGATCCGTAAATGTGAAAACCATACATTCCGATCAGTTTTTCTGGAATCCGTGAGCTATTAGGTAGAGCCTAATTTCACTGAAAAAATACTACATCTATAATGTAAGGGATCAAAATATACGTTGAACATTTTTATTTAACACTCATAACTGGAAGTACATAATTGATTCTTTTTTCAGTTTTTGATTTATAAGCTAGCCAAGTAGTAGATCAGTAGATTCAAAGCCATATCGGAAGTCTACGTTTGTGAATTGCGGTTGGGGTCCAAAAAATTGTTGCACCGATGATACCCACATTAACTGGTCGATTTGAACAATGTTCCCAAAAAGATAAATAATTCTTAGGACTTTGTAAGAAAATAAATAAATAAATAATACATAAAATTTCCGAAAAATGAATGTTTCTGTGGTAATAATGGAATATTTTTCTTTGCTACGCAAAATAGCGCATTTAAATTTATTTTAAATGTACACGTGCTATTCGGTGTATAATGAAATCAGATTTGCTTTAGGCAATAAGGTACTGGATGTTACGCTAGTTATGTTAGGATTAAACTTTACGTAGTTAGTTAGCTACCTGGAAATTAATACTTCCAGAACTTTTGAAAACTTTTAATTTAATAATTTACCGTGGATAATGTTTACTCATTGTAAACCGAGTAACTGATTGGGATACGGAACAAGCTAAAAAACAGCTCAGAATACAATACGTATTTATATCTTTATAAATTCACTTCAAGCATTCGATGGGATTGTACAAAATCACAAAACATTTTAACGGGAGTTGTTATTTTAACCACCTGTAAAATTAATGAAATATAAAATTATTTAAAAAATATTTTATATAAATTAAAATAATTTAAGTTGTATTGATCTACTTACATATTCCCTGGTTTTCACAAAGTTTCTTTAATTTTTAGGAAAATTCGTCTGATTAAAATTTCATGTAATTAGTTCAGCATTATTTTTATGTATTAAATTCCATCGCTTGTTACTAAATATTCGCATTGTTCACCAATATTAAGTTAATATAATTATTACTTGATTTTTGTACTGTGAATGAAAATTATTTTGAAATCAAGTGATCGAATTCTAAAAATTTGCAATCTTATCTACTTAAGATAACATTTTTAATAGATTTGTTTTTTACAGTTTTGATAAGTATTTGTAAATTTGGTTTTGTCGGTCTAATGAACGTTTGTTGTCTTACAGTATTTCTGTAAATAAGGTACTGAAAACACAAAAGTAGATGATTTTAAACAAAGGCGTAAAATTCGTAATGTATTCATACACTTTTAATCTACTTTTTGATGTATGGAATTATGTAAAATGGCTGTTTGGATTTTTCTTTTCCGGAGAATAATACATGTAAAATTACAATACTACGTAATTTTTCTAAGCAAGTTTGATGACGATTTCAGAATTTATCAGACTATTAAAGAAATAAAATTTATGTTAAAATAATTTGGTTTCGAACACTTCTTTTTAAATTAAATATTTACATATATTTTTTAAAGTTGTTTAAAAATGATGTTTCTATGTCACTACAATTGAACTCTAAAAGATGTATTAACTATTAGGTGCAACAATACACAAATTCATCCAAAATGAACTCGTGGATCGCAATTCTTAAGATTTGCTTCTAGCATTGTTTCTTATTTAAGCAATGCAATCCTCTACAACAATTTAAAATTTCCTACTGTAAAAAAACTAACCGTCTTTTTCACTAATTTCTTGATCGATACGTCTCTTTTCTAACCAGCAGTCTGTGACCTACCTATGAGAAAACTACCCAACTGTACGACCTCTGAAGCAAAAATGGAGCAAGTACATTTTAGTCTGAATTGCGATTAACAGGCCAAGTTCTAACCGAAGAATTTTACCTCTTGGTACGTCTCCTGGGTGTAAAATTCTTCTTAACTCATTAAATAACTTTTAATATTATCATACATAGAAATTATGCCACAACTTAAGATGAAAAATACTTATTTAAAGTATATTTGCCAAATAACGGCCATGGACACAAAAAGAATTGAATGTGTGGCCGCAAATATCTGTTTTTGCATATGCGAGAGAAGGCAAAGAAGATTGCCAAATACATATTTTTTTAAAATTTGTTAAACGAAAATATCGAATATAAAATCGTTAAAATAAAAAAGCTGAACGAAAAATTTAATATTTTGCGTTATAGTAGGATACCGTAAATGGGATCGCGTAAGGGTGAGTTGTGACGAACATTTATAAAACCAATACAACTTGAATAACGAGTATAACCCTGAATACCGTAATTAAATAAATTAAAAACATTCTGAATAATTTATGAAGTCTGTTACAGAAGAAAGAGAAAAATTAAATACCAGAGTAAATAAAAAATAATTACCGATGTGTTTCACGTTAAACTATCTAGATATATATTTTGTTTAGTTTTATGGGTATTTATATTTGCTAAACAGTTTACTTAAAAGTAAATTGAAATACATTTGCATAATACCTCTAATTTCACTTGGGTACGATAAATTATTCTGTTTAATTTGTAAATTGTTTCCAACGATAACCTGGAGTAATTTACTATTTGAGTATAATTAACGTCTGCTATTTAATTTTATGTATTTAATTAATTTTCTCCAATGTAATAATATTTATTTTATTGATACAACACGTTCTCAACAAAGATGGGGGCAATATGAATATTATCATTCATTGAAGTATATAAAATATTATTTTTAAACAGGTTTCAAACATTTTCAGTATTGGAGAATAATAATACCAACAAATTCGCTTTACTAATTTAAAACAATGTAACTAAAATTTGAATTCCAGATGCTGGAATTGAAATTGAAATTACACAATGAATCTCTCCATTTCTTTCATCTTTAAACATGTGATTATTCTTAACATAAAAATTTAAGACACGTAACGGACAACTTTTAAACTAAAATTTACTTCTACGATTGAAAATTTTAGTAAAATTTATTTTAAGTTTACTTATTCTGGAATTACGGACTGAATGATTTATTTTTTCATTATAACATTGTTAGAAAAAAATTCAAATTCAATACTTTCAATACTGAGCCGTACTGTTTCATAACCCTCTATATTACCGCTTAAGAATAAGTACGTTGATATTAACTTAAAAATATATTTTTTTAGAATGATTATATGTCCAGTACAACCTTTATACGTATTTTTATATTCTGTAAAGATACTGATTATCTTAAAATTTGTTTCAACCAAGCGGTTGGTAATTTATACTTTCCTTGTCTTCATTAAAATTGTTTTACGCATGTTTGGAATAAAGATCTATTTTCCTCATGAAATTTCCACTTAAATCTATAATTAACTATCAAAAGTAGTTTGTAAATGTTTTGGTAAACTATAAATTGAATAATAAGAATTTCATCCATGTTTAGTTCAATGATTACCGTTTTTATCGAATCATGAAGAGATTATTTTAAATAAATTTGTATTTAAAATTTTTTTTATTCATTTGTAATAATTAAACTTTAAAATGACCGCCTCCGTGGTGTAGTGATCAGTGTGTTAGCCTACTAAGCGAAAGGTTCCGGGTTCGATTCCCGGATAAGGAAAATTTATCACGGTAAAACCCACCGTACAGTACCAAAACTCACTGTAATCGCTAATTACCATGCTGTCGATGCGACTTCAAATAAACTACAAAAAACTTCAAAATTTTACCAAAAATTTAATGTACAACTTATTAAAGTATAGTGGATTATATTTGAACCCAGGATTATCAGGTTTGAACTGAGTAATATTTTATGGGTTTTAATTTTTTAAGTAGTTTTTACAGTTCACAAATTTATTTATTCTTCTTAATAATTACTTATTATAAAACCATGAATAGGTGATATAATCTACCTCGTAATCGGTCCGTTTTGAATAATACATCTTGAAACACAGTAGAATTGTGAAGAGTAGCACAAAAATAACGACAATTTTGTTTTTGGTTATTTTTACAATTTTAAAGTAAAACAGACCGGCGTTTAGAAAATAATTAAAGATAGTTTAAAGAAAGTCCAACGAGTCTACCTTCGCAACCTTCTGACTAGACTGGAGTGCAAATTTTGAGTTCCCTTTGCGAAAGGTCGAACAGAGCTTGCGCCAACTTGTCAGACGGTCGGTTGTTTCCGATGGCGATCGTACGATTCCGCGGGAAAGTCAATACGGATACAAACGTAGGAGCGAGGGAAGAACGGTCTGGGAAAAGAGAGAGATGATGTATATTACTTTTTGACTGGCATATGGTTTGCTCGACTATGGTTGTTGATATAACTACGTGTATAAGAAGACGTAGATGAAGACCAAGTTGTGGGAGGGGTTGGTTGGTGTTAATACTTCCTTCCGCATCTTATTAATGTCGCCATACCGATCCCGTCCGTTCCGTTTTAATTCCACCGTACCAAAGCAACTGCACACTCATATCGCGTGCATCTCTTTTAAACTGCACTCGAGCATTTTAAACTTCACGAAACGTAACCCTATATGACAGCAAATATCAATCTACACCCACAGCAAACACTGCTACTGATAAAGTATATAAGCAAAATAGGAAAGAACAAGTTTTTTTTCTTATTAAGAACGTTTTTAGTGATATTGTACACACTGTAATACCATTGTTGTGCTTGTTCTGCTGTCAAAATTAAAGTATTATCACCTCACCTGTACGTTCTTTTCATTGAATTAACTTGTCACTTCAGTAAAAACTACAAGCAATTTATTCAAGTAAACTATAAAATAGTTGATCAGAAATTAATAATTAAATAAAAAAATAATTATTTCTAAATAATTAATATTCAGTCGTCAATCAGCAGCAAAGAACAGGTGTCTCATACTCAGTCATCTAAGGTGAGGGTTTTGAAGAGCGTAAAAAGCTGTAATAAGAGAGACCATTTGAAAATTATGATATAATAACCAAGCTCAATATAACACCTATAAGCATAATCATTAACTAGTACAAGGAAATTTTAACAGCTCATATCTTACGTAGATCTGGACTTATCTGCCGTTCACTAAAAGTGCAGCGATAAGTACCGGTACGAAGAAGAAAATCGGTCGATCGAGAAACAGAAGGATATTAGAAAACATCCAAGCGGTCTACATTGTGGTGGATGATGATAATGATTAATAATAAATGAAATACGATTTTGAAAATTATTTAGTTAACGTATACCGATGACACACAAGTACCAGTACACATACTTTAAGATTATTTTATCACAATTTTTCAAGACAGGAAAAGTTAGGGAATCAGTAAATGAGAATCTTTCTTTTAATAATATTCACAGATTCAAATCAATTACGTAGTTATAATGTATACTGCGACATTTTTGAAATAATTTATTTTAAGATTTGAAGTATTTTAGGAATATTTCTATAAGAATTTATATGCAAGAGTATGTTATTTCATGTTATCTAGTATTTTTTTTTTTTAATAACTTGTATAAACTTTGCAAAATATTTTGAGAACTGTATTTTTATGTTAAAGTATATGCCAAGATAAAAATGAACGAAATTGTTGTAATTGTACTGAATATTGTTCACTAATATTTCCTACATAACTAACAAATGTATAAATAGCAGTGCCTGGTATCTACTACTAGCAGGGTATTAGGAAATATCAACAGGTAGGCCTATCTGATTACTTTAAAATACTGTAACACAATATAGTCTACAAGTACTTGCAATACTCACACAATGATAAATTGTGTTTTTGCAATTTGCCTTGTGCTTGCAATTTACAAATTGTTGTCAATTTGTATATATTTTAACTTATTTTATTTATTGGGAACCGTATTTATTGAAAACCACCCGATTTGATCGCTGCTTTCCGCTGTACTTTTGACATAAATAATTTGATGAATTTTTTAACAAGGACCCCAAGTGGAGTTTGTTCAGGAATGGCTGTCAGCTGGTCACCATACAAAGTCACTTGCCCAACCAGTCTTGCTTAACAATTAATAGCAACTTTCTACCAGCTAACTGACTGGGCTGGCCCGAAGGCCTATTGTAAGTATGACTTAATATTGTAAATATTGACTTATACTCGACTCACCGGCACTACGTGCCATTGATATGGTTTAACCCATCATCATAATTTTCGTCGTCATCGTCGCCCTTACCCTCATCTGAGTCACGACTGTAAAGATTTAAGCGTAATTACTTTTAGTTTTTGAAACAAATTTTTCATTGTTTTTGTTTTCTTTACGACTGTGCGGCTTAGCTCAACCAGTAAATATGGATACATTATATTTTACTTTATCTTGCCTACTATTGTTTTCATCTCGATTTTTTGGAATCGAGTTTTTACCGGATCTCTAAGTTTTCAGACCCCTGAACCAAAAACCATATTTTTAGCGATTGGTGTGTGTGTGTGTGTGTGTGTGTGTGTGTGTGTGTGTGTGTGTGTTTGTGAACAAAATATCTAAAGAACGGAACATTGTACGAAGTTGAAACTTGAAACTTAAGTTAGGTACTACTAGAGGACCTGATACAAAGATTTTGATCAAAATCGGTCAACCGGAAGTAGTAGTTTATTCGTGTCATTTATCATTTTTTGCAATTTTCTCAAAAACAGCTCCTACACTTTTTTTAAAAATAGCCTTATTTACTACATTTTTTTATGCTCTACAAGATAAGGTAGACGCCATGTCTACTGAAATTCTTGGGAGGCTGTTCTTTTAGAAAAAAAGAGTTTTTTTATTTCAGCCTTAATATGCATTTCACCGCAAAAGTGTATATAATAAAAGTTGTTGACAATTTAAAAATCTACAACTTTTATTGCAAACATTTTTTTGTATCACGCTTAATTTAGCGGTAATTAGTGATTTTCTGTTTTTTTATTCATAAAAATCTGTTAAAAATCGATTTTTTTAAAGATTTCGGCCATAGTATCCATTTTACGACAAAAATGCATATAATAAAATTTACAGGAAATTAAAAATTCACAACTTTTAATTCTAACATTTTTCTCTACAGAGCCTAGTTTAGCGTGAAAGAGTAACTTTCCGTATTATTAGCCAAAGTAAGGTTGGGTTTCATTTTGTATCATTCATTCACGATTAAAATTAGGTTACGTTTTTGTAGGTTGGTTGGTTATTTTGTTTTTTCCTGATGTTTTATTACTAATATTGGGTTATATTGTTCATTACTGGGATTGGCAAGAGAAAGCCGTGTGAGTGTTTTACAAAAGATTTTTTAACATGACATTAGACGTTAAATTAGGACACCACTCCATTAGTAGGACTCCCGCAGTTATATTACTGAAGTTAGCCTTTTCGTAATTTAATCATTTTGTTCTTTTTGTTTTACGTCTGACTGTTTTATCATTAAGACTATTTTATTAATAATAGTTATTTTAATTGATTTTTATATTTTTATTAAGTATTTGCTTTTATTAAGTTTAAATAAATTAAGTTAACCCAAGTCACTGCTCCACCTCCTGTTGATCTGGATACCTAGATGATATGGATTGCCTCGAAAATGTGGAGAAATTAGTGCTCACACACACAGATTGAGTGTCCTTTTTGTTTCATAATGGGTAAACAATCAAAATGGTTTATGTTATTTTAATCGGTTTGTGGTCTTTTTCTAACTGTGGTTATTCTAGCGTTTAACAACTCTTAAAGTTTATTTTTAGAAATTGATTGCAAAATAACTGAACTTTGTAGCAAAAGTATCTGTCAAAAATACAGTCTAACCAAGGGCACTTTACCAACAAAGATTATTACGGTTAAAGCCACTATACGAGGAGTTCCCAGAATTCTTTTTTGGATGCTTGAATATTTTATATCAATAGATTTATATGTTTTTTTTCCTAGTAGTAGGCCTATATGCAGAAATGTAAAATTTTTACAAGAATTTCAGATAAGACAACTAACCGTCAAAATTCAGAACTCGTCATGTATACTAACTCATAAAAATACTCATGCCATTATGATTCACCATGATACTAGAAAAAAAACGGACACGCCGAGCGAAAATGTGCATCGAACGAAATGGAAGCAATTTTGAGAAATTTTTTAAGAAATAATCAACCTTTATTCGTTTAATTTAATCCTTCATTGTTTCCAGGACTGAAATAAATAGTTTATAAGCTACTACTGCCAACCTACGAAAAAGTTCTCGTATGGTTGAAAAACAGTTATTTTAGTATTGTTTTGTTATCAATTAATGTCAAATTTTAATATGTTTTGTTACGAAAAGTAAATGACTTAAGAATTTAAGTGAGTTAATTTACGTTAAACCTAAAGAAGTTATTTCCGACCACTAATTTTTGAGTTTTATATTGAATATATTTAATAAAAAGGAAGATTTACAGTTTTGGGACTTGTTTTATTAAATTTTTCAGTAAGACCTGATCGCAGTTAGAGTTCATTGATTTTTCCATTTTTGAAAAGTAAAATGCTCAGATAAATTTATTAACAAAGAATATTCTAAATAAAAGAAAGGAAATTAATTATTTTAGATTTTAAAATAATGAAGAACTTTTAGAGACAACAAACGAAGCGTTTCTAAACCTATGTTTGTGTGAACATTCGAAAAGCGTTTGCTACATTAATTTCCTAGAGTTCAGCTTACCTTATAAAGAATACCTGCGTGTATTTTTTAAAAGCTTGCGTTAATTCTTTGGTCATCGACGACTTTAGTAGAGTATGAAATATAGTATATGTTTAGTACAGTGCAAAAATTTTATCTACTTCTGATTGGATAGAATCCGTAATCATCGGTTCGTTTCCTTACCAACTAACCTCCAAGGTTTTGTAAATTGAAAGAATACATTGGTGAAAAAAGACTTTAGAGTAGATAAATAATATTATAAGTAATAAAGTAAAATAAATAATAAATGAATTTATTAGAGTCGATTTAAATATTCTATTAGTTGTTAATTTGGTTTTCCTTTTCTTTGTTCCTTAATTATTGCTGCAGAGCTTTTTGAATTTTCCCTTGCCGGTTGAATTAACTAAAAAACTAACAATCAAGGAATGTAATGAGAATTAAAACTTTCTTAGTTTCTTCTTGAAGTTTACCACTATAGAATAGAACAAATTCTCGTTCTTTAACTGTAAAGTTCTGTCTTAAAACACCAAAGGTCAAACTAATTCGTATTCAGAACTTATAAAGAAGAAAGAACGTATAATCGCTCTTTATTAACATTATTTTCAAACATCTTGAGTCCCTAATGGAGCCAAATTAAAAGCTGTCTTAAAAGCCAAGTGGTGAAGCAAAAGTTAGTGGTCAACTCTTTTTACCAATCTATTTGACGGAAAATACGAAAGAAAAAAAATGTTGAAATTTTTATATGAGTTTACTGATTATTTTGTATGGTTCTTCAAAAAATGTGTATTATAACCAATGCTTTTCAACAGATGTTCTAAAAACCCTTATTGGTTTATTTTGTTAACAATGACCTTTTAAGGTTGGCCCGTCTTTTCATTCTTCGAATATGTACAATACGCAAACAACGGTAGACGGCTTTTGTGCATGTTTTGACAGGGTTCATTTATTGCCTTCTGGACAAACAGCAAGTCTGTATTCATCTAATTGATTTTCTAGTATACGGTGAAAATGTTATTGTATTCCATTAGATTCAAAATTATATCGGGTTTTATTTATTTATCTGGTATGTTCTTTGTAATTTTCTTTTTCTGTTTTACTCTTACCTTTTTATAAGAACTGTGAACCATAAGCCGCTTCACTTTCCAGTCACTGTTGAATCATGCGTGAACTATAGAGAAGTTAGTGTGTGTTAAATAAAGTGAATTGTTGAAAACCTGTTTACATGTAACACGTTGAGTTTTAAAACAGACTAACTTATTTATAACGAGCAAATAGTGTACGTTTGTTTTAATTATGTACTACTGTCAGTAAGAATTGATTAATTTTTAATGGTAAATGACTATATTTCGTTTAAGGTAAGTCTATCTTGTTGTAAGTCTATTTTTTCTTGTTTTTAAAACATTTTATAATAAAATTTATTTTTCTATTAGGTTAAGTAGTTTAGTATAATTATCTGTTTGCTACAAATATAGTAAGCTTCGTATGTAAGTAATTAGTTTAAAAATATTTGATTATTAATCTAAAAGGAAGTTCTGTTATTTGTAAACAACCAGATCTCGAAAGAACGTGTTAAACGCCACAATTTTGTATGTTGTTATATTATATATAAAAGGATATTGTTCTTGCGTCTCTTACGATAAACAATATTTGTTATCTGACTTGTAATACTGTAATTCACTATGCTTTATTGTTAAGATGCTTTATTGTTATTTTATCATAAAATATTAATAAATTAATGAACGTTATTTATGGTAAATTTTGTACGACAGTTTTGTGATTAAAGAAACTGTAACGTTAGGAAGTTGTTGGATTTTCACTGCTGCGTATTTCCAATAGTGGTTAACACAAGGAAACCCTCCAGCATCTACAGTAATTCTACATGTGATGCTTGTAATCACATTAAGACTAGAGATATTAATTGCTAACGCCAGCTATTGTCAAAGGCCATCAGAGAAGTTCAAGTACCTTTTAAGAAGCTTTCAGACTGAGTTTACAATAGTTTTAATGAAAGCAATTGCCTGGTAGTTTTATTAGTGCTATCAAAGCAAACGTCACATACCACCAACGCGGTGTCTTCTGTTTAATTACGTACATCGAAGCAAAACCTACTCAAATTAGTTTTACTGCAGGTGAGTTTATTTTTCACCGTTTCACTTAAAATATTGTTTACTTAACCTAATCGAATAATATATTTAACTCACCAAATAAATGTATTACGTTTCATTATACGTACAGTTCTGTTAATTTCACATCATAGGTGTTGCTATTAAGTAATGAGAACTGATGGTATTTAGAGATTCGTAATGTAAAAAAGTTACTTATAAGTTAGTAAATTAATGTACAATACTCGTATTAGCCAATTTGTTAGTGACCAGAAGGGAATCGGCTTCGTTAATTTATATATGAACAACAAAAATAGTAAAAGTATTTAAAGCTTACGTAATAAAAAAAATACAATATTTTATTATAAAATAGAATTATTAAAAACCACCAGAAACGGGCAAAGACTGAGTAAGAACACTTACTAATTTTGAGGACGTACTAGTTTTGCCTAGTTATTAAAAGTAATTAACAAATAATAACGAAGTAAATATTTGTGGTCCAGTGGTTAGTTTGCTATGCTGCAAAGCAGAGGTCCCGGGTTTGATTCCAGACTAGAGTCTAAAAAATTATCATATGTTTAAACCCATCGTTCCCTAACCCAAGGTAGTAGCTAATAACGAAGTTGTTGATGCGACTTTAAATAAAAAAGAAAATATTTATTAAATTATTACTAGGTACACTATTTTTCAAAACTTATGAGCTCTGAACGTACGCATTGGCGCCTACCAACTTCATAGCTAGCCAATGACGTTCAACGCCAGCAACTTTACCAATACTTGCTCTGGTAGCTCTGTTTAATATAGTCACCCATTTTTTTGGTCTTTTAATAACAATAACCTATGAACATACAACCAGCTGATTATGTTATACGTATTGCATGTTAACGCGCTCTATAAACTATGTGTTCAGTACGAGATGCATGACACGAGTGAACTACTGGCTCTTGTACGCATGCGCGCGTAATGTTTGTCAAGCTGATACATTCATACAATCTGACAACGCTGGCAAACGTTCTGATTGGTCTAACCGCTTTCATCAGCAGAGCTCATCAACCGTGAAAAGCATTATACCTAGGCCTTCTTTATGTATCACTTGACATTACGGTTCTTTTTTAGTTTATGTATTATTTCAATTACAATATGAATTAAAATGTTGACATTGCTATAGTGTACTAATAACTGGGTACTACCTAATCCTGTACTTGTTTTGTCATCTGATAGCGTATTTATTGAGCTATAAATAAAATAAAAGTTACTAAGCTACTAAGGTACACATAAATACTATCTGTTGAAATTTTGTTGTTGAATTTTCTTGTTTCACAAATAATTTAAATTTTCCGCAATTCTGAAGTATATACTGAGAAAGTATAGCGACTATGGAAAATTTGTACCAAGTTTCAACAGATCTGGTCGATTTCATAAGATTTACTAATTTAAATAGTTTCACACGGTAACATATGAATGTAAAATTTTAACGTATAAACTTAGCTTGTTCCGCTTCATGTTTAATTTGAATAGAAACATGTACGAGCAACATACTCGTATATTTCGGTGCTCATAATGTTTAGTTTAATTTTAATGTTTAGTTTACATTTGCCGCGGAAGCGACTCAAGTTACAAAGGAAAGAGGGTTCTGCTGGCAGGTGTGCCCTAGGGAACTAACATATTAGCATACTTACCTACTGAACTGTGATTGACTAATACATAGTAACATGTAGTTTATGAGTTAAATTGAGAAGAAGGGTCTGGGAATTTAATAGATTAATGAGTCATTTCTAAATTAGGATGTTTTGATAGAATTTTTCGAAAATGTAATTATTATTGCATGAAAATTTTATGTAACGGAGTAAAAGCGATGCTCAATAAAATAACTCAAACGTAGTTATATTTAAGATTTAAATTTAAATATAACAATTAATAAATAACATCTTACAATAAAAACTGGTAGGATAATAATAAAAAGTAATAGCTTGTGTTCAAGCTAACCCGGTATAGAAAATTCTTTTTCCTAATCATCTTTTTTCAGTTTTAATTCATCTATCGTTATATCTTGATTGGATTTCCTGTATTTTAATAGCGGTAATGAAATTGACGTTTTAATGGCAAAAGTCATAAATAACTATATTAATAACATTTTCGGGTGGCTTTGCTCTTAAAAAAGTTTACGTTAATGCAAACAAAATATCTAACCGATATCGGATCAGTTAGTCCTGTGGTCTTTGAATCATTTGATAGATGTATTATATTATCAACCATTTGTCTAACTCTAGATGATTCCATCAGTACTTGAAATAGTATTACCTTTGAACATGGCCTTCTCTTCCCAGTTTCAGTTTCCTATTTCTCAAAATATTTGCTGGTACCAATTGACATCTGAGTTAATGCATAGGTAACACAGAGGAATCACTAGCTCACCAAAATGAGCATAATCTGAGGTATTTGCATTAAGTACATCTGATTGCAATTTAAACCATTGTTCGTAGGAAGAAGGTAGATTAGTCATTGAGATGGGAAGCCATGGTACGGGGTTATTCAAACGCTTCAGGGCGAGATGTAGTCGTTTAGAAAATGCATTTCTGATTAAGGAAAAGCAGAAATTTTATTTGCACACCTAAATCTTTAAAAGATAGTAAAGTTAAATTACGTAAATAACAAACTCATGCAAAATTGTTGACTTTCAATTCTCTACTAATTAAAACAAAACAAATGAAAATCAACATATGAAATTTTTACATAATTCGTTTTAAAAAAGTACTCTGATTGATAAAGTAGACATAAGAAAGAATAATTGCACAGGTAATGTAATAAGCTAGGGATCTGAAAGAAGAGGGTGGAAATAACGGCACTGTTTAAACTCAATCGAGTGGTTTTGTGGTTTATGAGCGAAAAATGTTACATTCAGACAAGATTATAATTCTAACAAAAACCATTAACTAAGTAATATTTCTTCTTTCTCTTTTGCACTTCAAGGTTTAGGCATTCCTGCCTGTTTTGAACCTCTGAAGTGTTCCCATCTTTTCCTCGGGCGTCCTCGATCTGTCCTTCCCTCCAGTTTGTAATCCAGCGCCTGCTTAGGTATCCTATCCTCGCTTAACCTTTAACTAAGTAAGAGATGTAATTTAAAAATGAAACAAAGTAAATGCAAGTAAATAAAGGGTAGGCCGTAGACTGTAGACGGTATCCATTGGAATATGAAATATTTATATTTAATTAAATTAAGAAAAACAGACTTGTTGACTTGAGGTTGGTTCATTTATGATAGAGATTGAAAGCTACAAACTTTGCATCTTTCTTCTACAGAAGCATGAATAAAATTCATAATGTTTTCTGATGAAATTTTGTTACATTCTAAACCAATATGCTGTTACAAACGTTTAAGGTCTCAAATCTTTTCAGGAAAAACTCCATTTCTCATTATTCTGCATAACGTCAAATGAACTAAGACTGGCTGAAAAAGCTGGTCATTTAGAGATTTCGGGTTTTCTAATTCATTCTAAAAATGTATTATCACAAATAATTTGTAATATAATTATTATAAGAAGACTAAAAATTGACCCCTGATGTGGCGACGCGCTATTTTGCTGGCAACCATTTTTTCACTAATTCCAAATACATTTTTTTCTCGTACATTTTTTTATTCTTATTTATTATTTTTACTTATACGTACTCGTTTATTTTTTTCGTACATACTAAGACTTTAAAGACCACATCGAGGTGATTCAAGCGATTTCCAAGGAAAATGTCTCAATAATATTATACACCCAGTAAAGGTTCCTGTCCATAAAGTTACCTCAGAAGCATTTATACCATTCTGTAAAACTAAATGTAGACTTTTTTGTCCCAGTAAATATAGTCACGCCTGTTCAGGATCCCATTTATAAAAAAATAATTCATGAAATGGATTATTTTATATGTGTCAGCTTGGTCGCGTACCATTAAAAAACGTTGCTTACTCGCTTACCCGCTTACCCGCTTACCCGCTTCATCCTCACCTAGACCTCGAAGAAGAATAAGCCGGTATCGTTTCAGCCGTAATATTTTATCTTCGATTTATATTCGATTTCCGTATTGATTTTTGTTGTGATTGTGCAATGTACAAAAGTTTGAGCAATCGACATGGGATTTTTTGTGTTATAATGTATAAATTTACCAGAACCGGAAAGATCTGCTACTCATTCTGTTAGTACAAATCCCTTATTCAAGTTATGAAAAGCTTACCTCTATAAAGCATCAATACTTGGGAAACGATTTACAAATAACTCAAGCACATCGTAGTAATTTTTTCATTTAACAATCATTGCTGAAGTAAGATTTCATACTTTGCCAATGAAACTTTTTCATCACCGTAATTTAAAAAACCTTGAACACAAAATTATGTTTACCGTTACAAGTCATTATGTCTAACATCACCAATAAAACTACTATTGGTGTATTTAAACCGCTCTGCCTCCTTAACTCAAACAGAAGATGAAAAAATTGCTAGTTAAGCTATTTATGACCAAACTGTAGAACAATTTAATGCTTCCGAAAATTACTCGCGTATAAATCGAGAAAATATAAATGACTAAGAATTCTTTTATGAAATTTCATAAAGTATTTGTCTCCACTGTATAAAAATAACAATATTTTTTATCTGCATTGAATCGTTTTCCATCCACCGGTGAAAGAATTAATGGACTATAGTTACAGAGAATGAAATAATAGAAAAAGATGATGGGAATTTGATGTAGAAATCTTCGATTTAAATCATTATGTAAATGAGAGGTGGTTGAATGGAAAGGTGATTAGAGGCGTAGGTCTTTATATCTTGTGCAGTCAGTCTACTCAGAATGTCAGATAATACATTTCTACAGAATTCTATGCCATAAAGATTCATGAATAATAATACATCGCGATTTAACTAGTATTTCTCTGCAGATATAATTTCGATATTAATATGTAAGGTAAGATTACTGACGTAAAAGAGAGGGGAGGTAAGCAATCACAAAATCGGTTCGGGACAAGTGTTATCTGCAACAAAAGTCTGGAAAAAGAGTACTGATGTATTACTACGTACAGATGCATCCCGAGTCAATTATATAACACAGCTCACGAGCATTTTAAAAGAGAAATCGATCAATTTTTAACAAAATATCCATTATACAGTTGTTTTTTTTGGGGTCTTGAGTAAAGTTGATGTCGGAAGAATTATAAAAGAAAAAGTAAAAGGATTAAAAGAATTTAGAAAATGGAGTGAATGGACGAAGGAAAAAAACGAAAGAAAATTGGACTCGCATCAGATTATATTCCCAGGAGAGCATCACAGACGGCAACATCTAGAAAAGGGGATCATACTTGATAGTGTAATCCATTTTGTAAAGTTGAGATTTTCTTTATCTTGGTAGTATATAATCTGAACCACAGTGGTAGAATGAAATCAGTTTTATTCTGCTGGGCTATTTACTCTCAAGAGGGTACATTCTTTTCGCTTTTTTTATAAAATATTGTCTGAGAAATTAACCTAGACAATACTAAAAAGAATCCTCTTGCACTAATAAAATATTTACATTTGTTTTAATTTCTTGTATTGCAAATAAACAATTTTGATATTCGTAGAATATAATGTTACACGATTTTGGTTATTTTTCACATCATTTTTGTGAACTAATGCAAAATCAATTGATGAAACATCTTTGATATCAGTGTTACGAGGACCTGTAACTTAAGGTTGTGAAATTTGAAAAACAATTTTTAATTTTCGTTTGGTTTTTAACCTAAAATATTTGACCATTTCTTCTGCATTAAATGGTGTAGTTTTATTATTTACCATTGTTAATAATTATTGTAGATTTTTATATTTATCGTTGAAAGTATAATTCAATAACTTTTAAAAAATGTACAAAAAATCAATTTTTACATTAAAAACCAAAATTTTTTTGAAGGGGATTGTTTTATTGAAGAAACAAATATTTTTTTGTTACATTTTTCAACAGCGATTGTTTGATTCCTAGCCAGACACTAAAGTGATCTCTAATTTTAAAGCGATTTTTATCGTAGTTCAGAACTTTGACGCAAGATTCTAACCAATTCATTATTTCATATAAATGACCAAGTGTCTAATAAACCTTTCGAGGAACCAAATCAAAATATTTTAAGCATAATACATACACCCATTCTAAATTATTGTAGTAAAACTATTACAGAATGTAATAAATTAACTGGGTTTTTCAAACATAGCACAGATAAAATGACACATTTTCCAATTATTTTCAATTTTTTTATCTCAAATGTTACTTATTGAAAATTAATAATTCTACAACTAAACTTGTAATATTATACGTCCTAATGGATTTGTAAAATTTTAGATTGTTATCTACAACGTGTTTTGAGCAAACTGGTCACAAGTTGGTTTCATTTGAACATGTCTTACATCGATTTCGGTTCTTAAATGTTGTACCGTTACATCTAGGTACCGGTTACTGACCCTCTTAAATCCTTACCAGTGACTGAAATTTGTTTATAAACAACGTTTATGAATAACAAGTGATGATAAACTTTAGGTGCAAACTAAATAAAATCGTTGTCATGTTCAGAACATTTGGTTACGTGGTAAAGTAATGTGATTTTTAAAACCGTTTAGAGTTTTTTCAACCACTGAAGATTACAACGAATTTTTTAATAGTTTCAAGTATTAAAATTTCTGATAATGAAGAAACACGTGACTGAAATAAAAATATGAATTGGGTTCTTACTATTAATATACTACTATATTAATAAACTGGTTGGATAACACGTACACTTGCCTTTCAGCTTATTCTTGTATACACGATTTCAGAGATGGTCATCGGCACTGGTCATGCGCAAAGCCAACGAATTTTGCTTACCGACTGAATGCAGTGTTAGCAAGTACGTATGCACCCTATTGCTTATCGTATTGTGAAGAATCACATCCAGTTAGAGGTAGTCCGGATCTGTTGACCAGATCAACCTAACCAACGAATTTCTACGCAAGTAAATATTTATAAAACGCATTGTTGTATTATGTATCAATGAACATTTAGGTACAAGATATCTATGTTTCATCTAAGATTACCAAGATCCTCTTGAATAACCGTATCTGTAAAAGTAATGCTTTTGTACATGTAAATAAACGTTAACGAGAGATGTAGTTCTCTAGAAAATATTTTAAACAACGGCAACGCAGATGTATGATAAAATAATATAAAACTATAAACAATTCCGTAAGTATATATTGGTTTAAAATTGAATTTGTTTTGCGACATTTAGTTCTCAAAATAACCGCACTGTTGTTAAAAGCGCGAGTAAATCGAGCCCGGTTGGAGGCTGGAAAAAACAATTATTAATAAATTGATCAGTTTATATAGTGAAACTATTTTATTATTATTTATTACAGATGAATATGTCATATTACTTAAAGTCTTCACATAACTGATGATTAATAACCTACATCTCGGAATCTACATTACATCAAATCATTCCAACTTAAGAATGGAACCCTTTCTGTAAAAACTCAAGACAGCTTGATTGATGTAACGCCGACTGTACAATTCGCTTTTATTGCGACGTTCAACAATGAATTAATGTAGGTTGAACGTTGTCTTATCGTTTGTAGTTCATCTAATCGACTTGTCCATTCTTTGGCGACAACGCCCAATGATCATCTATTAATGTCTCTGTAATTGTAAGTAAGAAAGACAATGTTATATATGTAACACGGTTTCTATACTAGATAGTATAGTAACCGTGATATGTAATGAAATACTTAGCAGGACAGTTAAAATCTTTCAGTTTTTATAATATATTGTACTAAAAAGCTGAAACGAATTCTATCCAATGATAATACAAAATCCAGATGTTGATGTCCACTAATTCTTTCATCGTAATTTACTTAATAATTAATAACTAAGAATAGATAGTTTGTGGTCGTATAACAAATACAATGAATTAACGACTCATAACAGCGCAAAAAATATTTTATAAAAATTAGTCTGAAAAGAACGGTATAAATCGAAATAAAAGTTTAGCCTGCTATAAAGTATAGTGTAAGTGTATGTATTTTTACGTTTTTTATGTAAATTTTCAGATGATATATAGCCTACAACGGAATTGTAAAAAAATCAGCTAATTTTTGTTGCCATTGAATCGTTAGTATTGTACCAAATGTACTCAAACAGAAGTAATAAAATAATATGAAAATTAATAGTTTCGTAATAATATACTGATGATAATTATCATCATTATCTGTCAAGGATTAGGCTAAATGGCCTCTTCTGGCATTCATCTCTTTTTAGGTCTTCCTAAGCCTCGCTTCCCTCTAGGTTTATATTTCCATACTCGCAGAGGAAGTTTGTGAGCTGGCATGCAAAGTAAATGGTACGACTAGTTTCTCTTATTATATTCTGAACGTTTCCAACAATGATTGAACATTTAACTCG
Source organism: Catonia carolina (assembly GCA_035578175.1). NCBI lineage: Eukaryota > Metazoa > Arthropoda > Insecta > Hemiptera > Achilidae > Catonia > Catonia carolina. The sequence goes on along the minus strand of JAQMRL010000001.1, from coordinate 143,706,394 downwards.
GCGCGGATAGCTTCGTTACGTACTCTATCTAACCGGGCACAACCTTTAAATCCCCGCAAACATCTCATTTCAGCAGCCTGGACACGAGATTCATTCCTCTGTAATGACACCCATGTTTCACTTCCATGTGTTATGAGTGGTACAGCCATTACTCTATAAAATTCCATTTGGGTGTCCTTTCTCGTTTTCTTTCCTGTTGTCCTGCGAATAGAACCGCATAAAGCACTGAATTTTTCCAGTTTTTCACTCACGTCATAATCTTTGTCAAAGGAAATTTTGCATCTTAAATATTTAAAATCTCAAACTTGTTCTATAGTTCGGTTGCCAAGTATAATTTTTGAGCGAACCGGCCATCTTTTCTTGAATGCCATTACCTTTAATATTTTCGCCGATATTCTCATGTCAAACTCTGCGCTAATGTAGTACAACTTATAAATGGCATATTGGAGCCTGTCTTCTGTGTCAAAAATAATAACAGTATCATCTGCGTACAGCAATGAATTTAGAAATAAATTATGCCAAAGCTGATTGCCTGAGTCAACTAGATGACTCCAAATTATTAAAATCTTCTCAACGTAAATTCTGTCTGAATATTTGTATCTTCAGTATCATTAGTGTCCAATTGTTTTGATAGTAATTGATATAGACATTGGACAGCCTTGACGTACGCCTTCATTTTTTTTCATCTTCTCTGTTTTCTTGTCATTGCAAAAAAATAATAACTTAAGAAGTTTTTTTTTGGTTATTTATTTTCCTTGGCAATATACTGATGATATTTAAGTAATTGTAATTTCCTAAAGAGTGATAAATAAATATCCTACTTTCCGCTAACTCTTTATTTACTTTTTAGTTTGTTTATTTGCATCAACATCTTGATCGATAGCGACTACTTTAGGTTCAGGGACTATGAATTCAAACGTGTAATAATTTTCCAGATCTTGGCCGGAAATCGAACCGGGGAACTCTGCTTTGCATAGTGACACATTATCCACTGCGCTACAAAGTTGATCTTTTAATTTTGGTGATTCGGATATTTAAAACCTACATTTCTTCGTTGAAAGAAGCGAGTTTTTTCGACAACAACTAAAGATCCATTATTTTTATAGTAAAAAAAACAAATTTACTTTTCATTTAATGAATGTTTTTGTCAAAATCGGTTCTTAAATTACAAGTACTTATTATTAAGAAAAATATAAGGCTCCTCAAATTGTATAAGTACTTAATTAAATATGTTTTTCTATTAGTAACTTTTGTATATTGCTGTAGCAGAAAGCTTTTTTTTTGTCTTTTATTTTGAATCTTTGATGTAGTCTGCTATGGAGAACAACCAAAAAATTAGACAACATCGATATTACAATAAAATTAACATGAACAGGCACGAATAAAATATACAACATTCAGCAATGTTAAATTTGGAATCACTATGAATGAAAAATATACTAAAGTACGAAAAAAGTAATAAAAAAAATAGTGAAGAAAAAATAGAAGAAAAACAATATAAAGTTTATATTGTTTAAGAAAAATTAATACCAATTGTAATAAAGCCTATTAAAAAAAATACATCTAAAATTCCGCATTTATCTTTTTCCTCTAGGTTTATAATTTCGGCTAGCGGTATTTGTAATTTCAAATAAAATTTAAAATAACTATTTTTTAAGAAGTCTCAAATGAATGGTGTTTTTTAAATTGGTGTGCGGTGTGTAATTTGAGACATAGGGTCAACCGGTAAATATACGGAGAAATTTAGAATGGAATGCTTAAATTGTATTTGAATTACTTTGTTTTGCGCTACCAAAAATTTAAATACCATACATGCAGATACGAGAGCGGATTGTAAAGTAATAATTAGTAATAACTGTAGTTATAATAATTTAGCAAAAAGTAAATAATATTGTTTATTTTATATCATCAGTTACTAATTCACCAACACTGTTAAGATAAATAATAAATAAATATATTTGCACTTTAACGTCCAATAATAAAAATAAAAATATATTTAAAAAATATAAGATAAAAAGTTAATCTTGCACACATGATTAAAATGTAGGAAAAAATACAAAAAAATGTGATAAGAAAAATTATACTTCTCTGTATAACTTAAATGGAGGTAAAAATAATTTTATCAAAAGAGTATGCTTTTTCGGCAAAGTTTTATATAAGTTTATTTAAAACAGTTTAAATAAAACGGATTTTCTTGGTACGTTATTTCTTAATTTAAAAAAAAAAGAAGTTGAGTTTCTGCTTTCTTGTATACAGTATTTCAGATCGTATATTTTATAATCACATTTCATTTTTCTGTACTTTTAGAATTTCATATTTTTATAAATCGAATGAAAGTGCTTGCAGATAAAAACCTATTTCGTCTGATGAGTGAATTCACTTTCAATTTCTTGATTGGATCAAGGAAAGCTACTGGAAAAATAAGAAAAAGAGGCTTTGATCGTTTTAATGCATGGAATCAACTCGAAAGAAACCCTGAATTCAGCAGATGGCTATTGGATATACGTGTGCTCATGCCCACGGCGACGAAATCAAAGGGGAAGACTTCGAATGTCGATAAACCTTTTACAAAATATCTTAAAAATTATAACACATTTTTATCTAAATCGATTACGTGTAGGAGGCATAAATCATTAAAATTTTTATAACATAAACACACCACCAAAAGTTTTAAACAACTTAAAATCATTACAATTCTGTAGAATATAATTAAAAGGTATTCAGTGTAACGGTGAGTACCATTTAATACATAATCTATATTTATTACACGAGAAATTATTTTAAAAGAACTCTCACCTGCATTAAAAATGTAGTAGACACAAAATTGTATTTCACTTTTTCCGAAGAGCAAACATAATGAGATTAATGGAGGCAACATTTTGAACGGATGTTAGAGGAGAGAATACCCCTAAAAGTGACGAAATACGTTCCAGCTGGAAGAAGGGGCGTGGGAAGACCTCGAAGATGGTTGCAGTAATCGAGATGTACAGGTTCGAATACCTCGTGTTTCTGGAAGTACAGGATGGTTTGTGAGTTTGGAACAGGCTTATGCCTAATCCTTTATAGTAAGAAGAAGAAGAAGATAAATTCCATTGTAACACATTATTATGTCACGTTTAATACGTACAGCGTTGTAAAATTTTAACATAAAATTAATATTAAAAAGTAAATTTACACGCATTGTTTTCATTCGACGTCTTTGGACGTATTTGTGATCAATTATTAAGGGAGAGAGTTGCAGCCTGTAGGGTGTTGAATATTTAATAGCGTACATAGGTAGTAGTCCCGACGGACTGTTTAGTAAGCATGCTAACATCTTCACATCTCCTTTCAAGTATTTTCTTACCCTAACGATTCATTCCATATCATGGAATACTCAAGCATAAATGTTCATAAAATTAATAATTGAAAGCCATTGAGATTTATTAATTAAAATAAAGTAAATTATTCTGAATTATAATAATACTTTACTGTATTACTCGATTCTTCTAAGGAAATACTATGTTTGTGGACCTAAGTACATTGAAGTAATCAACTTTCCTTGTTTATATCGTTAAAAAAAGTTTAATAATTAACTGAAACGATAGTAATATTGACAATGAAATTAAATGAATGAGAGGTTTATGGAGAATAATTTAGTAAACTTCAACATTTTCAGCAAAATTTAGTCGTTTAGAGCTTTAAAGTGACAAATCGCACAGAATCGTTTACTTCGTACAGACTATTGTTTCAATTAATTAACCTTCTTTGATTTCGATGTAGCAGATTGTCCGATTAGGTACCGGATCTTTCATTTAGCACTTGTATCAATCTACTTGACTCAATCATAGAATTATTTTGAGTAACAAGATTAAATGAACAATTTCTAATGAATTTTTTCGTTATTAAAATGTTTTTTTTTTCATAGAAACGAATATTTTTTATCCAATAAAACAGATTCTTATTGTAATAAATCCAGAGTATGTTATTAAGTTTACTTGGCAGATCTATTGTTATGAAAGTTAGCATATGTATCACATAAGCCAGGGGTTCTGGGTACCATTCCCGTTAGGCCTGATTTTTTTCATATTGGTCATCTCTTACATTTCAGCATCTGCATTATTATTAATATACAAAACTATTAGTTGTAATGACAAAGGAAGTTCTTACATAATATGTAAAGTTATACAAACGGTTTTTTAAGCTTTATTGAAACCTATTGGTTCCTCCAGATCCTTATTAAAGGATGTAGGCTATGACTTAATATTTTTATGTGAAATATTATTAAAATATTAACATTTTCAATATTAAAGTGATGTTTAATATTGGAAATGTGTAAGTTAGAAAAAAACAGATTTTTTACATTATATTAAAACAAATGGGATCGATTACATGTAGTTTCAGCAGTAGTATTTCTAGTCGTAAAAGTTTTAAGAAAATTCTCCGATATTGAGCATAAAAATTAACTAACTTTTCATACTGAAATTAAACCGAATATTGTAAAATATCTTTTTCTTTGCGTGTATGGAAATTTTAACAGCAATGTAAATAAGATACACTAGTTTTATCTCAATTTCAAATTTTTACTTTTAGTCCAAGTATGGTGGCGACAAAAGCTTGGTTATTAGTGACTTCTGCAGGTTATGGGGAGGAATGCTTTTGACTCTAGTCGGGAATTAATCCCGTAAATTTCTGTTTACTAACATCTTAACCACTGCATCATGGAGGTTTCATCCTTTTAACTTTCAATAAAAAACGGAAAGATGGAAAAGGAGGTTTTCAGTAAAAAAACAAGAAATAATCATTTCTGTTTTGTGGTTTCATACTGTATTAAATGAGAGCAAACAGTGTGAAAATAACAATAATTGATCCCATCATTCAATAACTAGTTCTGGACTTTATTTGACTTACCGATTCATAGGTTACTCCATCACCTAACATTAACAATTTTAAATAAATAATTGGCTCTAGTATAATTTAATTCTTTTACTGTGTAAATAGTTTTTTTAATAAATTTAAAGTAGATCAAAATAATTTCTTACAGGTTAGTGTAAAACTACCATATGGGTTTTCATTAAAAGATATGCAAAGTAAAATTTGTTTTCTTACTCGTAAGTTCAGTCCAATTTCATTATTAAATCGTGTGTTGGTGAAGCTAAAATTGCTAGGTGGGTAACTAACTTTGTGAATATTAAATTGTAAATGCTAGTGAGTTTGTCAGTAATCGAACAAAGAGAACATATTTTATTTACTTAAGATTGCTGAACTTATTCAGCAGATTATCTTTAGATTAAACGTAGTTACAGTTGAAAGACTTAGAAAATCCACTGGCCACTGGATCCCGTTCTATCAGTATTAGAAAGCTTAAGGGAAGTCTGCGTAAAGTAGTTGGACTAAACTCAGTTTACTTCTTCCTGCACGTTGAAACTCAACTAAAAGCTGTTTTAACAAAGAACTATCTTTTCATTTACAACACTATTTAAGCGTCTAAATGTTATGAATTTGCTATTAATCCATAAGTGTTCCATTCTTGTGTATTGTCACTGTAATTTCCACTTTTGTTTGTATTAGTAATGTGAAGTTTTTGTTTTTCTTTAATTTTAATATTAGGAAACTTCATACAGACTTTTTATTTTTATTTTTTATTTACTTTTTATTTTTTTAAATATTTAAAATGTTAGGACTCTTCAGTAATTTTTAAAAACAGTAGTAATTTATTTTTATCATCATCAATATAATTCCCAGACTATCACAGGATCCCGGCCTCTTTTACCCTTTCCATTGATTTTTAAATATGCTTATACTTTTACTTTCATAGAAGCAGCGATCAAACGCCTTGTTTTGTTTTTTGTCTTCTTCTTCTCACAAATAAGGATTAGGCTTCCGCCTGTTCCGACTAACAACAGCGTCCAAATATTGAATAATTCAATAGTTGGCAATAATTAGATGGCAATAATTATTATTGCCATCTTTTGCGTGGCCTCCCAACATCTCTCCTCCCTACCGACCTGTATTGCAAAACACTGAAGGGGACCCTTCCCTCAGGCATTCTTTTCAACGTACTTCTACAATCGATTTCGATATTCTGCAATCTTCCCATTCAGATTGCAAACGTCTAGTTTCGTTCATATGTCCGCATTTCATAGTTCGACTGCGACCCTTTGTTCTTCGCTGGAATCGCATCTCTGCCGCCTGTACACTACCCTCCTGTAGTCTGATACTAAAGCACGACTTACTTCTAAAGGGTAGGACTGGGGCAACCATCACCTTGTAAAACTTTACCTGAGTTTTTTCTTGTTTTCCTGCCTAGGGTTCTGCAATACCATTTAATGGATCTTAGAACCTTATCTCAGGAACTTCGACACAATGATCAGTTCCAAATGCTTAAAATATTGCATTACTTTCATGAATAAGAATTGCTGTTATTCATTACGACTTAATGAATTATTGTGACATCAAAATTGGTTTTATTAGAAAATACTCCTGAGTAGATATTTTTGATAACCGATTTTATTTTTCGATCATTCTCATAAAAAAGACAAGCATGTTAACTTATTTCCAATAATTGAAAAAAATCGATTTCATTTTCAATTAAAATTTTGAAAATTATGTATTTTACAATTTGTGTTTTGTATTAAAGTACTATTAGAATATTGCAAAAAATGTATTCTATGACATTTTTTCTACGATTTTAAACAGAATGAAATGATACTTTTTTGTGTAATCAGCAAAATTATAATTTGTTCTTTCATACAAAAATAAGTACAAAATTAACACAGAATACACAAATACAACATTATTATTCATTAATAAAAATAATACGTTAGCAATAATAATAGTACCTTTATTAAACATAAATAAACATACAGTTCAAAAACAAAACAGTAATAATAAAAATAATAATAGCATATAAATAAATACTTCGACACGTTATGGCATCCATTAATTATAAATTTTACAGATCACTTATGAATTATATTAATAGACTATTATTTTAGTTTTTTTCATTATTTCAATTGATAATTAAAACTTATTGTATTACGTTAATAGTATAATTTTTTTAGTAAAAGTTCAGCTAGGTTGTAACATTTTTATTTACTTCTAACTTAATAAAATATAAAAAATGACAATCAAAAGAAAACAAAAGAAAATCGATTTTTAAATTAAATTTTAATTGAATCCTGACTGGCTTATAAAAAATGAAATTCAGAATATTTTAGAAATTATTTAGTTATTATTTTTATTAAAGTATATTTTACAAAGTCTATCTCAGCTTTTATTGAATCAATATTTATAGTTTACCGGTTAATGTTATAAACTTATCGTTTCTGAAGTCCGTCGCTCGCCTTAAGAATATCGTTCAATGTTCCGTTCGTATTTTAATATATTTCCCGCCGTAATTTAATTAAATAATGTTCTTTCACTCAATTTTTATTTCATAGGTCTATCTGTGACTTTATTCTATCACAACCTTTCTGCTGAAACTGCCTCGGCCAACAGGACGCCAAATCAAATATGCATTTGCTTTTACTTTTTGTTTGAGAATTTTTTAAGCTCTCAAATAAAATATAAATTTGGGTCGTAAATATATGTTTTGAACTTATTTGATGATCTGCGTAGATATTTTATTATATTTCTTTATTTTAAAATTTTAATCAATGTTTTTGTAACTTTTCAACACTCTTTTGGTTCATTTAAACATGAAAACTTCCATCACTAAATTAACAGCTGATTTTTAATTATTAGCTGAGATTATTAAGTTATTTAATTTAATAATTTACAAATAAGATTTTAATTACAATCAGACAAATTAGTCATTTACAAAACGTAAGAATTTAATTATTAATGTTTATGTTATTATCAATAGCAGTCAGATTATAAATACATGGTTGGCTTACATGTATTAGGGTTATTATCATTTTGTACATTTTTAATGCTACAAGGGGAGCAGTGGATATTATTCTCTTTTCCTTCATATTCTGGTTGACAAAATTGATGAAAATTGCAGTAAGAAGTAGTATTTGTTTTTATTTTTGCAAGACTATAAAGGCTGTTTGACAATTTACTATACTTTAAATTTGTAATTAAACTTAATGTTATAGTCCACTGAATTTAAAATAAATGAAACAGAAAATTTTAAAATTTTACTTCGGAATTAATTACTTCCGTATACACTTTGAATACGTTGGGTACACGTATGTATACGTATGCCTTACTTAATTCGTTTTCTTTTTAGTCTCTTTCAATATAAACATTTTAAAGTCACATTAAGTGGTTGAATAAAGTTAAAGTAATTTAGTTGCCAAAAACTGTAGAGCTTTTACGACTCTTACTTTATTGTTCATTTCAAACCTAAATTCAAAATTTTTGGTCTATGCGTACTTAATGTGGGAATTGATTACACAAACTATTGATGAGTTCTAAATTATGCAATCTACATTATGGCGTAGGTTAACATCAATATTCAATCGAAGCGATCAATGTATTATTGACACTTTCAACATTTATGGTTGGCCCGGTTGATAAAGGCGGGCGGGTGAGAAGATGGGTACGATTGGGGTCTGTAGACATCTGGGTGTTGGGTGAGAATCAAACCAGAGTTATTATGATTATATGGGAAACAATTGAGGCTTGAAAGCAAACATCAGTGCCCCTCCTCCCACACACAAACCCCACCGTTACAGAGAATCTCCATTAATTCCCCAATTTGCATTCCTGTACCACCAACCCATCTCTGCCTGTCTCCTACGCCGATATTAATTTATCCAAATACGTACGTACACAGGCTTTCATGCATAGAACAAATCACAGTTCCTATCGTACGGTCTACCTCTCTGCTCTCAATAAATAAAAAAACTTTGTCCAAAGCTGCCGCGTAGTGACAAACGAACGATTCAATATTCTATTATGGAAATCGTCTCTTAGTGAAAATTAGAAAACTGAATTGTTAGCCTAAAACTGACCAAATGCCTGAGAAACTTTTTTATCGCCTAAAATTTATGACTCTGAATGTATTTTCATTTCCACCATACCGTTGTTGATGGGGTCCAGATTTTTTAAAATTTGTTTAACTAAAAGAAGTATTTGTTAATAAATACCAAAGCTGTCTGATGAATGTATTAACGCCTTTGTCATCCGATTTCTCTCTCAAACCAATGCCGAGTGAACAAAATTAATCTTTTATTATCATGAAATTATAATTTTCATTTATGAATACTTAAAAAGATACATGTTTTTCTTCCCAGGTTAAGGAAATTTCTGTTGATACTTAAACGAACTTTGGAAACATTTTTAAGAAACAAAAGGAAATTAAAAGGACGCCACAAAATCAGTTTTTCTTTTAGTTCATGTTCTTTATGAATCATAAACATTGAAAACTTTTGTTAAGTTTACCATCTTTTAGCTCGAATAATTGTTTTGTTTAGGGTTTTAAAGAATTCGGAAAAACTACCAGCTCAGGGAAAAGTAAATGAATTTCTTACACGTTATGACCGTTGTATATCCTCCTGAAAATTTCTTTGGTTTTCCGTTCTACGTTAGTTTAGAACTAGTCTTTAAAAATTTTCCGTTTGATAGCATTTTTCCAATTGCATTTTTCCAATAAGTTTTGTTCAGATCGTAATTGTAGTGAGTCATTATTATCAGTAACTCATTCAAATCGTCCTTCTTTTGCTGGTGCTAGTGATATTTGAATAACGCTCTGACGTAATTTACGGGTTCGGATATTAAATCCATGTTTAATTAACGGACGATATATTATGTAAATGGCCTACGTAGGTCACTCCTTGATGAATTATGAAACTAATTACATTGATTATCCTCATATAATTATAATCAAAGGCAACATGTAGCAGAATAACTTAACTTTAACGTTAGTTGAATTAAATTTTCTACAACTCTTACAACCATTGACAAATCATGAATTTCTAAACGATATTAATACCAAGACCAATAATAAAACAAAGCATTAAAAAATAGATTCCTTAAGTGAATCCTAAACGCTGGTTGATTTGTTTATCAATGAACAAGAACAGAAAAGGAGAACAGAAATCAAATCAGTAAACGGATACTGTTATTTTTTAAATAATTATTTAGTTTGTTTTAAGAAAAAAATCAACAACTTGCTAACGGGTGTTTCAAAAAGGACGCACTTCGAAGTTTAAGGGTTAATATTTTCTGCATAGGGAATATGTTTTTCCCCAAATAACAGTTGGCACTACCGTACTCATTGTTGACTCATTGTGTATTACTGACACATACTAGTGCTATCCCAGTATTCATTTGTGTCTGTAGTGTCTGTATAAGTTCAAACATGGTTTTTTCAAAGGATGAACGTGTTTTTATCATTGAAAGTTATTACGCATATAAATCTTACGGACGAGTGAAAGACGAGTTCCAGTTAAAATTTCCCAATTCTGAATAACCAATTCTAATAACACCACAATATCGCGTTTGATTAATAAATTTTGTGAGACTGGCAGTGTACAGGATCGGAAAAGCACAGGTCGACCATCAGTGTTAACAGAACAAGTTTTGGACGATGTGAAACAACGTTTGACTACCTCACCCGGTAAATCACTTAGAAAGTTATCTTCACAGGCTGGATTATCACTATCTTCCGCTTTAAGGGCTACAAAAAAATTAAATCTGCATCCTTACCGCATCGGTGTCGTTCATGAACTGAAAGAAGTTGACCATGGGAAACGTATACAGTATTGTCGTTGGATACGTTCTCTTGTTAATGACAACTGTGTTGAATATTGGATCGTGTTTATTTCAGTAACGAAGCATGGTTCCACTTGGATGGTTACATCAACAGCCAAAACTGCCGAATATGGAGCGCTCATAATCCTCACACATTTCATGAACGTCCATTACACGCACGTAAAATTGGTCTTTGGTGTGCGATCTCCCGGCGTCGTATTGTTGGGCCTTTTTTTTTGACACATCAGTAGATGGTGTGGTGTACCGCAACTTAATTGAACAATTTATAGCGTTGTTAGAATTACACGATCGAGATTGTTGGTTTCAGCAGGATAACGCAACGTGCCATACTTCTACTGAAACGCTGAATACGTTAAGAGAATTTTTTGGCCATCGTGTGATATCAAAAGGATTGTGGCCACCAAGATGCCCAGATCTTACTCCTGCGGATTTTTTCTTTGGGGCAATTTAAAGAGTAAGGTTTTTAAAAACAATCCTCATACAATTGAAGAATTGAAGGCTAATATTGAAAGTGAGATTACAAACATTAATGAGCAAACACTACGAAAAGTGGCTGAAAATGTTATGAAACGTGTCCGAACTTGCATTACAAGCGGAGGAAGTCATTTTGAACATTTATTGTGAAGTTTTAAAGGTAATCTGAATGTTATAAAGGTAATAATTTCATACCGTATAATTTGTAATTACTTAATGTAATAAATTAGCGTTCTCAAACTTCGAAGTGCGTCCTTTTTGAAACACCCGTTACTAACATGCAACATTCAACATACTACTAACAACTTTTACTAACATCAAACGCCTACTCATTTGCAGTAAGTTAATGAATAATATGGTTTGAGAATGAATATCCACAAGACAAAGTTTCTGGTTGTCAGTAGACATGAAGTAAATGCTGTCCTTTCGGTTGATGGTAGTGTGGTTGAGCGAGTCAAGTTCTATAAGTATCTTGGGTGTCTCTTGAATGAAAGATGGGACTTTAGTCAGGAGATCAGGGCCCGCATTGAACAGGCAAGAGCTGTATTCATAAAAATGAAAAATTTGCTTTGCAATAGCAAATTTTTCATTTTTACAAGACTTCGCATACTCAGATGTTATGTAATTCCTGTACTCATTTATGGTCAGGAGGGAACTTGCATCCCATTGTTATATTGACTAAGTCCTTGGAAAGGAATTTGGAGGCGTTTGAGATGTGGACTTACCGGCGGATGCTCCGCATCTCATGGAAGGATAAAATTAAAAATGGGGAAGTTCTAAGCCGTTTGAACAAAAATACAGAACTTCTTTTCAATATCAAAAGATGGAAACTTCAATATTTTGGCCATATAGTACGGAATAAAAAATACCACCTACTGCAGTGCATCATGGAAGGCAAAATTGAAGGTAAACGGAGACCGGGGAGAAGGAGAATTTCTTGGATGGGGAACCTGCGGGGGTGGTTTGGGACCACCTCGGTTCAACTCTTTAGAGCGGCTGGTTCCAAGTTTAGAATCATGATGATGATCGCCAATCTCCGACGCGGAGCAGGCATATAGAAGAAGAATGAATAATATCGGTTAGTTTTAATATTTTTAAAGTTTCAGTAACCAGCCGGGAGTCGAATCCGAAACCTTCTCCATTTTAATTTAGAATGCTAACTACTGTCCCGCAGAAGTGGCCACTTCTATGATTATTTATTAAATTGTGTTATAATACGAATACATTAGGTTAAACAATACACATAAAATTATCATTGTATTATTTATGTAAAAACCTAATTTGTTGGATTTTTTAAATTTTAAGTTATAAACCTGATTGATTGTGACAGTTATTTATAGCGAGATTTTTTCATCGGAAATTTATGCAGCCTAGGGTTACTAAATAAAAATTTAAAATTGTCAATAAATATCTTTATTACTTTTAAGTAATTCAAAAGAATACCAATTTATGTTGTATATAGAACTGTCAATAATATTTAAATATTTTTACATAGAGAAGTTCACGTTTGTTATAAAATATTGGTTCTTTGTTGCATAGAATTTTCATCGATGTTGAATTTTATCTACATTCCGATATTCGTAAAGAATATATAATGGATGTTTTTATAGTTTTGTTATACAGTACTGCGTTGCCATAAATTTGGCAGGGGTTTAGCTTAGTTGAACGAGTTGTGATTTGAAAACGTAATGTAGTTTAATGTAACGAATGCTATTGGCAACAAGTGGGCGAACTTTAACTGATTCTTTCCATAATCCGTCAAGAAAATAAAACAGATGAATTTTATTCTAGAAGCCACGAAAATAATTAAATTTCCGAATTAACCTCACAAATCAATTAATTTGTCTGTACCCAAAAATATTACATTCGCATTAATTTATAGCGACACTAATCTTAGATGTAGGCCTACGTACTAGAATTAATTTATATATATTATAATTAAAAGTTCTTTTCAAGCTAATTCAATTTTATTTATGAATGGCCATTCTTTCTAACTAATTTCGTTTCTGATAAATGTGCCATGCAAATTAGGCGTTGGTCTAGGTGTAACCCGAGATATTTTACTGTGTCTGTGTTGAATTTGCATGTTGCTAAAAAACATGTGTGGAAAAATTTGATGACGGTATAAAAAAATATGTGAGCTTTTTCATTTGGTTGTCTTTAAACGGCTTTTATCTTCCAAATTTGTAAAAGTTTTTAGTGGTTTTGAAGTACGCAGTTGCTTTCACAGAAGCCTCGTATACTGAAAGAATACCTGTATTATCTGCAAAGGCGGCTAAAAAAGCTTTAAACACAGAAAAATCTGCTGAAACATAATATTGTAAAAATGAGTACGCTCAGAACTATTCTCTTTCTTTATTGTTTAGTGCCCTATGTACGTTATAAGTTTTCTACTATCATACGTAACTTCAATAATACAGGTATTAAAAATAATTTTTATCGTCTATACAGTCTAATATATTTGTTTAGGCGTTGTAAAGGGAGATTTCTATAAAAATATCTTATGGGAATTGTACAAAGAGGGAAGAATTGGCAATAAAAATAATGGTAGAGAAAAGAACGTATCGGTTATTGAAATACAAATAAGGAAATGGTGGCAGTAAATGGAAACAGAGACACCGGAACACCTGCTTAATAGCGTGTGTACGGATATACTATTATACGTAAAGAGTAGGATGAGATGAGCTCAGTGGGCGAAAGTACCAGTGTTTAAGTCTATTCAAGTTGTTAACAGGCTTTTATTACCCGATCCAGGTTTGTCGGTGGAAGGTTATAGATATTCTTAAACATCTGAGTACAGATAACATCTATAACACACCTACACAAGTAAACAAAACGATGTTAAATATAATACAGAAGATAGTTATTTCTTGATTTTTATCTGCGCAATCTAAAAAATAAAACATAAGCTCTCTCTTAATTTTTTTATTGCATTAAATGGTAATATTAGATTTTGTAAAAAATAATGAACAACGCAAGTTATCCTTCTATCCAATAAAGAATGGGAGTAAAAATAAAATAAATTACAAAATTTATAACTACGGACTAAAAGAGAGAAATAAATAGATATCTCATGCCTGTAAACCTTTTCAGAAATCAAATGTCAAAATATCTTAAAAATTAATACAAAGAACAATACGTTCAGACTTAGAATAACCCTAAGAAGCAGAGGGAATACTTAATTACATTGTCGAGTAAAAATACTTAGTTTGAATAAGGCAACTGAGACACAAAACAGCAGAGCTTTAAGCTTATGGAGGTTATTGGTAACTGTGACAAAATCAAATTCTATCGACATAAAATTTCATCCAATTTTAATCCGCTGCTTTCAATTCAGATTAGAAGGGCCAAAACGAAGGTTAATCTCTAGTGTCACTAATTTAAAAAATATGTGATAGAAATTTTGCCGTACCAAAAGTAACTGATACCGTCTCTGTATGTGGGATAATTAAGCATAGTTGGTGTGCCTAACCGCCATAATATTGGTGCATTGATATGTACAAGAACTGTCTCTCGCCCCTCGGTACTGTAAAGTGATGATGGTATCAATTGTTGCCGACTTCCCCACTACTATCAGCGCCTGCAGACGGTCCCAGAATTTTCCGCAGGGAGCGCTACCGGCGCGCAGCAGGCAGTGCCTCCTTTCAAACATGAAATGGACTCGTCGGAGGGGGATTTAAGTGGCCGCACTGAAATGCGATTGGCACTCGCCATCCAGCTTCCGAACTGGGAAGAAGAATAAAGAAGAGAGCTAGCAAGAAAGAAGAAGAGCCCAGCCGGGACCAGACACACCAGCCCTGATCGAAGCTACCGGTGGCAGACGGACGTTCCCGCACCGGTCAGCCTTCTCCTATCCGGCCACCGAAAGAAGCCCGTGCGTGCCTGGTGTCTGATGGCACCACGATGATGACTAATTTCAGCGCGGAACCGGAGAAAATCGGCTCGGCCGTGCTGTAGGTGTTGACCTGTCGGTCGACACCTACGCCGACCCGACACTGCGAAAACCTGGCGTCTATCACTGTCATGCTGAAGTGGGGACTCAACTGCCGCTGAGGAAGAGCTAGGCCTGAACCCAGTAGCCGAGCTGCCACTCTTCGTGCTCCGCTCTCAACACGCCAGCTCGCCGCTTCCTGCCATCCACAACGGCCATTTTCAGGGCCACCAACCCACTACGTACAACGGTCCTTTTCACGACCCCCAACCAATTAAACGGCCCTTTTCAAGGCTACTAATGTCACAAGGTTTTACCACGTGTCGTCGGCCCCGGTAAGCGACACTATGGAATCAGGTCGCAAAGACGTCAAAGGAAACCTCTTTATTGTACCACACCCATCGATAAATTTAATTTTGAAATCTTTGACTGTAAAGAATTACGACGGTTTTTTCATTTTCAGTGACTTATGTTGTATTAAATTTGCGCCTTTGAGATGTAATTACATTTTGAAGATGTACTAATTAAGAAAAAACTTGATTTTCTTCATTTAGTGGACGCATTTATTTGGAATTCTTTTTTAGTACGCAGCCACGATCCACATGGAACTGGTGAATTGAATTTAAGTTCATAAGACGCGTGGTTCTGAAGATTTCGTGATAAGTAAGTGAATTTCGCTTTAATATAGTACTAAATGTATATGTGCAGGTATATTGGCACCCTAATAGTACCGCAAATGTTGGCAAATTTTGTGTATAAGTTAGATGTAAAAAAGAAGCTGCTCGTGCTTTGTTTTAGTATGAGATAATTGTTTTGGAATGAAAGTTGAACTTACAGCAGAGAATGGTGAACGTTTGGCCGGTAATGTTGTATGCATCAGAAGCTTGAAAGCTTAAAGCTGCAAACATCAACCGTATTGAATCATCTGCTATTTTCTTTAAAGAATGCTTTGTCTCCTTGGAATGCACCAAGAACTAAATGATGCGTGAATAAAGTTGGCTTAGTTGGGACGTATTCTTCAATATAACCATTATAAACAGCTCTCACATGAGAGAAGAAATTGAAAGTCGAACTGCTTTTGGTAGGCAATAGGTGTCCGGATTGAGGAACTTAAAGAACTGAATCCGGATTTCCAGGGGTTGTTCATTCTAGCAAGTAATAGGGAAGAATATGCCAAGGGGATAACCAACGTTAGGGAGACCTGCCATGAAGATGAGAGGGAGGAGAATATTGTAAATTAAAAATTTCATAATTTCATAAAACCGAGAGTATAATTATACGGTAGTACAAAACTAGAATAAATTGTTTTCGTAATCCATGAATATATTCTACCTAATTATTACAGTATATAAGCCCAGTAAAATAGGATGAATGTTTTATTTTTGAAGCAATAATAAATGTGATTAAAAACCGAAAAGCGAGTGTGTGTCCGCTAGTGTTTGTGTGTGAGAGCGAGGGAGAGATGAAGAACTGATACCAAAAGCCAATCAATTACTAACTGTTGATGAAAATGCCTTAAATTATTAAAAGCGGAATTTAACAAAATGCAATCAAATTAATCAACCAATTTAACAAGCGTAATTTTAATAACGATAAGTGAATGATTCGTGTTTGAATAATATTCGTCATTGATAGCAACCACGTCGGCTCGCTTATGGCAAACATGTAAAAAGGTGTGTAATTTTTAATTTATAATAAATTATAATACACGTTAAAAAACCCTTTATTGTTTCAAAGAGAAATATTAAGCAAACTTAACAAAAATACTCTCTCCCACAAAATATCTAACGTTAATGTTTTAATTTTTTTATAAATTCTTATAAATTTATGTAGAATAATTCTATGAATTGTTCCATAATTGTTAATACCATATAATAAAAACTACTATTTGACCAACTGAAACGTCAAAAATCGCCATATTCTTTTTGTTCCCTAAGAGACCACATTGAGACTTTAAACTGTTAGGTATTAGATCCATTTGTATTACTGCTTAATGCTGATTAAAATACAGAACTAGTAGGTAGTATTTGTCAACTTCTAAGAATCATATTTAGTCACCTGCTCAATCTACGTAACTTTATAATTTAAAATGGGTACCACATGACTTTAATATTCTGTATGACTTGGGCTATCCTATCCCCCAACACGTTCTTAAGACACTGGAAACAACAGTAGAGTTGGATAATTTTTCACCTCATTTGAAATCACTCTCCTTTCCTCCTTTTACTCCTGCTCCTCCTTTTTCTTTTTTTAAGCTTCCTTTATTATAAATTATCTGCACAAGTTTATAAAATTTAGGAAATAAATAATTTCATTCATTTTGAAGACCAAATTAATGACTCTATTTTAACTGGTAGCCTTCCTCCATCGTTCATAATCGATTACCTGTTTGTCAAAAAATCCGATTATCTCACCCGCACGTCACACAGCCGCTCGTACAATGTGTACTTTAAATATTTGTATTGTATTACTTTTGGGAAAAGAAAGAGATAGCACTTTCCCAATCATTGATATTAACACTCAAGTATAATTGAATCAGTCATTTCAGAGAGCCCATAACTCAAAACAGTTCTTCTTTAGTGCATTTTAGGAGTGAGTGTAAACACACCATCCCTATAGAAATCACGTGTATATAACTTTCCTTAAGTAATATAACTTTACGAAACAGCTTATCTATAAGGATATAAAGTGCTTCCTTCTAATTAGAAAGTGAAAGTGGGTGATCTTCTGAAGCTAATGCTCTACTTTCTAGTGGCAGAGGCCATACATAGATTCTATCCAGAAATCTTTTTAAGGGACATAACTGCTGTTTATGATAACGATGAAGAACGTGAATAGCCCTACAAATCAACATTTTTCTTTCTTAAAGTAAAGAAATTAAATTTTTATTTTTGCATAAAAGCTATTTTATGTCATAATGTAAACTAGTGAAAAAAAAATAAATGAATACTATTGTACAGCACAGTTTTCTTCTGTTCTAACAACATATTTTACAGAAAACAACGTAAGTTAACATTTTACTCCAATTTATTTCAGAAACACCTAAAGTCAAAATTTTCAATTTGTTTTTAATAAGTGGCTTATCTTTCAAAATACAAAAATATACATTTGATATTAAAGGGGACAGCTCAGTGAACAAATTAAATTTTGTAATTTTTTGAAACTTAATAAATTACAAGTTTTTTAATCTTTCCAAAAAATAATTTTTTGACTTTTGGGCTTTCTGATATGACTGATTCACTTGGGGTTATGAATAGACTCGTACTACATATTTTGTTGAATCCGATCATATTCACTTTCACTTAAATTTAAACTATTTTCCCGTGGGTGGTTCGTTTTTCAGTACGTAAGTAGTAATGAATTTTTATAAAAAGCATGTTGCCGTATCAATGCTACTTGAACTTTTGTGGACACTATTATAATAGCTACTACGGTACATTTTTCTATAAAATAGGCGTAGGCTTATATGTATAATATGTTTTTTTAGAAAGGTGTCTTCTATAGGTGAACGAAATTTAAATAAACCTAAAGACATAAAATACATTTATTTTTAAAAAGAAGCTTATCCGACAAATAGCGGGTGACTAATAGATGGTTTTGGGTGTTTATTCAGGCGAATAGAAAACACAGAGAGGAGTAGAGCCCGGTACTGTCCACGGGTTTCCTGCGGTACCTATTGATAAGACGTGTTTCTGCCATAGTCAATGATAGATGATGAAAGAAGATGCCTCTTTATCCTTAGCGTGAAAAATGCACGACGCTCGGTAGGACGGCGTCCCGACGGTAGGTGATATCTGGGGCGTTGCCAACAGATTCTCACCCTTTTCCACCCACAAAGATATTGTAAAGCCTGCCAGGCTTCACTTCTTGTACAATCATTAAATTTTATGATCTTGTCCCTTCATTTAATGGATTTTAGAGATTTCTCTCTCTCTCTCTCTGTTCCTCCTTCTAGTTCTATATTCCATCTTTCTCAAAATCTTTCTCTTTTCTCAAGATTATAAAGGATACTCCTCCCACCATATTGTACATATCGCTTTCCTCCTTACCACTTTTCCCCATCCCTGTCCTTCATGCTCTCTCGATTATTGCAGCAGTAGGACTACAACACAGTACTACGAGAAAATACATTTTGTAATAATATGAAATCATGCAAAACATTTATTGCTAGTCACATTGTCGTACGATAAAGCAATAGCCTACTACTGTCTGACTTGTGCAATTTTGCTATTTCCATTATTATAAAAGTTGATTTTCATCGCATTTATGGTGATATCTAAACATTAATAATAACTGTATTATCAATAATTGTTTAAACTCAGCGTAAGTATTAATTCACTTTTAGTTTAACTGCCATATTACTACCGACGTACACAATTGTACTATTATATAATTGGATCGTATATCTTAATACTAAATTCAGTTTAAGCACAAACTAGAATGATATTAATGCGCAACTTACATACCAATGGTGATATAAAAATTTGGTGTAAAACACTCACACGACTTTTTCCTGCCAATGCAAGTAACGAACATTATAACCTAACTTTTGTAATAAAACATTAAATATAAACTAAAAAACTAACCTCAAAAAATCTGGTGTGAAACACTCACACAACTTTCTCTTGCCAATGAAAATAATTAACAATAAACCTAACATTATTAATAAAACAATAAAAATAAACAAAAAACTAACTTTAATAACATAACCTAATTTTAATCAAGTGAAAGACGCAAAATGAAAATCAACCCCAGTTTAGCTTAAAAATACGGAAAATCACTCTTTCACGCTAAACTAGGCTCTGTAGAGAAAAATGCTCTAAATAAAAGTTGTAGATCTTTTAATTTCCTATAAGTTTCCTGTAAATTTGATTACATACACTTTTGTCGGAAAATGCATACAAAGGCCGAAATCTTAAAAAAAATAGATTTTTCACACATTTTCATGAGAAAAAAACATAACATCGATAATTACCGCTAAACTAAGCGTTATACAAAAAAATATTTGAATTAAAAGTTGTAGGATTTTAAATTATCTAAATCTTTTATTACATACATTTTTGCACTAAAATGCATATTAAAGTCACAATCTTAAAACAAAAGTTTTTTTACGTGAAAACAGCCTCACCAAGAATTTCAGAAAACATGGCGCCTACCCTATCTTGTAGAGCATAAAAAATTTAGTAAACCAGGCGATTTAAAAAAAATTGTAAGACCAGTTTTTGAGAAAATCGCAAAAAGTGAAAAATTACACGAATAAACTACTACCTCCGGTTGACCGATTTTGATGAAAATGTTCGTGTCGAGTCCGGTAGTGGTATGTAACTTGAGTTTCAAGTTTGAACCTTGTACAATGTTCCTGAGATATTCTGTTCACACACACACACACACACACACACACACACACACACACACACACATACACACACATACACACACACACACACACACTCACACACACACACACACACACACGCACACACACACACACGCACACACACACAAACAAACAAACACACACACACACAGACCAATCGCTAAAAACATGTTTTTTTGGGTTCAGGGGGTCTGAAAACGTGTAGATCCGGTGAAAACTCGATTTCGAAAAATCAACATGAAAACAATACTTTCCTTCATATATATTTATATAGGCAAGTGAAAGTAAAAATGTAACCTAATTTTAATCATGAGTGAACCACGCAAATTGAAAAAGAACCTTAGTTTGGCTTAGTAATACGGAAAACCACTTTTTTACGCTAAACTAGGGTCTGTGAAAAAAATTTATAACTAAAAGTTGTAGATCTTTTAATTCCCCATAAATTTGATAATATGCACTTTTGTCATAGGCCTAATAGGGCTGCAATCTTAAAAAACTGTTTTACAGATTTTAGTTACAGTTCATTTCTAAGATTGCGGCCTTAATATGTAATCTGGGGCAAAAGTATATATTATAATCAAAATTGTGGAACATTTAAAATCCTACAAATTTTATTTAAACCTTCTACTAAGTTTAACGGTAATTAATGATTTCCTGTTTTTTTTCGTGAAAGCTGTAAAAAAACGGAATTGTTTAATATTGTAGCCTAAGTAAAGATTTTACGACAAAAATGTATTATTAAAGTTATAAAAAATAAAAAAATTTACAACTTTTATATATTGTACAATTTCTTCTACAGAGCTTAGTTTAGCGTCAAGTAGTGATTTTTCTGTGTTTTGCTCATCAAAATTGGTAAAAATTGGATTTTTAAGGTTTTGGGACTTAGTATGTATTTAACGACGAAAGTGTATTAAAATTAAAGTTATAAGAAACAAAAAACCCACAATTTTTATTTAAAGTATTTTTTCTACAGATCATAGTTTAGATGCAATTACCGATTTTCCGCATTTTTAAGTTTTACAGTGGTTTTTTTCATTTTGCGTCATTCACTCATATTTAAATAATTTTTTTCATTTTACATTTTCATTACTTTTAATGTGGAATCTCTGTAAATGTATACTCTCCTGGCATCCACGGAAACAAACAACTGATGGCAATGGAGTTATGATTTAACATAGGTTATAATATTTATGTTTCATTATTTACAAGGGCAAGAGAAAGTCATGTGAGTGTTTCATACCAGATTTTTACATTTAATCTATCAAATTAAAAAAAATAAAGGTTTCAGTGTACGGAATTATTATGCTTGATCTAAATTTGTAGAATCTTTCTACTAATGTATATAAAATTTGGTAAACTTATAAAGTCAGTTCTTACCACAACAGAAATCTGTTAATATATTAGGAAATTGCTTGGAAGTAATAACCAAAGATGACGGAAGATAGTAAATTCAACAGTTCACTAGACGGGAAATTGAAACTGATCAATTTCCTAGCCCGTACCGAAATATTTGCAGCAAAGAACAATATGAATAATAACTAGGACTCTACTGCAACCAATTGAATGAGTGTTTGCAATCCTGTTGTAGTAGTAGAACAAAACAGTCTTCAATAACATTTAAATGGTTGAATACCACTTGTTATGGACTAAAAAAATTAGGCTGGGTAATAAATATGTGCTTATTAGTCGTTTCTTTACAAACTTATTGATTTTTACATTTATATAATATATCAATTACTTTCTCATCTTAAGACTAACGAGTAATATTTTTTTCTAACTTAAACTACTATTGACAATAATAATACAGAAATGCTCAGCAGAATCTATGGAGTTGACATGAAAAATATAAAAATCATGTTCATTAACTTGACTTAATTTTTAAATCAAATTTTAATCGTTCAGTAATAATATTTTACAATCTTACACTGACACTACACCAGCTCTTTTAAAATAAAATTATACCAATTTATATTGAGGCAACAGTTCATTACGTAACATTATTTTTTCTTTAAATACGACGGTTTTTGTATTCATTAAGAGTATCGAATTGTAAAATTGATTGTTAGAATTATTAACTTGCCCCACCAATTCATATTTTCGAGATAATTTTCGGTATTGTGTTATCACACATACAAAAACACATTATATCAGTATTGTGATATCACACATTAACAAAAGTAATAAGTAATAAAAGTAAAAATAATAAGTTTTATTGAATAATGTAAAAAATCAAATAGGCCTATTTGAAACTGAAAGTTTAAACACTCGTTTATTTAAGCTACGTTGAGTATATTTTCCTTTCTTTCTGATTTGTTCATTAATTCAATTGACACATTTTTTAAACATGTGATAATCAACAAATGAATGAGATAGAAATAAAAACATCCTCAAAAACTTTATAATGTAATGTTAATTTTTTTTCGTGTAAAATACACGTTTACGTGTGTACAAAATTATTTATCTAATAGTTCAATTTTCAACTGTAAAATATTAATTACTTAATGTTTTTAAAATAAACTGTTGAAATAAATTGATCCTGGCATTGTTTGACAACGGATAAAGGGATGAAGGAAATTTAGAAAGGATCAGCTAGCAGTAATGGGCACTGAGTCAACCGTTGCTTTTCTATACTTAAAGATGTTTATACAGTTCAGCTGCAACTTACATTAGAATGTCTTCTACAAACATCGCTTCTACTTGTTCTGGTACTAGTTTCTTCTGTTGAAAGAGTAACACTGTACTCAAAGTAGTATTTATGACTGAAACGAGAAGTTAGCTCAACAATATTACCAGGTTGTATTCGTTCGCAAAGAACAACCATCTGGACACTCGCCAATTAAAGAGTTTTGTGACAATTGCATTTTCTTTTACGTTTTATTTCCTTTCCTTTGCCATTTAATTTTAATTTTATTAAATAAGTAAGCTGGTTTATTAAGACAGAAGGTTATGTTAAATTTATGTAGTTAGTAAGTATAAATTATTTTTAAACATTATTTTATTTGACTGGAATCAGAAATAATTTCCTACACAGGTTATTTTTATTCACAGTAAAACAAGCTCGCTGACGAACTAAAAAAGACGTATGGAAATGATACAGCTATGTGCTATCAAGGCTCTTGGAAGAAGGTGATAATCCATGTGGCTCTTTTTCATTGTTGGTCGATCAGATCTTTATATTCCTGAAAAGTAAAACTTCACAACAGCTAAATTTCATTCCTGTACATTTAATATAAATGTACACAAACATATGTTACAAATTTCGTTCTTTTCGTAGGTTTAATAATTTATGATGCGAAAAAGTAGGCTAATATTGTGAAGAAAATTCGTTTGGGAATTCGAAGTTTTGAATGAATATTTACGACACACCTTTCTTTAATTATAAAATTTTATGAATAAATGAATAATAATAGTCAATGAAATATATCTGTCAATGAATAATAATAGTCAAAAATAATAATCAATGATAAATAAAATACTATAATAATGATTTATGTCATGTGTTATTACATAACTGTATTCACACACTCTATTTTTTACGTTGTTGTTTGTATTGTATTAATTTTTGGAAAGTTCTGGAACACACTGTTTGGAACTTTCTAGAGAACTAGTTTAGCAACCTATAAATAGTTGTGCACCAGTCAATACGTAACAAGTCTATTCGAGAGCTTGTGCTGTAAGGTGAATAAAAATTTTGTCATTCAGAGTTTCGATTTATATTGTTACTTTAAAATAACGAATCTTACTGCTGCGATGTTAAAAATTCATGCATTGTTGCGCATCAAGTGACTGAGTAGTTTAAACTAGCACGAATACTATTCAGTTCACAACTAAGTTACAATTATCATAATTATTATTAAACTTTTTCATTTTTAAAAGGCTTTTGAATCAGGAAAAATCCACCATAAAATTCTACGATATAGTTAATTAAGAGTACTTCTATATTTAAATTATTATACATACAAATTTATTCCTTTTTTACTTACCGCTAAATTACAGTGTATTCATTTCCTTTTCATGATACGCTGAGTATTATTAGTACGATGGCAGAAAAGTGAAAATGTAAAGAAATTCAATCATCCATTGATCTTTGATTTCTATGGTATTTTCAGAAAAAAAGACTCAAAAGAGTTTTATGTTAAATGTTGCAACATCTACAAGGCGCGTGTAAACTACCGAATCGTTTCAACCTTTAATGTTCAGGCTTTGTTAAATAAATTGATTGCTAGAAAATTTAGATCTTAGTCCAGTTTGCTCAATATTTTACATTAATAACAGAATTTTCTTATTTTACTGTCTAATTTTAAATCTGCAATGATAATTATAATAAAAGATAATCTCAAAAAACAAGTTTTAAAATATTTTTAACATCTCTCTTATATTTAATTTTATGAATTTTTGCACCAGTCGGGTGTTTTGTTAGAATATGGTTAATTTAATAATTAAGTTTTGAAATTAAACAGTGTTACTAGCAGATTTGCAAAAGTTGATGATTCTTCTTGGAAAAAGTCATTTCATATTAAACAATTTGAAATTGACAGTGTCTGTTATGAATATCTGTAATGACAACCAACAAACTGAAACGTATTATCAAAATGTTATTACTTATTATTTTTTTTTAATTATTTATTTAAGGTCGCATCGACTACGAGGTCATTAGCGACCACGTTACATTATTTATAACATTATATTATACACATGATACATTATATAAATACATAATGAAAAATTAGTTAAGTTCAATTATTAAATCAGAGAAATAATAACTAAAAAATAGAATGATACAATGGAAAAAAATGTTTAAAAAAATGTTAAAAATGTTAAACCAAAAAAAAAAAAAAATGGAAAAAAAGAATGTGATTTTACAACTATATCAAATCTGAAATTTTGTTAAATTTTAAAAAGTTTATTGTGTTTTGAATCGCTACTTTGTCTACTAAATTAAGTGCTAAAATGTTGTTAATTTTGAATACTGTTCGTGTGAATTGTGTGGTTTGGCAGTCTGTGATGATGTGTTTGATTGTAAGTGGTGTGTTGCAATGTGTACAAAATTGTGGTTCTTATTTCTTCAGTAAGTGTTTGTGCGTAAGCGTAGAGTGTCCAATACGTAGTCGCGTAAGTAGAACTTGATGCCTTCGAAGCTCCAAGTGAGGCTGAGGGTTTTCAAAAATGTTTGTTCTGATGTGGTGAAGTTTCGTTGGAGGATGTCGGGACCAGATTTGGTTCCAGTGTTGTTTGATTTGGTTGTGCAAATGTCTCCTGAAATCTGTATGAGATGAGAGATGGTTATCTCTCAGTGGGGTCTTTAACGCCTCTTTGGCGGCCGTGTCCGCTGTTTCATTTCCGTTTATACCGCAATGCGACGGAACCCACACAATGCGTACATCATTCATGCTGTTGACATGTCGAAGTAGGTTGGATATATGTTCTATAATTGGCGCTGTAATTTCTTCGGCTTGCAAGCCTCTAACCACACTCTCGAATTCGTAAATATTGTGAACTTTTCGCCCGTTCTTGTGGCTAGGAGTTTTAAACTACGATAGATAGCATATGCTTCGCAAAAGAAGATAGAACAAACATCATTTAAACGGAATTGATAAGTACGGTTAGAGAAGACAACTGCTCAACCAGCGCCTTCTGGTGATCGAGAGCCATCCGTGTAAATATGTACATTGTTCGTGTATTTTGATAACAATTCATTAAACAGTTGATGATACATCTTAGGGTTAGCTGAGTTTTTCGGAAGATGAGCCATGGATAAATCCAGCAAAAAAGGTTCGACAGCCAAGGAGGTTCAACGGAAGGTTGACGATCAAAAACAGGTGTAAACTTGAATGAGGATGTTTCAAGATAATTTTGCAGTCGTTTATGAAATGGTTTAGGAAATGAAGGTTTGGAGTTGTACATGTCCGAAAGTCTGTTAGAAAAAACATTATCGTAGACTAGTGTGTTTGGACAAGAAGATATTTTTGAAGCAAAGGAAAAACATAACTTTCTTCTTCTAATAGCAAGAGGCGTTTCTTCAGCTTCTGCCAAGATACTTAGGATTGGACTTGTCCTGTATGCACCGAGAGCTAACCTCAAAGAAACATTCTGAACTGGATTTAACAAATTCAATATATTCCTTTTTGCAGAGCCATAGACAATCGATCCGTAATCAATCTTAGAACGAATCAGTGCAAAATAAGTCATCAACATTACTTTCTTATCAGCACCCCAGTTGTTAGAGGATATGCATTTTAAAATGTTAATTCTACGTTGACAATATGCCTTGAGTGAATGTATGTGAGGAGTCCATGACAATTTTTCGTCAAAAGTTAAACCAAGAATCTTAAGTTGATTTACTCTGGTAATCTGATGAGAACCTAAAGAAAGTGTTACTGCATTATTGACAACCTTCCTTCTGGAAAACACTATAAATTGGGATTTCGTTGTTGAAAACTTAAAGCCTGATGTTACAGTCCAATGTTTAATTTTATTAAGGCAGTCTTGAAGTAAATTCTGAGTTGTTATGATATTAGTACCACTACAAAGAATGGTGATGTCGTCCGCAAAAAGATATATTTTTAGAGGGCGAGGTACAATGCTCGCAATATCATTAATCGTTACTAGGAACAACATAACACTTAGCACGGAACCTTGTGGGACTCCATTGTCCAAAACAAATTCACCAGACAAAGACCCTCTGTATCTAACTTGAATAAAGCGATTTGACAGAAAATTTCCAATGAACGCTAAAACATTACCATTAATCCCATTCTTATGCAGGGTGTCAATAATGCTATAAGTCCACGCCATGTCATATGCTTTTTCAATATCTAAGGCTACAGCCATTAAATGTTGGCCTGTGACAAATGCATCACAGACGTTAGCTTCAATGTTTACTAAATGATCTTGAGTTGACCGATACTTCAAAAATCCGCTTTGAAATGGCGAGAAGAATTTAATACTATTGAGGTACCATGTTATTCGGTTGTGTATTATTTTTTCTAATAATTTACAAAGAGTAGACGTTAGTGCGATTGGCCTATAGCTGCCAATATCATTAGGATCCTTATTGGCCTTTAATATTGGAATGACAATAGCCTTCTTCCATGAGTCTGGAAGTGTTCTTGAAACGAGAAGTTCGTTAAAAATTTTTGTTAAATAATCAATAGCTTTCGAAGGAAGATTTGTTAAGAATATGTTATGAATACCGTCAGGACCAGGGCTTGAATGTTTTAAAGTTTTCAGGCAGCTTGAAATTTCAGTACACGATACAGCAGAATTGACCACTGAATTACTTATTTTTGTTGGTGGTTATATTTAAATGATTAAAAGTTCAGGTTAATTTATTTACAAAATGTTAACAGATTGTTTTAGGTCACTTAAGTGAACAACGTGTACAATATGTTTATTATCTTTCAAACACAAATAACTAATACCTGTGATAAAGAGAGCGAGTAACCAAACGAAGTTTTTATAGATCTTTACATTTATAGATCTTTGGCCTCCCATCCATTTACTTAAATAAAATAAACATAAGTAAATTATAAAGAATGTTACGCTGAATTTTTTTTCGGTATTTTGGACAAATTCAAAAAATTTAAATTTTTTTAACATTGAATTTTGAGTTAAACTACTGTGCAACAAGTTAATTGTTAGCTAATTTTGATGATTTTATGGTTTGTTTATTTATTTAAATTATATTTAATAGTCACTGAAATCTGTATTTTCCTTATTTACTATTTTATGTTAAAATTTTCGAAAATTAATTTGTTGGTTATGTACGTTTAACTTTTTCTGGTAGTTTTAACCGGAATCGTTTTGAAATTTTGATGTTGCATTTAACAGAAATGCCCTGAACTTGTATTCCATATTTATTCAAATGGTGTTTAAAAATAATTTGAGTGGAATTATTTTGGTTGATTTTTACAGAAGAATTTGTTTGCCCAAACGGCAATAAACTTCAAAAAAATTTAGTTGTAGATTTTTTTTAGCAGATATGTGCTATTTCCATATAATTTATGGTGACAATCGAAGTACAGGCCCTGATATCTGATCTGTAATAATGTGGAATGACGTTATTGTGCAACTTTAATCGCATTTTCTTAAACTGAATATAATACATTATATTCTATATTATATTCAATACTGTATGACTCGGTCATTTTAGAAAGCCCAAAAGTCAACAAAACCAATTTTTTGAAAAATTAAAAACTTGTAATTTATTATTTTTCAATTAAAAAATATTAAGTATAAATTGTTCAGAGGACTGTGACCATTAATATAAAATACACTTTTGTATTTTTAAAGACAAGCCAATTGTTAAAAAAAACAAAAACGAAAATTTATACGCAAGGTGTTTTTGAAATAAATTGGAGTAAAATGTTAACTTTATTGTTTTCTGTAGAATACGTTGTGAAACCAGAAGAAAAATACAGCACAATTATTGTGCTGTGCAATAGTATTCATTCATTTATTTTACTAGTTTACATTATGACTTAAAATAGCTTTCTACAATAATAAATATTAAAATTCTTAACTTTAAGGAAGAAAAATAAAAGAAAGAAAAATGTGATTTTCAGGGCTATTCACGTTCTTCATCATTGTCATAAACAATAAATAGTTATACACCTTAAATTTGTTTTGCATTGAATCTCTGTATGGCCTCTGCCACTAGAAAGTAGAGCTTAAGCTTCAAAAGAACAACCACTTTCATTTTTTAATTAGAAGGAAACACTTTGGATCCGTTAGGATAAGCCTTTTATTAGTATTATATTATATTACTTAAGAAAAGGCAGACTTATGTAATTTTTTAGAGATAGTGTATTTCCATTCAATTAGATCTAAAATGCACTAAAGAAAAAGTGTAAAAGTTTGACTATGGGCTTCCTGAAATTATTGATTCATATAGATTTGGTTTATTTATTTGTATGCTCTAAATGTCTAACCATTTTCAAGTTTATATAAATACTTTGGAACAGTTCTGATGTATCTGCAGGATCACTATATACTTACTGTTATAATAACTACAATTACGAATATAGTCAATTCCGGATAATTGGTCCACTGATTAATTGGGTTAGCCGGTTTTTTGGGACAGTTCTTTAATAAATAAAAACAGAACGGGATTTTACATTGATAAGTACTTCGTTTATTTGGTCCATAATACCGCTTATTAGGGCCAATCTGATGTATGTACATATTGTGACACTTATCGCTAAGATCCGTTTCGGGATCTAGGTAATTAAAAATAATTAATACACTAAAGTTTGCAATTACAAATATTTATTACAACTAAAAGACTTACAAAATAAATAATAAACTAAATATAATGAAGTAATACAATAAAATAACTTAATAATTTACGTAAAATAAATAATAAAATAATTATAATGTAGTAACATAATAAATAACTTAAAGAATTTCCTTAGTACTACTTACAATAATTATACACAAAGCACATACACAAAAATATAGTATATAAATACCTCGGAACCGTTAACCTGATGTAACGCCCCGATAGCACGCAATACACTCGACAGAGATCAAACGGATACTAACTAACTGACCGCGCTCGGGGTTCTATTTATACAAGCGGTTCAAAGAATCTTCCCGAAAGACACCGAAATTCGATATAAACGTCCTTTCTAGAGAAGTCTTATTTAATGTAAACAGGTAATCAACCGACCCTTCATAAATAGTTGTACAACAAAGACACAATAGCGCAGTCCTTTCAAACAACTTTCATGAATAGGCATCCCTTTATAGCCACCCTATTGTTACTTTTCCACTCTATTATTTACTCTTTACCATTTTATGAACATTTTACCATTTTACTAGAAATTTCGCGAACCATGCCATTATTCGATATTGTCACAATATGTTTTATTAAAACCATTAGAGGCCAGCGACGAGCAACACGTGGTTCTAAGCGGCAAGATAAGATAATGGGCAGGATATAGGTAGTAAACCTTTCGGCAGATCTCTTCTTCATGTAGCATCTCCATTACGAAGGTGTGCTAGCATCATGGCAATCCTGACCTTGGAAACTGTAGCTCTAAATAGGTCGATGGATGACAAATTAAACCACTCTCGCAGGTTCCGTAGCCAGGAGGTTCTTCTTCTTCCAACCGATCGTTTGCCCATAATCTTTCCCTGGATGACAAGATGAAGGATTTAATATTTTGGACCTCTCAAGACATGGCCGAGGTACACCAGCTTTCTCTTCTTGATTTCGATCATCACTTCCATTCCCTTCTGCATCCTCCTTAGGACTTCCATGTTTGTGACTCTCTCTGTCCAAGATCAATTTATTTCGGCAGATAAATAACAGTAATTATACATCAGTCATAATAAGGATATTATTTTCAGTACAACGTGTACGCTACATAATCATCATTGCACAAATTTCAGTGAGTCATGTCCACTAGTTAGGCCCAACCTTACAAGCTGCATAGCTTCCTTGCCACTTGGTTAGTTGTCACTTGTCGTACGTACATAGAACTTTGAAATTCCATGCTTCTAATCAGTTTTTGTGATTTCATAAGTGTACTGTAACACGCTGTTTTTCGAGTCTGGTTGTTTTGTCATCTGCAGGCATGCTTTTTATTTTTTTTATTCCCATTCGTTTTACAAATTTTTTGACATTTTTATGCGTAGGTTTACAGTACAGTACCTACTATCAACGTCTTCGTGAGTTAATTGCCGCGTACCGATGACTGTGTGAACGAATAAAGTTTCTCGACAAAATAAAAACGTATCTACCTAACTTTAGCCAACGTAAACTATCGGAACTGACCGTTGTACCAAAAATTACGATAGCTTGTATCGTGCTCCAAAAACAGAAAATACGCCAGGAGTGGGCATTAAAAATCATGGAACATTTCAGAAAAGAAAACGTAAAGGAAGGATCCACTTGTTGCACGATAAGATAATGGGTGTGATAATTTAAAAAAAAAAACAATATCGTATAGCCTACGCCACGGTTTACGAATTCGTTTATTAGGGCCAGCCGTTTAATTGGGCCAAAATGCTCCGGTCCAATGTGCCCCGTCTATTCGGAATTGACTGTATATATAAATGTTTCCACTGTTGTATCTGTATAGGCAAGTCAACGTGTACAACGTACAATATAGATCTAAAAAATGTGTTTGTAAAACCTGTGGGACAACTGAATATATAAAACAATCATCCTCAGATAGAAAAACTTAATTTGAAAATATCTATCGGATTTGGACTTGAATTTATTGTATGGCGATTACCTACCTCACACTGCAGATAATCAGTACTGATATCAGTGTCACTGATCGCTTAGGATAAGTTAAAGAGTTAATAGAGTATATTTTTCTCGTTTCTTGTTTATAGGAAAAAATTATTTTAGAAAAACTAGATTTCTAGAGAAATTAATTCTACCACAGAAGTAAACGAAGAAAGAAGAAATATTTTTCATATTATAACCGACAGAATTTCCGAGTTAATGAATTTGAAATTGAAATATTATTCGTGTATTTTATTGGTATAACGTTTACTTTTTATTGACATTTTACGTTGCGTACTCCTAAAAGAAGCTTATACGTTTCAACGTCGCCTGAAGTAGGGAAAAAGAAAAAGAAGCAGGATAGATTTAATGTGTTAGTAATAATATATGAAGAAAATATGTGGGAATATGTAAAATTGTAATATAAAACGCTATACAATTTTATGGGATCACATAAAACGGTTTTAAACAATGTTATAAACGATAAACAATTGTTTATTGCCTATTTTCTTAAGAACTTTAGAATATAAAAATGATATTGCGGTATAATCAGATAATTAAATATTTTAAGATTCAATATTAAAATTAAGCGTCAAACACTTTTTATATTTTATTTTGTTCGAGGTTTTATTTATGAACTGTCACAACTATTTTAAATTTTAAAAAATCTAAACTTCGCTCATTATGAAAAATAGTATTTTGTTCTACAATCCTGTAATACAGATTATAATTTTATTGTTATATTTATCTATAATCTGTTCTTAATGAAACAATAAATTGATTTGTTACACATATAATTAATACGAAACGGTATCTCTTAGTGGCCTTCAAAAAATGATAAACATTGTTCACAAGTTGGTGTATATTATAATAATGTAATCATGCTCAATTTTGAAAAAAAAAACAAAAGTAGTATTACAAACTATTAAAAAAATAATAGTTAAAACAATACCCATAGTTACAAACGGAGAATGTACCACTGGGTACCTCTTCTCCTTAATGCGAAACTCCCCACCACCATTTAAATATCAATTACGGAAATCGTGCAGCTCAATGTACAGTACCGTAATAAAAATTCAAGACAAAAAAAATAAAAAAAAATAAAATAAATAGGCCTAAAACAATAAGTCTATTGGGTGCCTCCGGTTTTGTCTTTGTATTGTACCACTGTTGTGTAATAAATTGATTGCCAAATAACTTTTATGATATTCAAGCCGTTCTTCGTATTTCGTGCTTAAAATTATTTAAAACTTCTTTAACTATTTATATATAGGCTTGAAGTCTTTGTGAATATGGTTATTTGTCATGTACTAGGGCTCAGCTGTTATTGTAAAGCTTGGAGGACCTTTGACTGAAAACGCTGAATTAATTTGGATATTTGAGTTACTGGATATGTCTCAAAACTGAATTAGGCTGGTTTGAAAACGGTTTTGTTTCGAAGCGATAATTTTGGTATCGGCCCGAGGAGCCGAAAAATGGTTTGAACTTTAAGTCTAGCTGTTTTAGTTTCTGCTGAATGAGTGTTCTTCAATTTAGGTGTCTGTCTAAGTGAAATCCAAAATATTTAGCTGTGTGTGTGCGTGGAATATAAATGTGTTGTTGATATATTATGTGTAAACAATTTTGATGACGAAGCGTGTATGTAACATGTGAGCTTTTTGTTTCGATTTACTTCAAATGCCGTTTCTTCTGCCAGTCTTTTATTAGGTTTAAATGGTGTTAAAGTCTTGCAATTACCTCAGCAGGGTCTTCGTATACTGCAAAAATAGACGTTTCATCAGCAGAGGTGGCTGGCTAGTGTTGTATATTATGTTTTTGTTACGTCTGACTTATACACACAACTTTTATACTATGTGTGCCAACACGCTGCCTTGAATAACTCCGACTTGAATTTGGTTCAACGATGACTGTTCAAAACGGATTTTTGTAGAACATGTAAGATATGAAAGAAATGAATTTAAAATTTTAAAAAAGTATTGGGGCAATAATGTTTTAATTTTTTAAGAAATCCCTAATAGCAAACTTGCCGAAGGCTTGTGAAATGTCAAGAAAAGCTGCTGAGCACATTTTTCGTTCCTGAAAAGTTTTGTTAATTATGTCGACAATTCAATGAAACTGTTCTAGAGTAGCGTCCCATGCCTAGATTATTATCTTTAGAAGTTTGCAAACAAATGGAGCTGATGATTTATTGAATATTGTACTTGCAGAGACATTCATATACTCTTTATATTTAATTTATAAACGTATGTTTAATCCTTAATAATTAAAAATAATAATTTCATAGTAATTAGAAATAATAGTTTATTGATTCAGCAGTATTTTTGCAGTAAGAAATTAATACAGGGTTAATATCCAAGAAAAAATATTATTTTTTTCGAAGCAGAGCAACAGTTTTATATTACGGAATCTGTAGTCATATCTAGAATTAGATTACAAACAGCGTCAATGAGATGTCAATCTCAAAAAAAACGTCTACGAAAGTTTTTCCCTGGGTGATTTCCTCAACCACGATATTGCACTCACGTATTATAAATACTGCTGGTTATGTTAACTTTATTTTTTTTAATATGAATTTTATTTTGTGATTTCGATAGTTGCAGTTTTGTTGACTATTGATTAATTCATGCCAATAAAATATTATAGTTATTCAGAAGATTTTTGATCCAGAAAGTAAACATTTTTTGTCAAGAAAAATATAAATTCCATAAAATGGATGTTGTAACAAAAATAATAATAATTGTGATCGTAAATGTACGTATTTACATTTCGTTATATGTTAAGTTCATATTAAATGTGTTTTACGTATTTTATAATGAGATTTTACGACACCGAGCTCTCATCCTCTCATCAAAATGCCTTTTAGGCATGAGTCTGCCTGAGAAGAAGGCGTCACCTTCTCAGCATCATTTACTGTCTTGATTTTCTCTTCACTCCCGTAGAATCCCACAATTCTTCCCCTACCGTTCCATCAGTATGATTCTCATCCCCTTACGCTGCTGATATAACTTCCTCCTCAGAGCAAACCCCTTCCAACTACTGCACCATTCCACCCCACTTTACCAACACGTCGAGATGAATGATGGTCTCCTTATAACTGGATCTGCTCTCGGTTATTCCATTTTCTACTTTACTAGCACGGGCGGGAAAGCTGTGTCTCACTTGCCTTAGTTCTTTTATTTTGTTTTTGTGGTTTCTTTCAGTAAACTTCTAATGATAAAAATTAACACGGCACTTTGAAAAGTACCAAACTATATTACCCGATTCATTTTCCTCAAGATTTGAAAAACTGAGATTTTTAAATTAATTTTGCTAAACCAGTAGGAACTAACCTAGAAAAAAGTTATTAAGAAATAGTATTTACTTTTAGTTATTAAGTCACATAAAATAAAGTAGCGGACGTTGGCTGCCAAATTCTTTTTATAACTTCATTATTATTTATTAACATTTAACCTAAAATTTACAATATATGTGAAAATGTGATGTATTTTGAAGAAAATAGTACGTCATCTATCTTTTATACGATATATTTTGAAGACACCGTACTAAACTGCGTTGCTCCTCTTTGATCGTCTAATTGTAACAAAAAGTAAAAATTTATTTTTAAATCCTGATGGTGTGCAATTGTTCATTATGTTGAAAATTGTGAAAATTAATGAATAAAAGGAATGAAGATGTGATAGGTAGTTTATAGTTTAACTCGAAAATCAATTTTTTTTAGATTGGTGATAAATTAGTGGAAGATACGACTCGAAGCAGTGCAGTACAGAGACACAGCACAGTGCTTCGCTAACTGCAGAATTAAAAAATTGTGTTATGAAAATTGACAATAATATCCAGCAAGTCCAAGAGAGTAAAAAGAGAGCATAAATTATTAAAAAAACATGATTTGTGCAAATACAGAGAGACTACTTCTTTCAAAAACGATGGTTTTAATTACACTTTCATAATTTCAAAGAAAACAATTGACAGATCATAGGAACAAAGACTATCAGAGTCCACCATTTTTAATAATTTTTTTTCAAAGATATGAAAGTGTTTGACACCATTTTACTTATGTGGTTAATAATGTTTATAGTTCAAAGAAAAACGGCTGAGAAGATATATAATGAGAGGGAAAATAATTATTTGAGTCACAACTACAGTCGACAAAGCTATCAGAGTTGTAATTATTCAAGTTGTTATGAATCATTAGATTGTTTATGATTTGGTTATTGTGCATCTATTGAATTCACTATTTATTTACGTGATTAGCTAATAACGCGTTTACAAATACATAAGGAATATACGTATGGGCTGAAAAAGGTTTCTATGAAGATTTTGTTACGGTATATGACATAATTCAAATTATATGGTGAATAAAAATTAGAGTCCAGTAATACTGGAGAAATTTAAGATAAATCTTTTGTTATTATTATTAAATAAATGACAGAAAGAATTGCCAAACAAAAATTATGTACAACACTCACCTCAGAGTGAAACAGGCTTCCGCCTATCTCTACTCACAACAGCGACAAACTATTGAATTATTGCAGTCTTTTGGGTGGCCTCCCAACATCTCTTCTCTTCAGTGGCTTGTATTGCAAAACACTGAAGTGGATCTTTCCCTCAGGAATTCTCTCTACGTGCTCCCTCCACGGCAGTTCTTTCTGTCATTTATTACATACAGACAAAGGAAATAGTGTTCAATAAAATAATATTATTAAATACCTGTTACTTTTTGAAAACACAAACATTAATTGTATATTAGGCTATTATTGTAGTGCTGTTTTGGCTATGTTATGACAGAATTTGTATGTATGTTCCAGAAAGACTCCGAAAAATTTATTTTTTCATATCTGAAATAGTATCATGTTACATGGGATCTGATCTTTATTCCCCATGACATGATCCTTCGAGTTAGTCTTTCTTGTTATTTAAATTCCTTCGAACAGCTGTTGTTACTCTCCAAATAATCCAGTATATATATGTTTGAATTCATGTTCTAATTTACTTGCTTTCATAACCCTACTTTTTGATCATATATGTTAAGTTATGAAGGAACTTGAAAGGTATTATGTTATATTAAATGTAAGGGTTGTGTTAAATTTTGATCTTAATTAGATTAAGAAGAACAATCCTTAAAAAATAGTAGTTCTGAATTGCGTAAATTTCCATCCTTGATATTTATTATAGTGATTCCGATTAAAGTTTTAATTTTATGAGCGCAGTTTCTGTTGAGTGCTTTTGAACTTCTCCGAATATTAATAAATACTTAAGAGGTTACCTTATTAACTTAATGTATTAGGTAAATGAGTCGAATAAATACCGGGGTAAAATACTATTGCAATATCTAAAGTTCGCGAGATGAATGAAATTGAAAAGTCATGACGTAAAGTTTATTTACTTAACGAGTTTGGTTCACAATTTAATGCATTAGCCGAGTCTATATAAATGTAAATTGTGTTGTGGTTTGTAAAATGTTTCAAAGCAAAATTATTGTAATGTGTTCGAGTCACGCAACTGGGAGTGAAGTGAACACTCGTTAATTACTTAGTGTTTGTCAAAAGAAGAAGAAAAAAGAACACGAAACAAAGCTACAACAGTTTTAGTTTTCGTGACTGCAAAAAAATGAAGCTTATTCTAATACGGATTAAATATCAGATAAAATTTTATCCAATATTAATGATACTATTTTGAATCAGATATTATATAACTTTCTGTATAGAACTTCCTTATAACAAAAATTATGTTAATAGAAATGAATAAAATAAAATTTTAAGTCGTAATAAGGTTAACGGTTTGTTGTGTACGCAAATAAGTAATGAGCATCATACTTTATCTTTTCAACACGGAAGAGATCTACCAATTTCTACTTTCAGTAAAATCACATTCTTTTAACTCAAGAAAAATAATGTAATAATAATTATAGGAATGAGAGTTCTCCAAATTAGGCGTCTGTCTAAGTGAAATCCAAAATATTTAGCTGTGTCCGTGCGTGGAATATAAACGTATTGTTGAAATGTATGGGTGGACAACTTTGATGACGAAGCGTGTATGTAAGCTTGTGAGCTTTTTGTTTGGTTTTTGTTCAAAGGCCGTTTTTATCTGCCACTCTTTAAGGTTTAGGTGGTGTGTAGTCTTGCGATTGCCCTGGCAGGGTCTTCGTGTACTGCAAAATGGACGTGTCATCAGCAAAGATGGCTAGTGTTATATATTGCGTTTGTGGTACGTCTGACTTATACACATAACTTGTACACTTTGTGCGCCAACACGCTGCCTTGAAAACCTCCGGCTTAAATTTGGTACAATGATGACTGTTCAAAACGAATTTTTGTAGAAAATGTACGATTTTAAAAAAACGAATTAAAAATTTGAAAAAAGATTGGGGCAATAGGTCAATAGATAAGTTGTAATAAGTTAATGGTTTGTTGCGTACGCAAATAAAAATAATGAGCATCATACTTTAGCTTTTCAACACGAAAGAAATCCACCAGTTTCTACTTTCAGAAAAATCACATTCTTTTAACTCCAGATAATTAATATAATAATAATTATAGAATTATTGCAAAAATAAAAGAACTTATGTTAATCTTCTATTTTATTATAAATGTCAAAGAAACTTTCCGATGCAACTATCAAACTGCTTTACGCAGAGTAAGCATCAATGATTAATATGGTTGTTATGAATGGACAGTTAGATTTGTCGATTGATAGATCCAGTAAATTGGTAAATTAGTTTGATATGATTTTCGTAGGTCTAAAGAAGAGATATAACGTATAGAATTACTAATAAGTTGTACATTCGGTAATAATATTTTAATTTTTTTATTAGAAGTAGTATCATCGTGATCTTTCGCTTTGTGTTGTTAATTTTTTTGTCGCAGGATTACATAATTTTTAAATATTTTTAACAGTATACAAAAACTTCACGTTGTTTTATTTTTCCACTTTAATTGTATTCATGGCCTTTCATATCTTTAATTTTTGAGACAGTGATCTAGAGTGTGTTATTTTAGTGGGTCTTTTTTTAGTGAAAACCCCACAATCTCATGGAGCCCGGGTTTTCTGGATGTCCGATTGTGACTAGTTTCACATCCTCACTTAAAAAAAGGAATTTGATAAATGAAAATATGAAAGAAATAGCGGAGAAAATCGGCCTAAAAATCTCCTTTGAAAAGAAGAACATGCTGGTACGAGATCCACTTTGTACCTCTAAAGTGAAAATATGCGATCAAAGCATTAAACTGAGGGAAACATTAAACTATTTAGAAGAAATAATCACCAAAATAATAACGAGAAAGAAAATTAGACAGAAAGAATCAGTAAGCTCACAAAATCTGAAAAATTATCGCATAATGTCTACAATAAAAAATATCTCTTAATAGAGTCAAAATTTCGTCACTACAATACGCTGATTTTACCTGAAATAACGTATGCGAGCGAAACGCTATTTAACCTCTGATAAATAAACTCAGATCACAGAACTTCCAAACTGAAGCGATGGGTCATTGGAAGGTGTATCAATAAGAGGCATTTATCAGACGGAATTAGGAAACCGATGTACAAAGAAGAAATCTATCGTAACACGGAACCGCTTGCGGATCAAATAAGAAAAAAGAAAATTTTCTTTTTCGGACACATCATGAGGATGAATCCCTCTAGAATGTCCAGACAGATCATTGAATACTTTTTAAGTAAAAAGTCCCAACCGCACTGGTTTCGCGAGAGAATTTTCTTTTTCGAACACATCATGCGAACAAATCCCTCTAGAATGTCCAGACAGATCATTGAATACTTTTTAAGTAAAAAGTCCCAACCGCACAGATTTTGCGAAATTAAAGAAGACCTAGAACTTCAGATTTCACTTGAAGAGGTAAAAACCAAGACAAAAAATTATCATAAACTGAAAAACACGAGACTCCAGCAAAAGAAACCAACGAAACGTCCAAAAGGGGTGTATTCTGAGGAAGAAAAGAAAATAAGATCTAACGCAATGAAGAATTATTGGGAGAAAATCAAGAACAAGAATATCAAGAAAATGGATAAGATCCATAAGACGAAATTAAATATTTTCCAAACTTGAAGAACTTATGTAGTCTTATGAGGCTTTTAAAAAAAGACATTATAAAGAATATTATTGTTACGCCACTAAGAAGAAGTTAGAAATAATTAACTTGTATAAATTTTTTAGAATTGATATCGTTGCAGCATCCACACTTGTTTCTTGCTCATTCTCTAGATCTCTTGGCCTTGAGTCTTTTCCGCAGATTTTCTGATATTTATCTCAAATTCATCTTAAATATAGTGTGTTAGTAGAGTTCACGGGAGTTAAGGAGAGTGAAATAGACGTTCATTTCTGCAAGGCCAACTTAAAATCGCACAGCCAATGCCACAATGCCAATAAAAATAAAAGTACATCAGTATTGGTCTACATACATTAGCCAGTTTTGCCAATAATACATGCATCGAATACGTCGTTAGAATATGTCTAGGAATTGGTAAGATACGGATAGAAGTGATCAGTGGTAAGAAGGAAGTGATAAGAGATTTCATCCTTTTTTTGTCAATTCCGTAATTCTAATAATTCAACAGAATATTGAGAATCTGTATACGTACATATGGATTTATATACATACGTATGATCGATCACATTGAAACGGAGGCTCACTTTCAGTTTTGAACTGTACTCATAGCGTGACGTAAACAATAAAAAATTATTTGTCATAATTTATCAGAAAATATTTTTGTATATTATTTGCTCAGTCAATTCCATCTGTCTATTATACAATAATAACAGGTTTTTATTTAACTTGCTATCTGTTTGTTTTCTTTGAATAGAAAGGTCAAAAAAGTAATACGATTTAAGCAAGTGATCAATCTATAACTTCTGTAATATTTACAAAATTAGATTACAAAGTAATTGGTTTTAAATTACCAAACTGCAATACTCTAATCTATACTAGTACTTAAATTTAGAACAATAATTTTTTATATTATTAGTGTTCATTGAAAATTTAAAATCTTACACCCACATTCAAAAATACTTGATTTACTTCAGCTGTTTTCTTACGCAAAACTGTACGGCTGATCAAGCAGCTATGTTATATCGCTTAATTTTATAAAAACCCAGATTATTGTTGTCTAAAAGGTTTTGAACCAAGTAACTTGGATGATGCCCATAACAGGCAGGTGGAGTGTTAAATTAATTGCACTCGATCTATTGGTTTCAGGACAACAAAAAGTAGTTCTGTTTCTTATCTCATAGTCAGCCAATTATTTGACTGAACTACTTAAGAACAGAAGAGGTAGAGGTGTAAAAGACACTTGTCAGAGTTGTCTCCTCTGAGAGTAATGAATTTCACTATACAGCAAGAGTAATTCACTGTACCCTGTGGTGAATGAAGTGAAGGTGTCACTTGCTGGGTGGAAAGTAGACGCCTCATTGATACCGTTCTTTGAAAATTGTTATTTTCTCCTTCACTGTTTTTACTGATATGTCCAAGTATGCTGATATGTCAGCATAGACATATCTGTTACAGGAGTTCCAAGGAAGTCTCAAAATTTATCTGGTGGTTTTCGTCTGGAAATGAATAAGTGCTTCTATGAATAAATTTCTAGCAGTTTCCCAGAGTTGAGTTTCGTAAGTCCATACTGGTTTCAATATGAATTTATTAAGTGTCAACTTAGAAGAAGAAAGTAAGCTTCATTTCGGCTTAACCAGTATATTTATATTCTCTACTTAAAGGTTCACTTGACGACGTTTGGCTTGGATATACCGCTTCCAAGAGAGAAAAAAATGAGTAGTAAATCTTTATACAACTTTTATAAGGCAAATCCAAAAATTTCCTTAGAATTCGGAATCAAAATATTGTCTAACAAATAGATTCCTAGTAAATTTTGATGCTCGTACTTTCAACCAAGTATTTTACTCTGAAATATGGCATTTCTTATTTTTCTTTCGTCTAGCTTAGATTTCCAGAAATAAATTTGTAGCTGGTGTTTTCCTGTTACTATCAGAAAATGTTTAACTTAACTTGCCTTAGTTATTTTGTTTTATTTTGAAAAGAGCGATGTATTAAATTTTTTCATAAATATTTACATCTTTTTATTTCCTTTGGTAAATATATACTGTTTCCACGTAAGATTAATCTAATTGTAGGTCTAGATGATATCCAATAGTGTCACAATTGATTTTATTGCTCAACGTTACTGTCGGACAGTCTACGTTTATTTCTAAGCTGAACGTAATAAATACACGTTATGTTTGTGCACTTTAATGTTCTTTCATCTTTGTTTTCCAAGTCTCTAACTATCTTGAGCAATCTAAAAGTCTTTAGAGAAGCGCAAAATAAATTTTATATTTTTGGTTCAAACTAATGTCTTGTTGAAAGAAGTTTTATTTTTATCTCAGAAAAAGGATTACAAATAATTTTCTTTCCTCATTATTAAGTATTAAAATGTATCATTCTGGGGAAAATGAGGTACAAGAAATTTCGAAGACTTATTTTCAGTAGGCTTAATCACTTACTAATCTCGCTTTTACTAACGCTTCGTTATAAGTGATCATGCAAAGTGTGATAGGATAACGGAGATTTGAACGTGATAACCATTTCCTCACTCACACTTAGAGCCTATTTTAATTACTTGAGTAATGTTTCATTACAATTTTTAGACAAATTAATTATGTAAAACTGAAGGCATCACAGTATACTTTACACTAGCAAAAAATAAATGAATAGGCTACTAAATTAATTCAAACAAATCTCTCCATAAGCATAGTTTATAAAATTTTCTAAATATAATTACTATTTGAACAAATAACCATATTTTGCATGTACTATATTCTCTGAAACAATCTCCTATAACTAATATATA
Source organism: Catonia carolina (assembly GCA_035578175.1). NCBI lineage: Eukaryota > Metazoa > Arthropoda > Insecta > Hemiptera > Achilidae > Catonia > Catonia carolina. The sequence continues at coordinate 143,663,815 of JAQMRL010000001.1, read as the reverse complement.
GTGAGCAAATTATTTTCTGAATAGGTCACAATTACTTAAAGAAATTAAAATTATACGCTTTAATTGCCATATTCTCTTATTCGAAAAACTACCCAAAATAAAAAAGTAATAAAAATTATGTTAAACAAAATAAAAATATTATTATAACTGCCGAATATAAAATATTTTTAATAAATTAAGAAGTCAATTATTAAACAAAAAATAAAATATAATTAACAAGATAAATAGGAAAGATGTTGAACGTACAGTCGCTATTATTTCTTCAAAATTTCTTTCTCTTGATGTTTCTACGTATATGGTACGTAACATTTCTGAATAAGTATTTTATTTTACTAGTTTATTTGAAATTATAATACGAAATGGGAAGTTTAAAGGCGAACCAAAAAGGCATTCCATCACAATGTTACTGGAGCACTTGATATTATCGAACCACCGCACGACGACAACTCGCATAAAACAAATATTGATATGTGCTACTCAAAGGAGATACCAGAATAAATTTTCAAAGGCAAAAGAAGAAAGAAAAGGAAACAGAGATACGAAAATAGAGTTCCGTTCCAGACCTTAAAACATGCATCAAATACGTCAAAGGAATTGTGACAAGCGACTTCATTCTTTTTTGTGTGAACTCCGTTATTGTTCCTCCAATCTTGACTTTCTCGTTTTTGGCTACATTATTGAATCAATTTATTTGTGTTTATATATTTTATTCTTTTGTTGAAAGTTATTAATAAACTTAACTTGGTCTCTGTTCATTTTTTCTCATTAAGGAAAGAACATGGTTCGTAAATAAAAAGAAATGCTTTTGCACCCAGCAAAACTAGAATATAATAAAAGAAAAGAAAAAGATACCACAGCACAACACGTATAAGGAGGTAATCTATTCTCTGTTTATCTTAGAATATTGCACCATCTCAAAAACTCAGTTTTCCTGTAATATTCTCCAAAAACGAAAAAGAAATTAGAACTAGATTTTGCATCTTCCTTGTAAAAATGGCATTATAATAAACTTGACATTTTTATTTATATTATAGACTATAAAACAAGTTTTTACTTCTTCAATACTGATAACATGAATGGCTGTTTTTTCTTATCAGAAATCCTACATTTTGAATTGTAGAAAATTTAAAATAAACTGCCAGCAAAACGTTAAAAAGCCGCAATTAATCTGGCATACAACCCGTTTCTAAATTTTCATTGAACATTATTTTAACAGAGTATTTGTTTCAAGAATCTCCAGATACAGAGGACCATTTTTCATGATAATGTTTGTACCTCTGACTTTATTGCTTGTTTTAATTATACACAATTACAGCCAAAAGGTTGTAAATATTTAACTTTAATTTTTATGTTGGTATATTTCTTAATTTTATTTATATAGAAATACATATTTTCATTAATCTATTGTTCAAACGAAAAAAAACGCTGTAAATTCGGAACTCCTAAAATGTTTTACTAAAAAGCTGGGAACAGTTTTTATGGTTTCCAAAAAAACTATGTCAAAAATTGTTGAGATTTGCTGTGGTAAAGAAGAATGCTTCTAGATTCATGACTCCAAATTTCATTTCAACTAAAGCATGCAATTATTTAAAAAAAAACTAACGGGGTCACAAAATTAGCCAACTATTTTATTTAAATAACGAATATTGTTTTAATTGCTTTGCAAGTAAAATAATATCCAATACTTCTAATCGGTTATTAGACGTTTCCAATTGATATTCTGAAAATTCCAGTTTTGCTGAGGCTTCTGTGAAGTTTACCAGCGAGATTACTTTTCTCGGTGGTGTTGCAAACGCAGTGCGAGATTGTAAGGTTGCGCTAAGGCGGCAACAACATCACTTATACCTTGATGAACTAGAGACTGCAGATGAAGGCGGAGCATAGTGATCTAAATCACGCACAGAGCCAATTGACTTTCGTTAATCGTATCCTGCGTTGTCACGCTGTGGTCCCGCTGTGGATGACAGCCTAACAAAAAGTCAGCTGGGTTTCGGTGGAACAAAGTGTGACTTAGCAAAGAGGCAACCTCACAGCCGAGCTGTTATTGGCCAGATCTCCCCTGCAGTCTTTATTTCGTTGGAGTATAGTGGTGTTGTCACCGCTGGGCTCGTTACAACTCACGAGCTCAAGCTTTGGCCGTGACCTTGAGGACTCAATATGGCAAAGAGAGTCGAGGCGCGCAGAGCTAAAAATAATGGTTAATACTACTACTACTTCTATAACCGCTGACATCATTCCAGGCTATGTAGTGTAGCTACTTACGAGAATGGCACAAACGTATTGGCACGATGTTATTTTATTAACTGATACGCTAGATACTAAGTCACCAAAAGAAAAGCGTTGCCAAAAGAGTTATCAGCACAAGCTGGTGATGTTTAATTATCGTGGGACAAAATCCACGGCCTCAAGAACGAAACTACAGAAGAAATGATGATAAATTTTTATACGTTATTGGCTGTTTCTTTAGGTTCGTATGGCTGCAAAACGTGGGTTTTAACATCCAAGTATTAGCTGAGTGCAAACAGTAGAGACGCGCTTTTTTAAGTAGAATTCATGGTGTTTCAAAAGTCTGGAAAATTTCTACATAAGAAACAGGCTTGGTGAGTCAAGTTGAAATGCAAGAATATTGCAAATACATGTCAGAAGTGGTTGGATCGTACTATCTGTAAAATGGAAGAAAGTCTACTGTCAAGAAGAAGAATATTATAATAATGTAATATTTAGGTATAAATATTATTATTATATAGGTATTATTTTAGATATAAATCTAATATACTAAATGTTTGGGTAAAAGAAATCCTTTGTCAAAAACGAATATTTTTCTTTTGGTTTGGAAATACTTTAGGTGCCACAAGTGTGCTCTATGATACTACGTAATTACATTGAATATAATTTTTTATGTTTAATTAGTTAAAGGAATTTTTTCATTCATTGCATTTTAGTATTCAATATTTACTACATACATAACAATGAGATGTGCAAAGTGAAAATATTTTAAATGCATTTCAGAACCAAAGTAGTACAAAAGTATTACTTTTATTGTTACTTATATATTTATGTAAGATAAACTGAAGAAAATTCAATAACACGCACAACAGATAAGAAGTACTTCAAAATGTCATTTGGATGTTTCATTAGACATAAAATTAAAAATGTGAAGGCGCAAATAAATAACTGTTACTATAAAAATGCTGTTTAAAAAATGTTGATGAGACACCTGAGCTCACTAGACGTAAAGTGAAATTCAACGGTACTTTTTCAATAAAAATTTTAATTCTTTCGTGTTTTAGAGAAATAAATTAAACTGTACAATTCTTAATACCTCATAAAAATTTTAATTAAGTGACAGTGGTGTACGCAATCTCTTTTTTTAGCTTGATCATATTTTTTCAAAATTTCAATAGACAAATATGGGGCTATCTTCTGGTGATGTTACACTGCTATATTTTTTAGTATTACTGCCAACCCCACGCATCTGATGTTGCACGAATAAAACATGGTATGAAAAATAAATAGAAAACACTCTTATACATAAAACCATGCCGAATAATTTTAAATTCTTATATTATTAATTAAAGTTTAATATCAAAATATAATATCAAGAGAATGCCAACAGAAAGAACAGTAAGAAGGATTCTGTAATCTATAGAGGAAAGAAGAACGCAAGTGCGAGAAGCTGGTTCAAGGAAGTAAAGGAGGAACTGAGAGAAGGAAACATAAGGAAAAAAAATGGTACGCAACAGACAGAAGAGTGCAGGATAATCATTAACATTATTAAGGGATTCTATGAGGTAAGCAGAAGAAGAAAAACAGGGACCATCTGGTCTGAGGAGAGAAGAGCAGCAAACTCTTTAATGGAGAAGAGCTATTGGGTTGCTTGGAGGAAGGACAGCTAAAACTAGTACTTTGAGGATATTAACGTGGTACTAGTTACCTAATTGAAAGTTAATAATACTATTATTTATTTATTAAATAATTTTATCAAATTTCAATTTCATTTATACTTTCAAAACAAAATTTCATATAGTTTGATATTAAAATAATTTTGTATAGTTTGTAATTTCATTCTACATTGATCCTTTTAAAAAACTATGTAGGCTACACGGCTTTATACAATTTACACGAGTCTTTTATTTTAAATTACATGAACAGATTAGTTCAGAAACACAGGCAATGCAACAAATAATTACGACACAATTCAAGAAGAGATAAACGAGTTCTTTCAATGTCCCCTTGAAATACAGACATGGTTCTAGATATTTTCCCGCGGGTGATTTTCCCCTTGAGTAAAACATGTACACTCAAATTAAATTATAATGAAAATTGTTGGTGGTATGTACACAGGGTTAACTCTTTTTCCAAATATAGTCGAGAAAACTATACCTTCTCAAGACATTCCTCAAAGTTTGGATCAGAACCAGTTAGATTATTAACCCAGTTGAAATGTAGTTTCAAACTTCTAAACAATTAATTCAACTATTTAGTCTGAAAATTCAGGTGTTCAACAACAGAGCTACATTAGTTACAAACAACTTTATAATGAAATAAAGTGTAACAGAACGTAGTGTAACATGATGCAAAAGTGCAGTTTGCAATGTTTGTACAACGCTAGTGTATTAATTTGTATAGTTATAAATGAAAATGTACGCTGACCATTGGATGGCTGTTTAATTTTCTCTTGGATAATATTTACACAAGTTACTCGCTACCTGTAGAAGCATCTCGAGTCTCGTTGAAATTGTGAAGTACCTTTCATTCACTGAGGCAGTTATTATACTTTATGCTGACGTCTACATTTGTTCCTTTTCCTAGAATTTAAACTAATTTAAAAATATATTTATGGATTATAACTAAAAAAACTTACTAGCCTTACTAAACGTAAGCATAGTAACGTAATTATCTGTAACTCATAACTATAACTGATCTTATGGTTCTGTAAATAAATTAGTATATCTAATTTTTTATCATGGACAATAACACAAAAATATATATATTATGTATATGTATACATAGCTGTCCCACAGAATTTTGACCATAGATAAATAGCTTTGATTTTCATTAGTTTGTTAATATTTTCTTCCCAAGAATAAATTAAGACTTATCATCATCAGGATGTTGTTGTTTAGGTTATCAGCCGAAAGGTTGGTTTGAACCTGTAGAGGTTTTTCTAAGTAAAACGAGAAGTAAGGTGGTTTACACATGCCTTCCTCACTGAATGGAAAAGCACGCTTATCAGCATGCCGGGCCCTCTGAAAAGCACATATTTTCCACCCTGCAAATAACACCTTCACATCATTTACCACAGGTTCTGGCCGTATAATCAAATTCATTACTTTCAGAGAAGATAACTCTGACTAGTGTATTTTACACTTGTACCTCTTCTGTTCTTAAATGTTTCAGTCATTTAATTGGCTGACCGTGTGATAAAAACAGAACTATTTATTTTAGTCTGCAACGAACAGTTTGAGTGTATATAGTTTGACACTCCACTTGTCTGTTATGGGCAGATAATCAGGATATAAATGATATATATAAATAGTATGTGTATAAGTGTAATTATGTGTATACATGAACAATATTATATATATGCACTGACGGCTTATCACTTAAAATTTTAATAAAATCGTCAATATTAAGGAATTTTTTTTTGAGTTGGTTTTGTTAAAAACCGACCAGAGTTAGAATGAATCCCTTTCAAAAACTTTGAAAGAGATTCTATATTTATATTTAACTCTGTAGTCATCGTTTGTTTTGTCTTTAATTTTTATTACGGTACTGTACATTGAGTCGCACAACTTCAGTATTTGATTTTTAAATAGCGGTGGAGAATTTCACTTTAAGGAAAAGAGGTACCCAGTGATACATTCTCCTTTCAAAACTTCGGGTATTGTCTGTTATTCAGACCAAGAGGTCTCTACTCCATTTTCGATTTAAACGACGCACAGATGGGAAGTTCGTTGTAGCTAGATCACGGGCTAGTTGGTTTGAATCGTCATCTTGTCTTTCGTGAAATGTACTACACAAGGACGCGATTAGCTCTTTTACTGTAGGAATTTTGAAATCGTTGTGGAGGGTTTTATTGCTTACATAAAAAGGAGCGCCAGAAGCAAGTCTTAAGAATTTTGATTGAAAGGCTTGGATCGACTTTAAATTACTCTATGCCGCTATTCCAAAGAGCTGGACACCATAAGTCCAGATTGGTCTAATAGGGATTGTATATTAAAATCTTCGAGCGGAGGTTCAATCTTGATGGAGGGTTAATTAAGCAGAGGAGTAACTTCTGGCAGCGGTTAAGTTCTAAACGTTTCGTACGCAGATGATACTTTCAAGTTAGTATTCATCTTTATCGTTATTCATCGTTAGTAGTCATCGTTGTGACCAGCTGCAGTAATTGTGATTTTAGACTCCTTTTTTAATATATTATATAAAAAACACTGTATTTTTTAAAGAGTTTTAAAGTCATATAAGTAAAGAGACGGTATCGGTAGAATATATTGCATTTAACAAACATCTATTTATATAAATATTCTTTGAAATGCTTGTGATACGATAGAATTTCCTATTTAACATATATTAAAAATTGTCTTACGCTAGGGCATGGTAAATAATAATTTTATAGAATGTTTTCCACTTTATCCGTAAATTTAGAGATAATCAGTGAAATAGGTGTAGGAACAAAATATGGAATAAACCCTAGGTGAAGTTTTGTAGTGTATGTCGAAAATGAATTACGGTAATTTATAAATAACGATATTTTTACCTTTGTGTAGACGACCTCACTCACCATAAATTAAATTTTAACATTCCCACTTCAAATCCGACCTCATGGCTTATTTCGTTAACTGATTGAACATAAATATATTTTTAAGTTTATTTTATGTTTTGTCTATGATTAGTTTTCCTATTAATACATTTTTATAATGGGTTAGGAAAGCGAACATCTGTGGGTTTTAGCATTTCCCTAGCCAATAAATTGCTTCTTTATAAAATAATAAAATCAGTATGAAAATACGGAATTGAACTGTGGGAATTAGCAAGCTCATCTAACATCGCCATCTTGCAGCGTCTATCATCAAAGATTTTAAAAATTATAAATGCTCCCCTTGGTTCATAGCAAATGACGTAATTCACCATAAATTGCATATAAACACTGTTCTAGACGAAGTGCGACAACGAAACTAAAAACACCTGGACAGACTTGAATGTTATCAAAGCCCTTTGGCAATTAACCTTTTAGATAATAGTAACTACCACTACAGACTGAAAATGTTACAAATTGTATACTTACTCTACACACAAAATAAAAAATTAACAGCGAAAACTATCACTGATAAAATTTTTATTTCTTTAAATTATTTACTTAGCTGACAATAATTTCTAAATTTTGTGTTTATAAAAGACACATTGTAACTTAATCTGACCAACAACTACAGTTGATTTTTAAATCGGAGTTACACTTGCGGGCGTAATCGTCATCAAAATTTATTGTTTAATGTTACAAAATTTACTTATAGTTATACAATTTTACTGATTGTAAATCGTATTAATAAAATTAAAAGAAAACTTATTTTATTTCCGGTCTCATCCTTCGTGATTCATTCCTACGACAGTGTTTTGAATTCCCTGAATAAATGTTTTCCAGGAGTGGCCTGTTATCATTCTATTTTCTAGACGGGTATGAAACGCACTTTGGGACCATCCTTTCTCTACCATTCTTACGGCATGTTTATACCTTACCAGCTGTCTGGTCTGTCTACTATGGTATCTTAAGACCCATTCTTTTACTTCATGGCTGCATTAGCAAACAATAAAATATCTGACTTCACATAATGTTACACGTTTTGGTGTTACATTAGATATTTTATTTAAATCCTACCACCGTATTTTCTATTACTTCATGTACGAAACTTATTTTAAAATATTATATAAAATTTAACCCACCATTGTTTTATATATCAAAATGAATCTTTTTTAAAAGACTTAAATATTACAATAACATTAAAATCTTTTTGCAATCCTCGACAACGGCGAAGATATTCACAAATGAAACGTGCTAAAATATTGGATATACCTTTACGATTTTGTCAATCATTTACTTAATTTTATATTTTGCCACTTCTACTGTTACTATTGCTACTAATGCTACTGCTGCTGCTGCTATTACTGCTACTAGTACATTTTGGCTTCATCTACTTCATGATTTAAAACAATTATTTGGCCTACAGTTAGAGTCAAGTTAAGTTTAGATAAGTTTTGAAACACTATTCAGTGCTTTTTCATTCAAAGAATGCTATAATTCAGACTTTTTGTCGTTTCTGCTTGAAGTTTATATTCACATTAAAAACTGATTGCAAAAGAATTACACCTTATTTAAATAAAACCGTGCTGTTATATTATGTATATTCTATTTAACAGTTTGACTCCAAAGAGACACTTATACGTCTCTCACCAGATCTGTAAAATTTACTTTTGAGGGACTGATCCATCTCTCAGGTAATAGTGTTTTTAATAGAATCGTGAGACGGATTGGATGCTCGTTTGCATTGAATCATATACTGAGCTGTTAGAAATGAGTTCAGAAAACATTTTTCCAGTCATGGTTTGTGATTTACTTGATCTGATCGAGTCAAAAATGAGACGGTGAAACCTGACAGCTTATTTTTACTATTACGTAGATATTGGTTATTACTATAGTTTATTATAGCATTATTAATCATGCTATAATAGTATTACATAATGAAAAATCATTTTATCTTTTAATTTTTTATGGTTTTCTTATTACAATATTTTTTGCATTGTAAAAGTTGACTCTGGTCGGTGCCTCTATGTAGACAACTGGTACTCAAGTTTACCACTCGTCGAACAACTGCTTGATAGAGAGACGCATCATCGATATTTATGTAGTTTTATTTAAAAATAGCTCAAAGTAAATTATTTATAAAATACTTATAATATTTTATAGAAATACAAGTAAAATTTCAGTGAGACATACATCTGTCTTTCAGGCTAAATTAGATTTTTTTGCTCTTGAGTGTACCTGATTAGTTTCTCACCTAAAAACAGCGCCAAAATATTTAAGCTTTACAACCAATGTTAAGCTTTACAATTTAATGAAAATGGCAAAAGAACCATAAAATAAGTATGGGTTTTTAAGCAAAACTGCAAAAATTGCCTTAGGAATTACCTGTTAATTAATATTTCTTAATAAACGGTCAGAAGTTTGTTCTTAAAAATGAATCTACAAAATTTAATAAAAATGCAAAGTGAAACAATACATGTGAGGAAGGAATATAGATAAGAGAACTAGAAAGAGGAGGCGAAAAGGAGGGAAAGTTTCCACTAGGCTACTGTACTGGTTAAAGTGGGTGAGGAAACGTTGTGGGGTGTTTCAGTCAACACGTACTAATGGATCCAACATCCGTAGATAGCGAGCGTTACAAACGCCCAGCGCGTGCTAATTACTAGTGCAAATCATTACCGTCTCATTAGGCCAACTGGTTCGCTTCTCTTTACTACTTTATCCTCACTTAACGAATACACAAAATTAATTTTCATATTTCAAGTTGCGTACTTTCAGCTTATATTATTTATACACAGTGTTACAAAACAAATTTGTTCTTTGCGTTTCTGTTGTTTAAAATTTAAATTAAACAATGTGATAGTTCCCAAATTTTAATGGGTTGTTTACTTACAAAATTAACAGATTTTAAAATCCTCCTCGCCGTTTTTTCAATGTTAGAACTAACAATTTAAATAAAAATTAATTATTTAGTTTGTTTAGAACCTATGATTTACTGAAGATTTTATTTAAATTAACTTGAATACTACGCAAATATACAGTTAAGTAGCAAACTTAGAGCTTTTTTAATTAATTACTGATGTGAATTGTGTTTACTTATAAATCTTAAAAAAAATTTAATCTTAAATTAATTATAAATTAAGTAAGATTAAACAACCAACTCACTAAAATTTAGTTAAAATTATGTTACATTATATAGCTTTACAACAAACGAAAACTCTTATGTGCTCGCTGTACTCCTGATCTATTATGTAATATATTTGAAATAAAAGTACTCATTCAATTCAGAGAAATGCGTTTTAGTCGTGTTATATTATTGCTGCATCTTAATCTATTCACCTTATTTGAGCAATAAACAATTAAGATTGCGAATAAATTAATATCTAAAACAAATAAAACATCCATAAATCGTTTTACTTCTCCGTGATATCTTCCTAAAAAATTAGAAGAGTACACTAAATTTTTATTAATTTATCAGACAAGTTCAAAAAGTTAAATTTTTTCAGCCTTGAATTTTTAGTTACACTATCGTTTAATTAAATTGATTATCAATAAGTTTTTATGTTCACACATTTTATTCTAATATTTTGTGTTGAACGCGTAATATCTTATTCTTTTATATGGTGCTACATCTCGTAAAAAATTAAGGAGAATTCACGCGCAGGTATAAACTAAGTCATCTGATAGAACATAATATGTATAGATTTTGTTGCATTATTGTTTTTTCTTCTAGTTTCTAAAAAGTAATGAAAACCTAATGAAATTTTATTTTTATTAAAAGAGATAAGAAAGTAAATAGAACTACTGGTTTCATCATACCTAATAGACTAAAGAAAATTTATGTACTCATGTAAAAAGGATGCTTTGTCGCTTTGTCGTAAAAGAACTCCTTCTTTTCAATTTTCATTGGTAAATATTCTTCTAACATTTTATTGACTGAAGTTGGGAAAAATTCCAATATTCATGAACTCCTGATGAAAGGATAAAACTATCTATCAAAGTATGAGTGAGTTACGCGCAGTAAGGTAAGATCAGTTGCTTGATTTTCTTTCAACTTATGGTCATGAAAATTGATATGATCTTTTCAAAGATGAAAAATTCCTATCTTTGTAAGCTATTCTTCAAAATTAAAATTTTTGTAATATTACTGCATGTAAATTATTTTTGTGTAATATATGTTCTCTTTTATGTTGGCATTATACTCATTATACCTCATGGAATGATGACAATTTTTATTTTAATAAAAATTCTTTAGATCCATTTTCTTTCATCATTAGGAAGGTAGCCAAGTAAGAAAATTGAGTTTTGCGATTTTATTTATTATTACGGATTCTATTATTTCAAAACTTACTAAATTAAAACGTTGTTACTTAAGTGGAAAAGTAATTATTTGTACAGATATCTCATAATAAAGATATCCTACATATTTTTGAGAAAATTAGCTTTTGTTTTGTTTTAATAACAGTAAAATTTACAATCTACTATTAAGTAGAATAATAAGTAGATGAATTTTTTTTGTTATGTATTGTGACCAAACAAAACTCTCCAATAGAGGAACTTTGTGGATATAAGTCATGTGTTCTCTTGTCGCTTTAAAAAAAATCCGTAGGATGTCTTCGTTTATTTTGGCGATTGCCGTTTGAATTGTCTATGAGTAAGGTGGCGGAGTAATTTCTGCGTAATAGCTTTAGTTAGAATATTTATATTTGTTAATTAATAAAAAAATTATTTATAGGTCTATTATTGTTTTGTCTATTCGGCCAACTTATGACCATGTCATTTCTAGTGTTTCTATCTTGGACTTTGATCTTTCCTCTCCTTAGCCCAGGTCCTTCCTGTTTCTAGTTTTGGAATTTCTTTGAATCTTTTGTGCTTTTATAATTTTTTATAACCTAATAATCATATTATTTAGTTAGTATATTTTTTCTAAAAATTCTAAGTAAATTGGTGTTTTGACAGGAGATTTGAAGAGAATATAGTAAGAGAGAGCTCAAACAGAAAAACTATAAAATATGAGAATATGAGTTAGCCAATGGTACCAGGCTGTTCTGACTTCGTGTTTATTTTAAAAAGTTCCAAAAAATGTAATGTTTCGAATTTCTTGATAAACAAATATATTTAACATTTTCTATTAATTAGAGCTCGATTTCGATATTATTTTACAATTTGTATTTTAAGTTAACAAAGAAGTCGATAAAATTATTCAGAATACGAGATTGTAGCTGCCATTTTATTGAATTTATTTTCTCCCGATAACAGCAAAACGCATACTGTTACTTTTAAATTGAGTCATAAAACTATTTCGACTTTATTGCATTTTAGATCAAATAAATTGTTTTATTTTTCCATGTAATGAAAATGGAGTACATCCCATGGCTGTAGGTCTCTATCTTATGTATCGTGCATTGTCTCTGTTATGGAGGAACTTCGCCGTAAAATCGATGATGAAGTTAACCGTGTTAGTGCATGCAAGTAGTAGTCGGTCGAGTTGGCAGGTTGAGTTCAAATATTGCCTGGAAGTGGAGTTTACTTACAGGAAAGGGGTCAATTAGGTTACCGGAAAAAGCTAAGAGCCTGTCAATCTAGTCGTGGGTGCGGCTTTTCAGGAACAAATAGGTTACCTAATGTTAGCCACTCTTTTTCAGACTCAATTATTTTTCTATAAGTTCTTACGTTTAACATCAACTTTATAATTACAAAAATGTTTAGGTTTTAGTTTAAGAGAAATAACATTAATTTACGATTAATGAAAAATATTTTTATTTGATAGAACAATAACTTAAATTTATTCGGAACAATATATTTTTAACCCTAGATTGGCTAAGCTGTCACGCGAAACATGAATGCCAAGGGGGTAATCTTCGAACCAACTAATTCCTCTAAGTACTTGGGTTTGGTAGGTTGGTAATTCAGTATCTCATAGTTTCTGTTAGTAAAACAGGTATATTTGTAAAAAAAAAATACTAAAAATATTATAGTTATTATTAAAGGTTTTATAAAAAATTTATTTAAAAAAATTGAATTAAGTTATTCTTTGTCGCTGTTTACAGCAGAGCATTCATGGAAAACTAACTTTTTGAGACAATGCTTATTGTAAACACGTTTTTTAAATTGTTCGCAACATTGCTTTATTTTCGATAGAGATGAAAATTTAATTTTTTTGGCAGATGCATCTCGTGAGCACAAAAAACATCGACCGCAACTCGGTGACTCTTTATGTACAGGCTGATATTGCTTATATTTTAATTTTTTGCCAGTTACATCTTCTAGTGCTAAAAATATTTGTTTTAGCCCTAGAAGGGCTTTTTAGGGTGCAGATGTATATACTTCAGTTAATGTAATCCAGATATCTACCTGACAAGCATTTAAGCTATTGACTTCTAAGCTACGATCTTTAGTTCGACGAAAAAATCAAATGTAAACATGATTCAAGCTTTTTAATACAAATTTCTACGTTTAGTTACAAGTAGCCGCCTCTACATAGAAAATTCTAACACCTTGGGACACTGCACATACAACCATTAAAATAACTTATACCCTCAATTATTATTTGAATTAAATTATTCACACAAATTTTCAGGTACGAACATTGTCACACCAAAACCTACCATAAAATTCACAAAAGTGATTGAGAGGTGCTAGATAAAAAATATAGAACTTCGACGAGGGTTTACCATTGCGTAATTTCCTCTCACAAAACGAAAACAAGACATTAATCACGTGCATTATCTTAAATTCTGCTGTTTTTAATAAATTACGATTGTCATTGTTTCTAAATAAAGACAAAACGAAACCTTTTTTACTTTCTTTTTCGTTTTTGCAACTGTACAAAAACTACCAGCAAAAAAGTTCACAACTAAATTAAGAAAAAACCAGCCGCGTTAATGGCTTTAAAGAGGACACCACCCAGCGATAGCTCTCCAAATAACAATATTGTGTTCATTTTTAAATTATATGTTTGGGTGCATAATAAATGTTGCAGTTACGTTAATGTATCATGTCTCTACTCTATCCGCGTTTTAGTTGTCTTTTTGCGATTCCGGGTAGGTCTGCAAAATTCATATTGCATATTAAGGGATTGTTATGGTTTTGAAGATTGTCTCTGAACCTACAGTACAATTTTAGATATGTGTCGTAGACGTAAAGAACGTGAAAGTAATCGTGTAGTGTTCTATTGGAAACGTTGTATTCGAGAAATTATTGATGGCTTTTCTGCACCATAAATTTCACTACCATACATCCAAAAGTTTTATTAATTTATTATAGGAAGTAACACTAGCGGGTTATCTGCTTTTTCAAGTCAATCATGACATCACTGTTCTCCTACATTCGTCACCAAACTTGTAATTTATTACAGAAAAAAGAAAATTAACGCATAAAAAATTGACCTGTTGAAAGCAAATGCTGTATTTTCTTTTACCTGAACTACCAATTTTTATTAATTCAGTTTTCTCTGCAGCCTAATGTACGCCTATATGCGTTTATGTGAAAATACAATATTTAGTAAATCTGTTATGTAAATTAACGGGGAATATACTGGAGTAATGAAGATTTTATTAACCGTTCTATATTTTAAGGGATACACTTAAATGAAATATTTTACACGTATCCTGCAATGCTAACGCAAGGATATACCATGTCTGAAAACAATCGATTTTAAGGACATCGCGTGCTTTTTACAATATGACTACTATAAATGTTCTATGCTCTTCATTCGTGTTCTACAAGGTCAGTCCAAAATTAACAAACACTAAACGAGATTAATACTCAAATGCTATTATTATTGTTTTCTATTGTAATATTTAAGGTATAATCAAAATCGACCCGTCTGTTTAAGCTCCAATAACACGCATAGTTCTTTACACGGCTTGTATATATTGTTTAATGATACATGTGGTAGAAGAAGCTCTCATTCTTTCAAAAAATGTATCTCTGCTCAAGAAAAAATTAAAAAAAAATGGAATTAATATTGTTTTTAAGTATCAATAATTATTCCCTTACGAGTGCGCGCGGAAATGATGCAGAAAAGATACAGTGAGGAAATTTCGAGGAAACAAACGTTTACTTGAATACATTTTTCAAAGTGCAAAATGTTACAGCATCTGCGTGTACTATATGCACGGCTTCTGAAGTCACAATCCAAATGATTGTATATTGCAGTGCCAAAACACGCGTCGACGTGTGTGAAGGAGGTAATTAACTAATATGGTTATTGCGTTAATTTGGTATGCAGAAGTCATTAGCAGGTCAGTGCCGTACGGACCTGTCAAGAGACAGCCATATGGTTAACTGACGTACTTGAAGAGATTGAATAGTGAAGTCGTATACAATATGTATCATTTTACGATTTGGAAAAGGAGTTGAGGGAGATTAAATACTGTTTCTATATTTTACATTTCCTCAAGAGATTGCTTCGCGGAAATAGATCTATATTATATTTAAATTAACTCATCAAAATTTTGTTATAATTTTAGGTTAAATATATTTATTTTTTAACATTTGGAAAGGATAGGGGAGGACCATTTGTCCCATTTAGTCTAAGCCTACAAAAACCCACAGGTTTGACGCCCAAGAAAAAAGATCGTTTAGGCTACGGAACAAACAGAGCTGCCTGATCCATAAAGTGAAAAATAAGAAGAAATTTTCTTTTAACTTTATTCAATCATTCAGGGTAAATATACTTTAAAGTCCTGTTGTTGCTCTCCTTCTCCTCCTCATCCTCCGCCTTCTTCTTCTTTACGGATTAGACACATTGTCTGTTCCAGCTTCTATCGTGGTTTACCCGACGACCATACTCCTTCCGGACGGTATTTTAAGGCCAGTAGCGGATTTTGATCCTCCGACAAACCACTCTACAAATCTTAACTTATTGTACAGGTTAAATAAAATCATGATATTCTGAAAACCTGAATAAACATCATTGGCAATTTTCAAAAGTAATCACAATTGGGCACGTATCACGTTGGAATACTACTAAACAATCGAAACAAAAAACAGAGTTTTCAAGTTTCTGCCCATCAGGGATAGTAGTCAATGCTTTATTATAAACAAAACACACAGCGAAAAAATCTTCCGTAACTCACCAAATTTCAAATGGGGTGGTAAAACGCAAAAGTCATGTCAAATGGCCATATCAGTTTTCTTCGTGCTGATAAAATGCATCCCACCGTTGTTGAACTGAAAGAAAGCAACAAAATCAGACTTTAATTATTGAGTTATCTGTAGTTCTTTAATGTTCGATAATGCAGGTAATTGTAAAAGTATTACGTTCAATAACCAATTTTATCTTATTATTTTGTTTTATCTTTATTACATACATATCATTACGATTGAAAACCATTCAACTTGTGCTGTACGTATATTAGTATTCAGAGCAGTTTCTTAATCGTTAACTAAATATGGTGTTCAAAAATATTGTCTATATTTAATATTTATTAAATATTCTGGTCTGAAAAATGTGCTCAAAGAAATAGTAAGGTTCGACAGCGTATCTTTAATGTAGTATGTCAATTTTAATATTATAAACGGTCTGTTTTATGGGATATGAAAAAGGATTCGAATAGTTCAACTAGTATGACGAACAACCAGTAATAACAGTAATACCAGTAATCCAGTACCGGGATGACCAGGTAAGTAATTAATTTTTTCCTTTTCAGATTGTGTTGTTGTTTAGGTCAACAGCCAAAAAGCTGGTTTGAACCTCTAGAGGTTTTACTAAGTAAAACGAGGAGTGAGGTGGTTTACCATTGCCTTCCTCACTGAGTGGAAAAGTACACTTATCAGCATGCCGGGCCCTCTGAAAAGCACATATTTTCCACTCTGTAAATGACACCTTCACTTCACTCACCACAGGGTCTGGCTGTATAATGAAATTCATTACTTTCAGAGGAGATAACTCTGATTAGTGTCTTTTACACCTCTACCTCTTCTGTCCTTAAATGATTCAGTCTTTTAATTGGCTGACCATGTGATAAGAAACAGAACTATTTAATTTAGCCCTGCAACGAACAGATTGAGTGTAAATAATTTGACACTCCACCTGTCTGTTATGGGCAGCTTTTCAGATTGCTGCTTACAAAAGTTTTTCATTTATCATTAGATTTATTTTTGCATCCCATCCCTCAAAAATATATAGAAAGTAAAAATATGAAGATAAACATAAATAGCTACCAAAAAAATAAAAAATAAAAATAGCTACCATAAAAAGCTAGCTTAGATAACATAGATACGTGTAATAGTTTTACAGACTCTACTGGAAATAGTACCTCGAGAAATCAGCTTCGCGGTGTAGCACGCTAACCACTGAGCCGAATGGAGGTGGTCATAGTTTTGTACATAATGTAAAAGGCTTGTCCACTTTTCTAAATGTTCGTTTATGAACAAAGAATTTTAAATACGCCAGCTATTGTAGAAGAAATGAGATTGTGTAATATAGCTAAATATTTAAAAAAGTTTCTACTGCCGTAACTACAGATTAGCTATACTATAGTAGCTCAATAAGATATGTATTGTAACACTTACTGCTAAGGATCGTTCAAGGATTTGTGTAAAATAAATAATTAACACATTATCGTTCGAATTACAAACAAGTATTTATTACGTACTATAAATTCCAGTTAATAGTCTTACTGTCTTCCATCTGCTAATAAATTACAATTACTAGAATCAAATTTTTATATAGGCCTTCTTAGATATTGTCACAGTATTTTTGCTGTTATTATTAGATAGGTAGTCAACACGACCTCTAAGAATAATGCTCTACCGATCATTTATTTTATTATGTTTCTTCAAATACAAATTTCTTAATTTCGCCTCTCATATTCATTTTCGTTACTCTTGTTCGTGTTTACCTCAAATTGTTTATTATTTATTAAACGAATTCATTACAACTAAAAGTTTTGACACAACTCAAAAAATTAAATTAAAATCTGAATCTGTTGGCTCATAACCTGAAATTGAGTAATGAAACATGATTATAAGGTGCAACAGATTTTTGAAAATGTGCAGCATATCATTGAGTGTGTTGAAACTAAGAGAAGTATGTTGAAAACTTGACAAGTATCAGGTAACTTTAACATAGACGTAGTACGTCACTACTCCAGTTTCTTATCAGCCTTCTGTGTCTTTTGTATGAGATGTAAAAACTATGTCTCTTAAAAGTATATCCTTGATCATGAAATTTTTTAAATATTTGTCAAAAAAGTTGAGTACAAAGGATATACATACGTATGTAATAATTTATTAAACATTTTAGACTACATCCACCGTTTAGTGAACTTTTTATACAATTTTTAATAAAACAAAAATTATTTTTTGTATTGGCTGCGTAATGTCTTGCGTGATACATAAAATAAATACGATTATCATGACATGAATTAGTGTTATTAGAGCCATTTCTATTCACGAGTTGAGTAGATTTAAAATTAAATATTTAAATTTATAAATTAATATAAATAAAGCTGGTTAAAAGGCTTTAATTTGTAAATTTTTTGGTCAGTAACGATAAAGAGTCTGACAACAAAGGAACATCATCTTCACAAGAAATTTCATCCGCAATAGAAGGGAAAAAACAAATAGAGCGACAAACGTAAGTAACTACTTGTTTTATCTATTTTAATCTGAATCTCACTCAAAATTCAAATTTCTTTTTGTAACTTTGAAATTTTAGTGGCGTTACAGTTTACAAAAGCACTAAACTTTCACATTTTCTACCCATTCGATTAACGATGTTTGAGATATCACGAGCAGAAGAATAAAATAAGTAAAAATGACGCTTTGTCATGTTTAATTTTTGGAAATTCTGAATTTCACTATTAACTAATTTATTTTAAATATATATACAGTTTAATATTTATATGTTATTCCATAAGTCTACGTTAATCAGTAAAATTAAGAGTATAACGACTAATATTTGTAGTCGTATATGTGTAGTCGTAATGTCTTCTACCAGTAAGGGTAGACTAATAAAAATTAATTAAGCTTATTACGTAGAGTGTGATAAAAGGAATTATTACATTTGTTAATAATTATCTTTTCTTAATCCCGTAATTGCTCATAAATACGTGAATATTAAATGTTAATTAATTAAGCGAGTATGTGTCTTATATTAAACAATTATTTGTAGGCGATTAGTAACAACAAATACCTAGAGATGAAGTCACAAACATATAAATAAGTATGTCATAAATAATTTTCATTTTCTTTTCAGTAAAGATGAGGTATCTGAAAACAAAGTAATATCTTCTGTAATAGAAACTACAGTCGTAAAAGTAGTACCACGAGATGAAGAATCCCAAACGTAAGTAATTTTTTGTTTAAGTTCATCGGAGGGCCTTTCGGTCAGTTTAAAAGAACTGAATGGTCATCTGGTAGAAAGTTACTTTAGCCTAGTAACACCGATTGGGAGAGCAACTTGTATTGACCAGCTACAGCCCCCAAGAAAAAACTCTAATTGGAGAACCCATTCAAATTCACGTCCTTCCTGAGTTAAATATAAAGCAAAAACTGCGATTAAGTTGGGTGATTGTCAATAGTTTACATTTACCAATAACAATATTAAATGCCAAAAAAAAGTTTATCAGGGATACGTTTTTGCACATTGATTTTTATTAATTGTAATTTTTCAACTTAATTATTATTTACCTTTCACTACTAATTTTAAATTTTAATTTGTGGTGAGCAATTACCTTAACTATTTTTGGTGTAATCAAATGTAATGAATATGAGCATAATATCCATTATTGAAGCTAATCAAATATTCCGCTTTTAATTTTTATGTTTAGGGTTTTGTACAGGGGTTTAATTGAGTTACTTTAGAAGTCAATATGAGTCCCTACTATTAAGTGGTTTTCTCTTCAAAGTCATCATGTTAATTTTTTCTCCCCATTTACTAGATAGTATTAAACAATTGTGGATAACGTAAGAAAAATTGAAAAAAAGTTTAATGTCTGCTTTTTACATTTATGCTAAATCAGCCAAAACGTAGCTGCAATTGAAAGGTAACATAAGTTGATAGTATAAAAGAAACATACTAGGTGTTTTTAATTACTATACTATAGGTCATCGAAAAAGGTTGCGTCCATTTAAAAAAAATACAGTTTAAAACCTACTGGAGATAAAGTCATATTTTTTTTCTGTTTTAAACAGAAAATATTAGTTTTTTATATAATTTAATAAGTTTTTATATGAGCTCCGTTGGTTGCTCTGCACACATCTAAATGATAGTCGACCTCTGTCCGGGTGCGATGTGTCATATCGAGCGTGAAGCAACGGCAGTAGCAATTCGTTCTCGTAAATGATTCACATTTCAAATCTTCTCACTATGGACATGGTTTTTAACATAACCCCAGAAGAAAAAATTAATTGGGGTTAAATCTGAACTCCTAAGAGGCCAAAACACAGGACCGTCCCTATCGATTCATCGGTCAGGGAACCTTTCATTGATGGCGAGGCGCACTCGAAGACTGAAATGAGAAGGCGCGCCATCTTGTTGCCAAATTATGTTCATGTTTTTTTACAATTCAATTTGTTCACCTTGCGATACGGTCATATCAACAAAAATCTTTAAAAAAATTGACTTTATCTCCAGTAGTTTTTTAAACTAATTTTTTAAAATGGATGCAACCTTTCTCGATGACCCGGTGTATGTCACTGCACAGCAAGGTTTATTGACAACAATGAAAGGACAGAAGTATATATGTCTGTTGGTCATTTCAAACGATTATTTCACTAAAAGTATCCAACTGTTATTAGCCTGTAGAGAAGCGATTTACTTATATATAAGATTGACGTGAGTCATGAGTCTTCTATAAAACGGAATAAGAGCAGTACCGAACATCTCATTATATTTGCCCCAATTAAATATATACTTAATTTTGGTTTTTGATTCCTGTGATTCTTTACATCATCGAACCTGAAATGTTTACCCTTGGTCAACACAATTTCATAACTTTAAAGCCGAACCGTCTTGTCCTTGTACTGTGTTTGTCATTTGAATTTTCGTGACTAATTGCACATTTTAACTAATTACTTTAGTATGTTATAATTCATAAAAAATGTTGGTTTACTACAAATTTTCCAGTAGGATGACAATTTCTAAATAAATGTGTTTTATTAAGTTTTGGTTCTTTTCAGTAATAATGAATCTGATAGAGAAATACCTACTGCGTTAGAAATAGTGGCCGTAATAGAAAAATCAGGAGATACTGATTCCCAAACGTAAGTAATACATTAGCAGACTAACAAAATAATTAAAATTTAAGTTTTGATAAAAAAAGAAATTTAAATAAACGTAAAGATATACTAACGAATTACAATAGACATTAATCTGTTTTTAACGTAATAAAAAATTAATTTTTGTTAATGTTTACAGCTTGATTACTGTAAAAAGGCTATAAAACGATTACATTTTATTACGTAGACGTAATAAACAAATTATTACGTCATTGGTAATGAATTTTTGCTGTTTTATTAGGATGATATAAATATAACTATTACAGTAACGTACTTTTTCCTCAAAATAACCGTCTCTATAACGAATTACAATATATATAAATAACTTAAATCATGAAACATTTAAGCCACGTTATCAAAATATCATATATTTTTAGCTTATTATAAATTGTAAGTTAAACTTATTTATCATCATCATCTTGAAGCTCTACAGCTTTTGGTGGGCGTTGGCTTCTTCTACAATCCTCCTCTTCTAATTGGTAGCAGAGGAGGATTCTATTCTCCATCAAAATCAAATAATTTGTGACATCATCCATCCACGTCTTCCTAAAACGCTTATTCCTACATCTTTTTTGTAGTCTTTTCTTCAACATCACATTAGCCATTCCATTTGACTTCATTTTCTCAACTTGTCCCAACCAACTTACTCTATGAACCTACTCAAAGTGGACTGTGTCTGGTTTCAATGAGAGCATGCAGTTTGTAACTTTTACGTACTCTCTAGTCATCTCAAAGCTTTTAAACAAGTTGCAATCTGTTTCTGACAAGTCCAGTTTCACAGCCACGGTAATAACTGGGTGCATAAAATTCAAGCATATTAAAAGTCTACAATCTTCCGGGATCTGATTATAGTAAATGATTATAATACTTTTAACGTTATAACAACTATTTATTAACATATTAATATATTACAATAATTACTGTTAAAATACAGTACCACTAGTAAATTACTATTTAATTACTTGAGAGTGACTAAATTTCTTACAAAATATTATAAACTATAGACATAACTAAAAAAAATGCCATCATTTCCTATCTAAATAATTAATTCTGTACCTACAGCTTTTGTTATACACAATAACAATAGAAACCCACTTTCATATCAGAATATACTACTTCAATAGCGATATGCAAAACTGGTTCTTACTGTTTACTGCAACACATTTAACCCACACAGTACGACTGACAACTTTCACGCACGTTTTACTACCGGACTGCCCGAAAAAATCCAGCTGTTTATATACCCACTTTAGAATTTCTAGAGACATAAAGTAAGGACCAAATAAATAAATAAACAATGAACCGGTAGAAATAACCAGACTAAAAAGAATCTAAAAGAATTCAATGGAAGATAAATTGAGATAATGAAGAACAAAAGAAAAGAACATAAATAAATACAAAAATAAAAATTAATAATAAAAAAAGACAAAAGGGCTGAATAGCCTAATAGATGCAATTTAACTCTACCTTTGGCGCCAGGTATTAATACACCTTTATTTCACACAATAACCGATTTATTTTATTATTTTGCCGCAATGTATTTCTATTTCTGTTCATTCATATGTTGTCATTTCTGTGGGTCCATTTCTGTGATTCTCTTATCTTCTTCTTCTGTTGGTGCCTATTCTCTGTGGATGTTGGCAATCATATTAGTCCACATGACTTTATTTACAGCTGCTCTGAATAATTGTACGCTCGTCATTCCTGTCCATTGCCTGATGTTCTTCAGCCACGACGTCCGCCGACAGCCTTGAGATCGACTACCTTCAATCTTGCCTTGCAATATAAGTTGAATTAGCTGATATTTTCTGTTTCTCAACACATGCCCTAAATAAGCCATCTTCCTGACTTTTATGTTTAGCAGGATTTCCATGGCTTTTTGCATACGTTGCAAGACGGTGTTGTTTGTGACATGGTAGGTGTACGATATCCTGAGCATTCGGCGGTAGCACCACAGTTCGAAGGCCTCGAGTCGTCTAGATGTTGCTTGGGTTAGGGTCCAAGCTTCCACTCCGTACAGAAGAGTCGAAAACACATAGCATCTCAGAAATCGTGATCTTATACCAATGTTAAGGTGCATATTACACAAAATTTTCCGGAGACGATTGAATACTGCTCTTGCCTTCTCTACGCGGCACCTAATTTCCTGCGAGTGGTCCCATTCCTTGTTTAAATTACATCCTAGATAGGCAACTTTGTGTACTATTTCAAGCGTCTCATCATTTGATGTAAATCGATGCTGTATTCCATCATTTTTGCTTACTATTAGTATTTTGGTTTTCTTGCTGTTTAACTTCATGCCGTATCGTCGACAGGTTTCCTCTACACGATTTATTAATGCTTGCAACCCCTCTGCACTATCCGCTATCAAAACCGTATCATCCGCATACCGTAAATTGTTGATGGTTTGACCATTAATTTGTATGCCTTCTTCCATTTCGTCGATAGCTTCTCTGAACAGCATTTCCGAATACATATTGAACAAGGTCGGCGACAAAATGCACCCCTGACGAACTCCTCTTTTCACACTAAATTCGTGAGAGGTTTCATTGCCTACACGTAAGACTGCTTTCTGTTGTAAGTACAAATTTTTAATTAGGCGTAAGTCTTTATCATCTATTCCTGTATCCCTCAATATTTGGAGCAATTTGTGATGCTGCACCTTGTCAAACGCCTTCTCGAAATCTATGAAACATGCGTATACATTGCAGTTCACATCTCTAGCTCTTTGTATTAAAACTTGGGTGGAAAAAAGAGCCTCTCGTGTTCCGAACCCATTTCTAAATCCAAACTGAACATTACTACTGTTTTCTTCTAGCTTCATATATATTCGAGAATGTATAATATTAAGCAGAATTTTAAGTGCATGGCTCATTAAGCTAATGATTCTGTGGTCTGAACATCTAGTGGCGTTTGCCTTCTTAGGAAGAGGCACAAAGGTACAGAGTAACCAATCTTTCGGAAGCTCTCCAGTTTCATAAATTTTGTTCAAGAGCATTGTGACGACTTTCAGTTGTTTATTTCCAATTAGTTTTAATATTTCACCATGTATGTTGTCCGGGCCAGGTGACTTATTATTTTTTAGCCTTGTTATCGCGTGTCTTACTTCGTCAAGTGTTATGCCTGGTCCTGAAAACCCACTCACTTCTGGTACACTCTGCTGTTCTCCCTCAAATAATTCCTCCATATATTCCCTCCATCTCTCCAGAATTCTTCCATTATCATAGAGCAGATTGTTGTGCTTATCCAATATTGAGTCACTGTTTCTTATACTTTTTCCTCCAGTTACTGCCTTTATTTTCTTGTGTAGATTGAAAGCGCCATGTTTTTTTTCCAAAATTTCAATTTCTATACATTCATTTCGCAGCCACAACTCCTATGCTTCTTTGATCATTTTATTAACTCTTCTATTTATTTCCCTATATACAGCTTCATTTTTATTCCTATGCCTCCTCCGTTCCTCCATCATCTCTAGTATCTCCTCCGTCATCCATGGCTGTTTCTTGACTCTTTTTCTAGTTTT
This sequence comes from Catonia carolina, assembly GCA_035578175.1. Classification (NCBI taxonomy): domain Eukaryota; kingdom Metazoa; phylum Arthropoda; class Insecta; order Hemiptera; family Achilidae; genus Catonia; species Catonia carolina. The sequence continues at coordinate 143,639,261 of JAQMRL010000001.1, read as the reverse complement.
TAGCTTTCTTTCCACTACAGAGTTACATGCATCTTTAATTTCGTTCCACATCTCTTCTATATTTATATTTTTCTGACTACTAGTACTTGCCATGTTTCTTATTGTATTATTTAGTTCTTCCCTGATATCTTCTCTTATGGTATAATCCTTCAATTCCTGCATATTCGCTCTATTCTGAGGTTTCCCTTTAAAAACTTTTTTTAGGTGTAATTTTATCCGTGCCAGTAGTAGATTGTGATCCGAAGGAACGTCTGCCCCAGGGTATGTCTTTGCCGATTTTACAGAATTCTGGAATCTTTTATTTATAATAATATAGTCAATTTGGTTTCTGATAATTTTCTCGGGACACTCAGCCGGAGACTTCCAAGTATATAATCTTCGAGGTGGTAATTGGAAAAATGTGTTCATTATTACACTGTCCACTTCTTGACAGAACTGAATAAGACGGTCTCCTCTATCATTCCGAGTTCCCAGCCCAAATTGACCCACCGTGTTATTGACCGCTCCTTTGCCCACTTTAGCGTTAAAGTCTCCCATCAGAAGATTAACTTCCTCCTTTTTTGTATGTTTTAAGGCTGTTTTTAGTTGTTCATAGAAGACTTCTACTTCCTGATCTGAGCTTTCTGAAGTTGGAGCATACAATTGTATGATGTTCATATTGTAGGGTTTGGCCTTAATTTTCAGTAGTGCCACTCTATCTGAGATGCTAATGAAACTTAGTACGCATCTTTTAACTTCTTTATTCACTATTATAGCAACTCCGTTTTTATTTCTATTGGTTGTATCTCCGCAGAAATATACTGTATAGTCGTTTATTTCACACTGCCCCGAGTTTGGCCATCTAACTGCGCTGCAACCAAGAATACTAATGTTGAGTCTTTGCATTTCCTTAATTACGTTGTTAATCTTACCAGCCTGGAATAGACTACATACATTCCACGTACCAATTTTTTGCACTTGCTTGAGTTTTAGTCGATGCGTGCTCATAACTGTTCCCCCCGGAGAACCGACTGGGAAACTTACTCCGGAATTATATTTAGTTTTGAGCATTACCATAGACATAATATAATTTTTTACTAGGACTATTCAATAGAATCTTTAATGTAGTGGTTTTCTTCAGCCTTCTACATTCTTATGCCGTTCACCAAATCTTTGGTTCATCAGCCTTTGGGGTCAATTTCTTAACCCTAGGACAGGAGAGTGCCCCTACCACTTACCCTCTCATCCGCCCGAAGCCGTTGGCTGGTAAGTGGGTGTATTGCTTATCCCGGCAATCACTCGGCCGCCACCTCACTGCATCTGAACTTGCAGGATTTTGATCAGGTTTTCTCCTTAGACATGTTGCTTTCACTGCAGCTTCGAGTCATGTCCACCCGTAGGTTTTAGATAGGCCGCCCCTAACATGGAATACAGACGCCTTTCGTAGCCGCTCCTAACATGGAGTACAGACGCTACCTTACTAGTGATTTTGGTACCACTAGAGACCCTCACTTTGTCTAGCCCATGGACCAACATGGTTTACCGGGGTGTGGCCGGCTGTGTGCCTTCTTGGAGCCAAAAGTGAGAGCTGATTGTATGTGGGAACCAGTCTCACTGAGCCATCAGTTAGCCTGATGTGGTCGCCCAGTGTAGGAAAGGTGCTATCCCTCCATACAACCCATACACCCCGATTCTCTTATGCAAGACATAATTGTTCAAACCAGAGTTGCAAAAAACGTACCAATTACCTCATGTAATATGACAAATTTGATGTACATCTGGAGTTGTTTATTTTTGAGTCTATTGAAATAAAAATAAACATCTCCAGCTGATTGAAATAAATATTTTAATAAAATTATTTGATTTCATTAACAAAAGTATGGTTACTAGGCAACTAAGAAGAAGAAAAGAGAATTGTAAAATATTTTAATGGGGGACAGGAGGCCAAACCAAACGGGTTGGTCCCTAATTCAGTCTTAAAAAATAGTTAATAAATGATAATAAATAGTAAATAATGTAGTAGTTTATTCTTTTTTCAAATTTGCAACCCTAATGTGGGGAAAGATTCATTGAACTTTGGATTAGAATTTTAGAAATAAGTATGTATAATAATAATAACAATAATAATAATAATCAGAACAGTATGATTAAAAGCATGTTTCAACAACTTATGTTTCAACAGGGCGAAATGAGAAATTTGATAGCTCAACAGAATAGCAAGTTAGATAAACAAGGAGAGGACATAAGTTGTAGAATAGATAGTTTGAGTAATGATTTAAATAAAAGATTAGATAAACAGGAAAAAGAGATAAAGGAGTTGAAAGAGGAGATGAAACAAGATAATTTTAAAATAATTGATAAACTTAGGTCAGAAATTAAGAAAGATTTAGAGGATAGAAATGAAAGTAAAGAGAAAGGAAATATTAATTATTTTGAAAAGGATAAGGATATGAGTAAAAATAGTACTGAAAATATAAGTAACACTACTAATACTGTAGAAGACAATGAAGTAATTTTTGATAATACAATAAAAAGTGTTGTAAATAATAGTAATTGTCTAGATGAAAGTAAAACAAATTTCAATTGACAACAGTAGAGATATGGACAATAAGAATAATGATAAAAATATGAGAGGAAAACAAATAAAAAAGATATCAAATTTGAAAAAAGAATAAACTACTACATTATTTACTATTTATTATCATTTATTAACTATTTTTTAAGACTGAATGAGGGACCCACCCGTTTGGTTTGGCCTCCTGTCCCCCATTAAAATATTTTACAATTCTCTTTTCTTCTTCTTAGTTGTCAAGTAACCATACTTTTGTTAATGAAATCAAATAATTTTATTAAAATATTTATTTCAATCAGCTGGAGATGTTTATTTTTATTTCAATAGACTCAAAAATAAACAACTCCAGATGTACATCAAATTTGTCATATTACATATATCCCCCCATTTAAATTTTGAAAACAAAAAGAAATTTTTATGATAATCTAAATTTTGAATTTGTTTGATAAATTTAAAGCCAAAAATGTTTTAAAATTATGTTACTAAGTAACTTTACAATACTTACTAACCCAATAAACTATAAACACAAACTATAAACAAACTATAAACATAACTATAAACTGTAAACATAACACAAATAACAACATAATGTACATTGATTTCTTTTTCACATTTATTGTGATTTGTATTTGTACCTGTATTCGGTTTCCAGTTATTTTGTTTAACACATTTATTTACAATATTCACACTTTCATAGATTAATTTGTTCATAACCTGTGAATTCACTTTCTTGTTTTGGTCTTCAATCAACTCGACGACTCCGAAATCTACATTTTCTTTTATTGGTTTGTCTACATTATGCTCTGAAGATTTATTTGATATGTTCATTTTATCTAATTCATCGTTTCTTCCTTTGTTTATTCGATCATTTAATATAATATTTATGGATTTATACTGATCTGAACCTTCAAATTGTTTGTTCATATTTTTTGTTGTTATAACCTCACATATTTGTTTTCCTCTCATATTTTTATCATTATTCTTATTGTCCATATCTTTACTGTTGTCAATTGAAATTTATTTTACATTCATCTGGGTACAATTACTATTATTTACAACACTTTTTATTGTATTATCAAAAATTACTTCATTGTCTTCTATAGTATTAGTAGTGTTACTTATATTTTCAGTACTATTTTTACTCATATCCTTATCCTTTTCAAAATAATTAATATTTCCTTTCTCTTTACTTTCATTTCTATCCTCTAAATCTTTCTTAATTTCTGACCTAAGTTTATCAATTATTTTAAAATTATCTTGTTTCATCTCCTCTTTCAACTCCTTTATCTCTTTTTCCTGTTTATCTAATCTTTTATTTAAATCATTACTCAAACTATCTATTCTACAACTTATGTCCTCTCCTTGTTTATCTAACTTGCTATTCTGTTGAGCTATCAAATTTCTCATTTCGCCCTGTTGAAACATAAGTTGTTGAAACATGCTTTTAATCATACTGTTCTGATTATTATTATTATTGTTATTATTATTATACATACTTATTTCTAAAATTCTAATCCAAATTCTAATCCCCACATTAGGGTTGCAAATTTGAAAAAAGAATAAACTACTACATTATTTATTATTTATTATCATTTATTAACTATTTTTTAAGACTGAATGAGGGACCAACCCGTTTGGTTTGGCCTCCTGTCCCCCATTAAAATATTTTACAATTCTCTTTTCTTCTTCTTAGTTGCCTAGTAACCATACTTTTGTTAATGAAATCAAATAATTTTATTAAAATATTTATTTCAATCAGCTGGAGATGTTTATTTTTATTTCAATAGACTCAAAAATAAACAACTCCAGATGTACATCAAATTTGTCATATTACATAATAAGTAGTAATAATTGATATTCTTAAAATAATTGTTTATTGTATAAGTAATCGTAATAATTAATTGTATTGTATAAGTACGCGCAAAATACATTCACTCTTCATCAAGTTGTCTGAAGTATATGATTTCTAAAAACATGAGGTTGGTGTAGGGGTTCCATTTAAGGGGTAAATGCTTTTAAAAAAAAGGATTTTCAAAAATTATTTTTCTACAGGAAGAAAATGGAAAACTTCAGCAAATCTGGAATTTAAATACAGCTTTAGGATACGTAATAAGAAAAAATTATAAAACATTCGGGTAATATTTCTTAATCGGATGTTTAGCGAAAATATAAAATTTCCTGCAACAACCTCGTTAAAATTGGTAATAATAAAAATTATAAATTTGACCAGCATTTGATGTAAAGATACATAATATCAAAATTAAATAAAAGTAATCGACTTTTATTTCTGTAATTTACATGTTTCTGTCTTGCTCTTAATATAGCAAAAACATGTCATTAAAGTATATCAAAATCGGCCTATTAAATAGATCAATGTTCCAGGTATCGTGTACTCAGGAAGTTTGTAGAGGAAATCTTAAGGTACCAACAGGCCATTCTAAAAAGTATTTAAAATTGTGTTCTTCAAAATTGATGTATCATCATTTGTATATAATCGCATTCACACACTTTAATGAATAATGTTGCTTTTTTTAATTATATTAAATGTTTTTTAAGTTCTGTGGAATTTTGTCTGAAACGTTGTAGAAGACTCGCCTAGGAACCTATAAATAATTGTGCTGTAGTCAGTTCATAACAAGTTTTGTTTAGAATTTTGCTACAAAGTCGAATAAAAATTTCCCTCGTTAAGAGTCCGGTATTGTTAATTTATAGTAATGAATCGTACTACTGTGAAGATAAAAAAAAATTCGTATAGTCTATAATATTATATGAAGCAAAGCTTCAAATTTGAGACATTTACACTGCAAGAAACAAGCACAAAATTGAAATACAAGGAATTTTTAGGTATTAAGCTGATTCGTCAAATCAGCTTTAAATTGCAGTTTTCAAAACTCAGTCAACCAAACTTTGTTCGAAATAACAAAACTGAACAAAAAATTACTATATTGAGATGTAATGAAATATAAAATGCACTATTTTTTTTAGCCGATTGTTAATCTGTCTTAATTTTTTTTAACAAGAAATAATTATTTTGCAATCAATTTTTAATTATATAAAACTTCAAGCAAAAACAAACGACGAAAGTTTGAATTGTAATGTTCTTTGAATTAAAAACAATAACACTCTGTAGTTGGTTTCAAAATGTACCTCGGTATAAAAACCTTAACTAAACTCAGCTCGACTCTGAACTGTACAAAACTATCTTAAAAATGTAAAGTAGATAATGAAGATGGCGACGACAACGATGATAATGCCAATTATGAGATGATGATAATGATGTTGAGAAGTTGAAGTATCAAATCATTATATCAGTTAAATTATTAAAAAAACGGGAAAAGAAGTTCAGTGTTTTAACATGTTTCAGTCTGTGAATATTTTTGCTGTTGTTGAGGAGTTTAATTTATGAAAGAATTTCGACGATGTTCTTTTAATGTTTTTTCAATGTTTTACTCTACGTTCTTAATTTTTCTCATGTGAAAGGCAGATTTGAATCATTGTGGACAATTTTATTGGTTACATACCAAGCGTCTGCAGTGATCAGTCTGAGGCATCTTGATTGAAAACGGTGGAGTTTTTGTACATTCTATTAACTAGATACACCGTACCTCAACCCTCCAAACAGGGTTGAATGAAATTATATAAGATGATTTCATTTTTAAGATAAAGTTAAGACTGCACAAGAGCCAGAACAATTGACGTAACTTCAGCCAAAATTATATTCGTTTCGTTCATATAATTTCTACACGTAAGCCTTCGATCTAAATTTTATTTTAGTCCCTAATGTGTGTATACTACATGGCAATCTGTTCCATTCAGAACAATAAGCAACCCCATGACCTAATGAGATGAGGATGATATGTATAACGTGTAAATGAGGTGTAGTCTTGTACAGACCCAGACCGACCATTCCTAAGAAATTATGGTTAATTGAACCCCAACCATCAAAGTACACCAGTAACCACTGTCTAGTATTCAAATCCGTATGAAAGTAACTACTTTTACTAGGATTTGAACCAGGAACCTTCGTCTCCGAAAATCAGCTCTTAAGCAGCTGACTCTCGATCTAAATCTAAACCCAGATATTTATCATTTTTACAATATTGTTTTTATTTTGTTGTTTTTTAGATCAGACTACTCTACTGCAGGTGTTGTTGATATTTTCGAAGAAGGGAGTTTAAATAATACTGATGAATGTAATTACATTGACCTTCACAAAGAGAAAACTATATCTGAATCCCCTAAACCTGAAACTAACTACGGAAATATTGATGTGACTAAATCCAAGAATGTGCATTTCGGTTCACAGTTTATAAATTCAAACGTGACTCTAGTGGATTCAAGTGGAAAACTATCTGGTGAATATCCACGTAGTGTTGATAATGACAATGGTAATAAAAATTGGTATTTCAAATATAAACATTATATAATACTTGTTGGTAAAGGATGTTTTGCACTGATATTAATTTTAGTATTATGTTTACTGATTTTATTTTTTGGAAAAAGTGATAAGTTTCTAATTGTAACAAACGAAGACAATACGAAAAAGCCACTTCCAGAAACGTCGACCGAACCTCAGCCGGAAACAAGTACATTGTTTCAGGAATGGTTTCAAGATCGTAATTCATGGCAGGCTGATGCCGCAAAGACATGTGCTCGGCCGTTAACCGAAATTAAATTTGTTTACTTTTATCATTTATTACCTACCATTTTATGCGACCAAGTTCAATCTTGTAAAAGTATAATTATTCAAATTCAAAAATCTTACATAGAGACCACCGGAGATATTAACGAACATTTTATTATTGGAGGAGACGGATATGTTTATGAAGGCCGGTCTACGGACTGTTCTTCCAATCCCTCTGATGGCATTCAATGTGGATTTACAAATGCAACAAATGTTATAATTGTTGGAATGACAACGACAGATTTTTGTTGTACGGACTCATCAGAAGCTAATTTAAATGTGAATTTAGTTTTGAAATTATTAAATTATTTAAACACTAAATTTAATTTGGATCCAGGAACGTATCAACTACTTTATTCTGATTTTTGTGAAGGAGATGACTTTTCAAAACTACTAAGAAAACATTACAATATTAGTTATTGTGAATTTGTATCATGTGTATTGATGGGTCAAGTACAGGGTGGGACAGCATAACTACCTTTTTCCAAAACTTAATAAAACTTAAAAAAATTGTATGAGTCAGAAAAATTTTATTTGGTTTTTACAATGTAGGCACATACACTAAGTTTTGTTTTACGTAGTTTTGAAGAGTAAATCATGTAGGTGACGTCCCCATTCCTGATACATTGAGTATACCGATTCTGGTGTTTGTCATTACCCTTTCAAGCATAGCAGGCGTTATGTTGGCAATTTCTTCCTGGATGTTGTTTTTTAAATCTTGAATGGTCCTTGGACGGTTCAAATAAACATAGGATTTCAAAAAAGCCCCATATAAAAAAGTCACAAGGAGACAAATCGGGAGATCGAGCCGGCCATTACAAACCGCCCCTGATTGAGATAAGGCGACCTGGGAAGTGTTCCCTCAAAACAGCCATCGATGCTCTTGCAGTATGTGCCGTTGCACCATCTTGCTGAAACCAAACGTCCCCCAAATCCAAGTCATCTAGCCGTGGGGAAAAAAATTCCTGTAACATATTTACATACCGGCCCGAATTCACTGTCACTGCGACTTCATTTTCCTCAAAGAACCAGGGACCAATAATTGCAGATGAGGAAATTGCACACCACACTGTCACTTTAGGTGAATGCAAAGGCCTTTCATGCAATTCTCGAGAATTGGTGGCAGCCCAGTAGCGCATGTTTTCTTTATTTACGGACCCACACAAAAGAAAATGGGCTTCATCACAAAAAAACACTATAGCGTCCTCAGGAACGACATCCAGAAGCACCTCACACGCGTTCCTTCGATTATTGTTGTCACGTTCTGATAGCTCCTGCACAATCGCCATCTTGTATGGATGGTAATGTAGATCTTCATGGAAAATTCTCCTAACAGAACGATTGGAAAGTCCAAGGGCAGACGCATGTTTGCGCGCTGGACGCCGTGGTGATAGCAACATTGAAGCTCTCACTGCCTCAATGTTCTCAGGTGATCTAATGGCCGTCGGACTCCAGTTTTTCGTTTTGTCACACTTTCAGTTTGTCTAAATCTAGTGACCCACATAACAATTGATTTCCGGTCTGGAACCGGGGCTAAATTAAAGCGATTCCGAAAGGCGCGCTGGGTTGCGATCACTGAACATCCACTCGAAAAGTAGGCCTCATCGGCAAATGCTCGCTCCTCACTGTTTCAATGCATGATGGCGACTGAACTGTGCCAAAACAAAACTTGATAGCCCAGCCTCTCAAACGAGACCGCTTGCGCTCCGCTATGACATCAACTGATTGAATGGCGCGCGTTTAAAAAAAGGTAGTTATGCTTCCTCACTCTGTATAATCGGAATACTTTTGTTATTCCACTTATTTTATATAGCTTGGACTATTATACTAACAGTCTATGATTAAATATTTTTAATATACAGTACGATCTAGTGCTAAAAACAGTAATTTATTCTAACCTAAATTATTTTTTACGTTTAATACTACTACACAGACGGTCAGCAGAATATTTTGAAACTATCTGAAAGAACCCATTCTGAACCCTACACGTTCTTGTAAATTTAGATTAATGCACATGCTTTGACATTCTGATCGCGTACTATCATTGATTTGCTTTTAGTCATTGATATTACAATACTCAAATGATTTCTTCCTTTTTGGTATTTGCATCTGATCATCGTTGTCAGACAACTGGTTTATTTCAAATCGTCTTGACGTTGCCGTAAATCTCTGGATTTAGCTGGACACTACTTATACTCGCAGGTCTCTGTGAAGATCGTTGTTCCTGATAAACCAAGGGTCTGTCGACAATGTAACCTATATAAGATTGTTTTGAAATTTTTGTTTGGTAAGTCCTCTGATTGGTATTATACTTCTAGACAAGCTTTAGTATCTATTTGTGTAGCACTATTGAAAATCTTTTTGTAATAATACAATTCAAACAAAAACGTATAAAAACCAAAAGAATAGAATAAATTTTACAGGTAAATGCTATTTAAATTTACAAATACATGTGTAATTAAAAGTTTGTTATCACTTGAATATAAAGATTGCCTCCTCAGAAAGCATTACAATTTTTTATACGTAATTATTAATATACGTGAAATGAATTAACAAATTAAATTGAATTATTGAGTATTCACAAAAAAACAAAATGTGTACACTAAATTCTTATTTATTTCATCTAAATTACTCATTCTACGTACATTAATTTTTTAAAGGTTTTTTTTTTAAAATATCTTCGTATAACTAAACTATGTGAATTAAATCGCTTAACTGATTTCAGAATCACAAAAACTTTAATAGTTTTATGCCTATTGTAACAGTACATAAAGATTTTTTACACTTATTTCTTGATGTTTTGTACTAGTGCGATTAAATGCAAAAATAAATGCACCTTTTTATTAGGTAGGTTTTATTAGGTTATTTTAGTCTGGGTAATGAAAGAAAATACCTGAGATTAGACAGCCATATCGTTTTAACAAGTGACTGTAGGAACTTATGCCAGATATAAAATTAAAGCTTGTTTTGTTCTTATTTTAAATGATTTAATTTTGCTATTTACATGTTTTTTTTAAATTATGCCTAACACAGCATTTATGAAGACAAAGAAACCGCGGAAAACATTGTTTTACGGCCTATTTTTGGTTAACCCTTTTTCCAGCTTTGGCAACTTTAGTAATAAAATTTTCTCAAATATGCAGTTTAAGGGTGTGTTAAAATATGGACTGTTATCTTTAAACGTGACAAGTTTCAGATCGTTTCACTTTATAGTTTGCCAATGGCCTAAACGACAGAATTGTTTTGGGGAAGTTTATCAACCATTATAATGAACACCTTGTGAAGAATTAGACGATGATAAATGTAAGATAACAAACCAAATTTTAACACGTTTATAAACAGTTTATTTTCTACAATATGTTCAAATCGATAAAACACAATTGAACTCCTAAGAAATACTATTCTAAAAAAGGAAATCCTGTGTAATAATGCTTGAAAAATTACATATTCCTTTGCCTTTTATTCTTAAATGATCGCAAGGATTATTCAAATAAATAAAAAAATCATTCATGCAAACTGTCTAAATAATACTGAACGGTGCAGCACCTTCTTTTCCTACACTGAAGAGCACACAGAAATTATGTATGCAAACAAGAGTTCAAGATTATAATAAGAGCGGATATTGCGACAAGTTCATTTTTATCAGGCCCAGCTCATAGATATGATTAAACCCGGAGGATCAGTTGCGCTTCAGCGCGTAATCTGGGATGTTAATTGAAAACAACCATAACGAGAAAGAAGCCTGCAACGAGACGCGATTTGACTACATGGTGTACAAGACACGTATTTTAACTCTCTCTCATTTGTACCTCACTTCCTCCATAAAGTCTTTAGATGGTTTCATTTCGTACGGAGCTTTTGCTCCATAGTCCAGAGCTTGCAATGTTGCTGCTTCTTCAACCCCTGAAACGCCATTTGCATTTCAAACCCTTCATCTGATTTTACTTAAGTCTTAATCACGTAGGAACACATTAGAGTCCGCCACAATACAACCAGGACTGAAACTTTCCAACAATATTCCCATCTCCGTTCCCTATCTTTCCTTCCACTAAGTTGTTAACCCTGTTGAATATCCAGCACGACACCGAATTTGTGTAAAGTTTCATTTCGTTAAATTTTTAATAAGAATTACATCGCGGGTTTTACAAAGTTTTAATATTCCTTCTAATATTAAGTAAATTTAATTTTATAATATAAGGAATGGAAGTGAACTTAGGAAACATATAATATGTATATCATTATATCAAGTTTGGAAAAGAGTATTTCTCGTTCAATAACATTGTGAGAGATAATACAGCTACCCTAAAATGTGTTTTACATCAAATTAATAACAACATGCAATTTTAAGCAACCATGGTTTATAAAAATAAATTATACTGCTTCAAATTGCATTGAATATGTAAAACTTATTTTTTGTAGTTGACTGTGCAAAGAGAACTAGGAAGTAGTATCAGAATGTCTAGGGCTACTGAAAAAAGTGGCGTTAATGGCGTAGAAGAGTACACCACGTACAACAATTAGCACTCTTTATAATAAAAGTGTAACAGAATCTTGATTTTTTTCTTATCGTTAATAATCTCATTTATAACTGTGAATTTACAACAAATAAATCTGTTAACTAAAATAAGGAAAAGACACGCAAAAAATTAGTGACACCCTGTGTTGTGTGTTCTAGTGTGAAAAATGGTTAAATTTTATGATATTAAATTTTGGGAAAAAAACAAGAAGAAAAAAGTATATTATTTTAACTTTCTTATGTATTTAAAAAAATATATTTATGTCATATCAGATCTCTATTCCACAATCTTCTCAAATGCTCAGGTGGGTCTCGTGTAAGATTTAATCTTGTAAAAGTTTGTATTAAATCATAAGGGCAGGTTGAGTAGATTTAATCTTGTAATAGTTTGTATTAAATCATAAGGGCAGGTTAGCCTGCCGTAGAATTCTGCGTAAGCTGTGCGTTTTTCATCTTTAATGTAGAAATTTTGAGATCATCAAAAAGAGTTTCAGTTGTTGGTTACGTATTACGGTCCTCCGGTAACATGTCGGAGAAATTTAGATTGAAATGCTTTTAGTTTTTAAATGTTGCTAGGTTTAACAGAGCCAAAAATCTAAATTGCATAAGCCCAAATAGGTTTAAATAAAGATACTTAGTAAGTAGATACACAGATGTGTGTAAAAATTTTGTTACAGTTGTAACATTGTAACAATTTTAAGGGAGGTGGAGGGTTCTTTGCTGATGTCGGATAAGTAGCCAGGTGGCGGGCTTTTAGTTGGTAGGCGGTTTCGGCCTCCTTGGGGCTGGATGAGGACGCCTCAATTGGGTGCAACATTACTTTCCTCATCGTGAGGGAGTGAACATGAGTTTCTCTCGCCGCCTCAGATAAAAAAACAATTTTGTACCGATTTACGTATTACAATTTAGAGGTAGTAATGATCATTTGTCAGTTAGTTGAGTAAATTTTAAAATTTTGAGTTCATAATCATTCGTTTCGTTTTTATGTGAGGCACCCAGGTAATTCTTTTATCTAGATGTACTCCTTGGTATCGAACTTTTTTCTGTTAAGAGGTAAACAAGTTGTCTACAAACAAAGGATATCGTGAAATGTAAATAATAATGTGTAGATCATCGTGTAATGTTTTATTGAATTTATAATTAGAAAATTAGTAATGAGTTTTCGGACTTTACAAAATATGACTACTACAACGAAATGTACAATATTTTGACAATTGAAATCAATGAATTTACTATAGTAATCTCCCGTTTACAACTCTAATTACAACTTCGTAAAGAAACAGTGATATAAGAAAAATGAGACCTTTAAGTGTACTTATTAAGTAAGGCTACCCTGGTCAAGGTTTAAGCACAGTTCCTCTTAACCATTCCAAGTAAATACCTGGTCAGATCTCATTGTGCGTTTTAGGCAGTAGCATACCGTCCCATTCCCTATACAAAAATTTGTCATGTTTATTGTTTAAAATGTTGGCCTATAGTGTCTTATGTGGCAATAAGAACTTATGTAATTATTTACTTAATCATACCGTATTCATTTTTTGAAAATAACATACATATACAGAGAGAGGTCCAGGTGTGTTATCTGTTACTGTACAATACGCGTATACTGTTGATGCGTTTAAAAGTTAACCTGCCATCAACTGCATAATGTATACAATAATCGAATCAGTCGTTTCAGAAAGTCAAAACTTTACATTTTTTTTTAGTGCATTTTAGAACTAACTGAATTTAAACACACCATCCCTACAAAAATCTGGCTTTTCTTAAGTAATATATAAAACTAAGAAAAAGCTTATCCTTATGAATATAAAGTGTTTCCTTCTAATTAAAAAAAGAAAGTGGATGTTCTTTTGAAGCTTAAGCTCTACTTTCTAGTGGAAGAAGCCATACAAAAATTTTGTGCAGAAATGTTTTTATGAGAGATAACTACTGTTTATGACAACGATGAAGAACATGAATAGCCCTGAAAATCAACATTTCTCTTTCTTAAAGTTAAGAATTTCAATTTTTATTTTTGCAGAAAGCTATTTTGTCAGAATGTAAACTACTAAAATAAATGAGTAGGCCTACAATTGTACAGCACAATTTTATTCTGGTCTAACAACGTTTTTTTACAGAAAATAACGTTAAGGTTAACATTTTACTCCAATTTATTTCAGAAACACCTTAAATTTAAATGTTCATATTTTTAAACAAGAGGCTTGTCTTTAAAAAGACAAAACTATAGTATATATTAAACGGGACAGTTCTCTGAACAATTTTTATTTTTTATTTGAAGTACAAAAAATTGCAAGTTTTTCATTTTTCCAAAAGTAAGGTTTTTGACTTACGGGCTTCCTGAATTGACCGAATCAATTGTGATGGTAAAAAATTAATTAAATATAATTTTACACTGGTGTAGACTATGGAGTATTAAATAGATAAACGAGAATCCCACCACCTTACGTTTATAATTCTTTGAAATATTCGTTCACCGTACACTGTGACAATCATTCAATACTCACATTAATACAATAAAATATTTAGGTTTTACGCTAGACAGAAGACTGGCATGGAACCACTATACATGACAGAAAAGAATTTTGAAAAATCACAGATTAAATAAAAACTAAATTGCTACAATTGTGTGGTTCGGCCGATGTAGATGCATAGAGCTGTGATCTATGATTTAACAAAACACTTAAATATAAACGGGATTATGGAAATGAAATATGCACAAGTTACGCACGATTCTACAACAGACTAACTGAAAATCCTAACCAGTTAATACGATAAATTGCACGACTAGATCTTCTTTCTGGAAATTCATCAAAGTGACTGTGGAGATTGTGGAATAGAAACTACAATGTGACAAAAAAAGTTACACTAAAAATAATAAATTAATTTAACAAGTAAAATCGGAATAATATGTTCTCTTTTTTATTATATTTCCAAATTTAGTTGGTATCATAAAATTGTACAATTTTTCACACTAGAACATACACCTCTAGGTGACACTGATCTATTGTATGTCATTCCCTTCTTTCTTTACAAATTTATTTAATTTAATATACAAAATCCTTTTGAGGTCAATCTGGACTTATGGTGTCCAGCTCTTTGAAATAGCGACAGAGAGTAATTTAAAGTCGATCCAGGCCTTAAATTAAAGTTCTTAAAACTTGCTTCTGGCGCTCCTTTTTATGTATGCAGTAAAACCTTCCACGACGATTTCAAAATTCCGAAAGTAAAAGAGCTAACCGCGTCCTTGTATAGTAAATTTCACGAACGACTAGATGAGTATCCAAACCAACTAGCCTGTGATCTAGCTACAAAAACATTCCCAACAATGCGACATTCAAAGCGAAAATGGAGTAGAGACCTGTTATCCTCAATAACGGAGAATTTACCACTGAGTACCTCTTTTCCTTAAAGTAAAATTCCCCACCGCCATTTATATATCATATACGAAAATTGTGTAGCTCAATGTACAGTACCCTAATAAAAATTAAAAACAAAAAACCAATAAGATATTACGCATAAAAAAACGGGATACAAACATTTCAAAACAAATTTTTGCGTCTATCACAAGTAATTTCTACTACGTATGAATTTCTGTTGTATATCGAGACCTAAACACAAACAACGTACAGACGACAATTAAACAATTAAACACTCGTTTTCATCAAAAACTTGAAAATGATATAAATCCACAGATACGAACATTGCCCACCAACCAAAACATCTGCTAAGAAGATTAACGAAATGAAGGGATCTCCTGTAAAACCCCGACAAGGGTTTAACGCTGTGTGATTTTCCCAATCAAGACAAAACCACGACTTTCACAAAATCACATACGACACATTTTTTAAATAACATGAATATTGCTCTAATAACTCACAGCAGTTTTTTATTAATAAAATAAAAAATTTAACTCGGAAAATATGCTCAATTATAAAAAATATACATGTACAACTCCTTTTTACTTTCTCTTGCCTATATGAATACGAGGGGGTACCCAAAAGTATCCGGAATAGCTCTGCTGTGGGCGGAGCTTGTGCAGTACCAATTCCCGCCACTAGGCTGCTTGTAGCGCTACTCATTGCCAGTTCAATGCCATTTTGTTCGTTGATCTAGCTTGTTCTGTTCTCGTGCAGTGATTGTTCTCGCTAGTGCTGTTTTGTGCTCGTGTCGTTTTTCATGATGGCAAGTTTTAATGAACAACGTGCGGCTGTGAAATTTTGCTTCTTGCTCGGTAAAAACGCCGCGGAAACAGTTGTAATGTTGAACACAGCTTACAAAGACGACGCTATTGGAAAAACCCAAGTGTACGAGTGGTTTTTGCGCTTTAAAAATGGCGACATGTCGATTGAGAACAAACCTCGTTCTGGACGACCGTCGACTTCCCGAACAGACGAAAATGTTGTGAAAGTGAAAGAAATTGTACGAACAGACCGACGACAGACCATTGACCAAATATCACAGGTTAGTGGGTTATCTTGGAGCTCAGTCCAACGCATTTTAACAGAAGACTTGACAATGAAAAGAGTCGCTGCCAAGTTTGTGCCTCGGGTTCTGACAGACACTCAAAAGGAACGTCGAATTGAAACGTGTAGTGATTTGAAACAACAGCTTGAAACTGATCCAGATTTCATGTCAAAGATCATTACGGGTGACGAGTCTTGGTGCTATGGGTACGACCCAGAAACCAAACAACAATCCAGTCAATGGAAGACTTCATTATCACCCCGACCAAAACAATGCTGACTTGTTTTTTTGACGTGAGGGGAATTGTCCATTCAAGAGTTCGTTCCACCAGGCCAGACGGTAAATCAAGCTTTTTATCTTGAAGTGTTAAGAAGACTACGAAACAGCATTCGTCGTAAAAGACCTAATTTGTGGCAGACAGGGGACTGGTTTTTCCACTACGACAACGCGCCTGCACACACGGCAATCTCGGTTACCCAGTTTTTGGCGAAAAACGGCATGGTTTTGCTACCACACGCACCGTACTCACCCGATCTGGCTCCGTGTGATTTTTTCTTGTTCCCACGCATGAAAAGGGGCATGAAAGGTCTCCGATTTAACAACGTTGATGATGTCAAGAAAAAAACGACGGATGAGCTGGCAGCCATCACTGAAGAGGAGTACAAAAAATGTTTTGAACAGTGGAAGCACCGGTGGGACAAATGTATTAGTTGTAATGGAGAGTATTTTGAAGGGGATAAGGTTCTTTTGTAAAAAAATTAAAAATAAATAGTTTTAAAAAATAATTCCGGTTTCTTTTGGGTACCCCCTCGTATATAGGAAGGAAAGTATTATTTTCATGTCGATTTTAAGAAATCGAGTTTTCACCGGATCTACACGTTTTCAGACCCCCTGAACCCAAAAAACATGTTTTTAGCGATTGGTCTGTGTGTGTGTGTGTGTGTGTGTGTGTGTGTGTCTGTGTGTCTGTGTGTCTGTGTGTGTGTGTGTATACAAAATATCTCAAGAACGGAACGTTGTACGAACTTGAAACTTGAACTTAAGTTACATACCACTACCGGACCCGACACGAACATTTCCATCAAAATCGGTCAACCGGAAGTAGTAGTTTATTCGAGTAATTTTTCACTTTTTTGCGATTTTCTCAAAAACTGGTCCTACGATTTTTTTAAAAATCGCCTGGTTTATTTAATTTTCTATTCTCTACAAGATAGGGTAGGCGCCATGTTTGCTGAAATTCTCGGTGAGTGTGTTTTTACGTAAAAACATAGTTTTTTTAAGATTACGGCTTTAATATCCAATTTAGAGCAAAAATGTATATAACAAAAGTTGTAGAGAATTTAAAATTCTACAACTTTTATTTCAAATATTTTTTTGTATAACGCTTAGTTTAGCGGCAATTAGCAATTTTCTGTTTTTTTCTCACGAAAACGTGTGAAAAATCTATTTTTTTAAGATTTCGGCCTTAGAATGCATTTTACGACAAAAGTGTATTTAATAAAATTTATAGAAAATTTAGAGATCTACAACTTTTATTTAAAGCATTTTTTTTGTACAATGCCTAGTTTAGCGTGAATGATCGATTTTCCGTATTTTTAAGCTAAACTGAGGTCGATTTAATTTTGCGTATTTCACTAATGTTTTTTGAGGTTAGTTTTTTGTTTATTTCTAACGTTTTCTTCTAATGTTAGGTTTATTGTTAATTATTTGCATTGGCAAGAGAAAGTTGTGTGAGTTTTTCACACCAGATTTTTACTTTCTCTTGCCTATATGAATATATAGGAAGGAAAGTATTGTTTTCATGTCGATTTTTCGAAATCAAGTTTTCACAGGATCTATGCGTTTTCAGACCCCCTGAACCCAAAAAAAATGTTTTTAGCGATTGGTCTGTGTGTGTGTGTGTATACAAAATATCTCAAGAACGGAACATCGTACGAACTTGAAACTTGAAACTTAAGTTACATACCACTACCGGACCCGACACGAACATTTTCATCAAAATCGGTCAACCGGAAGTAGTAGTTTATTCGTATAATTTTTCACTTTTTTGCGATTTTCTCAAAAACTGGTCCTACGATTTTTTTTAAAATCGCCTCTTTTACTAAACTATTTATTCTCTACAAGATAGGGTAGGCGCCATGTTTGCTGAAATTCTTGGTGAGGGTGTTTCTCGTAAAAACGTGGTTTTTTTAAGATTATGGATTTAATATGCATTTTAGCGCAAAAATTTGTTTAATAAAAGTTTTAAAGAATTTAAAATCCTACAACTTTTATTCCAAACATTTTTTTGTATAACGCTTAGTTTAGCAGTAATTAGCGATTTTCTAATTTTCTCACGAAAACTTGTGAAAAAGCGATTTTTTTAAGATTTCGGCCTTAGAATGCATTTTACGACAAAAGTGTATATAATCAATTTTATAGTAAATTAAAAGATCTATAACTTTTATTTAAAGCATTTTTCTCTACAGAGCCTAGTTTAGCGTGAAAGAGTGATTTTTCGTATTTTTAAGGCTAACTGAGTTCGATTTTCATTTTGCGTCTTTCACTCATGATTAAAATAAGGTTATGTTTTGTGAAAGAGTGATTTTTCGTATTTTTAAGGCAAACTGAGTTCGATTTTCATTTTGCGTCTTTCACTCATGATTAAAATAAGGTTATGTTTTGAGGTTAGTTTTTTGTTTATTTCTAATGTTTTATTACTAATGTTAGGTTTATTGTTAATTATTTGCAGTGGCAAGAGAAAGTTGTGTGAGTTTTTCACACCAGATTTTTAATAATAAAATATTATAACCCTAATGTGTCAACGTTACAATTTTTTTAATATAGAACAACTAGCAACCCTGTGACTCAAGAAAATGCGGATGAAAAATATATGACATGTAGTCTTTACTCAGGTCTACTACTTCTAAGAATATTCTGTGGTTTATTGAACCCCAACCATCAAAGTAAACGTGTCCACAATTATTTTTATTCAACCAACCTCTTCCGCAAGCAAACAATGTTTGGTGCCTTGGGCTATATAGCCTGTTTAAATATTTATATACTCAGTTGACGTGGAACAAGCTCGTCAACCAAAAGCGGCAACTGCTAAATAACAGACTGAAACAGTTGTACAGGCTATTAGCCAAGCGGTCACTACCCATGGCTTCAAAACTCTTGACGTACAAGGAGATATTCCAACCGATCTGGATGTATGGTAGTCAAATTTATGGTGCA
The DNA here is from genome assembly GCA_035578175.1 of Catonia carolina. Lineage (NCBI taxonomy): Eukaryota > Metazoa > Arthropoda > Insecta > Hemiptera > Achilidae > Catonia > Catonia carolina. Next base: position 143,619,830 of record JAQMRL010000001.1, on the reverse strand, counting down.
GCAAAGCCATCAGTAATTTCTCGAATACAACGTTTTCAAAGTAAATTCTTATGACTGATTACAATTGCCCGAGTTATAATTCCAGTTTCCAACAGAACACTACACGAAGACTGCGTTCCTTAAGTCAGCGACACATTTTGAAACAGTACCGTAGGTTCAGCGACAAACTTCAAAATCATAACAATCCCTTAATATGCAATATGAACTCTGCGGACCTACCAGGAATTACACAAAGATAACGGAAAAGCCGATGTAGTAGAGACATGATACATTAACACAACTGTAACATTATTACGTATACACAAAAATATAATTTAAATAAACATATTTATCATTATCTGGAGAGCTATCGCTGGGTGGTGTCCTCCTCAAAGTCATTAACGCGGTTGGAGTTTTTAATTATTTTTGTTAATTTAGTTGTGAAAGTTTTTGCTGGTTGTTCTTCTACAGTTGCAAAATAAAAAAAGTAAACCGGTCCACTGTCTAGTATTTAAATCTGTATTAAATTAACTACCTATTCAATAACAATTAAAATTATAAATTAAAGACAACAAAGACGAGTGTGTCGTCGGTACGTTTTAAAAATTAAAAGTAGTCTTACTACTGAGTACTCTTCTCCCTAATTCATTCACGTCTTATTTTCACCCACCATCGGCAACATAATCCTCAAAAATTTACTTTTTATATGTATACACAGTTCCAAATGACAATGGTAATTTAAAAAGAGAACAAATAAAATTATTGTGACGTATACTTTTCAAAACAAGACTAACATTCCGGAAAATTTTAAATAAAATGCTCTTCATGTTTTTGTCTTTTCAATGACGTAAACGATACTACGACGTACTTTAATTTATAAAAAATTCAATAAAATTAGAATGATACGTCTAAAAGAAGTATTTTGTTGTAAAAAATGTATCTTAGTTGACAAAATTAAGTAAGCAAAATAAACAACAAAAAATATACGTAGTTAAAGCTAAGAAAGAATTGAAAGACATTGCATTCCAATTCTGTTTTGGACACCACAGGCTTTGTCGTAGCCTTCATTCACTTTTCAAGTCACGAGCAGTTATTGCCTCAAATAACAATCGCCCTACCATTACCCAATATTATTTGAACAGTGTCGGTCACTAAAACAATGAGGTAAAAACGATTTCTTATCTGTTATAAATAATATTCATTCATAAACTTTTATTTAATTAAAAAAGAAACAAGTTAAACTTGCTTAATATTTCTTTTCTTTATTTCATTATGCCGATAGATGCACAACTTAGGACACGATTTATTAATTAATTAAAGACTTCAGTGCGTCTCAAAATTTAAAACAGTGACAGATTTTTACTTTCTAAACTGAACCCAAAAACACGTTTTTAGCGATTGGTCTGTGTGTGTGTGTGTGTGTGTGTGTGTTTGAACCGAATATCTCAAGAACGGAACATTGTATGAACTTGATACTTAAAACTTAGGTTAAATGCAACTAGAGGACCCGACACGTACATTTTCATCAAAATTGGTCAACTGGAAGTAGTAGTTTATTCGTGTAATTTTTAACTTTTTCGCGATTTTTTCAAAAAAGGAATCCGACGATTTTTTTAAAAACCGCCTCATTTACTACACTTTTTATGCTCTACAAGATAGGGTAGGCGCCATGTCTATTAAAATTCTTGGGTAGGCTGTTTTCTCGTAAAAAGAATGTTTCTTTAAGATTGGGAGATAAATATGTATTTTAGTGCAAAAATGTATATAATAAAAGTTGCAGACAATTTAAAATTCTACAACTTTTATTTCAAGAATTTTTCTCTACAAAGCCTTGTTTAGCGTGAACGAGTGATTTTCATTATTTTCAAGCCTAACTGAGGTTGATTTTCATTTTGTGTCTTTCACTCGTGATTAAAATAAGGTTATATTTTTTGTTTATTTCTAATGTTTTATTACTAATGTTAGGTTATATTGTTAATTATTTGCATTGTAAAGAGAAAGTCGTGTGGTGTTTCACACCAGATTTCTTATTATTATGTTACATTTCACGAATTAGGAATGTTCTATTAATTGTGATCATTATTAAAATATTATTTACTTAATTTTTTTTGTGCTACTGTTTTCAATTCAAATTCACAATTTAAATAAAATGATTTATTAATCATTATTTTCTTTGGGACACATTTTAAAAGGGGTTTCAATAATAACAGTACTGTCATAAAATCAATCATAGAATAAAAATATGAACTATTCAATGATCAAGAGCAGGATAGGGCAGAAACAATTAAAATCCAAGTATTATGTAATGTCTTGTTCTGAATAGTAGCTGCTCCTTCAAGGAACAAAGCTTATTGTTTTGATGTATTGTATTGTATGTTACCTATCTACTCCTTCAAGGCAATGAGTACGCTCTGCATTACATGACAGTATTGTTAGTTGCAGTTACCCTTACAAAGCGTCAGACGCTGTGTACATTAGCACCATATTAATATGAGGTTTTTTTACGATTGATGTATGTATGCTTCATGGTAAAATATGTTAATGCGTAGATACACTCCACTCGCGTCAAAACAAATTATCGATTGAGATGTAATCTACTGAAAACATTTGTTGATCATTTCTGAAAAAAATTGACAGTATTTGTCATATTGGTTTTATTTACAACATTTTGTCATATGATATGACGTATGTTTACATATTCGCAAAAATGTCAATCATTGTAATTACTTTTAACAAACATTGTTCACTTTTCCTATAATACTGGACCTCATATAAAAATAAATTACTGTTAACTGTAGTACGTCTTACGTAGCCTAAAAAATCTACATGAAATGAACGTTATCAAAAAAATCCTATAGTGACAATACTGGAAAAATTGTTTTACAATAATAACTGTTTTGGTGATCCGAAGAATTGAAGTTATGACTGTCTACGAAATATTCCTAAAAATATTCTGATAAAATATCTTATTCATGGTCTGATAAAATCAAAATTAAACTTTTGTCTTCGTGCTTATTACGTGATCTGTTAACAGAATACAAATGCTTTCAAAATAATTTGGTTTTAGAAAAAAGAACTTGATCATTCCAAGGTGTAAAAGACATAGACATTTGGTTCTTTATACATGTAATAATAAATTAGTTCCATAGCTATCAAAGACAATATTGAAGCTTACGAGCCATAAAACGGAGAAATGCTTGTGAACATGATCATGATTAAAAAGGTTAAGGTCCTAAGTAGAAGATAGGAGAAAAAGCATTTGCATTTTCCGTTTGAACAAAACATTTTTGCTCCAACTTTTAATTCTTTGTTACTGAGGTTTGTTCTTTTTTTTTTTTTTTTTTTTAGGCCCTCATTGGAGCAAAATTAATCGATTTATAGAAGATCCCTAGTTGTTTCTCCTATCCACCCAGTAGTTCTTCATCCTTTGCGACACTCTCGCCCTATCCTCCACAGTCCAATGTCTGTTTGTCTGCCTTTTAGGTACTTCTGGAAATTTCGTGTTTGGATTTTTGATCTTATATCCTTCTTCTCTGTTCAAAATCTGTGTCTCTGAGATATCCAGGTCCTGCAGATCCTGTTGAACTTCCTCAAACCAGGCGTACTTGACTTTGGTTCTCAAAAAGAAATCCAGTACCTGTCTGGTAAATCTGGATTCTGGCAGTCTCCTAAGATGTCCAAAGAACCCAACTCTTCTCTTCCTCATTATCTCGGAAATTTCCTCATTTTCCCTGTATAGAACCGAATTTGGTAACAACCTATACTCATTGTCTACTCTGTGCTTTTTGTTTATTATTGTTCTGAGGATTCTTCTCTCTGTCTTTCTAAGGTCCTCCATCTTCCCACAGTGCCTCAACCTGCCCAAAGTCTCACACGCATACATTACCACCGACTTCGTGACCGTATTGTAGTGTTTGTTCTTTTTATTTAACTTAAAAATCAGCTATTTTATTACTTTTCGTATTTATCCATTTTGAACATTTATGACTATAGTTTTCTTTAAATCTGAATCAATAAAAGAGTATTCCGACCCGAACAGATACAATGACAATAATAATGAACATACAAAAGTACATACAAAAGTATGACTATTCTCACTATCTAGTCTACGGATAAGCATGCTTAAATGTTTTAAAGGATTTGGTACAACCTTGACCTTTAGCTTTGTTTAATTTATGTAAAAGGATTTAAAACTTTTCCCTAAGCAGATGCTCTTGAGCATATGGTTGAGCTTATGCTTTTGTTTTTTATTCATACTTTTTGAAGGATTTGCTTCAAAAGCCTAGACCAAACGAATTTACACCGTTTTATTTATACAGCACAGTGAACGAGTGACATGAAGGTCTCATGTCAACCTATAAGTAGACACTAATACATTTAGGTATTTTTGTAAATTTTTCTTCCAACTGTTTTCACATTAATAGTAAGGAATGACGTATGGTGACAGATGAAAACGTGTGATGAAAAATTCCAGATCTGAAAATGGGACACGCGTGCAGAATCCTATTGTGCAACAAATATAAATATGCAGAGCAATATTGGAAAAATAGTTTTTGTTTAATATTGATTGTTTTGTAATCCATCGTGCAGAATCCTATTGTGCAACAAATATAAATATGCAGAGCAATATTGGAAAAATAGTTTTTGTTTAATATTGATTGTTTTGTAATCAATGGATTACAAAACAATCAATATTAAACAAAAACTATTTTTCCAATATTGCTCTGCATATTTATATTTGTTGCACAATAGGATTCTGCACTCGTGTCCCATTTTCAGATCCGTCTTCTTTTCCGTAATAATAAAATCAAAGACAATTTTTTTATTTTAATGTAGCACCATTTCATTCTAATAATGTTATAAATGAAATAATTAAATATATTATAATTCTTAAATGCCTAATTAGTTTAAATAATTAATTATATACATTGAAAATTTTAAGTTTTAGTTTAGGAGTTTAAAGTTTAATTTTAGACGTTCTAAATTAAACATGTCTCATAAGTTAACAATCTACAAGGCACTCACAAGACCAATCTGGACATATGGAGTTCAACTTTGGGGATCTGCTAAACCTTCACACACAAAACGTATACAAGCGATTCAAAACAAGACTACGAGCGATAACGCAATGCCTCTTTTTACGTTATAAACTTAACGTTGCACAAAGACTTAGAAATCGCATACGTAAATGACGTCGTGAAATAACTATAGAATACGATGCACGACAAATTTGAATTACATGACAACCTTCTGATACAAAACATGTACAATAGGGCAATACCGGGTACTCGGTTCAGTCGTTATAACGCTTCTGACCAAAGGATCTTCTTGACCAATTGTAGGACTGTAGTGATGACTGCAAGCTCCAGCAAGTAATTCAAGTTTTGGAACCTCTAGCGTCATATTTAGAAATTGTTATAATATTGTAATAACAGATACTAAATTTTCAATAAAAAAGTGTTAAATAAACGTTATAGCAGATAAAATAGAAAATAAATGATTCGGGAAAAAGAGCAAAAGAAAAATTCGATTAAGAGTGGAGCTTAACTTCAGTTAAGACATTCTCTTTATTTAATCCATTTTGTTTTTTTTATTCTGTAATACAACCCAATAAAAATGTTATATACCTCGACAGTAAAAACATTTAGCTAGAAATATTTTAGAGAACATAACAAAAGGCAGAAAACTAATAACTGTGTTTTCTGATGTGCGGTAACAAAGGGGTGTTTTAATAATTATAGCAGTGTAGACGTCAAAAGGGCAGAATATTGTCAGTGGAGGGGACGCTCATTCGTAAGGCCATCCTTCCCCTCCATATCGTCGTAATTCTAAACCCATCGATTTCACATTTGACATACGTCATTCGTTGGGTAGAGGTCGAACTCGTTAAAAAACTAAAAAAAAAAAAAAATGATAAACGACAAATAAGAACCTAGTTTAACAGGCTTGTCCTTTTAAAATATGGAATCAAATAACATTTTTTAAATTGTTCATCCTGAGAGAGTTTAGAAATTCAATAAAGCTCTTTTATTAACTCTAAATAATTACTTTATGTAATTAATTTGTATTAATAAAAATAGATGATTCTTACACCATACTTGCCAAAAAAGTCATAAATATAGTTTAGTAAGTATTTCTAAAATGTATAGACCTATTCTGAATAAGAGGTTCCTTCGCTTTGTTTAGTTACCCACAAAAAATTACATTTTATTGATGACGTATAAAAGTACACGTCATAATTATTATATTCCTGCAGAATGAGGAATTTCCTTCTTAAAACAAATTTGCTTTTGTAAAAACGTTGACCGGTTTAAAATTATATAAATATTGGTAAAAGTTGTAACTCAGTTAACAGTAATTTCTTAGCCATTCTTATTTTTCTGCTCGGCTGTAAAACATTGAAAAATTTCAGAATTTCTTCGTTCGTATTTAAAAATATCTGACAGCGGATTACTGACGTTTTTGACTTCCCACATAAAATTTCTCCTAGAATATAAAATAAATTCCATCAAAACTACTCGCCTCTATTCTCTATTAAGAAAGGGAATATCCAGAGCATAACAAAAGGAGAGAATATAAAAACAAAATAGTTTTCTCACTAGTGTCTCGACTTTTAATAAAGAAACCCTATTTCAGAGAAAAAAATATGAACGTACTTTAATAACACTTTTTTCGTTTGATAAAATTTAGCTTGACTTAAAAGCGTGCTGTGTACTTACTAGATTCTGACCAGTATGAACTGAGCGTGATTTACGAGGTGTGTTCAAAAAGTAACGGGAATTTTTTAATTTCGCGGGTTTGGATAGTCCGATTGTAATTTTTTTTATTATGTTGGTACACATGCCCCTGACGTACGATAAAATTTTCAACAATATTCATTGCTTAGTTCTTAAGTGGAAGCCGCTAAGGTTAGACGTGTTTTTCGAGCACGGCTATTTTTGTTTGTTAAAAAAAATGGATCAAAGAATTTATATTAAATTTTGCGTGAAAAATGAAATAAAGTGTAATAAAGGGTGTGAAATGTTAACAAAGGCATATGGTGAGTCTGCTATGAGTAAAACAAGGATTTACGAGTGGTATAAGCGTTTCCAAGATGGCCGCGAAAACGTTGAAGATGACGAACGACCCGGACGTCCAAGCACATCAACAACCGATGAAAACGTGAAAAAAGTGAAAGAAATGGTTATGAACGATCGCCGAATCACAATCAGAGAAGTCAGTGATGATGTTGGCATATCGATTGGCTCATGCCATGAAATTTTTTCGGATGTTTTGGGTATGAAACGTGTGGCAGCAAAATTTGTTCCAAAATTGTTGAATTTCGAACAAAAACAGCGGCGAATGGAAGTTGCTCAGGAGTCACTAAATGAAGTCGACAACGATGCGGATCTACTCAAACGTGTTATAACAGGTGACGAAACATGGGTTTACGGATACGATGTCGAAACTAAGGCTCAATCGTCCCAGTGGAGGCATTCTGGATCGCCAAGACCGAAAAAGGTTCGACAAGTGCGGTCGAATGTGAAGGTTATGCTCACTGTGTTCTTCGATTTTAATGGCATAGTGCATCATGAATTCTTGCCACAAGGTCAAACAATCAATAAGGAGTACTACCTACAAGTTCAACGCCGTTTGCGTGAAGCAATCCGAAAAAAACATCCGGATTTGTGGCAAAACAATTCATGGCTTTTGCACCACGATAATGCACCTGCTCACACTTCATTGCTTGTTCGTGAATTTTTGGCCAAAAACAAAACTGTAACGATGCCCCAGCCTCCATATTCGCCAGACATGACTCCATGTGACTTTTTTCTATTTCCAAAAATAAAGAGAACATTAAAAGGCCGTCGTTTTACAAGCATAGATGACATTAAAAGCGAATCGGTGAAAGAGCTAAAAGCTATCACACAGATCGAGTTTCAGAAGTGTTTCGAGGATTGGAAAAAGCGTTGGCACAAGTGTATTGCATGCGAAGGGGACTACTTTGAAGGCAACAATATTAATGTAGATGAATAAATAAATATTTTTTTCAAAAAACGAAAATTCCCGTTATTTTTTGAACAAACCTCGTATATGTTTCCAACTAGGTTTCACTAACGTGAGCTAAATTCACAATATTGATCCCTCCTTGACTAGAGATTAGATGATTATTCTTATTGACCATGATATATGTTAATAAACAGTGATGACACATCACTTGAATATTTCTTATATTCTATTGACAATGATGTTTCTCCAAATATCACTTTTGGCTAACACAATAATTGGAAGCCGGTATCACGCCAAATAACCAAACAGTTGAAGTAGAGAATCTCCGTGATCAGTGCGGTGTACTTTCGTCAGGTAATATAAAACCCTCGAGAGTCTAAAAATCCTTATGAATAAGAAGTCCTGTTTTCAATTGATGTGTTTCCCCCATCCTCTCATATCCTATACAAACATAATCCTTTACAAACGGCCTAATGAAGAGAATGGCCACGATACAAAAATCCATGGAAAGACTGATGATGAATATAAAATCAAAAGACCTATAAGAAACGAGGATATTTGCCAGAAAACTAAATTGATAGGTGTAAAAACCGCATGTGGCATCACTAAAATGGTTATAGCTCGGATACACAATGAGGCAAACAGATGATCGGTGGAAAAATGAGTTTTAGCAGTAAAGGCCTTGGCTGGAAAAGAGAGATAAAATACAACTAAAAAGACAGTGAGAGGTTACTTGAAACTGAGCTGACTAGGAATTGTGGAGCCAAACAGAGCAGGGCTATGTCCAACTTATGGATATATAACCTGGGTGATGACAGGCTGATGAATAAGAAGGTGTCATATAGGTATATGACACCTTCTTGTATATGACAATAGATATGAATTATGTAATGGCTTAACAATTTTTAACGTTTTTCTAGGATGTTAATAGACGTTTCAGCCTTTAAGTGATCAAGCCAAACAGTGTAGCCTATCCATCCTTTATGGATTATCCAGACTCATTGGCAATAAAATTACATATACTGGCTTCACCAAATCTGAATATCGTTGTAGTAACAAAGATAATTTCCTTTTGTATTGCTAAACTGGACTTATAAGGTATGATTACAAGAATTTTTATCTATAAATATTTAAACTGAAATTAATGAAAATAATTAAATATTTAAAAAAAATTAAAACAGTTTACCTGTCTTTTAATTAGAAGAAAGAAGTAAACATATAAACTTACTGAGTAGATAACGCATTGCATAATAACAGCCACCTTGGAGTTCATTACTGGTGGATATTTTGATTTTTGTTATATTTCTGATGCCTTCCGAAGTTTACCAATTATTGATCTACAGCAAGTCAAGGCGGCAAGTGAGCTCCTATAAATGAAACTTTACTATCCTGACGTACCAGTGTTGGAAAGTTGTGTTTGGCATGTCAACGCCGTGATATCGGTCAGGGACTGATCACAATTTATGGATATATATTCTTTATAGTATAAATTATCATTAAAATAAAAAAAAATATGGCCTAAATAAAAATCTCGTTCTTTTTTTTGGTAAATTATGTATTAGTTAATAACGGAATTTTGAACTGACCATATTGTCACCTACATTTTAAATTTATTTTCGATTAACTAGGAGGGTAAAATAATAAAACAGAGTATTTGGGTTAATAATTAACCCAAATACTATTATTTATATACATTATTTCATATTATTATTCAAACACTTATTATTAAAATAAATTATTTCATAATATTGTGTTTTTTTTATTAAAGAAATATTACTGTGGCAAAACTAAGGGAGATCCTTAGACCATATTGCTCGTCCTGTATTTTTGTGTGAATTGTTTGGTAGTATTCGTTATGATATTGTTCCGAATTTATTTATTTTTTTGATAATAAGAGAAAACGAGAATACAGTTTTATAATAGTCGTGTATATGCTGTGGTTTCGGTTTGTCAAAAAATTGCCTATACCGCGTTTTAAGGATTACACGTGACTATAATGTAAAATATTTTTTCGAAATTTTTATCCTGTTTAATATGTATAACTTTCTTGCTGAACCATAGATCAGAGCTTTTATATAGGTTGATTCAGGTATTTGTAAAACTTTAGTTCTCTTTAACAGGCAGTCATGATCTACAGTAAATTAGAAGGAATAATCAAAGACAAATCAAAACAAAATTGGTATTATTAGTGTTTAAATTTAAATGGACTACTATTAACTTAAGATATTACCAAATGTCGTTAGTTTGACAATTTTTGGTTTTATAAACATATACACATTTTACAAAGTGTGTATTTGCATAATCAGCTTCAACGTAAATCGTTAGGCGTTAGTCCTCGCTCAGATAGTAATAGCATGTCTGTACAATATGTACTAATATTTTGAATACCTTGGCCTCTGTAATGGGCAATACTATTGTAAAAACAACAACTATCTCCATTATTATTTTTAAATTGTTCTGTAATTTTTTTCGGTTATATTACCAGATTTAAAACAATGTCGGTTACTCTTTTGATGCTACTTTTATTAGTCCTAGTATCACTTTGAATGTTTGCTGAATACTAGTAGTTATTTGTAATAATATTGCTACGCGCCTGACTATTGATTGGCTAAAGTTTGAATTACTTCATCGTAATTATTAATTTATAAATTTTATTGTAATACCATATTGACGGACATTAAATTGAAATAATTCATTTACAGTTTTTTACTAATTTATTTTACTAATTTTTATCTACACTGTTTCCTAAACCTGGAATAACTATTTAATTATCCGATAAAAATAAATGTTTGCAATAAGGTGCCTAATTTGTGGTTTAGTGGAATTTGTTTGTATTATAGTGGGTGGTTACTAGCCAGTCTCATGTACGTTAAGACTTAAATACTTAACTGTGTCTTCACGAGGTATTGGATAATCTAATTTTTTAAATTATCTTTTAACTGTACTTTAAAGTGAAGGAGACAATAGAGCTATCTTCGTACCTAGGTGTTAATGAACGAATTAATCTGTGATTACTGCAGAGAACCAAAGCAGTATTATAAGGTATAAATACAATACACGCTATACGTTTCGATATTGTATGTAAGTAACTTATTATAGAACGTAGATGGAAACCCACAAGGGAGAGTGTCCATCAAATGACAGACAATACGCCAGGTGATGGAATTGCACAGTTTCCTCTAGAGGATTACGTTAACTAAGTTAAGCGCCAATTATATATATTGGTATTGTAGTGTACATTAAGTTATATTCTACACAGGTATCTAAATAGGCTTACTGTAAGCAGACAATTCAAGACAAAAAGATAGAGCTGGTTTATAATGTGAAATTTAACACGAGAATTTCGGAAACTATTTTATAACAATAATGTCTGTGTGTCAAATAAATGACGTGACTTATTCGTAAAAGTAAAATTCGTAAAAGAAAAAGATGTCAAAATTTGTTTCTGTTTTGTTAATTATTAATTATTTTTGAATGTATCATGATTGTAAATTGTAATAAAATTGTTCATGTAGTGGGGTTTACCTCGTTTTATTCTTAATACGTAAAAACGGGTTTTAACAATTTTTTATTGCAAGATTTTACATAGAAATCACGGTCAAATATCTATCTATCTTTCTATTTAAAAAAAAGTTTGATTCAATTTGGCGGATCAAAGATGGCGGACAAAAATTAAAAACCAACCAAAATAAACATTTTTTTAAAAACTATGCAAACATTCGTTCTGCTGCAAAATGCCTCTAATATAATATAGTATAAAGCCGATTCATACTAAAATATCATTCTGTATAAAAAAAAGATAATGTACAACAAGAGACTCATAATAAGACGTAATTTTATTTGCATTACAATTCAAAGAATTTGTTGAACTTTACGTTTGAATAAAAGCATAAATATTTGAAACATTTGAGTAAAAGTGGTTCTGATTCTTTCAACATACTCAGGTAAATTAGTGATTGAAGCATGTAAAAAAGGGAAGAAAATTAAGTATTTTGTATTTAAAAACAACAGATTTCGCAAACTGGAAAAATCATTACCTACCCATTTTTAATAAAAAAACAAATATTCATAAACAATTAGTTAAAAATCGTTAGTAAACTAAGTTATCTTTCTTTGTTGAATTTTGTTTTTTGGTTTCTTTGTTTAACTACCGTCAAAAGTTGTATTGCATGTACACTTGAATTAGGAACGAATTCTAATTTATTCTTAGCACACTTTTATTTGAGCAGTGATTTTTAAATACCTTATCATCTTTTCTTAGTGGTGATTATGATTTTTCTGCTTTTTTAAATTTTTGTTTTAATAAAAAATGTTTAATTAAAATTTAACACATTTTTAATTATCTGGAGCACTATCACTGGATTGTCCTCCTCAAAGCCATTTAACGCGGTGGTTTTTTTAATAATACAAACTATGAACATTGGCATGGTTGCATTTATACAGTTACAAAATAATACAACTAAACTCACACTGTCCTACAATAAATGTAGTCTGTAAAAAAGCAATATATTTTTAGTTGTTTAAGTGTTAAATCCAGGCCCTAGTAGAAAATCGAGCCCAAGGCCTTCCGCTTTGTAGTCTAGCACGGAATATCACGCCACGGAGACGGCCTACACTAATAATAAATTAACAAAAAATTAGAAACTTTGGGTTTTTTGGTTAATTATTACTGATGCAATCATTATAAAACATAGAATGTAGTTCATCATTGTTTCTGCGATGTTTGTCGAACTGGCTCAATTGAAATAAAGTTTTCATAATATAAAATATAAATTATTCTATATATTGTATAAGGGAAAATCAACGCAATTTATTATGTGTTTACAATTTTATTGTATACCCACATTTAAAAATAAACATATGCCATGAATTAAAACTCTTCCTTCCTTTCTAAATTCGTTAAAGTGTAATTGACCTTAATTAAATTATCTCTACTGAATTTAATGAATTTTTGTTATACTCGTATACCCTATATTGAACGGAGAGACGTTGTCAACAGCAGGCTATACAATTATAATGCTCTTCACGATGCCACTGACAAACATACGTATTTTTAAACCTGTTGAAAGGGTAACCACAGCTTTTATAATTTCACTTTCAATTCAAACTAATTATTTGACAGCCGACTTTTAAAAAAATATTTATAGCAAATGTAAATAAAATTTTGACACCAATTTCTTAAGAATTTTCCCTAATAAAGATTGGGTTTATTTTAAATAAGAAACGAAGAATCGATTACGAAAAGTCAAAATATTTATCCTTAAATAAAGGATAAATTAAGCTTTTATATTAAACAATTTTAAAGAGGTAGATAATAATGAACAAATTGTCGTGGAATAAAATATTAAAACTAATGAATGACTTCATGCACGTAATTTGAAAGTTGAAAAAATTAAACAGATGGAGGTTCGTAGAGAAGTGGACAGTGAGGTTTATTCAAAAGAGGGTGAAACAGTGGGCTAAGTTTTAGGGAACACGACTTAGAGTAGAACAGGGACAGTAAGCAGCAAGGATAGTAAAGTGTTTCACTACAGAAGATTCAATTCAGGTTGAGTGAGTGGATGAGTTTGTAACGGTCGATCAAGCAAGTAGGCAATGGGACCAGAGGTATTAGTATTTAGCTCGCAGCTTCCCAGTATCAACTCAAAGTCGCTCAATCTCTAAGCGCTAATTCTAATCACTCCCTCTACTTAGATCAACCTAATCCCATTCATGCAAATTAGTGTTCGTGCTTGTAATTCCACACAACTTACATATGCACATGCACAATAATACATTCTACTTATACAAAACGTACTACGGCTACACATAGTCGTGCTACATCCATCAGTAAACATTTCAAATGATTTTTTTTCTACATTTGAAAAAAAATCTAGCTTATGCTGAGGTTGCTGTTTATTCTGTAGTTTTACGGGTAGTTAGTTGTTTATGTACGTTTCCCCGATTTCGGAAAAAATATAAGAAACAACATAAAAATGTAGCAACTGCATTTAACATATCATAAAACGTTTCGTTTTTTAATAAAACCACGATTATTATACTAGACGGTAGTGGTCACACGCAGCTGCTGTGAAATATATGAAGACGTATTCTGGTCCCCAACAACTTGGCCGCTGTTTAGTGACGGTAGAATTTTGCATTGTTTTTACAAACACAGCAGATTAGGTATTTTTACACGGGAAATCGATTTTAATTTCATTAATTCTTCGTTTGCAGCCTCAATTTTTTCTCTAAGTAAATTGTTCTCTTATTTTAATTCGGCGTTTTCACGTTTTAAGAGATAAGTGTCCTCTGACTGTATTTCTTCATTGAAACAAGGCCTATCTTTCTATCGTATAACTACGGCTATCCTTTCATTTTGCAAACTGCCTGTGTTATAATTGGATGATGAGTTTAAAATATTATTAACTTCTTTACAACCGTATCGTTTTTCTGCTCGATTTTTACGTTCACTACAAGTCGGGTTTACCGGACGTAAAACGGCACTACGAATCGGCAAATTTAAATGTGGGACTGAATTCGACTTTAAGACACATATTAATGAAAGATGTAGCAACTTGAACTTTAAATTGCGTACATAATCCGATTCGTCGAAATGTACTAAACGCAGCGACCACTATCAGCAGAAAATGAATCGGCCCACTTGCAAGCATTTACCCACTTCAATCTAGTTTCAATGCCCTTTAGAAAACGGTCTAACTCATAATGCGCAACTCTTTCGTGTCTATCGTGATTATAACACCTGGCAATCGCTCAAAACACCATTATTAAAGACTAGTAAAGTATAACAGACCGTATTGAGACTAGTAAACATCGTAGACCGACAAGGTACGTATCGTGCGTCGGCTGTCGCTGGTGACCAGTGATGTCAGAGGGCGGGGCTTGTCACTACGCACTATGTTGATGATCCCTACCGTCTAGTAAAGTAACCGTGAATATAACAATAAGATTTTATTATTTAAACAATATTTATGCATAAACCAATAAGATCTATAACTAAGCAGTATTTCTTTCATAATGTCATGAGTAACTGTTAATTCAGACGGTTTTAAGAATCGTGGAATCATCTTTGTAGACAAAATATTCGCCTTTCCTACAGTTTCGAATTTTAAAGTCTTCCAGACGGAAGACTTGTCATGTCATAGACATGACATGGTTAAACATTAAAAAAATACTTGTGTTACAGCTGGGTTATTTAAATGTATAAGTTATTGAATTTTAAGGTTAATCAGACGTAAAGTATCTCAAAGAATCGGTAATACATTGCTACTGGCCTAACCGTCTGAAAAATCCAGCAAACTTCCGGAACATACTAGTATTATATTCATTGCTGTGTATAAGGGTGTATTTGAATGTTGGTAGCAGTAGTGGGGACGTGACATTTCTGTTACAAAGGGTAGTCCGTGGCATATGGAACGATTCCCTCTTTTCATTGACCTTTCTACAAATTGCTCTCTAATCAGATCCTATCATTGCGAAATAGAATGCGGACTTTCCATTGATCGCCTAACACTACTCGTCACTTACACTTACATTCAAATTTCGTTTCACTTACATTCAAATTTTTAAATTAATGAATTTCGAAGTTCGTAACCAATTCAAATTTTTAGATTTGGAAACTAGTAGTGATAATTACAGATGTATATTTTTGCCAGTGTTATGGCTGGTTCGTAAATTAAATGTACATAAGTCATTTTTGTGATATTAAAACTAAATCTAAATAAATTAAAACATTAACATTTATAACTTAGTCTAAATGATCAAAATATTCCACAAGATGTTGAAGTACTTAAGGCATGAATACATAAACGACTAATAAGGAGGAATACCATTAAACCTAAACATCTGGAATTCGATAATTGTGTTAAACTATTTTCTTTACTATCGAAAAATTAGAGATTACATTTAACATGAAATAAAAATCTGTGATAGTATATTATAACCTTTGTGGCTAGACAGAATCCTTCGTTGCAGCTGCAAGAAGTAAAACCTCAAAATTCAAGTTTTTCAATCTAAATTCTTAAAAACAACATACTAGTGTCTATATTGCATTTTAAATCTAACCCTTCGTAACGATGTAAACATGCTCTCTTTTTTGACTCTTAATTGAAAATTTAGTTTCTGTTATTACAACAGTATAACACTTTCTAAATATGACCCTAAGGTTCCAAATTTTGAATTACTTACCGGAGCTTGCAGTCACCACCACAGTCCCACAAAAGGCCAAGAAGATCCCTTGGCCAGAGGCGTTTTAAACGTCTGTGCTGAGTACCCGGTATCGCCCTAGTGTACATGTTTTGTATGAGAAGGTTGTCATATAATTCAAATTTGTCGTGTTTCGTCTTGTGTAGCTATTTCGCGACATCAATTACGTATGGGACTTTTAAGTCTTTGTGCAACATTAAGTTTGTGACGTAAAAGACGCTTGCATTATCGCTCGAAGAATTTTGTTTTGAATCGCTTGTTTACGTTTCGTGGGTGAATGTTTTGCAGATCCCCAAAGTTGAACTCCACATGTCCAGATTAGTCTTAAGACTGTCTTGTAGATTGTTAATTTATGTGACCTGTTCAATTTAGAATGTCTATGGAGTAATCTTTTTAGTTGATAAAAACGTGTTTTGAGTTTGTGGCGTGTTTGTAACATGTGCGTCCATGTAAGTTTTCTGTCTAAGTGTAATCCTAAACAGCGTGTTTGAGTAGTGTGTGGCAGCGGAATGTTATTAATGTGAACAGTTGAGCAATTTTGTTGTCCAAAAGAAAACGTCATTTGTTGTGATTTGTTTTTATTAATTTTTGTTTTCCATAGTTTAAACCATGACTCAATCAGGTGTAAATGGATTTGTGTGTTTCAAATTGCAATTACAGGATCGGCATCTACCGCAAGAACTTCCATATCATCAGAAAACCTGGCCATAGTTGTATGGATATAAGTTGGTATGTTACTGGTGCTTACAGAAAAAAGCCTTGGTGCAAGTACGCTCTCTGTGAGTGAAGTTCCGCAATCGATGTATTTAACATTTTAAAGCCTTCAAACCCCCATCGCATTAATTTAGTATAATATAATTACGAGAAAAACGTATACAAGCTAAATTATTAAAACCAAGAAGAGTGGTGATCTGTAAAATTGGAAGTACAAAAACATTATAAAAATAAGACTAAGTGAAATTAAATTTTTTAGATAAAAAGTCTAGGTACTTAACGAAAAGTGTTGATGTTAAAGGAAATTTTACGTTTTCAAATATTATCATGCTTTCCTGTTTATTTTGTATCCTTTTTTTGGCTTTAATTTTTATCACAGTACTATACATTGAGCTGCCCGATTTTCGTATATATGATATTAAATAGCGGTGGGGAATTCTACTTTAAGTAGAAGAGGTACCCAGTGGTATATTTGCCGATTAAAACTACGGGTGGTTATTCAGACCAAGAGGTCTCTACTCCATTTTTTCTTTAGACGTCGCTATACACGGTGTAAAATATTTATATTATCCCACGAGGGATTATCCAATTTGCTATATAATTGATTAATATTGTATTATTTATTGGTGTTGCATCAGCTTTCAAGTTTGATTTTATTATTTTTCCATTTATCTTGCCTCCTATTTCATTCAATAAAACATTATTAACATTAAATAATTTATTTGTTACGTAAATCTTTCTTTTTATGTATATTTATAATCAAATATAAAACAACTTAACAATCGTTAGTTTATCAATAAATAAGTTACTATTTTAAAAAACAAAATTCAACTAATCTTTGTACATTTATCATTTTCTCATATACTCAATATAATGAACACACAACTCCTCTTCTAATATATGTTTTTCTAAATAATTATGAATGAATGTATTATGTATGTTGTTTGATATTCAGCCCCACACTCCCATAAAATTTCACAAATCTTTAGTTTATTTATGCATGTTCACATATCATTTATATTATTGTAGTATTATTATATCATTTTAATATTATTTATATATTATAAATATTAATAAACGAATTGATTGGATTTAATGTATGAATGGGACGGTACGTTTTAATAAAGCAAGTTGTTATCTTGAGGCTCTTCGTCCCATTAAAATAATTTACAATAATATTTCTTCTTCTTAGTTGCTTAGTAACCATATTTTGTTTATGAAAATTAAATAATTTTAAATATTTTATCTTAATCAGCTGGAATTATTTATATTTATTTCAATATACTTAAATATAAACAAATCCAGATGTCCATTAAATTCGTCTCATTACAACGGTTTTTAAATACCAAATCCGTTTTTATCAATTGTAACAAGTGAACCAGAAGCTAAAAAATGAGAAAGGAGAAGGCTACTGGTGCTGTTGTGACATACCATTGTTGTCCGTTCCGGCACCAAACATGTCAACTGGTCGTTTCAGTCACGAAATCTTGAAGATTTTGTTGCAATCCAGTGGCAACAGAAATTTACGTTTTGGTTGTCTTTTGACAATTTAATTTATCATCTGCTAGATGAATCAGTTACTTCATTATCTACCAAACTAAAATAAATAGTAATATTTTTAAAGGCATTTGAATTTACGGTATACAACTGTAACGTTGCATCAAAGAAAGTCAAACAAAAGTTATGCAAATCTTCCAAAACAGAGTGCAGAGATTTATTGGTTGTTACGTTTTGGTATACTAGTAATAATCTGAATAGAGATCTCAACATTCCTTTTGTATCCCGTAAGATAAAATATATGCTTTTTAACACGAAGCTCATCTACTTGGTAAAGTCAGTACTGAAGCAATTCGATTTCTCGACTATGAAAATGTTCTTAGAAAGCTTACGAGTATGAAACCCTTCAAGTTATTAAAATATTGCGACGTGGACGTGTTTAAAGTAGATCATGGCTTAGTGCTATTATAGCGGTATTACCTTTAATATTGTGTTAAGTTGTGGAATTGATAGTACTATCACATTAAAGTGTTTACTTTTAAGATGTTATGAACGAAAAGTTTATAATTTGTATTTTAGACCAGTTTTGATAAACATATTATTTGTTAGGAATCAAGTATGTTAATAAAACCAGCAGTATTTAAATAAATGTGAGTATGAAATGTCATGTTTTTGTTTTGTTTAAACGAATCACCCAGTGTCAAATCCTCGTCAGTATTTTATACAAGAGCCCTATTCCAGCATTTCTTCAGCTCTGTTCCCAGTCTCACCCGGCTAACTACAAAGGGTGTGCTATATACAAGGAAATCCAGAAACGTCGGGCACCCCTTCATAAAACAAGTGAAAATTCAAAAAATCAAAGGCACCCAGTACCTGACATTAATTCTTCATCTTTTCCACCGTTGCCTTCAAAATCCACCGGAAATAAAATTCAAGCAGGACAAACTCCATTATTACAGGTACATTCACCTTCCATATTTTCATCTGCCCAAATTGCGGAATATAATGCTGCGTTGGGGCCGTCAAGTCAAATTAATACTTTTTTGTCGGAAATGAAAACTCTATTGTTTCCAATGATTTCGTGGATGACTCAACTTATACAAGCCTTAATGTCTAAAAATAATGCCAAATAATATGATATCTAATTCCTTTGTCGTCTTGTTGTGGAATGCTAATGGTATTTCACAACATTTCAATGAGCTAGAATATGTACTACATGAGAAAAGAATAGACATCGCCCTCATTTCGGAGTCTCACTTGACTTCACGTTCTCGTTTTGACGTTCCCGGTTACATCGTTTACCGGACTGATCAACCGGCCGACCGGAGCCAAGGGGGCACGGCAATTATCATCAAGGCGACTTTAAAACATGACTTCCTTTTCACTGAACCTCCAACAAATTTTCTTCAGGCAACTGTACTTTCTTTATACCTAAACCAGTTAAAATTTAATGTAGCATCAGTTTATTGTCCGCCACGATTTCGAGTAACTGAGGAGGAGTTTCAAATTTTTTTCGATGAGTTGGGACCAGCATTTATTGCAGGTGGTGATTATAATGCGAAGAACACTCAGTGGGGATGTAGAGTCAATACACCACGAGGCAGGCAACTGCTAAATGTAATTGACTACAATCGATTTGAAGTAATAACGCCCAGGATGCCGACATATTGGCCTTCTGCCGTCACAAAGCTACCTGATATACTAGATATATTTATAACACGAGGTATAAGTCGATTTCACCATGCGGTTGAAAATTTAGACGATTTTAGATCCGACCATTCTCCGATTCTGTTAACTATAAGTGCTACTCCTCTTTATAAACAGCAACTACCATCGCTAACGCCAACCGGTAAGATGGATTGGGTCAAATTTCAAAATCTTGTAAATAACAATTTAAATGTTCACGTCCCTTTAAAAACTGCTCATGATTTAGAATGCGCCATAGACGATTTTACCTCTATCATTCAATCTGCTGCATGGGATTCTGCAATAACTGTTTCAAAAAATGAACGCAATGGACCTCATTATCCCAGATCCATACGGGAATTAATTACTCAAAAACGGGCAGCACGTCGTCGATGGCATCGTACAAGACTTCCGGACGATAAATCTACTGTCAATCGGCTATCCAACAGACTTAAAAGGGAAATCTGGGCAGTTAAACTCGACCGCTTTGAAAGCCGCTTGAATTCCCTGGACACAGAAGATGGCTCGTTATGGAGAGCAACAAAGCGACTTCTAAAGCAAGTTCCAGTTTCGACTCCTCTTCGGCGTGAGAACCAAACCTGGGCCAAGTCTGACCAAGAAAAAGCTGATTTATTTGGAGAACATCTCAGCAACGTATTTAAACCTCATGTACAAACAGGAGACATTGTGTTTGACAGGGATGTACAGGAATTCGTAACGTGCCCAACTACGCTATCGTTGCCGCCTAAACCTGTGAGTTTAAAAGAGGTCAAGAATATTATTAAACGTCTTCCATTGCACAAGTCACCCGGTCTGGATTTAATAACTGCAGAGATATTAAAGGAGTTACCAGAAAGAGGGATAATTTTTATACGAAACATATTTAATGCTATTCTCAGAAGTGCGCATTTTCCTTTACAATGGAAATTGTCAACTATCGTTTTATTTCAGAAGCCGGAAAAACCATCTCACTGTGTAAGCTCTTACCGGCCCATTAGCCTTCTTTCAGTCGTGTCTAAACTTTTTGAACGAGTTTTTTGTTAGATCGACTTTTGCCGATAATTGAAGCTACAACTCCAAATTATCAGTTTAGATTCAGAAGGCAGCATTCAACAACTCATCAGCTGCACAGAGTGGTTGATTTAATTTCTGTAGGGTTAGAACAAAAATTATACACATCGGCTGTATTTCTGGATATTAGTTCGGCGTTCGATAATGTTTGGCATCCCGGGCTTTTGTATAAATTAAAATCTATTTTTTCTGATACATATTATGGAATTCTGAGATCATTTTTAGCGGATAGATATTTTGTTGTGCGCCAAGGTTTGGAATATTCTAATATCTGGCATATCGAAGCAGGAGTTCCTCAAGGGTCCATATTATCTCCTGCTTTGTACTCCATATTTACGTCTGACTTCCCGGAAAATGACTTCACGACAGTAGCAGCGTACGCAGATGATACCGTTCTGTTATGCAGCAGTGAATCTCCAGAAGAAACTTCGATGAACATCCAAAATCACTTGTATGAGGTATTTACATGGCTCAAAAACTGGAGAATGAAAGTTAACCCGCTGAAATCTGTGCAAGTGACTTTTACTTTAAGACGAAGAACTTGTCCAACTGTTTACCTGGATAACAATGAGATACCGCAAGAAAATAAAGTTCGATATCTGGGCCTCCATTTAGACCGTAGACTGACTTGGGGATATCATATTAAAACAAAACGTTTGCAACTAAATAACCGTACAAAATTACTTTCAAAATTCATCAACAGAAAATCAACTCTATCATTAAAATTTAAATTATTAACATACAAAGCCTATTTACGACCGATATGGAATTACGGTATTGAAATTTTTGGGACCGCAAAGAAAACTCACATTCAAAAAATTCAAACTCATCAGTCAAAAATACTTCGGATGATAACGAACGCCCCATATTACGTAACAAATTTAACATTGCATTCCGATTTGAAAATCCCTTTTGTAACAGAAACTGCTAAAATAAAATATTCCAAATTTAACAGGAAATTAACAGATCACATCAATCCCCTAATACAGCAAATGTCAAGACGAAACTTACCACATCGACGCCTACGAAGAAAATGGAGTAGAGATCTATTGATCTAATTGTTCTATATTTTTATTAATTTATTTTTTGAAATCCACTATACTTTTGAATTATCCAGTGGGATGTATTCTTTAAAAAAATATTTCTGTTTATTTATCAAGTTATTTGTTTTTTTTCAAAATTTAGTTAAGCTTTTGGATGGTTATACTGTACTGTATAGTTTCTAAATAAAATTAACGATAAAAAAAATGTTTATTTTTATAAAATTGGTAATATCTCCGTTATTATGCATAAAAATGAAAAACTTTACATAATCAAACTTATTTGTCTTTAAACGTTTCGTAATTTCAATTATAGAACATTTTTTGATAGATTGATTTTTAACGGAGATATTTGCAGTTTTTTGTTTACCCCTACCTCTGAACTCTCCCATCCCTTTGTGATATTAAAAAAAATTATAGCCTATTTTCATTTCAATAGTGTCCAAAACCTAAATACCGAAATTCATTGAATTTGGTTCAGCGGTTCTTGCGTGATGCCGTAACATACAAACAGACAAACAGATAAACATACAAAAATTCAACTGAACTTATTTTCGGTGATTACTTAGTAGACTTGGCATAGAAACAAAATTTGGGGCATTTTGAAAAATTGTAGACAAAATCACAATTTTATTTATGGTATAGATTGTATTTAAAAAAATTATCAGGGCATTTTGTTGCCAGATTGTGTGATATTGTTTTTAATGAGAACATGTATTATTGTAACTTTAATGTAATTGATTCAAATATTTGATAAACAATGGTTTATTTATAAGCAGTCGTTAAGTTATGATGTTATATTGAAATGTCAGTTTAATTACCGAAAATTATTATCTATCAGTATTGGTTTATTATACATCAGTCACTGGTAGATTACCTATTACAAATAACGATTGAGTTCAGTTATTACAGAACACACACTCCGTCAATCGGTTACCGTTGTCTACATTTGTGGACCAGTCATTATGGATGTTAACTGAACAACGCGCACTCATGCATACATTGCTTCAATGTAAGCATACGATATTAAATTGAAATATCGATTTAAGTTTGATACTGGTGATTATATTCACAAATTAAATTCGTTTTTAAGAAGGATTACATAAAATGTTTTGTTTATATTTTATATATTATTAGAAATGTTTAAATTTGTTTATTAAATATTAGGCCTATATTTTTCCATTTGGTGTTGTGGTCGATTAAATATGTTTTCCATATATTTAACATAATGTTTTTTATTTATTTCTCGATTTCATCTGTACATACAACTTACAACTAGTAAATATGATGAAAAACATACAACACGAATGTTCTTTAAAAACTTAGGGGAGACCACCATTCATCAATAGTACTTTAAAAGGATTTCTTTAGACCAGATAAAATTTACGTTTGTAATTAATTTCATTTACAATTGATTTCTGCAGTATTATTAATTTCATTTTAAATTATTTATTTAGTTTAGGGTTGACTCTGAAATCAGTCTGCAATCCGTCAGGGTTAAGGAAAACCATACATCTGCTCCATCTTCTAACGAGCCTTCTTGGTGGGTTACCTGTAAGTTCGGTGCATCTACTATTGGTTTCATAATCATAGACACCCGAGTTTGAGCCCTTGCATCTCCAAAACTATGAGTCGGATTTCAACATATTTTACATAAAGATTTAGCTCATTTTATTCTGCGTTGATCTATATAATAAACTTATATTATATTGTTGTTTAAAAATTGCCATATCGAGGTTGGAAGAAAAAAAGACCCGGTTTTTTGCTACCGCAATAAATTTCATGCGTTTAAAGGCGTGTAACTCGATAACTATTTAATCGAAAAAATTGAAATTTTAAGACAACATAGGAAACTGTATTCTTACAGTCTGTACAAAATTTAAAGTTCAAACGTTATTTAAATTTTAATTTATTAACAATATTCTGAACCCTTACAATCTTGGTAACCGCTCGATCGTTCGGCACGGGCAAACTATCGTTTTATTCAGCGTAAAAACTTAGTACAAATATGTTAATACGAGAATTTCGTCTTATTTTGAAAATAGATTGGGTAATGCGGGGGTAGCGCTACTATCCATGTTGTCTGAATCTGTTTGTCTACCTGAATTGACAATGCAATCTGTTAACTAAGGTAGACAGTCCGACAGGATGTCACGTACACAAAGTGGCAACATGGATAGTAGCGCCCGACCCCCGGATTACCCAGTCTATTTTTCAGCTTTTTAAAATTTTACGTCAACATTGGCCAATCAATATTTCATGTTATTAACATATTTGTACTAAGTTTTTTACGCTGAATAAATGATAGTTTGCCCGTGCCGAACGATCGAGCGGTTACCGAGATAGCAAGGGTTCAGAATATTGTTAATAAATCAAAGTTTAAATAACCTGCGAATTTTAAATTATATACTGTAAGAATATAATTGTCTATGTTGTGTTAAAATTTCAAACTTTTTGGTCAAATATTAATCGAGTTACACGTCTTTAAATGCATGAAAAGGTTTTGTTGTGGTAGCAAGAAAAACCGGGTCTTTTTGTCTTCCAACCTCGATATGGCAATTTTTAAACAACATTAAAAATAAAGGTTTATTATAGGTCAACGCAGAATAAAATGAGCTAAATTTTTATGTAAAATGTATTGAAATCCAACTCATAGTTTTGGAGATGCAAGGGTTCAAATTCGGGTGTCTATGATTATGAAACCGGTAGTAGATCAGGATTGTGTGAGTTTTTATCGAATTAAAGTTTATTCTTACAATGACGATATAGCTTTAGAAGTACTTGATTTATGTAAAAAGTATAAATTTTCATGGAAAGTTATAATTTATAACTAAAAGATGGCCTCAGCATTCTAAGTACAAACGAATAACCAAAAATAATGAATTTTAAAAAACTAAATTAACACATTTCAATAACTCCCCGAAGAAATTTAATTTAAAAATTCACTATACTGTGTATATATTACTTCTTGTTTTAAGTTGTTTCATTTTTTTTTTAATTTTATTTGTGAAGGTCGCATCAACTGCTAATACGTAGTTCTAACTTAGGTATAAATAGTTCTATTCATACTTTTATTTGTTCACCTACTATTTATTTTGCACCTATTTATAGTGGTTATTAGCAACCACAATAGGAATTATACAAATAACAATAAAAGCAACAACAATTTCATAAATTAAAACATAAGGAAAAGGAAATTAGAAGGCCTATCAGATTTTGTCTTCAAGAGCAACATAACGTAGAAATTTTAAAATTTTGCCACAACTGTCTTTACACATAACATTGTCGTGAATTATCGCAGAAATACCAGGAAGAGTACGGGGGCTTTGAAGTTCTCGACATTCTGAAACGATATGTGAAACCGCTGCTTTTGCGTCACAGAAAGGGCACACTGTCGGCGTAGATTTTCTGAGCAGGTGCTGGTGTGATATAAATGAGTGCCCAATCCGCAATCGGCAGATGACAACCTGTTCTTCCTGCCATTATGGAATTCGGGTAGAGGAAATTCATTTCATTTTGTTTTGACAATTTTAGCTAATAAAGTAGGTTTTTGTGTATAATTTATATTAAATATGAAACCCGATAATATATAAATAAATTTTATTTATATATTATCGGTGGGTTTTAAAATGTAATAATTTTTTATAGTCTATCAGGGTTCGAAACCGGGACCTTTCGCTTTCCAGTCTAGTGCACTATCACTACTCTAAGGTGGAGGCTTTTTTTAATTATTATACTATTGCCTGTTACTTAAACAGTGTTAAATAACTTAAAATGTTTCTTTTGGGTGTTAATAATTATCAAAGTAATTACAAAAATTAATGAAAAATTTTATTAAAAATACCGGTAAAACTGTTACAGTATATTTTGTTGCTCCTATTGCTGCAACCTTTGGACCGATAAAAATTATACGGTTTGTGTAAGCGTTACATGCACATAACGTAAATATAAATTAAGGAAGAGAGCAGATTAATCTATACTGTCGATGGTTAAGTTGATAACGACGAAGCGGTCACAACGTAATGCCGCTTCATAAACATGTCTGAAACAAACAGCTATAGCAATAGAGAACATTATTAACTCTCATCACGTGTCATTTCACATATGATTTATGGCTCATTTTGGATGATGCTTTGCATGTACTGCAAAGCAGTGTACCCTATATAGTACACAATGTTAAAATACGCCCACAAATTTTCAACAGTAGAATTTTCATAGTGCCATCATTTTCAAACAGTAGTTATTATACTCTACATACATTAATTTAATTTAATTACAGACAGGATGATATAATTAAGAATAATACGGTTTCGTGAAACAAATTTTAAAAAAATCATAAATTTTATACATCAGTATTTTCTTAGCACCATCGAATTTAACTGATCGACCAATGTACATTTTTCAATTTAACAATAATGACTCTTTCTTCGCGTAGTCGAATTTTTATTGAGTTGAAAATATTAGTAGATTTTATTTATTTGGCTTCTTTATCCCTTTAAGAAAATTCAAGAATTTTCAAATTTAAGAAAATAGTTTACTCAGCTGCGATAATCAAAGTTACAATAATCAGGTGATGGATGTTTTCCCTTGTTAAAAATAGGAGAGTATAACATATTTTTATTGGTGATATAAAATTTATGAAAATCGGACAAGTAGGACAATTTTTTTTTATTAAGAAGTGTTTACCATATAGTATTGATAATGGATAGACAAAGTGAGATGAAAATATGAAATATAGAACCACAATATACTAAACAGTAAGTGAATGAATATTGAATGATTTATAGAAAATCAGCAAAGATGGCAGCCATTTTTCTATTGTATGAAGTTAATGTATACAATAAAAAAAAGGTATTTATAAGAATAGATATATATATTTATTAAAAGTTATTACAATATTTATAGCATATTTCAACGTAGCTATTGTTTAGGCTATATCACGCAATTTTTCGAGTTTTTAAGTCAATACATTTATTATTTAAATAAAAATTGTTTTGTACAACATTTTTTTTCTGTATATTAAATACAACAACAAATCTATTTATGAATAAATTTTGTTAACCTGAGATTTAAGAATAAATAAAATATTTCTTTTGTTGTGTAATTTTGTTAGCAACAATAAGAAGGTTCTCTAAGTATTTTGAAGATTAAAATATTGTTTTTGTAATGTAACATGTTTTGCATTCTCAGTTGTAACAAAATATCTCAAAATACAGGGTCGTAAAGTTCTATTATTTGAAAATGATACAAATAATCATAATATACTATTTAAATAACAATAACAACAGGACTGAAATAAGAGGAAAATGAAGTAAAAAATAAACAGTACATGAAAACATAAAAAATTCTTATGGAAATATACAACTCCTTAATCATCATTAGACCTCAAGATTCTTTGGAAGTTACTGAAATTTTCAAATCAGAACATGTACTTATGATAATTGTACTCGTAATTGTCAAAAATATTTATAAATGAACGCAAAAGATTATCTGCTCAGACAAACATAACTTTTAAGTTACAACAATGGAATTTGAATGGTCGGTTGAGGTAAAGCGTTCCCCAAAGGAAAACTGAATGGAAAATTCACATGGATTAACACTTAAGAGTAAAACAACTCCTAAAGTAAGTAATTAAGTAGTTTTGTTCCATACTTAGCTGTACTAACATCCCTCTTAACCACTTTGTAAGTTAGAAGCTTAACCCTATTCAGTTTCGGTGTTCTTGAAAGTTCAGGTTCTTTGAGGCATACTCATTTTAAATAAATGTGTTACAGAAAGAAATTAATTATATAATAAATATTCTAAAAATTTTTTTTGGTAAATGCTTAGGCAACGAGCGTGACGAATACGAAAATTTGTATCTAGGAATTGTGAAATCGTGGTTTTTATTTCATCAACGTATTAAAAGAAACGCGTTAATTTGTTTTACTTAAATTTATAAAAGTTCAACGTAATGAATTAAGTTATTTAAGAATGTTTTTCTGTGTAATTTTTAATTACAGTGTAAGTGGTTAACATACCTAGCCTACTCGTTTTGATTAAATTAAGCTCTATTAAGCAATTTAAAATAAAAAAAATAACTTTCATCATGTTCAAACATTTATTCTATTTAATATTATTTTATTTATTTTTATTCCTTTGTATACTTGAGGAAATTTCAACTTTATTATAACTCAAAATTCGCTTATTATAATATTTTTTTTAAACAAAGTGAATTGTTGCGAGAGGAGAATTTAGCTTCTTATGACTTCTCTCTTTAGCTTCCCGCAAATCAACCCTTCAAGATATTTTTATTGTTGTTGTTTAGATAAAGAGCCGAAAAACTGGTTTGAACCTCTAGAGTTTTTACTAAGTAAAAAAGAGGAGTGAGGTGGGTTACAACAGCCTTCCTCACTGAGTTGAAAGAGTATACTTATCAGCATCCCAGGCCCTCCAAAAAACATCCACTTTCCACCCTGCAAATGACACCTTCACTTCATTCACCACAGGGTCTGGCTGTACAGTGAAATTCATTACTCTCACAGGAAATAACTCTGACTAGTGTCTTTTAAACCTCTACCTCTTCTGTTCTTAAATAGTTGTTATATAATTATAGTTGTTGAAATAGTTGTTAGATGACTATGGGATAAGAAACAGAACAATTTTTTGTAGCCTTGTAACCAACAGATCGAGTGCAATTAATTTAACATTCCACCTGCCCGTTATGGGCATTCAAGACATTTATGTGCGAAATATAATATGACAAGTAAGAAATGCATAGGCCTAATATACACATACGTACCATATAGAATTTACGTTTTTTAGCCTATTTTTCTGTTAATTAGGAATCAATTATAAAAAATGATTGTTTATTTATTAGCTCGGTTATAAAAGAGATTTATTAAGAGGAACGACAGTAACTATCTGATTACTTTCTGTTGGGACATTTAACTTATATCCCTAGGATAATGAATTTCGTGTTGAAATAAGCCGACTCTAGCCGGGGCTGTAAACTTGGATTGCCTGCCAAGCTGTCCTATATTACTAGACTCACATTAAATTCTCTAAGGAATTGTTACCCTAATTGTACTTCGTTATTATAAGGCCAATTTTAATGATTGCAATGTCAAATTAAACGAGTTTTTCAGATTTGCCAAAAGTTATTAATTTCCATGGAAAAAATTAGCTCAAATTAAACAGCTATGCCGGCCTATTCTACCATTGACGACGGAGAACAATGACTGAGCAAGAAGTGATGTTGAAAAGGCACTTCTATTTGCAAATCTCTTGGAGCAGCGTTTTCAACCTCATGATGTACAATGTGACCCGGCACAGGAAGCAGAATTTTTAAGGACAGTAGTAATGGATCCACAGCAACGACAGCACCATTTAGAACGGGTAACGTTTCGTAATGTTAAGCGTGCAATTTCTGAGTTACATCCTCATAAAGCCCTAGGGTACGATCTCATTACAAGGAGGATGTTGCAAGAATTACCGAGAAAAGCGCTAGTTATATTAAAGGTGATCTACTATGATAATTAAGGCTGTATTCCGCTTAGGATATTTTTCTAGCCAGTGGAAAGTAGCAAAGATTTGTCGCCACCGGCTTTTAGTAGCGCAGTCTGTACAATAGTCTGACAATAGCTCATAGGACCCGCCGGCGTAGTTCAAAAGTTAAACAGATGCTTATGGAAGCCTTCGCCACTACCTCAAAGAAGAGCAGCCGCTGGCAAGTGAAAGGGAGGTCGTCTTTACCGCTGCTTAAATGATTAGGAGCAGTCACCGACGCAGCTCACACCTTTCACCGCTGCCTCCGAAGAGGAGCAGTCACCGGTGAAGCGAAGCGGGGTCATCTGTACCGCTGCCTAATCAAATAGGAGCAGTCGCCGACGCAGCAAGCACCTTTTACAGCTGCCTCCGAAGAGGAGCAGTTGCCGATGAAGCGAGGGGCAAAAAAGTACTGTTCGGCTGTGCTGTTAGACGTTGCTCAAGCATTTGACAGATTCTAGCATCCTGGCCTACTTCATAAATTAAAAGCTGTGTTTCCGGAGAACCTGTACAGTGTTCTGTTATCGTATCTTAACAAACGATTATTTCAAAGCCGGGTTGGAAATTAGTTAACGAGTTTGAAAAAGATCAAGGCTAGTGTTCCACAAGGAAGCGTTCTGGGACCATTTTTATATGTTCTGTTTACAGCTGATTTGCTTGTTCTTGAAAATGTAATCATTGCCACCTTTGCTGATGATGATGATGCAATGCTAACGGTGATGTAAAATATTTAGGAATATACTTATATAGAAGTCTGACTTGGCGCAAACACATTCAAATAAAAAGGAAACAGCTGGATTTAACATTTAGGAAGATGTATTGGCTTGTTGGTAGGCGCTCCTAGCTTTCGATTGACAACAAACTACTTTTGTACAAATCCATGCTGAAGCCGGTTTGGACCTTCGGGATTCAGTCATGGGGCATAGTATCGACTTCAAACATCAAAATTCTGCAACGGTTTTAATCAAAAGCTCTGCGGACCATACTAAATGCACCGTAGTATATTACCAACGCCGATATACATCGTGATATGGATGTGCAAACGGTACAAGAAGAAATACGAAGTTTCAGTTGTAAACACATCGAACGTCTAAACAACCACGTAAATCACTTAGCACTGAATTTCTTAGACAACAGCAATGATGTTTATAGACTAAAACTTGCTACAGTACTGGATCTCCCAGTGCAATTCGGATAGTGTGATTTTACATTGTAAAATAATATAATGTTAATATTCTGTAGATGACTGGCGTGTTTGAGTGTGATTGTTGTAAATAACTGAATGAACATTTTGAATTATCTCCAGTATGTACATATACGAGGTGTGGCTATTAAATAACGAGACTGACGTTGTAAAAAAAAAATGTTTTAATTTTATACATAATCACTTACTGTCACCTTCAATATACACTCCTTTTCTATCCCTTCAACGCTTCATGCGAATTTTCCATTGTTGGAAACAGTGCTGGAAGTCATCTTCTGTCAGCTCCTTCAGGACACATTTCTTACTCTTTTACAGCTTCCGCAGACTCAAATCTTGTCCCTTTTAATGCAGATTTCACTTTAAGGAAAACAGGTAGAAGTCACATGGTGCAAGATCTGGCGAATAAGGCGGATGTTCTAACACTGAGATGCTGTACTTGGCTAGGAACCTCTTGACAGATAACGCGGAAGTAGCTGGCGCATTGTCTTGGTGGAGAACCCATGATTTGTCCTTCCACATTTCCTTTCTCTTTGACGTAGTTTAGAAAGTACCTTCACTGGATTCCTGTCAAACAATTAATCAATATTACTACCTTGAGGTACTTTCTAAACTACGTCAAAGAGTAAGGAAAAGACGCCCCGAAATGTGGAAGGACAAATCATGGGTTCTCCACCAAGACAATGCGCCAGCTACTTCCGCATTATCTGTCAAGATCTTTCTTGCCAAGTACAGCATCTCAGTGTTAGAACATCCACCTTATTCACCAAGTCTTGCACCATGTGACTTCTGCCTGTTCCCCAAGGTGAAATCTGCATTGAAAGGGACAAGATTTGAGTCTGTGGAAGCTGTAAAAGAGTTGCCGTTAACAGTCTATTAAGACTGACGACCAAAGTAAAGTAAAGACAAGGTAAAGTTTGAGTTTGAGTGGCTGTTAACGACTAGTTGCCGTTAACTGTACGTACCTATATAACACTATGAAAAAATTAAAATTTTCGTGGCAGAATATTTGTAAAACTTTATTTCAAAAACTTACGAAATTGTTAACAGCGATAATCCTGGTATTTAAAATTCATTATTAATATTTTGGCTAAACGTGAATCTGATGTGTGAATTTATATTTATTCAATTTGACCCTTATGAAGTTACAATTTAGTTTCTCACGTCGTTTCTTAATTATTTGTCAGTAAGCAATCATTCTGTCTAAATGTGCCTTCCTTCTTTCTTCAGAACATATCATGCCAAATTTATTAGATGTTTTTGCTACATGAAATTCATTTATTCCCACTTTTTTACTTCTGTATTTATGTCTATCCTGAGTCCATTTTTCTACATTAAATGTGAAGATTTTTGTTTTCCCAGCAAGATTTTCTTTACTTTATATTTTAAGAGTTCAAGAATCTTTAAGTGAAAATTATGTAAATAATTTTTTAAATTTCTTAATGTACAATATCTTAAATTGAATGTATTTTTATAAAAAACCTGTTGCATAGATTTACAATTTAGCATTTGCCACAAATTACAAAATTTTCTCAATGCTGCGCAATTCATGCCGATCTGTTTGTAACAAAAACCTAGTTAAAATTTTCCAACTTATTTTTTACGATCATTGTCCTCGTAAAACATTAATATTATATCGCAGAAGGAGTTTTGTGTTACGAGCTATTTGAGGGAAAGCAGGTCAGTGAACATATAGGTTTTCTAACTTTAGTGATGTTTACGTTTAATGCAGACGCATTTTATGACACAATTAAGTTTAAGAACATTTTTAAGAAAATAGAACGCATTTTGGTTCACTAAGTCTAGTTAACTTTATTGCAAATTTCTTCAGTTTGCGCAAAGTGTAAAATAAGAAGAAAGAGGTGGATATAGAAGATAGTGCTTACATAATGATGTACTCACAACAAAATTGTATTGTGATAAACAAAAATGATAAAAAGTTCAGAGAGAATGTTGTGGCATTGAGAGGGTGGTGGCAACATTGCATTGCCTTGGGCTGATAACATGGCACTTCCCGCTTTCTGCCGTTGTCTACTTTTGCTTCTCTTGTTGTCTTCTCTTTTTCCCTCAACTCTCTCAATTACTTCCTTTCTTAGTGTCTTTTTCATTCTCTGTCGACGACAAGTAAAAGAAGAAGAAAAGAAACAAGAGGAAGATGAATTATTTTAAATCCAATGTAGGGCGATATAAGATTCTTTACCAAAGTAAAGATGAGCAGTTCCATCTGTTTTCTTATTCTTGTATAATATTCATTTTAAATGTAGAGAATTCTTGGATTCAAATTTTCGTCAGGATTTACATATCTCGTACTTGCAAATGTTGTTGCTGGTATAAAAACTAACTACTTTTTACGATTTTTCTTTAAACTTTTTTTGGAATACACGGACTTACGCGATCCCGTCATGAGAAACAGCCAACATCAGCTAAATAGAAATTTTAAAAAGATTCATATTTTTTTTATACGATCACAAACTCTCTAAATAACTGGCTATTATTAGGATCTTTCGAATCGAGAGCATGATAAATTAATAAGACAAAATAATAAAATATATTATGTTATCCGGTAAAGTAATATGCATTAAATATTACCTGTCAAGTGTAAAGTGTGAGTTTTATGAGTTTAATTTAACATTAAAATCTTTCTTAAGCAAACTAAAATATTAAATTAAAAACAGTTTGGCCACATAGTACATAAAAAAATAAATTTTGAATTTAATTATTTAATGTAAGTTCACTCACACAACGTCGTAGTGTAAAAAATAAATAAACTAAGAAATAAACAAAAATAAAAGAAATTGATAGGAAAAAATAAATATCAAGGATGAAGAACTGAGTTATTAAACAAGGTAAAAAATATTTCTTATCAAGAATTAAAGTAGGAGTATCACATAATAGTTTTCGAAAAAGTGATTATTTTAATACAGTAAAGTGTATTAAAGAAGTGTGTACATCAAAGTAGTAAATCTTAAATTTTGTAAATTTCAAATTGCAACCTATTCAAAAACAAAAAACTTAGTTGTACGAATAACGTAACTTACTAACCTTTTCAAAAAAGTAACTTTTTCAAAATAGTATTGCTGTACACTGAGATGTAAACTATAGTTGAAAACCACTATGATAGACAATAGTCCTACTCAGAAAACTTTACAAGAAATTTATCCAACTGACCTATTTTGAAACCAGATAGCCGCTTTTAATTTTTTATTTCAGCTAGAAAGAAATATTTTTAATTCGGGAAAATGAAATTTCACTTTTCTGTATAACAAGTCGTACTCAAATTTTTATTTCTGCCATGCATGAAGGAACTTTAATTTTAACTTAGTCTATTAAATACAAAATACATTAGTTAACATTATTCACTAATTTCCGCATAGGATGAGCCTGTGCGCGGGAATGAGTTGTACATTATTATTGATAAGTAATTACTAATATTTTTAACCATTTTGATTACGCAGCTTACTGAAACTTAATCTAGTTATAAAATTTACAATTCTAAATAATTAAAATTTACAATATTATAAAATTTACTTTCAACCAAATAAAATTTTAAAAACCAATAATAAATGTTCCTACTTTATTAAAGAAAAATTACTCTATTCTCTGCAAAAATTCTCTTAGCTCATTAAAACACTATGTAAGGTACTAACTATTATACCAGACCGTTAATTAATTATTTTAAAGGGTTTACAGATTAAAGTTTTTGAGAAATAAATATAAATACCAAAGACCTACAATTAAATTAATCGTATTTATCTTACATAATGTAATACAGTACAATCTTTTTGACCGTGGTTTTTCCGTTCGCGGTTTCGGCTTTATGTGGATTACTGCATTTGAAAATTTATTTTACGTAAACACGATTTTTTTACTAAAGGCCGTTTTAATTTTCACCACAACTCAAAAAAATCAAAATCCTATATTCACTGTACTGCATAGTTCTTGATACTTGTACAGAATTACCGAAATGAAAATTGTGTTTAGAAATAGACATGCTTTACACAGTCTTCCGATGTGTTTAACACAGTTCAATGTGTTTAACTAAACTTGCTGCAAACAGGCCTACTAAACGTACATTGACCAAATAAATTAAATCCTACGCTAAATGAGCACGTTCGAAAGTCATTGAACGTTTAGAAAGTAATATTTTCAGGTACTGTACGTTCCTGCACTGTGCAATGGGACTCAAATTATTAAATTAGGCCTACATTTTAAACTTTAGTGCGCATTAAACTGTTCTTATGTAAAAAAGTTTCATTAGTGTTTTGTTAATAAAGGGTGAAGCCTGGGTACTATGTTTTATAAAATCGTATTTCTTTCTTAAGTTTTCTTATTGCAACTAGTAGTTTTTTTAATGTTTGGTTTCCGTCATTACTGTATTTCCATGAAAAGGTAAGTTTTACTTATAGTTAGTTTACTTTTTGTGTTATAATTTTTGTGGTCCTGAAACACGGCGTATTTTCATTACACCTAATATGTCCATCCACCGCAGTTTTTGGGCTTTGCGGTATTCCACGAAATGCATTACCCTCGAGCAGGAAGGATTTAGTGTAATAAAAATTCAAAATAAAAATGGTGTTAATACTCACAACAAGTAGATGCGATAACGTTGAGAACTTGTCCATGAATGTTTTCTTTAAATTCGTATACCTGTAAACATTTGAAGATATTAGTAAATCAGAACGTTGATCTAATATTGAGTCGGATATTCGCGTGATGTGAATATCAGAAAACTATCGTTTTCAATTAGTCTAATGTTAGCTTTCTGATTTGAAATTGGGTGTCGCAGTAAATTTTATTTACAAGAAATTTAATTTACGGTTTATTTGTTTCTTTATTTTTTAAATAACATTAATTTTGCCATTATTTACCGCAGCGACCTACGACTACTATTTGTGAAGCGATATGAACATTTTTCAGACTCGGCCAGAAATCTAGACAGGGTTCTTCAGTTCAGTAGTAAAACTTCTTCCCGACTGAGGAATTACGGGAACGATATTCAAAAATTATTTTAAAGTAAAGAGAGGTTTTATGTTTATTAGTAAATACAATTAAATTTGGTCGCTGAATCTTCTCTTTGTAGTCAAGGAATAAATTCAATAATAAACCTTATTTACATCCGACTGTTTTTCAAATTAATGCTAATTCAGACAATGAAGGGGGATATATGAAAATAAGTAAGGAAGAGTACCAGACTTGACCGGGAATCAAACCTGGGACCCCTGGCGTTAAAGCTGGTCTCACTGACCACTACACCACGGGCCAGCCAATAAACCTTCTCAAGGTTAAGTAAAAGCGTCCCCAATGTTTAACATTTACGAAAATGTTTATTTGCTTTGAAATTTTTAACTGTTAAAACAAATTAGATAGTTTCAAAAAACTATACACACTTTGAGAAAAACGCTGGTCGGGTAATTGCGCAAGAAGACTGTTTTACAGTTTTATCAAATCTTGGTTCTGACAATTTTAATGTATGATTGAAATGTTTCAACCCTGGTTGCTCACCAGATATCAAGAATAGAGGCTGCTGAGAAGAGATTGTTAAGACTTTTAGCAGGGTATCGATTGCTGAACTATCAAAGAAATGAAGATATGATGTTTAAACTCAATGTGTCAAGGGTGATATAAACTATTCAAAAATTCAGGCAAAAAAAGTTTAGTCATTTATTGCAACACCAGACACATACCATTGCCACTGAAAATGGTATGTATGTACCAATATTATGTTTTTTTAAATTAATTTTTTACAGGTCCATTATCTTTCAACCAGATTTAGTTATACCTATAAATTAAATTAAATTTGTAAATAAATTCTTAAGGTTACAGTCAGTTTTATCAATACTTTTATTATTTTCAGATTGAAGACAATTGATTCTTTCTTTAATTTTACAGTGCGTAAGGTGAGACAGAGCAGCTATCAGGTAGTGCGATGTAACGTTATAATTGTTACCGCTTTCCAATGTGACTGCTTACCATTCTTCCTTATTCTGTTAAATTTATTAAAATGAAAAAAGGTTTATGTTCAATAAGTGTGCTTTGTATTTCAAATGGTTAACTGCTTTATATTATTGATTCGTTTGCAAAATGAATTGATTTAATCAGATACAAATGTAGTAGAATGAACAGGACAGTGAACGATTTCAAACGTTTGATGACATTAACCCATTCATGAATAGACAAAACAAATATTAACATCAGGTAAGCGATTACTGTTTGGGTACAAGATGCTTAAAGACGAGAAAGAATTGCATTGTGCATAGATGCCAGTGGCTATGGTATCTCTGTACCAATATTATGTTTTTTTAAATTAATTTTTTTCAGGTCATTATCTTTCAACCAGATTTAGTTATACCTATAAATTAAATTAAATTTTTAAACAAATTCTTAAGGTTACAGTCAAGTGGATTTACTTTTTTTGAAATTAATTCAGTAAAACTCAAAACTTTTCAATTAAAATAGACTGATTAAAATAATATTTTTAATAAGTTTTAAATTTATATTGTAAATAAGAACATCTGCTAAGCCATTGTTCGGGATCTATTGTATACATAAAAGAAGTAGAGAGTTATTAATTTCTGAGAAACTCTTTTAAAACGTTCGAATCATGAAAATGTATTACCTAAACGTGGAAAAGAGCACTTAATTCACTGACTGAAAACTCAATCTAAAGGGATTAGTGCGCTCGTAGTTTAGTAAATATTCGATAAAATGCATGTAGTGAGCCTTTTTATTATTACTATAGCCTAATTTTTAAATTCCTGTCCATTCGTATATCTCTTGTAGCCTGACTCTTCCTCTACTGTTCATAAGCATAGAAACAAAAGAGATTAAAGGGGAAGAACGAGAGAGTGAGTGAGAGCGAGTTGGAGAAACAAGTAAAAAAAAAAGAGAGGAATGGATGTAGTTATTAATTAAATACATCCATCTAAATGTTTACATCCTGATTTCTAAAGAATTAAGTATTAATTTTGTTTTATTTGGCGAAAAATATAACTTCATTTTTTCCTTACAACAAAAATGTTTTTCATCAAAATTTAAAAGTTACGTAATGCCGTATGTCCTATGTTACTTAGCAAGTTT
Organism: Catonia carolina; assembly: GCA_035578175.1. NCBI lineage: Eukaryota > Metazoa > Arthropoda > Insecta > Hemiptera > Achilidae > Catonia > Catonia carolina. The sequence continues at coordinate 143,581,844 of JAQMRL010000001.1, read as the reverse complement.
CCAACAGTAAAAGAGTTTTTGAAATCAGATGGGTAGTGTAAGAAACTATCGTTTTCCACCACAAGGTTATGCCAAATTTGAAGAGTAACTTTATTCCACAAGAGTTTGAATTCCAAATTTGTTGAGTATAAATTTTATTCCCTGTTAGGCATCGTCAACTTTACAGTGATTAAATAAACTCAAGTTGTTGAATAAATTTTATTTAATAATTTTGAATATTTTCGTAACAATTGATTAGTGTATATTTCATTTTACATGTTTAAAATTTTGTCACTTTTATATTTTATCTGATACTTTACAAAACGTGTATGATATGTTTTAAGTTTCACTGTCCTTTTATATCGTCATTTTTAAACTATATGTCCCGTCTATATTGTGTATTTTAATTTAAACTTTTATTTATTCTGTGGCCCGTCCATCTTCTTTGATGTTCGGAACCACACTATTCTTTCTTCACAAAATTTACAGTTATTCTTTTTTATAGTTTCCTAGCAACCATATAAATAACTCTTTTCAATATTTTTTTGGTAGTATAAATTAAATAATTTTTAAAAGTGTTTATTTTCCAATCAGCTGGAGTTTGTTTATACTCTCAACTAGAGCAAACATAAACAGATTTAACTGTGACTGGTTTGAATCGTTACAGTAGTTTTGAAATTAATTCGTACAAATAAAAAAACAACCAACAGTCCTATCTTCTTTATAATGTAAGTATAGAAAACTAGAAAGTTTCACTGTGAATTTAAACTAAAGAGAAACTCATGATGTAAATAGTGAGTCACGTGAATGCCTTTTGCGCATGAATTGGTTGTAAGGAAGGGAAAAGAAATCTGTCAGTGCTGCCAACATCAACAGTGAGACAATATATTTTACTACCGTGCAATTGCACCGTTAATAACCACATGGGCCTTTCAAATTATTATACTTCGTTGTGACTGAAACTTTTTTCACTTAAACCCCATTTCCTTTAAAATTTTTCTTAGCGTACAAAATTTCCAACTAAAATTTAGCCTTTATTTCACCGGTAATAAAGTTTCACATGTCGGCATCACTTATTGATACAACCAAATGTTGTGCTTTTTTACCAGGTGTCAAAACAACTGTAAATGAAGGAGTATCTTCTTTACTCTCTTTGACTTCCTTTTTTATATTTTGAATTGTGGAAAGAGACACATCAGAGTAGTTAGTCGCTCGCTTACGGTTTTTGTTAAGAGTCACGGAAAGGTAGGACTAATTTTGTTTAGTTTCAATTTCACAACATTTTATTACATTGCATATTAGATTTCGTTCAGCACTGTGAACAGTTCGACCGCGTTTTTGAGAAACCGACAATCCGTTTACGGTAACAAAAAGTTATATTCGTACAGTTATCCTGCAAAAGGTTCCGCGATATACTGTCTGTCCTCTAAGCATTGTTTACGTTGTTGTAGTGGCGAACTGTTACCAAAGCAGTCGCACATGCGTATTGATGCTTCCCCCCTTAACCCTCTGATAAAACCAAAGGCAAACTCGTGACTCGAGAACTATATCAAAATATAGAGGCATGTGAAATTGATAATTTTTATAATAAATATCAAATTTACTAAATACAGGTAAGTGAATTTTATTATCTTTGTTAAAATAGGTTTGGGTTTACAATAAATAAATTACGGTGCGTAAGAATATAAAAGTATAAAAGTGCGTAAGGATTTTTTTACTTTTAAGATAAGAAACAAGAGATCTTTAATTTCAGAATACGTTTCTAAAGGTATTTAAGAAGAAAAAATTAAAAATGAATATATCTGGCAAATATAAAAAATTTTCACAGGAAATCTTTGTTATCTACCTGAAGAATATTTAAAATGGGGAATCCGATGACGAACACTAAAATTTTGCGGTCATAACCGTGTGCATTTGCTCTTGTGGTGTGAGAGAAAAATGTTAAAAATGAGATAAAATTCTTTGATAACGTAGAACGCAGTTACCTAAGCTAAAAATTAGGTGGATTCCATGCTATTAGAAAAACAATGTTTTATCACCTTCGTTGAAAAATATCTTTTGGATTTACAATTATTTACTTGATTTATCTAATGTAGTGGTATACGTCATTTAAAATGTTTTTATAAGCCATAACTTCATATATTGATCATTAAATTAAAAAAAATAACTAATTGAATTAAGTTGGAGCTCGTCCTATTGTATTTTATTTATGAGAGATTTATATTTTCTTTCTGATTGTATTCATTCTTAATGTACTTTTATGACAATGGTAACTTTGTTAGTTCCAATCATTGTATTTCATTATTGTTCTTTAACTTATCATTTTAAAACTGAACTTATTTACTATAACTTCAAGTAAAACGCCTACTGGTGTCTAACATTTAGTTAAAAATACAACCATTTTACTCATTATGTCAAAACTTTTTTTCGTTTCATTTTTCTAACCTATTTAAGAAAGTTTCATTTTATATTTCAAATAGGTAACTAAAATTTTGTTTTGCGACTGTAATACTCAAGATAAGAAAATACTTTTTATTATAGAAAATACTATTGACAAAGATATCGATACGAATAATTTTGGCTAAATCACATTTTATGATGTGTATTTATGAGTTTGGCTGAAAGAATATATAGAATATACATGAGTAACAGTATGTGAGGAAGTGGTATTTTAGAAAGTAGATAACGTGGTTTATCTACTAGATAGCTGGAAGCAAGCGCAAGCTAAGAGTAGCATAGCTGGCTGGTAATATTTACAATATTTGGTGTATATGATGACGGTGATGGTAAAGGGGGTTGTTATATTGGATAGAAAGAGAAAGGTGATGCTATTGAAAGAGGAGAGGAGATTGTAATAGAGCTTCTATTAGAGAAGAGCGAGGAGGTATTCTCCTCTTCACCTACCTAGCTATCCTTCACCAAAGCGATTATTGAAGACCAAACAGGCAGGTTACAGGATTCGTGGTTGAATTCAACCTCAAAGAGATCCTCCCATCCCCATAATTCCCCACCCATTACGATCCTCTCTGCTCTTCATCTATTTTCCCCAACTCAATACACATCTCTTATATTCACCCTTGTTATTTCTATCTATCACTCGATTCTCGATTTCTTTTTCCCTTTTTTAATTATTAAAATTCACTTTGATTTCGAATGTTATTTCATTTCATTTACACCCCTGAAGTTTACTTTAGTCATTATTCGTTTATTTAATATTTTCTTTAATATCTACAAAACTATTTCCACGGTTATCTACTTCAGAGGCATGGATAAAATGATATTTCATTATGTTTTACTTTCATCATTAGTTTCAACAAGAGAGAGTGTAAAGCCTTGGATTAAAATTACCTTTTAGGTTTTGTTTTACTACTTAGTGCAGAGTAAAGAGAACAGCAAAAGGGGATAATAAGTACAGCATGCAGGGAAGGGCTGTGACACAAATTCTGAATTCCGTTTTGTTGTTAAAAACAACCAGATCAGAACAAAAGAGTCATACACGCGAACCCTCTCGTGCGAAACTTGTACACTAGGAGATACTGGGTACTCAACATAGACATTTAAAATGCCTCTGTCCAGGAAATATTTTTGGAAGGTCCAATTATAAAACTATCGTGTTAACAGCAAGCTCCAAAGAGTAAATCAAGTCTTGATATTTAGTGTAAAATCTAGTAGTTTTGATAATATTTTGTGTTAACATAGGTATTCTAAATTTTCAAATAAAATGTCACAAAAGAGTCAACTGAAGATTTACAACGAATCACTTTACATATCTGCTTAAGTAGATACGTAATTTAGTCGTAGTAGTAGGCTACCTAGTAAGTCAGTATGTAATAAGTCGTCGTAGTTCAGTTTGACGTCTTATTAGCTTCAATGCTTTATTAGCACAATTACTGCCCATAAGAGACAGGTGTAGTGTCAAATTATTTACACTCAATCTGTTAGTTGCAGGGCTAAAATAAATAGTTCTGTTTCTTATCACATGGCTAGCCAATTAAATAACTGAATCATTTAAGAACAGAAGAGTTAAAGGTGTAAAAGACACTAATCAGAGTTATCTCTTCTGAAAGTAATGAATTTCATTATATTTCTGTGGTGAATGAAGTGAAGGTGTCACTTGCAGAAAGGAAAATAAGTGCTGTTCATAGGGCGCGGCATACTGATAAGCGTATTTTCCTTTCAGTGAGAAAGGCAATTGTAAACCACCTTACTCCTCATTTTGCTTAGTAAAACCTCTACAGGTTCAAACCAGCCTTTCGGCTGATGACCAAAACAACAACGCTCTATTAGCTTGAAGTTCTAGTAGCTTCAGTCTTTCTTTTAAAATATTAATTCAACCGAGAGTGCCGTCTTACGATGAGATTGAAGAGCACCTTGTTATAACTAGGTGTCTCATGATTGTCAAAGCAATGCTTGATTATTAAATTTACCAAATAAATGTAGTAGTCACACGAAATCAGTCACTCAACTCCAAATCGATTACCTTTCCATCTAGAGATCTTACAGAAAGACATGTAATGAAGCTTGGATCAAAATATTAACACTTACAAGAAACTCGCTTAGAAGCAGACTTTTCACCATATTCCCGGATACACAGTGCCTCGCTACTTTATGTAATACTCCATTTTTGATTACATCATTGTAATACCATACAAGTGCCAAGATGTAGCGGTTAATTTCCTCGAATTTGCTTATAAACCAACATTTCTAATACCGCTCAAGAACAACACACAATTTATTGAACAAATACCAAAAGTTAATGCATAATTTATTAGCTTCTTTATTATTCTTTGTAGACCAAGAAGGAATTAATCGGTTAGCAAATATATTGTGACAATATATAAAAGGAATGTACGTTTGAGAATTTTTGAGGAGGACCGAGAGATTGGAAATGTTGACGTGAATAATAAGAGTAATAAATAGTGTTTTCTGAGAAATAGTTAAGAACAACAGTAAGTGGTCTTTTATAGTGATGGTAGGCCTGGCTTTTGTTGTCACTCGGTATTGTGAGAGCCAGGTACCTATTTAGATAATTGGTTTTTTATAACACCTTCAATTCATCACATCCTAATTTTTTAGGGATGTTAACGATTATGCAAAAACCATAAGAGGAATTTTTTATTTTATTATTATATCGAAAATATCTGTCTATTCTCGAACTCTCCATTAGTTCACCTATAAAAGCGCCGGATTGTTTATGGTCCGAGGTTAGTTACGTTTTGTCTGTGATTGAGTGAGCGTATTCCATAGCGCATACCAGTACGTTAGAAGAGGTCAACGTTACTGCGAATAACTGTCTACTGTTTAAATTTTATTTATACTGTATATTTTTTATTATAAGTAGTAAATAAGTAAATTGTTTAAAGTATTCATTGAATTAGTTAATAATAATTAGTTTAATACTTATTAAGTAATTTAATTGTAATTAACTTGTAGATTTTAGTAGCTTATTTAATTGTAAATTTTAGTTGTAATAAATACCTGTAATTTTAAACCTTAGTGTATTAATTATTTAATTTACCCAGATCCCGAAACGGATCTTAGAGATAAGTGTCACAATATAAAAAAATCACAATTTTCTACTACACAAAATTATTTGAATTAAAATATTTAATTTATTTTTTATTCATTAAAAGTTTATAAATATAATACAGATTAATTATAATTTTACAATAAAAAATAACAATGCAATAATTAGCCTACTACAAAATACCAATTGTGGTATGTAATAGGAACGTATGAACGAACAGACTGTTGAACAGTGCCTTGAACCTTGCAGAATGTAGGTCTATATTTTTAAATATACGGACGAGCGCCCACAAGCATTCACGCAGACTATTGTAATAATATTCTGAAATAAGGACAAACAGTTGGTATCTATGTAGGTTGGAGGGAAGAGTAGCTGGGAGAGGTGACATTGGTAATGTAGTAGAAGTTGAAGTTCTGTACGGCGTTCATATCGCCACCCCACACCATGTGGTTTGGAAATCAATATCTGAGCGCTAGTGGTGAGATGGAATCTACTCTTGTATATAGCTTTTCGAGCAAAAAATAAGCAATTTCCTAAAAAAAGTAGAAAACTTAACGTTACAGCGTGTATCACATGAGTAATTTAATATATCTAAAGTTTGTTTTTTCAATTTTCTTCATTGAATATCGCACGTTTGTAGACGCACATATTCTATCTTTTCAAGTAAACATACGCGCAGACACTAATCTGTTACGTTTAGACATCAAGATTAAAAAACTACTAGTACAAATTCGTAAACAGTGACATAAATAAGAATAATCTAACGATTTATTGAATATTGAAATTGTCTTTTGTCTTATGTATAAAGTTCAACAAGAAACTTTTATCCAGATGTACGACATTAGTATTTTTTGTATCCTTTTTGCGTAAATCCTTGCACTGTGATTGTTCTAATTACGCATATGCATTATATAGCTTCAATTGCAAATCAAATTTGGAAAGACGTCTTAGGTTGAGAAATTTTTTGAATTATGAAATACAAAAGATCTCTTATAATGTGTTTTTGATGCTGCAAAATGCAGGTTTATACAAGAACCGTCATTTTAATATATATAAAGAATTTAGTGATTTGAAGTTTTGTAATACTGAATTTGCTTTTTCGGAATAATGCAATATTATTGAAAATGGTTTTAGTCAAGGCTGGGATCGTGTTTGATTTTTATAAGCCTATAATTCTTCATTTAAACTGTATTGGAATAAACATTTGTAGAACACGAACTTAAATGTAATCTAAAGCGAGATCACAAGCAACACATGTAATGAATTGTACTGAATTTTAAAACAATTGTATAATTAATTCTTATCTCCGATTAAACATTAATCAAATTGAATTGTGCACATGCAGATATGTAATTACTAAATTTTAAATTCTGATCGGTTAAATCCACCAGTTGACAGGACCAAAAAAAATTTTATCGGCAAAACTCTGAAATGATCGCAGAGATAAACAGCAGTTTTTTTTTAAATTTAATGTAGCCGCTATTAAAACATATTATCATGGTTGACAGCAGACTAAATCATCTGCTTCGATTGTATGCTATAATTATTCAATAAATCGTTGTAAAGTAGATTTTTTTTTAGTTTCTGAGTACAAATTTTAACAGATCTTTCAGTTTCTCAAAAAGTTATTATAGGAAAAATATTGTTTTTTAACTTCAAGTATGAATATTTGACTACTAATCAAAATGTTTCTTTTTGCATGTTATTATTTAGATTTCCTAGCTATTTTCTTTTTGTTGTACTATAAGATCGTAGCATATGTGTGCACTGAATACGGTAATTATTAATATTACCTTCGCTAAAACAAACAATGTCTGTGGTAAATTAAATTAAACTAATTGGAAATGGGATACGGTAGGTCATAACGGGTAATTAAATTATATAATAGAGAACAGGTGGTGTTAATTATGGCTAGGTAGTAATGTCTGGTCTACTGGTACATGCCTAGTTCACAAACTTCATGCTCAAACTCACTACTGTGAGACTTCTTGCCGATATTTTGACAGAGTTCTATCGGCGGTTTTTGGAATGATTAAATTATTTTTTCTCTTTTAGTAATTCTGAAAACATCAAGTTATTTTTCATACATTTTACATTCAAGTGTTTCCAATTACAAGCGTTCTTATTTTAACGGTCACTTAAACAAACTTACAACTACTTTGGTCATGTCATTCTCGTACATTGCTGAAAGACTTAACGATTTTTACTTTGAAAACTTTTTATGTATATTATTTCTTGTTGAACACTTCTATTTCCTCCTTAGTGGTATTCTTAGGCTATTTAAAAAAATAATCATATTTTCATGCTGTAAAGCATAGTAGGCCTACATTATAGAGAAAATAAATAAAAAAAAACATTTTCAGTAATAAACTAATTACTGCATTTTTAAAATGGAAGTTTAGCCGAACCCAATCGCTATTATTGTAACAAAATATAATTATAGTTTTGTAATTATAATAAAACATATAACTAAACGTCTGTACAGGATGAATAATGAATACAGAGATGGATACAGATTAGCTATAGGCCAACAAAAGTTTCAACTACTTCCTCATACATGATTTTTCTTTAAACAAAATTTTAAAGTAAATTTATGGTAGTCATACCCTTGCCATACTAAAATCTCATGAACTAAATTAAGAATTAAGTCTAAATCCTTGCGTATTTTTTATTCGGTTGAGAATCTGTTTATGTATGTGTAAGTTAATATTCTTAACAATTGATAAACTTTTGCCATGTTTTAAAAATTTGTTGTACTTGTTCAAGCTAGCAGTCATCACTGGTGAACTAAAATAATTGCCCAGTCCCAAGAAGACCCTTAGCAGGAGGCGTTTTAAAAGTATTTTCCAAGTACCTATCCGCCTAGGTATTACCCTAGTCAAATTTTTGTACGAAAGGGTCTTGTATATATCAAATTTGCTGTGCATCAACTTATATAGTTCTGTGCCCTAGAGGTAAAGAAAGTTAACTCCAATTTTAGTAAAATTAAGTTTGAAAATCAGCAAGAAAGCTCTAATAAAAGTTGCAGTAACCACATTAACTCCACTTTTGTATAATGATGCAGAAGATTTTAAAAATTACTTTATTTTTAATTCTAATTGAATGTGTACTCGTAATTGACAATAAGTTACTTTATTTGAAATTATTTTATTTTTATTGTGTTACTGATAGGTCTCAGAATTTGCTTGAAATCTGTATTTTTTTCAAACATTGTTGCGAATAAAATGATGTTTCTTTATCAGAATAAAGTTAGCACGATATGTTTTGTCTAAGTTTTGTTTTCGTTTGATTGACTTAAGTTCTGTGGGTGGTCAGAGAGGTGCAGAGTTAAAAAAGTTGTTTAGTCATTTAAATATCTGTATCAAAAGCTATATTTGGTAAAAATTAAAAAAAATTTAACACCTCCAGAAAGTTTTTAAAAAAGAAACAATTTCACGTTTTTGGCTCTTCTGAAACATTACAAAAATGGAGTTAACTTCCTTTACTTCTTAGATAAAGAGTTGTTTTGCAAAATCAGTTAAGTATGACATTTGTAAGACTCTGTTGCGTTTGTAACATAAAAGGAGTACTGCATTATCGTACATAAAGTTTTATATTGTATCGCTTGAGTGTATTTCGTGTGTGCATGTTTAATAGATACCCCAAAACCTAATCTAAATCAACTTAATCAATTCTAAATCATCACGGTGACACTAACTTTGTCTACCGCAGCTCAAAAACGTTCCACCGAGGTAGTTTTGTAAGCTTAGAGTAGCGAGTCAAGATATCCTTTTTCGACCAGGTCCGAATACTCGCAACTGTACTCTGAATAGAAATTTGAAGGAGTCTGTACTTATTTCGTGTTTGATGACGTGTCCGACGTACTCTAGCACCAAAATGCAAACTTGAGCTATTTTGAATAATAGAAAATAAAACTTAAAAATGGTAACAAGTTGAGAGATTGGGACAAATAGATTTTAAGGAGGATTTTTGGACCGATAAAGAAAGGATATTCCGTAATTTCGTCAGTAAGATTCATGATCAAAATCTTACTGACGAAATTACGGAATATCTAGAGGCGCCCTTCCAGATGTCTCCACCCATCAAACCATTCAGCCCTGCAGAAATTGGGAGGACTATCAAAAATAATCTTAACCGGAAGAAAGCACCAGGATACGACTTAATAACAGGCGAAATCTTTAAACAACTGCCTAAAAAAGCGCTCTTGTTACTTACAGCGATTTTTAATGCTATTTTACGTATCGGATGCTTTCCTGCTCAATGGAAATATGCCCAGGTGATTATGATCCTTAAACCAGGCAAGGATCCTTTACGACCGAGCTCCTATAGACCAATCAGCCTGCTTCCAATTACCTCTAAAGTATTTGAGAAAACGTTGTTAAATCGTTTAAAGCCTTTTATAGAAGAGTATAAACTGATTCCAGATCATCAATTTGGGTTTCGTGAACGACACTCGGCTGTAGAACAAGTCCACAGACTAGTCAAACTTATTCAGAAGAGCTTAGAATTGAAGAAGTTTACTTCAGCTGTGTTCTTGGATATTCAGCAGGCGTTCGATAAAGTTTGGCATCTAGGTCTGTTATCCAAAATTAAAATGAAATTAGAATATCCATACTTCCTGATTTTTAAAAACTATCTTTTAAATCGTTTCTTTCAAGTTAAATATGATAATATCTTTTCCAAATTCTACTTATTAAATTCCGGCGTTCCTCAAGGCAGCATTTTGAGCCCATTCTTATATACGCTTTATACAGCCGACCTTCCAGAACATGAATCTGTAATGACGGCAACGTTCGCAGATGACACAGCGATTTTAGCGACGGACGCTTCTCCGACATGTGCCTCGGAGAAGTTACAAACCCATCTTGACAACATTCACGAATGGTGTAAGAAATGGAGAGTGAAGATTAATGAGGATAAGTCAACGCACGTAACATTTACATTAAAGAAACCAACATGTCCAGTGGTCAGCTTGAACGGTACAGTAATCCCACAGAAGGATGAAGTTAAATATCTGGGTTTACATCTAGATCGAAGACTCACGTGGAGAAGTCATATATGGGCGAAACGAAAGCAACTTGGGCTGAAGTTGCGTCAATTATTCTGGCTCTTAGGCAGTAGGTCTCAACTCTCCCTTGAAAATAAAGTACTCGTATACAAAGTAATAATCAAACCAATTTGGACGTATGGGTTAGAGCTATGGGGTACAGCTAGTTCATCAAATATAGAAATACTGCAGCGCTTTCAATCAAAATGCCTGAGACTGATCACTACAGCCCCATGGTACGTAACAAATGAAATACTACACAATGACCTAAACCTGCCCTTCATAAAAGAAGAAATTAAACAACATAGCGAAAAACATTTACAAAAACTAGAAGACCATCAGAATCCATTAGCGATTAGCCTCCTTGACAACAGCGAAGATACTTACAGACTGAAACGCTTTAAACCATTGGACTTACCTCTACGATTTTGTTAGTCATTTAAATTTTTTTCATCTTTTCTACTTCAACTCCTAATCATCAGCATCTCATAATTGGCGTCGTTTTTCATCTCTACCATCGTCATTGTCATCTCCAACTTCAACACTTTGTGTTTCGGGATGTTGATTCACGGTTCATCAAGTTTTATTTTGTATAGATATATTTTTTGTTTCTCCACAGTTTGGTCTCTTACAAACACACTACTGAGTGTCGTTTGTGTTTTAATTTTAAGGACATTACTCAGATTTTCTCATATTTGCTTAAAGTTATTGTATTTATTAACTGATTGCAAAAGAAAAACTATACTATTAAAAAAAAAGAAAGGAGAATACGAGAAAATAAGAAAGTGAATATATATATACTTAGCAAAGGAAACAACAAAAACTGATTTATGAAAGCCCAAAGATTGAGATAATAGGGACACATTGAGAGAAAGTGGTCAGCAAGGAAAGATTGCATAGGAAAAGAATGAAAGGTGGTCGGTCCTAGAGAAAGGTGGATGTATGATCTTCACAAAAGATTTCATTTTGTTGGGTTTGAGATATTGGAGGCGATGGCAAATACAGAGAGGATTTGAAGAGGATTGTGGAGAAAGTCGAGGCAGAACAAAGCTGCAGAGCTACAAGTTTATGATAATGAGAAAATAAAATTTTGTTTTATTGAAATACTTTTCATTAACTAACTCTGCCCAAATATGAGCAAAATATACTAAAAAATATGGTGAAATTGTTTTACTTATCTAAAGAAAGGTTTTGCACCACTTGTGCTTATGTATTGTGTAAATCTGCAAAGAAAAATTGCTACAATCGAGAGGAAAGTGTATTCAAATTTAGCTTTACTTCAATATACTTATATGTTTGTAGTACATGTTTATTATAGTTGTTTTTTCTTACAAATGAACGAATTCAATATCATAGTAATATTAATACATTATACCGATTTATTTCTGAATTGATTTTACTTTATGTAGATTGTTGTATATCATGTATATACATTCAGAAATGATGGAATAGCCAATATTTTAAGAATGTATCTTACATGTATCTTGATAGTTGTATCGTCTGTACTGCAACCAAAGTTTTCAGAAGCGAATTTCTTCCTTAATGCATAGCCAGTTGTTGTACGGAATCTGCTATTGTTATGAAGACAAGCTGTATTGAACATAATATTTCAAACTGAGAATGTTGTATGTGTGCGCGCACCTTTTTACAATAGATACAAAACACTTTCCGAGTTGGCAAAAATTCAGAAGCACCATTAAATTTCTCTTTATGGAAAGAAATCTATTCAGGATATTGTTGAAAACGTTGTCGTAAATCAAAGTACTACTGTATAATAATATAGGGAATATTCTTATGTACGAGATATCACTAAGTTGTATGTTTTGTAAGCCTATATTATGTTGTAATGAAATAAGAAAATAACGCAATATTCTCGTATGTATAACCCTATTACCAGATAAGATCTGTAAGTAGTATATACTGTATAATGTTATTACTTCACTTGCGTTTTTATTGTGTTTTATAAATCATATTAATATTGTGATTTTATTCGTTTACTTCCATTTTTCTTACGGCCAACATTAGACATAAATATTGGTAATTATTTAAATGTCTGGCGTCACGTACAATGTATTTTATACCAAACGATACTTATTTTCTATATGTAAATTTGGAATTATTTATGATTTTTGACTTCCTGGAATGATTTCAAAATGGCCGGAAAAGTAATATCAATCTAAAATAATTTTTTCAAGAATTATTTTTTGATTTCCTTAAAGCTAATACTATAAAACTGCAGTATATATTACCTTATTAACTAATAAAATAACATTAAATAGCAAAATTGAACTTACTTGTGAAATAAAATAAATAAAAAATTGCACATTTATCTATTCGTATGAAATATTATTTACTAGTTCATTTAACTAGGGATTATTGCCATAATACCTAACTACATAAACACTTGCTTGTTTGAAGGAAATAAGATGGGAATAATTATGTGTATGTTTTGCTCAGTTGTTATCTTGAGCACATTCCTGATTTCTATCTGTTTTGAGCAAGTTCAAAATTAAAACAATTTTCTACATATAAAAACAAATATTTAATTCTAATAATAAATGATACAGAAATAGGAAATTTTTAATATTACTCAGTTTTATTATTTTGAGAATCAGACAACTGATTTGAGGCTGAATTTGATTATAATATTTGAGTCAGATACTCTAAACTCGGGCATCTCCAAAAACTTTAAAGAAGTTTTTTATTATAATCAAAGTTTATAGAATTTCCGGTCAGGTCATTTTTCCTCTTTGTATTACCTCATATTCTACCTACGAGCAGCCGAGGCTAAAGTAGATATTATCACCTAATAAAAAATATATAGATGTATCCCATATATTCGTTTTTTTAACTCATTTATTTAGTGTATCTACATACTTATTCATAGGAAATGCAAATACTGATTTTCATTTAGATTGCAGAAAGATATTCTTTCCAATAACATTTCCCTCTAGAACTCAGAGTACGTATTTACTACCATAAATGGTTCAATAGCGATTATCTTATGGTCTGGGAATTGTTTTACAAAAAGGAACAAATATTTTTATTGCTTAATACAGTTGATTTAAAATAGGATGAGAGTAAACCTACAATGTAATGTATTTTTCTGCAGTATTTCACCGACAGGGAAATATTCTTCTTTTATAATGAAACGCCTGATTTACTGTAAATATTATGTACTGCTGTTGCTAAACAATAAGTTTGAGTTATGATTACAAATTGTAGAAAAGATAAATTCTGTATTAAATAAGGGAAATTTTAAAATTATAACGAAAAATAAATTAGCTTCTGAATTGTTTTTACACTCATGTTATTTTAATCTAAAAGGTAATAAAAAACGGTACTAAGAATAGTACTAAGGCGTATTTGTTGTAAAAACTTAAAAAACTCACTTTAACTTGAAGAGAAAATTAACACAACATTATTTTTATGAACAAAAAAGACCAATATTATCAGAAATATTAGTGTACAATATACGTTTATTATAATCATCATGAAATTGATTGTGTGATTATATCACATAATAAAAATAAAATAAATACAATTTTTATTTCAGCTCCAATTCCGAATTTTTTACGTTTATAAAAATGTAACTCAAGAAATTAGTCAACAGTTATTAGTTAATTAGTCAACATTAACAGTTATTTACAAACATAAAAATGAAATTCAATGATGGAAAAAATAAAATAAAATAAAATTTAACTTCTTTTTGCCAGAAAAGATTTTAGAAGTTAAAAAAATATCTCACATCAATAAATGGACTCATTTGCAATAATTTGCGTGATTTGATGTAAAGCTACTTTATTTATTTTTATTGGATTGTTCAGTAGAACAATTTTCTGGTGAATTATATTAATTGTTGCACAAAAAAATTTTTGGAACAATTCTTTTTGTGAATAGAAGAACTTTTTGGTGAATTATACTTGTTGCACTGTTATAATAATTTATAACGTTATAATACTACGATTCTTTATAATAAATTTCGCATGGATTGATAAAACAACGCTTGATTCAAGGATTCAATTCAGTTAGTACTAAAGACTTATTTTTTTACTGAACTAAAAGGTTAAAAATCTGAAAAAGTACAACATAAGAAATTTTAAATAATAATTCTTGATCGATGTTGTACATAAAAGGTAGGATAACTAACATTAAATCTATTAAAGTTTTAATTGAATTCATTGTTATGAACATTGTTCAAAAAGTTTACAATCGCTTGACAGATGAATTAAAGTAACATCAGTGAACAAAGTAATATCACTGATACATCTGAATACTGGTGATTTTGAAAGTAACTTCATCAAACGTAGAATTTGAATTATTGTATTTAAAGCTTTCTGGTAAAGTTAAATTTGTTACAAGCGAGAATGTCATTTAACAATACCGGTCAGGATTATAGTTGCTGAAAAGAGATACTTGCTACTACAAAATAAATTCCTTCTGCTTAGTTGTTGCAATATGTCATTAAAACCATATAGTTTTACTATTGGGACTTCTAATTATTAAAGTATTTTATGTCGGCAGTTTTTAACGTGTTTATTTTCATTAACAGTTATTTACAAACATAAAAATGAAATTCAATGATGGAAAAAATAAAATAATATAATAATTTCAAGAGATAGCAGACAGCCAATCACTGACATGTTAAAATCGTCTAACCAGATTTCAAATAAGAACTTATTTTTATAAAAAATTTTATAAAAATTTTATTAAAATTTTATTAAAAAATTTTTAAAAAATAAAATAATATAATAATTTCAAGAGATAGCAGACAGCCAATCACTGACATGTTAAAATCGTCTAACCAGATTTCAAATAAGAACTTATTTTTAATTAATATCAATTTTTGTCGGCATTGTGTTTCACGTTAGGTTCAGTATCAATATTTTCGTAAACCATTAAGTAGTGAAAAATAAGAATAAAATGCAAATTATTATAATAGTGCCCATTCTCATTGATATGAAATATTCTTTTTATTTCTAAAAATATATTTTCTGGGAAAAAAATTTGCTGTTTTTGAATAATTTGTTCAGTTACATTTAAATTCTTTATAAAGGTAAAAAATTCCGATTATACCTTGCATTTTCTCTACAAATTTTACGAAGTGTTTGTTTGAAATTACCAATTCTATACCATTTTCAGAATGCAGTTGAAACGTCTTAAAATTGCCGGTGCTGCAAGCGGGTGTATTATATCAACGTCAGTCGTTGAACGAGTAAACAATAACCTAGTTGTTGTATAGTGAGTAAACAACCAACGTGCGTGTAAGCTACGTTTCAGTTTTCCAAGTTATAAATATTGGAAAAGTAAAACGGTTCTTGTTTATGTCGAACTTTTATATTATGATTTTCCATTGTTCATGTCTCGGTAGCTGGGAAAAATGTTTAAAAGAGGTGTAAAGACTAAATTTGTTGAGTGCGCTTTAAAAACTAAATAAAACAGCGATGACTTCGAGCAAAATCTAAACAATCTCTTTATACTACTTAATTTTTTGTATTATTTTGTTTAACAAATCCTAGTCTAACAGTAATCAAGACTAACGCTAGTTTAAGTATAATAGAGTAATTTAAACTAAACATTTATTAGATTTTCTCTTTTTAAGAAGTGTTTGTACCTAATAATTTAAACACTTACTAATAAAATAATTAAACAATTCCTATAATTCTTGTATTCACTTTATTATAACCAGTATAATTACGTGCTTAAAGGACACAGGCATACGTATAGTCGCTTAAGAAACAATCGCACGGTATGAAAATTTTCTCAAAATCAAATTATTAGTCACTTGACAACAGCACTGTAAATCTCTATCTCATAACTAGTAGCTGTCGTAAAAAATCAAAGACACCAACTCGTACTCCTTTATTTGTGATGAGCAATTGGAAAATCATGAATTTAATCTAAGGAATACAAATCAAAATATATATGCTTTAGAAAATATTATGATGGATATTATGATGGTTCATACAAGAATTTTCAATTTTTCGTAACCTTTTATTTATTATTTAGGATCAGTTAATATTATTTTCGTATTCTTCAGATGCCCTGTAGTCTGAGAACTTTGGTTAACATCAAAACCACTAGGGTTTTGTCGACTGCTCGATGATGTCCAAATTACTACAATTTGTTACTTTAACAATATTCCGAACTTCCATTTCCTTGTCCAACCTTACCAATGCTTCCGTGTTCTTTATTCTACCTGTCCATGATTACCCTAGCGGTGTTCTGTAACATTGCACGTCAAAGGCCTAGAGTATTTTACCTCATTTTGATATAGGATTGAAATCTCTACATGTAATAACACCGAAACCATAGCAGCAGAATAATCTAGTACAGTGTAGGAGTCCAGGATCCATACTACATGAGCTTTTATTCATTTTGCAAAAGGCAGTACAAACTTATTCGATAACTGATTTTATCTCCGTTTTGTTACTCTAATCTTTATTTACTCGAGATCCTAGATAGCTTAGTAGATAGCTAAAGCTGTTTACTAAGCTTTAGCTATTTACTACGGTTACCATATTTTCCAAAATAGTGTATTGAATTTTAGTACCACCATGTCGTTTACCTCCCCTATTTATTTTGATTTTATTTATATGTGTATCATGACTCTTTGCATATTTAAACTATCCTACTCATCATTAATTGCAATGCCTTGGCAGATATAGCCAACAATAAGTGTCATCTGCTAGCATAATAAATTCATTTTTAACAACTGCTTTATTTGTGTCATGTTTTTAAAACTCGATGTAATTGTAATGTTTGTCTAAATGTTCAGTTTGAAAAAAAATTTCGAAAATTACTTTTAAAAATGTCATGTAAATAAACTCCAGTTTTGCAATTATCTTTACCTACGTTGACAGTAATGTAACTATTACCTTAGGAATTAGTTGAGTCTATTTAAATTTTTATCTACTGGTCTGAGAAAGAAGGATTTAATCAGTATTTTTGCAAGACTGATAAGTAAAACCGAAAATATCTTAAAAAATATTTATTTGCAAATATAACTAATACATGATTGGTTTTATTTATTTATTTAAGGTCGCATCGACTACAAGGTCATTAGCGACCACGTTACGTATAAATACATGTAGTACAACATTTTCAAAAAAGATACAAAGTATTTAACAGACACAAACAAACACAGTAAGGTCATCAATAAAAACAGAATGGCATAAAAAATAGAATGAAAAATAATATATATGATTTTACAAATTATATCAAATCTGGAATTTTTGTGATTTTAAAAAAATTATTGTGTTTTGAACCGTTACTTTGTCTACCAAATTGAGTGGTAAATTGTTGTTAATTTTAAACAGTGTTCGTGTGGAATGCGTAGTTTAACAGTCTGTGATGATGTGTTTGATCAAATGTGGCGGGTTGCAATGTGTACAATGTTGTACTTCAGCCTTCTTCAGTAAGTGGTTGTGTGTAAGTGTAGAGTGTCCAATGCGTAATCGTGTAAGTAGTACTTGATGTCTTCGAAGCTCCAAGTGAGGCTGTGGGTTTTCAAAAATATGTTTTCTGATGTTGTAAGGTCTAGTTGAAGGATTTTGTTGTACGTATTTTGATGACGATATTAAAATACAAAAATATACAGATTAAATTTAAGTAATAATTTTATGTACACCTCATTTAGTACGATCTATATTTACGAGTAAAAAACAATTGGTCCTGAGATGAAAAATGGGTAAAAAATGTAAATTAAATTATAAGAGTACAGTAATCGTTGAGTTAAGACCAAAAGTACATTGAATGCTTTGCACTACGTACTGCATTTATTATTCTTGTTTAAACAAGCCTTTCAATGGCTGGATTAGATGGCTTCGTTAATAAGGGTTGACATAATGGACAGAAAATACTTATTTTATTACTAAAAATAATGAATAAAATTGAAGCTCGTTGAAAAGTAAGTAAATACTTAAACCATTAATCAAACAAATAAAAGACAGGTAGGTAGGTCGTGCGAGAATGTGTTGGTGCTAAAGGGGTGGTTACGCGAATGGATGAGTATTCCTTGGAAGAAGGAAGAGGATTCGATCTGAAACTAATTCGGGAGGTTCTTTTCTGATAAGAAAGGCAGGCAGGTGTTCCGTTTTCCTCTAAATTCTAGCCAACCACTACCTCTTTCTATCTTTCTCACCTCTATCTTTTCTTCTTTCCTTCTACCGCACCGGCTCTATTTCTTCACCTTCTTCACCTTCACCTGCTCCAGTGTAATCATCCACACTCAAACTCCACTCACTCCATAACATTCGCGCTCGTTTACCCCATTCTCGGGTCGACTGAATTCGGTCCGTTTAACCCAACAAAGAGAACTGGCCTTTCTCATTTACTCTTATATACCCTTCTTCTCTACTACTTCCTCTTATTCTTATTCTTCATCTTCCTCTATTTTACTCAACGGCACTCAATACAGGAGCCGGGAATATGGTCTGGCTATAGAAAAATATCGCTTTCGAAAAAGATCTCACTGAATGCATTTTCTATATTATTTTTAAATTCCTTGAAAATAATTTTTTTTGTAACACCTGCTGGGTTGTAGTAGCAGAATAAAATTTGAATATTACGAGATCAACTCACACACAACAACATAAATATTGCAGTAACAAGGTGAGCTAAGAAAATTACATTTCAAATTACAATAGTGATATAAAATTTTCCTTAATATTTTTTATAAATTAACTTTTACTTTGACTTCCTCTATAATGAATATATAAGGAAGGAAAGTATTGTTTTCATGTCGGTTTTTCGAAATCAATTTTTCACTTTTTACCTGTATAGTATGTACTGTAAGCATTGTTCCATGTAAATGGGTTCTCATGTAATATTTGTATTCCGTAGCTCTCCATTTGTATGTACCTTTGCATGTGGGGAAGTTCTATCAAATATATTTTTCAAGAGTGCAACTAAAAACTTAAATAATGGATAATGGATTACTACTGATTTACAAAGTAGCAAAACATTTTAGAAAGGGTAAATTTTTAGAATATGATTTCCTGTGTTACTCTAATTCTATTATCTGCTCTTATAATATAACAATGAAAATATGTGTTGTAAGAATCATGAGTTAGTAATGTCTCATAGTATCACTCTATAAATTACAAATTTGTCATTTCGTTCTTGACGTGAAATTATTAAAATAAATCTATAGTATGTAGCCTGTGTAATACTCTGTGTGTTTGACTAGGAGGTGTTGTCTAGGAGATTAATGCTTCTGGATTCTGAGGACTTACAACTTGTGTTTGGTAATTGTTGCATAACTTTTGCGTTTATTCTTGTACTGTGGAAGTGTTCTTGTCTCTATGTTGTACAGTGCTGGGTATATACCAAGGCAAATCTGTGATGTTTTGATGTATTTTTGACTAAAACCTTTGATTTATTATCGATATTACTGTGACTTGTACTCCAGCTTTGTATCCTGTATGTCCAATTAGGTTAAGTATTGTTTATAAATTAATAATTTATTTTTTGGCAATGATTTTTTTTGGCTTCAACTTAATTTTTATTTACAACTGAACAGATTTTAAAACAAAACTAGTAAATGAGATGGAATGAGTGAGAAATGGCGGGAATATGACGTGAATAAGAATCGATCCAGTGACCGATTTCGACGTGAAAATTTGCAAGGAAAGTGGTGCCAATATTTTTAATGATAATGATTTATAAACTAAGATGGATAATTTTTTTGAAATGATTTTTTGTTTTTAAGAAATGACACAGGCATGACAAGTTTAATTGAAATGTTTTTTTTTATGGTGGTCGGAGAAGATCCCTATTCCACCTTCGTTTCAGTCGTCTGTTAACAGGGAGATCGTTAGTTGAAAGAGATTGGATGGACATTTGGATTTATGTCATCAATTGTCTTTCTGTATAATGAGTTGTACGTTGCGTTGACAATGTCTCGAACCGTTGGTATTTTCAGGTCATTGTAAAGGGTATGATTGGTTACGTAAAAAGGTGCGTTTGTTATTTCTCTAAGTGCTTTTGACTGGTGTCTTTGAAGAATATTTAGTGTTGTGTTGTGACTGGCTCTAAAAATTGGTCTACTTAATAGCCAAATTGATCGTACTAGAGATTTATAGAGTATGACTTTTTAAGTATAGAGGTAGCGAGGACTTGCAAACTAAGACGCCATACAACATATGAAACCGTGAGTCTGAGACTGCTCTGACATGTGCAACGTGTAGTTTCCATGTGAGACGTCTGTCAAATATTAAACCAAGGTACAATGATTTAAATTTTCTTTAAATATAATGTTGATTTGTAATTTAGTTTCTTTCTGTTGCTCCATATGTGAGTTTTCATCGTTTGAAGCTCGATCAAGTGGAGGCCAAAAATTCTACTGCATGCGATTATGGAATTTGTGGCTGTAAATGCAGTAAAATAACAGTGAGGTTGACAAATTTGAAAAACTACTACTTCTGGGAAGATGTCTATTAAGTTGCTATTACATTTTTCACTGATATTTCCTTAAGTTAACAAATTTTAATAACAAATGGCATATTTTAATACTGAAAATAATACATAATAGTCAATTTAAGTTTAATTAAATGTGCGGTATACTGGTAATCGAATCGGTTATTTAAAAAATTGTTAAAGATAATGTGATTAAATAAAATAATACCCCACAGTGAATATATTTTCATTTTTTAATAAAAAATGTACTAAATGATATTTTTTAATATAGAGGAAAAGTAAAAGTGAACGAGAGAAAGAAGGACAGAAGTATCATTAGAGAAAAGGAAGCACCTTAAGAGAGGCCGCACGGTATCGTGCTGACGTCAACGCAGGAGCGCAGTCTAATTTCTCCTAGGAGTAATTTTGCAAATTGCGAATCTCCCCTACAATGCGGGTGGGTCCAAAGGTCTCATTCTATTAATCTAATACCTTTGTGCACAACAGTCCTGCCGCATACCAGACAATAATATCACAGACGTTCACTATCACTGACCGAAACAATGTTATTTTTTTAATCTACTCATTTTTACAAACGAAATATCTGCCTTGTTATAAAAACGAAATAAAAGACTTGAAATGGTTTTGTGAAATAAAATAAACATTTTATTGTAACATCAAATAACAGTAAAATAAAATGTGTGTTTTGTTTTAAGCACAAGCAATTAAATTAACTCCTTGAAAGTGTTGGTAATTATTTTTAATTTTTTTGATACGGAATTTTTTGAATTGGAGTTATTAAGAAATGCTTCAACAAATATTGTTTTAGCGATTTGCAATTACGTCTTAATAGGTCTACCTTTATATAATCTATTTTTATGTTTCTCTTCTATTTAACATCGCCGTAGTTAAGATAAATTACCCAGTTCGGTTAAATATATTACAAATTCTTAAAGTATTTTATACCTTTTTTAATTTTTCAAATTTATAATTTTTTTTAATTCTACAATTGATTTTAGAAGAAAATATCAAGTAGATTCGTTCGTTGTATCTCTCATGTGAGTAGAAACCCCCATAATGGAGGAACTTAGTCAAAAATTGTAATTTTATATTTTCTGCTTATGTCACAAATAAAATAAGTTCGTAGGAAGTCTTCGCTTTAGTCTCCGGTTGTCGTCTAAGTTGTCCAAAAGTGAGATAGAGAAATGATTTGGCATTCGAATCTCCTTTGGAATTTTGTACTGAAAATGTTACGAGTAATTTCGTGTTGAATTGTGTAGGAATACTTAAATATCCGTAAAGTATATTGTTTGTTATTGTATGTAACAAAGGTGTTGCTGTGATTGTTCTGAGTAGTTTAGATTGAAATCTTTGGAGGATTTCTGTGTTGGAGTGGTTTGCGGTCTCGAATGGTTCCTATTAGCCCAAACATTCACATTAACGTGTTTAGATGTACTTAGCCTACGTTTTATTCATTTACGTAACTGCGTTAAGCTTTTTATAATTTAAATAGCTTATTAAAATTAGCTACCTGATAATTATGAAAAAACTAAATAATTTAATTTATCTTTAATTTAATTTTCCTATCTATGTATAGTTAATTGCTTTTTAGTGTTTGTTCTGATTAATCCACTCGGATATTTACTGTGAAGGAATTTTAATATTTATTTTTTTGACTTATTTATTTTTATAGACTTAGTTAAGTTTTTTAAATTTTACCTTGTTGGAATTCCCATATATTAATTATATTTATGCATATTGTCGGAATTCGGAAGAACGGTTAATGAATTAAGAAACCTTTCATAGAAACCTTGTATAGAAAAAAACAAATTTATTATATGAACTGCACATTTATATTACCTCAAAAACGTTATAGCAGGTGTTCAAAATGTCCACCATATTTTTCTGTACACTTTATACCTACAGTGACTTAAAACTGATTCACGAATTTGCAGCAACAATATTTTATCGTCATTTACATAGTCAAATGCAATTTAAATTGAACTTTTTAGTTCGTGCAGGTTTTTTGGCTTGGGATAATACACTAGTTCCTTTACAATGCCCCACAGTAAAAAATCACATGGCGTTAAGTCTGGCGAGCGCGCAGACCATTTGATTGTACCACGACGCCCAATCCATTCATCAACTTTGGAATTTAAAAACTCAAAAACTTCGATACCGAAATGTGCTGGGACGCCATCTTGTTGCCAGATGAGCGATTGGATCTTGTAAACAGAACTGTTTTCAAGTTCCGAAAATATACTACTTCCTGCAGCATTTGTAAGTAATTTTCCGAGTTAATATTTCCCTCAAAAAAATAAGGACCTATCATTGCAGTACTCGAAATACCTCCCATACCATAACAGCAGGCACAATAAGCTCTTCTTAAATTACAATATGAGGATTTGTATCCGACCAGTACACGCAGTTATGGCGATTAACACGTCCAATGAGTTTGAAACGTGCCTCATCAGACCATACAATTTATCGCAATAAGTTTGGATCGGCTTCTGCACGGATAGCAACTGTCTCACAGAATTTCACCGCCTGTCACTATAGTCTTGATGAAGCGCTTAGAGTAAAGATGGACGAAATGGCTTCAATTTTAATTCCTTCATCATTTTTCGCTCACTTGTTCGTGATAACCTTAGTTCAGAAAATGCCTTATGGGTTGATTTACCAGGACTGGATACAAACGCTTCATCAACCTTTTGTAGGTTATCGTCATTGCAAATCGATCGTAAATGACCACATTTCGGGGCATTTAATAGGCTTCCTGTGTTTGCAAATTTTTTGTTTAACTTTCTAAATGTTACCGAGTCGGTAACAACACACCTGGAAACTTATCACTAAATTCTTCCAGTAGGCTACTTTAGCAATATTGTGTTGATGCTTCTACCACAACTGAAGCAAATAAACTCGTTATTTACTATAAACATTTTAAAAGTACCGTTACGAAGAAAAAATAGTAACTACAAAGAGAGATACCTCACACTAGCCACTGTTACAGGCAACTAATGAATGTTGTACGTGATGCTGCCAACATTACATTATTACCATCCTATCAAAATGAAATGTCCCATCTCATGGGGAACCGACATATAAGCCACCTCGTATATATTTTCATACTTTTAAATATTCATCTTTGTCTCTCGTACTGTTTTGTTAATTTAAAATTATTTTTTGATGGTTATTGCATAGTTCCAAAATAAAAAAAAATAATTAAGGTCAAAAAAGTTATTTGTAGCCTAACTAGACTAGGCCTACTTAATCTGCCTTTATGACAATATTGAGAGCATGATCACAATCTAATGAAATGTAATTTTTTTCTGACAGTAATAATAAATAGTCGTTTTATAGTTTCTAGCTAAAACAAAATCGTTTAATTTGTATGTATTTGCACTGTTAGGATGAACCTTATGTACGACACCTTTAAACTTTGTTTCAGTCCGTCCTAGCATTTCTTTGTTGCAGTAGCTATTAAGAGTAAGCCTAAATTTACTTGTCTACTACTTGAAAAAATATCTGATTACAAGAACGAAACAACTCAAACATTTTTGGGTTATGAAAATTATTTTTCAAGCATAGTCTTTTAATACAGAAACTAGAGCTTGGGTATTGAGTTTACTAAAACTTTTCATTTTAGAAGAGATCAGAAAAATGTACTATGTTATTTGAATAGTGACAAATAGAAAGAATTTTAATTGCGTTAGTTTTATCATAAGTAATTCTTGGTTATTCAAAGCTACATAATTGAAATTCACAAAACGTTTACTACTTTTCCAAACGTATCAGGAAGACTGAAGAATAATCTATAAAATTGAGGTAGAATATTTACGAATTCTACTTTGGATTTTCTGCAATGTGAACAGTAAAGGATGGCAGAAGTTAAATAAGATAGGATTGAGGGAAAATAACAGTGACTAGAGACCTATAGGCTAGAAGGAACGAACGAACGTCTGGACGAACGAGGAAGGTTTGTAAGAGTTAAATTGATTCACTGAAAGGATTTATTGCAGACAGTGAAAGAGGGCGAGTTATGTGAATCGACGAAGAAAGATAGAAAACGGAAGAAAATAGTCTAACAAAGTGAGATAGGCTATCTGTTGTAAAATGCACAGATCCAACTCCCGACACAAATAGTTTCTGGAAGGAAACAAAACAAATTGGTTTCCTCGCTTATTGGAAATAATCTAAATAAGTATTATGCTTAAAGCAGGTTTAATAAATCATGAAAGTCATAAACATATCAAAACATTATTTTAGCTTATGTTGATGATTTTTAGAGATATTCCAGAATAAAATACATGTTCTATTTTAACGAATTTCAGAACATTCCCTCCTTAAAATTGCACGCAAAGAATTTATTCCTTCCGGTTTTCTAAATAGTCTACTTTACTCTCTTTGCTCCAGTTGCGATAAAACACAACTATTTGCAAAAACATTGGAATGTGTGTAGGGTAATTATGCTGTAGTTACTGAACCATAAACATTTACGATAGACAATTTATGAAAATTTATTATTGAATGATTAGCGACAAGCACTGACTCACGTTATTCAACTTTTTTTTATCCATTGGGATTAAAAAATGCAGTCATGACTTCCTATCAATTCAAAGACGATTAGTTGTTTACCTTCTTCTTCCATCTTTTTGGCCTTCTAAGGATCACAGTATTTTTTCTCTCACGCCTGACTTTTCTCATTTTCATTGCTGTTTGCGCCTTTTCCAAGCCTTTAAAACTTTATTCTTTATTCTTTTAGACTTTTGAAGCCTTGAACTTTATTCTTTATCCGTCAATCGATAAAACGAATTTTCTGCATTAACAAAATTTTTCTCCAGCTTTTTTACTACATGTTACCCCCTGGAATTTTTTCCACCTTCCATATTTTTATTTTTGGCTTCGACTGTTTTGAATTTATCACATGCGCTTACAACGGTGTTATTTATTCGACCCGGTTGTTTAAGACTTCTTATAATTGGAGGTCCGCACGAATCGAGTGTTCTCGGATGAGATTAGCAAAAATCTGCTCAAAAGAAACAGAATTTTCAGAGCCTTCTTTTTTTCAAACCGTTTTCTGGTTGTACGCATCAAAGTTTTTCTTTACACACGGTAGAAGAACAAAGAAGAAGATGAAGAAGAAAAAGAAGAAGAAAAAGGAGAAGGAGGAAGAGCAAAAGAAGAAGAAGAAGAAGGAAAAGGAGAAGGAGAAGGAAAGGAGAAGGAGACGAAGAAGAAGCAGAAGACCATTAAAAAATTAAAACATTAAAATACAAAGCCATTAGAGAAAAATGATAAATTAACCTGACAAAACGACACAAATTAATACCATAAAAAATTTTTGTTCTTTTGTAATAAATAAAATATATAATTTACGTACCTTCAGGTAATAAACACTGAAAGATGAAAAACAGAATAATAAGGTATTTTTCAAAAATAATCGGAACAATACACAATTCACTGCATCTAAGTAATTCCTTCTCCGAATGACGTTTTAATAACGATGAGTTGCCTTAAGCATAATACTAGAAGAAGAGCAAATAAAAAAAATTGCACTGTATGTTTTCGTTTTATTGACGTAGTGCATTAGGGAAATAAAAGTTCACTTTTGTTAAAGGTTATTAAACTCAAGAGAGCTGTTCACTAGTATACCTACACTGAATCACAAGATACTAAATTAATCCTACAGTTATTGAAAATTGCAACTAAACAACAAAGTAGATTAATTTATCGGTTTTTTAAAATTCGCTTGAAAAATTCATTAATTTTAGGTTAGCTTGGAAGTTCCGATATTTCTTTCAGACAGATCCTTAATCATCTTCAGACGAAGAAACTGTTTTTGGGTTCTTTTTTCTGGGTACTTTCTGGCTTCGTTACAAACCAAGATATGGTGGTATTTGGAGTAATAAATTCTTCAGCGTAAGCAGGACCAGCGAAGTTGTCCTGTCTGTACCACTCTCATTTTCGACTTTATTTCTGTTTCAAATATCTTGAACTATTCTGGATTGTCGAAAATAATCGTAGAATATTATTTTCTATGTTGATGGCTACATTTTAGATACATTTAAATGAAAAAATTGAGACATGACACGCTCATTTTCGTTGATTACTATATTATATTTTGATAATTCGTTGCTTTTAAAACGTATGAAGTCATAATCTCCTTTCACAACCATACAAGGCTAATATTCTATGGTTTTGTGTAATTCAATTAGTTTTTAAAATATTAAATTGAAATTCATTTCATTAAGATCAAATATAAATTCAGATCTTAAATTAAATTTTACCCAAGTTTAACTACATCATTTTCGAATAAGCGTTTCAGATAAATATAAATTGCTGTTTTAATAAAGTAACTCGCCACTTCGCGCCGCTTCCGTGTCTCGACCTCAGAGGAGTAGGTGGATCAGAATTCATAAGTGGATCAGAATCATTTGCCACAAGATGAAGTTTGGCCGCCAGAGGGGCTGGGTGAATCACAATATTTAGAAATATTTCAAAATATGAAAGTTTAAAGTTTCAAAATTTAAAATTTGAAGGTTTTAAAATTTTAGATTAATGTTTAAAGTTTCAAAATTTCAACTTTAAATGTTGTGGTTTGAATGTAGGATACTTTGAGTTTTTCGTTTTCTCATGCGACCTGAAAATTTTTGGATTACAAAATTTTTATGTAATTTTCTTCGCTAAATAACATATCGTTAAAAGATTATTTGAATTCCGAAAATTTTAAAATTTTTGTTGGGGTAGTAATCACCATAGGACCCCGACCTAAATTCTTCGTGACTCTAGGGGTATGTGTAACGTTTTGTTAATAAACGTTTGCGAAAAAACCGTTGTGAAGGTGTAAAGAAAGAAAAACGTGAAAACGGCAAGCCCTAAAAGCCGCAATGCTAGTGTTTTGAGTTTTCTCAGGGAAGAGGTAGGTTAATAAAAACTTTAGCTACATGGCCTTGAAGTAGGCCTACTTTGGGAGAGGCACAAAAAAGATTCTATACACTTTTTCTCTACGAAGCACCGTTCAGGAGGTAAAAATTACTACCCCCTACCAGACGTAAGGGGGTTGAACCTCAAAGTTTTTGCGTTACCAAATTTTTATTTAATTTTGAACGTCAAAAACATGCCGTTAACATATATTTTTTATTCTAAAAATTTAGAAATTTCATAATTTTTGGATAGGGGTAGTAACCCCCCTGGACCCCGATCTGAAATTTAAAAAAATACCCGTGATGCTATAGTACTTGTAACGTTTTGCTAATAAAATGTTCCACAAAACACCGTTTTGAAGGTGTAAAGATAGGAAATCCTGAAAACGCAAGCCCCAAAAATCCGAAATTTGGTTTTTCTAGTTTACTTAGCGAACCGGTGTGTAAAGGGCAACTTTGGTTATATAATCTTGAATTACTTTTTGTGGTGCACAAAACAGGTTGATGCATTTTGTCCCTTTATTCACCGTTTAAGAGATAAAGAAATACAACCCCAACCCCAGGGAAGAGGGTGTGGCCTGAACATTTTCGGGTTACCAAATTTTCATGTAACTTTAACGCCAAAAAACATGCAGTTAAAAGACTTTTTGTATTCTAAAATTTGAAATATTTCATATCTTTTGGATAAGGGTAGCGACCCCCGTAGGACCCCGATTTAAAATTTGGAACATTACCCGTGATCCTACAGGTGCGTGTAACTGTTTATAAATATACATTTTACGAAATAATCCATTTTGAAGGTGTAAAGAAAGAACAATATGAAAACGGTAAATCCCAAAAAGCCGAAATTTTGTTTTTTGAGTTTTCTCACCAAACCGGCAAGTTAAGGGCAACAATAGCTATATGGTTTTAAAGTACTTTGCAAGGGGTACAAAAAATATTCTATACAATTTTTCTCTACGATGCACCGTTTAGGAGATAAAAAAATACAACCCCTACCGCAGGCTAGAGGGTGGTGATTGAGAATTTTCGGGTTATCAAATTTTTGTGTAATTTTTAACGCCAAACAACATGCCGTTAACAGATTTTTTATGTTCTAAAACTTTAAAATTTTCATTATTTTTGGATAAGGGTAGCAACCCCCGTAGCACCTTGATTTAAAATTTGAAAAATTTCCCATAATGCGGAGGGCACATTGTGGTCCTAGCAAAAGTTTGCCAAAGAAACACGTTTTGATGGTGTTACAAAAGAACACTTGAAAAATGCAACCCCAAAAAAGCCGAAATTTTGTTTTTTTGAGTTTTTTTACCGAACCGGCGAGTTGAGGACAACGATAGCTATATGATTTTGAAGTACATTAAAAGGGGTACAAAAAATATTCTGTACAATTTATTTTTACGATGCACCGTTTAGAAGATAAAAAAATACAAACCCTACTTCAAAATAGAGGGTGCAACTTTAAAATTTTCGGATTATCATACTTTTATGTAGTTTTTAACTCCAAACAACATACCGTTTTAATTTATAAAAATTGGCAATTAACCGATTTTTTAATTTATAAAAATTAAAAAATTTAATAATTTTTAAATAAGGGTACCAAACCCCGTAGGACCCCGATCTAAAATTTGAAAAGTCACCCGTGATTCCGGGAGTTAGCGTAATGTGGTTCTAATAAAAATTTGACAATGAAACCCGTCTTCGTGGTGTTACAAAGAAAAACCTAAAAACTGCAACCCCGAAAAAGCCGAATTTTTGTTTATTGAGTGTTTCCAGCGAACCGGCGGGTTAAGGGCAACTTTATATATATGGTCTTAACGTACTTCGGGAGCGGAACAAAAATGGTCGCAGTGGCCTTTAGGCTACGAGACTTCGTTAAAAAGTTCGAAATATTCGCGCGCCTCCCCTTAGCTTTCGAAAAGAGATGCTTTAAATTTCGCATTTTTCCCGGGGGTTTCAGCCGACGCCCGACAAAAACGGTCCTCAGAGATTTTGCTTTTAGAGACCTCCTAATAGGCGAGAATTTCCATCAGTGAGTCATCAGTGGCTGGGGCTTTATATATATTATAGATTGAATCTAATAAGTGAGTGCTTTATTCAAGGTTGATTTCGTGAAAAGTTACGATGGAATTGCATACACATTGTCTGATAACAAATAATGAATTTATTATTCCAAATTAATGTAAATATTGGATAGCATATTTGTATAAATTATACAGCGCAATGTACACACAAATTGTAATACCATATGTTCAGTGTAATGGGAAATTGACCATACATACGTAAATACATGCATACAATTACTAATTTACTAAAACAACCATCTATGTACTTTAAGCTTGCAGAATGATATAAATGTCAGTCATATTTCAATAATTTAAATTATTCAAAAACAACTTTCTACAAGAAAAATATCTTGTAACCTTGTAGCAATAAAATATTAACATAGCACTTTTTATTTAATTTCGGCCAAATTATTACTAATCAAATTTTAAATAGAACCAAGAGTAGCATAACCAGCCTAAAATTTCAGTTAATAAACTTGAAAACGATTTAGTTATTTCCGTAGGCTACTTTAATTTAAACACGTTAGTTAAAGGAGTCCTGAATTTCTCTAATATTTTTTTTTTAAGATAGAAAGATTTATGCTACAAATTACAATGATATATTATTTACTTACTTAGCCTACAAGTTAATATTTCCTACTTGCTTATCAAATTGTCGTCGTTATGAAATAATTTTTTAGAAGATTGAGATTACAATAGCAGAATTATTTATTCCTCCGAAGGCTTTTATTTAAAAAACCCATGAAAACACCTTGTGGATTGTGGATAAGTGGAAAGTTTCTGTTTCTTCCTTTTTCAGTTTTTAAGGCATCACAAATTAGCTTTCTTGATTGATGGAAGAATGAATGACTGATATAATTTCAGTTCAAAATTCTTAACTATAGTTATTTACGTTGTACTTAAAAGAAAAGTACAAATTCATTTTTTTTATAATAACGAGTAGTTTGAAATATTTAAGTTGTATGTTGGTTAATTTATTAAGAATTTTTTATAGCCAATAAAATATATATAGGTCGAGGGATACTTCGCTCGCAGTAAAACCTCAATAAAATTATCTGATAACATTGAATACGTCCTACTCTTTTCAAATATTATCCCTTCTCTCTTGCTCACTCTGTTTAGTCCTATCTCGAACTACCAATGGTCGTATTGTGGGCGTAAGAGCATGTGTCTGGCAACGGTAGTAGTATGTTGGGTAGGGGTAGGGAGATACGAATTCTACGACGAGACGGGTTTTAAAGGCTCCACATGGACTGTTACGCTTCCGATGAAATGTTAATAGAACCCCAAGAAAATTGCCGTAGAATAAAGGGGTCACAAATGTGTTGGAAACAGTAGGGAAGTCTCACTTGTTCAATCAGATTTAACCTTTCCACTACGAAACTGTGAAAATTAACAGTGCAACTCAAGCTGTGTTATTTTATAACATTTACATTACATCGAATATAAAACTAAAATTTTGAGTAAATTTGAAATATTTAACAAAATTTTAATACATAGGAGCGTCGATTATCCGAACCACCATAGATGGAAAAATACATATTTACTCACGCAAAGGCCTTTACTGACCTAAAAACTGCAATGTTATGGTGCGAAAATCAGCATGAATTTAGTGATACTGAAGCATTGTTACTAAAAGGAATGAGAGATATTGCTGCCACAAAAATAAGTTCAATATTAGATCAAAAGAAAATTTAAGATTTTTTAATAATTACAGGATAGTATGAACGAGGTTTGATTGTAAAATGACGAGAATTTTAGTTTTTCTTAAAAAATCTTTATATTCATCTATATCAATTGTGTCCCATTCAAAGTGCTAGAGCTTTCTCCAATCTTGAAAGCATTTCTGAAACTCACTTTTTGGTATAGCTTTCAGTTCCTTTAGTGATTCTGGTTTTATGTCATCAATGGTGGCAAAACTTCATTCTTTCATGGTTCTCTTCAGCTTCGGGAATAGACAGAAGTCGCCTGGGGCCGTGTCCGGTGTATATGGTGCTTGAGGTAACAAAATGGTTGTTGTTTGCCAAAAAATTACGAACAAGCAATGAAGTGTAAACGTGAGCATTATCGTGATGCAATTTCCACGAGCGGTTTTGGCACAATTCTGAACATTTTCGGCGGATTGCTTCACGCAAACCACGCATAACTCCCAAGAAGTATTCCTTATTGACCAAACCACCACTGGCAGAAACACTCATACAAGTGTGTTAAAAAATATTTTTTAACAAATTTTACCGTAGTTTACTTCGTTAATTTATAATTCAATTTTGAAATTTTGTATTTTCCCTTTCTTTTTCTCATCTTATTGATTTATTATCAATTGCAATAAATTAGTGTTTTTCTTTAAATCAAAGTTTATGCTAACTATTACCCGTTAAATATTTCGGTTATATTGCATTGTTGCAGTACAGTGTATCAAATTACTGTATTTAGCGTATTTAATTATCCAAACTATTTGATTATCAGAACCGCTCTGGTCCCAATTTGTGCGGATAACTGACGCTTCATGTATAATTTTTATTCAGTAGTGGTTCCACAAAAAAGTACATACTACAAGTATAATCCAGATTAATGTAACTCATTAAAATTTACGTTAGTACCCAGCCTGCAGATTAGTATTACGGGAACTACTTGTAAAAACATTTTGCCACTCACTGAATTAATAATTATTTAATATACTTTTTTAAATTATTAACTTTATAATTTGTCACTATTAGCCCAGTCAATGAAATTATTTAAGTGAAACTCTGATTTAATGCTGATAATTTAATTTAGTAATAATAATTTAATAATGATAATGATAATATATTGTTGATAATAAATGGTTTTAAACTCTCAAAAAATAAAAATAAAATCATGCTTTTTATTACTTACAGCAATGTATTTAACATCAGAATAGAGTAGGAACTCGTTGGAACTAACCGTTTAAAATGGCAGCCACAGTGAATGCATTAAGAAACATTTTGAAATGGAAATGGATTAGAAACGGTCAGGAATACACTATTGATGGATAATACTTTCTTTGGAATAAAATAAATTTTTTAATATTTATTTTAAATAGCAAAGAATTATTATGGAACAAAACCTACATGAACATTGATGTAGATTTAACTGTAGTAGATTGATGTAGATTTAAATGCGCTGGTATCAATAATCATTTTCAAATTTTTGTGGATAGGACACGTTTTGGAACTATACGACTGACGTAATAATTCTGTATGGAGTGGTTTTTATTTATATTTCTTTTGTATATAAGGATTAGGTTGACTTTAAATTAACTTCTTGAGATCAAAAGGTTGGATACATTTTAAAATGGATTAAAATTAATTTAAATGATATTGTAAAGTTATGTCCTACCTAATTGAATATTTATTCATTGAATCTACTCATTACAGTTTTTTATAAATTAATTACTTAGTTCTCTTTTTTCTACTTTCATCTAATGTTCTTTAAACAGAGCTGGTGCTAAATTAAGTTTAATTATCTTTTAAACAAATTTGCACAAGACAATTTACGTTGGAGACCTCAAAATATAATAGGACTGTGATAAAGATTGCTTTTAAAAGACTACTTCTGTGTTTTTATTTGTTTTTTTTTAAACTAGTAGTATTTGTAATTTTTGTATATGTGTATATTCAGACTTCTAATACACAGTTGCTTTAACAAGTTGAATTACACTACAAGTGACAGTTAATAAGTAGGTATTCAGGTAGCAAATAGGTACCAAAAAGGTAAAATTGGGTGCTGTATTACCCCAATAATCCAACACATAATCTACCGCGTTGTTTATTAGTTTATTGTTTACATAATTTTTAAGGGTAAACTATTTCACGTTTCTTTTAATTGCGGATATCAGATACCAATACGGGAGTGGCCGATTCCCACGAGTACAGAAACGGTATGAGATGAAATTAATATTAAGTAGCCTTTATCAATTTCATTGACTCGAAGAGGTAGTAATGATGTAAATAGAGACAATAACAGAGAATAAATAGGCAATCAATTCTAAAGTTCTATATTTTAACGCAGAATAATGATAACAAAAGAGCTCTAGTCTCAGGTTAAAAACTTTTTTATCCCGATTCATTCAAAATGATTTTATATCTTACATCGATGAAGGACTATAAAAGGTTTCTCGATTTGAACATAAAATTCATCTTTAAGTAAGTGGAATTTTGAGCCGTTTTAGAACGGAGGAAAAGTTATTGATCGAGGGTAGAATATCGCCAGCCATTTTTCCCTAGATGATTGAATATTATACCAAGTGAACAGCGCTGATAGTGCGTCAACCAACTTCGTGCCCGAAATCCCTGTACCTCGTTGCACCCAACACTCTTAAAATGATTTCAATCATTTGATGGGACTTTTACATAACCACTTTCCATTTTCTTTTTTGTAACAGCTCTTGGTAACAACCAGACAATTTATGTCACTTACTTATTTTTAGAATAGTCTTTAGAATTTTATATCTATTTAATAATACTCGTAATAATAATGATTTCTCTGTCCAAACAAAAACGCTGACCAGATGAGTGTATTAAAAACAAAGAAAAACACAAGCTCATCTTATTCTTTTACATTTAAAACATAATAAACAGCGTAAAACAATCAAAAACAATAAACCGGTACCCCACTACAGTAATTTATGTGTCAGGGCATCTACAATGTTCATAAAACTCAGTTTTAACGATTTTCAAGTTTAAGGTATACAATTAATTATGCTTTCTCTAAGTAAAAAATCGATGTATTTTCCTTTTATTTTCAGTCAAGATAATGTTAGTACGTGATTTGGGTCTTTATCTTATCAAAAATTTATTTGGGATGTAGAACTCCTGAACTCTCGACTCTATAAATTGAATTGTAAGTCTTCATCTTCTTCTTCTTCTCTTCACGGGTTCCCCATTTCTACCTGTTTCAGCACTCATCTTTTCTTCGGCATGCCAATATCTCTACTTGTCACTGGTTTGTGACTTCTCGTTACACTAGGCAAGCGGCTTTCTGGCATTATATTTAAATGATCGACCAATTAGGCACAATACAATTTCATTTTTCCGTTAAGTGGGACAATCCCAAATTCTTGCCTTATATCTTCATTTGTGATCCTGTCTACATCTTTTACAACCCTTGACTAACAATTTCTGCAGTTTGATGTTTCTATCCTCCCTTTTCCTCATCACGCATGCTTCACTGCTGTTTGTCAAGGCTGGAACTGCCACCATCTTATCAAACTTTAACCTTGTTTTGGAACTTGTCTTTTCCCTCAGTGTTCTATGAATCGTCCCACATATCTGATTAAAATTATTTAGTTTGTTTTTCACATCATAGTCATCTTCATATGAGACATCAGTTCCAAGGTATGTATAGTAGCTCACTTGCTCCAGTATGTGTCCATTAAGGACTATTTTGGATCTTTCTGGAGTCTTCCCAAAGAATGCAATGACTTTTGTCTTATTTATTGCTATCTTCATATTACATTCTTCCATCTTTTTGGATAGTGTGAAGAGTGCTTTTTGTAGATCATCCTCACATTTCTCATCATAACCATGCCATCAGAATACAGGACTGGACTAAGGAGATAGTCGTCACCCAGTCTTATTCCAAAGCTATTTTCCTTCATCCATGACGGAAAAATGTCATCAATATAAAAATATAATACAAAGTATGGGTGATAATGGACATTCCTGCCTTAATCCTTTGTTTGTAGTTATCCGATCAGTCAGTTCACCATCTATACTTAGTACAACAGTGTTATCTTCGTACATACACTTCTAATTGTTGCTTTAAGTGGTGTGGATATCCTCTTCTTTTTAGCGCTACCATAGTTTCGAACGACTGTCATTATCGAATGGTTTCTCTATGTCAATAAAAGCAATACGGAGTTCTTTATCGAATTCTTTTCTTTTCTCAATGACCTGTTTTATTGTAAAGAAATTACAGTAAATCTTCATTTAACATAATAGAACAGTTGCTGTTTACAGGAACCTGATATGTCCTTTTGGATGTTGGCTGTGGATTACAACTCGTCGATAAACCAAGAATACGCAATTTCAGCACACTTCAATTTATTCTAGTTCAAAATATGCCTTCGCTCTTTTACTAATATGCCGTACTAAATTCAAAATTAACTTTATTTTGATTAATTAAATAATTATTTTTAATTATTAGTTATTTTATTTATTTATTTTTGTTAAATTAACTTTATTTAAAAACCTAGACATTTCATTCGTATTGAACATTACCCGCACTTAAGTGTAATTTTTATTAAAGTGAGTTTTTACATATTAATTTCCTGTTTAGCTAGTTTCTGTGTCATTAAACCCCATTTTTAAAATAATGGTTGTTTTTTCTTTATCGTTATTTATTAAACAAAAAAGTGGTATTGTTGTATTCGTTTCAGTTCAGTTATAAATTAAAAAATACTGTTAAAAAACACCATTCTCATTGTCTCAAAATATAATAGGCTGCCTCCGTAGCGTAGCGGTTAACGCGTTAGCCTGCCACGTGGAGGTCCCTGGTTCGATTCCCAGGCAGGGTCTGAAAATTTTCACAAGTAAAAACCCACTGTTAAAGTCACATAATACACCGTAGTCACTAATAACCTAACATTAGAGCGACTTTAAATAAATAAATAAGAAAATATATAAAACGAAAATTTCAGAACAATTTTTTTAGTATACCGATGTTGGAAATTTCGGTGGTGCCAAAATAAATAACAGTACGTATGTTCATTTTAGTTCGAATTTAACTCTTTTAAAAGAAGCTTATTGTTTTGTGAAAATTTTGAATGTAGTTCTAATAAGCTGTAGAGCTATTTGAATAATTTTATCTAATTTTTTACTTTTAAATTGTGTGTGAGATGTTCATGTTAAATGTTTTTCAAGATGTTACCCAAGATAACTGGATCGTTTGTTTTGACGTTAAAAATACGAGAGGGCGGGTGTTTCTTTTTTATGTGAGGTTTTTGTTTCATTAGCCTTCGTCCTCTACTGATGTTGCCAGTATTATGTTGGCCTTCTAACGTTTTTGTCGCTGGTGCCGGATGTTCATGTATTCCTTGTACTGCTGTATTGTTACTGTGTACTGTTTTACTTTTATTCTGTATAATTTTTGTAAGTAGTATTTAGTAAATTGGTTAAATCTATTTATTGTTATTAGTTATTAGTTTGTTATTAATTATAAGCAACTTAATTGTAATTTACTTGTAGATTTTAGTCGCTCTATTAATATTGTAATTTTTAGTTGTAATAAGTACTTGAATTTTAAACTATACTATGCTAATTATTTAATTTATCCAGATCCCGAAACATA
Source organism: Catonia carolina (assembly GCA_035578175.1). Taxonomy (NCBI): domain Eukaryota; kingdom Metazoa; phylum Arthropoda; class Insecta; order Hemiptera; family Achilidae; genus Catonia; species Catonia carolina. Next base: position 143,544,599 of record JAQMRL010000001.1, on the reverse strand, counting down.
CCTTAGAGGTAAGTGTAACAATATTATAACCGTAGATTAAAAAAAAATACTATTTTGCATTGTTAATGACTGACATGTAATCATGTAATATTTAAGGTGCGGTAATGCAAGTAGTCCTACGTCGTTCTACGAAAACTTATCATACAATGCCTTTCAGGCGCAGAGAAGGTATTAGATATTTAACATTCATGTGTTTATGATAGTCTATCACAGGTGTCAGACATTAGCTTATCACGGAGAACGATTAATGTTAATTTAGCGTTCGTTACTCTTGCCTAATTAACTAATAAACAATATGCGTATATTGTGTTTAATTCTAGTTTAATTTTACTATAGTGGCTGTTAGGGACGCCAATGGAGGCTGGGCAAAAATGATAAACAAGAAAGCAGAATTATTTGCACAATACCTTTCTGCTGTATTTAAGCCTCATCGAGGAGTGCAAAACACCAGCGATCAAGTCATTTTGGAATTTCTAAACTCACCTCTTCCGATGAGCCTGCCTATTAAATCTTTTAAGATACAAGAAATCAAAAATGTCATCTGTACCCCTCATATTAAGAAAGCTCCTGAATATGATTTAATTACTGGAAAAATTCTTCAGCAGCTTCCAAATAAAGCTTTGATATTTATTAATTCATTGTTCTATGAAATTTTACAAACCACCCATTACCCGTCCCAATGGAAATATTCTTAGATCATAATTATTCTAAAACCCGGAAAACCAGCTAATAATGTTACATCTTATAGACCTATTAGCCTGCTGCCTGTCCTTTCCAAAGTGTTTGAAAAATTGTTATTAACTAGAAACCTCTTTTAAACGAGTTCAATCTGATACCAGATCATCAGTTTAGTTTTCAAACCGGCCATTCTACAACTGAACAGGTTCATAGGATTGTTCATGCCATCACTGTATGTTTAGGAAAAAAGGATATTATTCTGCAGCATTTTTGGACGTCATGCAGGAATTTGATAAGGTGGTGGCATTGTAGTCTGTTATGTAAATTAAAAATGCTTTTACCCGAAAAGCTTCTTCCAGAGATGGTTGGCAAGGTTACGTTTTTGAGCAAGCCCTTCACATGGTGGCCTTGGGTGCGAGTAGCGTCTGCTCTACTGAACTGATGAGATGATCTCTACGGCTTACCATCGTAGTTCTAAAACCGTATGAAATACTCTGATCCACCTTCATTCCTTACGTAAGCATGTATGATGCCTCTGAAATAAAACTACCCTAAGTGAAAACCCACTATCACTACACCTGGTGCACACAGAACATCGAATTCTATGCAAACATGTACGAAATTAGTGCCATCTGAAAGCCTTTCAAACGATGTGATAATGAAACACCTCATGGACAGAAGAAAAAAGGAAAGCTCACAATGAGGGAATACTGACAGTGTAGGCTGAAAACGAGCTTCCAGAAATGTCTAAGGTACTTTACATGATTTAAAATGACCGTGAGCGAAAAATAAATTAAACTAATATACTTTTTTTATCAAAACCCACTAAAAACTTATCATTTTTGTTGTTTAAAAATATGAGACCATTTAAAACATTTGTAGCATGAATAATTTTTTTTAGTAAGATGTAATTATTTTTAAATTTAATTTCAAATATAATTATAATACTATTTACATAACCATCCCAACCAACTAGCCCGTGACCTAGCTCTAAGGAAGTTCCCATTAATTGTGTGACGTCTAAAGCTAAAATGGATCAGAGACTCTTGGTTTGAATAACTGACAACATCCACTGTTTCAAACCGAGAATCTGTCAATCCGTACCTCTTCTCCTGACAATAAAATTCTCAACCACCCGATGAATATTAAAATATCATATATGGAAATTGTGCAGCTCAGAATACAGTACCGCAAACAAAATCAAGGACAAAAAATATAATACTTGAGCAACAATGATAAAATTATAAATTATATCATTCTTTGAGTGAAAAGCAACACTCCGTAGTGTGTTTTAAAAACTTAAATCTGAACAAAACGTAACTGTAAACTTTACAATATAATTTTATTAAGACATTAAGTACATTAAGCTAAACATGACGACCATAGTGGAAAGGTTAAGGATGCTCTTTATGAGATTACTTTGGTTAGTAATGGAAATATTAGTAAAACATAGTATTAATTAATTTACAAAATCATGAAAGTAGATTCAATATTTTAACAAGTTTTAGTCCTTGAATATCTTCACTGTTGTCAAAGCGAACGTAAGCATCTTTTAATAAAAATTATGTCCTGTACCATTAAACATATTTTTTTGGTTGTCAAGCATGCTTGAACTGAACTTGCAGGAACTTAACTTATAACAGGTTATGTTATACTGTTACGTATAACAGGTAAACTTGTATCTAGTTCCATTACTTTATTTCAACTTGCTTTAATAATTTGATGTCTTCGTAGAGATAAAAAAGTTTAAATAACAATAAAACTTTTGTTACAGCTTGGTTGCTTTTACAAACGTATTTTAATCAATTACAACTATAATAACCTTTCTAAACTATTTCAATATTACATAGGTGTTACTTCAATTTTCTATCAAATGAGACTCACGGGAATATATCCTGTAGACTTATTTTTAAGTAACATGAACAGACAACACAAAGTACTAGTATATTATACGACGAAATTCCACCATTCGTGGGTTTCTTCACTAATTATAAATAAAGTAAACCTATCTACCTATTATTCTCTTTCAGAATCGATTGAAGATGTTGCAATAAAGAAAGTTAAGCTATTAAAAAGGTTACTTTTTAAGTCATAGGAAATTATCATCATCGTGGATTTTATTTAAAAAATTCAGTTTAAATGAAATAAAAAGTACAATAAGCTGACATTGAACATTTCCTAATTAGTTTTTAATTTAAATTAATTTTCTTCTTCCGTTTTTAAAATTATACGGCAATAGGATTTTGATTGTTATATCTTTAACAATGTAGAAAAAGTTAAATTCTTTATTTTACCAAGTAATCAACCTTTATTGTTTAAGTAAAATTAATAAAATTCTTAAACAAAAAATAATAAATGAGTATTCTTAAAAGTAATTTTTAATTTAATATTTTAAATAATATTACAACAGAAATAACAAGATGTTTTTTAAGAAACGTACTTCTTTAAGAATGACATTATTTACTGACTTATTAAAAGTTTTGAATCAAGAAATATAAGAATAGAGTAACGAGACATTAAATTTAGAATCAAAGGAAAATGTTTTGTATAAAACACTCGCATCCGTTCTTGTATGTAAGGCAAGTGTTATCATAAAGGTGCTTAATTACTTGAGTTCATTAATACTTGCAATTATTGTTCGATTTTATGACATCATAAGGATCAATTAAATGAATTTTTATTACCTTTGTATTGTTTCTGAAAAGTCAGTATAAATAATTTAACTAATGATTACATTCTGCATTAGCAGTAATTGCAAAACAGTCGGACGTAAAACAAAAAAAAAGATTAAATTATCAGAAATAAATAGATAATAAACTTAGCTCAATCAATTTTCTTCAAGTTTGATTAAATTATTAATTTAATTAAATAGAATTATTTATTTTTAAATAATTAATAATCATTAGAATTAATTAATAATTTAAATAGAATATTAGTAATATTATGAATTTTCAATACATCAATACTTTTTTTCTTTTTTAATGCATAATCTGTTATAAATAACAATAAATGCAACTTATCAATTAGACACAACTCATGACAAAATTACAACCCACTGGTGTAATTAACAAATTATAACATGAAAACATTTCATACTGTTCTTAATTAATATTTACAGTCAAAATTTTATAGTGATTTTTAAATAAATAAATAAAAAAAAATAAAATAAAAAATAACCAAAACTTCCTTTAAAACGAAAAACAAATAAGAAGAAATAAATAATAAGCACATGATTCCGAATATATGTACACCTAACTTTTCCGAAAATAATTCGAAACGTTCATTCAGTAATTTACAACATTCACACTCAAACACGACAGTTTGAGTGTTTCACATCAATACTAATACAATTATTTTCTTATTATTTTTTAATCTATTTGTAATTTGATATTTAATAAACAACAAAGACTAAGCTTACTTTTTGATAATATTCAGAAAAATAATAATGGAAACTAAAAGCTACTCTATGAAAAACAAATAACTCTGTTTTCTTTATATGTAAAATCAAAAAAACAACGAAAAAAGGAAACAAACAACAAAACTAACTAAAAATTGTTCTACAATTCCGTAATAAAAAATAATTATCAAATTACGGTTAAATAATATTAATCAATCCTAGATTTGTCCAGAAAAATATAATAATGTTCTTGTGATGCTATCTCAAAATGGAATATTTACAACAATATTTTCCACATATGTTCTTACTTTCAATAATATCTATTATTTAATAAAAAATGTTTTTGATAAAACATTTTAATAATGTACATCATATTCTCTTATTAAATATAAATAGAAATTAAATAATAAATCATTTTTCATTCAATAGATTTAACACATGTAACACTATTCGTGTGTAGCACTGTATAAGGACAATGTACTGCTAATTTCGTTTAAAATCAAAGAATTAAGTTATCGCATTATTACCAATGAACCAAAAAAGGGTTTATTGGTTTTTGATGTTTTGGCATGAATTTTGGCTGGTGCATTATGAACAAGAAACTGAATAGAATACCTTGGATTAAAGCCAAACCTCTTTCCTATAGTAGTGGACCAAGCCAGCTGGACAAAAGTACGAATAATATTCTGTATACTCCTATAACATTATAATTCTATGATGAAAATGGAATAAGGATACCGCATGTTTTTGTATTAATACATACTAAAATTTTTGTAAATTAAAAACACATTACTTTTATCCTGTAGTCCAGTTAATTTTATTTTTTAATTCCCGACAGAAAAAGAGGAGTGTTTTATGTTTAACCTGTGTATCTGTTTGTGGTAGCATCGTAGCACCCAAACGGATGAACCGATTTTGATTTCGTTGTTTTTGTTTGACAGGTGACTTGATCAAGAGAGTTAAGTTTTAAAAAATTAAAAACAAAACATGAAATCACTAATTGTCGCTAAACTAAGCGTTGTAAAAACAATGTTTAAAATAAAAGCGGTAGTTTTTTAAAGGTTTTATAAATTTCATTAAAAACACTTTTTCTCTAAAATGCATATTACTGCCACAATCTTTAAAAACCAGACATTTCTAATTTGTACCTCTCTGTGGAGTAGTAGCTTGTTAACGGATAAAACCGATTTCGATTTAGTTTTGTTTGTTTGAAAGGTGACTTGATCGAGAGTGTTTTTAGCTATGATTCATAAAAATTGGTCAGTCAGAAGTAGAAGTTTATTCGTACGATTTCTCACTACTACGCCTACGATTTTTTTTAAAAATCGCTTCATTTACTGAGTTTTCTATACACTACAAGATAGAGTAGGGTATGTGCTATGTCTGCTGAAATTTTTAGAGGTCTGTGCTTTCGTTGATTTTTTTAAGATTGCGGTCTTAATAAGCATTCTAGGGGAATTGTGAAATCAAACTTTTAGAACATTTAAAAATTTAATATATGAAGAACTTAAACCATAAGTAGTACAAAATTAGTGCCGAGGAATGCTTAACAAATTTAGAAAAAGAAAACAAAGAAATGATACGAAACAAATAATTATTGGCTCACTTATTTATACTGATTAGTTAATCAGTTCTATTGTACGGAGTTGAGGCCTGGACTCTGACAGAAGGAACGCTCAGCAAATTGAGAACATTCAAACTTTGGCTGTATATGGAATGCTGCAAACATCCTGGACGCAGAATTATTAATACGGATAAGCTACGTCGAAACAAGGCATTGGAATTGGTAAGCGCAGTGAAGGCGCGAAAGCTGCAATACCTCGGTCATATTATCATGCGAGATGAGCGCAGGTATGAATTGCTCCAACGCATTCTGCAAGGAAAAATCAATAGTAGAAGGGGACCAAAGCGCAGAAGAATTTCATGGTAGGCCGAACTTGAGGGTAAAGTTTAACAAAAGCTCAGAAGAACTCTTTCGGATAGCTACCAGTAAGTTAAGCAATGCCATGATAGTCGCCAACCTTCGGAACGGAGAGACACCCTGAGAAAAGAAGTTAATCAGATTTATTATACTTATAAGTTCTAATGTATTTCTTGTAGGCCTACTCTGCTCTTAATGATTGCATGGTTTTAAAGTACTAGTTTTTGACAACTCTTTTTCTTACAATCTTAGTTGTACTGAAAAACTAGATAAAAGATAAATACACCTACCCTAGGAATTGCCCTTTAGTAATAGTTGGGTAGGCCGGTTTCCTCCACCTCGAACAATGTAAATTATTATTAAAAATGTATTATAGTTTTAAAAAAGTGCATAAATTCGAAATTATAAACAATAAGGAAAATAAAAAATAAGTTATTATTGTTATACAACAGAAGCCTTTTAGAAACATACCAAGTAACCCGCGATGAAGGCTCAAGCACTGATGACCTAGAGATATCTTCTCCGACGAAACTAACAAGTAAATCATTTTTTTATTGCTCTTAAATCCGTTAATTGTAGTTCTTATAGGTTATAAACTAACAACATGAAGTTAACAAAAAATTAAACCTTACCATGATGGCTGTAGACCTTCGGATAGTTCAGACACAGCCGCCGTTTCACCTTTTTGACCTTTAATTGGCTTCTATCCTGTAACAAAAAATAAAAAAAAATAATTTTATTTATAACAAAACAACCTACATACACCATTCTATAACGAAAACCGAAGGATAAAATTCCATTATTTTTTTATGAGATGAATTGCATTACCAAGAAAATAAGCAAATCATGAATAGACTATGAGATTGTTTAGGATATCAGCCGAAAGGCTGGTTTGAACCTCGAGAGGCTTTATAAGTAAAACGAGGTCTGAGATGGTTTATCGTGCCTTCCTCACTGAGTGGAAAATTATGATTATCAGCATGACAGATCTTCTGAAAAGCATCTGCTTCCCACACTGAAAATGACACCTTCACTTCATTTACCACAAGATCTAGCTGTATAATGAAATTCATTACTCTCAGAGGAGATAAATTCTGACTGGTGTCTTTTACACCTCTACCTCTTCTTTTATTGAAAGCTTCAATCATATAATTGGTTGACCATATGATAAGAAACAACTACTTTTTATAGTCCTGGAACTAGCAGATCAAGTGAAAATAATTAACACTGCACTTTCCTGTTATGGGCAAAGACTATGAAATTTTGATGAAAATGGTCTATCGAACATAATTATGTTAGTATTTGATAAACACGTTACTTTGGTGTACTAGTGAACATAAAGACACAAAGATTCAGCAAAACTTGTAGAACTGATTTATAATTTATTTATTAAGTCAATATTTAATTGCTTGTAATCTTACATGAAGAGAAAATGATACCGTCATAAATAATGCGATACGACACGATGTTCATGTATAGGCGTACTACTACTAATTACAACACTGAAGCAAAAGATAATGAGAAAGATAGTGGATATAAGAGAAGAAGAGGAAGATACATACAGAGAGAGACGGAATGATATCTTTCTGTCATTAGTGGTGCAAGTCTTGCTAAGGGCCAAATGAAGGGTGAAAAACTCAACAAGGGTTTCCAGCTCAGATCGATAAGGTCGTAGCCTTACAGCGACTTGTCCTTTCTTTTCATACAGTATTTTTTTACCTACATTGCTGACTACTGCTTTTTAGGCTTTTAATATTAGTACAATTCCTTTAAGGTTCAAAATTCTTTATTTTGAAATTTCCAGTTCCAATATTATTACCGCTAATCTTGATTAAGTGTTTAATCTTTTAAAAGTTTTAACCTTATAATTCATCTATGTAATACAACCTTTTTAAAAATGCTAATAGGTCGCCTCTGTAGCCAGTGGTTAGCGTGCAAAGCATAGGTCCTGGGTTCAATTCCCGTTCAGGGGCTGGAAAATTATTATCAGTTTAAACTTGCCATTCCTTAAGCCAAAGGGGTATATGAAACTTACAATAAAATTAGTTTTTTCCTAAAAAAAACTAATACTTTCTATTGCTTTTGAATTTTTATTAATTAATGAACTAGTTATACATTTATGTAACAGTTATTTACAGAATTAAATTTCAGGAATCCGCTCTGTGGAAAAGTGGTGGAAACGCTAGACTGCGTCGGGAGGCAAAGAGAAAGTGCCGGTTTAATTTCTCAGGTATAGTTTGGACATTTTTAACATCCTAAAACTCATTGAAATTATGTATTTCTTAGCTGCCTGGTAGTTTTTAATTACCGGATTTATGGCAAATACAGGTTATGAGGTTATGAAATTTGGACTTCACCCCATTTTATACGTTCTTTATTAACACTATTGAATTATAAAGCATGTAAAATTCAGTTTAGTACATATTAAGATCTAAAATATATTTGTACTAGTTGTAATTGGTCTTCAGTGAAAAGGTAATGTAACTTTTTGGAAATATTTGTTTATTTTGGGTAAAACTGAATTTAAACAAAGTGAATTTGTCGGTATTGTAAAACACCGAGGGGGATCCTTCCCTCAGGCACTCTCTCTACGTGCTCCCTCCATCGATTACGATATTCTGCAATCTTCCCATTCAGGTTGTAAACATCCAGTTCCGTTCTTATGTCCTCATTTCTTAGTTGGTCCCTACGACTGCAAACCTTTGTTCTTCGCAGGAATCGCATGTCTGCCGCCTGTACTCTACTCTCCTGTGGTCTGGTACTAATCCACGACTCACTTCCATAGAGTAGGACTGGGGCAGCCATCACCTTGTAAAATGTTTTATCTGGGTTTCTTTTCTTGTTTTCCTGCCTAGAGTTCTGCTAATATTGCCACACAATGCTTAGAATTTTCCAACTTTCTTCTCTATGTCCAAATCTTGATTAAATCTTGTAAAATATAAATTTAGCAACACACTACGAGTTAAAGCGCAGAAAGATGATTGTTTACATAATTAACGAATACAGTTTTAATAATCTACTTATAAATGTAGTTGAAATATCTCTGAAAAAAAGGAAAAAACGAAGTGGAAATTAACGTTTTACATTAGGTCATATAAGATGTGGTAACATAAAGTTCCAACCCAACGTCGTCGCTAATGACCATTGCAGTTTATGCGACGTTAAATAAAAAAAAAAAAATCTGGTAAGACGTTATTATTCCAACATAAAACTATTTTCCAGAATTCCGGAGCACATAGATTCATCGGAAAAAGAGTTAAAACCTACAAAGAATTGTGAAAATTATTTTAATACAAACAGAACAAATATCGATAACATGTTACAATATAGGAATAATAACGTACAAGAAAAGAAATGTACAAGTTCCAGAAAATAAGTGTGTGTTGTATTTTTTTTTAAATTGGAGAGAGAGAATTAATTGAAGAGAAGAATTACATCCTAAAAATTAAGAAAGATTTCGAGTATTTGGAGAAATTACTTAATCTAGAAGATGGCGGAAAAGCTCTCGAAATGAAAATAAAACACGAATATTCTATTTATAAGGAAAAAATTCCAAATTATGTAGACTAAGATGCCGTTGTATTCCAATTTCGATGTATTTAGAATTACTATAAATTCCAGTAGAGAATGTCCTGTTGTAGCTGTTTACGAAAACTGTAGAAAGGCAGAGAGGGCCTTTAAAGTTCTAGGATAAGTATTTTGAAATTTCGGTTTATTTATTGTAATCCGAAATTTGTGTAAACCTTCTGAACTTCAAGTAGAGTGACCAATTACATTTTTATTTTAAAATAACGTTGCTTTTTTATGAGGGACATGTTGTTTAACCTGCCATATTTTCTTTACGTATGTACGAAAAGGAAAATTTATCTTTGCTGAGAGTTTTATTTTTTGAACTTAATTTTGGGTTGTAATTTATGTTTTACATTACATAACTGTACCACACTGTAATTACATGTAATTTATATTAATAGTTGGCAGGATTCATTTGAAAAATATATTTGTAAATATAGTAATATTATAACAATTTCGAATTGGTTAGGTTTAACCGATTTTGTTCTTGTTTTATTAAGTATCCGTTTTTGTTTGTTGTTGTTCTATTTAGCACACTTTTTATTTGTTGCAATCAGAAATTACAACTATTTTATAATGGTGGTTTGTGTGGTGATATTACCAGAATTATTTTAAAAAGCATTTTCCTATATTATAGCAATGCACTTTTTCAAACCTATAGTACGATTCACGAAAGAAAACACCTATCTTTAAACAGCAATATATTTTTTTTCATATAACTTTTTATTTAATGCATAATCTGTTATAAATAACAATAAATGCAACTTATCAATTAGACACAACTCATGAAAAAATTACAACCCACTGGTGTAATTAACAAATTATAATATGAAAACATTTCATACTGTTCTTAATTAATATTTACAATCAAAATTTTATAGTGATTTTTAAATAATCTTTTGAACCGTTTTATGTAAACACAATTACGATACATCAAATTATAGCTTGTTTTATTGTTGGTTACAGGAATACGTTAATATAATATAATCCTTTTTAGCCCTATACATTTTAAAGTATCCGTGAACAAAGTAATAGTACCTTGAAGTTGGGTATACTGGAAAAGTGGTTAAAAATAGGGTACTTTTTATGCGTAATTTGTTATATTCAATACCCTATTAATTTCAAAAATGTTAATGTATACCCTGTAACCAACAATATAACAAGTTTTCATTTGATGTATTATAATTGTTTTTACATACAACGGTTCAAAATATATTGCTGTTTGAAGGCAAGTGTTTTCTTTCGTGAATCGGGCTATAATAGTACATCTGAAGTCAGGAACTCTTATGTTTACTTTGCTCAGTAACACGTTTTTATTCATAATGTTTTTCCTTTCTTTTTTAGAGTTAAATTTTTTTAAATTCTTTTTTAAAGTTATTCTTTTCTAGAGTTGTACAATTTGATTTACACAAATATTTTTGTATTTTGCTTACTTTCTCGATAACAAGAATATTAAGAGATTCAAGTGTTTTATCTTAATATCTTATTAGATTTTATCAAGAGGAATTTATCATATGGAGTGCCATAATCATTTTAGATGACACGATACGATCTATTTTTATTGTCATTAGACTTTTTCTATGTAAAACAACTTTTCTTTTACTGATAATGGTTAAGTGAAATTTGCCGGGTTTGTTAATGAAAAAACTACTTTAACATGAATTTTTTATTAATTGTAATGTCGTTTCAAATTGGAAACATTTGTAAGTACATACAAAAATTTTCATTATTAATTTTCTTATTGTATAAGTAGGGAACTTGTGTACAATATTTTTTTTGTATTTCAAGTAACTATATTGAACTACATTATCCTCTAGTTATAGTTGCTATTGGTAACGGTGTATACAAAAAATATATTAGTTTATTTCCTAATTTTTCAAGTCAAACATAAGTTTTGTACAGATAAGAAGCATTATAGTCAAAAGATAAGGTAAAAAATAAATGTTCCGTCGTACGTGTACCATGAGCTATAATAAATTATAAGGAGTTTATTTCTAAGTAAACAAGGCCAATACATCTTTCTAAATTTTAAATTCAGCTGTTTCCTTTTCATTTAGATGTCCTTGCGCCGAGTCAGACCAAGTACATTCAAAGTCTCCAACTACATTCCTATATAGCTTATTTACATCACCGCATTGATCTATTTCAAACCCACCACGTAATTTTCAACCCAAAATAATATGTTGCTAAGATACGATAAGAGAACAATATACAGGCTCTCCATTCTTTAAATTTATAGAGTATACCACGTTGCCAGACCATGTCAAATGCTTGAACAATATCCAACAGAACTGCCGAACAGTACTTCTTTTCCTCCAAACATTATTGGATGACGCTTGTACTTATTTCTGCAAATGATTGTACGCAATGTACTTCCTCTATGGTACTATCTTCTGATGGAATCTAATCTGATGGTCTGGAATAAGATGAGGATCTTCTTGCCTTGGTTTCAACCGCTTCAGACAAATTCAAAACATTTTGACCTCACTGGGAGTAGAGTAATAGGGTGAAACGAATTGACCTCTTTTTCCGACTTACCTGGTTTCAATATCGATAATCTTTGCTACTTTCCACTGGCTGGGAAAACAGCCTAAGCGGAACACACCATTATTTATCATGATGACCATAACTAAGGCTTTTCTCGGAAATTCTTGTAAAATTCTCCCTGTAAATGAGATTGTATCTTAGCGCTTTCCGAGGATGTAATTTATAAATCGCACGCTTAACATCACAAACTGTAATCCGATGTACATGGTTACTTACTGCTGTTGCATAGAGCAATCATGTACACACTGCCATCGGAAATGTGGCAACGTCGGCTGTTACGTGCAAGCTTGCATTTCTGCAATATAGTTTCTAATATACGACAAGTATTTATAATATTTTTAAAATTTTATAATAAATAATTATAAAATCTGCCCATAACAGACAGGTGGAGTGTCAAATTTTTACACTCAATCTGTTCGTTGCAGGGCTAAAATAAATAGTTCTGTTTCTTAACACATGTTCAGGCAATTAAATGACTGAATCGTTTAAGAACAGAAGAGGTAGAGGTGTAAAAGACACTAATCAGAGTTATCTCCTCTGAAAGTAAGGAATTTCATTATACAGCCAGACCCTGTGGTGAATGAAGTGAAGGTGTCATTTGCAGAGTGGAAAATATGTGCTTTTCAGAGGGCCCGGCATGCTGATGCTGATAAGCGTACTTTCCCACTCAGTGAGGAAGGCAATGGTAAACCACCTCACTTCTCGTTTTAATTAGTAAAACCTCTACAGGTTCAAACCAGCCTTTCGGCTGATGACCTAAACAACAACAATTATAAAATATACCGAATAAATAAATCATTATAATAAAAAACCCCTAGAAAACAGTTATGGTATGTAATTAAATAAAACACAATTGTTTTATTATTTAAAATTTTTCTCTACATCCTAGAATATGGTCAATTTTTTAACTTCCTGTTATCAGTGAGATTGTTTTTATCCCTAATGAGTTTACGTTTCAATCTCTCCGATTTAAGAACAACAATCAACCCCATGTGTCAGTGAGATGATCAATAAGTTGTAAAACGTGTAAATGAGATGTAGTCTTGTACAGTCTAGGCCGACCACTCCTGAGAGAGTATGGTTAATTGAACCCTATCCATCAAAGTACGCTGGTAACAAGTCACTGAGATTAATGGTATTAATTTTTCAGTATTAGGCCTACTGTTTTGCTAAATAGCAAAACTAATGCAATGAAATTTTTGGAGAGTAGGAAAAAATGTATATTTACTCACCGGGTTTGTGATTAACACGATTTTATTTTCTTGAAACAAATTTTAATTATCATTCTAAATTCAATAGACTAAATAAATTAATATTGTAATATTTAAATATAATAAATTTTATGATACATGTAATAAAACGAAATGGGCATTAAAGAACACACTAAAGTAAAATGAAAAATATTAAAGATAAAATGAATGCTTATAGATAGAATAAATTATTCATAACTCAATGAAGTGTTAAATTTAATGTCGGACTAGAATGAGAAGTTAGCGACCGGAAAATGTAGTGTAATTCCAATGAACTGAATCTTTTATCTGGGGAAAATTTAAATTACACTTTCTTTTATTTTATTAAATAATAAAGAAAATTAGTTTTTATTGATTTCACTTCTAAAGTAATAACTATTACCGTATTTAGTTTATCGCTTCTCGTAGACTTACTTCATTAAATTAGTTAAGGCTGTAACTTTTTATAGAAACAAAATTCTTAATGCGGCCTCCAGAACAAATTTCAATTTGGCTTGCTTAATTAATTTTTATAAATAATTTTTTAATCAAATTTCAGAAATAATGAATTTAATTTTTTTTAAATGTTTTTGATAACATTTACTAAAAAATGGATTGGAATTATAGCAGTATTAAAATACTACTCCATATAGTAAGTGATAATTTATAAAACAAATTGAATATGTGAAACAATCCTACTGAAATACCCGAACTGATTACAATGTTTTAACCGTAATAAAACGGTAAATTAATCCATGAATTTAAGTTCCTAGAATTTATTGTGAATCTTTTAATGGTATTTCTTATTATTTAAATCACCTAATAAATGTATTATCTTTCACTGGGTCATTCTAAACGTTCGCATTTTAAGCCAATTCTTAAAAACTAATAAATACTCGTACATAAACAAAACAAAAAGTTTTAGTGCAGTCTTTGCATGAAATACAGTGGTAGTCTTATTTTTTCAAATTTTGTAGGATAGCACATTTGGCTTCATAAATATTCGAAACTTAAGAAATAAACATATTTTATAGAATTGCAAATTTTAACGCACGAGTTCCCCTTTATTATTGATGCTGGAGCGTCATGGTGGTTCGTGAAATACCAAATTTTATACAAAAACAATTGCTGCTCAGCAACACGGTATTGAAAGAGTTAGCCAGTATCAATATTTAGGTACAATAGTGCAAGGATATAATGATCACACAGCCGAAATAAACAGAAAAACAGAGATGACTCGTTCTGCATTTTTTGTTAAAATGGAACACGTATTTTTATAAATACCTTGATTTATAAATAAATCCTTGAGCTTTGGCCTGAGATTGAGGATGGTTCGTTGTTACATCTTCTCAACAGATTTATATGACGCGGAAGCTTGGACGTTAAAGAAGATGAATATCATAGAAAAGAATAGATGCGTTTGAGGCTTACTTGTACAGGCGCATGCTAAAAACACCCTGGACGGATAAAGTACCCAACGAGACAGTCTTGCGGAGAATGGAAACAGAATTGGAGCTTGTTTACACCATCCAAAAAAGGAAAATGGAATATCTGGGTCATATTACGCGTGGATCAAGATAATTTAAATGCTTTGCTTGACAAAACAAGCCAAGATTCAGGGAAAGAGAGATGTGGAAAAAATTAGAATTTTTGGTTGAAGAATCTTCGCGACTAATTTTGTTATACCTCAGCGGAGCAGTTCAACGCTGCGGTTTCTAAGGTCTGAATAGCCATCATGATTGCCAACTTCTGGTCGAAGGGGACACGGTAAGATGAAGAGCGGTTATATTTTATTTAAATTCACATTGATAGGAAAATATTTTCGAATTATAATTTTCTTCTCGGTAAAATTTATTAACGACTTCGTTATATAAATTAAAAATTCTATTTAACTAAAATCAACAGTAATAATGTACTTGATTATTTAAAATATATTTGTATAAATTTATTTAAAGTCACATGAACAGTTTGGTTATTAATCATTACCAGTCATAACCATTAGGCTATGGTTATTACTGTAGGTTACGGAACGGTGGTTTTGAACTTATGATAACTTTCAGATCCCAGCTGGTAATCAAATGAGACCTTTCATTTTTTAACCTACTAAGCTAATCTCTACACAACGGAGAAGACTAAAAAACACGTTTATTACTTTTACAACTATTAGAAGTCATTCTATCAAAAAATACCATTTTTTATGCTCCATGGTCTGTGTATTATGTTAATTTGTAATGTATGTTATGCATTCTAAAACATAGTTATATTGTTTGTCGCATTATAATTAGGTCAAGCAAAAAAATTGAACAAGTGACCCACAAACCGAGAGAAATTACCCAATTAAAACGTAAAATTGCTTGGTACATTTTTTAGCACTGGTGTGGCTTAAACTTTTTGAATTAAACTTTTGCTGAAAGTTATCCAACCTATAATTTTCTATACTATAATTCACCAACTTTCTTGCGAGAGATGAAATTTTCATCTCACAGACGAAAATACGTCTAGTTGATATTTAAATGTAAAATAAAATATTGAAATTTAATTTGAAGGGAACCTCCACTTTGGGCTACAAAAAACCAACCTAAATATGACATTTAAATTGTAGGATAATTTCTATAAACACCGTAATTCTGTGAATCTATTTAATACTAGAAGACTCTTTGTTATAGAAACTAAATACATTAACAATGTGTAAAGTTTTCAATTCATGTTTTATAAAAGATGAACTTTTGTCTTTGGTCGTAATCCTTTAATTTTAATGTCATTTGCTTTTCAGTGTTTTTTTAGGATCCGTCAAAGAATAGTCTCACTAAAAACAAAATATATTATGTAGGCTACTAGTTATCAGTGGCTCTAGAATCACTCAATCAATCACTTATTCTTACACGTACTAGCCAATTCAAGAAAAATAGGCAGCTGAATCCTCAGGAATGGAATAGTTCAAGAAGAAAGGGCTGTAGAAACTAATTTACAAAAATGTAAGAGTGGTGCCTTGGAGGAATAGAAAACAGGTGATAAAGCAATCAACAGTAGTTACGGAACAATGTTGTACAAAGAAAATAACATTTTTGAAAGATGGAAGGAGTACATGAAAGAATTTTGTTATTCCAAAAAATTTAGCAGACCTTCACTTGAAAGTAAGGATTATCGGGAGAGAGATGAATTAGGTACTACAATTTTTAAATCGTAAGTTATATAGCCAGTTATACAAGTGAAACGAAGAACGGAAAAGCAGTTGGGGTCGTTAAGCTCTCAACAGAACTGAATCGAAATACTCTTCGAATTACAGGGCAGTTCTTGTAATTTTTCATAAGGTAAAGATTATGTTACTTGTTCTGAATAGACGACCGGTGTGTATACAATGAAACAAATGATTACCAACGAACAATTTGGATTTAAGGAAAGAAGGAACACTTGATATGATATTTTGTTAAATAAGGATTGTTTGCAAGAAATGTATGATGAAAGAAAATGGAATAAGCATATGTTTCATAGACATAGAAAGGGCTTTTGATGGTGACAAATGGAATAAACTGATATAGATATGAAATCAGGAGTGAATTTAAAGAAAGAAGGCTAATTAAGGCGTTTAACCTAAAAGAGAGTGCGGCTATGAAGATTTACAAAATAAGTTGTTTAATCTTGAAAGAGTAGTGAAACAGGGTTACTGTTTTTTCCAAACTCTGTTCAAAACGTATATTGAAGATGTGATTGAGAACTGGAAGAATGATTTATAATCAGGGTAAAAGTTATTTTTATGCGATTTGCAGATGATATGGTGTTGTTGGGAGATAAGCAACAAGATATGCCAACGCATCTTATACAAATTTTCAAACACTTGATAAAAAGTATTAATGAAAATTAACGTTAAAAAACCAATTAGTAAGCGTAAAAAAAATAAAAGATAAAAATTTGCACGAAAGGACACATTGAACATGTAACGCACAATGTACTTGGGAAGCATACTGACTGAATATAGCAAAAATAAACATAAAAAACAAGAATTAAAAAGGAATAATAGGCAGTCAAGACAAAGGAATATTTATTAAGTAGCAAACTGAAGTGAAACTTAAGGGAACGTTTAATGAAATGGTTTGTTTGGAATGTAGTTCTTTCTGGATAAGAAGCATGGACATCAAGTGTCCCTTGATGTGGCTTTCTTTTCCAAAAACTTTGTTTTGACTTTCTTTTTCAGAAACTCAAAGGCTACGAAAAGTGGGTATAGAAACGTACAAAAAAAGTCAATTGAACCGACAAAGTGAGGAATGAAGAAGTATTACAAAGAGTGGAAGAGAAGATAAAATTGACGGCACTTATTCGTTGGACAAACGCTAATTTACTAGAACACATTATGAGACGCGATATTTTAATCTAAACTACGTTAAATGGACCACTAGAAGGCAAAGGAAAAATAAATATTCTTAGAATAAAGGTTATAGGCTATTTAAAAGGTAGTATGAACTATCAAGAAATAAAAACGCTGGGACAAAGCAGAACAAGCTGGTGATAATGGTTGATTGAACCTGCATATGTGGAGATAATATTATGATAGTGATGAGTCACACAATTTTCTAAGACTTTTTGGTTTGGAAGAGTTGAAGAGGATAATAACTCTCGGCCTCTTCCAAAACGCATCCGCTACTTTGATTGAGCATTCAGTTCGCCTCCAACAAATATTAAAACGGTGTAGCACAGTTAGTAAGAAATGAGTGTAAAAGATTAATATGATAGAAAAACTAGTATTTTTCAATATTTTATTTATATTTTTTTAGTCAAAATAACTGGTATTAAAATTTTGCAACGAAGACAACGAGTCTTTGTATCTTCATAACACTCAACTTCACATTTTTGAATCTATCCGTTATATACGAGGGTAGGCTGATAAGTAATGCACACATGCTTGTAAAAGACAACTAAATAAACTTCAGTAGCGCGCCTGGTGGCATGTGGAAGTACTATTTCTCCTCTATAAGCCTGCGCAGTTTGAAGGCGTTGCTTTCATTCAGTTTGTTTTGAGTAGTGGAAGTATGGCGTCGTGTTCTGGTGCTATGTCAACGAGAATTAAACAACGCGCTGTTATCGAATTTTTAACTGCTGAGAAAGTGAATCCTAGTGAGATTTATCGTCGTTTAAAGGCTGTTTATTGTGACGATACTGTTGATAGGTCTACTGTGAATCGTTGGGTAATAAAATTTCGTGATTGCCAACCTGGAAAAGCCTTAATTGTTGACAAAACACGCAGTGGACGACCAATCACTGCCTCAGACGATAATCGTCGCAAACTCATCGATGATTTGATTCAAAATGACCGGCGAATCACTCAACAGCGTATCGCAAACCAAATTGGAATATCTAAGGAACGTGTTGGCTTCATTATTGAACAATTGGGATACCGTAAAATCTGTGCACGATGGGTACCACGCTGTCTGACAGACGAGAATAAACAGCGTCGATTGGAATGCTGTGAACAACTTTTGAAGCGCTACCGTGACGAAGGAGACGACTTTCTTTTGAATATTGTGACGGGGGACGAGTCATGGGTTCATCATTACGATCCCGAAGAAAAAAGGCAGAGCGCTGAATATCGTCATCCACATTCTCCTGTTGTGAAAAAGTTCAAAACACAACCGTCCGCAAAAAAAATTCTTTTGACTGTGTTTTGGGATGCTCGCCGAGTTTATGTGACTGATTATCTGGAACGAGGGGCAACGGTAAATTCTGCTCAGTATATACAGACTCTGAAACACCTCCGACGTCGAGTTTGTCGTGTTAGAGGCAACCTGGCGCCAATAATTTTGCAACACGACAATGCTCGTCCACACACTTCGCGTGCAACTGGAGAGGCTCTGAGAAACCTGAAGTTTCAACCAATTTTACACCCTCCGTATTCTCCCGACCTTGCGCCTTGCGATTTTTATTTTTTTCCTCTACTGAAGAGAGACCTTAAGGGTAATCATTACAGCTCGGACAATGAGGTGAAGGCAGCTATTGCGTCCTGGGTTCGAGGAAAGTCGGAAGAATTTTTCAGTGACGGAATGAAAAAACTTGTTAAACGTTGGGAGAAATGTGTAATGCTTAACGGTGACTATATTGAAAAATAAATAGATAATTTGGTAGGTTAAGATTTGTACTTTAATTTGTTATTTACCCCATCTTGCTATTTCTTTTTGTTCGTCTTCTACAAGCATGTGTGCATTACTTATCAGCCTACCCTCGTAGGTTTACATCTGGATAAGAGGCTCACATGGAATGTACACGTGAGCCTCCAATCCAATAAGGACCTATGCCAGTCAAGTTCACTGCTGTACAAAACCATCGGTATTAGCAAAAATTCAGCGTTTTCAAATAAAGCTTTTACGGAGGATAGTTAACGCCCCCTATTATGTAACCAATGAAACTCTACACTCAGACCTGAACGTACCGTACATAAATAACGTTTTCTTTAAACTCTATACAAAATTTAGGAAGAAACTCGCGAACCACCATAACCCATTGATCTCAAATCTGGCTACGCAGACTCTCCCAAACAATCCAATAAGACAACTAAAACGTGGATGGAGCCGGGATCTCATCAATGAATGTAGTAGGCTACTGTAATTGACTATCAGTTGCAGTGATCTAAATGCTGCATTTTTATATTCGTCGGAGTTCTGTCACTGGACTGTGTCTCCACTCACGTTTTTTATCACGTTAATTTTTACTTTTATCACATTCACTGATTGTATCTAACAAATTGTGAATTTCTTAAATAAAAAAAAATTCAAAAGCTAAATAGTGTTAATTAACGACTATGCAAATATTATATAAACTCAATTGAAGGAGTCCTAACTTACATTTTCGTAAAAAAAGAATACTTAAATTGCACGGTATGAGTCGTTTAAAATTACTAAATTATGCTATATCTGTTTTCGAAATATTATATAGCATAAAGAATATTACAGCTACATATCAACTGTCGTATGCTAAAAACAGTTTAAACAATTTTAATTTCATTAGGATTTTTAAAAGGAATCTATAAGTTTAGTACAACAAATATTTAATGACTGTGTTTGAGAATAAATTATGATTTTTAAATTTTTAAAGTTGGCGTCACTCCCCGTTAATATAGTAACAGTGAGTCGTAGTAGTACAAGCAGTGGTGGTAGTCTGTTGGTAGCGGCTGATTTCCGCTAGTACTGGCATAGGGAATGAACGTGTTAATCCTATTACTTGGCACGCAATCAGAGTCTCCATTATCAACCGTTGAATAATTGATGTTCACTTCTATTCATTCATGCGACTTGATACAATATCAATGATCAATTTTAATTGACTCTACATTCATTCTCCTGATTCTCCTTCTTCCTGTTCATGTCCTGTACGGAGTAACTTTACTCTTTCCAAAGCACATTTTAATGCATTTCAACCCATTGTGTAAGCCAGCTAAAAAAAGAAATCATTTTGAAACAATTTGCAATTAAAACCCCATAATCTATTGTTGTATAGTTGTTTATTATTGGTGTATTGTTTTGAAAATAACGCCATGACATTATAGGAATTAACTGAAAATTTGTAAACAAAAGATATCCATTATGTAATAAAATGGTATATGCTTTGTTTTGCCCGTTGTAAATTCAGAAACAATTAAAATTTTATACAAATGTTAATTTAAATTAGTATTATTGAATGGGAAAACAATAAATTATATTATATATTTAAACGTATTCGTTGTTCGTTTTACTTCACAATGCATTCATGTGTTTAAACAAATTGTATATTTATAACGTACAATAAACAATTTATTTTCGTCTTTCATTCAAACAATATGTACATTTTTCATTATTTTCAAGCTAAAATATGGCAGATACATATTATAAAATTGAGTTGCCGAAGAGAGTGGGTACAACAATAATTAAATACGCAATGGCACAAATACTCTCATTAGCAACTTTTACTAAAATTAACTTTTTAATACCTCGAAATACTTTTGTAAAGTTGGTTCTTCAAGTGAAATTATTTTGTTCTTTATCTTTGTATGAAAACTTGTATTTTCTAGCTTAAATGTAGCAAACCTCATCAAATAAACTATGAAAGGGTTTTGTTTTCTATTTTTGACCGCGCAAGTGAGATGTAGTTATAAACGCCCAATGGTTTTCCAGGCCGGTTCATAAACACAGCCAAGTCTTATACCTTTCTTCGAACTTGTCTCATTCACTACATTATCGAAAGTTAATTACTACCCTGTATGTTTAATAACATACTTACTTGGACAACGCGTTTTTAAAACATTCACAAAATTTTATAAATGAAGATTCATATTCTTGATTTTAGGCTGAAAAAGTCTTATAGTTCTAATACAAATTTTTATGAAGTAATTGTGATTTTTCTTAATAATTCTTAGTTTTTATGTACCGTAACAAGAATTAAATTTAATGGGTTTCTTTCGCAATGATGCCAAGTACATCTGCTTCGAACAAACCAATAAACTAATACAATAAAGGATGTTGGTTTAGCGTTCCCAAGGAAGTTTACGGCAAGTAAGATGTTAGAAATGGTTCGTTTTTCCTAATGAGGTAAAAACGGATAGCGGTCTTATCAAATCACCCGATTGGTCAACTTGTGAAAAACCTACCTTTAAAACGTTCATAGAAATTTTGTACAATTGCATAGGCCTTTTAAAAATAACTATAAAATAAAAGCTAATAAATAAAGCCCAATTCATTAATCACAGTCTATTACAGAACAAACAAATACATTTTTCTATAAATTCAAATATTTACCAAAAATAGTTTCTAGAATATTCAATAAAAGCAGCATATTTATTACATAAGTTATTTAAAATGTAAATTTTTCTCTTTGTTGATTTTCTTGTTTTTGTACGATATAACATTGAATGTGATAGTGTCGACAAATGAAGGTGAAAAAAACCTGGTGTGAATCACTCACACAACTTTCTCTTGCCAATTCAAATAATTAACAATATAACCTAACATTAGTAATGAAACATTAGAAATATTAAAAAAACTACCCTCACTAAACATAATCTAATTTTCATCATGAGTGAAAAATGCAAAATGAAAATCTACCTCAGTTTGGCTAAAGATACATAAAATCACACTTTCACGCTAAACTAGGCTCTGTTGAGAAAAATTCTCTAAATAAAAGTTATAGATAGTTTAATTTCATATAAATTTGATTATACACTTATAATGTAAAATGCATTCTAAGGCTGAAATGTTAAAAAGAATCAATTTTTTACACGATTTCTTGATAAAAAAACAGAAAATCACTAATTACCGCTGAATTAAGCGTTATACAAAAAATGTTTGAAATAAAAGTTGTAGAATTTTAAATTCTCTACAACTTTTACTATGTAAATTTTTGCGCTAAAATAGATATTAACGTAACAATCTTAAGAAAAACAATTTTTTTCGAGAAAACAGCCTCACCAAGAATTTCAGCAGACATGGCGCCTACCCTATCTTGTAGAGCATAAAAGGCGATTTTAAAATAAATCGTAGAAGCCGTTTTTGAGAAAATCGCAAAAAAGTGAAAAATGACACGAATAAACTACTACTTCCTGTTGACCGATTTTGATTAAAATATTCGTGTGGGTCGGTAGTAGTGTGTAACCTATGTTTCAAGTTTCAAGTCCGTACGATGTTCCGTTCTTCAGATATTCTGTTTATACCCACACAGACACATACGCACACAGATACACAGACAGACACACAGACCAATCGCTAAAAACATGTTTTTTGAGTTCAGGGGGCCTGAAAACGTGTCGATCCAGTGAAAACTCGATTTCGAAAAATCGACTTGAAAACAATACTTTCCTTTCTACTTATTAATATAGGGAAGAGAAAGTTAAAATGACATGAATTATTTCCAGAAGACGACCACTCGTTTGATACTGTTTTTACTTGTACGCCGGTCCGTAGTTCATATTTTGCCCACTGTTGGCGCTGTGATGGGGTTGCGGCTGCCGATAGAATGCGCCAGCGGTCATACCTCTCACAGCGCATGTACCAAGTGGCAACATGTAGTGTCTACGCACTGGCGATGCAAAAGTCGAGAAGGAGAAGGTGACAGTATCGATGTTCTCTGTGTGCGAGAATCGATACGGAGAGTTGACATCTCAACATTGAGTATTCTTTCCGTCATCTGCACCTCCATTCCCTACCCCTCGCTTCACCGGCGACTGCTCCCCTTCGTGGGCAGCGGTAAAAGGTGCACGCTGCGTCGGCGACTTGCTCCTATTAGATTAGGCAGCGGTACAGACGACCCCGATTCACTTCACCGGTGACTGCTCCTCTTCGGAGGCAGCGGTGAAAGGTGGTCGCTGCGTCGGCAGCTGCTTCTAATCTTTTAGGCAGCGGCGAAGACGACCTCCCCCCCTTCGATGTTCTACTTTTGAACTACGCCGCCGATGCCCGGCCGGTCCTATGAGCTCAAACGACTGCGCTACTGAAAGCCGGTGGCGAGACGTTAGTGTTACTTCCGATGACCAAATATTAAATTTCTACAACCTAAATGCGTATCAGAATTCAAATTTCTTTGAATAGCATTAATTAAACTACATGCAACTAAGACCTAAGAAGGTTTCTTTTCTACGCTTGTCAATCTTTAGTCGTCGGGAAGGATTGTCCAGAAAACTTCTGTATGCATCGGATGAAATAAAAATCAATGAAGGATACAAGGTAGGGGAAAACGGCAAAGTAGATTAATGAATACGTATATTACAAATCTCGAGAGAAACATTCCTACGGCTTTCTCAAGCCAATGTAAATAATGATCAATATAACCTGTGTTTAATCACGAGTAAACAATGTAAAATAAAAACATACTTATTTTATTCTTGAGCGAATGGCGCAAAATGAAAATCAATCTGTGGTCAACTTAAACATACGGAAAATCAGTAATTGCCTCTAAACTAGACTGTACAGAAAATTGCTTTAAAAAAGTTGTGCAACAGAAAATGACTAATTGCCACTAAACTAAGGGTTGTAAAAACAAATGTTTGAAATAAAAGTTGTAGGATTTTAAATGTTCTGTAACTTTTATTATATACACTTTTGCTCTAAGTTACACATTAAGGCCGGAATCTTAAAAAAACAATTTTTTCTACTAGTGTACAGCCTCCCAGAGAATTTTAGCAGACATGGCGCTTACCCTATCTTATAGAGCACAAAAGTTTAGTAAAAAAGATGATTTAAAAAAGAAAATAGTAGCCGTTTTTGGAATAATTGAAAAAGAGTAAAAAATTCCACGAATAAACTACTACTTCCGGTCAACCGATTTTGATGAAAATGTTCGGGTTGGGTCCTCTAGTGGTACCTTACTTAAATTTCAAGTTTCAACTTTTTACGTTATTTCGTTCTTGAGATGTTTTGTTCACACACACAAACAGGCACACTCACATACCAATCGCTAAAACATGTTTTTTGGTTTTAGTGGGCATGAAAACTTGTATATCCGGTGAAAACTCAATTTAAAAACATGTACATGAAAACAATACTTTCCTTTCCTATAGGGTAAGAGAAAGTAATAATGAAAATAAAGGTATAAAAAAATTCAGTTATTAGGCCTAAGCCTTACAATAATTAACTTCAGAGTTTGATTAACTAACTTCAGTTCGAGAAACGGATCAAATAACAAATTCATAGTAAAATTTTTAGCGCAGATGAATACCTACTTTTTGCGAAAACTAATTTTATAATTCACTGACTAATCAGTTGGACTAAAGATTAGCATTTGGTTCTTTCATATTTTCAATTCCTGTGAGTGTGTGTAAGAAGGTATGCTCGTAAAATGTTCTAAGTTAGCGTTGAGAATTACAAGTAATTTCATTTCAAGATTTATTACAGTTATGAATGTGTACGTAATATTTTACGTGCACAGAACAGTTTTAGATTGTTGTGTACGGTATTCGTGATAATAAATTCTTAAGAAATTTGTTAAAAATTGAAATAATTTATTTTTGAATGAGATTAATTATATTTTCATTCTTTTGGGGTTCTTTAAAAGTAAAAAATATACGAATTGACTAATGAAGTTTATAAAAAATGATCCTGAGGTCGGACATTTTTCTGATTTATTTAAATGCGGATCATTTATGTATATATAGTATATAAATCCATAAGACATGGGAGCAGAATATATATTTTTCAACAGGTGGTAAATAATGGCAGAGCTGGAAGATATTATGGAGTTGAATTCTAGTGGAAGAAAGAATACAGTAGAAAGGGCAGTGGAAGAAAAATGAGGAAAATGAAGAAAAGCAGCAAAGGAAAAGAAAAAGACGGAGTGAGAGAGAGATTGAATAAGAAAGAGAATAAGTTAGACAGGACGGTGGAAAGAAGAGAGGGGTTCATTCAATCAATTACAAAGATAAGAAAGAATAACGCCGCAGAAGCAGCTGTGTACAGTGCTCTGCTGTGCAGTGATATAACCAACCCGAACCCGACCCAGCAACCTCTTTAGTTCCAGGCTCTGGCTCTTCTCGCCTTTCCTTTCCCCGAGCCATGCCATTTTCACCCCGCTCCGCCTTTCACCCTCCTCCATTCTTCCTGGCCTCTGCTTCTCTGCTGCTGATTAATCGACGTCTTGTAATTGGAACCCTTTGAAAGCAACGTACCAGCGTTCATAAAATTATAAACGAATCTGAAAACTTTTAGTTACTTCCTCCTTTTCTTTTTTAGTGTTTTATTATTAATCTATATTTTTAACCATTTAATTGAATTCTGCCGATTTGGGTACACGAAGCTAAAATGATATATATCGTGTGCACACAACTATTCAATATCAGTACATCGATTTTCTACAAAATAATACTCTCTTGTTGTTTAGGTCATCAGCCGTAAGGCTGGTTTGAACCTGTAACGGTTTTACTGAGTAAAACGGAGAGTGAGGTGGTTTACAATTGCCTTCCTCACTGAAAAGTACGCTTATCAGCATGCCAGGTCCTCTGGAAAGCACATATTTTCCACTCTGCAAGTGACACCTACACTTCATTCACCACAGGGTCTGGCTGTGCGACAGTGAAGAGGAGGACTCCATTGGGAATATTTTTGAAAGATGTCCCTACTTTGATCTTGACAGAATGGAGACATTTGAGAAGAAAGGCGTTGCACAGTGGATCCCAGAGAGAGTAGAGGGCAGTGATGCTGCGGGATGAGGAGAGCTGGAAGTTTGTCGCTCAGTTAGCGGAGAGGGTGGTCGGTAGATGGCGGAGGCAGGAGACATATGGAGATCAGCGCGGTCGCCCTCGCCCATAGTGAATCAATCCTGTCCCGATCTCAGAAGGTAAGGTAGGTACACTAATTTCCTGAGCTGGTGATGAAAGAGATGAATGAAAGCGAAAGAGTGAGTGTTGGTCAGTGGCAGCGAGAGGGGAATTAGGTTACGGTTCCCTTCCACGCCCGCTGATAATATGTAAATTTTTTTTAACCCGACATTTCCCTTGTAGTATAACTGTATATAAACAGTTCCGAGGGAGGTGGAGGGTTGTTTTCTGATGTTGGATCAAGTAGCCAGGCGGCGGGTTTTTGGTTGGTAGGCGGTTGCGGTCTCCTTGGGGCTAGACGAGGACGCCTCAATTGAGTCTAACGCTACTTCCTCATCGTGAGGGAGTGAAATGAGTTTTTCTCGCCACCTCGGATATAATAAAAGGGTCTGGCTGCATAATGAAATTCATTCCTTTCAGAGGAGACAACTCTGATTAATGTCTTTTGCACCTCTACCTCTTCTGTTCTTAAATGATTCAGTCATTTAATTGGCTGACCATGTGATAAGAAAAAGAACTATTTATTTTAGCCCTGCAACGAACAGATTGAGTGTAAATAATTTGCCACTCCACCTGTCTGTTATGGGTAAAATACTCTCTTATAAGAACTTTAAAAATTCATCGAATAAGCAATTGATAATATGGAACAATCAAATTTTAATTAGTCATAAATCCTCTTACAGAAAACTAAATAAATTAGATACGATTTGAGTAACTTCGATTTAACGGTAATACTGTATTTAACTTAATACTGTAAAATTTGCAGTATTGTTATACCTATGTTACATTTTAATCTAATGATATATAGGCCTTCGTATACTCGAAATACATTTTTTATGTAGTTCAGATTTATAGTAAGAATGATTTTTGGGTTCACAAAATTCTTCTTCATTTTCTTTTCTTCAGGGGTTAGGAATTTCTACCTGTTCCGGCACCTATCTTTTCTTCGGTATGCCAATATATCTACTTATCACTGGTTTGTATCTTCTCGCTACACTAGGCAAGCGGCTTTCTGGCATTCTATTTAAATGATCGACTCATTGGGCACGATACAATTTCATTTTTTCGTTGATTGAAAAAATTCCCAATTCCTGCCTTACATCTTCATTTCTGATCCTGTCTAGTCTTTTAAAACCCTTGACAGACCTTAAAAATTTCATTTCGGCAGCTTGGATGTGTCTTTCTTTCCTGTTACTCATTACCCATGCTTTACTGCCGTTTGTCAAGCTGCAACTGCCACCGTCTTATAAAACTTAAACCTTGTTTCGGGTTTTGACTTTTACCGTAGTGTCTTATGAATCGCCCCACATATCTGATTAAATTTATGTAGTTTATGAAATATCAGTTCCAAAGTATTTATAATGGCAGTTCACAAAGTTCTAAGGATAAAAACATAATAATTTTGATCGATTTTACAGTCCATTAGAGAACACTACCACCACGAATTTGCCGAAGCGTTCACAGAATTTTTGTTGTATTATTGTTTTTGTAGAGTTTCTGTATTGTTTCAATTTTTAATTTTATTTAATATTTGTAATCTCAAAATATTTATATTGCATAAGTCTCAACTCCAAGCTATTTTGATTTACGGGTTTCAAGTTTTGGCTCTGATAAGCCTTAAGTAATCATAAAATTTAACTATTCCTATCCATATGCGTATACACGGTGTCGTACACATACGAAGTGTGGTTATTAAATAACGAGACTGACGTTGTAAAAAGTTGTTTTTTTAAATTTATACATAATCACTTATTTTCACCTTCAATATGTACACTCCTTCTCTATCCCTACAACGCTCATGCGTATTTTCCATTGTTGGAAACAGTGCTGGAAGTCATCTTCTGTCAGCTCCTTCAGGACACGTGCCCCTTTCTCTTTTACAGCTTCCACAGACTAAAATCTTGTCCCTTTTAATGCAGATTTCACCTTAGTGAACAGATAGAAGTCATGGTACAATATTATTGATGGTGAATACGGTGGATGTTCTAATACTGAGATGCTGTACTTAGCTAGGAACCTCTTGACAGATAACGTGGAATGAGCTGGCGCATTTTCTTGGTGAAAAACCCATGATTTGTCCTTCCAAATTTCGGGGCGTCTTTTCCTTACTCTTCGACGTAGTTTAGAAAGTACCTCAAGGTAGTAATATTGATTAATTGTTTGACCTACAGAAACACAGTGAAGGTACACAATCTCATGGATATCAAACAATCAATCATCATTGCTTTAAATTTTGACTTGCCATTCGAGCTTTTTGGCTCTCGGTGAAGTTCGACTCTTCATAGTGCATGGATTGGCGCTTCGTTTCCGGATCATAAGTAAAAACCACATTTCATCACATATTATTATCTTCTACCTGTTCCCTAAGATGAAATCTGCATTAAAAGGGACAACAAGATTTGAATCTGTGGAAGCTGTAAAAAAGAAAGCGGCACGTGTCCTGAAGGAGCTGACAGAATATGACTTCCAGCACTGTTTCCAACAATGGGAAATTCGCATGGAGCGTTGTAGGGATAGAGAAGGAGTGTAAATTGAAGGTGACAGTAAGTGATTATGTATAAAATAAAAATAAAATTTTTTTACAACGTCAGTCTCGTTATTTAATAGCCACACCTCGTATACTACATCTAGGTAGTGTACATAATTATTTAAATTTCGTTATATTACGACTTAATGTAAGATTTGAGCTTTTGACCA
The DNA here is from genome assembly GCA_035578175.1 of Catonia carolina. NCBI lineage: Eukaryota > Metazoa > Arthropoda > Insecta > Hemiptera > Achilidae > Catonia > Catonia carolina. The sequence goes on along the minus strand of JAQMRL010000001.1, from coordinate 143,515,299 downwards.
TAAACTCTGTTTTTACGTAAACTGGTTTCCACAACCAATTTAAATTATTTTAATAATGGTTTTCAGAACGTCCCTAATTTTCAATTTTCTTTCAATTTAATGATTTATTTTTTAATGTTTTCCTTCACGTCACTTTGTGGTAAATCAACACCTCCAAGTTTTACTGGTGGACAAGTATTTCTCCGCGTTGTAAATGTAACATGCAACGATTTTGCAGTATTGACCTTCAATCTCCATTTTTGAAGCCATGGTTGGATTTGATCTAAACATTCCTGAAGTTTGTTTGAAGCAACTAGAGGATCTCCACTTTTAGCAAGCACGCCTTATCGTCAGCAAATGTAGCTTGAAATACCCCTTCAGTATACATCTTGACAGTCGGTTAACTTGGTAAATCCACGTGAGAATGAAGAGGAATGAATTAAATTTAAAATACAAATGGATATACTGGCTGATTGGCGAGAACTCTTCACTTTTTCTTGAGAATAATTTGCTGCTTTACAAAATGTTACTTAAACCAGTTTTGTTGTACGGCGTTCAACTTTGGGGAACTACCAGCAGAAGTAACATAAAGTTAATTCAAAGGTTCCAGAATAAGGTTCCTCGGGCTATAACAAAGGCGCCATGGTTTGCAAGGAATGCAGAAATACAATATTATTGCAACCTTCCTGATGTAACGGACGAAGTCAGGCGTTTTAATAGAAAATGTCAGACAAAACTTGAAAATCACGAAAATGAATTAGCCATAAATCTTCTAAACAATGCAGAAGAAGTTAGGCGCCTGAAACGTTATCATGTTTTGGACTTGTCTGAAAGAGTTTAAATGTACATAAAATTATAGTGAAAAGTATTCCATATTGTAAAATGTAAATATCTTTGTATGTAGTCATTTTCTCTTTTAGCACATGAATAACTGATATAATGAGAGGTACTCAGGGTAATGAGGCCTCAACTTGTGATTTGTAAATTCAAAAGGTTTGTTTATAGTTCATTTTTAAAAAACTGATTGCAAATAATGTTATTAAAAAAAATTCTACTGTTTTGAGCTAATAAAACGTTATTTTCTTCCATAATAACACAAAATGTATTCAGATTTTCATCTTTTAATTTGAAAAAATATGGGTCTCATGCAGGATACTATTTTCAATATTAATTCATTTTGGAAAGTCGCTTGAGTGGAAACGAAGAAAAGAGAGCTGGTGATAAAATGGAATATTTCTGCTCGGGAAGTTTGATCTGGCTTTAATAATTAATAAGTCACTGCAATACCATGAGTTAAATAAATGTGTTGAATTTTATTAATAAAAAAGTGTTATTGTTCTGTCTGCATTTTTAAATCTTTCCATACTTTCGTTAATCCTAAGCAAGATTCACTGAAACTAATGTAATCATTACTTTTACAAACAAAAATAAATACATACATTTTCATTAAATTAAAAATCCTGATTAGCCAGGTAATCTTCAATGGGATTACGTAACTATTTGATTCTCAATTTAGGGTTGCAAATTATAAGAAAAAGTTGAAAAGATCCCATCTATAAATTAAGAATCTAACCTTTTAGTTCAGCTGTCTTAATTTTCTCCGAGCGAAGGGGGTTAATTGGATTCATTCCCAAACAAATACGAAGTTCACTTCCCTCTTTTTAGCATCGAGTTCTTAAGCCTCTACCAACCTTCCACCTTCTCACCTTGCTGACGTCAGCTGTAGAAGATGAAATTTCAGTAAAATAAATGTTATTTTCATTCTCTCTAAATAAGCAAATCGAGGATAATTCTGTTAAAGCAGAATTTAGTTCTATAACGACATTTTATAGTAAACCAATTACCACGTTTTATGCTATTAAAATTGCTTTTAAATAAAAAGCTTGACTTAGAAAAAAACTAAATTTTAAATTTATTCAATTTGTTAGTTAATTTTCAAGTTTTCTGTGAAGCAACAATTTGTGTTTAAAACTGCTTCTTACCTTTGTCAGAAAATCAATTAAAGAACTAAGAAAGCAAACCTTTGTAATTTTGCATTTTTGAATAATCACTTTTTAGGTGATCTGATCCGGTTGCTATACGCACTCGACCCAGAAAAATGTATATAAAAAATCTATTGTTCATTTACGTAAGAGAAGAGATTGAAGTACTAGTACAGGAAATTTTGTTTAGGTAAATCGCTCAATGATTTTTAACTCCAGATTGAACTTTTCATCCGGGGAACCATTGCTGCTTGTTCTTTGTTAAAATACTAGCTTAAAATTTTTTACAAATCACCAAGGATTTATTACGGATGATGGAAATATGTAATAAAATACATGATGTACATTGTTATACAGTGTACTGCTAAAACATTTTAACTACGCACAGCAAACAGTGTTACACGAAGCTACATCATGAAAACCGAGTAACTGTGCCTGATCCTCAGTTTAATGTTTCTGATTAATAATTTCGGGGATTAATAGTCTAACAATTAATTCACGGACAATATAAGAAACTATCTCAACGATTTTCTTCATTCAATAGTAATTTAATTCTCCATTGAACACCGAACAAAAATTGTGTAGCTTGATTAAACGGCCACTTGTCGTTTAAAAGCACATATTAAGAATTGATAGAAATATTTGAAATTCTAGGTTCATTCTTACGGTGTTAGTTATTCCGTTATGAAAACAACGTGTTAAGAAGACACGTTATAAATGTAACTAGTGCTATTTGTTACAATATTTGGTTAAAATTTATTTACAGCTAAATTAAAAATTGAAAAAGTTTTATCTGATACGGTAAGCGGTAAACATTAATCTAAGCAATAAACTTTTATGTATAAATCTACTGTTAATTAAATTTGGACTCTTGCAATCAAATTAAGAGGTACATCAAGTCATTTAAATATTAAAATACTGAAAGATTCAAATCGAACATCACAGCATCACCTTGATAAAGAACAAACAATGTACTACAAAAAGATTTAAACGTATTATTTTACAATTCAACAAGAAAGCATTACATGTAGTACAATATACCAAAAGAAAACTGGAATCACACCCAAATCATCTAGCCTTACTCATAGAACATTCATGCAACACTCGTCGACTGAAAAGAAAACATGCTACGGACTAATTTGTTGTTGTTTATGTCATCACCCGAAAGGCTGATTTGAATCTCTAGAAGCTTTACGAAGTAAAATGATGAGTTTGGTGGTTTACATTTTGCTTTCCTCACTGAGCGAAAAATTATGTTTATCAGCATGCCAGGCTTACTGAAAAGCATCTACTTACCACCCTGTAAATGACACCTTCACTCCATTCACCACAAGGTCGGACAGTATATAGATGAAATTCACTACACTCAGAGAAGATAACTCTGACTAGTGTCTTTTACACCTCTACCTCTTCTGTTTTTCAAAGCTTCAGTTATGTAATTGGTTGACCATGTGATAAGAAACGGAACTATTTTTTGTAACCTTGGAACTAGCAGATTAAATGCAAATAATTTACAAACATTGTACTACATAAAGATTTGAACAATTTAACAGGGTGATAAGATTTGAGCTATAACAGGGTGGTAAGTAGATGCTTTTCAGTAAGCCTGGAATGCTGATAAACATAATTTTCCACTCAGTGAGGAAGGCAAGTATAAACACCAAACCCCTCCTACATGGTATGGGCAAACGGACTAATTATAATATAATAAATCAACACATGAAGCAACTATCTACGAGGTTCGTTCATTGGTGGGTTATCTTAATTCATAACGCTTACAAAGGAAAACCTATCTGCTTATTATTGTACAATAAGAATAGAATACAGACTTTGCTGCAATAAAAATAAAATTATATAAAAAATTTAATCGTCTATGCAGAAATTGTATTAGATTATTTAAGAAAACTTATATTTTTTCTATCCCAGGAAACTTATTGACCAACTTAGCTTTTATTCGTGTACCTTAAAAACAAAATTTATATTAGTCTATAAAAATATAGCCTACGTATTATGAAAAATTTACATTATTATTTTAACGATTTTGTCAGTAAATTCTTTTGTTTCCTCGTTATAAACCAGCCAAAAGTTTATAAAGCCTAAATGAACGACCACCAGTTGTCTTTTAAAAGCTTTAACATTTGATAGCTTCAAGTGCTTAGATTTCAATACGCCGTGATAATTATATAATAATAAGTTCTAATATTTAGATCTACGGTAGGTATAAGTCAGTAACTTAACTATGAGTAGCATTGATAATGTGTGCTCGGTAAAGAGCCTAGGTAATCTATATCATCATCCCTTAACCCGGCAATATAACATTAAAGAGGATTTGAGAAAATCCGTGGGATTGTGGCTTTGGCGATGATAAAGGAAAAGGTAGATATGGTTATAGAACTGCTCAGAGATGAGATTGGTTTCTCTTCTGCCTCCTCCTTCTATAATAGACTACCTCATTCTCTAATTTTATATCAAATTCCAAATTTGATTTGTACCGTTTTAATGGAGTTAAAACTCTAAAACCACTGCTACTCTATACATATTACAGAATAAGCTCTATTATAAATGTTTATTATATCAAATTAATTTTTAAATAGATCTTTTAAAATTTAAATTTTGTGTTTTTTCTAATTATGTGTATTGATTACCACATATTTATATAATATTTAACAGTTCTCTTTCGTATAATTAGGTAAGTCATAAAAATAATAAAACTTTGTAAATAACACTGTGATTTGCATGTTCAGTGTGCAGAAAATTCTTCGGGCCCAAAAATATACGTGTGATATTTTAAAAAATTCAGGATAATATTTTAATCTCAAGAAAATTGTAAATTGGGTCGTGTTTGATATCATAATTCCAAAAACATTCTTCATCCTAAAGGTTGAGATTGTTTTTAAAAATAATATAGTAATTTCAAAAATCTTATTGAGAAATTCCATTGGGCCAGTATCAAAGAAAACAATATTTCCTGAAATTTTAATATGATCTAAAAAGAATTAAGCCAGGAAGAGAATGCTTTCTTACGAATATTTGTTTATATTTTTAAATTACTTTATGTAAAGAAATAAGAAACTAGCTGAACCTGCGCGCACTGTTACGTCTTCTGAGGAACAGCTGCACAGAAACTACTAGGAATATCGCTGCAAAAATAAAAAATAACATTCATTATACCTACTTATATTATAATGATAATATGTATCCTATAGGTCTCAGGGTTTATTTGTCCTTTGTTTTAAACATCTGTATTTTAAAAATCGAACATATTACCTTATAGAAAGCACAAAAACAACATTCCAGCCCCTAACTTTCTTTTCACTGATCAAATCGAGGTTTCCAAAAGCTTAAGATCTGCTCCAAAAACTGCGTAATCTATAGATTAAATTTGATTTAAACAGGTTGAAGAGTTTAGGAATGCATACGGGACAAAAAAACATTCATTGTTTTATATAATTAATTGTAGGTTAAACCTTATAAAATTTTAGCACATTTAATACGTTACTTATTTGAAACATTGAAATTTAAAATGTAGAAAAAACTCTTTTCCATAAAATATTCTCAAGATTTTGTTTATAATTTCATTTTTCCCCCTAGGGTCGACTAAAATTATACTTTCTTTAGAATTTCTCACACTGGTGAATTTCAACTTTTATCCTGCCAGTGGTGTAGTGGTCATCACATCTGGATTCTACGTCAGGTGTCCCAGGTTCGAATTCCGATCAGGTCTGACATTTTTCATCATCCACTTAAATGAATCAGCTTCATCGTCGGTATTAGCGAAAAAGTGTAAAACTATTGGATGTAAGACAAAAAAAAATCAAGTAAATTATAAAATACTGTCTTAATCATGTAGTAGTTAATATTTGCAATATTTCAAACGCAGAATTGAAAATAAATTTGATTTTTAGTAAATAAATGGCATAAATTATAATAATGAATATTGGCTCATTCATTAGTTTAAAATAAAATATTACTAGGTTTGCAGAGCTGCACAGTTGCAGATTAAATAAAAATAAAGTAAAAAATTAAACTCTAGAGAAGAATAATATTATGTTGGGTACTTAAATAAATTATGCTTCATCTAATTCATAACAACAAAGTAATGTACATGAGATAAGAGTAATGTATATGTAACTACTGAATATTTAAATAACAACGACCTCGTGGCGCAACGGTAGCGCGTCTGACTCCAGATCAGAAGGTTGCGTGTTCAAATCACGTCGGGGTCACATTATTTTTTTACTTAGTTATTTTTCATATTATACTGCAACTTCATAAATATCCTTATTTTTATATATAAAAATAAAATCTTATTATTGGAAAAATAATATTTGCAACAAACACACTACATCTATATTTTTAATTGCAATACCTATATTTTTTCTTAATTTGTTTAAAAAATTAATTATGGGAAAACATCTGCAGTTTTGTAATTAATTAAAGTAATTACGCACCTAATCGTAGGAACACCTTATATAATAAAAATATTATGAAATTAAAACTTATTGTGTATTAATAATAAGTGCACGTATGACTCAAAAAATTTATGAACTAGTCAAAGAAATAAAGCCACGTTCCATCCTATATTCGAATTGGTTTGTAGGTTGGATTTTTAGTATTTGAGTTCATACAATACTTTATAGACCTTTTTTGGTTGTTCAGTTGCAATTAACGCTATTGGTTAATTTAATACAATTTTATTTTTTAGTTTTAGTATCATGGAAGTTTTACAAAAATGTATTGCCCCGTCTGTATCTCCAATATGGAGCAGTGCTGAGGATAATACTTGGCTAAGTCGAAAGTGGGAGGTGCCGCATTCGAATGCCCACAATATTATTAAAAAAGCTTTATTCAAAAATAACATAATGAATAAATTTACTAATAACCTAATAACAAATTTTATTATATTAATGAACAAAATATTGCAACTTAGTATTGAAAATGATTCTTTCTACATCGTGGCTGAGTTATAATCAGCTCCTATTAACTATTACCTTTGTAGCTGTTCTTAGTGTCTCCAATTTAAGCAGCCACCGAGATGCTGAGTCTCAAACTGGAAAATGAGTAATTTGTTTTGATATAAAAACAAGATCTTTTACAAATATGACATCTGCTATTTGTGTTTAAATCTATTCATATTGCAAAATGAGGACTGCTATAAGAAAATATTCTATGTGAAAGAACTTCTAAATTTTACTTCTCGAATAGAACTCGTAATATATTCGTAAAATTATTCTGTTTTGATGACTGCATTCGGATTTCTAGCGTTCTTATTAAGAGAAGTAATAACTTATTTATAATGCCACATGTTACATGACAGAAGCTGGAGTTAGGATCTATGTGTTTATTACACAAGGTTAAATTCAAAGTGCATTCCCATGGAACATAAACTTTTTTAGAGAAGTAGGGGTGTAAAAAGACAGACAAACAGAGATAAAAATAGTTTAAGAGCGAGACAGATACACGGAGTGGGTGGTGTATATAGAAAGAGTGGTGATACACGGAGTGGGTAGTGTATAGGGTGAGGGAAGAGATTTCAGCCGAAGCGGGTGCTGTAAAGAGTGTATACAAGCCAAGAGGAGACATTTATTTTATTGGAGAATGCAAGGTCGGCGAGGGATGTAGGTGCGGGTGTAGGTTAGGTGAAAAGTTTGGAAAGCACTGCCGCAAAATGTGAATCAGCGAGGAAGAGCGAGAGAGTTGTTTTAATTCCAATATGTGGCTTGGGTCGCCACTCGACCTAACCTGAACAACCTTTCAATATTTAACTAAGGAGTAAATATTTAACTCTGTTCTAATCCCCTCTGTATGTAGATAATGCACGTGCTCTTTTATTATAACATAAACGGAGACCGATCACACAATAATATTATTGAATTATTCCCGGAACCACCAACAGTGTATTTACTAATTAAAAACCGGGTAGGTCTGCCGGAAATTTGTACCACTTTGTTGTTGCATATTGTACAGAATAAGTTTTTATGCGAGTTAAATTCGTAACTTCTTAATTAAGGTGTTTCTCGCCTTCATAATATGGTCTGCTTTAGCTGAACATTCTAATACAAACACTAACAACAGAGTACAACGGTTTTGGTTTAGCAATTGCAAAGTATTCACTACACTGCATTATATGTTTATATGGAATTTACAGTAACAATACTCGGATAATTTCTATGTAGGCCTAACCAATCTGATCCCTCGGAAGCTTGCCAAATGTTGCAGTAATGACGATAGTTTTAGGACTTTACCGCAGTATGTTCTCCCCATTTATCAAGGCGTTCAACACGTGAAAAATCAACAAGGTTATCTATAAGCAAAACCTCAGCTGTGTAATCCATTTCTTATAATAATCTTTTTTATTTATTTTATTAAAATCTGTTTACTAATAACAATTTGCAAATTTTAAATTGTAAATTGTTAAGTTAATCACTTGTGTAGACTTGTTGATCCTGACAACGCTGCACAACCCACACTAATTCCTTCCTTTGAAAACGTTCTTTTGGCCTTTGGCACTTGAGCCTTCAACGCGGATTACCTGGTATGTATCGCGAATGTATAACTGCTGGACGCATGAATTTGGGTTTGTTTGAAATTAAAAGTTAAATTTTGTTGCTGGATTGATGTTGTAATTTAATAACAAAATAAAAAGGTTGACACTCGGTGAGGATAATAATGTAATGGGCTTGTTTTTATAATGTTTCATTCCCGTCTAATATACCACACAATATTATGTTTCACATGTCCATTGAAAACAAAACTTAGGTAGAGCTACTTAAAGAAACATTTGAATCAATCGTGATAAATTAGTAGGCTTAATAAATATCTTTTTAATCTTACGAAATACTAAGATATTTTCTATTATTTCTTTCAAATAAATAAGTTTCCTCGTTTTATTCTTGGCTAGAATTTTTAAATTTTAACACGTTGAAACCCATTGTTCCATAACTCAGTCTAATGACTGAGCTAATATCTAGCTGTGCATGGAATTTAAATAAATACCAAAAAATAATCCTTTCATAGTTCATGAACACACGCACATTCAAATTGCATCATATAATAATTTTTCTGTAACTTTCTAAACGGTTCTGAGGGCGGGGCGGTGAACTCGATTTGTTAAATTACTTTTATTGTTAATTTTTAAAAGACATTAAGAAAATCGGCTAGCTATACTTGTTATAGAAAGTTTTTTTATCTTATTTCCAGCATTATAAACCTGCAGAATCTCTATATTTGATATTTTAAATTGGCATTGAGGCTGTATTTGAAACACTTCTAAAATTAACAAAGGTTGAATTTAGATAATTAAGAACTAAATTGGTGTTTTGATGAAATCAAAAATGGTAAATGTTAAGGTATTATATGTTGTTGAAGCATAAAAAACGTTAAAGGTCTCCCTCTGCGGTTTTTAAAGTCGTCGTAAATCAGAAAATGTCATACAGATAAATTTTATACCTTGCAGTGTCTAAAACTTGTTAACTACTCACGTTTACATAAATTTAGCAATATATTTTACAAGGAACATTTTTCGATTTTGATGTACTGTTAAACACGCAGAATACTTGGAAAAGTAAATTTATTAAGTAAAATGTACAAAAACCATTGGAAGATTAAGTAAATGCAAAGTAAATATTATATATTGTAAATTTATTTAAACGCCGCTCAGCTGATTCGCCTTTAGTGCTTATAAGTCCTTTTGGAGATATATTATTAAAGAATTGAAAAGCAGAATAAAGTCTTCAAATGAAATTGGACACAATAAATTTACACAGATAAATTTTGCTTGAAATAAGGATTCGTAAAATTATTAAAGAAATAATACTAAATCTGATAGGCTTTATTTATCTGTTTTATTGTACACTTTCAGTTTTTATAATGCTTTTCAATTTCTTTTACCATACTAAGTATTATCGTACAAATTGGAATGATGTAAAAACAGAATTTTATCTTCAAATTTAACGATTTTACAACTGAGTAAACTTTATATAAATTGTAGCGGAAAATATTCACGTAAGAGCAGTTCTTTTTCAAAGAGGGTTAAAACAGATAAAAAGGTTTACGTTAAAAAGAGGGTGTTACAATATTGTAGCAGCAGTATCGTCGGTTGTAGCGTAATATTATAGGGTACAGGGTAGGCTATACGGTCGGTGTAGAAGAGGAATTTGATGCCGGGTTCGGTGATGGTGTGTGGCGGGTCGATTCAGGTATAACCAGCACGGCGCCGCTTCTGGGATATACTGGATTAATATATCAGTGTCTGGGACACGAATAATAACGGCAAATAATGAGTGCATGTACCCGGTCGGTGTAAGACAATCGATCAAAAAACAGCGTTGCCAACTTCTGATTAATTATGGTTCAACATAGCTTTTGTACTTTACTCAAACAAAACTTATTGTCTCATCTTTAAGCATTATGAATAAGCTTCGTTTTCGACAAAAAATAACAAAACGAAATCAAAAGTGTATGGCGGTAGTACAATAGATGGTTAATTTATTCGAAAGTTTTGTTTCGCTTTAACGACTACATAATATAAACTATTATCTCGTATTAAGTCGGCTATGTATATAGGTCTACTGATATGATTAAATTAAAAATATGAACTCCTAACTGCAATATATTTATCTACATAGAAATTTTCACTTGACTATCTTTTTACTTGAATATAAACCTCTTGACAATACAATATAATGTCATTATAAATCGTTCCTAGAATTTCACATACGATAAAAATATGAAATTCAACTGCATCTAATAAAAATATGCTTTAATGTTATTGTACAACAAAATATCTAAATAATAATTACTGTTTTTTCCAAAGTAAATTATAAGGTTAATAATTTAAAATGAAAGTTTCTTGGAATTGTTGAAATAAAATAAAATATTATAATGCTTTGTTAAAAACTATATTATAAGAAAAATCTTTACTTTAAAATAACTCACAGATAAAAAATAAACGTATTTTGTTATATACATAGGCATATAATTAATAAAGTTAACATGATAGAATCTCCAAGTTTAATTACGTTAACATGTAATAATGTAAATTTTGTAAAAAATGTAGAAGCCTAACCCATAGGGTCTAAAACCCTATGCGCCACAGATTTACCTTAATTCAATCTACTGGGTCTAGTGGTGTGGTGAGGTTCCGTACACTGATTTATTTTAAGACGAGTTTTTGTGGTGAAATGCTCTCTTTAACCCTACTGGACTAAAAATTAATGTATAAAAACCGCGTGTCTATGATTAAAACGTTGCTGTTCTTCCAATTGTTTGACAGAGCCAGAGAGTCGAAAATAGGTGAACTGGAGCTCTTATTACGACTTAAAATACTTAATACTTCATTCAAACCTGCGAGTAAACCTGTGGTCGAGCCAGAGTTTCTAGACGAGGGTCAGGTCGATAGTTTCCTTTATCATACTTCATCTTAACACGGTATTTTTTGGTTATGACGGTACGGCATGTCGCTTTAGCGCGAGAAAAATTTATTTGGAAGATTTACATTGACTTGATTACTGCTGATGATATCGTCGTTATTGTCTTTACCAGTGTCAGATGTCACCACTTGTCTTCAGAGGATTTGTCCAACTTAGCAGCCTTGTCTTGTGTGACTGTGTTGACAACAAAGGTTACCCTAACAACATTTTCCTTATTTACCAATCCTATAACATCCTGGGTGGTCTACGAAGCAAGGTATTCGTTTCAATATTTATTAATTTTATGGAAAGTTATTGTAACGTAAAAATTACAAAATAAACTATAAATTACAATAAATATTTTACTTTCATCTGCTGATAAATTACAATTACTATAATCAAATTGATTATACGTAATAATAAACTAATAATACTAATAAGTAATAAATTAATGACATTAAAAAACGTAACTAATAACAAGATTATTTTGCACTTATTTTAATTAAATCCTACTTACAATCCACGATATCTACAGTAACGATTATACCTTCTTAACTAAATGTACACTAGTACACGGTATCAAATTGGTTTTAACTATACACCTAACTCGTTGATGAAACTCCTGACCGACTGACTAATAAAGCAGCAAGCGTTTCTTATACCCAACTTCGTAGATATTGTCACAATATTCTTAGAGATGGAATTCACACAAGTCGGTAGGGCAGTAATAGAGCGCTTAGGCAGGGCCAGATGAATATTAAAAAATTGAATTATTGAATGACAATAGACTAAACTAGAACAGACTAATCTAAATAAACCAATTATTCTATATCGTTTAAAAACTTGCACCTTCTTAGTTATTCTACATGACACTTACAAAAAGGTTTTATCCATTAATACAATGACTCTATAATCTGCAACTAAACCTAAAGAAATCCCATTCAGGCATGGCATATTTTCATACGTTACAAAAAATCATTTCATCCTTCACCGTCTGCATTAGCAGTAATTGTAGAACAGTCGGACGTTAAACCAAAAAAAACAAAAAAAAAACATAAAGGATTTTAGCAGACGTATCATTTCATATTTTATATTCAATGGGAAATGAAATCTTGCTATGGAAACTCTTCTTAAAACTGTTATTTAGTTAAAATTTATTAATTTTTGATATATAGTAAAATGTAAAACGTAACGTAATGTTTGAAATTAATGGGATGAATATTCGTGGTTTTGGTTACAAGTCCAATAGATATTTGCGCTTTAATCATCTTGTTGTTCAATAGTAAATTCATACGAAATAATAGTACATTCCAATCTTCTTTGACATCGTTTTTATGTAATATTTTATTTGGTAGTATGTACTATTGCGGGTTGTATGTACAAGGTGCTGTGATTGAGCGTTAGAACTTGTTTTGAAAACGTTGCAGTTCTTCGATGTTGAAAACTTTGGTATCTCCTCCGTATTATATTTTATATGTCCATACTGATTTGAATATAACTTTATAAATAATAAGTTTGTTGTTAATTTATAAAAATCTTATTATATTCTTGAGAAGTAATTTATTTTTCATTCCAGGCTATGTACATATTTCATATGCTTTCTTTTTAATATCTTGACAATAGTTGAAAATCACTAAATGTTTATTTGTAGCTTTTAATCTCGACATAGGGTCTTTTCAAATAACTGCAAGAATTTTTAACAATCACTCGCTCCAATTAAATGAGTGAATTTAGAAATAAATTTTTGGATTGGATGACGAGTTTACTAGAGAAGTCTCGTAAATATCACTTTTCATGTAAATAATATATACATCAATAGTTATATGAAGTAACTAGTTGGTTTTACTTCCTCTTGACTATATGAATAATAGGAAGGAAAGTTTTGATTTCATGTCGATTTTTCAAAATTGAGTTTTCACCGGATATACACGTTTTAAAACCCCCTGAACCCATAACACATAATTTTAGCTAATGATGTGTGTGTGTCCGCGCGCGCACGCGCGCGGGTGTGTGAACAGAATATTTCATGAACGGAACATTGCACGAAGTTGAATTTTAAAACTTAAGTTAGATACCACTAGAGGACCGGACACAAACATTTTCATCAAAATCGATCAACCGAAAGTAGTCTAAACTGAAAGTACCGAAGGTCTACCGAAAGTAGTATAGTTTATTCGTGTAATTTTTCACTTTTTTGCGATTTTCTCAAAAATGGCTCTTACGATTTAAAAAAAAATCGCCTATTTATCTACATTTTTTATGCTCTAAAAGATAAGGTAGGCACCATGTCTGCTAAAATTCTTGGGTAGGCTCTTCTCTCGTAAAAAATGGTTTCTTAAGATTGCGGCTGAATCCTGAATCCTGGTTGAGAGGGCTAAGAAGCCCTATGATGGCGACATCGTGTTAAGGAACACCTGGTCGCTCGGGGAACAATATAACAGAATAATTGCAACCTCAAGAAATTTAGGGGGAATTTTATAGTTTAAATAGGAAATAGGATTCTGGTTCGTGAGACATTGGAACTGGGACTTGAAAGGAGGAAATTTATTTTTAGAAGTTATTTGTGGAAAATTTAAATTAAGGGACAAGTGGGTTTAAGAGCGGCTCTTTTATTTTATTTTATATTTCAGTGGCCTTTTTTAAGTTTTGTGGGAGTCCTATTATCTTGGGGAGGGGAAGGCATGCATTTTACTGAACGTGGACCAAAGGTATAATTTAAGGTAGGGGTTAGTTTATGATTTCAGGGGAGACGGAAAGGGTAGAGTTTGGCATAATCACCGGCCTTTTTATGTTCTGAGTGTTTATCAATTTAAAATGGCGGCTCTTTTCACCGTAGTGGAGTGATTATGCATAGGAACATGGAGACAGCTACCAACTGGGGGGAGTGAGTCATACAAGTAGAAGGGGCATGGGCAAATAAGAGGAATACAGGGCAGAATAAAAATGTGGCAACTCTAATTTTGTTAAGTGGGTCATACTGGAATTTAGATAAAGTCGTGGAATGGTAATGGCATAGAGACTTCAGGTGGGTGTGGACGTCGGTACAAGTCCTGAATGATCTGGGGTCCGTCAGTTTTCCCAGCATCGTGTAGCCGTTTCGAGGTATTGTAAATAAAGTCCTCCATAGAAGGGAAGAGGTGTTCGTGTATGATGCGATTGGATAAAAGATAGTGGAACTGTGTGATGCACCGGAGGACTTTGTTCTGGTATGCTGAAGTACGTCTTTTGTTGGACTTGGAGAGAAAGGGCCACCATACCGGTGACCCGTACAAAAGGAAAGGACGTAGGATAGAGGAGTACATCAGAAGTTTCAGTTTTGAGGAGTATGCAGGAGAGAGGAACAAAGGGATGAGTAAAGCGAACAAGGCCCTACCCTTGTTAAGCTTGCTGTCAATGTGCTGTCGAAGTGTCAATCGTTTATCTAGGTCAACCCCTAGATATTTCACGCTGTTCTGCCATGGGAGGAGTTCCCCTTCCAATCGTAGAGGCGGAGGAACATTGCGTTTTAGTGTAAAGTGGATTGCTTCGCATTTTGTGGGGTTAAGTGATAGTCTCCAGACACGACACCAGCTAGTGATGTCTAGAAGCTGAGTTTGAAGCGCGCAGCAATTGAGGCGGAGGCATCTGCCTTGACGGTACAGAATAGCATCATCGGCAAACAGTCCGAATTGGATTGAATCACGGACAGGAAAATCGAAGGTGTAAATAACATAGAGGATGGGCCCAAGGACCGAGCCCTGAGGTACACCCGCGGACGAAGGGGTGAGTGGTAACATGGCCATGTGGAACTGAGGAATAGTGACAGAGACTTGGAATTGTCTTCCAGTAAGTTAGGAATGGAGTAATCGGACAGTTAAGGGGGGAAAGAATTGTGCCAGTTTGTAAAGGAGGCCCATATGCCACACGCGGTCAAATGCAGCCCGAAAATCAAGCAGCACAGCCGTCGTGTCACAGTAACAATTTCTGGCATCCACAAGTGCCGTCACGATGCGGAGGAGTTGGGTAGTTGTGGAGTGTCCTTGACGAAAACCAAATTGCTCGGGGGGAAGAACAGATTCAACAACAGGACGCAGGCGCGGGAGAAGAAGCCTTTCGAATAATTTTGACAGGATCGGCAAAAGGGAAATTGGTCTATAACTTTCGGGATCAGTCGGACGTTTGTGGGGTTTCAGAATAGTAATGACTTTGGAAACCTTCCACGAAGAGGGGAAATGTTGCAGCGCCAACACTGCATTGAATATTGCCAAAAGATGAAGCTTTAGATCTGGCGGGGAATTTAGGATGGCGTATCCAGAGACATTATCAGGACCAGGGGCCTTACGCGGATTAATCGAGGAAATTACAGAGGTGACATCATCCTCCATGAAGGGTTGTAAGTTACAGGGCGTAGGGTCAGAGAGCGTTGAGTTGACTTCATCATGAATGAGTTCATCCTGGTCATGATGAACGGGCGGAGGGGCAACAAAATGTCGTTCAAAATGCGAAGCGAAAGTGTCAGCAATCGCCTGCGGAGAATATGTCAAACCATTAGGTGTCATCAGAGGATGCGACTTCCTCTGGGTCGACAACAAACGACGTGTGGCCTCCCATGGTCTTCCGTCATCCGCTACTCGATGAAGGTAGTCCTCCCACTTACTACACCGGTGACCTTTGATTGCGGCCTTAATGTTCATTTTAGGGCAAAAGAGTGTATAAAAAAGTTGTAAACGATTAAAAGATCTACAACTTTTATTTCAAATATTTCTTTGTATAACGTTTAGTTTAGCGGTAATTTGTGATTTTCCTTTTTTCATGAAAATCTGTAACAAAATTGATTTTTAAGATTTCGGTCCTAGTATGCATTTTACGACAAAAATCTATGAATAAAATTTATAGAAAATTAAACGATCTACAACTTTTGTTTACAGCAATTTTTCTCTACAGAGCCTAGTTTAGCGTAAAAGAGTGATTTTACGTATTTTTAAGCTAAACTGAGGTTGGTTTTCATTTTGCATCATTCACTCATGATTAGAATAAGGTTATATTTTTTGAGGTTAGTTTCTTGCTTATTTCTAATGTATCATTAGTAATGTTAGGTTATATTGTTTATGATTTGCTTTGGCAAGAGAAAGTCGTGTGAGTATTCACACCAGGATTTTTTTATGGAAATTATACATCTTTTTAATTTTTGCCGGTGTTTTTTTCAAAATATTTATATGATTGTTTCTTAGTTACTCAATTTTATCTTGATAAAATTGTACATAGTGTTTTGTATTACGGATCGCTAAATATCTTCTTGACTTTTATAAAGTTTAATAGTTGTGTTGAATCCTTTAACTACACAAACTGTGCTGAAGTTGAAATAGAAAGAACATGTATATTTTTAATGTGACGGCAATTTTCATGATAAATGATCAAAACTAACAAACTTAAACATACATTTTTTTCTTTTACTGCAATTAAATGTTTGAAGGTACGCTTTAGAACTAGGTAACTGTTCTCTCGGGTGCTCCTACAAAATTTAACGTTAATACAGTTTTTAATGATTTACATAATTATGAATGACTTTTAAAAAGATAAAATCTGTAATTAAAAAGTTAAAAACAGATAATAAAGTAGAAAGAGACGAACACTTTTCTGTTTATAATTAAAACTTTTAAAGAGTACGTCGGAATTGGCAAGAACTTTGATCTTGTCGGCTCTCTTTGCTCAAGGTGGTAGTAATTAATTGCTTATTGGGGAGATGTAGTCTCTCGCCTATGAAATTATGGTGGAAAGAGCATGGTGGTTGGATGGCAGGGGCGAACGTTACACGAGTGTCCTCCTAATATTACCCTGGAAACCCGGCTGGTCGGTGCGTAGCCTATGCGATAGCAGGCACCAGCACAGCCGCCGACCCACGACACCGGCCGCATTTGACAGATATCGATTTCTGTTATAAATGCTTGTTAACGTCTCGGTCCTTGGTTATCCTTTATCAATTTCAGTATTAATTTAGCTTCTGACTATAATATATATCAGGGCATTATCTTTGCTTTCGAAAATATGTATTTATCGATAGTCACCATTATTAGAGGATAATATTAAAGGTCTGCTTCAATATATTCGAAACACATGAAAGTGAACTACAAACTTGTTATGCTGATGTGACGAAATGTAACAGTAACAGATACTGACAAATGTTAATAAAATTTCCCTCGACCCTTTTTTTATGCTCGTTAAATTAATATGGTAGCGATATTAGATTATAAATTATTTTTATATATTTTTTTACTTAATGAATATTATTTAAAATTGTATATACGTACAAACAAATAGAAAATTTGAGGATTGCTTTGTGCGAAGGTGGGTGAAAAAATGACGTAGATTACTGATCGGAGAACAGTAATCAGTAGTAAAACTCCAATGGGTGTTTCTTTTAAATTTTTACAAGATGTCTCTATTCCATTTTCTATGAAGCCTCCGTGAGGGATTATGGGTAAATTTTGCATATAGAAGTTTCTTACGAGTCGATTTTCGTTTTCAGGAGGTTTCCATTTAAAACGTCTGTGAGATTGATAAATATCGTTAAATAACGTCGTTTAAAAAGTCGTTAAATAACGTTTCGTTAGTTACGTGTATACCAGGGTGCGTCTACAATAATCCATATGCACTTGGATAGAAAGCGTTGTAATTTAATGATTACTGAAGGTTTAGTGGAGGTAAATATCTGATACGCGTAAATCAGTTTAAAAGAAAAAGTTAGAGAAAAACGCTTAAGTAAAAAGCTAGTGCCTACACAGAATCTAGTTCATCACTATAGCTCTGAGTAAACATCATAAGCTAATTTCATTCCCACAATTTACTTGGAGTACTCAGAATGATTGTAAATATGTTTTAAATAAGAAACTAAAATTATTTGACCCCAAATTACCAGAAAATGAATACACAATTAATTAAAAAACTAAAAAATACAATTCCATTAGTGTAAATTTATATTTTATGTAAATTTTAATTCGTATAATGCATAAATTTGTTATTTATGAATTATATGTATTTCTATTATTTTGACAGAACCTTCCATTATCTCAGATATCTTGAAAACAGAATGATAATGAAGAATAAACTAATTAAATAATACAATTTTTTTTGTGAACATCTTTGTAATCTAATTCATTTTGAAACTATAGAGTTTTTACAATTATAAAATTCACATTTCTATCAATTTGAGCATTATATAACAGATTATACGAGTATTAGACTGACGCGACGAAAGGATTGAGCTAGCCAAAAAAAGGTATTATTGAATATAATATTTAATTAAAGCCTAAATGCATTATTTTTTTGAGACAATAGTTACCAACGTGAGTGTTATTGTTTATTTTTTCATATTTTCATAAACGTACATACTCTGTATTTATTTATTCAATAATATATACATACTTTATTTCAATAGCTTTCTTTTAGACTAAATGTCAACTCTATTGTCATTCCATTTTGTAATTCTATAAACAATGCTTTTCCAGCCTTTGTTTTTCGCAAGAGTGAACATTTCATTTTTTAACGTAAGTTTGTTATTCTGTTTTATTATTTCAATGTAAAATTTTGTGCTAACAGTTTTCCATACTTTACTTATTTATTTATCTCTGTGCTCTATTTCATTTCTTTAGATTTTGATGCTCAGTGTTTTTTAATAGTTGTGAAAAACACGTAAGGTAATTATTTGTACATATTTCTTTGATTTAATTACGTTAACTATTTACTAATTCCATTATACCTGCAGCTTTTAACTTCTTCAATTTTTTTCAATTTTCTACTGTACAACCAACTTACAAACTAGTGAATTTATTGAATTCTTTCAACATACAACGTATATTCATTTTTGTAACATATAACATGACAAACATGACACAAGACTGTAAGAATTTAAGAGAACACCACTCAACAGAAGACCTCAACAGGTTTTCTAAACCAGAAAGAATTTGATGTAATTAATTTAAATATAGTTTTCTCTAGATTATTTTTTTTAATATTCATTTATTTACCTTCAAAAAATGTGTTCTATGAAAATATATATTACAAAGATTCTCCTACTTCATTAAGTCAGTCATATGATACCATTTTAATCATACATATGAAATCATTGATTTTATTAATTTCTTTTTGTTGTTACAGTTACATTTTATAATACTAGCCATTTACCGCAACCAAATACCTCATTAATTCCTATTAAGCCCTTCATCCGTTAGAACCCTCTTCTCCGTGGCTCTCATAACACCCTCCATCAATTCCTTACTGGGTCAGCCTTGCTTCTTCCGTCTAGCCTGAACTCATATTCAAACCGTCTGTGGCAATACTTCCTACTCCATTTTTTGCAGATGTCCGTACAAGATGAATTGTCTTTCTTCAATTTTAATTAATTAATAAAAAATTCTTGTCAACGTATTTTAAAATGTTTTCATTTGCAACTCAAACTAGTGTAGTTAACTGACGATTCTTCTCTAGAAACTCATTTTAATAGTTGATACTCTGCTTTTAAACGGAGGTTACATAACTCAAATCCCTGAGCAATAAAAGAACAAGGCTTTCAAAAAAGAACGGAACATTTTGTTAATTTTTGTTTTTTTCTTCTAACTTCTTTTTTAATTTATCAATTGTACAAAATAATTTGTTTAATACTTAAAACAGAAGAATTACCAGAAAATTCTTAATTTGCACGTAATTTTTCATTCTACTTTCTTTTAACTTTATAAACAATTTAATATTGTCAAAACACAATTATTCATATTTTAAAGATTTTTTGGGTTCAATTTAGAATTTGGTAATAAATAGAATTATGGTTTATAAATGGTAAAATTTCCTTGTTTTCTTTGTAACAGTGTATTTATTTTACAATCAGTTTATAAATACAAAAACTTTAAGCAAAGACGAGAAAATCAAAGTAATGTTCTTAAAATTAAAATTAAAACCACACTCAGTAGTGTGATTCAACAAGACTAAATGTATAGAAAAATATATATGTATAGGTACATACCTATATATATATATTTATGTACAAAACCTAAACTTGATGAGTTGTGAAAGAAAGGCCTACTTAAAAAAGTAGTTCTTTTATTAATAAGCTTATAAGTTACAATAAATTATTACGATTATAAATATTGGTAGCTATGTTGCAATTAAACAACATAGACGAAATGGATTTGAAAATGTTATTCTAAGACAATTAGCAGGGAAAGGTACCCCTCCAGCTAAATAAAACTTAGCTAGAAAAAAATTTAATTTGACCTTTTCGCAATTTAATTAATTATGAATGAAACTTTTTTACTAAAGTTGTAAATAAAGATTAACAAACATCGCACTATTTTCTTCTCACTGGCAAACATTTTTTCAACACATAACACATGTTCGCAGGACTTGATACTATTCCACAACTTTCAAACTCCAAACTGACCTGACATTACGCGGATTTTTATTTATACATCAAAAGATAGACTTTTTCAAAAAAGTAAAAAAGGAATAAATAATCAAATTGAACTTTAATCTACCTGTTTTTAGAAAAGCAGCAAATCGATGAAAGGTTATTATAAAAAGAAATAAGTTATATAATAAAAGAAATAAGAAATAAGAAAGAAGTTATTATTTTCAAAACACAATTGACAAACAAATTAGCCGGCTATCCTTCTTCAGTCTTTCAGGTCTTTTTTTTGTGAACGTCCGACTGTTTTGCAATAACTGCTAATGCAGACGGTAAAGGACGAAATGATTTTTTTTGTAACGCATGAAAATATGCCGTGCCTGAATGAGATTCGAACCCAAGTCCGCATTTCAGGTCTCAAATGGTATCTACAATATAATACCCTAATTAAAAATCTGGTGTGATATACTGACACAACTTTCTCTTGCCAATGCAAATAATTAACAATGTAACCTAACATTAGTAATAAAACAGTAGAAATAAACAAAAAAACTAACTTCAATTAACATAACTTAATTTAAATCATGAGTGAAAGACGCAAAATGAAAATCAACCTTAGTTTGGCTTAAAAATACGGAGAATCACTCTTTCACGCTAAACGAGGCTCTGTAAAGAAAATTCTGTAGTAAAAAATTACACGAATAAGGTATTACTTCCGGTTGACCGATTTTAATAAAAATGTTCGTGTTGGGTCCTCTAGTGGTATCTAACTTAAGTTTCAAGTTTCAAGTTCGTACGATGATCCGTTCTTGAGATATATTGTTCACACGCACACAGACCAATCGCTACAAACATGTTTTTTGGGGTTAAGGGGGTCTGAAAACGTGTAGATTCGGTGAAAACTCGATTTCGAAAAATCGACATGAAAACAATACTTTCCTTCCTATATATTCATATAGGCAAGAGAAAGTAAAAATATGCTATTGCTATGGAAAACAAATTACTACATTAATAAATTAAAAAGTAAATAAGAAGAATTGATTTGCTTGCAGTTACGAATTTTAAAAAATTGTATGTACATGTTGTTAATGTTTGTTATAACCGGAAAATATTACTGTGCATTACAGAACATTCCGGTTCAAATAAATACATATAAAATAAATTTTGCTGTAAAATCTAAAGAAGGTTTAGTTTGGAGGACTTCTAATGAAATATGTGAGTTAGGGACTTGAGTTTCTCCAGCTCGTTTATTTTATATCATACAAACCGTTTTCAGGGATCTGTGCATGACTATAAACTTGAAATTTAACATCCGTAAATGATTAAAAGAGAAGTGAACAGAATTCAACCATATTCTGTTTTAAATAAATAAAGATAAATAAAATTGCAACCTCATTGCAAGGACAGAAATTTAATAAACGTAAAATAATTTTCATAACAGACTCTTATAATTATTTTTAGTTATATTATTTAACTCAATAAAATGGAATAGCGTGATATTACATTTTTATTTACAAACTATTTTGATATTAATAAACTACAGGTTTTTTTGAATTTTGGAAAATCATTGTAATATCCTAAATTTTAATTTTTCACGTAACTTCCTTCAGGGCATTTTGATCGGAAAATTTAAAAAAAATTGTATCGCAATATACAAATGTTTCATTAAATTAAATCTTTTTAAAAGTGCATTTATTGTTTTAAAATACTTTAATCATTTTTCAATTTTATTTTATTTCTATTATTTCGTTGAATGCCTAATAAATTACTCTCTTAGGGTTTCCAAAACGTAATCCAGTAAACAATAAAACAACAAATTAATGGTTATTGTGATCAAATTTGAAATTTGTAATTTATTATGTTTACTTTTCTATGACCTACGATAATAATGCAGAAAACAAATAACGAGGAATCCAATAATTGAACAACAAACCGCATTTCAAGAATAGGCCTACTATACTTAACTCATTTCTAAACTATCGTACTGTTACATCTGCAATATTTGTACCCATGCCTTTAATGTTATGCCTTTTTGATGTTATATTACGCAGTACCAATAATTGAACAACAAACCGCATTTCAAGAATAGGCCTACTATACTTAACTCATTTCTAAACTATCGTACTGTTACATCTGCAATATTTGTACCCATGCCTTTAATGTTATGCCTTTTTGATGTTATATTACGCAGTTGAAGCATGATTCCTAACGTTTAACATTAATAGGTGTATAGGACCTTTCAAACTATGGAGCTACCGTCGAACGCTCAGATTCTCCTGGATGCACCGTCTAACGAAGAAAATATTGAAGAAAATGAGAAATGAAGGAACGATTCTTTTTACTGCCAGGATTTTACTTTTCTTTATTTTTTCTTAGAAAAAGTGCGCGGTTTGCAGTAAGGATTGACGTTAGCAGCTTTGTTAATGTTCAGCTCAGTGACCATTCTCCGAAGTTCTCCTGAATTCGGTGGAGATAATTTATTTTGTTTCTTCGTCTTGAAACTGATTTTGGCCATCTCTCTTCGGGGATTTTACAATTCAGCAACCTCTCGAAGTATTCTTGGCTAGTTAGCGTGTTTTACTGTTTGCTTTCAAACTTCTTTGTACGCTGAGTTTCCTCCCATTTTATCTAAATGCAAAGCTTTGAAAGTCGTAGCTCTCTTGTCGATTGCCTCGTCAAAGTCTTCAGTCCACTATCGGTGGTTATGCGTTCTACACAGCGCCAATTTTTTTGGCAATATCAATTTTATGCTGTTGCGGATTACCTTCCAGGTTTTTTTTTTCTTTTCTCGAAGTAGTCTTTGAAATTTTGTACTCGTTACCTTTCCATTTTTCGAGATCAACCCTAATTATTTTCTTCCGAGACAGTCTTTCTTTGTTTATTGGGAGAGGTCTAAATTTTATACGAGTGACGAAGTGGTCCGAGATTGGCAGCCTTTCCTTCTACGTTTGAAATTTCTTATGTGTTTTTTTTTGTTGTGTTTCCGATATTGCAACGTGATATAGTTGGAACTTACAAAGCTATCCTTCCGAAAATGACGGTGTTTTCTGTTTTATATGAAGTTTCTTGATATTAGTGGACATCAGTTGCAGATGATAAGATCGACACAATTCAGTTATTCTTTTACCATTCCTGTTTGTTCTTTTGTGTGCCGGGTGGACTGCAACAATCTTTCGGATTTTATTTCCTATTATTGTGCGTCGAAATCACCAACTGAAATTCTTACGTTCTTATCTGGTGTTTTCTGTAATTAATTCTTCAGCTGGTATCAGAAAGCTTCCACCTTCTCTAAGTTTCTTCAGTTGTCCCCGTAGACAGGGGCACGTGCAATGAAAATGGTGCCTCTTGTTTCCGTACTTCATTGTTAAGTTCCAGCTTCTTTGAAAAGGTGAGTGTAACTGAGTTGTAGTGTCAACGATCCTTTTTTACGCAGACTGCTGTTCCAAGTTGCTGTGGATTCACTTCTATTTTTGGTCCAGGTTGGCCTTTGAAAATTCTGTATTTTTTTTATTCAAACGTGATTGCGTCAGAAAAACGCGTCTCTTGTAATTTATGCCAGTAGAACACAAACCCCATTATCATTTATATTCATAATATTGAAAAAAATGGTAAAACAGTTTTTAATATTTTAGCCTCCAGTTTTTTAATTTTTTAATCTTATTTCTAAAGATTAAATTTTTGGTCGCTTTAGGCAAACAATGTATGATAAGTCACATGAAATATATTACATAATTAGCAGATTTTAATACGCGGTACATAATTAGAATAATTATAGCAGATAAAATGGAATGCATTAGTGTGCATAATACGTAAATGAAATGAGGCTCGTTTATATTATAAACCCAAAATACATATTTTGTAGTACACATACGCTGAAAAGAGCGTTGATGTTGATCGCAATGTATTTGCCTAGTAATTATTGCCTAATTAGTCAAGTAAATTTTTAGATTTTAGTTAACAATAGTGAATTTTAAACGCAACGAAATTAACTGACAAACAATAATTTCACACTATATCAAATATGATTTACTGTATAATGCTATTATAAGCCTTTCGTTAGTGCTAATTTATGTGATGACAGTATCATATTCCTCGAGTCTTTTTGACAATCAAACGGAATACATTTTATGGTTAAAAAGCATTACTTTAATTTTCATTATTAACCAAAAAATTGAAATTCTTAGGTTTCAGTAAAATATATTATTTACGAATATACGAATCACCATTGTACGTAATAAATACCATTAGGGTATGCATGTGAATACAAATTCCCTGGCTATGAAAAAACCCGATAAAGACTTTGAGTTCTGGCCACCAAAAAGTTTGGATTTATTTAAAACATTTTTGGCTCTTTGGCTTTTAGGTAACTTTAACGATGCACAAAACGAAGTGTATTGTAAGTCATTCACCAGCCTTATTTAAAACATCTTTCAAAAATTAAAACAGTTTTAACTTCAACAACATAACAGTCCACTCATTGGTGTAGTAGACAGGGAAACTGGAGTTTATGCCAGGAGTCCTGGGTTCTATTTCCGGTAAGATCTCGAATTTAGTTTTATCTATTATCCTTCTCCGTCTACATTAGCCTTACTATCTATAAAAATCAGAGGTGTAAAGAAAACAATAACGTTATAACGCTGTAAAACATATTTAACTGATAGTTTCGTCAGCTGAGTCCTCAGTCATTAAGAACCCATCTGCTCATTATCTTAATTTACAACAGGTTGTAACTCTGGAGGTTAGAAAAATACCAAAATAACCATATATTGGCTGTCAAGTTCTAAGCCCAAATTATAATTTTCATCGGACAGAAAATCATAGCGCTAAGCTCAAAATGAAAATAGTGACATTTCTATTTTGTATTGTTTTTTTCACTAACTCTAATTAACATACGATATCTAATGCAAATAAATAAATGAGTTCTTATTTTTTATCTAAAGTAAAGGGTATTTTTTCCAACTCTGCAGTTTGTTCAGTGGTTTGCGTCCTGAGCTGCGTAGTGTGCATGGTCGTGAATTCAATTCCCGGCTAGAGCATGGAAAATTATTACACTAAATACCCCGATAATGTACCATAACCCATTGTAATCTGTAATAACCAAGCAGTTAATGCGATGTTACATGAAATAAAAAAAATAATTATTTTTTTAAAAGCGACAACTCAACAGTTGAATAAAATTGTGTAGCGAAATAAAAATAGATTGTTTTTTTTTAAATTAATAAATTAATACATCGTGTCAAAAAATAAAAAATAATGTGACGGATAAATTGTAAAATTAATGGGTATAATTAGTAGTTGTCAAGTCAGGCGTTTGTCGGGAAAAGACCGACATCGTAACAATAAACTTTAAAGTAAATTTATGGATTATTGAAAATAAACTTTTACAATAATTGAAACACGTGCAAGATTACTGACTTTATCAAAGTACTTGGGCCGATGAAGTTGGTTAAGATATAGTTGAATGTGATTGGTTGAAAATTTTGAATCCTGAGATGTGATTGGATATTATAGATTTTATAAATAGTTTCAAGGTGAAATTAAAAACGACGCTTCTTAAAAATTATAAACGGAAGGAGAGTTCAACTTTGGCAGTCCTACGAAGAGGATGTGTGCTCCATACGCGTAAAAGTAACAATGTGCTTCAATAATAGGCTACGTTAATATAATATCTATAAGTTAAATAATTAGTTTGAAATCAGAACATCTTGTTTATTAAAAAATAAATATAATGCTCCACAAATAATTTGAACTTAACAACCAAAGCGAATGATTTTTAATTACATCGTATGAACTTCACTGGACAACCACGGAACTTCGAAAAGCCCATGGCAGGTATTTCTAAAGTAATTAATATTCTGTACAGAAATTTTTTAAAACAAAAACATTAATAATTAAAACTAAAAGCGTTATTTTATTTTATTTTGTAATGAAACATAATTTAAAAATTGTTATTATTGTAGATCCTGTGTGTAAAATATAAATATTTCGTATATCATTAAATTATATTTTTTTTGTGTATAAATGTGTCTTGTTTTCATTATTCAATTTTTTCTATACAATGAAAATAGTCGTGGTCACGAACCTACAAAAAACATATCTGTTAATAAATTTATTTAAAAACTCGACAAATATTATTACAATTGAAAGAAAGAAGTAAGCTACTTCATGAATGAAGATGCTTGAAGGAATCAAGACGAAATAAATTATGAAATCATTAAGATGTTCTTGTCTTCAGTATAAATTAACACATAAGCGGTTGACCTTACATTAAGTTCATTTTTGGCTTCAGAGACTCATGAAACGTAAAGGTCAGTTAACATCGAGAAACAATGTTTTTACACAATCACTGTACTTTAGAATTTTTACATTCATAATAATATGATAAAATGTTATTTCATATTATGTAGTGTTTCACGGTGTAGAGGTCACTTTGTTTTTACGTCATAACGATAGCAGAAATTACTCAAGAAAAACCCCTTCACTATTTATCGAACTTAAATTATTTTCTGACTGAATGACTAAAATATCCTATTAAAAGGTAACAAAGTTGAACCATCCGTCAAAACCATACACCATACTTCATTGCGCAGTTTTAGATAGAAGGAACCATAACTCATGACAACGTAGAAAATACTAGTTACATAAAATCACACCTCACAAATCTCACTGAATGAAATCAATTATTCACAAATCTCAGAAAAAATTATGATAAATAACAAAAGGTTGGATGTTTATAATATAGCTTTAATTCTCTAAAGTGAACGTCCAAAGTGAACTAAGTGAACGTGTGTTCGTTAACGTCGATTTTATTGTCTATTTAATTTTTTCAATTTTGGATAATCAAAAAAATTTAGTTTTGCTGTAGACGTACAATAAAGAGTTAATTTTATTTAGTCCGTTTGTCTCAATAGGCGAAGATTGAGATGAAATTACTGTACACTGAAGATTTTATTCTGTTTCTCGGGTGGTTTACCGGTATATAATGTTCTATTAAATTGCTGTTTAAAAATGAAAATTTCTTTTGTGTTTATTTAGTTTAATTAAAGTCGTATCCAGTGCTTTGGTCACCAACGATTACTGTTTCTTATGTAATGGTAACTTCATTTTGTAATAATATCCAAACCCTATACAGGAATCGAACCAGCAGCTTATCGCTTTTAGGCTATCACGCTAATTACTACGCCTAGAAATGAAATTATTTCTTTTACTCACGATTTCTACTTTAACTATCTAATATGAATGTAATAAAATGTTTTGGTTGTAAACTAAACAATGAAGCAAATTAAAGTACTACTATGGAAATAAACCCGTAATAAATTATAAAGGCTGAATTAATGGGTTTTTTTTTAAATTAGTTCTTTGGGTATCTCAACTGCATTGATCATTAGCCCTAACACAATAAAATGTTAATTTTAACATAATTATAATAATTATTAAATATTTAGTTACACGAACGATTTGCAATAAGAAGAGTAAGAAGAGCTGCAAGATAAAAATTCAAGATAATGAACATTATTTGGTGAAAATAAAAACATTTTACAATTAATATTTCAAACATAATAAATTTTTTTCACAATCATAAGGAATACGGGTTAGGCTCCTTACCCAATTCTATTTTTAAACTTAGTAATATTTCATTTCTTACAACGTTGATCTCTTCCGAAGTCATCCATGTTGTTGTCCAGTTGGCTCGTAAGTAAACATCAGTTTGGTGGTTCAATCATCTGACATCCGCAACAAATAAATTACACTACTCTTGCTTGTATTTACGAGAACCTAGTTAATACAACCCCTGGCACATCAAGTTCATGCCTAACGTCTTCATTTCTTTTCTGGTATAAAAATTGATATTTGCTAAAGGTCTTAACAATTTCATCTCAGCAGCCTCTGTTCTTAATATCTGCTGAAGTTCAGCGTATAACATTCAAAAACATACATTAAAACTGGCAGAACCAGATTGTGATACAAATTTAAAACGATCTCTTTCCACTTTTTACAGACCATCGTTTTCTTCATCAGAGTTATAAAGCCTTTAGTTGTTTTGTAACTGCAGCTTTTGGCTGTAGTTACAAATGTTTTTGAACGCGTACTGGACTTTATTATAGATCATTACACACAGCAAATACAAAGAGTAATAATTTGTAATTAGAGACTAGATTGATTAAATCCCGTTTAGATTTTAAGGTATTAGTCTTCACTAAATAATATCCCTTAGTTTAATTACTAACGTGATTTAAAATGTTTAATATTTTAAACTGAATTTTCTCCCATAATGTGTTCTATGTATTCTCACTTCACGTTTCGTAGAATTTTGAAAAATTAATATTTTAGGCTACTAAATGAGAGTTTAAGGCAACACAACCTTCCTTCTTAGGGTAGCGTTACGAAAAGGTAAAAAAATTTACTCATGGCTAGTTAGACTCTTTAAACGGTATCTCTAGCGCATCGCTTAAGTTTTGAACATTTCTACACCATAATAGAATTGTAGGCCGTAACCACTACTCTAAAATTACAGGAAATTACTGAAGTATGCAGGGTTTCAGATTTAAATAAACATTAAATTAAAGAAACAACTATTTCGTGTGAGGTATTGATCGCTTTGCAACCTACTATTTGAAAACTACATCCAATATTTTAGATATCAATGCCGTCACTTTAGTTACCATGTTTTACTGATTTATCTACAATTTCTATTTTACAGTTAATAACTTCAGAATTTTGGAAACAAAAATTAAATTCTTTATGGTTTTAATTGTTAAAATGCCAATTATACAAAAGAAAAGTCGTTATTTAAAAATTATTTTGTCGCTTTGCTTAGAAACATAATAGATAGATAAACATGAGCAGGATAATAACAAGGCAATCTAAATGGGGGTTTATTTGGTTTCGTATCGGTTGTATTTAAATTTACTTGGGCTTGGTGTAGGATAATGGAATTCTTGAATACTTAATACAATACTACAAACGGAAGCACACAGTATCGACTGCCGTTAGGAACGTATACAGTCTTCCTTTGTAGTGTTACCCCAAGGGCGTAAAACTGTATTGGGACGAATCTGCTGACGCAACTGTATTAGAGTTCTTTTGTTTTAAATCACTGTTTTACAGTCATGTTTAAAGGGAGTGCTTCCGCCTCTTTTTCGTTGTGTTTTTTAAAGAACGAAACACCTCTCAATTCTATGAAAGAATCATTTAAAAACATTTCTGGCAAAAGTGAATATTTTAAATCGAAAACCTATGAACTTTTATAGACTTAAGTATAAAACTCTGTTGAACTTTATTTCTGATCAGAAAATTTAATTGGTCATTTTGATAACTGGTGTAACGATAATTAACATGTATTCCTCTAAAAATTATGTATTTTCAAAACAATATCCAAACAATAAGTTTATTCAAGTAATTGTCTAGTACGTAGTTATTAAACGGGTGTAGTAAATACAAATGGAGTAAGATTAATTTGGTTAAAAAACTGTTATAAATATATTTTTAAGTGTTCTAGTGTATCATAATTAAATAAACCAAAACAATTGTGGGTTGTGGTTGAGTATGATGCCCAGTAGGCTTGCTTGACACGTGCTTGCAAGTGGTTTCCGAGATAAACCTCGGTGTATCTTCTCATATCGCCTTTAATGATCGATGCGATCGTAAACCACACTAGACTAGTTTCTGTAACACCCTGAAAACCTCAAACCCCAAATCATACGACCGGCGCAGTTCAATGCTCCTGCCCTGAAGCTTCTCTTAACTACTTTATCCCTCCGACCACGTGCTTTTTATTTTATGTTGGACGACGACACGAAGACAACCTTCTTCAAAGATTACACTAAGCTCTCCTTCCTTCCTCTGATATCGTTCACTCGTGACACCCTTATTGAATTACTCAGTCACAAAATGAAATTCAATTTAATAAAATATTACAGAAATTGCTATAAAAGATTTATCCAAAATTATTTTGTAAACCTTTCAAGGCTAGTCATATTTTATTTTAGTATTGAATGAACTACAAAAAGGTTAATTATATTCAGATAAGATTATGTTTGTAGTACAAGGAAAGAAAAGTTTTAAACTTTTACCTGTTAACACAATTTGTGTGTCAATCTTATTATTCTATTCAAGAACATAGTGAATAAACTGTAAACAAAACTATTCGCTATTAATTCATTACTGAACGTTTGTGATAGATGAGAGACAAGTAAGCAGTTAAGCATACAATAATCTCCTTAGACTTTCACAATTTTTAAAATTTAATAGTATATGAGAGCTATTGTCGATTCGACCGTAGACGAATACATAAAAAAAATTTTTGATTTCATAAAAAAGTTTCTTACAATTGCTGTTTATGGTTGAAATATTTCATTGCTAAACTTTTACATGAATCAAATTTTCACTAAAAAATTTTTTGAACAGTTTCTTGAGAAGTTCTTCAAGAATGTTTTAAGCACAATATTTGACTGCCTGTACACTTCTAATAAGCATATTTTAAATAATACAACCACTGCTGTACCTGCCGATTACATAGCACTTCAAGCAATACAACACAGCAACTTCAAGAACAATTAAAAAAGATGAATCGTTGGGAGAACGTTTGGTAAATATTGTCACATTAGACAACATTCCACTACCTCGAACACACTTCTACCAAGTATCTGGAACTACATCTTGACAGAAGCCTTACTTGAAAAACACATTTTGTAAACAAGAAAAACCACTAAATCAGAAATTACCTCAAATTTTCTGATTTTGGAAAATATCTTAAAAATATCTCTCGACACTTCCAAAACGCAACACCACTGGCTGCACCTGGTACATAACAACGATGCTGGGATCTACACAAAATAAAAGTGAAAAAAATCAGGATCCACACAAAATATAAGGTAAGACTCGAAGAACATCCAAACATTTTAGCCATTAACCAATTACACAACACTGAAGATATCCAACAATTACGACGGCTTCATCTAACTAATGTTTTAGACAACGTTCTAAAACTGGTAAATAGTACACATAATTGTAACAATAATTTACAAATATGAAAAAAATTTCACTAATGTTTCTTAAAAATTGTTTTTTGTAGTTAATTACGTATATTGATTCAACGTATTTCTCATAATATTCCTTTAGATACATTTGTCTATTTGTAAAAGATTTTGAAAATATAGATTTTTTCATGAAACAGAAAAAAACAGTATCTAAAAGCAACTAAGTAAAGTTTTAAAAATTTTTTATACGTTTCAATCATAAGAAGAAAAGAATCTCACGGTGAAATTTAAGTATTAAAATTAAAATTTTATGACAAAGCAAAAGATGTTGCCACAAAAATTTCATAATTTTAGATTTTAAAGCTAAATTAATACTAATTACACTTTATTTTGAATATCTAATTAACAAAACAATAAAAATTTTGCCTAATTAACTGAGAATAAAGGTATATAAGTTACTAAAATTTAATGTATATAAAAAGTGAATAATCTTTAAATAGTAATTTTGCGTTGAAGTGTCGATTCAGTCTCAAGAAAATGGAGTTAATTTAAGGTCCAGCTCTTTGAAGGAGTAATTCTAACGTAATTGAATAGACTATTTGTAAAATAAAGTTGCTTAGTGTCTTATTATTATAACCTCTGTCATTAGAAATGATTCTGTTTTGTTGCTGAAGTGTAGCCTGAAGCTCCAGTCTACTTCACAACGTCCTTTCCTTTCACGTGAGTTCTGGAAGATGGATATCTTCATTAACGAGCCATGCAAACAAATCCCCGATAATGAACGTCCCTTGATCCGTACCAATTGATAAAGCGATGCGCATAAGTCTCCTTACTTCAAAGAAACTGCATAATGATAATGATTGTTCTTACAATGAAGGCCTTTAATACGGAAGGAACTTCTAGTTATATAGTTACAAGTACTTGTTACGCGGTTCAAATTTCTTGGCTCTTTTAACATCTCCGATAATTTCCAACTCTTGAGTATGAAACAAAATTTATATTCATTTTGACTGAACTAACAAAACAAACGTAACTGGAAAGAGATACAAGACTTATATTTTTACGAAATATGACTTAAATTATATACGTTGATGTTTAGGTTATCAGCTAAGGCTGGTTTGAACCTGTAGAGGTTTTACTTAGTAAAACGAAAGGTGAGCTGGTTTACTAATGCCTTCCTCACTGAGTGGAAAAGTACACTTATCAGCATGCCGGGCCCTCTGAAAAGCTCATATTTTCCACTCTGCAAATGACACCTTCATTTCATTCACCACAGGGTCTGGCTGTATAATGTAATTCATTACTTTCAGAGGAGATAACTCTGATTAGTGTCTTTTACACCTCTACCTCTTCTGTTCTTTAATGATTCAGTTACTTAAGTGGCTGACCAAGTGATAATAAACAGAACTATTTATTTTAGCTTTGCAACGAACAGGTTGAGTGTAAATAATTTGACATTCCACCTGTTTGCTATAGGCAGAAATTGTGTACATTTGACGATAATTAACAATTACATTAAGACCTGAGGATTTAACTTTTATTTTGTGAAATTTGCTAACAGAGGTTGGTTATCATTTACCGTCATCATCTCATTATTTACATTGTCAAAAAAAGTCAAGTGAGCGTTTCACACAAAATCTTTTAACTGTACATCTTTTATCTTAGTGTTAATTAATGGTAAATAGGAGCATAAAATAGCCTAATGCCTCAAAACATTTTTATTGCATCTGATTATTTTTTTTGTTTTAACCTGGAAAAAGACTAGCTTTAGTTCAGCCGTCCTTACTTTGCTCCTTGTGTCAACAGACCAAAACCACCTACTACAGAGTGTACGCTGGGGTCCACTTCTTTATGGATGCATTACTATTAACTCTAGTATGTTTTTAAATGGATTAATTCTATTGATCTTAATTTTAAAAATATAATGTATATAGTGTAGTTTATTTATCAAACAACAAAGAGCTACTTACATTTTTTAACATTCTTTGTCGAATAAATCTAATTTAGTATATATAAGAATAGTTTTTACATTTATTTTTTAATATTTAAAACTCTTTTAAAAGTCCATCTTTTGAAATTTGGCAAATCTGGGTCATCATTTACCGCGCACAGGATTTTTGATAATGTGGGAGGCTCATTATTTTGAAAAAATTGTGTACTCTTAGCTTAATGGCAGTTTTTACGAATTCATTGCACTAAATACTGACTGGTTGATCCTGCCGGCTCGTTGGCGTAGTGGTTAGTGCAACTGGCTTCTACGCCGGGGTCCAGGGTTCAGAGGTCAGAGGTAATACATAACTTGTAACCACGTTTATTTATGAAAAATAATGGAAATAGAGTACACCGTTTTTATAAAGTTATTGTTCAGTACTTTAACATCAGTTATGATATGATATTATAACAGTTTCATTTATAAAAATACTAAAAAACGTTTAAAAAAAATTTTGTGTTTAAATACTTGTAAAATTATTTTGTAGTTACTTTTTAATCAGCGTGTACACATTTGTAAATAATGTGGATGCTCAGTGACTTCATTATTTTTTGACACTAGGAGCAAACTATAGACGGCTGGACTTTACACACTAGTTCCCTAAATCAAATTTTTCATCAACTCAAATGCTGCTTCAGATTCCAGAAAGTTTTACCAATTCAAAGCAAAAGCTGAGGTGACTCACTACTTATTGAGTTGAAGAACAGACTGCTTATGCGCGGCCCTAAAATTCTTCACTTTTTATGTTACAGTTTACAATTTTACTTTATTTACCAAAGGATCTTGTTTACATACTGTATCTATACTTTCACAAAGATAACCCTAGTTTTTATCATTTACAACTTTACCTCTTCTGTTTTGAAACGCCTCAGTCAGTCACTCAATTTAATGAGCACAAAAGAATAATCAAAACTATTGTTTATAAACAAAAAATGGATCAAATAAACCTTTTTATCACCCACAAATATTTCTAATGAAATATCGTGGTCACGTGAGAGTCGCCCTGCTAAGAATTTTTCTAAGGATCATTTTCATATCACTGAACAAAAGTTTTAATACACTTAATAAGTTTGCTAGAAAAGTCTCTTGAAAGAAACATTTAAAGACCAGGAGGGAAGAGTTAAACATCAAGTTATCTAAGATGAATTGGCCACCCGAAAGAAGATCGCATCCACTCCTTAGAGAATAAATTATTTTTATTATAGAAAAGTTTGTTGAAGCCTGTTGGATTTACAACATCCAACTGTTGGGCACTGTTAGTAAAAGTAACACTCAGATGATCCAACATTTTCAAATTAATCAGTATCTTTTTCCTTCTACAGTGAGCCAAGATATAAAATTATCATTTAGAAGTTCCTCTTGAAAGTTATTTGAATCCACTGGCTATCTATCTATCTATCTGCTAGAAAGACTTAAAACATCAGCTACTAATAGGAAAGAGTTGAGATACATTTAATGGGAATAGATATTTTAGAACTGGAATAACAGTTTTTAAAATCAATGTATTCAAATTAATGTATCATAATTATCATGCCAGAGCTGTAACCTGTATTGGATATCAAGCTCCTAGATTGCATAAAACCATTAACAGCACTGCAACACATTATTTATAGCCTCAATCACATACCTTAACAGTTACCAGAAGGTATCCGAAATACTGATGTAACTCCTCAAATATACAAAAGAAGAGTAACCAACTGGCTGATTAATTTAGGGAGAGGGTAGTCTGAGGATTTAATTAGTTCTATATATTAAAATAATTGTTCTTTCTCTTGTTTCAGCTAAAGATTTTTTTGTTAACATTGTCATCGAAAGTCTGCTTCATCCTTTGCCGCTACATGACGTTACATACACGAACACCTTCTCTTCCCTTCTATGGAGGACTTTATTTACAATACCTCGAAACGGCTACACGACGCTGGGAAAACTGACGGACCCCAGATCATTCAGGACTTGTACCGACGCCTACACCCACCTGAAGTCTCTATCCCATTACCATTCCACGACTTTATCTAAATTTTAGAATGACCCACTTAACAAAATTTAGAGTTGCCACATTTTTATTCTGCCCTGTATTCCTCTTATTTACCCATGCCCCTCCTACTTGTATGACTCACTCCCCCCAGTTGGTAGTTGTCCCCATGTTCCTATGCATAATCACTCCACTACGGTGAAAAGAGCCGCCATTTTAAATTAATAAACACTCAGAAGATAAAAAGGCCGGTGATTATGCCAAACTCTACCCTTTCCGTCTCCCCTGAAATCATAAACTAACCCCTACCTTAAATTATACCTTAAGTCCACGTTCAGTAAAATGCATGCCTTCCCCTCACCAAAATATTAGGCCTCCCACAAAACTGAAAAAAGGCCACTGAAAAATAACATAAAATAAAAGAGCCGCTCTTAAACCCACTTGTCCCTTAATTTAAATTTTCCACAAATAACTTCTAAAAATAAATTACCTCCTTTCAAGTCCCAGTTCCAATGTCCCACGAACCAGAATCCTATTTCCTATTTAAACTATAAAATTCCCCCTAAATTTCTTGAGGTTGCAATTATTCTGTTATATTGTTCCCCGAGCGACCAGGTGTTCCTTA
Source organism: Catonia carolina (assembly GCA_035578175.1). Lineage (NCBI taxonomy): Eukaryota > Metazoa > Arthropoda > Insecta > Hemiptera > Achilidae > Catonia > Catonia carolina. Next base: position 143,478,989 of record JAQMRL010000001.1, on the reverse strand, counting down.
ACACGATGTCGCCATCATAGGGCTTCTTAGCCCTCTCAACCAGGATTCAGGATTCAGGATTCAGGTTCTATAAATTAAAATTAAATTAAAAACCAATTCAGTCTAATAAAAATGCCAATGTCTACATGAAATCATTACTGGTGTATCGCTGCTGAGTGATTAAACCTCACGAGTTTCTTTAAGTAATTACATTTTTATAAGTATTCAGATTTAATTGACAATATATTTTAAATAAAATAATTGACAATTCTTACGTAATTTTTTTTTATATACAACGTGAGTTAAAACAGTACACAATTCAAACCATAAAACTTGTACTATTTTATAATATATTTTTGAGACTTTTGCCAAAAATACTACTTATGATCTAACAATTGAAATACAGTAATAATAAAAAATGTGGAACAATTTTATTTAAACACTCAATGATTACTCGCGGTTATTTTAAAATTAATCAACAATACTAAATATTTATTTCATGCCATATTATTGCAATTGAAATTGATTAAATTAAATTTAACTGGCCAATAATTCATTTCTTGTCAATGCTATTCGATTGGCATTAGAATTTATTGTTCGTAATTAAAATTTATGTCATTTTATTCGGTTCCGTAACCGAGAATTTCAATGATGACTGATTAATTGAATAATGGGTTTTCATTTTACCCCACATATTAACAAAACGAGGTTAGCTAGAGAAATGCCTTCAGTGTATAATTTTAATTAAATGTAATCGTATAAAATGTACATGCATATTTACTTTCGAAACTGATATTAACCAAATATTCAACCTTACGTTAATTTATATGCTGTAGCAGACGTTAGCAATTGCCCACCTAAAATTTTTAAGATACATTTTTATACTCATTGTTATAAATAATGTACTATTAAACGCCCACAATATCCACATACACATCAGACATTCCATAAACATAGGAAAAAATAGCTGCCTTTGCAGATATCACACCCATTCTTGTAGTACACGAAGTCCCTGCCAGGGCAACTACATGACTGTATTACCACTAAAACCTTACAAAAAAAAATTGTAGAAAAAATGAAATTTAAAAAGAAACGAGACAAAAACCTCATTATGTAAAATTTTACACTGTGTCATCAAAATTGTTCACACATATATTTAATAACACACAATTTCCATAAAAATACACAGCTAAATATCACGGATTACATCTAAACAGCTGCCTAAATTGGAGAACATACTGTGACACTTATCGCTAAGGTCCGTTTCGAGATCTAGGTAATTAAATAATTAATACACTTGAGTTTACAATTACAAATATTTTATTACAACTAAAAGAGTTACAAAATAAATAAGAAACCATTTATAAAGAAGTAAGACAATAAATAACTTAATAATTTACTTAATGCTACTTAGAACAATTACAGTATATAGAATGCACTTACAAAATGAAACTGAATACCCAATACACATACACAAAAACTGAATTTAATGCACATACACAATAAATTTACACAATGCACACACACAAAGACAGTATAATAATAGTTGACCAACACAATGCTCGGATACGTAACTTGTACTACGCACAATTAGCCATTCAATAAACACTCGTTAAAGACCAAACGGATACTGACTCACTGACCGCACTCAGGCGCTCTTTATATAGCTCGATCAAAAAGAATCCTCTCGAAAGACACCGAAATTCGATACAAATAATAAAGTACAAAAACCCTTTACTGGAAAAGTCTTGACTATTGGAAACAAGTAAATAGATCTATTGTAAATAGAATAAAAGTCGTTACAGGTAATCAGCCGATCTTTTCATAAATAGTTGTACAACAAAGACCTTTTATAAATAGGTATACTTTTATTGTTACTATTGCCCTATTGTTACTTTTTCACTCTATTATCTACTCTTTACCATTTTATGAATGAAGTACTAGAAATTTCTTGAACCATATTCGTCTTCGATATTGTCACAATACATTTACCAGAAACCAACACAGCTAATCTTCAAATGTAAACGATAATTTTGCTTCTCGGATTGAAATCAGAACTATCGGGTCAAAGGAAACTTTTTATATAGTATATACCATCCTACTGATATTATATTGATACAGTTCTCAAACCAGTGTGGACAGTATCCATTAACTCAAGTGTCCAGATTATTTAGCGTTGTCAGTCAAATGTCCTTCGAAATCTAAGACCTGCACTCTGATACGTGACAAACAACCACATTCACAGAAATCTTTTTATTTTGACAGTTATACAAGCAATTTAAAATTTTAGTGTAACGTACGAAAAACGGGTTGAGTCGCACGAAAATTATTTGGCGATCAATTTACTGGACAACCGTGACATAATACAAGAAAAATAAGGAGGCATCCGACAGATATATCTTTTTTGTAAATTAAATAATTACCTTAGATTTTCCAAATTTTATCTGCGTTATATTTGTAATTAATACAAAACCGTGAACAGTGATTTTTTTGCAGTTAACTCCACTGGGAATTAATATTTCAATATGTTACCTTTTCATGATAAATTATACTATAAAAAAATGTATACAGGCTTAAGTTGTTACCTGTCGTGACGCACTACCAAAAAAAATTCTAAAATTCTAAAAATTGTTGATTTATATAGCAAAAAGTAGGTAGATGTATTTTAAGCGTCTTTTGTGTTCTGTCGGGTTGCATTTGGTCAATTTTTACTTTTTTCTGCCTATATGAATTTATAGGAAGGAAAGTATTGTTTTCATGTTGATTTTTCGAAATCGAGTTTTCACCAAATCTACACGTTTTCAGACCCCCTGAACCCAAAAATCATGTTTTTAGCGATTGGTCTGTGTGTGTGTCTGTATGTGTGTGTGTGTGTGTGTGTGCGTGTGTGTGCGCGTGTGCGCGCGCGTGTGTGTGTGTGAACAGAATAGCTCAAGTACGGAACATCGTACGAATTTGAAACTTGAAACTTAAATTAGATACCACTAGTGGAGCCGACACGAACATTTTCATTAAAATCGGTTAACCGGAAGTAGTAGTTTATTCGTGTCATTTTTCACATTTTTGCGATTTTTTTTAAAAATCGTCTCATTTACTAAACTGTTTATACTCTACAAGATAGGGTAGGCGCCATGTCTGCAGAAATTCTTGGTGAGGCTGTTTTCTCGTAAAAAACTTTTTTTTTAAGATTCCGACTTTAATATGCATTTTAACGCAAAAATGTATGCAATAGAAGTTGTAGAAATTTAAAAACCTACAACTTGTATTCCAAACATTTTTTTGTATAACGCTTAGTTTAGCGGTAATTAGCGATTTTCTGTTTTTTTCTCACGTAAACGTGTAAAAAATCGATTTTTGAAAGATTTCAGCCTAATTATGGATATACTAAAAAGTGTATAATTAAATTTATAGAAAATTAAAATATCTACAACTTTTATTTTGAGCGGTTTTCTCTATAGAGTCTAGTTTAGCGTGAAAGAGTGATTTTCCGTATTATTAAGCGAAACTAAAGTTGATTTTCATTTTGTATCATTCTTTCATGATTAAAACCAGGTAGACTAATGTTTTGTGAGGTTAGTTTTTTGTTTATTTCTAAAGTTTTATTGCTAAATGTTAGGTTAATTGTTCATTTTTATATGGGCAAGAGAAAATTGTGTGAGTGTTCCACACCAGACTTTTTATTTATTTAGAGCCCTCTTTATGTTTTTTTATTAATCTACAAATTCTAGGACTAGATATTATATACATAGAGTCGACGTCTATTCGGATCAGTTAGTATTTGGCCAGCGTAAGGTGGAGTCAGTGGGTAAATAGGTTGCACAGTAATCAAAGTTATTAGAGTTTGCCTCAACTGTGTTAATAGGAACCGGTTTGATGTGTTGGGGAAAGGTTTCGTTATTGAGAGCGAATTGTTGTACAACTGTCAAAGTCTGTACATATCCTCTAAATAAAGAATATTAATTATTGATTATAAATGGCCATAGGCTATAGTTTTTTAGTTATTCAGTTTAAATTTTATAAGTTTTTAAAAACATTTGGTATTATGTAGACTATTATTATATAAGTAGTTTATATGTAATTAATTAGTTACAACAGTAAAATAAATTGTAATTGTTTATTTTGTTAATAAATACTGGTCGTAACTTTTAAAGGAAGTTTTATCATTTAATACTGACCAAATCACAAACGAACCAGTAATAGAAGTTACAATTATGTTACACATATTATTTTAATTTTTATGTATGAGACATTTTGAACACAAGTAGGGTGCCGACGCTTAATTAGGAGTTTATCGTCATAATAAGTTGAAAACTTATATTAGATAAAATAGATAAAATAAGTTATCATAAAATTTATAAGTTGAAAACTAATTTCATGACTGAATTATTAGACGTCCTTGTTCTATCTTCTACGGAATTCACGATTAGAATTGCCAGCCAAGTTCTGAGAATTCAAGTTGCAGATTAATGGATTGTTATTATTTCGTAATTAAGATTACAAACGTTGGTGCGTTTGATAGTGAATTTTATTTTTTTAATTGATTGAAATCAGTGTAACTGCAATTGAATGAATACAATAAAAATTTTTAAAAATTACACAGTTATTTCAATTTTTATAAAATTAAGTAATCCGTTTTTGTGATAGAAAATGTATGCAACATTAGAGAAATATTATATCGGTGCATTCTTAACAAGATTATATATGTGAGAAACTCAAAACTAAGAGGAAACAAGTAAAATTTTGTATTAATAACATAAGGTTTATTTATGAAAACTGTCTGAATTGACGGAATATTTTCTGACGTTCTGTTTGAATATGAATTTATTCATTTGCCAGTTGCAGATAAATTTGAGTTCTAAGAAAATAACAATGAAATCTAAATTCATAGATTTATTTATTCATATTCCAATTTTTCTATACTACTGTATAACAAAATTCTTTTTCTTTTATATACTACTTACTTGTATAAATTGAGCTCAAATCAAAACCAAAATATATCATTATTTAAAAAAATATTAGTACTACCAATTAATTACTTTAGGTTAAACAACACTTTTGTTGCTATACAATCAGTAAGTACCTCAAACGTCACGGGGAAAGTATATTGTAAAGTGCTAGCGGTCGAAAGATACACACTCAAGTCACTTCAAGTTCTTTACGAAGTGTAATGTTCCGTACAAAAAGCAATAAAGGTAGAATCCTCAAGTTTAATTAGTGATGTTACAATTTAGTTACAACACGTTGACAGAATAGCTACGTAATAAATCCACGGAATAGTATTAAGAACTTGACAAAATAGTAAATATTAACCTCTCTCACCAGACTAATTATTTAATAAATGGCTTTTTTCAGCTTCTGTTATTAAGTAAATTAATTTTACATATTCAACAATTAAGAAGTATTGTTTTTTCATCAGTCTCTCGACTGGTTTGATGCAGTTATTCAAGTTGTTTTATTTTACGCAAGTCATTCTATCTACATACCAGCAACACCTTCCATCTTTTGTAATTTGCTTTAAATATTTTAACCTTTGGCTTCCCCTACAACTCACTCCCTCAATATCACCTTTCATTATTGATAGAGTAATACCTGAATGTCTCACGAAATGCCCCACTAGCCTATCCCTATTTCTGGTAAGATGTTTCCATATAATTCTTTCATTCACTCGTCATGAACCTCTAAATTATTTATTTTTCCACCCACCTAATCTTTAACATTTTCCTATAACACCGCATTTCGAGAGCTTCTATCCCCTTCCTTTCAACAGCCGCTATCAACCACATTTCACTCCCGTATAATGAATGCTACAATCCAAACTTAGCGGTTTAAGAAATTTTTCTTAATCTTTAAATCAATGTTTGTTGTCAGTAAGCTGTTTTTTTTTCATTTCAAAGGCTCGTCTACCTTGAGCAATCAAACTTTTGATATCATTTGTGCTTCTATCATCTTTTGTTATTTTACTCCCTAAATAACAGAATTCCCCAGGTTCCTGTATGTTTTCGTTGCCTACTTTTAAATTTCCCAACTCCTGTAAACTACTCTTGCTACAGCAAAACATTTCGTTTTCTTCTTATTAATTTCATGAAGTAATCCTTTCTCATGATCTAATCCATTTCATTTAAGATACCTTCTAGTTCTTCCATTTTTTCGTTTAATACTACGATATCATCGGCGAATTTCAGAATTTTTGTTGTTTCTCCTTGAATTTTTATTCCCACGTCAAATTTTTTCTTTACTTATATATAAATTCTTCTATATAAAAAAGTTAAAAAGTTGTGGTGACAATGAACATCCTCATCTTACAACTTTTCTTGGAGTAGCTTCTTTATCGTACCCCTCAATTCTCAAAACATTCAATTGACTCTTATACAGACCGTAGTTAAAAACATATATACCAAAATAAAAAGTTGGCTTAATTTTTTATATTTACTGTTTTAAAGCCACAGGTTATTAGCGACTACAAAAAATAAACTATAAACAATTTTACAAAAATTATCGATACATAATCATAGAACAACATAGTACAGAATAAAACAAAAAAAACACAACTCTTAAAGTTTATGAGCACAGTGAATGAAGTTGAGCATTATAGTTTTTCAAAATTCAACAAACATTAAAGCACAAGAAGGCTACAATTTTCTTACACTTACGACCTTTAAACGGATACGAGTTTTAATTTTCTAGAGTTGTCACAGCTCCTTCTGGGCTGATTCGGGGCAATCATTTTTTATAAAAAAGCTCATAAGGATTTAACATCACCCATCGTTCTTATTTCCTAATGCCCGATTAACACACAGTAAGCCCTACAGACAATACAATGTTTAGGCATAAACTGGTTGTTAGAAGAACTACTGCGCCGCTGCCATGTTTAATCACTTTGTGGTGCCCATGTGGATAAAATAGTGCTGTTTAACGGGACAGTTTCTTGTTGCTTCTTTGTCTCGGACAAATTTAAACAATATTCAGAAAACTGGGAATCGGCAGCACCTAGCTGAACCATTCAGTGATACAGGACATTTACAGATTTTTAAGTATAGAAAAACAAATGTTCCTGCCTAGTTCATCTTTTGAGTTCTAGTACAAAAATTTAAAACATCTATATTTACTCCAAATTTTATTTTCGTTGTCACTATGTCGATTTAGTGGCATCAGTTTCAGAAACTTCACAAAAATAGGACAGAAAACCAGATTTAATTTTTCAGAACAGTTTTGTTAAGAATTTATTTATTACTTTCTCTTGCCTATATGAATATATAGGAAGGAAAGTATTGTTTTCATGTCGATTTTAAGAAATCGAGTTTTCACCAGATCTATACGTTTTCAGACCCCCTGAACCCAAAAAACATGTTTTTAGCGATTGGTCTGTGTGTGTGTGTGTGTGTGTCTGTGTGTGTGTCTGTGTGTGTGTGTATACAAAATATCTCAAGAACGGAACATCGTACGAACTTGAAACTTGAAACTTAACTTACATACCACTACCGGACCCGACACGAACATTTTCATCAAAATCGGTCAACCGGAAGTAGTAGTTTATTCGTATAATTTTTCACTTTTTTGCGATTTTCTTAAAAACTGGTCCTACGATTTTTTTAAAAATCGCGTCATTTAATCAATTTTTTATTTTCTACAAGATAGGGTAGGCGGCATGTTTGCTGAAATTCTTGGTGAGGGTATTTTTACGTAAAACAAGTGTTTTTTTAAGATTACAGCTTTAATGTTAATTTTAGAGCAAACATGTATATAATAAAAGTTGTAGAGAATTTAAAAACCTACAACTTTTATTTCAAACATTTTTTTTGTATAACGCTTAGTTTAGCGGTAATTAGCGATTTTCTGTTTTTTTCTCACGAAAACGTGTGAAAAATCTATTTTTTTAAGATTTCGGCCTTAGAATGCATTTTACGACAAAAGTGTGTATTATAAAATTTGTAGGAAATTAAAAGATCTACAACTTTTATTTATAGCTTTTTTTGTACAGTGCCTAGTTTAGCGTGTAGGAGCGATTTTCCGTATTTTTAAGCCAAATTGAGGTCGATTTTAATTTTGCGTATTTCACTAATGTTGTTTGAGGTTAGCTTTTTGTTTATTTCTAATATTTTATTACTAATGTTAGGTTTATTGTTAATTATTTGCATTGGCAAGAGAAAGTTGTGTGAGTGTTTCACACCAGATTTTTTTTTAATAATTTTAATAATTAGGTTGAAACCTGTATTAACATGTCATTTGTATGATTTTATTTTGTCCAATATTTTCTTAAATTTGTTATTGGCTTTTCATTTTTTCCTTTTCTTCTTCTTCTTCTTCTTCTTTTCCTTTCTCCACGGAAGCACAAATGTCTCGTAATAAGTACACCGGTATAAGCTACACCGGTAATCTGGTTCACACCGGTCATAAAAACGTCTCTGAGCATCTCCTCCAAGGCCTACCCAAACCCCTACTTCCCACAGGTCTATTCTTCAACGCTTTGAGAGAGATTCTTGAAATAGGAAGAAGAATAATTCCATTTTCTTTTATATCATGTTTTTGGCCCTTATCAACCCTCTTACTTTTTGATTTCCTGACAACCGCCCTTTTCATTGCTTATAATACTTCGGCTAGTTATTTTGCTTATTTAGATTTCAGTTTTGTCACAACCTCTCATGAAAGCTAATCGTTTATTTCTTTTTAATTTTATACTATGAAAAATTAAAAAACTAAATTTTCAGACTCAAAAGTACAAAAGACAATTATTTACCGAGCATTTTATATGGCATAAAAATTATTAAATTAAATTTTAGTTGTTTAAATTAGATTAAATCAAAGTAAGCTGATCAAATTTTTGTCTATTTTATACACATAATTTTATGACACTGATTGAGATTGTGAAAAAGCACTTCATTCATGAGAGCGATTCAATAACGTAATATTTAAAATTTAATAATTCTATCAGGAAAGTTAGGAGAAAAATGCAATTGTTTGAAATAAGTTGAAAATCGTGCTCCGTTTGCAGCTACCGCATACAGAGCTAGTGGCTCCGCCATTTGAGTAATACTTTTATTTAAATAGGAATGTAATGTGTCACGTATATTATTGTGGCTGTGACAGAGTCATGTTACATGCTGGTCACGTAATGCTGATACGTATACGTGGCAAGGCACGGCGTAACTTCCCCTCCACAACTATTAAAGATAACTGAACAAAGCGTTTCGTACTTCCTTTTATTCAGGCAAAGGATTTCTTATTAGTTTCTGGCTGATCTATTTATCAAATTTTATACTTATCCTGTGACAAAATTTAGAAAGTGGTGCACGATTTTATTTTACTATAAGTAATATTAATTAATAAATTTTTGGCTATAAATAAATTATAAAATTGACTTTGCAGTAATTATAAAGAGTGGCTTGAGCAAAATGAAAACTTTTATTAAATAAAAACATTAATTGGCTCAACCGTTAAGTTAAACGTATTGTTTAAGATCATTGTTTAACTCTTGGGTAGGTTTTGGAAAATTTGGATACCTTAAAATCTATTTATGGCCATTTAAGAAAATTATTTGCTGATAAGCAAAGGACTCATCCGTTCTTACGTTAACGAGTTCAAAATTAAAGACCAATTTCACTGCAGTTCCGAAGAATGTCGCCAGCACTACACTCTGGCTTACTACAGGAATGTTCGATTTTAAAGTTGTTCTTCTATACGGCTAATAGTGAAATAGGTTTCAAAGTCTCAGTTTCTTTCAAATTTTGGTGTAAAATTTAGTTTTTGTTTTGTATAATTATTTTTGTAGATAAAAACATAATAAATACAAATTTATTTATTTAAAAATGTTTGTCAAAACTAATAGAAAGAAAGAGATTGATCGATCTTTAACCACTTTGGTATTTACGAAAAATAAAGGCCTAAATAAAATACAAAAGAATATCACAGTAAATTTTCATTACATCATATTTAAGGCAAGTCCAAAAGTTAAACCGTTTCAATCTTGAATTTGTATTAAACTATCTTGTAACAGATTGATTTCTAGTAAATTTTATGTTTATAGTCTATCCAAATATTTAACCCTGAAATCTGAAATTTCTTATTTTGGTGTCTTCTTATACGGTGAGATCTTCAAAGTTGAACTTGTTGTTTGGTACCAAGGTAAGTTTAACATGTATCTCATAGTTTTTGACTGCATTAGTTCTAAAATACCAATTTTTCATTCCAACAAACAAATTTTTATTCTATGAAACAGATGAAGTACAATAATAATGACACAAAATAGATAATGATAATGAATGTATAAAGATACAGCGGAATGACCTTTTTATTAATCACTTACAAGAAATCCATTAACTATGTGCAATCTAGTAAACCTCCTTAACACAAAAAAGTATTTACACGTGGTAATAAAATATCGTACATAACTTACGAATGTATTTTAAGTTTAAATCTTTTTTAATATAAATAAATGATGGGAATTTTCTATATCAAGAACTTTTACGGCTTGAAGAAACTAAACTATTCGTTCTTTACTAATTTCATCATCAATTTTTTGATCAGAATTTGACTTCAAATAAAGTTGTAAGAAGATGATGATTATCACAAGAATATAAATTTGTTAAACACTGTATAGCTATCAGTTTTCATGATCTTAGTTTTAAATCTTATTTAACCACACGGGAAGGTACGGTAAAAAATTTTAAATTTGTAACTTATTTTTAACAAGTTTTCTTTCGTTTCAACTGTTTATTAAATGAATAAAACTGCAGTTAGTGTATGAGGTTGCAACTTATTAGGATAACATTAATTTAACAATAAAATTATTAATTTTTAAATAAATGTTTAAATTAACTGTTTACTTAAACATTAATTGGTTGGTGATTAAATTTTTAAAAAGTGAACCGGTTTTTTTTGCGGAACTGTTTGTTTGGCCGCAATGCATTCAATACACTTATAAGATAAAACAAAAACAATAATGCATCTCTCAAAACAAAAGCATATTGTAGATAATTATCAAAAATGTCTGAATAAACATACTATTAAACTACAAACATAAAAAAGACATTTTGTTTGTGAACAAAAGATCTGAACATTGTGTTGCTACAATATAAACACAAATTTCACAGAAATTGGTATTTTTTTTTTTTTTTTTTTTTTTTATTTAACGTCGCATCAACTGCAATGGTCATTAGCGACGACGTTGGGGTGGAACTTTATGCGGTGTAGGATGAAATGATTTTTTGAAACGTATGAAAATATGCCATGCCTGAGTGGGATTCGAACCCAGGACCGCATGATGAGAGGCGAGCACTTTTTTTCTTTTATTTCTTATTGTTTGCTTGTGTGTATCGGCATTTTTGCCATTATCAGTAACCTACGTTTGGTCTAGGTTGCGAAGATATTTGGTATGGCCTCTGAGTACAGGGGTTCATCGTTAGTCAAATTTAGCAGTCTTATCTTTGGGGACTAACGAACAAAATTGAACTGACGAAGGGATCAAGTCATTATAACACAATTACAAAAGTTGGCCATTCAGTAATATCATGTCAACATCAACAAAATGCACTAACAGACACCTTAAATCAAGCAGTAAACACAGGTGCAGAAAAATTGCTTAAACTGGCTAATGCGATAAATCTGATCTGGATAAGTCTGGCCATTATTTGAGGTATGTGCTTTATTTTAATTTTTTTAATTTTTAAGATTAAAGAAGGTGAGCTTAAGTTTTAATTTTAAATAGTTCATTTAAGCATTGGTGCCCAGCTAGTGCGCGAAAAGTCACTGATAGTTTTTCTTGAAAAACAAGAATTTAATTTGACTTCTTCAACCAGTGCTTATTATTTATTTTCAGTTGCTTCGTATATCTTTCTTTCTCAGAATTATCAATTCCTCTCTTGATTTATGATATGGTGGTTACAAAAGAGTTCGATTTCAATAATGTATTCAAAATATATTCTTAAAAAGGGTGCTTTCAAGTTTTAACTGTAATTTACAGGCTTCAGTTGTATCTTGCAAAATCTTTAAGAAGAATTGGTTTGTGATGAAATTTATAAAAAGCGAACTATTTTTTTGGCATAACTGTTTGTTTGACCGCAATACATTCAATACACTTAGAAGATAAAACAAAAACAATAATACTACCATTAGAAACAGTTTAATTTATAACTGCGTTTTACTACGTAATATTCCACGATTTGAATATTAGTTACAATTTCAGATAGAGAATTTTAAAGTGGATTATAATGCCATAAGTTATTTATGTTTTAACATTCGCCCTATTATTGTTCCTTTTTGTACCGTGATTTTTTGTCCTTAATGTTTGCATTCGGTATTTTTATATCGAATACAAACAATCTATTCTATTTCAACATGAAAAATTATGTTTTTTTTTTTTGGTTGCTCTATTTATTTATTAATTCTTTAAAACTCTTTTTGGAAGTGTATGAAATATGCAACTACTAAATTCCAAAACAAAATTTCAAACAATAACATGAAAAACATGTACAAAAAGATCGCTGTATCTACTGATACACGTCCTTTTTTAACACAGTTATTATACAAATAAAAGTCCCATTTATTGATAAACAATCTACCACTCATCAGTTATTTGCATTCAATGATATAATAAAAGTACTAAGCTTTCCCTCTCACCATAAAGATCAATGGACGAACGGGGCGTGGTCTCTACGTCCGCTTTTCCCTTTTACTCACATCTCACACTTAAACGCAGCTATAACCGTTTGCATAAGAAACCGTCACTACATACACATTTTGGTAATAATCAAAACAAATTTAATTAATTTATCAAATTCTGTATGCTTTTAGATACATTTTAATGTAACTATTCATAACTTATTATTAGTATAAAATGGGTTTTACCAAAAACGGTCAAGAAAACAACCAATTAAAATGAGTGTTAAAAAAATAACAGAAAAATCCCCCTCGAAGCACTGAGGGGATTAGATTTGTGGGTAGGCCTTGGAAAAAAAGATAAAAATGTTCTTTTGTCAATGTGAACCGGAACAGAAATGGCGATCTATTTTTGATTTAAGAAGAAGAAAAAAGGACGTGAAATTCCAATACTGGTTTATGTTTTACTTCAAAGTTGATGAAACGTCATAAAACGCGAAACATCTTCTTTCGTTGATGATTAATAAGAGATGTTAATCTTTACGTCTGACTGTTCATGACTGATAGTATAAAATTAAGTGTTTTATTTTTAAAAAAAAACGTATCACGCATAAAATACGACAATATTTTTTTTTTTTTTTGAATAACTGTAAATCTACGATCTGCTCTCATAGAACAATGAGTAGATGTGTTGTAAGTATAAATCTTGAGTAAGTAATACCCCTTGGTATTACTCTATAAAATTTCCCATTTTGTTGAAGTGATCTTGCCAGGAATGTAAAATAAATTACACAATCACATATTAAAATAAATCTGTAGGGTGTAGTCTGCATAGTCTTCTGTGTGTTCCACTGTTGTCTAGGAGATTGATGGCTTCTGGATTCTGATGATTTTCAAGTCTTGTTTGGTAACTGGTACAAAATTTCTGTATAGCTTTGTGTACCGTGGGAGTGTTCGTATCTCTGTGCAATATAGTGTTGGATATGTACCAAGGTGAGTCCATGATGTTTCGAAGTATTTTTGACTGAAACCGTTGAATTATTTCAATGTTACTGTGACTTGCTGTGCCCCAAAGTTGTATCCCATATGTCCACACAGGTTTAAGTACAGTTTTATAAATTAACAATTTGTTTTTTACCGATAATTTGGATTTTCCATTAAGCATCCAATACAGCTGTTGGTATTTAAGATTTAACTGTTTTCGTTTGTTCCATATGTGAGTCCTCCATGTTAGACGCCTGACCAGGTGGAGGCCAAGATACTTTGCCGTATCGGATTGTGGAATTTGTACGTTGTTAAAAACACTGGTGAACATGTTTCCCGTTTTAGTGTAAATGTGACGTGCAGACTCTTGTGTTCATTTGTTTTTATACGCCACTTTTTTTGCCAATTTTGTACGCTGTCTAAGTGTTGTTGCAAGTTATGAGATGCAATTTGTGCATCTTCGTGTATTGCCTGAATGGCTGTGTCGTCGGCAAATGTTGCCACTGTAGTGTTGTCATTTTGTGGAAGATCAGAAGTGTAAATGGTGTACAAAACAGGAGACAGCACGCTTCCTTGAGGAACACCAGCTTCAATTAATTTTAGAGATGATTGTTCGTCCTTATATTTCACTGTAAAGTATCGGTCCTTCAAATAAGATGCAATAATTGAGTAATACTGATGGGGAAGATTTTGTTTAATCTTAAAAAGAAGACCCGCATGCCACACTTTGTCAAAGGCTTGCTTGATGTCAAGAAATGCCGTGGAGCAATATTTCTTTTCTTCAAGTGCTTTGTAGATGTTGTTTACAACTCTGTGAATTTGCTCAATCGTGCCATGACCTTCTCTGAAACCAAACTGGCAATTCGGAATGAGATTTATGGTATCCAGTACTGGGCGTAATCTCTGAAGCAATAATTTTTCAAATACTTTTGAAAGAATTGGTAACAAACTTATTGGTCTGTAAGATGATATTTCGTGTGGTTGCTTCCCAGGTTTTAGGATAATCACAATTTGAGCAACTTTCCAGTAAGAAGGAAAGTACTCCAGACGTAATATTGCATTAAAAATTATTGTAATCAGCCTAAATGCCTTGTCAGGAAGTTCTTTCAAAATTTTCCCCGTGATGAGGTCAAAACCTGGTGCTTTATTCGAACTCAAATTTACTTTAATGGTGTGTTTTATTTCAGACAGTTTAAATACTTTTATTGGAGGACTCATTTGAAACGGAGAACTAAAAAATTCAAGTAATTCTTTTTCATCGTCTGGATTGCATTCAGATGGGAAAGGTTTAAAAACCTCTGATAGGTACTCGGCAACCGCTTCAGCCTTGTCATGATTACTTTTAGCCCAACCAGTTGAAGTTTTAAATGGAGATGTGTGTTGCTTCGGACGTTTAGCTTTCTTCATTTGCTTCCACAAAGAATAGTTTGTCGTGTTGTCAGGAGACAAGAGTTCCAAATATTGTTGTATTGAGTCGTTAGTAAAATTCCGTAACATTCGTTTCAAAGTTTGGGCAGCGTTATTGAAGAGCCTTTTGTCATGCGGGTTCCTAGAGCGTTGCCAATTTCGTCGAAGTCGTCATTTTTCAGTAATGGCCTGTTTTAAGTAACCTGGTAGATATGCGGTTTGTTTTGAGAGCCTAATAACCGGTGTAGCTTCCCAGCCAGCAGTTTGAATCGTTTTAGTTAGATGTTCTACAGCGCTGTCGATATCGGTCGTGTACTTTAATCTCAAGTTGCAATCAAGATTTGCTTCCACTAAAGTTCTAAACGAATCCCAATCAGTATGTTTATTGTGTAAGGCTGGAAGAGGCGATTGAGTTTGCAGGTTTTGACTGAGCGAAACGATGACCGGTGAGTGATCGGATGAAAGGTCGAAACTTGATTCAATGTTCGCATAAACGTCTGGAATACCTTTCGTCACGAAGAAGTCTAAAAGATCTGGCACTCTGTTTTCATCAGTCGGCCAATACGTGGGCTCACCTGTAGACAAGCATGATAACTGAAGATCTTGAATCACAGTAAGTAGAACTCGTCCTCTTGGAGATGTTAGTCTAGAGCCCCAGTATGTACTTTTGGAATTAAAATCAGCTCCAACTATAAACCGTCTTCCTAAACTGTTGAAAAACGTGACAAGAATTTCAGGAGACAGTCTATATCGTGGCGGTAAATAAGCAGCGGATATGTGAAGTGAACCCATCCAGTCTGTTACCACAACACTACTGGCTTGAATCTCATCCGTTTGATATGGAGGTAACTGGTAGTGAACAATAGTACTCTTAATGAGTAGAGCCGACCCTCCATGTGCTCTCCCATCCGGAGAATTTGTGTTGTATATGTCAAAACCAGGAATTTTAAATGTGTGTTGTTGCGTAAAATGCGTTTCTGAAATCAATATTATGCCCAAGTTCTGGTCTATTATAAAGGCGTGTAGTTCCTGTTTGTGCTGCATGAGTGTCCGTTGGCGTTCCAAAGTGCAATACGAAATCCCCGTTCCATTAATGCAGTTTTGTCAGAAGTGATGATATGATGTTTAGAATAGTGCGTATGTCTTCAGATAATTTTAATTGATTCTCTATTTGACGTTCAAGTAATTGTTCCAGTTTTGAAAGTCTTGTGTCCATATAAGTGACATTTGACGGGTATGAAGGTTGTTTGTCTTGAGTTTCAGTGGAGTGAACCTAAGTGGCTTGTGCATAGGATTGAGGTCTGTTTAAAAGGCGAGGGTCCCGAGGAGAAACAGATGGAGGAATTTTTTGAGGAGCAGGTAGTTTATCCCTGTCTGGTGTAGCCTCCGGTCTGGCTTCTGAAGTATTAGTGTCATTTTGGTACGTTGTAATTCGTTTTCTGGGTAAAGGAAATTTTCTCATTTTGATCTCCTTATAAATAGAGCATCCCTTGTAGTTAGCGGGATGCTCACCATCACACAGCATACACTTCGCTTTTGTAGCCCTGTCTTTCTTAGGGCACTCCTGAGTCGAATGGTCTTTTGCGCACTTCACACAGCGAAATGGATGCCGACAATATCCCTTGGAATGACCATATCGTTGGCATCGTTGGCATTGGATTATTTCCTTTTTGTCATGAGGCATTTCAAATTTTATACGCGCGTTCAACAGATATTCAATATCTAGGATGTCTTTATTGTTTTCGTTTTTCAGCATATCAATAAAAAATAAATTTAACGGTTCCTTTGTTGTTCTGTGCTTAGCGTTATGGATTCTAACTACTCTGTGCCCTTTACTTTCTATGTCAGATTTTAAATCATCGAGATCTACCGTATGGTGCATTCCTCTCAGTACTACTCTAAAATTTCGTTGATTACTAGGTTGAAAAGTATGAAAACTGACTCGTTCTTTTTCCAATAATTTTGCGATTAGCACATAAGTTTTAGTGTCGTTAGGTATCAATTTCACTTGGTTCCTATTCTGCAGCTTATAAATGTACTGATCTTTAGCTACGGAATCAATTAAACGTAAAGTGTTATTTATGTCAACAACGTCAATAAAAATCGGCTTCGGTTTCTCTGTAGACGGGTTGTCGTGGTCGTTGATGTCAGTATTTTCAACAAATACTAATTGGTCAAATTTATTGGACAATTCGATAAATTGTTTACTGAAAGTTTTACTTTTATCCGTTAATGCATTACATTTCGTACTGTGATTGGACGTGTTGATGTCTTCATTTTGACGTTTCTTGCCTCGGATGGTTCGCCAATCATTACTGGCGCAGTGAGTGACGTCACTGATATGACAAAATTCAAATTCGGCATCACTGGGACTAACTGAAACAGCTGTTCCGTGATTCGAATAGTCATTCATTATAAAGAAGAAGAAGATGCGGTTAAAATGTAACCTCACAATGTTTTATTTTAATAAAATAAACAAAAAAAATATAAATTTAAAAAGTCGGTTAGTAATTAATATATAAAATTAGCAACTTACATATTTATTCACCATTCGCACACAATCACACAAAAATAATTGTTAAATGAATAATGTTTTAACAGAAAATAGTGGACAAATTCAGTAACTGAACTTCACAACAAGTAGAAGTAAATGACAATATAATTATGTAAACGCAAGCTGGAAAGGAATTATACGTAAATATTTTTACGTTTTAAATTTCTATTTCAGAAAAAGGTCGTCTCAGAAAGGTCAAGGGTTCTTTTTATAAAACTCAGTGAACGAGGTAGTCAGGTAGGTAAAGGAAGGATTTTCATAGTGTTTACAGTACATAGTACTTTACAAATGATGTTTTCCGTTTATGGAGGAGAATTAATAAATTATACGCTAATATATAAATATTTAATTTATTAATCATCACGAATAATTTTACTGCAAATTTTGGAAGGTAAATTATTTTAGTTATTTGAAAATATTTTATAAAAGTAGAAGCACTCGAAGGTTGATTTAGTTTCTACGTCCTTCATATACGGCATGTGGTTCATGCATCAGATGACGTTTTTCTGTCATAATATGCCTGAAAGTGTGCATTGTAAAAAGCGGAGGTCATTTTGAAAATTTTCTTTAGTCTTTTGGTATGATTTTATGTCATTTAGATATGTTTATTTTATACAAAATAAAACGTTTCATACAAAAATATTATGGTGTTTTTAATGCGTTATTCGTTCCCTTCTTATAAAACGGCAAAGTACCTATTGCTGTATAGTGTACTACACATGAGTCCATTTTATTAAACTTTCATTTACATTTAGTTTACATTGCTTACGTAATTGCTTTCAGAATTAAATTCTCTTCAATTTTCATTGGAAAACATAATTTGTTTTTTTGTTATTTAACAAAGTTATTGGATATCAAACGAAGAAGACTGTTTTTCTACTAAGATTTTTTGCATATTTCATGCTTTTTCTCCAAAACTGCTAACACTATAGCTTCCAGACTGGTTTTATTTAATTTTTTAGGTGAGTTTCCATATAAATCCACCAAAAAGTAGCCCCCAAAAAAATCAGGATCATTGTATTTCACTAGGGTAAAGGAAATCGGGGCGAAAATTTTTGCTAGCTGCAACTCGCTATTGAAGCGTTTGCGGACATATGTATATACTCGTATGTACTTTTTTCTTGTTTTCAGCTCTAAAAACGTTGACTAAAAACGTGTAATCCCTATTAAGACCAATCTGGACTTATGGTGTCTCCAGCTCTTTGGAATAGCGGCAGAGAGTAATTTAAAGTCGATCCAGGCCTTTCAATCAAAATTCTTAAGACTTGCTTCTGGTGCTTCTTTTTTATGTAAGCAATAAAATTCTCCACGACGATTTCAAAATTCCTACAGTAAAGGAGCTAACCGCGTCCTTGTATAGTACATATCACGAAAACTAGATAACCATCCAAACCAACTAGCTCGTGATCTAGCTACAAGAAACTTCCCAACTCTACGTCGTTTGAAGTAAAAATGGAGTCTGAATACTTGGTCTGAATAACGGACATACCCGAAGTTTTGAACGGAGAATGTATCACTGGGTATCTCTTCTCCTTAAAGTGAAATTTCACACCGCCATTTAAATATCAAATACGGAAGTTGTGCAGCCCAATGTACAGTACCGTAATAAAAATTAAAGACAAAAAAAAACGTGTACAAAATTATTTTACCATAATTTAGAATCAACCTAAATATTTATTCTTAAACATTACATAAATAGAATGCAGTACAATATAAAATAGGGTAATAATACCATAATAGATAAACTATTTTTTAAACTATGTTTTAATAACGAGAATCTAAACTACTTGTATTATTATATTAGTCCTGTTTTATATGAACTATTTTTTACTTTCTCATCCCTGCATTAATATAGTATATATATACAGGAAGGAAAGTAATGTTTTCAAATCGAATTTTCGAAATCGAGTTTTCACTGGATATACAATTTTTCAGACCCCTGAACCCAAAAAACATATTTTTGGCGATTGGTCTGTGTGTGTGCGTGCGTGCGTGTGTGTGTGTGTGTGTGTGTGTGTGTGTGTGTGTGTGTGTGTGTGTGTCTGCATGTGAACAGAATATCTCAAGAACGGAACATTGTACGAAGTTAAAACTTGAAACTTAAGTTAGATACCACTAAAGGACCCGATACGAACACTTTCATCAAAATAGGTCAACCGGAAGTTGTAGCCTACTTTATTCGTGTCATTTTTCTTTTTTTGCGAATTTTTAAAAACCGGCTTCTTTAATTTTTTTTTTAGCTATCACCTTATTAACTAAATTCTATATACTCTGTAAGATAGGGTAGGTGACATGTCTGCTGAAATTCTTGGGGAGGCTGTTTTCTCGTGGAAAGAAATATGTTTTTAAGATTGCGGCCTTAATATGCATTTCAGGGCAACAGAGCTTTATAAAAGTTGTAGACAATTTAAAAATCTACAACTTTTAATTAAAATATTTTTTTTTGTATATGTAACGCTTAGTTTAGCGGTAATTTGTGATTTTCTGTTTTTTTTCATGAAAATTTATAAAAAATGTATTTTTTAAGATATCGGCCTTAGTATGCATTTTACGACAAAAGTGTATGTACATAAAATTTATAGGAAATGAAAAGATCTACAACTTGTGCTGCAAATATTTTTACTACAAAGCCTAGTTTAACGTCAAAGAGTGACTTTCCGTATTATTAAGCCAAACTGAGGTTAATTTTTATTTTTCATCATTCACTCATGATTAAAGTAAATTATGGTTTTGTGGTTAGTTTTTCCGTTTATTTCTAAAATTTTTTACTAATTTTAGGTTATATGGGACAATATTTGGATCTGGAAGAAAAAGTCCTGTGAACGTTTCACACCAGAATTTTTTTTATATTAACATTTGAATATTCCCTGAATAGTTTACTTTTTAATAATTATTTACTACAGTAGAATGATTAACAATTAACTGAAAACAATAAAGAATCCTCCGTAATTGATTGCGAAAGGGACAGTTCCGAGTTCGATTCCCGGCTAACAAGTTAAAACCCGACATTCCGTAACTAACAGGCGATTGTATACTGAAGCATAAATAGTAAACGTGTTTATCCCCCTTTGTTTATGTATTAATATTTAGTTTAATATTTTAACCTATTGAAATTACTTTTAATAGGTATCACGAAGGTGCTTTATAGAGTTTTATTTGGACATGTTTGGAGGTGGATTTAAAATTTAGACGTCGTCGTTCAGAACAGTCCACGATGAAATTAGAAGGGAGAGTATGTAATTTGACTGAGCCTAGAGCAATTGGAATCAGGCGTGAGTGGACTAAAGGAAACCCATACTGTACATCACAGGGATAATGCTAATCCCGTCTGTCTGGTTTATCCCTTTTCTTTCGCCTCTGCTGTTCGGTTTGCCCGAAACAGCTCTCTAGAGACTTAGAGTTAGAGCTTTTCAAAATCACATCTTTTCAACGCACTTTATCTTATATAATTTAATAAAAGTCAATCTTGTATACAAGAACAAATCCTGTAATGAATTTACGACTACAAATAATGAACACGGATGACTAAATTATGAGTTAATATTTCATAAGTTTTGTTTTAGACATAATATGAACCAACATCGGAAGCTTCATTATAGCTCAGAAAGTTTCGTAATTACATATTAACATTGAAATAATTGATATTAATTTTGTGTTCAAAATCTGCCATTTTACTTATTTTATTCATTACATGACTGTCTAAATTTTTGTAACTTTTTTCACCTATACTACCTACTTAAAATTTTGTGTCTAGTATTTTTATCCAGAATTTGAGGCTCAGGTGCAATCGCTAAAGACATTTTTACTTTTTGCGAGTGTTCGACGGAACATTATACGTGTATTCTGAATGATATTAGAAGAATAATTGAACATAGAAAATTGTGAGCAACCGTAGTTCGAATGAATTATTTGGTGAACAATAACTAGTACTATTTTTATTTACTCTTTTTTGTATTACATCTCAACAAATCCTTTTAAATTTATTTTGTTTAGAATTATTTACTTAACAGAATTATGGAAAACTTTAAATCGTATTCGGTGATAAAAATAATCATATATATGTTTAATAATAAAATCGTTTTACATTGATATTAAACACTTAAACTCGATGCTAGCATTACGGTAGAGACGTCGTATTGCTTATTCCAGCCCACTACACAAATTTAAAACGTGCGATAACTATGTAAACTGCACGGAATATTATTTGCACAACACTGTAACATGTTCTTTTCACTTTTATTTGACTCTTAAAACTATGTTTAATGTATATATATAACCACTTTACCCATAACGGGCTGGTGTAGTGTTTACTTAATTGCACTCGATTTGTTGGTTCTAGGGCTACAAAAAAGAGTTCTGTTTCTTATCACATAGTCTGCCAATTGTATGACTGAACTTTTAAGAACAGAAGAGGTAGAGGTGTAAAAGACTCTAGTCAGAGTTATCCCCCTGAGAGTAATGATTTTCACTATACAGCCAGACCCTGTGGTAAATGAAGTGAAGGTCTCATTTGTAGGGTGGAAAGTAGATGCTTTTCGGAGGGCCTGGCATGCTGATAAGCATGCTCTTTCAACTCAGTAAAGAAGACAATAGTAAACCACCTCACTCCTATTTTTTACTTAGTAAAACCTCTAGAGGTTCAAACCAGCCTTTTGGCTGTTGACTTAAACACCAACATGATTATAACCACTAAGTAAAATAAGAAACTAACAAAACCAGCAAAGTAGGCCTAATATTAAAAAAAGAAAAATATGCTATGAAATTATCACTTTCACTTCAAACTGTTTTTTTTTTAGTTTTAATTTAGATATATCACAACTGAATTTTTTTAAATTTTCTTGTTTTTGGTATATTTCTTCCTAGTTGTTGTACTAAGGATTTCGGATGGGGATTAAGTAGGCTACAAATTGCTGGATAACTATTTACAAATGGCACGTTAGGGTCGTTGTGAAGGGCTAAATTTAAAATGTAGTAAGGGACACTTGTAATTGTTTATAACAACATAAGTAAAAAATATTCTTACGGGTATGTCCAGACCGTAACTGAATCTAAAACTAGTTATTTTAATTCCCTCGCAATAACTGGGCCACGTTAATTTTGTCAGATCTTGATTTTAATTTAATCAGTAGAATAAATTGGATGAAAGTTAAGTCACAAGGGAGTAACCTAATTGTTCATAAAAGTATGAAGTTAGGTATAAATTTAAATAGAATGAAAATAGAATTGGATTTTAAGTATTTTAGAATCAGACACACATTTATAATGCAGTACTTTGTTTAACAATATGGTTTACGCATTGTTAAACAACATAGTTAATTGATTTATGAAATCAACAAAGAAATAATTTGTTACCCAGAATATTAGTAGTGAAAATATAAAATGAACTTTTATAGTGTCAAAAACATTAAATAACAGTATCTAATCAAGAAATAATCTCCTCGGAGAAATTGGCAACTGATGTAGTATTAGTTGTAGCAGTAGAACTAAGATCCGAGCATCCAAGCAGTCAGTATATTATTAAAGTGTAATGTTGATCTGTATTAGCAGTGTGGTCTATAGACGAAACGATACGCGCGTTCTCTGTGGTTTTAACGTTGGCTGTGGTCCAACTGAAAGCCATCCCCACGAGCCCCCGAAGAACCTCTACCCCTTTTTCTCCATTATATCTCTTGGTTCCACAGAATAGCCTTGGAACTCACCACTGTACCATTTCTACTATAACTGGTTATTATATTAAATTATAGACTAAAAGCTGTACGGAATCATCCTAAGCCATAATATGGCTGGTCTCATTACTGCCCTTTATGAGACCCTTTATCTTCTAAATATATCTGTGGTACATTACTTATTTTGTTAAGTCTCAACAATAAAAACGCGAAAACATTCAATAATAGGCTGTATTACTTGAAAGAGGAAAGGGAAACGCATTTATTTTTATACCTAATATTACGTTTATACGAGTAACACATTTAATGTATCCTTTTATCACCTTTCTGAGTTAAAAGAATTCATAACTACCATTTATATTACCCAGTTTATATTATACTGCGACATTAAAAAACAAAATGCCACTCGCTTTTATTAAAAGTAAATGAAAATCCTGTTGGTTCTGTTATTTCATAAAATTGACAGTGCTGTTAAAATATAACGTGCAATGTTATCTATAGGTATTCAATTCGTTCAGTAACTTGCCACATAATCCGAAACTATTTCCTAAGGATCATTTTTAATTTATGTAGTTAGTTCCAATGATCAGTACTTGACTTTCTGCAAACAAACAGCGCTTTATTCATAGTTCAATAAAACAGTGACCGATGCTTTCATGAAGCGATAAACTAGAGTTCTACCAAATTGAAAATTATGAAACTTGTGCTTTTTTAAAATATCAACTTCAACGTTTCAGTGGTGAATTAAGTAAAAGTAGCGCTTGTAGAGTAAAGATTCAGGAGGTCTTGGTTACAAATAACAGTCATACTTCTCTACCTTGTGATGAACGAGATAATAACCACTCTTATCCTCTTTTTACTTAAAAGAACTCTACGAACTCAACCGTACGTTTGGCTGATAAATTATTAAGACCCGTAGTAAGATTATTTCGTTTCTTTTCGATTCAAACATTCTCACGGGTACTTCTGAAAAACGCTTAATTTTAATCAAAAAGATGAATCCCTGTCAATCTTCTCTTTGTGAGTTCCAAGAAAACAAAACCTGCCTATGTATGTGGATCTCTAATATTCTAGTTTGATAGGCAGCTGATTTAGTTGACATGACAGTTTTTTTTTATTTGCTGATATTAATTATCCTGTAGATCGGCCTTCGTAAACTGACGATACTCTTCTTCGTCTACCTTTCTAGGATTAGTTATCTCAGTCTATTCCGAACCTCTCAAATCACCCCATCTCTTTTACGGGCATTCTCGTTCTCTCTTTACCTCCAGTTTATAGCCTAGTGTTTGCTTAGCTATCCTATTCTCCCTCATTCTGCTCACATGCTCCAACTACTGCATTCTGTTTCGAGATACCCTGTCATTTAAGGAAAAGAAGTTGAGTTCTTTCCTCTTCTACTATTCATACACTATGTCGAAGAAATTTCATTTCAGATGCTTGCAATCTACTCTTCTCTCGCTTTGATAGCACCGAAGTTTCACTGTCATAGACTAGGGTCGGCATTGCTATTGTTTTATAAAATTTCAACCTCGTGTTTTTGCTGGTGCTATTTTTTAAGGTTCGGTAGATAGTCTGCTTATTTGCTGATATCGGTGCAGCTTTATCCTATTCTCTGTCATATTATAGCATTTTTATCATATTTATTATTCTCTAAGTATAGTAATTTTACTTCTGACTGGCTTCTTCCTTCTGAGAGCCATTATATATTGCCATAACAACAAAGTTAATTAAGAAAACAACATAACAATAGCTGCAGATATTGACATCAATAAAGTTTCTGATATTTTTGGTATTTGCTGATATTGACTTACTAGTAATATTCTTCTTCATTTTCTTGCTCTGTCCTGTGAGAGCGTTGGCTACTACCAATTGTTATTAGATACTTAGTTGCTGCCTGTAAAATCAAAGGCGTCAATTCACACAACCTTGTATGTGTGATGTGCTGTTATAGGAAAAATGTAATACACTAATTTAATCTGAGGGTAACAAATATTAATTCGTCATGTTTTAAAACAATAGTATGTTAGTTTTGTTAAAAGTATCTTTAAAAATATCAGAATTTTTAATTTCTTTTGTATTCTTTTTTTGATTATTTAGAATTTGTTAATACGAGATATATACTGATATATCAGTTTAATCTCTAAACTGATATATCACCGGATGGCGACATTAAATGGCGAGTTAAAACGTTAAAGTTTTTGTGGCCCTGAAAAGGGCCGTTTAAGCGGTAGTCGTCTTAATGAGAAGCGTTAGTCGTAGTCGTCGTGGTGGTTGACCAGCTGGCCGACACGGCGTGTCGTCGTCCAGCGGAGACATCATCTTCTTCCAATCCAGTAGTGCGTCGATGGCTGCTTCGTCGGATCTGGTGAGCGTAAGGCTCGGTCGAGGGACCGCTGTGGGCATCGCTCGCGTTAGCGGGCGAGTATAAGCATCATTTTCTCTCTTGCGGGGGTCGTCGATTAGTCTTCGCTGGTGTCCTGTAGCCGTGGTGGACGTCTTGTCGATGCTGTCTGGATCGAAATTGAATTCTCTCGGCTCAGTGTAGCACTCTTTATATAGTTGCCGAGAGCGCTGTGGTAGAGGGCGGTCATTGGTCTTGGCCTTGATGACAAATGCCTCTGTTGGTACGCCACCAAAAGCCTACCACTCCTCTCGGAACTATTGGCGGCTCCCTCTGTCGCTACCTCAAAAGCTTTGATAGCTGGCAGCACAGTACCTAATCAAAGGGGGCGACGGTGACAGATACATAATGAGTTTTCTAAATGTTTACTTTTTAAGGCAATTTTGTAGCTTATAATCTTACTTATAATCATTATCAGAAAAAGTAATTATACTTGTGCGCTGATTGCTTTAAACAATAAATAAAGTTTCCAATTGTATTTTTACGTTTGCAGTTTCAATTAATTTAATTGTTTTAAATATAACATATTAAAGGACCTAATTATTTATAGTTTAAAGGTACCTTAAACCATTTTTTCTATTTTCTATATAACGTCTAACTAATTAAATAAAAGACCCACGTTACACTGATTAGTTTAACTGCTAGGGGGTATATCTTACATCATTTGCAACATTATAAAGAAAAATTGTGTAAACGGACTTGAAGTAGAAAGACCAGGAGAAAAACAAGATGAAATGTTTCGCCGGTTTATACTACCATTACCATTTTCTAGCGTTTCATATTTAGCGTACGCGTTGCTTTGTACGAACCTACTCCTGCAGTATGACGCAGAATATTAAGATGCGTTGTTAATCTTAAATGTAAAGACGTCAGCAGCGTAGTTGAATTTTCTGAAACGTAAGATATTCATGTATTCACATTTTTTATAACATTCGACATTTTGTACTTCTACAAAAAATATTATATTTCCGTCACACTAGAATCGTTGCATCGCTAGTGATGAATGTTAGAAAAGTTAGTCCTTTTGTTTTAAGGAAACACACAGAATGGACAAAATAAATGTGTACGGTATAACGGATGTTGTGGTGTGAATTATTCTTTTACTTTTCCACCTCTTTGGCTACCGTCTAGTTTACAAGATTAGGGGATTCGTTTATCGTTAGCTTTAGCTCTGAATAAGGTAAAATGTTATTCTAAAACAAAGAATCATAATACGTAACCAGTCAGGTAAGTAGGTCATAAAACAAGAAAAGGTTAGGCTGTACTCCTCAGTAGACGTTTTATTAGGTTTAGAATGGTAACCCGGTAGGCCGACTATAGGAACTCATGTTATATACATGATTGTACAGGTGAATACCACCCCTTTCTCCCGTGAAACGAACAGAATAAGAAGACAAAGAACAGGGTGACCTTTTAGCTGCCTTTCCCGTATAAACAGACCGCCCTTTTATATGTTAGGAACGGTTTATGGGCTTAACGTTGGGTCAACAGGCGGATAGTGCTATAAATCAGGACCGCACCGTTCACCGTTGTGTTGTTTCATATAAGGGGGATCAATACTATTCCATAGATACACGCTGCACGGCTACAACACAGTCATGCGCTCCCGCTCCTTCCTAAACCTAACCATCCTACTCCTTCTCTTTCGCCTCATCCATGTTCATAGCACTCTTAACCCCTTCCTACCACCCACTCGGACACCCTCTTTCAATTGTCTTACATTCTTCTTTACCTCAACCCCTCTGACCACTATTCATCATCAACATCATTATTTTTAATCAGATATACAAATTCCTTAATTCGCTTAAAGTTGACTACCTAATTATTTTTATCCTTATTGAATACCTATATACTGTCACAACATTCGTTCATGCAATCACCCGGATTTTATAAATTTGACTCTTTTCGAGACAGTTGAAGGAAGCTTTTCTGACTTGAATTCAAGAAATTAAATGAAACGGTAGACTCCAGACAGTTGTAAGATTAACGAAAAGGTAAGATTTTACGAATGATGAAGACTATAAGACAGGAAATTTCCCTCATGTACGTAACGCTTTACAGAGAACTGTCTTTGACAGCATTGGAAGTACGATAAAGCATGTAAGTGCCTACCAAGATACGCTACAAGAGCGGGGGTTAACATATAAATAAACAGACTTACTTGTCAAACACAAAATAAATGGGAATAGATATCGTCAAGACGATTAATTAAATTTTGAAAGAGCTAACTTAACAATGGTATCCCGATATATAAGCAATTTTCACTCTTACGCTTTAGGTGATAGCCTACATTAATTTAAATTATATATTCATTAAAATGTTTCTTAATTATTTTTAAGCGGAAGGACCCAAATCAGATCATCGATTATAGAATGTTCTCACAGAAGTCAAATTCGCATATTTCATCATTGACAATAGTCACCAATAACCAAGGAGTTAATGTAATCATAGATAGAATATTTATTGAATAATAAAAATACACAAAACTTTGAAAATATCGTTTTTAGTTCATAATAAATAAATTACGGATAATCGTGTGATATTCATACTTTTAGAAAGGTAACAGTGTAAGAGCACCTTCGAGGTTATTAATAGATTCTTTTTTTATAAACTATAATGCAAATCTCATTACATATGGGCTACTTAAAATATTAGCTACAATTATTGTTAATTTTAATGGAGCGGTTGATAAAATACATCTAGAGCAAGAAATATCGAAAATCAGATAAGTCAAACCTAGTAAATCGGTAGACATTTATTGAGAAGATAAATATCTACTCTGAATAAAACATAAAATACTAAATATTCGTATGAGTTTCTTACACAACGCAACAAAAAGATTAATAAGTTACCAAAACTTATTAAATATTTTGACATTTTGTTCTCAAACTCATGTAACTGTTGTTCTTAGTTTTATAGAAATTCGTGGAAGCAGGACTATTTGATAATTTGGAAATTTAATCTGTACGTACCACGATTTATTTAATTAATTTAAATTAATGCTCTTAAAAATGTAACTTTATTGTTAAAATATAATTAGTTGTTTATGTTAATTTAAAGTTTTGTTTATTACAATTAGGACGAACTCAAACTCCCCGGAAAACTTAAAAATGTAGATAGTTAGATATTTGAGATTAAAAACAGCCAACAACCAGTGTTGTTCAACAATAATTTTCTGATTAAATATTATACTTTAGGATTTTTGTTGCCACAGGACCACAGACGCACAGTTGTAAAACAAGAACATAAGGGTGAGTGACGATTCTTCCACGGTGTTATTAAACTCTGTAACACGATTTAACCAACTCACAAACAAATTAAATGTTAAGTTCAACGCAAAAATAAAAGTTAATGTCACGAATAGCTGATAAAGGAATTCTGGAAGGAATTATTTTAAAAAATGTAATATTATCACTACCTTTTTGATTCTTCTTGGTAGCCTTTGTACGTCCAAACAGGTTTTACAATTTAATTCTGTAGAGAAAACCTTCTGGTGTTTTATTCAGGACGTTCATTATCAGAAATTATTACAAACGCTATTAACCTTGTTTTTACATGAGGGTTAGATGCATAACCGGAATGAGATACTGACCGAGTGTCTTCGAGATCTGGCGTCACAGAAGATTGGTGAAGATACCGTGAAGGGATTAAGTGAATAAGGTTTGGGTGAGATTGAATAAGATATTAGAAATTGTGAATCACAGACAATATTATTGAACTTTGGTCAAGTGATGAGAAACGGGAAATGTAACATAAATGAGAAACGGGCCTAATGCTGCAAAATACTCGTATTTGTATTTTTTGCTGAAATAAATTAACAACAATTAAATTTAGCAGTTAATTTTCAAAAAGTAGTTAAAATAATATTTATTAATTTTTTTACTTTCGACTCTTATGCGTATTGAAAATAATGCGGAAGTTTAAAAGTGAAACATGAAAATGTGACCTAACCAGAAAATCTCAGATCTTATCGCAAATCGAACGTGGGAACCTGGCATGGAAGCCTCATTAAATGACTGATCTAAATCAATCTTCCATTCTCCTGATTGTGCGGACATCTGTGAGCGCCGGTGCGCCGAGGACAAAAGAATGTCACCTCCAGTTAATTTATCTGGGAGCCGGTCCGTTATAAAATAGTTACTTCTTTTCTGACAACCGTATCTATTGTCATCAAATATTAAACTAAAAGTTAAAAGAAACATTTCTGAAGTTTTAACAAAGCTCTACAATCTATATTGGACTTCTTCTAGCATATGATAAATTATTAATATTCATTAAAAATTGATTACTAAAAATGTTCACTACAAGATACATTATTGAGGATACTATAATTCTCAATGTTTTATAAGTTAGGCACAGCACACAGGATCTCACCGAAAGCCGCGAAGTGGCGTTACTCCAAAAGTTTACTAGTGCGGGCGAGTAGTAACCTACTCCAGTATTTTTTAAGAGAATTTTATTTAAGAGAATCGTCTTAAGGTTAATTTTTAGTTTTTCTTGCCTACATGAATATAGAGGAAGACAAAAATTATTTCCATGCCGATTTTTCGAAATCGAGTTTTCACCAGATCAACACGTTTTCAGACCCTCTGAACCCAAAAAAATGTTTTTAGCGATTGCTCTGTGTGTGTGTGTGTGTGTGTGTGGGTGTGTGCGCGCGCGAGCGTGAGCGTGTGTGTGAACATAATATCGCAAGAAAATAACATCGTATGAAGTTGAAACTTAAATTTAAGTTAGATACTACTACCGGCCCCAACACGAACATTTTCATTAAAATCAGTCAACCGGATGTAATTTATTTATATATTTGTTTTATTATTATATATTTATATATAGTGTTATTATATATTTATTTATATTTTTTGTTTACTCGTGTCATTTTTTGCTTTTTTGCAATTATCTCAAAAACGGCTTCTACGATTTTTTTTAAAAATCGCCTCATTTACTAATGTTTTATGCTATACATGTTAGGGTAGGCGCCATGTCTGTTGAAATTCTTGGCAAGGCTACTTTTTTGTAAAAAATATGTTTTTTTAATATTAAAAAATGTTAATATTAAAATGTTAATAAATTAATTAAAATGTTAAAAATGTTAATATTAAAAATGTTTTAATATTAAAAGATGTTTTATTGCGACTTTAATATACATTTTAACGCAAAAATGTATTTAATAAAAGTTGTAGAGAATTAAAACTCCTACAACTTTTATTTCACAAACATTTTTTGTATAACGCTTAGTTTAGCGGTAGTTTGCGATTTTCTTGTTTTTTCACGAAAATGTGCAAAACAGTTTGATTTTTTTAAGGTTTCAGCCTTAGTATGCATTTTACAACCAAAGCGACAAAATCAAATTTATAGGAAATTTAAAGATCTGCAACTTTTATTTAGATAATTTTTTTCTACAGAGCTTAGTTTAGCATGAATGATTGATTTTTTTAAGGTTTCAGCCTTAGTATGCATTTTACAACCAAAGCGACAAAATCAAATTTATAGGAAATTTAAAGAATTTTCCGTATTTTCAAGCCAAACTGAGTTTGATTTCAATTTTGCTTCTTTCACTCATGATTAAAATTACGTTATGTTTATTGAAGTAAGTTTTTTTTTGTTTATTACTAATGTTTTATTAATAATGATAGGTTAGGCCTACATTGCTAATTATTTGCATTGGTAAGAGAAAGTTGTGTGAGTGTTTCAAACCAAATTTGTTAATTAACTGTAGTTGTATCAAATACAGTATAATAAAATAGTAGGCTATATTTTTTAAATGTGTTATAGTTGTAGTTCCGTTTCAAATACACTTTTTTGCATGCTGCTTAACGGCAAAAGCAAGTTTTGTAGACAACGAGAAAACGAACAGCAATCAGAAGAGTACACGATAATATAAACAAAAAAAAACAGTTGCTCCATTTCTAAAGAGACTGTCACAACAAAATTTTTATCTAGGTATTCAATCTTCATGTTCTGTATATACCGTATTCATTTAAACTTATCTGCTTGGATTTTGTATAAAATGAAACAATTTTTTTCCGAATAAACATGTTAAAGTATTTTATCACATAAAATGTAATAATTTGTGTGCTAAATAAAACACTGAACTCTGAGGTTGTTGAGATGTATTTTAAGTAATGTACACTGCAATAACTTTGTGTATAGAGAAAAGGAATATAGATAATATTATATAATAAATAATTATACGTTATATTATAATAACTTAATAATACAGTAATAACAAACAAACAAAAAATAGCAAAAATTGGACTCCGGATATCGATTAAGAAAGCATAAGTCATACCAACCTTCAAACAGGAACTACAATACCTTCAACTAAGCAACGGATACAAAATAAATATCGTTCAAAAATTTAAGTATGTTAGCGAATTAATCACATGGAATCTTTATGAGAAACCATCAATTGAAAACGGTGTAACTAAACTTAAATAGACACAAAGACTCACTTTGCTGACTTATAAAAAACCCTTTCAATCAATTTATCGAAATACAGCAATACAACGCAGTAATCAAGCCAGGAGCCAAATACGCCAGTGAAACCCTTTTCAAACGGAACACCCAATCAACCACTGAAAAACTTCAAAAAATTGACAGAAAAATAAAATTAAAAACAGCCATTAATTTTAAACATCAAGTGTATGGTAAATTGTGGACAATTCCCAGCGACATAGCCTACAAAGAAAACGAGTCGATAATTGACACCGTGAGAAAAAGGAGAGTTGCCTTTTTCAGTCACCTCTGCAGACTAACTGATACAAGACTTACTAAGCACTGATTTAAGACCAACTCAAAAACAAGACCCAAAATAAATGGTTCCAGGAAATAAAGACCGACATGAAAGACTAAATCATAACCGAGGAAATTATTCAAAACCAAGAAGAAGAAGAAAAAGTGTTAAGGGGCTTTGCCTACCCCCCTTCGAGGAAAGAAAACCACTCAACACTATCATAACAGAGAAAATGAGGGCCACCAGATCAAAAAATATGAAATTAGTATGAAAGCGAAAGATACAGCAGTAAACTAACTCCGTAGCTCGTTCTTCAAAGACACAAACTGGAATGATAGAAGTGCTCCAATTGGGGCGAAAATTAAAGAAAAAAATTACAAACATAACATTTTTACCGTTAAATGTAACATATCAGATCTATATAGTACAATCTAGGGTATTATTCTAAATGGTTCACTAGATACCATTCCCATTACTAATTCTCTCTAATGACAGTCCTAAGAAACTCATTATGGTTTTGTTGATGATGACGAAAATTTAAAGGGATAAAAATCTTTCTATGATCATTCATATTTTTTTAACCTGTCTTAAACTCTAATTACATTACACAAAATTTGTGTTCAGGTTATCTAATTCAGAAATAGGCATATTGTTTGGATAAGTAATAACAATAGCATTTCGCAAGGTGTAACCATTAAGTATATCTGCAATGGGAGAGAGAATGTTATAGAACATTGCATCAGGATTGAAACGTGATTTTTGTATTTAACGAAAAGTTCTCCTAAACTGTTACGTTGATTGTTAAAACATCGATTAGGAATTGAAACTTTAAAACTTCAAACCAGAAAAACGTTCAATAATAATATAATTTTAAAGAAATCATAAAATTTAAATTTTATTTGAATACGGAAACATTACTTAAATCATGATCAAGTTTGCTGTACACCACTGACTTAGAACTACTGAAATATTATCTTTCTTAATCAGAGGCAGTTAAATCACAGAAATCTTGTAAACACTGTAGGATTATTAATATTATTTTTATAGAAGTGGTAGTAAATTAAAAACAAAATAGTATTAGAACAAAGAATAGAAAAAAAATCTACACATAATAAACCTTTTGCTTTCTCAGGAAAAAAAGATTGGTTCTCAGATATGTATGGTTTTAATAGTCAGTACAATAATGGTAAGTTTTTAAGTATATTACATTTAAGTAGCCTTCTTAAAAAGTTATTATTTTTTTAATACGGCGTCAAATACTTGTATATTAGCTAACACGATGTTACGAAGTTGTAACAATGGGTCACGTTGAGTAATATTCCCATTTCAAAGAATATTTTCCAGGCTCTGGCCGGAAACTAAACAAGGAAACTTCGTACTTTATTCTAGCAGTACCATTCATTTACCGTTTTACCATTTACCATTTACCGTAGTCGTATGATGTAAATTAAGATTTTTTTTTTTTTTTTTTTTTAATTAAGAAGATAATGAGGTACTCGTTAAAAGTAATTATTTTACTTCCCTAAATCCGGCATTATGAAATATGAATAGCGAGGTTTCTATTTCTCTGGTTTGTGTACTTAAACAAATTAAAAATTTAAAGATGTCAGAGAAGTAGAATAATTTTCATCAGCGTTATATCGGGTCATTTATTGTTCACCTCAATGTCACTAAGCTGTAGACGTGCCAACTTTGCAGCGTTTCATTTCATTTAGGTCGACATGGCATAGATGGGCCATAATATTCAGGAGCAGAGTAAGAGTCTGGCTGAATGAACGTCTCTCGAGTCCCATGAATAATGAAGTAAGGGGTCTCCAACAAACTTATACTTATGGGGATGACCATTTCTACCTTCTACATTATTAATCTCTTATATTATGAACTACTATCGCTAGACTTGGCTGTCCAAATAACGTAAAATACTGACTTCAACGTACCATTTCATCCTCGTAGAGACAAGTATTTATTATAAAATTAGAACAAACAC
Source organism: Catonia carolina (assembly GCA_035578175.1). NCBI lineage: Eukaryota > Metazoa > Arthropoda > Insecta > Hemiptera > Achilidae > Catonia > Catonia carolina. Next base: position 143,444,684 of record JAQMRL010000001.1, on the reverse strand, counting down.
TTTTATTTAATCTCTCAATACCTATCAAATTATGTAACATTTACTAAAATAATTTTTTAGAAACGAAACCGTCTAGAGGGTAGTTATGAAAAGATATGATAGAGTGCGCAGCAAGTTGCATAAAAATATAACTATTTTGTTATAAATAATAAAATTCCTCATGGTATATCATCTAAACTGGGCTGTTTGAATTCAAAGATCGTTTCTTTTATGCTTATGAATTTAAAAATTTTATTTATTTATTTATTTAAGGTCGCATCAAATATAAGGTCATTAGCGACCACGTTACATATAAATACATATAGTACAACATTTTAAAATAAGACCCAAAATATATGACAGACACAAACATAATAAGGTCGTAAATAAAAACAGAATGAAAAATTAAATAGGTTCAATGAAAATTTAGACAGCTTAAAAATAAAAAATATATACTGAACAATGAAGAATAACATATTATATGATTTCACAATTGTATTAAATCTGAAATTTTGTGAAGTTTTAAAAACATTTTTGTGTTTTGAACCACTACTTTCTACCAAATTGAGTGCTAAATAGTTGTTAATTTTAAATTGTGTTCGTGTGGAATGCGTAGTTTGGCAGTCTGTGATGATGTGTTTGATTGAAAGTGTCTTGTTGCAATGTGTACAATGTTGTGCTTCATCTTTTTTCACTAAGTATTTGTGAGTAAGTGTAGAGTGTCCAATGCGTATTGTGTAAGTAGTATTTGAGGCCTTCGAAGTTCCAAGTGAGGCTGTGGGTTTACAAAAATATGTTTTCTGATGTTGTGAAGTTTCGTTGGAGGATGTTGAGACCAGATTTGGTTCCACTGTTGTTTAATTTGATTGTACAGATGTCTGCAGATATCTGTATGAGACGAAAGATATTTTTCTATCAGTGGGATCTTTAACGCCTCTTTGGCGGGTGTGTCCACTGTCTTATTACCGTGTAAATGAAAATTTTATTTTAAACGATAATTTTTAATCTTTATTCTTTGCTATATAAATTCTTCAACTGTTTTTGTATGTAAAAATGATTGTTTTTATACTGGCTTGATTAATATCTTAATTATTTGATACCCTGAAATTATTAGTACCAGAATAGAATCATTAAAAACCTGTCTCGCCCATTTAATTTCACCACTGTATCGTCGGACACTCAATTACGTTCTTTCATCACGTGGGAGAAAATTCAATAGTTTATCCCCGAAAGAATCACGGAACTAATATTGGCAAAAAGGTAGCAAACTTTAGATCAAGCAATTCGCTGTCATCAGCAAGTCAGAAAAGTTAGTTCCTTTTAACAGGCGAGTGTTTCAACCTAATAGAAAGTACTGTTTCTACATAGTACGCAGGCCAGCTTAATAACTACAAAACATGTTACTACAATAGACCCTACAATCGTGTTATTGATTCTCGAACCCGACAGACAGTCTTCGACGATTCTATGACAAAATAAGACGTAGATGTAACCGCTGGACGACGAAATTTTATGGCGGCCTCCACCTCCGCTATCATTGCTGGAGCCAAACGTTATACTTAACGGTTCTTCTCAGAAACACGGTGGCTTTATTGGCCCGGGCATGACTACAAAAAACCGCTCTTTTCAGAGCCACCAAAATTTTGTGGCTCCAAATTAATATTATTTAATAATTAATTTTTCAAAACGCCACTCATTATTATCACTGTCCGGTAAAAACTATGATTTAAATAAAAAAATTAAGTTATTTTTACTTCATTTTTTTATCAAAAATACTTCACTGTAAATAAATTATATTGCCATGAAATACTTTAATGTTTAAAAACGTATTGTATCTTTGCAAAAGGTAATCTTGCTTCGTTTCTAAAGTTTTAAATGTACCTTTATTTCATGTTTGTAACTAATTAGCTCGATCTTATGGTCAGCGTAAGCCATGCCAAAGTCTGGTTGCAATGCCAAAGGTCTTGGATGCTATTCCCGGTCAGATCTGGAATTTTTTCATCACTCAATTTCATTTATCCCCCTTTATCGTCTACATTAGCATAAATTTGTAACACAGTTGGACATAAAACAAAAACAAAAAATACAACTACTTTGGTAAACACCATGGCGCCTAAAATGAAGCGACAGGTAAAACATAAACTGATGTACATATATTGTACTATCAATCCAGTAAAACAAATTATCAATATGAAATTTAAATTTAAGGTCAATGTGATTTTTCTAAATTACTAAAAATATTCCTAAATAAGCACGTTGTATCACGCGTTTCACAAATATAAGTTTACCTGACACATTTCAAAAATTTCTGTTTATTACTCTAAATATATTGTGATATTTTAATATCATAAGATAGTAATTATGTGATAACACAGAGATAATTCTGTAATATAGTGCAATTCAACGAAAAGTATTTTAATTTGTGTTGTATTATTTGATACATAAATTTGTAATGCACAACATGAATTGATCAATTAAAATACGAAAAATTAAAAACGATAATTTACAAAATAAAGCAAGCAGTGCATTCTCTTTTTCTTCTCGTGACGCTGCTATTACTTCTAACAAGCAGCAAATTAATTTAAGTTTTGCTGATTAATTAAAGGAATAAGACTTTGTTCGCGTTGTGCAGTTGGTTTAGTGTGTTGAGAGACTGCGCGTGCGCAAGTGCCTATGCAAGAGAGAATTGAGTTCAAGTTGAGTGTGAGAAAGAGTAGGGAATCGGGTGCGGGAGTGACGAGGGAGTCTTAATTGGGAGAAGTGCCTGCTTGCTCCTCTCAGAGTTGGTATATTTTGGGGGACAAAGCCACCAGACTTGGCAGCGGTGCATCCCTCCAAATAATGTTCGTACGTCTGAGCACTCTATCAGCTGTAAAGTCAGCAGCAGCGGAGTAGCCACGTTCGTTTATTTGGAGCTTTACATAACGTTCCCTTTCCTCGTCCATCGTTATCGCGGGCAAAAGCTAATTAACTTTTATACTTTTACTATTTAACAAACAAACAAAATAAAAACGAAAACGATGTATTTAAATATATCACGTGCAACTTGTTTTTTTCTGCTCAGTTTAATTCATTTAAATATTCTTTAGTCATTTTTATACAACGTATTAAAATACTTCCCGTATTTCACTATGTTTTTAATCTTTTCCAGAAACAAATTTATAAACGTTGCAAAAATTAACAACATGCTTGTAATTAGGTTTCTTAGTTTTGGCCTGAAAATGTTATTGTACAAAACGAACTTTCTTAGACATAAAAGTGTCCATTCACAATAGTGTTCGTCATATTTCATTATTTAGCGTCAAGACAGAGACCAGGTATTATGATACTCTGAACTCTAAGAGAGGAAGCAAGAAATATTTAGTAGATTATTCTGCACTAGATATTGCGAGATACTGGATATCCTTCCCATCTTATAAAAGCAGCCCAAAGCCTGTACAAAGATACCAGAGGAATAATAGCAGTGGCGAACTCCAATTCTGAAGAAGTAATTATTTATAGAGGAGTAACACAAGGTGTGATCTATCACCCACTTTGTTTAATATTTATTTAGATGACTTGATCAGAAAGTGGAAGTCTCAAATACACACTGGTATTCTCATAGAAATAGGGTTATAAACTGCCTATTATTTACCGATGACCTGATGGTGCTACAAGAGAATGAGGATGACCTGCAGAGAGCACTCGTCATGCTGAACAAACTCTACAAAAAATATAAATTGACAATTTTGGTGAAGAAGACGAAAGGACAATTTAGGCGAAAGGAGCCAGTCAGAAGCAAAATTGTTGTAGATAATAATATTTTGGAACAGATATCCAACTTGCAGTACCTATGTTGCACCATTAAATACCAACAGAATAAAGGTGCTTACAATAAGATACACCGATTTCAGCAAATATGCGGAACTATCCACCGAACCTTACAAAATAGCACCAGCAAAAACACGAGAGTGAGATGTTATAAAACATTAGCAGTGCCGACCCTACTCTATGTCAGTGAAACTTGGGTGCTATCAAAGCAAGAGAAGAGTAGATTGCAAGCATTTGAAATGACATTACTTCGACATACGCATGGGTGTAGAAGAGAAGATCGTTACAGGAATACTGAGATAAGGAAAGAACTCAACATCTTCTCTATCAACGACAAGGTATCTCAGAATAGAATGTAATGGTTAGAGCATGTGAACAAAATGTAAGAGACACCTAAGCAGACATGGGCTATAAGCCGGAAGGCATAAGAGAACGAGGACGCCCGAGAAAGAGATGGGCAGAAAAGGTTCGGAACAGGCAGAGATACCTAATCCTTGAAAGGCAGACAAAGAAGAAGATTCTGCACCAGAAAGTAGAAGAAAAACGGAATCCTGACCGAAGAATAATTTTCTGGCTCCCCCATTTGAGGACCAGCTTTGGTATGAGTTCTGTTGTATTGTTCCGGATAGCAACTAGCGTGGTCAGAATAGCTATGATTGCCAACATCTGAAACAGTTAGGCCTGCAAAGAAGAAGATGGTGTTTAAATAAGTACACACATAATGGAACCGCTAACTCGTTTTAAATTTAGGTACTGGGTATCATGAAATAATTTATACTAACTGTATGCATAAGTAAAATTTCCTAGAAAACTTTAAACCGAAGAAACTACTTTTTAAATTTTTGTTTATTACTATAAGGTTGAGACGAGTATGCAGTCTAGGAGTTACAATATTAGATGACTGAAGTTTATACAGTAATAATTCTTCAAAATAAACATATTTATGTAAAATAAATACAAAATATATGAAAATTTGAGTTTTAAATGACTATTTGGTTACTCGTGCACCTAAAGGTAACCTAACCTAGTACGTCTTTTATTATACGAGATGTGGCTATTAAATAACGAGACTGACGCTGCTGCGGATCAAGGAGGCATGCGTCAACCGCCATTAATCAGCAGCTGTTTCGTGTGAACCTTTCTCTTTAGTTTGCAGCTAGTCTCGCTTCGCCGGCCGCGTTGGCGATGTTGGTAACGTGCTCGCCTCTCATCACGCGGTCTTGGGTTCGAATCCCACTCGGGCATGGCATTTTTTCATACGTTAGAAAAAATTCATTTCATCCTTCACCGTGTGCATTAGCAGCAATTTAAAAAAAAAAATAGTCTCGCTTCTGTAAACAACACTGGTTAGTCAGGGCCTACGTTTGCGTAATTGTTGTTTTTTTTGTTTTGCCGGATAACAACGAATGATTGTGAAATTTTACTTTAAACTCAGAAAAACTGCTACTGAAACTTATAGGGTCTAATTTACTGAAAGAAACGTATGGCAGTAAATGTTTATCGCGGGCACGTGTTTTTAAATAGTTTAAGCGTTTTAAAGATGACAGAGAAGACGTTGAAGATGATTTGAAGGGCGACCTGGCCCTTCAGGGCCAGGTCGCCTTTCAAATCATCTTCAACGTCAAAAACGGATGAAAATGTCGAAAAAGTCGGTAATTTGATTTGTACTTACCGTCGATTAAGTATTCGCGCAATTGGCAAAACTGTAGGTATTGAAAAAGAATGTGTACGGTAAATTTTACATGAAAATTTTAACATGCAAAAAGCGTGTGGTAAAATGGTGCCTAAAGTTCTAACGTTTGAACAACAAGAAGCTCGCAAAAATGTTTGTACTGACACTTTGTACGTGATTGAAAATGACCCAAATTTTTTGAAATTATAATAACATGTGATGAAACGTGGTTTTTCACTAATGATCCGGAAACAAATCGCCAATCCATGCACTGGAAGAGCCGAACTTCACCGAGAGCCAAAAAGCTCGAATGAGCAAGTCAAAATTTTAAGCAATGATGATTGTTATTTTTTTATATCCATGGGACTGTGCTTCTTCACTGGGCTCCTGAAAGTCAAACAATCAATCAATATTACTACCTTGAGGTACTTTCTAAACTACATCAAAGAGTAAGGAAAATACGCCCGGAAATGTGAAAGGACAAATCATGGGTTCTCCACCAATACAATGCGCCAGCTCATTCCGCGTTATCTGTCAAGAGGTTCTTAGCCACTTACAGCATCTCATTCTTAGAACATCCACCTTATTCACCATATCTTGCACCATGTGACTTCTACCTGTTCCCTAAGGTGAAATCTAGATTAAAAGGGACAAGATTTGAGTCTGTGGAAGCCGTAAAAGAGAAAGCGGCACGTGTCCTGAAGAAGCTGACAGAAGATGACTTCCAGCACTGTTTACTACAATAGAAAATCGCATAGAGCGTTGTAGGGATAGAGGAGGGGTGTATATTGAAGGTGACAATAAGTGATTATGTATAAAATAAATATAAATTCTTTTACGTCGTCTCCTTATTTAATAGCCACACCTCGTTTATAAATCTTCATGTAGAATACAGTATGAGAGGCAAATATAAATGAGTATGGGTTAGCTGGCAAAATACGAGAAATATAAATTTTTTATTGATGGTACTTATTTCATGAAAATCACATGTTCACCAGAAATTTTTTAATAATTTAAAATTTTCTAGTTTCCTTATGAACTCAATTTTAGTTTCCTTCAAAAATTACTGATCGGATGCAAATCTATCTTAAAATTTTCATTTACATATAAATTTTACTCGTTGATTTAAAATTATTTAATTTATTTCTTGTAAAACTGTTAGTATTGAAGTTTTGGTCGGGGAAAAATTATAAAACTAATATTCTAATTGTTTTCTAGCTGAAGAATTGTATGATCTGAGGTATTGTAATATTTGCGTATCCAAGTTACTCGCACGGTTATTCGAAGAAAAATTTAATTTTCCTCTGAAATTGGTTCTTACAAAGAGGTAGTCACAGAAGGAAAAAGCTGACAGAGAATTAATTAGTGGAACCTTTTCGTGAGTAGATGCATCACCTGTGCATGCCACCAATATTGTTTAGTACAAGTAATTTATATTAGGCGTTTATATGCATCAATAAGCAGCGCTGTGCTTCGTTCATGGAGCAATTAACATGTAAACCACAGGCCGCTGTTGAGGCTTCACCGTGTAGCATATATCCAATTAAAATTTAACGCTTATTTGCATCCTAGATAGAATGGACGTGTATCAAATTACATAAGTTAATTACATATTAATTATAATTATTAATTACAAATAAACGTAAGACGAAAATTTAAAAGTAGGTAACCATAAAGTGTCGATGTGATTTATAAAAAAATATATTCACTGATATATGCACTAAGCACAATTTTACATTATAGTCGACAAATTATAAAGTTATTACCAGAAAGTTAAGTTAGAAGAAACCGAACTGATATCAAAAATAATACCGTTTTCGGTACTAACAAACCTGCTCGTAATTTATCAAATTAATACGTATAATATATTAAACAATGAAACGATGTACAATGCTTGCTAAAAAAAACCTGCTGTTTTCCATTCTCAAAAAGTAAAATATATATTTCCTCTTTATTCCAATAACTATTCAAAAATAAAAAAAGTATTTTAACTATTTATGTTGATTTTCAGAAAATGTAATGAAAAATAAAAGACATAAATATTAAAAGAATTCTAAAAATTACGTTATATGACAAATTTAGTGACTGGAAGCTAATATTATGTAACAAATTTATTATAAACGAAGTCTAACTTGAAAACCAAAATATATTTATTTATATACGTATATATTTCGTTTTTTTTTTTGTAACGTACGTAACAGTATTTAGGGCAAATTGTTCTGAATAAAATCTCAAAACAGCCACAAGCATTAATGTTTTATAATATGATATAGATTTATTTTAAATAAAAACAAATCCTTGCGAAAATTTTGGCGTTTACTTATGAGTACTAAAATATATTCTCTTTATAAATACAATATTTTATTTTGTTGTAGTTTGAAACTGTAACCAATAAAATGCAGGCCTCAAAGTAGTGTTTGAAATAAATAATTACATGAATAGCGTTGGGTGAGCTGTTAATCGTGTAGCAATGGAAATTTCAAAAGAATACTTACACAGGCCTAATAACAGGATTAGGATAGAATGTACACTTATAATAGGATTAGTATGTATACGAAACCGACAATGAGCTAGGAGAACCAAGCTAAATATAGTACATTGTAAACTGACAGAGTACGTTGTACGTTGTACATTATATCGTTTTCATTTAACTTTTTTATTGCATTGTTCACACTATAGATTCTAGAGTAATTAATTTATTAACAACTATATGACCAGTGCAAACTTTGCAACATTATTTCTAAAAATACCGGATAAAAGCTTCAAAACTACAAAAATTAAATGACTAAAAATTACACTACGCCTATGCTAAGTTACTGAAAAACATTTTTCTTGCCATCGGTTAATTTAAATAAACTTTAATAACGTTAATAAAAATTGCAGCACCCTGTTTTATCAATGTACATGAATGAATACAGTTTTTAATAAACGTATGACATAAATAAAAATATTCCGTTAACGTTATACATTTAATTTTGTTCCGACAAATCTCTGAAACGTTTATTGAAGAACATTAAATCCAGCTGGAGGGAATTGAATCAAATAAACTTTCATCAGCTTATTCACATTTCAATTTAATCGTCAATTTTGATTTTGGATTCAAATGAAAACTGATGTGCATTAGTCTATATTATCAACGTATCTCGTTGCTACTAATATTTTGTTTATTTAAATTTACGTCGGTATTATTGAAATAGTAATTTTTAAAACTAAAATTATGTTCATTGGAAATTATTATTCATAAAAAAATAATGTAAATTTGTTGCGGTTTTGTGTTATTTTATCATTGTTATGTTATTTGAAAAAAAAATTATACGGTTGATTTGAGATAAAAAAGGGCCTAATGAACTAAATTAACTAATATTGTTTTACATGATCAATATTTTTCTTAAACTATAAGAACTTTTGGTACATTTTTATTCTTTTATTTGTTTCTGGTTTAATAAGATTAGTTTTTGTTTGTAAAAATTTTTTACTTTAATGAGTTGAGAAATTTTAATAATTCGGAATTATTTTTTTAATAATAAAGTTACCTTTGTTTGGTGATAAATGAATATGTTTTACTTATCAAAACATTTATCAACAACGGCTCCATATACATGGTGTATTATGATAATCATAATATCAAGTATTTTAAATAATAATTTCGCTTTTTTCAATTAAGATAAATTATAAAAATGTAGAATAAAAAAACTACGTTAATCTTAAAAACACTTTCATCCATAACTTTTTTAAAATTTCAACAAAATCTACTACATCTATTCCCCATCTATTTTCATCATATGTCTACGGACATCTATTCTATGTAAAATAATAAGTAGCTGGGTTTAATTTTGAATGTCATGACCAAAGAAAACTTTCTGTAGCAGTCAGCTTTATCTGCTAACGTGTAGAACAGCTGATTAATCAAAAAAAATAAATAAAAGAATTTATATATTTTTTCAACATTTTGCTTAAGATTTTTATTTTTTACTTTATTTAAAGTTTTATCAACAGCTCGTTTATTAGCGACTACGGTGGAATATGACAGTGGGTTTTTTCATTGTGAAAATTTCTAGACCCTGGCTGGGAATCGAGCCCGGAACCTCTGGGTGGTAGCCTAGCGCGCTACCACTACGCTGCGGAGGCGGCCTTTAGAATAATTTATTACATTAAAATAAGACATTTTATGTGATTCATTTCTCTAGGCAATATCCATTTTTATAAATAATTTCAGATAATTTTCAATTTTATTACATTTATACTATGGTGTTGTTGTTTAGGTCATTAGGCTAAAGACTGCTTTGAACCTCTAGAGGCTTTGCTACGTACAAGGAAGGATATGATTTACTATTACCTTCTTTAATGAGTGGAAAAGTAGGCTATCCTTATGAGCATGCCAGGCCCTCCGATAAGAATCTACTTTCCACCCTGCAAATGACACTGTCACCGTCGCTCCCTTTGATTAGGTACTCTTAGAGGAGATAACTCTGGCTATTGTCTTTTACACCTGTACTTCTTGCGTTCTTAAGTGCTTCAGTTATTTAATTGGCTGACCATGTGATAAGAAACAGAACTATTTTTTGTAGCCCTGGAACTAGCTGGCTTGTAGATGCAAAATTCTTCCTGTCTAACCTAACAAGATTAATAACCACAGATTAAGACTTAGTTGCGGAGACAACACTCACACTATTTCTTAGTGGTTATTTTCTATAATTGGTTTATTTTTGTATAGTTATTTCATACTAATGATGACATACTGTTAATTTTTAATTTTTTTGTATAATTTGTTATTATTCCTAAATATTTACTTGTTCGTAATGTTTACATACTATCTGAAATGTTTTCTTTTTTATAAATTGTTTAAATTATTTTTGTAACCAAGGTTTTGTAAAAGTGATTGTTATGTAACTATATTGTTTTGTTTTACGTCCGTTTTGCAATTTCTGCCAATGCAGATGGTGGAGGATAATGATACATGAACATGAGTGATGTTAAAATAACAGACCTGACCGAAAATCGAACCCGGGACCCAGTGTAGAATCCAGCGGTGTAGAATTACGGTAGGGTCGGGCGGTTAGGCCGGGCCAAACTTATTTGGTCCAATTGGTTTTCCCTGTTTGTCCAAACTAGTTTGGTCCAATAGGTTTAGTTGGACCGGCTAAACTGTATAGTTGATGCGACCTTAAATCAACAAAGCTAAAACTATTGATTTCCCTAATGTTAGGCTTAGGTTTAGTATTGTATTATTGACTATATGAAAATGAAAATAAAAATAAATACATCGGGCAAAAATTATATTGTGAATTACTTAAGGCTCTAAGTAGGCTATTTATTTGTATCGCCAATCACTACTATTTTGTCAAACACGATTGATAAAAAATTATAATCTTATTGTTTTTAAAATTATACATTATTAAACTAAATTTTAAGGGAATTTATTGTAAGGAACTTTAAACATATTTTTCAAAATAAAAAGCTTTTTTCGTTAAAACCCCCTTTTCTTGATGAACGTATATCGTACGTATATTAAGTTCACCTTTTTTGTATAAAAGAATAACCGTTTTAGATAGTAATTTGTTGAAAATGACACATAATTGTAATGAATTGTTTGAGAGAATTTTTGTAGTAATGTTTCTTGAACCATGAAGTCATAGTGGTTTTATACCTATGGTTATACACATTGTATTATAAAAGTAATAATCTGTTTTTTGGTGAATTTTAAAGTTTAAAATATAAATTAGACATAGAGTTATGTAAAACTATTAATTGTGGAACACAATAAACAGTAGTAAAAGACTTAAAACTGAGAGAAAAGAGCATGAGGCTGTTGCAACAGAATGCAAAAAAAGTGCCAGCTTTTTTTACAGTTCTCGTTCAACTAAGAAAAATGTACACTATAGATTCAAGTATTTACCTTCCTTGTACGTAGTAAAGTTTTCTATAAATTTTAGCCGAGTTTTAGTGAACATCTCTTACTCAGCCAGAACGAATCTCATTTATGGTTTGAAAATACAAATGTGTATTTTTTATTTAATAATTTAAAAATTAAACAAAAGTAATGAACGAAGTTAATGAACCAGATATTAAAGAAAAAGTAGAGAAAAAAAATGAGAAAAAACAGTATTTTATAAATAATAATAGTACCATTACACAGGTTTAGTGATATTACATAAATCAATACTGAAATAATGAATTTTTCATGTTAAAAGCTTACATGATGAAAAGAACAGTCGGATACGTCAGGGAGAAAAGCAATTGATTGATTGAGTCATGGTTAAGTCCGTAAAAAGTTATAGTGACTGCACATATCGATTAAAGTTCTGGTAAATAATACTTTAAATAGTCAGATCTTAAATATAATGTTGCGGTTATATGTACATCATTACGTTATAGAATGTCACTTCAAGTTTTAATGAAGTCACAATTTTTCCGATGTCGTGTCATGTAATATTAGAATTAGATCAATAATTGTTAAAAAGTATTTAGTTTCCAGAATAAAAGTTCTGAAATCTTTCTACATAAATCACCTTACATGATTTTTAATTCTGGGGCGTATTTTCGTTTCGTTAGGAAATAATATTTAATATAAATTCACATTTTATATCGTTTAGGAACAATTCAGGACACCTAAAGCAAACTTAAATATTCATACCATGTGAATAAAAATAATATAATACAAAAATATGATGTAAAATAAATTATATTCACAGGTACAACATATGACAATACCCGTTATAAGTATAAGTATATTGTAGGTAAATGTTACGTGGTGCTACTTAGTTTCAATATCCTTCAGATTCGAAATTGTTTTTTTGGTTAGATTCAACCATGTGGGAATTAGGTGCATTCTCTAAACCTTCTTTATTTATCAATTAATATTAAAATTGAAATCGTTTATCACGTAGTAACTAATTATATCATATTATGTAGAAGATACTCAGTCTGGCTCAGATAATACGTATATAATACACTATAAAAATTAAAATAAATTTCTTTTTGTATAAAATGCGTCTCTTTATCGTATTACCTCTCCACAGTTGTCTATTTCTGAGAATGTGTTAGCTGAATGAGAGAAAAATTAATATATGTAAGCAACAATTGTCGTATTTTATTAGTCTCTGGTAATTTGAATTTTGATATCCTGCTTGATCTCAAGGATAAACGTCATTAACTTGTTTGATAGAACGCAAAACGTAAAGTATCTGGATTATGCTCCAGATTCGATTCCTCATCAGATCTGGAATTTTTCATTACTTATTTTCATATAGTAATATCACCTTACATCGTCTCCATTTTCAATAACGTCCAAAGCGCAACGTAAAGCAAAGAAATTACGTCCGACGCAAAACAAAATGATCATCTTGCAGGAAATAAAAAAGAAGGTGAGGTAATGACTTTTACGAAAATTTGTTTTTAATTTAAAATAAAAAAAATTTAAAAAATTCTCCAAGGTAAGTGACAAATTATACACTGCATAAGGACTTGCGTGTCAATATTATTAAGAAAGAAATTTTGCAGTTTAGTGCAATTCACCATGAAAATTTTGATCACCAAAATTATTTAGAGTTTAATCTACTTGATGATAGTGAATACTAAACTAGACTAGAACGATTAAAACTGCTTGATCTATCAATCAAATTTACTGAGTGACCTTTAATATTAATCTTCGTTCAACTATCATCAGCAGCTACTCAATTTTCTACGCTTTTCATGTTCATCTGTTATTTTGTAATTGTTTTTCTGTTACTTTAAATATTAGATCGTTCACTCAAATTTTGTTTAAATTGGATGTTTTAATATTTTTAAATATTTTTTTTTCTTTACAAAGCATCATCATGTAAATTTACTTACTTATAGTTATTATTTAAACTGATTGTAAATAAAGTCTGATGTTAAAAGAATAAGTATCTTATATCAATTTATTGTAAAACTATTACTTTAACTTGGGTGCTATCAAAGCGAGAGGAGAGTAGACTGCAAGCATCTGAAGTTACATTCTTTTTGACATACGTATGGGTGTAGTAAAGAAGAATGCTAGGCATACCGAGATAAGGAAAGAACTCAACATCTTCTCTTTAAACGACAGGGTATTTCAGAACAGAATGGAGTGGTGTAAAACAAAAACATGGTACTTTATGGTACATTGCATGTGAGATGAATGAGGGAGGATAGGATACCTAAGCAAACACTGGGCTATAAACTAGAGGGAAAGAGAGAACGAGAACGACCGACAAGAGATGGCAGCTTTGAGAGGTTCGGAACAGGTAGAGCTACCTAATCCTTGAAAGGCAGAAGAAGAAGAAGACTTTAACAGAATATAAATTTCAAACAAAAAGTACTGAAGCAATACTGCTTATTGATAAAACGGTAGCGCACTAAGTTATGATTTTTTTACACTAAAGTTTTTGGTTATTTTAGGTTTTTAAGGTAACGTAAAAAAAACTGGAGCAGTACGTTTCGGGTTCCATTCCGGCCAACATTTTGAAATGTTTGTGAAATATTCCGTTGCCCTCCATTTACTAATCTAATCGACGGTAATAACGTTTGAAACTTAAAGGACCTTAATCATAATGTACTCGTACATTTTTACCGTTGCATAATAGTTATGGTTTTATTTTTTATAATTGTGTGTGCTAAACACTGCGAATAAGCCACTCTTTTTCGTTCTAATAAATAAAAATAAAAGTATCGATAACGGTTTTTTTGTTTAATTATTTATTGTGTATGAATAAACCTGACCCTAATATTTTACAACCTATTTAACTTTCGCAAAAGTTCTTTTAATTTAAAATACTGAGCCTTTCAGCGTGTGTTGGTTTTTGTATTTTATTTTATTTAGTAATACGAGGATGCTAGTTACAATGTGTACAAGTCAAATAATTAAATTTTTCAGGAGATTAAAAAACCTTTTTATTTATTCACTTTATTTTTTTAAATGATTAAATATTTTTAAACCACAAAAATTTTCTGTTTTGATATATAATTCTTTATTTTATTTTTTTGTTTACGACCACTTTTGGCCTCGTAAAGTAACTTTAGGTTTTTCTATTCTGGAATCTCTTTTTGCAGCTTTTTACGACACTCTTAGCATTCGTTTACTGTTGGTTATCCATTGTTCATTTTCATCATATGGTTTTTAAGGCTTCCAGAAGTATTTAATTCCTTTTTGTTTGTTAGTAAAAACTCCTCAAAATCCGAAAACCTGTACGCGCAATGTTAACCAATGGTAGATTCCCGACTGGAGATAGTTCTGTTTAAGAGGCATCATGCATCCTAAAGTTACTTCAAAGTAATAAAGGTGGTTCACATTAGTCCATCCGATTTTAGAACTGCAATAATTGTAAGCCTCCAGTTGAGAGCTCTCTTTTTCAGTTCAGCAGAGCAGATGGTTAACCTAACCAAGGCACATGGAAGATATACCACAAAATCTGACTAACTATTTTCTGTAGATTTTACCAACTCCGATTGCTCCAAATGATTTAGGGTGAAGTAGAATAAACCTCCTCTCTTTAAAATATTCCAAAGAAAAATTTGAAATTTTAGAATACTGAATTATCTCACTCTGGCCATTTTATGACTTGTACTGTTTTTTCTGACACCCTAGAGTAATAAAATTCAATTTATTTCCTTATTTTCACAATATTATTTCATACACATTCTTTCCAATAGGTATAATACATTTATAGTAGTTTACAATGTAAGAGGTGGAAGAATTAGACCTACCAACTATGAATAAAAGCCATGTTTGTGAAAGCTGTTGGTATTTGTTTTACGACAAAATTCAAAAAAAACTTTTATAAATTTATATAAAAAATATCTTCAAAAGTTAACAATATTTTAATCTCAATATCAAGTGGGTGCAAGTACTGATAGAAATCTTATTGTCATGTGAATAAAAGGACCAACTTGTAGTAATAAATTGAGTAGGCCTACAAGTAATTTCAAAGAATTATTTTATTTTTATGAATAACTTATGTTGCATTGCAATCTTTGAGACATGCAAACAATACATCGTTTTAAGTAAATCAAATATGTAGGTTCTTGCGTAGATTTAGCTACAAATTTATTGACAAAAGTCAAAAATATCGTTATAAGTTTATAACGATATTTTTCCGATTGTTTCATTAGACCGTTTTAAATGTAATAAATTGTGATTATAAAATGAACAAATAATACATACAAATTAACGTTACAGTTTTTAAATACTGTATTGAAAAGTTTCGAGTAGAAAGTCGAATCACAGTAAAATGGTCCTGGTTATAAGCCGATAAGCGGATTTCATTTTGTAGGAATAACTTATTTTTTATCGTCTTCCCTTGATTTCCTTCTTCACCCTTCCACCGACATTTACTTATCTCTTCCAAAGCTTTTCTGATTTTAATTTTTGTTACATTCATTCAGGTTGTTGAATGAATAGAATGATATTTTAAAATAACATTTCCAAGTCTCTTTCGCTTACTTTCTTCTTCAGTTCCTACAGTTTCTATTGAAATTTTGATAATTTATTACAGGTTACAAAAAAATGAGTTCTTACTTAGAATTCTCTAAAATAATGAGTTTCTTTGTTTAGATAACCTACCGCATTGATTTATTCTGTAAAAATATCGGGAGAAATAATATTATTGAAGGGACGGATTTTCACTTTTATTAGGTACTGTACGTAACCAACAATTTTATATTTGAACGCCAATTTTTTTTTCAATTCAAAAACGATTCTGAAATTTTATCTAGAAATACAGTACTATAATAATAGAATTACATATTTTACTGCAAATAAGAATTTAAATATTTATCTACTACCTACTTTCACCACTCTCACAATGTTGGTACAGATGTATTGCCTTGCAATTCTTTCCTAAAAGATGCTGTTAAATCTTAATCACTCTTGGAGTATAGGATACTTGTTTTTTTGGATAATTTGATTTGACAATCATATAACTCACACCACACAAAACTTTTTAACCATAATAATAATAATCAAAATGTAAATAACGAAATAAGATAAGGATAAACGAACACATTTCTACATAAATATGGGTGAGGGATTAAATGCAACAGAAAATGATAACCCAATATTTTTGTTTTTATTTTTATCAAAAGAGAGTATATTGTATTATTTTAGAAATATTTGACAAGTAATTTTTTTTAAATTTTAAGGAATACCGGTAAAACTCCAGTTAAAAATTCAACAGTTTTTGAATTTCCTTGAAAAATTCAAGAACTTATTCTTAATACTGTGTATATACCCTCAAAACATCACCATTTATCAAAACGTTAACGGCCGTGTCAGTTACGTGAAATCTTAAATGCTTTTTTAATTAATATATTTGTTGCACATTAATTGTTTTTAATTTTTATTGGTAAATGTGCCATTTGTGTTATACAGTTAATTTTTCTCAATTATAAATTGGCACGTTGTTTCTGTTATTTTAAAATTATAAATTATTGATAGGAAATAGTTATTTAGATGAAACATGAAAATTTACATTTCGTGAAAAATCAGAAATTTTGTTGTATTTTATTAGTAATAGGTGTGATTGTTCTGGTCAAGGTTTTTCAGTTTTCCTTCACAATTTTAAGCAAATTTCCGGTCAGCCTCCTTTTTGTTTTCTTTGTAGTAGCATAAAGCAAAACCCGACTCCATATCCAATAATCTGACAAGTCATACAACATATTGCATATTATTATTCTTTACAGTATAATTTTATTTATTTACTGTAAAAGCAATGAATACACTGCATAAACACGTGTGCCCTTAGGATCTCTAAAAATTGAGCTTTCATGTTATTCTTATATAAGAATCAGTGTCTTCTAAATTTAATCAGTAAACATATACGATGCGTTCAGAAAATATTTTATAATAATGGAAAAGTTATCCTAAAATTGAGTTAGCCACTGAGATGTTAATAAAGCTATAATAGTTTTATATCATGCTAATATTAATTTTAATATATAGCTTTCATTTTAATTTGTTCACTATTAACCAATCATTTTGGTACAATTAAATTTTTAAATCAGTAACATATCTTTTGATAATTTATCAATTGAAAGGAAATCATTTAGAACCTGTAATAAATTAATCAAAACTAATCTATAAAGAAATAACTACTAATCCTAATAAATATTTCAATAAATTATTATTATTATTTTAGCAATAAATTATTTCATATTTTTGGGGCACTAATTCGAATTAAAGCCACTTGTTAAAAAGCCACTTGCATAAAACAGCTTGAGAGTGTATTTGGAATGCGAAAAATAAAAATTATAAAACATTTTTTAAAAATTAGTAAACATAATTTTCTATAAACACTAAATTAAGCCATTTAAATATGGTTGTTCTTTCACAAGCCTTGTATGCAGCGGAGACCCAGTATTAGGAAGACCCTATTTGTATACAGACCCTATTTAGGAACGGAGATTTAGAAAAGTTAAATAAAATACACAAAAGATTTAGTCAAGATATCCTGGAATCTGTCTTTGATCCAATATGCAAAATCCATAAAAGAGGTCGAATGAAGTGATTGACAAACTATTGGGTGAACCTTGTTAACTAAATTAAAGAAAAGGAGGTTAGAGTATTATGGTCATCTGATGAGATTGTGTGATAAAGAAAATGAGACTTATGAACGAATTAAATACCGAGAGCAACTAAAGACAAGAGATCAATGGATCAAAGAAATCGAAGCAAACCTATATTGAAACTTTGAACATTTCAAGAGAAAGCATTGAGTATAAAGATTTTTATAGAGGCAATTAAAATCTTTTGTAAACTTTCCGGTTACAAAGGTGCAGGGAGTTGGGCAGGTCTGGATTGAAGAACGAAAAGAGGCTTTTAGTGTTAAAATGAAAGAATTTAATGCCCAAAGAAAACAGCTTTGGAATCCAACTAAAAAGAAGAAATTGACTACGTAACTAGCACACTCTTCATTGGGCTAGTCAAAAAAACATAATATCGTTATGTTAAAAAATCCATTTGTTAACAACTTTAATGGACAGATTTGAAAACAATATGGATAAAATGAACTTTAATTTTAATCGCCCTCCTGTGGAATGCTAATGGCGTGCTACAAAAGAAAAGAACTTGTATTTAACACTAAAGGTATTGATGTGGCTTTGATATGTGTAACTCATTTAACCCCCAGGAACAGGTTTTTTATTTAAAATTACGTTATTTATCGATCAGATCATCCTGATGGTTTTCCACACGGTGGCACTGCTATCGTTACAAGAAAATTGCTTGAACATAACTTCCTTCCTTTGCTGCTTTCCTTTACAGGTGACAGCCATATCTTTTCCGTGTACAGGTAGACCCTTGACATTAGCTTCTGTATACTGTTTTCCACATTTCCGAGTTACTTCTCAGAATTGTTATGATTTCTTCCAGTCCCTTGGCGAATCGTTTATAGCCGGTGGGGATTATGACGCAAAATATGTCAGTGGGGTACACGATTAAATAACCGTAAAGGCCGAAATCTTTTACATTGCATCTCGACACACAATCTTTCTTTCATTTCTTCTCCTGGTCACACATACTGGCCCGCCTTCTTAAATAAACCGTCCGACCTACTTGACTTCTTTGTCACTCGTAATGTTTCTATGTATTATAGCAAAGAGTTTGCAGTTGAGCTCTAGTCAGATCATTTAAGTATTGTTCTTTCATTAAGCATAACTCCGCTTTGAAATTCTGCATACCATTCCTTAACGCGAGGAGTTATTGATTGGGATTTGTTCGAAAAACACAATAATGAAAATATAAATTTACATATTTCACTAAAAACAGGTAACGAGGTTGAATCTGGAGTTGAACATTTTGTTACTGCTGTCCAGCAGACTGCATGAGTGGCATGTAGTGATCCTAATGAAAAAATCCCCACTTTTCTTTTCAAAAATGTCCAACATTCATTAGGAATCTCATAAGAGAAAGACAGAAGCACGAAGGAAATGGCAACAATCTTGCAGACCATCTGATAAAAGAGACTACAATAGATTGAACAATGAGATGAAAAAGCTTATTAGAGAATTTAAAAGTCATACCTAAGAGAATTATATTGCAGGCCTGAACACCGACGATAGATCATTGTGGGTCAAAACGAGAAAAGTTTTGAAATACCATTCTCCGTCCCCTCCTCTCAGGCATTCAAGTAGATACTAGGTTATTACTGACACAGGTAAAGCCAACGTATTTGCGTACCACCTCTCTAATTTTTCCACATGGAGAAATTTTTGACCCCGATCTTCTGTCTCTTGTGGAAGAAAGTGTGAATATTTCCCTCCCGTTAGAACTCCCGCCAAGCCCAATCAAACCAAGTGAAGTCAAGGGTCTAATCTTACGTCTTCCGTGACGTAAAGCACCCGGCTACGATCTAATTACCGCAGAGATTCTGCAGAAGCTTTCCAGAAAAGGAGTTTTATTTTTAACTTAATTTTTTAAATGTATTCGTCGTATAACCGCGTTCCCAATACAATGGAATTTTTCAATCATTAAAATGATTCATATCAGGCAATCCATATCTTCGGCTCAGCGCGAGGTGGAGCAGAGACTTGGGTTAACTTCATTCAGTACAGTTCAAATTTAATAACGTTTAATAACAACACATAATATAATACTGTATTACTATTAGAAATTAAGTAATCTTGATCATTAAATTGTGAAAAGGTTAACTGTAGTAATTAACTGTGGGAGTTCTACTAATAAGTGGTGTCCTTCTTAAACATGTAACGTCATTTTGAAAATACATATACATTATACGCATATTTGCTGGTTGTGCAAAACCGCACAGTTGTAAATAAAACCAAATACAGCGAACAAAAAGAAATGTTTTTGATAAAATCATTATGAAATTAGGATATAGTAAAATCGTTCAGTCAAATATCGTTAATTATTTATGTAATTTTTTTTCATTGTGTTTATTGACTCTTTGTAACTGTTCTTTTTTGTAGAAATTGAGGTGGATTTACTTTGATAGCGTTTTATGTTAATAACTAAGTACATTAGAAATCCAAGTGCAGATCGTTTAAAAAATTTAAGTTAACGTTTAATCTCTAGTGCGTATACTGAACAGCTTACCTAAGCTACTGTTGTATGGTATTACTGCTTTGTGTTTGCCTTTATTGTTATTATTTTTTGGTAACCTATTAACAAATAAGGGGTTTTTATTCAACAAATGTCAACACTGCATTAACATTATACCCTACTCTTATTCTCCAGTTTTGGATAATTAGTTACCATATTTATAATGTTAAATATTATAGTTATTTATTCATTTAATTTACTCTTCTACGTTTTAATTCTACTCAAGAGCAGCGTAGCTTCAGTTTTTCGTGAACGAGTCAATCAATAACTTTAACTAATTAAACTATTAACGTAGGTAGTTAAATATTTTTTTATTTTAGTACTGTTGGTTTAAATGCATATTTAAAAACACATTTTGGTGTACCAGTATTACTTTTCGCATTTACTTTTACATTTAATTGAAGAATAAAATTGACGAATAAAAGATAGTAAGCACTTTATTACTTTAATTTATAATAACATTTTTGTTTAAAAGTAGGCCTAAATAGTTTTTGTTTAAATTTGTGGTTTATATTTAAATAGGAAATTCTGAAACTTTGGTTTTAAATTATTTCTAAGATTTATGAATTATGTATAGGGTATGCTTTTAGTAGTTTACTCCCGGATTCGGTTACCGGCCAGGTCTTGGCATTTTTTCATCTATATATCATCACTTAACATCACACACAACCTACGAACAAAGTAAGACTTATGTAGGCATCATCACAATAAGAAATTGTCATCTTCCTGACCCTTACAGAAAAAAAGACTACAAGCCTATCGGCTGTTCAGTCCGCAGTAACTCAGCTACGTATCAGGCCTTAGCCTTTATAATGGGCCTTTAAAACATTAAGTGAATTAGTAATGATATCAAATACTTAAAATATATAAAAACCAAGGCAATTTTTTATTTTTTCTCTCTTTTTATTCAGGAAATTCACAATCTGTTGGAAACAATCAGTGAATGTGATAACCCAAAATTTGGTAAAAGTAACATGTTAAACGTAAGTGGAGACACAGTCCAGTGACAGAACTCCGACGTGAATAAATAAGTGTAGCATTAAGTGCAGCATTTAAAACACTGTAATAGATAGTCAATTACAGTACTACGTTAATTGATGAGATCTCGGCTCCATCGACGTTTTAGTCGTCTTATTGGATTGTTTGTGAGAGTCTGCGTAGCCAGATTTGAGATCAATCGGTTATGGTGGTTCACAAGTTTCTTCCTAAATTTTGTATAGAGTTTTAAGAAAACTTCATTTATGTAGGGTACGTTCAGATCTGAGTGTAGCGTTTTATTGGTTACATAAAAGGGGGCGTTAACTATCCTTCGCAAAAGCTTTGCTTGAAAACGCCCAAGTTTTGCTAATACCAAAGGTTTTGCACAGCAGTAAAGCTGACTAGCATAGCTTAACAGCAATGTTTTAAATCTATATTTGGTACTCAAGCATTAAGTAATGGTCGCCTATTAGTAAAAGCCTGTTTCAGTTGGTAGGAAGTAGATTTAACAATTTAATTGAAACACTTGAAGTTTAAAAGGATCCCGTTAAAACAAACGTTGATTAATTTATTAAAACATAGTCCTTGTTTCGGTAATGCAAGACTCTTAAAACGTATTACAATAGCAACGTAGATAACAGTTAAGAAAATAATTTTCTAGTTATCCTTTCAAAATGACAGTTAATTTAAATAAAATCTAAATTATTATATTTCAATCACTCCAGTGGTAGTGTAAAGTTATAGTTAATTTTTTTCTTATAATATCGATAACAGCCAAAAATTAACTTCAAATTACACACCCTCTATTGTAAGTAAAATATAAAAAAAAACAATAGATCTTATTACTTTTCACTTCAGTGTTAAAAATTTATTAAAATTAAACTTAAATGATTCAAGGATGTTTATATAACATTAAACAAATTAACACTAAACAAATTTCCTCCTTTTACGTCGTAATAAAATTTAATACTCATTTAAGTTAAAATAATTGGCCTACGCGAGTTTTAAAACATATCTACAAAACACTTATCGATAATAATATTAAAACAAAATTTCTGAAATCTAACGGAACAATTTTAAAAGATTATTGTTTGAAGGATGAACGTGAAAGAGAATGTTTATAGTTTTGTAAGTGACAGTGGAATCTATTGAATAGAATTAGAAAAATGTTTATATGTATACTCACACAATATTATTTAGTTTAGTACCTGCCTAATTGTCATTAAAGCTTGGTAATTAGTGGTTCTAAAAATATGCAAAACATTTTTCCATTCTTCAATATCCTCCATTGAATTTCTTTGAATTATATACATTGTAATTTTGAACAAATACTAATTTTGAAGTGGGTTATCAACACCCTGTTATTCATTTTAATTTTTAAATACGAATGGTTTTCTTATAATGATTTTGATCTTCTATCAGTACATTTATAAATTGAATAAACGCAATTTTGATAGAAATGCATTCTTAAGTAACTTATTAAAAACAACTGGATAATTTTCTCCTCAGAACGCATGCAAAATTAAATTGCATTTTCAGTATTAATAACAAAGGTCCTTTTCATAAATTTATATTGTTTAAAAAAACGTGCTTTAACAAAATATAACATACAAAATTTGAGCAAACCATTATACATTACTTTCAAAACATTACCTTATTTCAATATTCAGAATTCCGGTGTGAAACACTCACACGACGTTGTCATTGCAAAGAATGAACGACATAACCTAACATTAGTAATAAAACATTAGAAATAAACAACAAAACTAACCTCAAAAACATAACCTTATTTTAATCATGAGTGAATGTTGCAAAATGAAAATCAACCTCAGTTTGGCTTTGAAATACGAAAAATCACTCTTTTATGCCAAACTAGGCTCTATAAAGAAAAATGCTTTAAACAAATGTTGTAGATCTCTTAATTTCGTACAAATTTGATTATATAATATAATTTTTTCGTACAATGGATACTGAGGCTAAAATCTTTAAAAAATCGATTTTTTTGAAACGTCTTCGTGAGAAAGAAAACTTAAAATGGCTAATTACCGCTAAACTAAGCGTTTTATAAGAACGTGTTTAAAAAAATCTTGTAGGATTTTAAATTATCTACAACGTTTTTATACATTTTGTGCTAGAATACATATTAAATCACACACACACACACACACCAATTGCGAAAAACATGTTTTCTGGGTTCAGAGGTTCTGGAAACGTGTAGATCTGGTGAAAACTCTATTTCAGAAACTAGACATGAAAACAATACTTCTCTTCTGCATATTCATATAGGCAAGAGAAAGTAAAAATAAACTGACAAAAAGGTGAAGATCAAAAGGTTACTTCAAGGAATGAATGGGAAAATTACTTTTCGATGTAAATACATTTCAATAATTGTAGCAGCCAGTTATGAGGGCTCATTATTATAAAGCATATGATATTTTAGAAATAAAAATAATTTAAAATTTTCAAAATAAATGTAATTTAAGTTATTAAAATGTTATTAAATTGTTAAAAATAAATATTATATGTTATTCCAAATTTAAATCTAATAAGTTATTATGTAAAAATAAATTAAATAAATATAATTATTTTTTATAACAATAAAAAGTTGAAGAAGAAATAAAGAAAGGTGAGTCGGTGGCTGGTAACCGATAGAAATTGTGTTTTTATTTGCTCTAGCCTAATTAATGATTTGCTCAAAATAACTGCACGCTACATAATAAATTCCATAGCCCACTCTTAGTATTGAAACAATAACATCAATGTACAATGAACAAAATATTTAGACCCAGCGCACCCAAGAAACGCTCGTTGGTATTGTCTCAGTGGAGCAATCTCAAAAATTCAACGATAGGTAGTGGTAACAGGAAAGAGTACTCGGTAAGAATTTTCCATTAGGATATTAGCGAGGTAGGTAGGTTAGCCGACCGTATATCAGCTGCTACTGTTTGTTATCTATTGATTATGCAAACCCTACTACGCCTATTAGGTAGTGGCGTTCGTATAAAATAGAGTATAAGCTCTCAATCTACTCTTTAATTTTATCTCATCAAATAATCTTTAAAAAATTACCAATTACTCCAAAACTCTTTGTGAAATATATTTATCAATCAAAATTTGTAACAAATATAATTTAAGAGAATACAAACTTGTGTAGTCAGTCGAGTATATATTTTAACTATACCCTAAGGTGCATAAACCTACAGACCCATTTAAGCGTATTCAGAATAATAAATGCAGATGTCAAACGTTTTATGCGAATATTAAAAACTTGAATTTTTATTAATTATTGCATTTTTTCATTTAATAAATGTGCTGAGAGGAGACCAAACCCATTGTTGAGGAAACTAATCGTATTAACCTATCACCTATTTTGTATTTTGAACAGCAGAAATTATTGAGAAATATCGTTTCAACATACTTCAAAATTAGTATCTGAAATAAACTATTTGTCCGAATTAACTTCCCCGGCTGTACAAGTAGTTGTATAACGAATAACAGCTGTTATTGCTGCAAATAACAAAAGCAAAATTTCTTGGTTAAGAAATAGTTTGTTGTATATTTTGCCTAAGAAAAACTGTTATAACTTAATGTTATCCTAGGCATAAGCCTAGGTGGAAGGAATAACAATAGGAAGGGAATGTCATTATAATGACATTTCGTTTCCAGTTCGAAGTAATTTTATTTTATATTTTTGTTACAAGCTTGCTTTGTTTAAACCTAGACATATATATAAACGATTTGACCGTTCGGTTCAACTTAGAAAAAAAATCAAATGCCTAGATTTTTCTCAAAAGGAAATGAAGAGAATATTGGCAATGGGCAGGCAATCTTATGAGAACTGAAAACAACAGATAGACTGGAAGTGTATCTGTATTGCGCCCCCGAACGACAGGACAGACGGGTTTCTGCCTGGTAGACGAACAAAAATGCAGTAGAAAGATTATATTCAGGGGATAACAGGAACTCAATAAATGAGTCAGACTAAGAATAGAACTGGACGGAGCCAAATTGGAAAGGCAAATATACAAAGATGGGGTAAACGGCGCTAAAAAAAATATGCATTCAACAACATACCATGGAGTTAAATGTGAAAGATAATATGTACCCATGATTATGTTTTACGTTGTATCCACTTCTACAATATTATGCAATCACTTGATTTTCTCTTTATTGGTATATAGTTTGAAGAAAGCGTAAAACACAACAAGATTTTCTCGGACATGATACAGGTATCTCGCAGATGTCAATCCATTTCCAAGAAGAAGTATATTTAATATAAATTACATAAATTTAATATAAATTTATATTTAATATAAATTACAGTATAAATGAAATGTTTTTTTACCTTACCTTTAATTGCCTTTTTATTTTAAAAAACTTACACGTGTTTTGGTGGTACCACCTTCTTCAAAGCAATGCTAACTAAAATTAAACATTAAAATTTAGAATAGTGTTTCCATTCAGTCTTATCGAATAAAACTGTCTTAAATTTTCATTCCTCTATTTACTTGTACTTATTACAATAGATGGCAGCAGCTTCTCTAATTATATTATCATCTTTAAATATTAACTGTTCATTAATTATTTTATCTCTTTTTAAATTTTTTATGTGAATATACATTTGATATATTTTCTGTTTTTCTAATTTCTATTTATTGCCATAGGTATATTTTGCCTTATATACAAATTCTCTTCTATTTTTCCAAAATTGTGTCCTGATTTTTTCACATGTTTTGCGTGATTACATTCCATATAATCGTATTTGAATGCTCTCTCATGTTTCTTAAATCTGTTATAAAAATTACGATGTCATTCCAATGTAGAACATATTGCAATCTTTATTTCTTCATTTTTATCTTATAGGCTGTATCTCTTTGTTTTCAAATTTGTCATTTTCAAAATCTATTTTACCTATTAATTTTTTATTGTTAACTTTATATGAAATTCTACAGTGCTTTTTTAATGGTTTTATTTTTAATTTATTTATTATAAGTTATGGTAATGAATTGTTTATTTGTAATTGTATTAGTATTTATTTGAATATAAGGTTATATATTAATAACTTATTACGTTATGTTAATGAATTGTTTATTTATTTTTTGTTCAATTCCTTGTGTTATACCATAATTATTGAGGTTTAAAAAAGAGATGTTTTGAAAGAAAGGTAAATAAATTAAAAAATAAAGTTACAAAAAATAAATTCAATAAACCTCAATAAATATGATTTTTTTTCTCTTTAATTTTTTATTTACTACTGTAAAATGTTACAGCAAGCAAATGTGATGATTATCGTGATTATGTAAATGACATGATAGGCATGACAGGGGTAGGGCCCCCATTGATGCCTCCCCAAGAATGAAATTTGTATATCAAATTAGCATGTCTCTACTTCAGCGTCTTTTAAGGCGTCTAGGAGGATTATCAGGTAAATGGACGGAGGAAAGTGAACGCACCAGGGGGTTCTCGTGTTCGTGTGACTTGTCGTGAAAGCGTTTGTATAGGTATTCAATGGAATTTTGTACAAGTGGTGTTTTCAAATCTGTATGTAAGGTTTTGTTCCTAACGTAAAGAGGTGCTTTTGTTATAAGGCGTAATGTTTTTGACTGGAATGCTTGAATTCGTAGCAAGTTAGAGGGTTTGGTTGAACCGTAGATTTGGGATCCGTAGGTCCAAATAGGTTTCAAAAGAGAACAATATATGCGTAATTTTTGTGCCATTGGTAATTTTGATCGTTTGTGAAGTAGGGAATATAGAAGTTTAAGTCGGGAATTCAGTAATAAACGTTTCCGTTTGATATGTGTGCTCCAAGTTAGTCGTTTATCAAAATTCAGATCGAAATACTTGACCGTATCTGTTTTTGTGAGAGGTTCATTGTCTATGTATACTGGTGGGCAATCACCATGACGAAGTGTGAAAGTTACGTGAAGGGATTTTGTCGTATTAAGTTTTATTTTCCATGTTTTACACCATTCGTGTATAAGATTGAGATGATGTTGGAGTGTTAGTGAAGCGTGTATAGAATTTTGGTCTCGGGCTAATATCGCTGTGTCGTCAGCGTAGGTAGCAGTGAGGGTCTGGGGTAGGGTCGGTAGGTCTGAAGTGTATACAGAAAAAGAGAAGTGGGGCTAAAATTGAGCCCTGAGGCACGCCGGCTAAGACAATAAAGAAATTTGAGTAGGACGATCCTAAACGAATTCTAAAGAATCTGTCAGATAGGAAGGAATTTATGATAAGGTAGTAGGTAAATGGTAGTATTTCTTTCAGTTTGTGTAAGAGACCTGTATGCCAAACTCTGTCAAAAGCTTGAGCGACATCTAGGAAACCTGCGGACACATACATCTTTTGTTCCATAGACGAAGCTATGTAATCAGTCACCCTGTGCAGTTGTTGTGTAGTGGAGTGTTGAGTGCGGAATCCGAATTGATGTGGAGGTAGTATATCATGAACCAGCGGAAGAATGCGCTTGTAAAGGAGTTTTTCGAAAATTTTTGAAGGTACTGAGAGGAGGCTTATTGGTCGGTAGGAGGATTGTAAGTGAAAAGGTTTGTTCGGTTTTTGTATCATTACTATTTCTGCATACTTCCACTGAGTGGGGAAATGTGTCGTGCGCAATATAGGTACTATTGAAGATTGTAGTAAGGAGAACGAGCGCTTTCCGCGGTAAGTGGTTAAGTATGTCAGCTGTTATTAAATCATATCCCGGTGACTTCTTACGTGGTAATCTTGAAATTTCAGATTTTACTTCGGAGGGGTGAAAGTATTTCGGCGGGAGGGATAATTGAAGCGGTTCATCTAGTGACTGAGTAACGCGTTGGTGATGTACAGATTGGATGTCATTATGGGGAGTGAATGTTTCAGAAAGATGTCTACCAAAGCATTCAGCTTTGTTGTCATCAGTTATTAGCCATGGTCCGTCAACCACCCTAAGAGGCATCGATGTCGTGTGATGCCGTAGTAGGCGTTTTGTGCTGCGCCAGAGACTACCATCCTTCTCGTTCAGAGTTCCAGTATAATTTTCGTATAAGCGAGTGTTGTGTGTTTGAATTTGCTGTTTCCGCTCGTTTGTCAGCCGGTTTAAGCGACGTTTATCAGATGGTAGGCGAGTTCTCTGCCAAGTGTTACGGGCGCGGCGTTTTTCACGAATAAGTTCTCTGATATGAGTGGGATAGTGTGGGGCGTCTGGGACATTTGGACGGTATGGCAGTGATGCCTTCCATGCACACTGTTGAACAGAGGTAGTAAATAAATCAACAGCATCATCTACCTCCGTGTCCGTTTTAATTGATAATGGGATATCTAAGGCGTGTTCTAAATTGAACTGGAAGAGATCCCAATCCATAGGCCCGGGAGTAAGACTCGGTCTGCGTTCTGTAGAGACTGGTTGGTCTGAAACCGTAAAAGTACGGGGGAATGATCTGATGAAAGGTAATTTACTGTGGTTATTTCAATGGGAAGGTGTGATAGATTCTTACAAACAAAAAAGTCAAGGAGGTCTGGTAATTTAATACGCGCGGAGGGCCAGTATGTTGGACTATCTGGAGAAATATAATGTAGATGATTTTCTGTTATAGCTTTTAGTAAATTTCTGCCCCTGGGAGAACATACACGGGATCACCACTGTATGTGCTTACCGTTCCAGTCTCCTCCAATAAGAAACCGATTACCTAGACTATTAAAGAAATCTCTAAACATTTGGGAATTTATGATGTGTCTAGGAGGACAATATACTGATCCTATGGTAAAACTTATGCTCTTGCATTGCAAATTTATCAGGGTCGCTTGGACATGAGGAGTGGAAAAAGGTGTTAAAACATTGTGTGTGATTGAGGATTTGACTAGTATGGCCGTACTCCCATGGCTTGTACCATCCGGATGATCGGTCCGATAGATCCTATAGTCGCGAATATAAAATCGAGACCTAGCTGTAAGATGTGTCTCTGAGATTAGGGCTACGTCAATACGGTGAGAATGTAAATATATGTCTAACTCAGTTTTGCGTTTCGTCAGACCGTTTGCATTCCAAAGGAGAACTGTCAGTGAATTTGCAGTGAGTAAATTAATGGCCCTAACTGTTACTTAAAGACTGTGTAATGTGGGATATGTGTGTAGCGAGCGAGAAAAGAGGCTGGAGGAGTTGATTTAGTTGAACCAATAAATTTAAAATCTGATCAACATCAGGTATCTGGGGAGAAGATTGAGGCCCTACCTGTGAATTATGAGGGTGAAGATGACGATGATTGTGTGTCCATACATGATGTCTGTTTCTCTCCTGTGAGGTGGGTGGTTGTGGTGTTGAAGTCACTGAAACCGGCGATTCAGACGGTGGTAACTGATGAGTTGAGTGTTGGCGTGATGATGGAGTTAGGGTAGGTGTTTTTGTTGGTTGTTGCGGCAGAGGTGGAAAATATTCCGGTTTCGGTGTGGCTGGTTGGTTGGAAGTATGTTTCGGTTGTGGTTGTGTGAAACGGTTTCGACTAGCTCGCAGGTGTTTATGAACTTCGCAGCCTCTGTAATTTGCTGGGTGATCTTTTCCACAGTTTGCGCAGGTGGCCGGTGACTGTCTCGTTTTACAACAACTGCCAGATTCGTGGCCGCCACCACACCTAACACAGCGGTGAGGGTGACGGCAGTAAGATTTTGTGTGTCCAAAATTTTGACAGCGCGTACACTGTACAATTTCCCTCCGTTCATGTGGTTCCTCAACTGTAATCCTGGTATATAATAAAGTTTTTATGTCGTATATTTTGCCAATGTACGTCTCCGGCTCTATATCGACGAAAAACATCGGCAAAGGTGTACGATCTCGGTTCGAAATTGCAAACACCGCATTTCGAACTACGTAACCCTTATCTTTGAGAGCCTCCGCTATTAGCTCTTTTGGCGTGGTATGATGTAGTCCTTTAATGACAATACGTTGTGCTCGTTGTTCCTATAGTTGGTATGTGTGAAACCGGGCGTTTCGGTCTTCCAAGTGATGGATGAATTGTCTGTATGTCGACGGTGAGGTTGGGTAGATGGTAACACCTTTGATACTTGACCGGAGTGAAAATGATTGCGGATCGCCTACTTCTTCCAACGATTTTACTAGTTGGGCGTAGTCTTGAACGTCCGTTAGGAAGATTGGTGGTGGTTTCTTGTCGCGTTCAATGGATGGGTTTGCAGGTGTGTCAGGATCAGTAAGGACAGAAAATCGATTTTCTGTCGTCACGGATGGCTCTTCCAATAAAACCGAATCTTCCTAGCTTCCTAGGGTCACTCCTAGAAACACCAGGGCTGGCCGTTTCCTAGCAGGAACTGAATCCCATTCTTGTAATGGGGTATGATGGCTGCCATTAGTGCAGTCTTGGTTAGGTTCAGAGTCCATAGTAAATATACTATATACAGAGTCCAAATATATTTACCTAAGATATAAATAAATAACCCGCACAAGCACAGTTCTAAATTAAATAATTAGCACACATGAAAAAGCTCTTACATTATAAAAATTATAAAATAACACGAGCACAATGCTAAACACGGTTTGTTTACAAATATGATATAACAGATAAATATTTGAATAAAAAAACAAATAAAAAATTCATTACCATAACTTATAATAAAATAAAGTACCTAATAGAAAGTAATAAAACCATTACAGAAACATTATACAATTGTTGATACTAAAAAATCAATAAGTAAAATGAATTGTGAAAACGACAAATTTGAAAACAAAGGAACACACTAAGTGATAGTGATTATCTGTTTATTTTTTGTGTTTTTAATAGCTAAGAACATTCGATAAAGTCACCTTTCCAACAAAAAAACTATAGTAATATCGGTTTATCCGTTAGGGAGCTCTGATACCAGCGGCAGCTTCTTCTTCTTCAAGTGCCGTCTCCGCGTCGGAGGTTGGCGATCATCATTGCTATTCTAACTTTCGAAACAGCTGCTCGGAACAGTGACGTGGAGTTGAGACCAAACCAATCTCTCAAATTCTTCAGCCAGGACGCTTTCCTTCTGCCCGGCCGGCGCTTTCCTGCTATCTTTCCTTCCATTATCAGCTGAAGAAGTCTGTATTTCCCGTTTCGAAGAACATGGCCGAAGTACTGCAGTTTTCGTCGCTTGATGTCGTATAGCAGTTCCATCTCCTTGCCCATCCGAGTCAGTACGTCCGTGTTTCGTACTCTGTCGGCCCACGATATACGGAGCATGCGGCGGTATAGCCACATCTCAAACGCCTCCAGCCTCCTTTTTAGAAGTTTCGTCAGTGTCCAGCCTTCCTGCCCGTAAAGAAGTACAGGAAGTACGTAGCACCTCAGAATTCGGAGCCTCGTGTTGAGACTAAGATCACGTTGGCACAATAGGTGTTTTAGTTTCGTGAACACTGCTCTGGCTTGCTCGATACGCGCTTTAACTTCCTGACCGTAGTCCCATTTGTCATTTAGGCAGCACCCAAAGTATTTGTACGTGTGCACCCGTTCAATGGCGGAGCCAGCGAGTGTGATTCCTGCGTTGACCTCCTCTTCACCGATCACCATGAACTTGGTTTTACGTATATTCATCCGTAGTCCGTATGCATTGCTAATTGTGTTGACGCGTTCCAGCAACACTTGGAGATCTTCCTAGCCATCTGCAATCAGCGCTGTATCGTCGGCATATCTCAGGTTGTTGATGCTTATTGATGCTCCATTCACTATAATGCCTTCTCTGCATCCATCCAAAGCTTCCGACAAAATGGCCTCCGAATATAAGTTGAAGAGCATCGGTGAGAGCACGCATCCCTGTCTAACCCCACGGCGGATTTGCACTTCCTCCGACAGCTCCTCTCCTCTCTCTTGGCACATTGGTTCCAATATAGGTTGGCGATAATTCTTATGTCGCGATCGTCGAGGCCCACTCGTTGCAAATTTCTAGCATCCTGTCGTGTAGTACTTTGTCGAACGCCTTCTCGTAGTCAATGAAGCACAGGAATACGTTCTTGTTCATATCTCGGCATCTCTGAACGAGGACATTCATGGCAAACAAGGCGTCTCTCGTGCCGAAGCCTCCTCGGAATCCAAACTGTGTGTCCATCATTTGTTCTTCGCACTTTTGGTAGACCCGTTCATGTATTATTTTCAGGAAAATCTTCAGAACGTGGCTCATTAAACTAATTGTCCGGTGTTCTTCGCAGCGTCTTGCATTGAGCTTCTTCGGTATAGGAATGAACGACGACTTAAGCCACTCATCTGGAATCACGCCAGTCTGATATACTTTATTGCACAAAGACGTCAGAGAATCCAGGTCTTCCTCATTCAATGTTTTGAGTAGTTCTGCGTGCACCTCGTTTGGTCCTGGTGCTTTTCCCGAACTCATCTTACTGATGGCTCGTTTTACTTCCTCTTTGAGAATATCCGGTCCGGTTACCGTGGTGGTCACGACTGGGTGTGCTGCCCGGTCATCTTCAAATAGTTGGCTAACATAACGCTCCCACACCTTTAATTGTTCGGAAGTGGTGGCCACTATGTTGTCATCCCCATCCACGAGCACTCCAACGTTTTGTCTGAGCCATTTGCCTGTCATCTCTTTGATTTTCTTGTGGAGATGAAAAGAGTCCTGCTTGTTCTGTAACTCTTCTATCTCAGCACATTGTTGACTCATCCATTGGTCTTTCGCTGTTCGGATGTAGCGGCAGCTACATAAGTTAAACTTACAACACCCCTCTTTTTCCGTCAGCTGTTAAAATTAGAAATTTGGGTTTATTGCAACAGGAAGACATATTTTTTTTAAGTTTATTAACCACTTTCCATAATTATAGTAATTTATTACTTTCTCTTGCTTATATCAATACATAGAAAGAAAAGTATTGCTTTCATGTCGATTTTTTGAAATCGAGTTTTCACCGGATTTACACGTTTTCAGAACCCCTAAACCTGAAAAACATGTTTTTAGCGATTGGTGTGTGTGTGTGTGTGTGAACGATATCTCAAGAACGGAACATCGTACGAACTTGAAAATTGAAACTTAAGTTAGATACCACTAGAGAACCCGACAAACATTTTCATCAAAATCGGTCAACCGGAAGTAGTAGTTTATTCTTTTCATTATTCACATTTTGCAATTTTCTCAAAAACGGCTTCTACGATTTTTTAAAAAGTCGCCTCATTTACTACATTTTTTTATGTTCTACAAGATAGGGTAGGCGCCATGTCTGCTGAAATTTTTGGGAAGGCAGTTTTCTGAATTGGTTTTGTTTATTTTTAGATTGCGACTTTAATATGCATTTTAGCACAAAAATTTATATTATAAAAGTTGTAGAGAATTTAAAAACCTACAACTTCTTCAAAAGTTTCAAAAATTTCAAAATTTTTGTAAATCAAATTTATAAGAAATTATACGATCTCCAATTTTATTCAGAGCATTTTTCTCAACAGAGCCTTTTTTAGCATGAAAGAGTGATTTTCCGTATTTTTAAGCCAAACTGAGGTTGATTTTCATTTTGCGTCTTTCACTTATGATGAAAATGAGATTATGTTTACTGATGTTAGTGTTTTGTTTATTTCTAATATTCGGTTATACTGTTCATTATTTACATTGGCAAGAGAAAGTTGTGTGAGTGTTTACACCAGATTTTTTTTATAATTTTTTTATACTGCGTCAAGGAAATATTTCTCTTAGCTAGTGCCAAATGTTAGTTACCTAATAGGAAAATGTTGTCTCAAAAACACTAAAGACTGAAACGAGATGAGTTTCAATTAAAATTTATATTTATATAATATTAATAGCTAAAATTTAATTTGCAACGTAATCCGGGTTTGTATTGCTACATAGTATAAATTTTATAAACTTACGCTAGCAAGCAAATGAATACGTTAGTTTATTACGTAGGAAGAACTCCCACACGGATTGAATAAAGGAATATTTCCTGGAATATAAGGTTATAAATGTCATTATAAACTGAAATATAAAACCTTATTGCGCGCAAATATACTGTATGTAATATAAACAACGGTTGAACAAACAATTTTCACTGTGGGTGGTATTTTAAATATTGCAGTCACTATAGACACTGTCTTCTAATGGATTACGTTGTATCAGAAGACCCAATAATATAATATAAAGTAAAGTATAATATTATACTAAAGTATAATATTTCTGATGTGATGGAAAAACTATAACGTTGTAATTGCAAGCTTCCTATTCTATAATGTTTAGGAGCACAATAATTTACAGAATTATTATTTTCGTCTAAACAGTTTTATAAAATGTAATTAATTATTCTTTTTAGTTGTGATATAAACCTAAAATAATCTGTTTTATTTTTTAATTTATTTTTAAAATATCATATTATGTCAAACATTTGATTTCCTAACAGGTGCATTGTAAATTTAACAAATTAAATTACTTTAAGTGAATTATTAATATTAAATAACTATCCTCTCAAAATTACAATAAAATATTGTAAACTGACCGGTAAGAGTTTTGCAGAAACTGCGTTGTACTAACAATTCAAAGGTGTAACAAAAGGTTAAGGATATCTGGAGTAGGTAAGAGTTTGAAAATATGGCACAAACATCACAAAAACGTATAAATTAAAAATCTATATATAATTAAGTTTATATATAGATTTTTAATTTATACGTTTTTGTGATGTTTGTGCCATATTTTCAAACTCTTACCTACTCCAGATATCCTTAACCTTTTGTTACACCTTTGAATTGTTAGTACAACGCAGTTTCTGCAAAACTCTTACCGGTCAGTTTACAATATTTTATTGTAATTTTGAGAGGATATCATAACGTTTTGTTGAATATATTATATTATATAATTTCTAAAAATAAATTGACTATTGATGCGACCGTTTCTGCAAAACTCTTACCGGTCAGTTTACAATTTTATTGTAATTTTGTGAGGATAATTATGTTCTATCATAACAATACGCGAGATGATAAGTATGACGTTAAAAAATAATTTATTATTTATAATAAAAATAATAATAATTTATTATAGTTTTACATTTTTTGTAAATAAATTGTTTGTATAAAATTGATTTTATGAAGAAAAAAATTAACCGCCCAACGTGGGGCTCGAACCCACGACCCTGAGATTAGGAGTCTTATGCTCTACCGACTGAGCTAGCCGAGCATGCCAACTTACAGCAAAATTATAGCATATAAGACAGGGCAGCCGAACCGTAACATGTACGGTGCTGCCGCCTAACGTCAATCGGAGGAGGAGGACATTTTCCGTGATCCGATATAAAAAAACATACTAAATCGGGTCCCGCGGCATTAAAATTATTGAAAATAAATGTTTGCAGTTTGTTTTTAATACTGAAATGAAGACTAAATGTCGTTTAAAGTGAAACAATGTTATACTAAAGCATTGGAAACATGTTTTGATCAATAATTAAAAGAATAAAGATAAATGTGAAATTCGATCAAAGTTGTTAGCGCTAAATAAGCAGTTCGCTTGCGCCGGCTGCGAAAACTCTTACCGGGCGCATTTCAAGCGAAATGCTTAATTTAATTTTTTTAATATAGTCTAGATATTTATAGAGAATACTTTTATATTTTTTTATATTAATATTAGAGTAGTTAAAACATTTATTTATGGGTATTATTATTTATAACAAACAAATCAACTTACTTAATACAATACAAAAACAGAAAACATGAACAAGAAGACACAAATGATATAAAAAAGGTTAAATAATTCGTATTATTTAAGCAGTAATCTAAAAATCACAATATTTAAAGTACAAGTTAGTAGTAACGAAAATGTGCACCCAAATAAACATTATTAAAGCCTTAAAAAATTTACGTATTACAGAAAAGAACAAATAGGAAAACAACATAGTACGTACTAATCTGAAATCTCGATCTGAAATCTCGATGTTCACAGTTGCCAACACTTATATAAATATGTTTAAAAAGATTTATGACGTCACTTACATGAATATTATCATTTATAATGAAACATAAGTCATTAGGAACCTTAAACACTCTTCAAGTTTTATTCAGATTTATACAGTTCATAAATGTGAAACAAAGGCCTATATGTAAATTGTTAACACAGCCGCCTTACAGAATTGTGATCATACAGTGGTGAAATCAACGGAGTCTTGAATGTTGTCTGTATTAATCGGTTATCCTCGAGTGTCTGATACAAACTTTATTAAAAGTGTCTTGATTACGTTTGTCTGGAAGAACAGATGCTTTTGCAAATACCGATTGTCGGTTGTCGTGTTATTTTGGTCAATAAATTTTGTTTAAAAATGAGAGTTAATTTTATGACTATTTGAATACTGAATTGAAATTCATTAGTTTGTAATGTGATTTAATTTAATTTTATATAATTTTATTTCTTTAATTTTGAAAGGATAACTTGAAAGTTTAATTCAGACGACCCGGTTAGGAAGATCTAATATTCGGGCCATTTTAAGTTTTTGATCTTTAAAATTATGAATTTAACTACATGTCATTTTTTCATTTCATCTATTAATCACTTAACGATAAATTGCATATCATCTGAACACAAAAAGGAACCTTTATCATCAGCAACAACGAGAAAATCAAATGGAAACAACGCTGATGATTGGTGCCTTTTTATGATAGATCAGGCCTATATGCTATTAACATACTAAACGTTAAACTGTGTAAATAATTTGTAACAGTTATAAAATATGTTACATTAAGCATAATTTCCCATATTTTGTTCAGAATAGAATTATGTAAATTCTATACATAAATTAATTATTTATTTAACTATAATGTTTGGGAATGCATAATAATAATAATAATAATAATAATAATAATAATAATGTAATGCTCATTGATTATTTGTGTTTAATCAAAATTTGTTAGTAGGCTAAGTAATTTTAAGCTTCACTAACTTGGACATGAGGTTTTTATATTGTTTTAGCATTAATTCTCTGTTTAAATAATAATATTACTTCATTACATTATTTATTAAAAGACATAGATTTTATGTTTGTAAAAGAAATAAAAATTTGTTATTACAATGTAAAAACAACAAAATAAAATTTTATTGTTAATTCCATTTCAGAAAAATATTTCATTCTGAATCGATAAAGACTCCGAAAGCAGGCGATAAACGGTAACAAAGAAAGTGTAAGAATAGTATGTGTGTATATATTACAGGCAGTATGTTCGAGAAGAATGTATTTAGTGTGGAAGAATTGTTACAAAAAACGGCAAGAAAGGAACCATAAACTTGCAACGTAGAATCGACAATTGTACGGAATCGAGTGGAGAGCAATCTGAAAATGAGATCTGTTGCTACAACACGGCTTGAAAATGCTACCCGGCTATCCCTTGTTTAGCCTACTTCAGCATGATACCACCCGTTGAAAGTGAGGTACGGGTGCGCGGGTCGGTTGGTGGTGCTGTTGGTACGGTTTGTTCTATCTAAGAAGAACTTGCTACTTCGTTATCTCATCTCGTTTTCGTGAGAAAGAAACAAACGAAAGAAGGAGAAACTGTCCTTTTTCTCTGTTATATCTTCTTGCAGCGGGCACACAATCACTTTTATTTTATATTTTGCCGTAGCATCTTTTCCGCTTAACAATGATTATGGGAATCTTTTCCCAGAATATTTCGCTCCCGTCGAAAACAGCAATAAAACGGAATGAAACCGACACCCTTATTATCATTTAACGCTGTTAAGAACCACTCACTTTTCAATTTCATATTTCAACCCTCCACTCATCCTCAAATTAAACATTACACCACACGCAATACTTCACCAAGATCCTTTTTATAAAGGGAAAAATCCATCCGGCAAACTTTTGTTATTTCACCTAATTTAAAAAAACGTAAAAGAGGCTGCATTTGCTCCATCGCCGGAATGAAACTTTTTAAAATATACATTTTGTTATTATTAAACAAAATAGAAATTAAATTTATAAAAGGATACAAACTTTCAGATTAAAATATTAAATTACAGATCATTAGAAAGTAATTTTAGAAAACAAAACAAGTTCAATATCACATCTTATTTTTTTTTAAATTATGATTGGCATTAAATTATCAAAGCTTTTCTTAACTCGTTGATATAGGCTAAATGTTAATAAAAAAAATCGTTAAGATAACGACTCGATTCGAGCATTTTTTTATTCTTGAATAAAAATGAATAATTTATTTATTAAACTGATGAAAAATTGTTTATTAAAATTAAGTATTATATTATAATAGGGTTAAATTTAGAACAAAATTAATTGATATTTTTTGTATCTCTTTTACACAATAAATTTTTGAACGTGTACGTTTCACTAGTAACGTTCCTTTAAATAAAAATATACCCGCGGTAGTTATCGTTTATATCAATCTATTACAAATGTTAAAGCCGAAGAAGAGAAGAGCCATTGCTACTTTCTCATTTATGAAATCAGTGTTTTATAAATTGGTTTTCCAATGTTAAATATTTTACCCTCATAATTGAGATCCTAATTCAGAAACTTAATAATCTAATTTTTTTCAAAATAATTGCAATTTCTTTGTTGTGTTTCGTACGTTCCATTTTCTATTTTATCTTTATTAGTTTATATTTTGTTTCTGCATATTGAAGTTCAGCGTCACATGTAATAACAAATGATGGTGAACAGGTTACGTGAATGACAGGAAGAAGCAGATCGCCAATTTGTGTTACCTCCAATAATAAAATACTAAAAATATTAGGTTTCTTTAGCATACTTATCAGGTATGTATTTTTTATCTCTAATTTTTATTACGATACTGTAAGCCGCATTGAGCCGCACAGCTTCCGTATATGATATTAAAATGGTGGTGGGGAATTAAACTTTAAGGAGAAGAGGTATCCAGTGATAGGCCTACATTCTCCGTTTAAAACTTCGGGTATTGTCGTTATTCAAACCAAAAGGTCTCTACTCCATTTTCGCTTTAAACGTCGCACAGTTGGGAAATTCCTTGTAAAATTTTGGAACGGAGGTTCAATGTTGATCGAGGGTTAATTAAGCAGAAGAGTAGCTTTTGGCAGCGGTTAAGTTCTAACCGTTTCGTACGCAGATGATGCTATCAACTTAGTCGCCTGTCAAGCCATAAGCCAAAATATCGTACCACCCTGGCCTGTGGGATATGAATGTTATTCAGCATCACAGAAAACAAGTTTGACGTCATGAGGTGAACGTAACCTGTGTTGATTTAATTGGGTTCATCTTAATACGCCAACAGA
This sequence comes from Catonia carolina, assembly GCA_035578175.1. Classification (NCBI taxonomy): domain Eukaryota; kingdom Metazoa; phylum Arthropoda; class Insecta; order Hemiptera; family Achilidae; genus Catonia; species Catonia carolina. The sequence continues at coordinate 143,405,019 of JAQMRL010000001.1, read as the reverse complement.
CAAGCCAGTCCTGTATTCATAAAAGATTTCGCTGCGCCAACCTGGAAGCTTCATCCGCGCTCTTTTCGTACAAGAATTGCTGTGTCGTCAGCATACGTCGCGGTTACCGATGTGTCCAAAATAGGCATATCTGATGCAAATATGCTATACAGAAATGGGGATAGTATTGTCCCTTGGGATAATCCGGCATAAATTTTGTGCATCTCAGAGTAAGCAGTAATGTACTGGATCTTAAAAAATCTATAGTCTAAAATAATTTTAAAAACAAATAGTACGAGTTACTTAAAATTTATTTCAACTTAAATAGAAGTCCATCACGTCATACTTTGTCGAATGCGGAGCTGATATCCAAGAAAATTCCAGTAACGCACTCGTTCCTTTCTAGTCTCTCCGAAATGATATCACAAGTAAAGTCCCGCAGGTAGGTATTTGGATGATTAAAGTCAAAAGATATGTATTTTTGACCTAAGAGGATCTGTGTTCACACTCTCTTTCGGATTTTCCGAAAGTCTGTCCGCATGCGTTTAAGAACTAAAAAGTTCTTATGTCTGCCTAATTTTGGTGAAATTGAGGTTAGAAATGTTTTTTGATATCTTGTATTTATGGTACTTTTAGGTCTTTGTAAAGGGTTTCGTTTGTTAAAGACGTAGAGGAATCCACTTCAAGATGCAGAAACCAAGACTTATAAAACCGAAAACAAACTAGCTATGTAGGCTACTCTTGCCCGTGGTAGCAAAACTGGGGCTCCACCAAAACTTCAATTCCAATCTAGAGCATTCGTGACCAAACTTTTGCTACACATTTTAAAAAGTAACCTGAAAAGCTAAAAGTGCAATTCTTCACAAAAGCAGAATTTAAATTAATTTCATTAATGATAATAATAATGAAAACAACAAAAACTGTTTATTTTAGTTTAGTAAATTATTTAAAATGTAGAAATAATTACATTTCGTAATTATTACAGTTAAACTGATTTATTGTTTTTCCCAAGAGGAAAATATAACAGATAAAATAGTCTTTGTGTGAATCCTTTAATACAGTAACAACTCTCTAGAGACTTGTTTTGTTAAGCTCTACATGGAAAATTTGAAATATGCGAATATGTTTTATAGATCACTAACGTTAAAAAATCATACAACGTTAGCAAGTAAGTTAGTGTTAACATCGAAACATGGTCAAAATAATAAAATAGTTGTATTAATAAAAAGGTTCTTGGTCAGTTTAAATTAAAAGAAATGAACGTCTTAAGACAATTAGAGACGCATGATACTATAATAATGTTTATGAATTTCATATGTCAAATAACGAAATTTTTTAACCAACATTAATAATTGTTCCAGTCTTTTTCATATTAGTTCATTATTCTTCTCGAGAAAATCACAATAAAATTGGAAATAATTTTGTGAATTTTTTTCAAAGTAAGATGTTCTATGACTGAGTCCATAACGCAGCCACATTCGATCCAAATTGTTTAAGTCTATTTTTGATACATCTAAATAATTTTTTTCTCTCTATTTAGGAAATTCACCATCTGTTGGAAACAATCAGTGAATGTGATAACACAAAATTTGGAAAAAAATAACATGATAAATAAACGTGAGTGGAGACACAGTCCAGTGACAGAACTCCAACGTGAATATCTAAGTCTAGCATTAAGGGGAGCAGACTGATTTTAACAAAAATATTGATTTTTCAATTTTACCATATATTGATAGATCGTTTTCCCCTTTTTCAATTGATATATAACACGACATTCGTTGCTTTTTCTGTTGAGAAAAATTATGTTTTTACCGTTGATGGGATACGTAGTGTTTATTTCGATATTTATTCACGTTTTTCATTCTTGTAAATTGAGATTAATATAATAATGTTACTGCTCTAACATTACGAAGATTGCATTCACATAAAAACAATAATTTCTAGACCGCATAGGAATCAGCTGTAAAGCAATATAAAATATTGGTGTGTTTTTGTTTGGAAGTTAATTCCAATTGCCAATAGGTGTTTTTGTTACGGTAATATGCTTTTACTACATCCGCATTTTCCGCATATTGTATTTTTTGACTTAAGGTACACTTATTTCAGGAACTATCCCACCTAGGAGTGTGAAATTTTGCACACTACATTTTAGTACTAAGGTGTGTATTTACTCCAGAGGTATTTCAACAATTTTGGAGTTTGTATCTTTTGGGTGTGTTTTCCATTAAAAAAGTTGGCTACATTTAAACATTTTTTGAGAATAAAAATCATATTTAGATTGGATGAAGATAAATGAGAAAGCTCTGGTACAAATTTGTAAAAAGGTACAGTAGATAGGTGTGCCAAAGCTCAGCTTTGTAGCTTTAACGGTTGCTACAAAAAAATCTACCTAAGTTAGTATTGCAAGTATAGGGATAATGAAAATGGTCTGCTCCCCTTAAGTGCAGCATTTCGAACACCGTAATGGATAATAATTAAATAATAATTTAAACTCTGAATTATTCAGAGTTATATTTGAATATTTTATTTATTTATTTTTTTTTACTTTTAAGACCACACTGGATCACTTTAAGTTAGTTTAAAATTTATTTAGACTTACGTTGTTTTCTCTTCTCCCAGTATTTTTATATTATTTAATTATTATTTATTTATATTATATAATTTATATTATTTTTTTAATTTTTATATTAAAAGAAATATACATAACCCTTTAATGTTTCTAGTAAAATACCTTACTAATCAAAATCAATAAATCTTTATAAAATACCACAATATTCATCGCTATGCAGGTCTTCATCTAGACAGGAGGACTTCATAGTTACAACTTTATTTTAGACCGTTGCCTCACATGGAAACATCGCATAGGTCAATACGAAAGATGAAACAACTTGAGCTTACAGTAAGAACGTTACACTGGTTAGTTGGAAAACATTCATCTTTAAAAAGGAATCGAAAATTATTTTGTACAAATTACTTTTAAAACCCATATAGACAAATGGGTTTTAATTGTGGAATACATCTAGAACTTCAAATACATACATATTTGAACGTTTTTAATTAAAATTTTTAGGTGAGCTCTACAAATTCTCTAGCATATCAAAAATACCGACATCTGCGCTGATCTTAATTAGCATCGAAACTGTTAAACAAGTAATATCAAAATTCAGTTCTATATACACAGGAGCGTCGATTTTTCGAACGTCAATTATCCAAACCGTCAGTTACTCGAACCGCCATTGATAAAAAAATACTTACTACCAAAATACGAACATAAAATTCAATGAAAAATTTATACTAAAGTAGTTTATATATTCAAGTTGACTACAGCGGAGACAGCTTTAAGGAAAATTCAAGAAATAAAAAAATTACAGTACAGTAATAAAAAAGTGGGTCAAAAATATTTCATAAAGGATTTAACCGTACTTTATTTTGTTAATTTATTCAGTTTTAAAATTCTATATTTTTCCGTTTGTTTTCATACTCTTTAGTACATTCTACATTTGCAATAAAAGAAATAAATGTTTTTTTTTTTAAAGTAATGTTTATGTTAGTCTTTAATAACCTATTAAATATTTAGGTTATATTACATTACTAAGGTACATTGTATCAAATTATAGTATTTAGCGTATTCAATTATCAGAACTATTTGATTATCAGAACCACTCTGATCCCAGTTAGTCCAAATTATTGACGCTCTACTGTAATATATAATGAACGATTCAACCATTACCTTCATTACATGGCTCTAAATCTGCTCAACAATACTGATAATGGTTTAAAAAATTTAAGATAGTATTATATTTAAGTTTTACATTTTAATACCCACCTTTATTGTTTAAAAATGTGCCTTGTTCCTACTGGACAACAGTAATATTGACTACCTCAGTAGCTCAGAGGTTAAAGCGCTAGCCTGGCTAGGTTCTGGAAGCTATCAAAATACACCATTTCTGAATTTAACCTATGATAATCATTAATAACTGAAGTAGTTGTCACGACTTTAAATAAACTAAAAAAAATAAACAGTAATATTGTCATCAACGAATGAAATTATAAGCACGCACATGAACATTTATTGCAATTCCTAATTATTTTATTTAATTTTTACAGGTTATAATATTGCTCACTCGAAAACAGCTTTGCAGGTGAAATAAAACTTTTCTAAAATACAGATTTCAAATTACCTAAAATTATTAAACTGAGACTAGATTATTGAGAATATTTTTGTAAGCTTCAATTCTAAAAAATTGTAATACAGTCCTTCAGTATTTCTAATAAAAATAATGTTTTTTTCATTACCGTACTCCTTTCTTCAAAACATATCTACACACGGGGCTTCAAGAACAGTACTTTATAAAAGGCGTGCCTAAATAAAACTTTCATTATCTAGATGAAATGTGTATGAAGGTGAACTTTGTTAAACTTTCTAGAATTTCCTTACATAATTCTTTGGAGCTGTCAAACTTTTCAAATTTTTAAAACAAAATAAGCTACAAATATTTTCCAAACACTTAGTCTTCTGGAAAGTACGTTTAACATTTTTAATAAAGTCTTGCGAAAGATTTCTTTTAATTTAACCATAATATACGAAAAAATGTACAGTTACTGATAATTACTAACGTGTTAAATACATGATTAAAATTACGTATGTGAATAGTTGGGCTTTATTATATTCCTTGCAAAATTCTCAATGATAGGGGTTCATTATGATTGTACTAATACTATAAATTTTATAAAAATAAAATATTTGAATTCGAAACTGATAATTTGGATATACTGTAATAACTATTTTCTTATTAAATCACTAAAACAACATTCATTAAAAATATTTAATTAATTTAAGTACTTGAAGATATTCTTGTGTTTCAAAACCAGTTTTTCTTATCCAATTACACTATGCAGTAAGCTAGTAATACAAATTAATACTGTGCAATAATGTATTAACATGTTTCACAATAATATATTATTTTGAAACTTCTTTCAGAATGACCGGTAGTAACAGAAGTGGAACAGATGTCGCCAAGCTGGATTACCCCCTGAAAAATGATTTGCAATATTCTTTATCGGAAAAGGCTTTCAGAAAGAGAAATATTTCACCGGATTTCGCCAGGGAAACCAAAAGGAGAGAAAGCTAACTGGAAAATCTGACCGCAACGAATTACAGCATCTTCTACTTTTGTGCGTTCCACGTGTATATTCGTGTATAGAGGTAGACGTGTGTAGTCGTACACATTACAAAAATCAGAAATGTTCAAAAGAAAGTTCCACTAAAAAGAAACCATGATAAATGAAAGATATTTAGATCAAAACTAAATAGGGTTAGGGTATTTTTTATTTCCTTTTAAGGTATTTTATACCTTAAATTTTTATTTTTTTAACAAACTTAAATTGTTTAGTTCTATTATTTTAAATTTTTTTAACTTTTACGAGTAAACCTTACGGTTCTTTAATATAATTTTAAATAGTAAATAACTTTACTATGTAGATTAAATGTCCAATTTTATATTTTTTTGTAAAAAAATCAAGGGAAATAATTATAAGCAAAATGTAGTCACTGTTCTCCGCCATTTAGACGTCATTGGGATAAACGTTTCTTTGAGATTAATTAAATATTTTCGATGTTATTTTACGTAAATGAGTAGCATATAAGATGGTCAGAAAAGTTGCAAAATATTACCCAATTACTTTGTATTTGTTATAAGTATTCCCCAAAGAATAGGTTAAATAAGTAATCGTAATTCAGACGTGTTTACTTTATTAATTAAAAGTGGAAAAACTGAAATTAACTATAAAATAATTTTACTGGAATATCTTTTGTTATGTAAAATTAAGCTAAGTAAGGTCTGGCTGAAGTCTTACAGTAATGTTTTTTAATGAAAATTCCTGCATGAAGCGCTATTCTGGGCTGCTACGCAGAATGTGACAGCGAGGGAGACATGCTGCAAAAAAACAAGAGAGAAGTTTTGTCGTCGTTCATGATAGCTGCGGCGGTTTAGTTGAATATTAAACCGAACAGACAGACAGACGACTATTTTAGTGTTATGACAATGTTTTGCACATTCTGACATCTCTGTCCCAAAAGCTTTGTCTTCAAAGAAACAACTTACACTTTCACTGAAATTTCTGTGTACAAAACACTTTATTTTTGGATACTAGAATTTTGTAGTATTATCAAAAGCCTTGAATGTAAAACAGCAATAAAAATAAATGTTATTTTATAAAATTAATTAAAAAATGAGTAACAATTTAAAATAAAATATGGGCCTCAAAAATAAAAAAATCACTCCAAATGCCTTTTACTTAGCAATGTAACGATTACTCTTAATGGTATTTCTACTCCGTCAGCAAAAAAGAAGATATTTAAGTAGATCGCTGGTTAGAAATTTTGGAAAAATACCGTAAATATAAATTTCGTAACAAGTTGTTAGAAATAAGAAGACTGTATGGAAAATTTCATTAGCATAAAATATTGATAGAAAATCTTCCATAGTCAGAATCACAGAATTGCGAGCCTGATAGATTAGTCACGCTGCCCTTTTTACTACATTAGTCAAAAACGTTTACTCGGGCTGAGTTGTTGCACTGCTCGATCATCGTTACCGCTTTACAGATTTATCAACCAAACAGTTCAGTCAGTCAAATGACGAGTCGCCGCATTCAATTGTTAAGTTACAGCAGATGGGTGAGCTTCTTCGTGTAGTAACCAACTGTCAGCTACATAAGAAGAATGGACCTTCTTAATTCCTACGAAAATACATACAGTACTACAAGTAATTTTAAGGGGAGTTTTCACAATAACTCCCAATAAAGAGTAAGTTAAAAATGAAGTAAACTATAGGGTTATTGATTCTTTTTGTGTGCAACAGGGAAATCATTTTGGTATTGTTTTGTTTCTAAGAAAATACAATAGTATTTTTAATGAAACCGGCAGTATTTTTGACAATAATTCCAAGTTACCTTGATTCGGAATAAAGCAGTGGTAAATTTTCGGTCTCGCTTCAAAACGGATCTGTTTCTTAACGTCTCTGATTTTGGACCCTAGTCTGGATATTGTGGTACGCGTGGCTGGAAATAACGTGTTCGCGTAGAGAGTATGAGTGCATGAGAAATTCTCAACGAGAAGAGTTTCAAGCAAAGAAGTAACTTTTTAGGAGGAGTCCTATGATTAATAGGGCTATTTAAGACCAGTAATACTGATTTGCAATTGTAATGCATAATTGGGCTTTTTATTTTAATCTATGTTCCCTAAAACATTAAATTACAATAACGATTATTTTATTGGTGACGTTAAGTACAAATAAAACAGAACACTTTGTGATCAATAAAACGAAAATCCTAAAAATGTTGACAGTAATGTTTTTTGTAACGGATATAATCTACGCTTATAAAATTTTATGTGCTGGTTTTGCATATAGAAAAGATCAGGAAAGAGTATGGGCAGTTTGATACTAGAACAAAAGAGGTCGAACAGATTTGAATGCTTTCAAAGGGAAGTCTATTTCAAGAAAGGTTCACTGAAAGACGTAAAATGTTTATAGCGGGCAAGTCTAGAAGGACGTCGACATAAAACTCTGATGGCTAACAAAGTGCTACCCGCTATCGCTATTTTCTCTGTTTTTTCTGCCGTCTCTAGCACTGAACAATATTATGGTCTTAAAAAATTTTAGCTAAGATTATCACTTTTGTTTCACCCATAAATCAGTTTTTAAGAAACATAATAAATGACAAAAACCGAAATTTGTTACAGGGGCAAAGAGTAAAAACTTTTAAAGAAGTAATTTATAACTGGTTAATCATAAAACTTTGACTGTGCATTGCTTTGCAAGAAAAGTAAATTTTAATAGGGTTGGAGTACATTTGAGGGAAATCTAAAAAAACATAGTTTTTTGATATTTTATTATTCATTTTGAACTATGACATCAACCAAAACCAATCCAGTCCATACATTATAAAAAGCAAAAGTATCAATTTCTTATACCGGCATGACATGGTGAGTATGGATATTCCCTATTGGAATCTTTACAATCCCTTATTAATTAAATGTTAAGTTGCAGGTATTTTCTAATACCTTATAGTTTAAGAATGTTTTCGCTTTTGTTTTAATTTAGTTCTCTAAACATTAAAAAGAAAATTTAGTGACTTTATTTTGAAAATTTTTAAAACACTTACTTTATTCAGAAATTGAAAATTATGCATGTCCTACTTTGGGTGAAAATCAACCAAAGTACGTGGTTAAGTATAGTACTTATATAAATATACTATTTATTTTTACAAATATTTGGTGTTTTGAAGGTCGTATAAATTCAGGAATGTGTCATTAAAAACAATATATTTAATAACTCTAGAATATCGTACGCATGAAAAGATTCTCTTTCTTATAAGCATACCGTAAAGCTAGTACTGTACAAATTACCCCAAACTAACATATTGCCGAAAAACCTGTCCTATTTCCAAGGCTATTTGTGAGTTTGCCAGTAGCGTAAAATGTCCTTCGGCCGGGCTACGATCCCTGCGCGAAGTAAGACCAGTGGTGGGACTGCCACCTTTGAGCACCTGGCCCTAACCTGAGTTTCATTCGGAGACCCACCCCCTAGGTTCTTCTGCCTTGTTCACCGTTGGGAAAATTTTCTTATCCGCCGTCGAGAACGTTGACCGGTTTTTACCTGTACCCTAGGCAGGGGCTCTATAACTGGGTGCTACTATCCAGAGCCAGATTAACCCATGTTTTTTAACGAGGTTGTTACACCTCCTGCTCCTCCTTCCTCATCACTAGCAAGATAGGCCTCAGGCTTGCAACCGGCGGCATTAAATAACACTGTTGGATTATTAAAACTTGAACGAGACGATAAAGGATTATCGCCAAAGTTGGAGACAGCACATGACACGGATGTCAGATCACAGGATACCTAAGCAGGCACACTAGTATGTTCCCGAAGGTAAAAGGGATGTTGGTAGACCTAGTAGAAGATGGAGATAGATGATATAGTTTGTGAGTTTGGAACAGTTGCAGCCTAATCTTTGGTTGGAAAAAGAAGAAGAAGAATAATAATAATATATTCCCGAGAAGTTCCTACTTTTGATATACGTATTACTTATTATTGATTTGTCCGATAAGTTATAGTTATTCATCTTCAAAAAATTAGAACAATAAAAAATATGGTCAATTAAAATGAAATCAATTGAATTTTACCTTAGATAACAGTAACATTTATATTTGTATCATGTACTGTTCTAATCAGTATGACCATTCATTTCCCCATCCTCAGTTCAAAACCTAAGCATGTAAAACTGTCTTTCCACTTTATCTGATAATATTAATTTTGTTTTGATTTACTTTTTCCTGAAAATCGGTAATAAACGTTGTAGAAGCTGGTAAATTGTTTTCTAGGATTATTCGAAATACTGCTAACAAAGATACTGTATGTTTTTACTTTTGTTGTGAAAACACCCCAAGATTAATTTACAAAATTAGTGTAGCGATCAGAAACGATAATAATTTTCATGCAAACATACATTTTTAGGAGATTTCAAATTTCATTCGTATTTCAGTACATTAAACGTTAAAAATAAATACCGAATATGTTATTCAGTATTCATTTTTATACAAGGAACAACAAGCTGCCTAGGTTAACAAGTAGAAATACTGTTACACCTAAGCTAAGGATATTTCAGAATCTGGGTATTAACGTAATTCAGAACCTGTTCCGTAACGACAACGGCCCAAAAATACTAAATTCCATTCACAATTCAAGCCTTAACTAACTTACTACAAGGGCGCTGACTGTTTTTATACCTGGAGTCTGATAGTTTCTCAAACAATCGAGATCCTTCTAACACTTTCTTCACTTTACCATAACATTGTAGAAGGAATCAAAATACAAACAAACGTTTCTAGTGACGGTTTGCGAGAATTCTATTCGAAACATTCCATTCATCGTAATGTATTATCCTTGTTCAATTTACTCCACCGATACGATAGACACTTTACGTCCTTAAATATTCATTAATAATTTTTTTTCTAGAATATCACTGTTATAATGTTTTAATACTTATAAAATTATCTTCTCCAAAACTTATGAAGAGTGGAATGGTAAAGAAAGAGCCAAAAACCGTAAATATTATTAAAAAAATTCATAAATTAAGATTGGTGTGGAGATTATTTAATAAGAAACTTTTCCTTTACAATGGAAATTGTCAACTATTGTTTTATTTCAGAAGCCGGAAAAACCATCTCACTGTGTAAGCTCTTACCGGCCCATTAGCCTTCTTTCAGTCGTGTCTAAACTTTTTGAACGAATTTTGTTAGATCGACTTTCGCCGATAATTGAAGCTACAACTCCAAATTATCAGTTTGGATTCAGAAGGCAGCATTCAACAACTCATCAGCTGCACAGAGTGGTTGATTTAATTTCTGTAGGGTTAGAACAAAAGTTATACACATCGGCTGTATTTCTGGATATTAGTTCGGCGTTCGATAAGGTTTGGCATCCCGGGCTTTTGTATAAATTAAAATCTATTTTTTCTGATACATATTATGGAATTCTGAGATCATTTTTAGAGGATAGATATTTTGTTGTGCGCCAAGGTTTGGAATATTCTAATATCTGGCATATCGAAGCAGGAGTTCCTCAAGGGTCCATATTATCTCCTGCTTTGTACTCCATATTTACGTCTGACTTCCCGGAAAATGACTTCACGACAGTAGCAGCGTACGCAGATGATACCGTTCTGTTATGCAGCAGTGAATCTCCAGAAGAAACTTCGATGAACATCCAAAATCACTTGTATGAGGTATCTACATGGCTGAAAAACTGGAGAATGAAAGTTAACCTGCTGAAATCTGTGCAAGTGACTTTTACTTTAAGAAGAAGAACTTGTCCAACTGTTTACCTGGATAACAATTGTAATATAACAAATTTATTGTACATCTGGAGGTGTTTATTTTTTGAGTCTATTAAAATAATAAACATCTCCAGCTGATTGAAAAATTAATACTTTAGAATTATTTAATTCACATTGACAAAATTATTTAAAAAAAGTTATTTATTCTAGTTGCTAGGCGACTAGAGAAGAATAAGATGGATTTTGTACAAATTATTTTCAGTGAGGGACAATATGGCGAACCGTATAGGCAGGTCCCTCATTCAGTCATAAAAAAATAGTTATTGGGATTAAAATATTATACTATTCTCAAAATAAAAGTGAATTGTTCATTTCAGTTGTCGGTATTCCTTTAAGGGACATATTACAATGACAAGGATATCGTAGTTATTGTGATGGATAATTTTAAAGGTTTACAGTAACGGGATGTTTACCAATTTTATTATCTTTTTAATTATTTTAAAGTAAAGTTATTTTACAAATTGGCATCTCTTTTTGGTGGTGATAAATAAGTATACCACACAATGAGATACCGCAAGAAAATAAAGTTCGATATCTGGGCCTCCATTTAGACCGTAGACTGACTTGGGGATATCATATCAAAACAAAACGTTTGCAACTAAATAACCGTACAAAATTACTTTCAAAATTTATCAACAGAAAATCAACTCTATCATTAAAATTTAAATTATTAACATACAAAGCCTATTTACGACCGATATGGAATTACGGTATTGAAATTTTTGGGACCGCAAAGAAAACTCACATTCAAAAAATTCAAACTCATCAGTCAAAAATACTTCGGATGATAACGAACGCCCCATATTACGTAACAAATTTAACATTGCATTCCGATTTGAAAATCCCTTTTGTAACAGAAACTGCTAAAATAAAATATTCCAAATTTAACAGAAAATTAACAGATCACATCAATCCCCTAATACAGCAAATGTCAAGACGAAACTTACCACACCGACGCCTACGAAGAAAATGGAGTAGAGATCTATTGATATAATTGTTCTATATTTTTATTAACTTATTTTTTTGAAATCCACTATACTTTTGAATTATCCACTGGGATGTATTCTTTAAAAAAATATTTCTGTTTATTTATCAAGTCATTTGTTTTTTTTTCAAAATTTAGTTAAGCTTTTGGATGGTTATACTGTACTGTATAGTTTCTAAATAAAATTAACGTTAAAAAAAAAAGAAACTACATAAGTATAACATACTAGATATACTGAACCTTGTAAATTTATTTGAACTACAATTTGATTGATATACTTTGTTTATTCCTAACAACCAATTTTACAATATACGTTAACATTTATACTCTTGTTTCTTATGGTTTTTATTATGTTATTTATGAAATAATATTTATAATGTACCTTAATAAGAATTATTCGTCATCATAATAACCCTAAAAAACAAACTGATTTTTGTAACGTTGCCGCAAGGATACTAGCACCTTCTAAACTTAATTCAACCATTTTGTTACTTCAAAAAACTCGTTACGCTTTTTACTAATTTTCATTTAGCCTACAGATGTTTGCCAAATCCCAAAATATCTTCTTTAACACCATGTTTTTAAAAAGTGTTTAAATCCATTCGGTAAAACTCTCTATTGTATAAACGGAAGAATCTTCATTTAAAATGTATTGGAAGAAATTTATTGTTTCAAAACCGTGATAACTGATTCAACCCGTTTCAAAACGAACTCCTTTTTAGCATGATATAAATTGAAGTTATCTCCTTATAAACAATTTTTGTATCAATGTGAACCACATGGGAAGAGAATTAATTAGCGCAACTTGTAGTAGCCCTTAATGATACCTTCTTAAAAGAAATCTCATTTAAAATAACCATTTTCTTATTGCTTTCCTTACAAAGAAATTTGTAAATGGAAGTGAACAAGAATATACTTTGGAGACTACAAATATTTGAGTTTAAACGATTACATTTTATAACGATTATTAAGATATAATTTTTAAAGCACTTGATTGAAAATTACCCGTTAGTCTACATTTATAGAAAAATAGAGAAAAGTTGGAAATCGAATTTTTTAGATACTCTTATTCTTGTAACATAAAATTAAATTGTTTTGATACAATTACACCAATTACAATTTATTTTTCATTTAAAAACGAACTATCTGGAAATTAACTCTTACAATTGGGTTTTTGTGGCGTATTATCAATAAAACCATTATTAATTAATTTCTGCGGAAATCGGAACAACGGGGTTATTGTCTGAGAGAGAAGACGAATTTAATCTTATTGCGAGAACATTCCATCAGCAGTAATTAAAGTCTTGACAAATAATGATCCAACTGGCTCTTCTTCTCTTCGTCATACACTCCCTCTCACTCTACTGCTCTTTTGTCATCTGCCTTAACCGACTTCCCGTTCACGTTCAAAGAGTGACCTAAAACTTTCACGGATTAACTGTGTTTAATACTTACCCATTTTTATACTTTTGCTATTTTCAGGTACTTCAGGATATCATTTAAAATTGTTCAAATTATCCATAGAGAAATTATTCTGTTCCTTACAAAAATGCATTTAGACGTATAGAAAGTACAGAGATAATTTTTAATTTGTGTAATGTTTGTGCGATTTTATTTATAATCAATAAATTTTTGCTAAAAATAATGTATTCTTCGTTGATAATTAAAAATGAGCTTCTAATTAAAGAACCGGGCAAACGCTAATTACAACTCAAAGTGTCACTCCAATAGCGTTTTGATTTTTTAAAAGATTTATGGAAATTTAGTACATAAATATATATTATGTAATATCTGTAATAACTTAAAATTGGATTATTTGTATTATTTTGAAATAGTTAATGTATTTTACTGTAATATCCATATAATTATTCTAATACAATAGATGTTTTTGAGTTTGTTACTTAAAAAGTTCTAAATATTGTATCAAAGGCTTTCAAAAATTATATTGTCTTGATTGGCTCACAGAAATATTAAATTTGTGGTGTGCTAGACTACGAAATGGGAAGTTACGAGTTCGATTACCGGCTAGTTTCTAGAAATTTTAACAAGTTAAGATAACATTACATAACTTACTTTCATTATCAAGACAATTGATAAATTTGTTAAATACTTTTCATTTACTTTCCCCGTAAACCAAAATCTGTTTACACCAAATATGCAGATTGTTTTAGGAAAGTTTTTAACATAAGTTTGAAAGTATTAATAATATTTTAATTATTTGTTCAGTGAATTTTTAAAAAAGGGACTTTATTATTATAAATTACTTTTGTGTAAATTTTCTGACAGTTTTAACTAATTTATAGTAACTCTATTTTTTACAAAATAAATATATTTTTCACTTTGGGTTTTAATGTTCTAATTAAAAGAAAACCTTTATTTATTAGATGTTAATACTTAATTAGATGTAAAATACTTCATTTTTGTATAAAATTTTAATAAATTAATAGCCTATCCAGAGTTACAAATTTCTCTCCGGTCTCGAACAGCAATGTTTTTCAGTGCAACCTACAATTTTTTACATTATAACTACAAGTACTGTTTTTCCAGATGGTGCTGTACAGTTTTATAATTTTTGTCATTGTACTCTTCTAGTACATAAAATTATTTAACCAACCGCATGGATGATTGTTAAAAGGCTTTACTGCATAATGTTCCGGTTCGAACCCTGTCACCTTAAATTAAAATATTCAGGCGTTCAAACCTACTTTTACTGTTCCACACCCTAAATATAGTTACCAGTTACAAAGCTGTTAATTCGATTTAAACACACCATAATAAATATTGACTGAAGCATTTAGTATTATTGATTTTAAAGGAAAAAATAATTTTGATGACGTTTCTGGAAACTTCTTTAGGATTAAAACAAGTTTATAAAATTTTTGGTTAATCTTTTTGGAACGGGCTTTTACCAAATCTCAAACAACAATTTAAAGCCTTTGAAACAAGAAACTCAAGTAATTTCGAAGATCAAAGTGACTAACTTAATTTATTATACGGCAAAGGTAGATAGAAGAGGTGATTTAGCGGAGAGTTTGTCGTTGAGTTTCAGTTTCAGTAAGTGACTGAAGATCTTAGTTTAATCATATTGAACAAGGACTGTCCATCGGATCTGTTGTACATTCTGTAGCTAAGACAAATAATAAACCTTGCATTGCTGGCACAGAGCCTAATGGGTTTCAATCAATATGTCGTGGGACCTGCGCTTTGTTTGCCATTACTTGGCGGATGTCAGCCTGACACCCCCGTACGGAACTGCCTCCACAGTACTCCTCCGCTGGCACCATGACGTCCTTTGTCAGAGGAAATTAGTTTCAACAAAAACTCGACGACGCACAGAACTAACCTCAATCTCGCAGATAACCAACCTCAAACTGTCAGATAATATTAAATTATATGAGTGAACAGTAGAAATGATGTTTTATTCATAACTGAAGTTTCTTTGCTATGAAATGGAAAAGATAAGGTTTACGTCATGTTAGTTTACGTAAGACCATCTACTCTGGTCTATAAGCAGTGTTCCTTTGTTTTGGCTCTTAACCGGCAGTAAAAAAAATTACAAATATATGAAGAAACTTTTATTCTAGGATCATAAAACAATAAAGAGATTTTTGAATAAAGAATTTTAATAAAATTTGGTAAAATTGTTAGAATCAAATTAATGGCAATAAAAACATTGTCTACTCCATAGGCTTACTAAGTAACCTTACCAAGTAGGTATATCAATTAAAAATTTATTTCACCGAAAGAATTTTAAAAGTTATCTATTAATAACAACTAAAATAAAGCAACGAAATTAGTTTTAAACCAACAATTATGTGTTTGTAACTTTATCACAGTGAATTTAAAAACCTGTAAGGAATATTAGAAACTAAGTCGCAATATTTGCTTAAGAACAAAAATGTGTGTGTCTGTATGTGTGAATGTTTTAGTAGCATATTGGATTTGAAATACGTTTTTTAAATTGTAAAAGGAAGTACGCTTTAAATAAAAAGATTCCATTCAAAACCTTCGTTGGAAGATTACTAGTACTTTCACCTTATCAGCTGAGTAAATTATCGGCTGACCACCAAAGTTTTTTTGATACTAAAGTTATACGAAAAAAATAAAATTACTAAAACAACGTAATAATTAATAAAATTAAAACAATAAAATCAAGGGATTGGATTCAAACTGGATAAAATGTTTGGCAAATCAAATTTAACAACATTATTTTTAACATAGCATTATGTGGGTCTACCTACCATGGATTTATAGCTATAAAACCACATTACATATATCTTGAACATCAAAATGGGAAATTAAAATACCATCAAATGTGAAAACTCCAATTATCTTCTGTACATCTGCAGAATTATATTCAGAAATATTAAATTGTTCTTCTTACCATAGAATACAATTTTTCTTCGTTGCTGTCATAGCCAATACCGTGTAAATTAATCCAGTTATAAAAATAAAGAAATAATGTATCTTATTGTTTGTATTCGTCTGAGTATTCTTTATATTGGATTAATTCTACTCTGCACACAACGCCATCGTATTGTCAACAGGTGACCTATTGTAGCCGACAACGTATAACATAGGCTATGCAACGTACGATCCATAAGACTTTTCTAGATCCGGATCTCATCATTAACTTCCTACAACGGTGCGCCTTAGTGCATGTAGTGTTTTTTCTTAACTCGGTGGTTCATTTGTTTAAAATATTTTTTGGTTTAATTTGACATCCAGTAAACTTTATCAGGCAAACCTTAATATAACAGTTATTGGCAAACTTTATTTACAATTCTAATAAAGTTAGTTAACGTTCATAAGCCATAATATATACAAAATTAATATGTACTAAACTACTTAATACCCTATAGAATACTTTTTATAGGCTAGTCATAGGGTTGTTTTATGGAATAATATGTCATCAAACTTACCAAGTATTTTGGCTTTAGATCAACCACAAATATCTGAAAAAATGAACCACAATTAATTAATTAAAACAGTTTTAAACTATTTGATTTTACCTATTAAATTTTCAACATTTTTACTTCGGATCTATAAAAATCCATTTAATGAATGATGTAAAAAATTTTCATCGTTGAAAATAAATGAATGGTTGACTGATTTCAGTGGAAATTCTAAAATTTGGACGCTCATAATCTTGTACAGTAGCAGGAAAATATTGTTTTGCGTTCGTCTTTATAAGTTTTAAAAAAGTGATGGCCACTGACTTTTTAAATTTCACAACTTGTTTATGAGGATAGTAGTTTTATTGAGAGAACCGAAGATTAAAACTTATTTGAATGTGGTAGAATCTACGTACCTATGAAGCCGAGTAAGTGCCTTACATAGATCAGGAAAACTAGTCTAAGAGTAGAAAAGAAATTCCCAAGAAGGATTCACTGTAAGATAATGTGTGCAATGATAGTATACGGACAGTACAGTTACCGAGAAAGAGAAGAATTGTACAAATAAACTAAGAATTAATGAAATGGCGATCAGTAAACGAAGACTAATAAAGTTTTACGAACACTAACGGATTACTTACAGTTGATAAAATAAATAATTAATACATTAAAAACCCTAAGAAACCAAAGACCAACTATTTACCTTTTTTACCTATTTTTGACACCGTAGGTGTCAGAGTGGTTTAAAGAACTCTAAAGGATTGGAGTAAATTAAGTAGGGACTGTTGATTACTGACTTCAAGGACCTCCACGAAGAACAAAATCAGAACATTGTATGAATGGAAGGAGAAAATCCTACAAAAAGAGTGATGAGAGTGTAGACTGCAATTAGAGAAATGTTGTTTTCATAACATAGTGTGAAATGTTCCTAAATGAAAAAAATCTGTCCCTACAAAAGCTATCTTTGTTAATACACTCACAACTTCCAAACATACAGTAATTTTAGACATACATGCTGAAAACATGACCACCGACTCATCTGTTGCACCAGTTTTTGTTCTTAAATATACCTTACGTTTGATCAAAGTTATAGAAGTAGTTATGTCGTACGCCCAATCATTACACTAAAACTACGTTATATATTATTCATTAATATTTTATTACAACTAAATTATACTAAAACTACTATAATGGTAACACCACTTTCAATAATTTCTGCAGAATTATTGATAATGAAAAACATTTAACAATATAGTATGCGAAGTATAAAATACAAAATGAAAGTACTATGTTAACTACTGCAAATAAGGTTCCGGATTCAGAAATATAAGTGCAAAGATATTTTTAAATAATTCGTTAACATATTAAATAGTAATCTCATTAATCAAAACTGAAATAGATATTCTAAAAATACATAATTTTACTTACAGTCGTTATGATTTTACTTATAGGACTTTTTTATTTAGAAATAATTCGTACTAATTTAAATATATAGGGCTGAATAACGTTCCGCATATTATGCATGATGGGATTATATTCTTGTTCTAAATAGATGAAATTAGTTTATGGGGGGAGTTCCTAGAACGAGAAGTATTATGAGCTTTATAAGGGCAAATCTTAAAAGCAATTTATAGATGTCGCTTGCATCGTCAACGGGGTTCCACTGTTCAACCGTAAAACAAATTACCACCTGGATGAACTCAATTAGCGCTATCGTACTGTTACATACACAAGCACTTTAGAAGGCATGCGTTTATTTGGACAACCCTCCATCTACCATTTCGTACTTAAATCTTTTCTCTATATTCTAACCCAAAATAATTACCACCATTTCGCATTACAAAAGGTAGCCAATTTTTTAATCTCATGGCAACCTGTTTTCTTGCATTTACTTTTTATTAATTATATAATCTGTTAATAAGCATAACAATATTAATAACTTTGTTGTGTAATATTTTTAAAACTTGTTTTACTCCTTGGAGTTATCAGCCAAAACTGCAGTCCTATAAATTGGCTGTTACCGTATAAATATAACTTGTGTTGACCCGGTATTGCCCTAGCATATATGTTTTGTGTAAAAAGGGTTCGTGTAATTTGTTGCCTCCTTCCTAAAAATACTTATTTTTGAAACAATTCATAATCTATTTTTCAACTAAATACTTAATGAGCTTTAAACGTAGAATAATTTAATCGTCTAATTTCTTGGAGAGAAAGTTGGGAATCCACGAAATGTTCACAGACATTATAGCGATTAAATAATTACGGGAATTACAAGAAATTTATGGCAATTAAATAAAAACCCGTGTGGTAAGTAAAGTGAAGATGTCATTTGCAGGGTGGAAAGTGGATGCTTTTTGGAGGGCCTGAAATGCTGACAAGCATACTCTTTCAACTCAGTTAGGAAGGCCACTACTCGTCGTTTTTACTGAGTAAAACCTATCGAGGTTCAAACCAGCCTTTCGGCTCTTGACATAAACAACATAAATAAAAACTGTACCTAATGATTTATGGATCATAGTAAAACTGATACGTGTGCGTAGATTGCCAATTTTATAAAAAATATATATAACTACAAAAGTTAGACACTATCTGAAGAAATATTGTTAACATATTTTTACAACAAGAGACCGTAGTGTTAGTCATTTATTTTTTGTTTTGTTTAACCTAATTTGTTGAAATTCATTAGTGTCAGTTGTTGAAAGCGGGGATGATTTTTTTTTCATTTCACGTTTAGCTCTTTTGGTCATCAATCCTAGTGTGGTCGATGAAGTGGAACCGGTACAGTTAAGATACGAAGCAATGTCAAATGTAAACCTAGGGCTACTGTCATATCATAAAATTAGTTTTTTTTGGAGATCTCTTCGATAAATTTCATTTATAAAATATTTTTGTGACAATGTTTTAACATGTGCTCTTAAAACAATAATTAAATTAAGATGTCGTAATTAATTGCAATAGCTACTGGAACTACAATGATAAGGAACCCAGAGCAATCCAAAAAAACATTCATAGATTTTCTCTCTAAAATTTCCGTGGTCATTAAAACTATGATTTTAATGAAACCAAAAGTTTAGAGCAATAGTTCCTTTTATAATTGTATAACATATCGACATAATATTAATTTATAGATAGTTTTCTACTCAACTTCTGACGTAACAAAAAGAATTCTTAATATGTGCATACTGTATTTGCCATTTTTGTCAAAATTGTTGGAGAATAATCAGTTCTAAATTGCTCATATAAGGGCCTTTGCCAATTCACTGTAGAATAAACACTTTACCAAGTGTTTAGCATCAACTTCTGCACATGGTCTGTTTAAAACGATCTACGAGAGGCGCTTAAAAGCCAAATTACCTTCCAGCGCATAGGCTATGTAAATTACTTCTGCAATTTCAACTTAGGCAAAGCTGTTATTGACTGCAGTGGAAGTAGAACTGCTTTCTACTACCAGTGATTATGTGGAAATACAAAAATAGAATCTGGCAAACAGATTTTATACTACAAAGTTTTGAACACCAAAGGAGTAAATGTTTATTAGAATTATGCAAAATTTGTTAAGTTATTCAAGAATCAATTTTACTTAGAATGATCCAGAGTAAGTTGACAAATCCTTTTATTGATTTTATAACTGGTCAGTCAAAAGTTTCTTATTCTTGAAATAATTGTTTTTCTTGAGTGTTAATATTGTTGTCATTAAGAAGTATTTCCTTATAAATCCTTAATCAAACCAACGCACCGATTTCAGATCTGTGGCTTAGCTAAACCCTCGGTTTGGACTAAACTACAACGTTTTCAATAATAAATTGCAAAGATAGTTTTGTAAATGCTCCTTCATATGTTTCTAATCACACACTCCCCCACAAATTCCATCCAAAGTAAAACAATCCACTAGGCACACCAGGGATTTAAAGGATAATTAGAAAACAATAACAACACTTAATCTCGTTCTGAACTGTTCACGTTTACCAGCTACCAATATTCTAAATTTACGACAATAGTTCACATTATCCGTATCGATTGAGGTATTGTTGACTCTGCAGAAAGTTGTAATTCAAGAAAGTGAATTAAAAAAAAGACCACGCAATTGACACTTAATACTTGTACGTAAGTACCTGTAGTATAGTAAAACAAAACACACGTAAACATTCACTTTTAGAAACACTACTTTGAAAATCCGAGAGAAAGGAATTATAGGGCTACGATATCAACTCTGATTGTTTACAACTGATGTCAAAGTATAATTTTTTAAATATTACTCACAGTAATCAAACTAGTTAACATGAACGTTCTAATATTGTTATCAATTCTTGTTTTGTTTATATGTATATGTGTGACATATTACATAATCAGTTAATAATTTACTCGAACGCGAACAGCGTGTGTTGACAATTTTTAAAAGAACAGTGAAGTGCGACGACTCATGTTTTCGGAAATGCATGACTTCTCACCTTTCGCCCAGTACGGCGTATACAAGGTCGTGCGCCAAGCTAGAGTTTCACAGACTGTAACTTAACAAAATAATAAATTCTGCGAGTTTCGAAACATAAATAAATTTATAAACGTTTGTAATAGGGTATAGAAAATGTAGTAGTAAAACAGGATGAATCTACGAAATGTAATAATGTGAACGTTGATTGTTAAGTGATTAAAATAAACAACTGGTGAGATGGTCATTGAGTGCACAGCCATTTTGTATTAGTGTTTAAAACTGGTATTTATTCAAAATTTATATATACAATATACATATAATATATATGCACATCTAATATTTTTTAATATATCAATATAAATTTTAATTATTTAAAATGAATAAAATAACAAACAATATATCTATTTTTTTTTATTTTAAAAATACACCTGAGATTAAGATTCAAGATAATATGCTATTAAATTAAATCTGTCCTAGGTGAAATGTTACAAAGTGAAAAATAGTACGAGTATAAACAGTAGAGTGGTTCTCGCCACAAGTTTCTCACCCCATAATTAATCTGTTTACTGTTCCAAGAATATATTTTTAATTATTTCTCTTCAGTTTTACTAACAGTTTCTTTATTAAGAAATTCATTCCATAATTACTAGATAAGTTACTATCAATGATGATAAATCCATAAAATATGATTTTGTAACTATTGCTGATTGATAAAATTAAACATTTACGAGGATGGCTGTTTTAAAAGAATTAAACGTGATATAAGTTTATGTGAATTAAACAATGAATTGTAAAAATGTTGTTCGAAAAATGGAAAACTAACTCATAAACCAGGTGATGAATTACTGAGATCAGAACCATGTCGTTCAGATTTACAATTTGAGTCGATCCGGATTATGTGTGACGTATATTAATTAATATTGAGGGACGGTTTGTTAGTATGCAAATTTTGATTCGTGAATTAACAAGAATTCATTCGAAAACGAAAGGGTAGGGAAGGCAAGGGTGGAGAGAATAGCAATAGGGAAGGGTTGATATTTTGCGAATGGAGTAGGATAGGCTGAATCGTGCATGCATATTCCAATTTGCCTATGTCCAGCCTCAGCCCGGATTATTTCAGTTTTTATCTAATGACCCCTCATAGACATCCCATGAATTCCCCATTGTATGCTAATTTATCCCTTTTTACCACCGATAGAGTATATAAACAAACCGTTTTATGGGAATATAATTTTTATTGGAGTACATGGTTAATTATGAATTTAATTTTATAAATAACTTCAATTAATTACATTAAGATAATTTCATGGTATAACCGTGCAATAATTTAATTTAATATGATTACCCTTTGTAACGTTCTCTTCAAGAATTTTTATAAATTGTTTAATGTGTCTACATTGCAATCTGTTCAATTAAGAAAAATAAGCAAACCCGTGATCCAATCAGATAAGGATGATATTCATGATGTGTAAATAAGAAACAATCTTTACAGCCTCAGACCGACCATTTATAAGAGAGTACTGTTAATTGAATCCCAACCATCAAAGTACACCGATAACTACTGTCTATTATTTAAATCCGTATAAAAGTAACTTCCTTTACTAGGATTTGAACCTTCGTCTCCGAAAATCAGCCGTTGAACAGATAACATGTTCAAATATTAAGTTTCAAATGAATTATCAACAACAGCAGTTGACAATGCCTAACCCCGATTTCTTCTTCTTATTCTTCGTCTCTTCACGGCATAAGGCACTTTGTTTGTTATAGCATCAAAATGTATTTTGTATCAGAAAGCTCTATAAATAAAATAAGTCTTCCTAAGCTTTTCCCCTAGGGCCTGCATTCCAGAAACCGTTTTTGATTTCTATTGCCCTTCATTCTTTGAGGATGCTCCATAATAATAGATTCTATCATTTAAATTTACTGTTGCAAATCTTTCCGTAGATCACAATTTCAAACTCTGTCATCCATCGTACAACCTTTGACCCTTCATAGAAAACGCATCTGTGCAGCTTCCAATTTCTGTCTTTTCTTTCTATAAAAGCCCAAGTTTTTTGCCATACAAAAGTGTCGAAACTGCCATTATGTCATAAAATTTTATCAAAGTATGTTTGCAAGCTCTATTCCGTAGTGTACTTGCAATCGTTTCATATGTTCTTTAGAAGTGCCGTATTTTTTTAACATAAAGTTCTCCATCAAAATCAATTTGGCAGCCCAAGTAATTAAATTTTCTGGTCTGCTCAAGAAGACCGTTAATAATTACAATCTTGGTACTTACAGGGTCACTTCCTGCAAAAGCCATTACTTTAGTTTTTGTGCTAAAACTTATCTACAATTTGTAAGAAGTTGAAAAGACTGGATTCTGGAAAAGAATCACAGCTCTCTGGGTTTTCTCTTCTGACTCGGCTATTAAACCTTGATCGTCAGCAAATAAAATGGTATTCAGGCAGAATCCATAATTACTTCTATCAATAGCAGATCGATAAGCTGATTTCAATTCTCTTAAAAGAGTGTCAATGCACATTGTAGCCAACTGCCCTACCAATATTAGCGCTTGCAGACGATCCCAGTACCTGCCCGACCAAAGAAGAAGAGCCCAGCCGAGACCGGTCGCACCATCCCTGGTCTAAGCTACCGGTAGCGGACGCTTCATTCTCACACCGGTCAGCCTTCGCCGACCCGGAGAGAACAGCCTCGGCCGCGCTATCGGCAAGCGGCCTACGCTGACCCTACACTGCGGGGCTCTGGGGGCCACCACTGTCACACTGCAGCCTTGGGTTTGAATCCCATTCAGGCACGGCATATTTCCATAAGTTACAAAAAAATCATTTCATCGTTCACCGTCTACAGTAGCAGTTATTGCAGAACAGTCGGACGTTAAACAAAAAAAAAGAACTGTTACACTGCAGTAGGGATCCAACTGCCGCAGAGGGAAGGCTAGGCCTGAATCCGATAGCCGAGCCGTCACTCTTCAGGCTCTGCCTTCAACACGCCGGTTCACCGCTTCCGACCACCAACAACGGTCCCTTCCAGGGCCAACCACAAAACACACCCGACCCTTTTCAGGGCCACCAACACAATTAAACGGCCCTTTTCAGGGCCACCAAATTCACAAGTGGGTTTTCGTTACGTGCCGTCGGCCTCGGTCAGCAACAATGTATTACAAAGCGTAGGTTGCATACTAAATCCTTATACCCCAATAGCAGATTGATAAGCTGATTTTAGTTCTCTTAAAAGAGTGTTCATTTATACATTACAAAACGTTGGTTTACGTATTACATCCTTGGAATCCGATTTTAAAACAGTATAAATTATATTTTCTGTTTTAACTATAATTATGAATTGTTTCAGATGAATTAAACATATAAAATAAATTTAAAAAGTTACTTATAAGTTGATGAGTCATTGCTGCTTTAATTTTCTCAATCAGAATTTTGTTCCTGTTCTCTCTACTGTTCCAACAGCTGAGCACATGGTCATCACTGTCCATGTTAATTACCTGGATGTGATTGAATGGCTAACTCACATACATAGTAAACGAAGCGTGATTTTGGAAGTTTACAGAAGATGAAAGAGCTGTTCTCAAGTTCTCCGAGAGCGCACTTCAGAGGAATACTGAATGTTTAGTTGTTTCATGAAGCGTTTAGCTATATTATTTAACTTTATTTCACAAATACTAAATGATTTTTTACTAATTAAAAGCTCTGTTTATAATAAGACGTGATAATGAAATATTTTGATTATTTCACTCTCTACTCAGCTATGAGTTTACAGGATAAGGCAACTCAGCCAAACGTGTTAAGATTTTTCTCTCACAATAATACTCCATTAGAAATATCACATACATTATACAACTTTAATCATTCAATATTTTGTTTGTTAGGTACTCGATCGATTTTATCAGTCCCTTTGCTCTTCACACATCTAAAATTTCAAAATTCATGAAAAGAAAAGTGCTATTTATTTTAAAAAGAATACATATTATATTCATACAAAACTCACCAAACGTTGGCTTTAAAGTTTAAAAGTGTTGTTTAGGTCAATAGCCAAAAAGCTGATTTGAACCTTTACAGGTTTTATTAAGTAAAAAAGAGGAGTGAGGTGGTTTACTATTGTCTTCCTCACTGAGTTGAAAGCGAATACTTATCAGCATGCAAGGCCCTCTGAAATGCACCCACTTTCCACACTGCAAATGACACCTTCACTTCACTCACCGTAGGGTCTGGCTATATTACTATCAGAGGAGATAACTCTAACTAGTGTATTTTACACCTCTACCTCTTCTGTTCTTAAATTGTTCAGTCGTATATTTGGCTGACCATGTAATAAGAAACAGAACTGTTTTTATAGCTCTGGAACTAACAGATAGAGTGCAATTAATTTAATACTCCACCTGCCGGTTATGGGCAAAGTTTAAAAGACAGTATAGAATAATGAAATTCTTGAAGAGATTTAAAACAAATCTATCCGTTTTCTGTTCACATTACATTCAGAAGTAACATACTTTAATATACAAAACTTTGACTCAGAAATAAAAGGTTTCTCAACGAATAATGCATTCTATTCTAAAGAGGAAAATTAAATTAACTTCAACAGATTCTCTTCAAATGTATACTAACCATATAAATTTTACAATAATTGTAAAATTGTTTTACTTATAATTTATTACGTTACTTAATTATTAAGTAACGTAATAAATTGTAGGTAAAACAATTTAAGAAAATTTAAATAAACATTTTTTTTCTAATAAGGCTAGGAAAGTATTACATTTTTTGCGTAACTTGGTTATCGTATATTTTGCCTTGAAATTATTATAAATATTTACTTGAAAACTTTATTTTTCTTGTGAATGTTTAAATGTGAAGGTTTAAATGATTATACATCTCTAAGTATTTATGTTATACGTAATTTTTTATTTATTTTACGATATTTGAATGTTTTATCTGTACGCATATTAGATCGTTGTTTTATAAAGATAAATATATATATATTAATTATAGTAATAAAACAATTTTGGCCTGATTTTTGAATTATGCTGAATAAATTTACACAGAATATTCTAATATTTTTATTATAAAGGTTATAATTTTTTTTTTTGCTGCTTTATCATAGTCTAACTATTTATAAATCCTACGCAGTACAATAAGTGTACTCTAGAAATGTACATAAGATCGCATCAGTGATAGGTAGTAAGTAATTTTATTAAGGAGGAATAAGTGTTGTTTGCTAAAAAACAATTTCAAGACCTAGTAAAATACGTAACCCGTGACTTTTAGTAGTCGTTCACGTGTCGGTTAAGTCACAGATATATGCAAGAGATTATTTAAGATTTTTGAAATACCGAAAAGACATTGTTTCGTATATTCATTGTGTTTATTTAGCTATTTGTTTTGTTGGTCCAGATCAGTACACAAGCTAAATTACAGAACCAGGTTAAAGGTGGTTTAGTTAGGTAGTTACAAATGTAGGAGTGTTAGGTTAAGTAGGAAACAGTGCAGAGACCACTGTATGAGGCTTTAATTTTTAGCAAACTTAGTAAGGGAGTGTTTTACTCAATCCCAAACTTCTGTACGTTAAGCGGGTGTTTGGGATTCCTACAACTAATAGGTTCGTACCGAAGTAAATTCCATCAATGTGCTTAATTTTTATCTCCTACCAATATGCACGTTTTAGGTTCATGTTTCTTGCAGAAAATTAAAATAAATTTATGGCATAAGTTATACTCTACATGTGGAATAATGATTTTTATGAATGTATTGGTGTCGTTGTACTTAAAGGTTAACTGAGGTTTAAAAACATTTATATCCGAAAAATTTATCAGTAGTTTGAAAATAGAAGTATTAAGAAAAAAAGGATATTAGTTGTATCCAACCGTAAAATTTTAACAACCTAGAACCTTTTATTGTAGCTTAACGGCTTAACTAAACCGGGCTCGATTTCACACTTTGAAACAGAATCGAACTGAGTGGTTTATTGCCAGTAATATGGCCCAAGAAACTCACCAGTGGGCTGAAGTATATGTCTAGATAAAAAAAATTAATTTTTATAGAAATAAAAAACAATTCTTAACACATTTGCAGCCAGCAGTAAAAGTTCCACGCTGCAGAGTCAAAGGTTCCGAGTTTGATTCCTGCTACTGTTTGGAAAATTGTTATACATTCAATCTCACCTTTCCTTAATCCAAATTAGTCACTAATGATGGTTACTGATGTGTTTCTACAAAAAACTAAAATTAATCATTTACAGTTCCACTCACTTTGTTGAAGAATAGGCCTAATGGGATACTAACGAAGGCCTAATAAAGGATAGGCGTAATTATTGAAAAACCTTTACAGCAACTATCAAAAATTTTCAAACTATTACAAACAGATAACTTACTTAATATTCTCGTAAAATTACCTGCCAACAGTGTATTCTATGAAAGATTGTTAAGAAACCGTAAGTTTATTTAACTTACTCCTGATAAAAAGAATCAGCGATTTTTCAAAAAATACTTTTATAAAAAACTTGACCCACGATATTGCTTAACTCTATTTCCCAAAATTCTACAGTAAATGTTTTTGGAACCGCTGAATACCTCTATTCCAGGACTCTATATTAAAAATATTTTGGAATGAATAGCATGTTTTGCGACACATAAGATAAAACCGCACAACAGCTCAAAGCTCCAACATTCACTAACTACATGTAGTGCTTAATGTAATTTAATTATAAGTACTGAAACACTGCTGAGAATTTGATCTAACATATTTTCGATTTTTAAAAAATATTTTGTTAAAGAGCTTGACCACAAGAAAATGAGTAGTTTATGAACGTTTCTTGTAATAACTGTAGATAATAGGAATTTTAAAACCATAAACACTTTTTAAAAAGCAAATGAATGAATTCAGTTTTTGTGAAAGTTCACTTCAATTTTTTATAAATTATTTACGTCTATCTTGCAAGTAACAAAAAATTACAATGCCAGAACATTGTATGATTTTACATTGAGATTAATTTTAAAATATTGAGTTTGTCACTACGCACTTTGGTAGATTTTTTAAAAGACTCACTGACAAGAACTAAATCAAAAATTTTAAATTTTGTAAAAATGTGTCAAGTAAAATATAAAACATTAAAATACAGTGTTGGCTAGAAATGTGAAAACTGAAATATGAGAAACATTTGGAACTAAAAGTAAATTCCCTAAAAAGAATAACAATAAATTTATTATATTCCGCAATAAAAAATACAAACCTTATAATAATTCTTGTATATTTGACGTAATATGATAGGATGATAAAAATGAAAAGAAGCGGAATTAAGAAAAACCTCTATAGGAAAAACTTTAAAAACTGATCGTAAATTCATGAGTTCAAACAATGAGAAGCAATGGGATGAAAAACAAATTGAGCGTAAAAACAAATTCAGTGACTCGGTGCTAGTAGTAGATTGTACAAGTAGTAGTAATAGTACTATACTTAGACTACCAGTAGTTATACAGCTCGGATGGAAAACCGGCTTTAATGTCAGCTGAATATTTACTTACCTCAGTTCTTCACCGATTTCATTCCACTCCATTCCTTACCTTTTAAAGCGATTGCAATTTATAGGTTAGACTTATAAAACAAGGTACTTTATGCTTGTATTTTTGTCAGGTTTTAAATAAAATAAACATAAATAACAAGTAATCCCACAAACCCGTAGGCTACCGTTACGTGAGATGATATGTATGAAATAATATTGTACAAAATAAAATATTTTATATTTTAACTTAATCAGCTAGTTTGGTAAATTATTTTGAAAATTAAGTATACGAGTTTTTCTTGAATTTTACCGGTAAGGTACCAACCGAGGGAACAAACAAGCGGTGCACAATTTCAACAGTTTTATTCGAATGTAATTGACTAGTATATATTATAAATATGTAACGAAAAAATAAGAAACGTTTCCAAAAATTAGGTACAGGAAATTTGTGTGTAGTTTTATTCGGTTTCTATCAATAAAACTCTTACTCGATGGACGTTCAGAATTAAACATTTCACGTAAATTAATGTTATAAGATAGTTTGAAGAATTATCTTGACGTATGGAGTTCAGCCTTTATGAACTGTCAAAGCTTTGGACATGGAAAATAAACATTTTCGTGCGATTTAATGTACTTTTACGTCACTGACGTAACGCTAAACAGTGGCTTACAAATACAATAAGTAACTGACAACAACTAAACAAGACAATGTGAAATCACCTGTTAACCTTCTAAAAGAAAACGTAACGCTCCACTGAGGTAATATTGGGTACTCAGCAAAGACGTTTAAAACGCATTTGGCTAGGGGATCTTCTTGACAAGGGCCAGTTATAGGTTTGCAGTGATGACTGCAAGCTGCAACAAGTAACTCAAGTTCTAAAACTATAACAAACTTAGACGTGGTTGGAAATATTTTAAAAGTGTCTAAACAGTCAATAAGATGTTACAAAAACATAATAATTTAGAAGATGCGATATAATTTAACATGTTGTAAAAACGACAAAAACATGTAATTCGTTTAGCCAGATTAAAACCCGTGTAAGTTTGGCGTAACGTGATAAAATAATTATGAATAAAACTGTATAGATTTGAGAAAAAAACTCATGTGGAAACAAATTTTTTTAAAGTTAGGATAATGATACTCCACCAAGAAGTTAGTAAAAAAAAATGTCTGTCGTAATATTATTTTGTTAAGTATATCGGTGTATTATAAATTTTAAATTTAGAAAGAATTTCAAAACTGTAATAAAATTGACAAATATGGCATTTATTTTTTTTTCAGATGGGAGTAAACATTTACATAATATTCAGTTTAAATAAGGTGTTTTACCAAATAAAAAAATAACCAACTATGTTTGCTACTAATATTCTTAATTATGTTTTAAAGTTAAAACAAAAACATAATTAATTCCCTTAATTTTATTTCTATATTGTTTTTATTTAATTATTTTTGGTCCCATCAACAATGTAATCTTTAGGAACCAGAATTATTTCCCTACATATTACAAAAAAAATATTAGTCTATATAAAGTCGTTCTGCGACATGATCAAGAAAATGATTAAATTAATTAAATTTCCTGCTATTAATTCACCAAATACAATTGTACTAAGCTATTTATTATTTACCTAATATTTTTGTGAATAAGATAATTCACCTTTTATTATTTACTTACGTGTTCTATGAGGATCAGAATTCAATATCAATAAGTTCAATTGGGTTTAAATTTTTTAGATCTTGATTCGGAAATCGAACCTGGGCTCTTTCACTTAGCATTTCAGTGCAATCTATCGTTCATAAGTGCTCTGATAAAAAGGCAACATACACGTATTACTGTGCTACATATTTTTTACATAAGAATTGAAAAACAATTTCTAGGAAAGAAATTAAATTTATTTCGGCAAGGATTTACGGCAAAATTTTAACAGTTTAATTAAACAGAAACATACAATTCCTGTATCCAGTTTCAATTAAATGTAGGAAAAAAATAAATAAAAAATGCTTAACTGAAAGAAACGATTTACTTCAGAATACAGAATAATAACAAAGCGTGGGTTTACAAAAATTTAATACAATATAGTAATTATAAAGGAACAATTAAAAATTTAACGAGATTGGATTATTTTAATATGATCAGTCAAATGAAATTTATAAAAGAAAATATCAGTCAACCAGTTATTGTCGAACTATAACTTTGTTTTAACAAACTAATAATGCCTTTTCAATTTCATAAAGCATCGTGGAAACTGCAATATTGAACTCAGGGTCCTTCCATTAAAACTTCGAAAATCATAACCTTCGTTGACATTCTGATTGTTACCTGGAATCAATTTCGTACAAGTTAAAAAGTTAGTAGTTAGTTAAAGGTAGTTAGTAGTAGTTAGTTAAAAAGTTAGTAGTCGCTAGTCATTAGCGACTACTTTAGGGTGTGGAACCGAGAGTTTGAATCTGTAATAATTTTTTAGACCTTAGTCGAGAGTCGAACCCGGGATCTTCTATTTTGCAGCGAAGCACGCCAATTACCGCACGATGAAAGCGTTCAGTTAGAAAATTAGACATGAAAAGTGATTCTTTTAAAAAACCGTTTTTAATGCACCGTACATTGGCCGTTATCTAACTTTGTATGCCTATAATGACCTTGAGATCTCGTTCAACATAGTGGCCACTACCATATGCTTATGCGACAAATTCTAAAAAAATTAGTCTTATTCAAAATCAGTTTTATGCAAAAAAAATTAGTAGGGCCTACTCCAAAGACTGAAAAGAAGACAATACACATATCTATTGAAAGAAACTCCTTAAAATTGTTAATGTTCGTGTAATATATTATGACATTCATATTCTACAATCTACTAGAGGTTATAATTTTTCATAAAAATGTGTTTTTTACAATAATTTTATTTTTTACATGTTTTGAACAGTAAAACTGTCGGTGGTCTTTATTAATAAAAATAATGTTACTTGTTTTCTTTTTAGTTTGTTGTTAGTTAATCAATGCCGCCATTGGCACTCACTGTTTTACAGTCCAAAATATAGAGTTTTTTAAAGAGTTTTTAAAAATAAATAAACATAAAATTTCATAACAAAATGTCTCTGCGATCAAAACTATTTTGCATTACGACACACATTCGACTACATAATTATAATAAATGGGTATTGTTGGAGAATTATTTTGCATAATTACTACTCGTTTGTTTTTCTTTTATGGAAATGTCGACTTTGTTTTAACTTATTTTTTTAATCCATCACCGTGAAATATTATCCGTCTTGTGGCGTTCATCTTTATCCCTTTTTTATATGAATAATTAAAAAATGCAATCACCACCCCCTCATTTATTCAACACAGTGTGGTAGGTAAGCACAGATGAAATTCAAATTTTTTAGTCTTGCTTTTCAAAGGTTTTATTAATTAATCTTAACAAAATAATTATTATTTAATTCAAAATTTATTTTTTGAATTATGAATTATGGATATTTTGAATTTCCGACATTTATATTTTAATTAGGAATGAAAATAATGAGTAAAGAAAGTATACTTTTTATATATTTTATCTTATACTGTCCTGTTGTGAACGGTACATAAAATTCATTTACCCTACAAATACTTATTTAGGAAAATATATTTTTTTTATAAAATTTCATTACAGTAATTCAGTAACAATGAGACAAACATTGACACAATATCGTACCAGAATGTAACAGGGAACTTAAGATAGAGATCTTGGTCAGTAATTGTATAAAAAACTGAATGAACTACTTAACATATCCAAATGTAAAATACTGTACTATGTTACAAAATTATGTTCTTTGCATAACACGTAAATAGGTATTAAATAGGTATAAATAGGTATTAAAAGTTTTCTGTTAAAAGCTCATGAAAGATAAAAAAAGTCGGGTATTGTTAAAAATAAGAGAAATACGGTTTTGAGACATTTTTAAATTAAATTTTTAAAGTCAAAAACCTTACAAAACCTCTAAATTTTCCCATTCACTGTGACCCTAGTAATATCAGCATGGATTCACTTCACCGAGGTAGCTGAAGTTCTGGCAAAACATTTTACCAGCTATCACTCGATTACAGAGCGTTTTAGAACCCATTTTTATACAAAGATATTTCAAATTTATAGGTATAGAATTAGATCCTGAGAGATTAGAGTGCAGTTCCGTATCAACCAGTATGAATATAAGCATAAAAACTGAGGTTACATATGTGTGAAAACACAGTGACTCTTTTATGTAACCAAACTAATGCGGTAAAAAGACTTACAAATACTATACATAACTGACATCTCGAAGCAACTATGTTATACCACATAACTTATAATTTGAATTACATAGAAACCTTCTATTACAAAACTTGTATAAGTCTACTACTAAGGAAATACTGGAAACTACTGACCAAGGGACATTTTGAAACCACTTCGCATAAAAAATTAGTAAATTCTTAAACGTTTTTGTATTAAAAAGTTCTAAATGTTTTGTAAATATTTTTTTAAAAACTGTAAAAGGGTTAAAGATAAAATTCCTGTCATATTTTACAAAATATTTCAATTGCTGAAATAAATTATTCAGACATGTAATCAAATAGGATGTTTCATCTACACGAACACGTTTCATTCGTTGAAAAAAAATTAAATTATTCAACAGTCATTAAAATGACATTAAACGTTAAAACTGAATAAAAGAAAAATGTCATAAAAAATTAAAATAATAATAATAAAAAATCGTAGTCTGGTGCAATGTGGTCTAAATCTAAAGTAGTGCAACCCGGATGGGTGTGCCCCAGTAAAAGGGCGGAAAGACCGCACCCACAAAACACACTGATTTATTACAATTATCGCTGTCAAATTATAAAATATAATATAAAAACAATTTCCGTTACGAGACAGGAAGCGTGTACTACTACCACCTTGAAACAGTTGTACATAAAATGTGGCGTGTAAACTGTCAAATTATCTTCCTCGGTAAAGAGAATAAATACTATATTAAATTATCCTTGAAAGAGAATCATCGTAAGATAATAAATATCAATGTATTTAATTTTATAGCAAGACCTCGTACCACAATTATGATTTATTTAATTTTCTCGTTTTTCTTTTCTGCAACGATTTCTAAAGCACATTATAAAAAAATTTATTGTCTAATGTTATTCACAATATATCTGTGATTAGGCAACGTTTCAGATTGTTAACAATTAAATTATATTTAAGACAGTACACCGGCTGGTTGTCAAAATTGGCTCGCTGTAGCTACTTGTTACTAGACAGGAGTCTTCAGTTTAGAGACCTCGAAGTTCAGATCATGGTAATATATTTTTCACACGTCCTCCTCCTCCTTTTCCTTCTTCTTCTCCTCCTCCTCCTCCTCCTTCTTTTTCTTTTACTTCTTCTTACAATTCCTACCAGTTCCGTTCCGAATGTTTGTAACCACATTAGCATCATTATTTTATTGACTGCCGTCCTAAATGGCAATATGGAGTATCAGTATATATATTTATTCCTGTAATTAGCCTTAGTCTAATAAACAATTTTCTTCAGTCCTCAACTACCTAACGATTACGATTATCATAAGAAAAACCCAAAGGCTTCTCTTATTTTCTAGCGACTACAATCATTGTAGTGGTACATCTTATGTGATACTTATAAATAAAGGTTGAAAAATGTAATTTTAAATAATGGTATTTTAACCAATCAGCATTGTACTAGTTTGAAATTTTTTCGTTAATTATTTTTGTATCTTTTAATAATGTTTTCATTAATATATTGTTTTCCTTATGTTTGATTTAATATCGATTAATAAAATGTGTACATTTTATATGTCCATTGTTTCAAATGTTTATTTATTAAGAAGAATAACGTTTTTAACGCAACTTTAGTCCTAGAACTTTAACAGTAAGCTTGTGTAGGCCTATAGAATGGCCAGAGAGCTATAATAATCAATTGTAATTAATCAACGTGTATTTAAAAAATTACATAATTTATTAATTAACCAAGGTCAATTCAATATACTGTATATATTTATCTGGAATTAAACAAAAGTTAAGTAACGTAAAGATGGCTTATTTATTAATCAAGTACTATCTTTCAGAAGTTTCAGAACGAATAAAATTATTACATGTGGTTTAAATAACCACCCAACGAGAATATCACATCATCTAAGATATAAATTCTTCAAAGAGACTCTTAATTTTTTAATATTAGTACTTCCCTATTTCCATTCTTTTTTCTAATGTTAAAATTTTGTAAATGCATCATAGCTACTCTTATTTACACAGAAAGCACTTAAAAAATAAAACTATTCGAAAATTGATTAACCAAATGCATAAGAAATTGATAAAATAAGTTAAAGAAACAACGTCACGGCTACTTCTATTTTCTATATAGCTTTCATCAATTTTCTAAAATAAAATACTCTTATTTATTGAATCAAACCGAGTGGAAGGTTTACTGGTGCTCAGTCTTCTCCTGAGGTTTGAATTGTCAAGGAGTTGCAGCTTCTCTGCATTCGCACGCATAAAACTCGGTGTCATTAAGACTCCTTAAGAGTCTATTTATTTTTTCATCCACCGTTTTATTATTTAGTTCTCCATTCCAAATGTACCACGGAGCAACAACAGTATATTTCTTAGTTTACATTTGGAATGTTTATAATTATTTTTGCAATGCTGAATTTCGTACAGTTCCAGAGTTAGAAACTGAAAGTCCTAATTGGTTTTAACTCCTGTTCATAAATTAATAACGTGTTAAAAGTTGACAAGAACGACTATGTACTTATTTACCAGTATATTCTTTCGTATTTTGAGTAGGATTAATATTTGTCGTCTTAACATGTTTTTCCAGTTTAGTAGCACACATCAAACCGAGGTATTTCGCTGTGTTACAGTACTGTAATAGCTTTCCACGGATTTAATTTAAAATTTCTAGTCTTCTTATTGGTAAAATTTACGCGCACAGTTTTAATTTCGTTGAATTTTTACTTTTTATTTATTTCATTTCTAAGGTTCTTTACTTGGTTATACGGCAGCTAAGGGAATTATAATTGAATAACGACAGGAATAAAGAACATATTACAACAATTTAGCCTTCAATCAGAAGGCTGAATAAATACCCTATTCATCTGAATTACGCGTTTAAATTTAAATAAGTAAAAACGGACAAGATGATTACAAAACATAGAGAAATGTTTGAATGAACTACGTCATTTCA
This sequence comes from Catonia carolina, assembly GCA_035578175.1. NCBI lineage: Eukaryota > Metazoa > Arthropoda > Insecta > Hemiptera > Achilidae > Catonia > Catonia carolina. The sequence goes on along the minus strand of JAQMRL010000001.1, from coordinate 143,369,123 downwards.
CTCAGTAAGAGTAAAATATCTCACGTTTAATCATGAGAACTACCTTTACACAGATAACTATTATGCTTAATGAGAACTATTTAAAACTTGTAGACTGTAATGGGAATTAATTGAGATTTCATATTTACGTTATTGTTAGATTTTAATAAGTTGCATAATAAGGTACACAACGTTTTTAACTATTCAAAATATAATGCTTATACGATTTTAAAGTTATCATTAATATTTACAAATAAGGCAGAAAAGTACATATTACAAAGTTTTATGATAAATTTAAATGAGTTTAGCATTCATGAATGTTAAACGTTTGATTACAAAAGGTGTATTAAAGTTTAGTTTGGTTTCCAAGGGAATTCCATAACACGGTAAAATTTAGAAATCTCTCAGTAAAAGACTGAAAACCTTCTAAAGGAAAATCATAAGATGATAATCTCAATCTTATTTCAAGAAATGAATTTTTGAAATTAATATTTTTTGTTGTTTAATTCTTTGGTCATTTGTACATTTACTTAATGTACTCTGATTTTATTGTTACAGTCAACAAATTGCATTGAATAATATCTATACAGTATATAAATATAATATAGTATGATATAAGTATAAAGTAAAAATGTAATAACAATAATTAAAATACATTACATCATTAACATTTAAAAATTTAGGATACAAATCAAAAATGTCATATTATTTGTTACTGAAATAATACTTTGAAGTTGTCAATTTCGGTAAATTTCAAGATTCATAAAACAAAAGTATTATACTCCTAAAAGAGCTCGTGTTCCATTATTAGTATTAAAATATATTTTTGAATACATTTATTAAACATTTTCATAAATCAACACATACCATAAGAAAAAGTTATTTGTTCAACCGTAGATTAATGTACAATCAATACACCAACCAATCTGGATGTATCGTAGACAGATTTATGGTGCAACAAAGCTGCCAGTCATTTCACTAAAGTAGCATTTCCAAAGTACATAATTGTAACTAATTACTAATTTCCTAAGTCACGTATCCAATAAAACACAACACTATAACTTAAGTGGCCCTTACGTTAATGATACGTTCCAAATATACTGTAGTTTCAGAGACAGAATTCGGAATCATAAGGGATTAGTACTCGAACGAAATTCTTACAATTTACCAGGAGTCGCAAAGAAATGACAGACACCAATGGAATCAATATTAATAATAAAACATAGTTGAATTTAAAATTAAAGTTTATCATTATAATTTATATTCAGTACAACATAGTGACATTTTAACGATTTTTTGGGTAGTGTCCTCCTTTAGGCAACTAAAGTCATAATAATATTGTTAATACATATTGCTGTATTTTTGCTAATACAGTTTAAGTTCAGTTGCAAAATGAATAAATGTGTTACTAAAAAGCGTAGAGCTCTTCTGGCTGTTTTCCATTAATAACAAAAAATTGTCAAAGAATAACAATTTAAAAAAAATAACAGCTTGTTATTCGTTCATTTCATACGCCTGATTTATGTTTTTATACAGCAAACTGATGGTTTTGAAAACAGTTGTTCAGTCTAGAAATTCGGACATCTTTTGTGAGATGTGCAATTTAATTTAAACGCACAAATATTTATTTCATTATTCGTTTATATTTTCTAGTTTTGTAATTAAATACCTGTAGAATGCACATAAACTTTCATCTTTAGCTGTGGGGCTATTATATTTCTTTCTGTGCAAACATTTCCCACAAGTAATACATAATTTTATTCTAGTTGTATATCAAATGGCGTTTATACGAATAAAAAATTTGGTTGATTTTATTTAAAATTTGCATATTTTATATCCGTAAGTGAGTGTGTAGTTTTAAACATGAAAATATCGAGAAGATGAAAGGAGTATGGAGAATAATATAAAGTCATACACATGTAAACATAAATATCTAATGCAAACTGAGTTTAGATAGGCAACATAAAAAGCTAACAACAAAGATGATCCCTTTTATATTTCATCAAAAGAGAGATTCTTTAAAATTATTCTAGAGAACTTTGTACGTGTACCGTATAGCGAGCGACATTTGAGTCAAGTACTGTTGAAAGGGAGCATTTACATGTCTGGGTTGCATGCATTTACATTTCTTTTCCGCTTGGGTAAATACAAGCTGGGATATGCTATCAGATACACACCCGCTAAAAAGAAAGACAGGAAAATAATATAATGCTAATGATGCGTGTGATACCTGATTCTGGCTGTTGATGACAGCGATAACAATAATATTAGTGTTTCAAAAAAGAGAAATACTATAAAAATAAACATTATTGCTACGACAGTCAGGAATTTTAAGTTTATTATCTAGTCTTAAAAGGAAACTGAAATGAGTCATGCAAATTTCACTTTTTATTTCTTAGAAAATAAAATGCTTTAATTTATGAACGCAAGAATTTTATGTAATTTTCAGGTTACAAAAATATTCCAACAAATTATCGTACATTTAGGTCAAAGATAATCTAGTAAAGAGTAAATATGAAGCGGTAATTTCTTAAATAAAGTAGTTCACTTTTCAGATATATTTTAGATTTGTCAAATAAAATTGAGTTAATTTTTACAGCTAGAAGTATACTTGTAAACTTTAATTCTTGTCGATAATTTACAGAATTATGACACATTTAAAAAAAATTATAAGCTTTGTTGGTAAGGATCATTAGGGTTTCTCATGGGCTCCTAGTAAATTCTTAAAGCAATTATATAGCTATACAACCATGTAGTGTTTGAAAGGTAAAATTACTTTTAAAAAACTCACAACAATAAGAGCACTGTAGTCGTAAAATTCACTTTCAAAATCAAACAACAGCTCATACAAGAAAGCCATCAAAAAAACAAATTAATACTTCAGCACTAAAATGATCCAACCATTATCCTTGCATAATTCATATTTTTAAACTATTTGCTACACTCGGAATAGAACCTAATTTTTTTACAACTGTTGAATAATTTGGAAGAAGACTGAGAATAAAGTAATTACTAATTTTGTCATAAGTCATTTTTATTATCTGTAAATAAAATTCCTGTTGACGTGTAAACAGGTACAAAGTTTTGCAATCTGGTATTTTAAAGGCCACAACATTTTTATTTCATGGTTGTCAGCAATAATTTTTATCATTCTCACAAAAGTACTATATTTGTTAAAAATATATCAAATTTTACATCTCACAATAGTATTCAATCTTCCTTATTACACAGACCTTACCGTCTACAGTAAAATAAATCCTCTATGTGTGTTTTGTTTTGTTTTCCTGTCTACTAATTTTGTTTCTTGCAAATTGATTTTGCTTCTAAGTGTTTTTAAAACTAATTGTTCATTGCTTTTAAACCTTAGGCTTGTAAATATTCAATGAGGAAATTTTTAAGAAAACAAATAAATTATCATAATAAAGAATAAATAAAAGACAATAAATAATGAAGTTAATAAATCTATCAATATTGATATACATTTTAATTTACCTACTAATATCGGATGAAATTAATAGAAAATTTAAGGTTGAAAGAGATTACAGATAAATGAAAACTGTAATACAAAAATAACATTTTTAAGTAATATTTTAAAGAAGGATGTGGAATCAGCAACTCCTGCGGGGAGTTTTTATGGATGTTCATTTGTGTGAGTGTGTGATAATGTCCGTTTGTACGTGTGTGATGTGGTAGGCGGCAGGTTTTGTATGATAGTACCATGTTCACTAGTTGGTTGAACACCTTATCAACTCTTGCAGCTGCTCCGCACCGCCATCCTATGCCCGTATAATAGAAAGAGGGGTAGAAGCATGGAGTACACCACACATGAAATCTCTCATTTTCCCAGCAGCAACTCCCTCTTTCTCTTTCACTGCCTTAATCCTCTTGTTCCTCCCCATAACCTCGTTTACGCTTCCAAATTTTAAACGTTCTTACCCATCTTTCTCTCCAACTGAATGTGTGGTACATTTCTTGTTTTTCACATTTTCTAGCCAGACTTTTAAGGGTTTGGTACTTACATGTAAAATTATTTAGAAACACATAGAAACCTAAAATACTGTAATGAGACAATTTAATGCACATCTGGAGTTGTTTACATTTGAGTCTATTTAAATAAATATAAATAATTCCAGCTGATTAAGATAAATATTTAAAAATTATTTAATTTTCATTAACAGAATATGGTTACTAGGCAACTAAGAAGAAGAAAATAAAAATTGTAAATTATTTGAGTGTGGGGCTGAATATCAAGCCAGCTAGTAGGTCCCACATTCGTTCTTAAAAAATAGAAATAAAAATATATATTAGAAGATAAAATAGTTTATCCACCAACGTTCATGTTATTAAAAGAGACACAAATTATTCAACTTTATAATAATAGTGATTATCTGGTAGCTTTTCAATGGCAGATGTATAAAAACATTGATGAACACATTCGTCTAATAGAAGAAATTGAAAGAAATATTTGAATCGTTAAAAGATTGTGAAAGCAGATTAATTAAAATACGTAACAATTAAGATGGTAATTATGAAAATATATTAATTGAATAAAACCTAAAATGAGTTAATGTGAATAATGTTTTATTGAATGAAACAGGGGACAAGGTGAAATGGAAAAACAATAAAATCAAACTTGAAAGCTGATGCAACACCAATAAAGAATACAATATCATTGTAATCTATTACAAATTGGCATACCTTTGTGAGGACAAATTTAATTTATTACAAATTTGGCTAATCCCTCGTGGGGATAATATAATCTCTTACAATACCTAATCATTCTGTACAATAAATACCAAAGAAATTATTATATACACTTTACGACTATAAAAGAATTTCTTGTCGTACATTAGGTAAAAATGTACAACAGAAAGCTTGTTTTCTAAATTTAATTCTGCACTGCAATTACAAGAGCATGGCCGTTCACAACGCACTCTTACAAAAACCTACCTTCCGTAGCTAATTGTATAACTATTCAACAACTTAAGAAACCGCTTCTTTTAGTTAGAAAAGAATATCATTCTCTGCCTTGAGTTAAAGTTATTTTTAATCTCTACTGATACTTTGGGTATCAGTAACAATATTGTATCAATAGATTTGATCAACATCATCATAAACGTTACGGATTAGGCCTCCTGGCCGGTTACAACTTCAAACTTAATTATCAGCTATTTCTTAAAAAACTGCAAACCCCATCCATCCAAAGTCGTCCAATATACCACCTTGTAAGTAAAGGTTAGCTTGTAAGTAAACACCTGTTTGGGCATTCGATCAACTGGCACCCACAGCAAATTACTATACTACTCTTACCTGTTATTTTGGAATAGTAGATATTGCCCCTGATACATGAGGTTCATCCCTAATATATTCATTTCTCTTATGGTCCTTCAATATATATCCTCTTAAGGAATAAAAAATATTGTTTCAGCAATCTCTATTCTTGATACTACCGAGCAGTCCGGGTCCGACACTTTGAATTAATCATTAAAATGTACAGAATAAAATTGTCTAAAACTTTGAAATGGTTCACTTTCACACTTTACCGACCAGCGTTTCCCTCAGGTGTATATTTTTATACTTTTATATTAGCCTTTCAAACTTTTCAAATACGGTTTTTGCATGTTGTTGGATTTTATTATTATTCTTTATTTACATGTGGCTACATTTTAACAGTTGTGTGTAAAATATGCTAAAATCATGACGTATTGCGAGTAACAAGTCATTATGAAAGTAACTGAAACACCGATAAAATAATAGACTTGTCATTTGTAATGAAAATGCCTTAGCGAGAACTACTGAATCTTCAAAATAATAAAAACAACTGGTTTAACGAAGATATTATTTAGATAAAGAAATTACATAACCTGTATTTATCACATAAGTATAATATCACATACAAGTACAATATATATGATAATAATTCATGTATCTGCTTTACAAAGTAGAAAATGACTAAACTTTGGAAGCCGAAAATAACCTGTGCCGCTTCTTCGAAAAAATGACGATTCTTAAGTTAAAACTGATGAAATACGAGCTGAACTGTTTGCTAGTAATATAACAGAAAATTACTCTGATGTAAACAACATCCGAGAGTCTTTCGAACCACTTTATACACAGCGTTACAGGATGGTCCCACGAATGTATCAGATGTGAAGAAGTTCTTTCAAAACATCAACTGTAAAAAACTCCAGGCTTTGACCTCATCACAGGAAAAGTCCTGAAAGTGTACTAGTATTGTATTAATATTGCACAAAATAAAATATTGTATTGTATAAAAAAATACTAAAGACATCGCTGGTTCAGCACGTCAGCAATACAAAACAGAGCAGATAATTAATTGATTGAATAAATAAACTTATTGGTTATACTTTAACCAAAACATTTATAGTAAATTTATATTTTTCTGATTTATATATTATAAAAATTAAAGTGTAATAATTACTATAAATATAAATGTTGTGTTCCATGTGTCTAAGGAGATTGACGTGTTTGTCACTGTCTGTGCTTTCTACCTGATCATAAAATATATCTGTGCTCTGTGCGTTACGTTAAATGAGTAGTTCAACTCTTTGCTTTAAATTTTATATAGGCTATTATTATTCGTTTTTAAATTAATTTTTACTATTATATTTCTCTATCAAGTCCGGAAAAAACATAACACACGTACCAACCGGGGTCAACAACAACAACAACAACACAACACGCCGATGATACAGCAGACAATCAAAAAATGTATGCTAGACGACGCTTTCACAGAAGCTAAATAAACCGTATTGCTGATAGAGTAAGCATCTAATTGCAAAGCTACAAGACAAGCTCACAAGTCTTAGCGAAGTTTGTCAGCAGCTTAAAGAAGAGTTGGCAACAACAGCTAGCGGTGACAAAAACAGACATTGGTCTTAAATGTGACGATTTGGAACAATATTCTAGAAGATGCAACATACGCGTTTGTTGCTATTAAAGAACAAGATGAGGAAAACGCCGACGAACAAATAACGAAAATTGTAAAAAAGCATCTTGACTTATCCATTTTCACGGCGGACATCGATAGGTCTGACAGGTCGAAATCTGCGTCCAAGTCGGCTTCAAGACCAGTAATTGTTAAATTTTTTAACTATAAAACGAGAGAAGCAGTTTTCCTTGCCAAGAAGAACATAAAACGAACGGGTATTACGACCAGGGAAGATCTTACCAAACATCGCGTCGAGGTACTGCAGACGGCGATCGGTATTTACGGTTCACCGTATGTCTGGACCAGAAGAATAAACTTCAAGAATGTATTATTATTATTATATACACCGCGGCTATTCTGCAGCACTGGACCATTACCGCAACCCAAAACGCCAATTATTCCTTTTGAACGCATCTTCTTCTTTTAAACTTTTTCCTCTCCATAGCTCTCTGAATGCCAAACGTCCTCTCATTTCTGGGTCATTCTCATTTCCACCGTCTAGCTGAAACCCTTAGTCAAGTATTCTTCAGTAACATTTTTTTCTCCATTCTTCGGAGATGACCGAATTGGATGAGCGTTCTTTCTTTAATTTTGGCAATTAATAACTTTTACAACTGTTTAAAATCTATTCATTCCTAACTCGATTAGAATAGTCTGCATAGTATAACTGACAACTTCATCTGCAGAAACTCCATCCATACCTGTTACTCTGACTTTCAATCTTGGTTGGAAATTCAAAACCTCTGAGCCAAAAATAGAGAAGCTTTCAACAAAGGAACTCATCTTAGGGCCAGTTAGAAATATATGTGATTACTCCAAAACAGGTTGTAACATCCTGGTGATGTCCTTACCTCTGCCAACTTTTCTGAACTAACATTGCCTGAAGATCTGACGTTCTAAGATATTTACAGTCCTTCACCAGTTTAATAAACACTCATACAAATGAATTATATTGAATTGAATAATTATGTAATTTAATATATAAAATTTAAATTAGGTTTATAAATTTCATAAAATTCTGTTTATATTAGTCATGCCACTGAAATACAAAAACGTTTTATTATGGTACGAGTATTCTTATACGTAATTCTTTTCTGTAATTATGCTATTGAAAACGTCAGTACAGCTTACATTAATTTACTAAAACGTTAGTGAAATAGATCATTAGAATAAATTTAATTAAAGTAAATACGAAGGTAAATTATTATCTTTTAGTCCGATTTTATAATGTACACAGATTACAAGTACAAATTTCAGACATTTCTTGCAAAACCGGAAATAAAACTACAAGTTACATGAATAGCGTATGTCACCTGACGGTATTATGTATAGTATGAAAGAAATAGTACATCCGCTGTTAAGTTGTAGGTGCTTACTGTCGTGAAAGTAGATTCTACCTCAAGTTAAACAATACCGAATGAAAAAGAAGTTTCAGCCCTATTAAAATGACTATTGAAATAATTTTTCATAATAAACGACCGTATATATATATATATATATATATAATTTAAAAAGGTCAATGAACGATAAAATATTCTAATGCAGTAAATTCAGAAAAAGTTATTTTATTTTATTACGTAAAATTGTTAGTTCAAATTTATTGGTAGATATGTGGACAATTTCTTCAACTTGAAGAAAAGCTTACCAACTTGAAAAACGCTGAATAATAAACTCTATGCTAAGAAAGAAAAACCGTCAATTGGTTTTCACAAATAGCATTCAGCATAGTTGTCTATTTCAGTTGGATCTAATGTTTTTTCAGGTATTTTAATGTAGAATTGATAACTTTGAACAGAGATTAATGTTGGAGAAAACTTTTTCAATTTTCAAAAGTCAAAATTATTTGAACAAATTCACCATAGACATCAGTTACTTTGGAACATTTTCGATCGAGTCCCTACCTTTCAACACGAGACAAATGTATTTTCTTTCTGAAATACATTTTTAGAAAACTTAATAGCAGAGTTTTTTTGTTCAAAACCAACTCTTAACGAGGTATCATCATAATGAGGTACTAAAGATTGCCTGACATTGATTTTGAAATTACAATAACAATACAATATTTGACTCCATTCTAGATCCAGCAATACTGAGTAGAAAAAATGAATGTAGGTAAATAAAATAAAACTTTTTTAGGTCTAAGTAGGTTTTTGTTCAAATAAGAAGAGTTTCAATATAGTAGACTTAATGAATTTTGTGGCAAAAGTTCGTTTTTACACTAAGTAAATCGGCTGATTCTAGTTTTTACACTCTCTTGTCTATCTGAATATATAGAAAGGAAGGTATAGGTAGTTTTCATGTCGATTATCCGAAATCGAGTTTTCACCGGATATACATGTTTCCAGACCTCTATACCCAAAAAAAATGTTTTTAGCAATTGGTCAGCGTGTGTGTGTGTGTGTGGATGTGTGTGTGTGTGTATGTGTGAACAGAATATCTCAAGAACGGAACATCGTACAAACTTGAAACTTAAAACTTAAGTTAGATACCACTAGAGGACCCGACACGAACATTTTCATTAAAATCGGTCAACCGGAAGTAATAGTGTATTCGTGTAATTTTTCACTTTCTTGCGATTTTCTCAGATATAGCTCCTACGATTTTTTGTAAAATCGCCTCATTTTTATGCTCTACAAGACAGAATAGGCGCCATATCTGCTGAAATTCTTGGAAAGGTTGTTTTCTCGTAAAAATTTCTTTAATAATATATAAAGCCCCAGCCACTAATGACTCACTGATGGAAATTCTCGCCTATTAGGAGGTCTCTAAAAGCAAAATTTCTGAGTACCGTTTTTGTCGGGCGTTGGCTGAAACCCCCGGGAAAAATGCGAAATTTAAAGTACATCTTCCCGAAAGCTCAGGGGATGCGTCCGAATATTTCGAACTTTTTAACGAAGTTTCGTAGCGCAAAGGCCACTGCGACCATTTTTGTTCCCCTCCCGAAGTACGTTAAGACCATATATATAAAGTTGCCCTTAACCCGCCGGTTCACTGGAAAAACTCAAAAAACAAAAATTCGGCTTTTTCGGGGTTGCAGTTTTTAGGTTTTTCTTTGTAACACCACAAAGACGGGTTTCATTGGCTAATTTTTATTAGGACCACATTACACTAACTCTCGGAATCACGAGTGACTTTTCAAATTTTAGATCGGGGTCCTATGGGGTTTGGTACCCTTATTTAAAAATTATGAAATTTTAAAATTTTTATAAATTAAAAAATCTGTTAACGGTATGTTGTTTGGAGTTAAATACTACATAAAAATATGATAATCCGAAAATTTTAAAGTTGCACCCTCTTTTTTGCAGTAGGGTTTGTATTTTTTTATCTTCTAAACGGTGCATCGTAAAAATAAATTGCAAAGAATATTTTTTGTACCCCTTTTAATGTACTTCAAAACCATATAGCTTTGGTTGTTCTCAACTTGCCGGTTCGGTGAGAAAACTCAAAAAACAAAATTTCGCCTTTTTTGGGGTTGCAATTTTCAAGTTTTCTTTTGTAACACTATCAAAACGGGTTTCTTTGGCAAACTTTTGGTAAGAACACATTACACGTACCCCCCCCCCCCACCGATTACGGAAAATTTTTCAAATTTTAGATCGGGATCCTACGGGGGTTGCTACCCTTATCTAAACATAATGAAAATTTAAAATTTTTAGAATACAAAAAATTTGTTAACGGTATGATGTTTGGCATTAAAAATTACACAAATATTTGATAACCCGAAAATGTTTAATTAGCACCCTCTAGCCTGCGGTAGGGGTTGTATTGTTTTATCTTCTAAACGGTGCATCGTATCGAAAAATTGTATAGAATCTTTTTTGTGCCCGTTGCAAAGTACTTTAAAACCATATGGTTATCGTTGCCCTTAACTTGCCGGTTCGGTGTGAAAACTCAAAAAACAAAATTTCGGCTTTTTGGGGTTTGCCGTTTGCATGTTGTTCTTTCTTTACACCTTCAAAATGGGTTATATCGTCAAATTTTTAGTTTTAAAAAGTTACACGTACCCGAAGCGTCACGGGTAATTTTTCAAATTTGAAATCGGGGTCCTACGGGGGTCGCTACCCTTATCCAAAAGATATGAAAAGTTTATATTTTTAGAATACAAAAAGTCTTTTGACGGCATATTGTTTGGCGTAAAAATTACACAACAATTTTATAACCCAAAAATTTTAAATTAGCACCCTCTAGCGTGCGGTAGGGGTTGTATTTCCTTATCTCCTTAACAGTGAATAATAGGGACAAAATGCATGAACCTGTTTTGTGCCCCACAAAAAGTACTTCAAAATTATATAACTAAAGTTGCCCTTAACCCACCGGTCCTCTGAGTAAACTACAAAAACCAAATTTCGGTTTTTTGGGGTTTACCGTTTTCAGTTTTCCTATCTTTACACCTTCAAAACGGTTTTTAGGCAAATTTATTAGCAAAACGTCACAGGTACTTATATCATCACAGGTAATTTTTTTAATTTTAAAAAGCGATCCAATGGGGGTTGCTACCCCTATCCAAAAATTATGAAATTTCTAAATTTTTAGAATACGAAATGTATTTTAACGGAATGTTTTCGTCGTTAAAAGTTAAATAAAAATTTGGTAACGCGAAAACTTTCAGGTTCTACCCCCTTTACGTTGGTAGGGGGTTGTATATTTTTACCTCCTGAACGGTGCTTCGTAGAGGAAAATTGTATAGAATCTTTTTTGTGCCTCTCCCAAAGTACTTCAAGGCCATGTAACTAAAGTTTTCCTTAACCTACCTCTTCGCTACGAAAACTCAAAACACTAGCATTCCGGCTTTTAGGGCTTGCCGTTTTCACGTTTTTCTTTCTTTACACCTTCATAACGGTTTTTCGCAAACGTTTATTACTAAAACGTTACACATACCCGTAGAGTCACGATGAATTTATTAAATTTTAGGCGGGGTCCTGTGGTGATTACTACCCCAACAAAAATTTTAAAATTTTCGGAATACAAATATTTTTTAACGACATGTTAATTAGCGAAGAAAATTACATAAAAATTTTTAGGTCGCATGACAAAACGAAAAACTCAAAGTAACATACATTCAAACCACAACATTTAAATTTGAATTAATTTTGAAACTTTAAACATTAACCTTAATTGTAAAACCTACAAATTTTAAATTTTTAAACTTTAACCTTCATCTTTAAACTTTCATATCTTGAAATTTCTAAATATTGTGATCCACCCAGCCCCTTTGGCGGCCGAACTTCACTTTGTGGCAAATGGTTCTGATCCACTTATGAATTCTGATCCACCTACCCCTCTGAGGTCGAGACACGGAAGCGGCGCGAAGCGCCGCTGGAGTGGCGAGTTTCTTTTAAGATTGCGACTTTAATATCGATTTTAGCGCAAACATGTATATAATAAAATCTGTAGAGAATTTAAAATTATATAACTTTTATTTTAAACATTTTTTTATACTTATAACGGTTAGTTTAGCGGTAATTAGCAATTTTCTGTTTTTTCTCACGAAAAAGGTTAAAAATCGATTTTTTTAAGGTTTCAGCCTTAGTAGCTATGCATTTTACGACATAAGTGTACATAATCAAATTTATAGGAAATTAAAAGATCTACAACTTTTATTGACCATTTGTTTCTACCAAGTCTAGTTTAGCGTGAAAGAGTGATTATCCGTATTTTTAAGCCAAATTGAGTTTGTTTTTCAATTTACGTCTTTCACTCATGATTAAAATAAGGTTATGTTTTTTGAGGTTAGTTTTTTGTTTATTTTTAAAGTTTGTGACTAATGTTAAGTTATATTGTTCATTATTTGCATTAGCAAGAGAAAGTCGAGTGAGTGTTTGACACCAGATTGTTTTATGTTGTGTTATTTCATCACAGAATATTTTAACAGTTGATTTTTTATTATTTGTCACAACAATTTTAATGTTAGTATTTTTGTAGTTTGCAATAGCGTATTCTTTGTCAAATATATTGCAAACTCATAGGGAGGTTTTGACAATATTAAGCTACATAGAAAGCACACGTAAACAAGTGAATAAGGTAAATGTTTTGTATGTTTAATGGTAAGTATAATGAGGGAGCTTTGGGTTTTATTCGTTTCAAACGTCACTTTTTCTATTACTGTTGTATAAGTTAGAACTAATATTGCAATATCTACATAAAATATTTGAAATCATATTGACTGCAAAAGTAAAAGTTATTAAAAGTATCAATAAAATTTCGCTGTAACAGTTTAAACCGGCTTACACAAAATCTGGTGTGAAACAACCACACGACTTTCTCTTGCCAATGCAAATATAACCTATAACCGAATATAACCTATAACCAGAAGTACCAGGTTAACCTAATAATAACCTATAATAACAAATATAACCTATAACCAGTAATAGAACCAGTTGTAATATAACCAAGTTAATATAACCTATAATTAGTAATAAAATATTAAAAATAAACAAAAAATTAACCTCAAAAAACAATACCTTATTTTAATCAGGATTGAATGATGCCAAATGAAAACCAACCTTTTTCGGCTTAATGAGGAAAATCACTCTTACACGCTAAACTAGGGTCTGTACAGTAAAATGCTTGGTTACAAGTTGTAGATCTTTTAATTTCCTATTCATTTTAACTCACACTTTTGTCGTTAAATGCACACTAAGGCTGAAATCTTAAAAAATCCATATTTTTACAGATTTCATGAAAAACATAAAATCATTTATTACCGCTAAACTAAGTGTTATACAAAGATATGTGTGAAATAAAAGTTGTAGAGTTTTTAATTTTCTACAACTTTTACTATACACTTTTGCGCTAAAATGCATATTAAGGCTGCAATCTTAAGAAAATATTTTTCTACGAAAGAACAGCCTTTCCAAGAATCTCAGCAGACATGACGTCTACCCTGTTTTGTAGAGCATAAAAATTTTCGTAAATGAGGCGATTTTTAAAAAAATCGTATAAGCCGTTTTTGAGAAAATTACAAGAAAGTAAAACATTACACGAATAAACTACTACTTCTGGTTGACCGATTTTGATGAAAATGTTTGTGTCGGGTTCTCTAGTAGTATCTAACTTAGGTTTCAAGTTTCAATTTTGTACGATGTTCCGTTCTTGAGATATTTTGTTCACACACACACGCACAGACCAAACGCTAAAAACATGTTTTTGGATTCAGGGATCTAAAAACGTGTACATCCGATAAAAACTCGATTTCGAAAAATTAACATGAAAACAATACTTTCCTTCATATATAAATTCATATAGGCAAGATAAAGTAAAAATCATGAGTGTTTGACGTAAATTAATTAGATCAAGACGTGATCACGACCTAAGTACATTTAAAAATATAAAAATAATCTTCTGGTTTCTTCGTTAAAAATTTACATTGTTATTATACCTAATTTTTATAAATTAAATAATGGCTTATTATAGGTTTTATAGAGATCAATTATTACAATCACAATTGCTAAATTAATTCTATTCAAATTACTTTTATATTACATTGTTAAAAAATAAAGAAAATGCATTTAAACGGTAAAATAGCTTTGATAACTTTGTTTTGTTAAACTTTAATCTATGAAGACGTGACACGCTCTTATCCTTGGTTGTGAAAGTGTTTTTCGCTTTTTAGTCTAAAAGTAAAGAGTTTATGGGACTGAGTTGAGACTATTGAGAAAAAGTTTTGCTAAAGTGTAATTAATGTAGAGCTAGAAAGTTCCACACTTTATTCAATTTCATAAATAGTTTATTGTGGAGGATTTGATATGATGGTCTTTCCCCTACCTTTACTCTTTTAGAAACTCTTCATCCTCTTGTAAAGGAGGTAGAGCAGAATGCTCTATAGTGTATCCTACCTATATATACAGTTACCACCTCACTCCTGTTCTATCACCCGACTATTAGATTTGCAGCAGCAAAGTTATCTATCGATGGGGAAAGAACTTCCCATGCTGCGCTTCTTTCGAATCCAATTTCACAAACTGGATACCACTTATATTTTGCCACCCTTGTATTACTTTTTTGAAATCCAACCACTCAGCAACTACCGCATTCTTTAATCCCCGTTTATATTGTCTCGAAAATTTCTGAACTCATTCAAGATTCCAGATTAATGGTAACAAAAGTCAAATAGGAGATTGTCTATAAATAAAACCTACTTAAGCGAATATTATACCTAAAATATCATTCTTCAATATATATTATTTTTATAATGCATGCAAGAAGATAGTCTGCTTCCATGACGCATTCGATAGCTCCCTAGAATTAGTAGCGGAAGGACTCGGATTCAATTCTCAGCAAGATTCTGACAATTTTTACATATTGACCCCATACCTGTTTTATAAAATCCAATCTAATCGCTAATAAGCTAACTTAAAATGGAATCCAAGATCTTCTTTTTACGAGTCTAGATACGCCTCCAGAGATACGCCTTCTACGTAGAAAAAATTATGTATGTTTTATTTAATTATAATTTTATCAGTTACACGATTCCTATTTAAATATTAATTTAAATAATTCAAAATCCATATTTTCTATTCCGTAGTAGTATGTTAATTCAATCATGAGACAGTTTTGTCATGATGAAAACTAGCAAATAAACAGAACATAGCAGTTTAAATGCATTCATCATGTTTATTAAGATACTTAAATTATCCTTTAAAGATAAGAACTGACATCCTAGTCGTAGTTTTTATACTTTAAACTTCAACCTTTTTGAAGTAGACCGGCCCATTGGCTTAGTGGTTAGTGCACTGATTTCTACGCCGAGGTTCCGGGTTCGACCCCGGTCAGGTCTGGCATTTTTTCATCACTCATTTTCATGTATCATCCTTCTCACCGTCTGAATTAGCAGTAATTGCAAAACAGTCAGACGTAAAACCAAAATAAAAAAAAAATCCAAACTTTTTTTAACTTACATGTTTTTATTTCTGTATCTTAAAACAACTACAAATGAGATGATTAAATGTGTAATTAATTAATTGAATTAGTTTACTACAAAAATCATCTTACTGTTGTTTCTATAGTTGTTTGATTAAATTTCAATCCTGTAGTAAATCTCTGCTCCATTTCCTCCTTCACCTCCTCTCAAAAACTTTAGGTAGGTGTGGTGTAAGCATTCCTTTAATTAAATCGTTTTTATGTGAAATCGTCGTAGTACTTGGAATAAATTCTAGTAACTTAAGGAATTGGGAAATCGTTCTGTACAGTTTTATTATGAACATATCAAGGAGGGCCGTGATAAGTAGAACCATATATTTTACAAACGTATAACCAAATAGGCCTAAGTTTTCAAGGATATTTGTATCTACACATACAGTCTCAGTTTCAATGGTGGGTAAAATGGGTTTTCAATAAGACCGCATAAAATCTTTGTTCTGCTATTCAATGTTAACTCTTTTAATTTTATGTGGCTCAACAAGCTAAGCATATTTTAAGTGTAATTTCTAAATATTTAATCTGATTTTATTGTGGAATCTCTGGACCGTTTAGTAAAATAGGCGGATATGTACCCGGACCGAGAGAAAATGTAATATTTTAAAATACCAAAAAACAATATAACCAAACATTAGTAATAAAACATTATAAATATACAAAAAACTAACCTCAATAAACATAACCTAATTTTAATCATGAGTGAAAGACACAAAATGAAAAACAACCTCAGTTTGGCTTAAAAATACAGTAAATCACTCTTTCACGGTAAACTAGGCTCTGTCGAGAAAAATGCTCTAAATAAAAGTTGTAGATCTTTTAATTTCCTAGAAATTTGATATTTAACACTTTTGTCATAAAATGCATAGCCTACTAATGCTGAAATCTTTAAAAAATCGATTTTTTAAACGTTTTCGTGAGAAAAAAAAGAGAATCGCTAATCACCGCTAAACTAAGCGATATACAAAAAATTGTAGGATTTTAAATTCTATAAATTTTTATTATAGGTATACATTTTTGCGCTAAAATTCATATTAAAGTTGCAATCTTAAAGAAACAAATTTTGAACGTAAAAACAGCCTCTCCAAGAATTTCAGCAGACATGGCGCCTACCCTGTCTTGTAGAGCATAAAAAATGTAGTAAATGAGGCGATTTTTAAAAATATCGTAGGAGCCGGTTTTTAAAAAATTGCAAAAAAGTGAAAAATGACACGGATAAATTACTACTTCCGGTAGACCGATTTTGATGAAAATGTTCGTGTCCGGTTTTCTAGTGGTATCTAACTTAAGTTTCAAGTTTGAATTTTGTTCGATGTTCCGTTCTTGAGATATTCAGTTCACACAAACGCGCGCGCGCGCGCGCACGCACACACACACACACACACACACACGCACGCACGCACACAGACCAATCGCTAAAAACATGTTCTTTGGTTTCAGGGGGTCTGAAAACGTGTAGATCCGGTGAAAACTCGATTTTGAAACATCGACATGAAAACAATACTTTCCTTCTATATTCATATAGGCAAGAGAAAGAAAAAATATAGACTACATTTATTATAAATCAATTATTTTCGAGTGAGCTCATACATTCTCATCATTCAAAATACGGATCAGTAATAATTCATTGTGATTGAAGCCCATTCCTCTCGTTGGACACAATGAGTATTATATTTTCACCGGTGGATCAGATTGTTAGGTACAAACAATGACACCATTTTCCCCATCCCGCCAGAATATTCCCACCACGTCACTTCCAGTAAATCCCACCTTCTAAAACAATCTACCACTCCACTCGATCTATCTATCGTAATATTTTGCACTCACGTACACCCAATATTCGTAAGCTACTGACAAACCTTCTATTATTGTTATTAAATGAAATGACATTTGATGTCATTCAATAATCCACTACCAAAAATATTTTTGTGGGCATAAGAATTCTAAAGAAATGTTTGTTGAGAAAATAAGTAATTATTTTAAATATTAAGAAAATTTAAGACGTTTAAAAAGTATTTCAAGGACAATGAATTACTTTGTATTATAAAATATTACATTAGGGACTCCCTGGGTGCCTGCGGTGTCCCGATCTTAAACTGCACTCGCTCTACTGTATGCTACGGAAATATAAAGACTTTATGAAGACTTTTAATTTTAAGAGGACGTTCCCTAAAATTTTAAAGAACGTCCATTAAACGAACGGTTTTTAAAAACAGAAAGTTGTGTTTTAATTTCACTACTTGATTATATTAAAAATGTCCATATTTCGTTCAACACAAAAAATATCGTTTCATCTTGCATTGATCGTAAAGCAATTGATTCAAATATCTTTCTCGTACAAAAGTTAAAGTTCTCATCCGATGTAATAGGTACAGAATACAGTTCTACTTTAAACCCGTGACTTCTTCGTTAATCTAAAGAAAACCTTTAGGCGTTTTATGCAAGTAAGAATACCAATTTACCAAAATATTAATCACACTAAATAAATTAATTACTCATACCTATTCAATTTTTTATTTTATTCATATTTTTATGATGCCATTAACTCTATTTTAATCGCACTCAGAAAATGTAATTAGAAGTTTATGAAGAACAAAAATGTTTCTGTAATTTACAATGGAAGAAAAGTTTTTTTTTATTTCTAACTTTCAAGTGCCAGTCAGATAATTTGTTATCTTACAGAACCGAATAAGTATGCGAACCTTTAGCAGTATGCGTGTAGTAATAATAGCAGTAGCAGCAGTATTATTATTGTCATTGGCACTTTAACGCTTGAACAGTTTATATTACACGAATTCTCTCTATATTATATTCTCGATAAAGTTAAAGGTGAGAATGTGGGATGAATAAGAGTTAAGTAGGCAGCCAGTGACGGCAGCGTACGGGAGAATAAAAGTTTCCTTGCAGTACATCAAGTCTCAAGTTATAATAAAACTGGCAGACAATATTCCAAGTCATTTAACTTAGAAAGCCAATCAGGATTTAAGGACAAAGCAAAGTTTGACACTTTGATATAACAGAGAAGGAACTCTTAACAAAGGATATCTCAGGTTTCATTCCGTACCAGGAAGGTCACTATATTATATAAATGTGTACGTACACCAGACCACACTATTCACAGGTAAAGCAATAATAAATGGCGTGTCATGGGCAGCGGCGAATAAGGGACCACGTGGGTAAAGTTCATCGATCAGCCCAGCAAAAATACAATGCACTCAAAAAGACACTTCCCTTCTACCCCTACACCTTCTGCCTTCATTCATTCCCCACCACCACTCTCTCCTCATAACAACACCCTAGTGTAGTCCCGCCCGCGTCATTATACCGCTATTGTTTCAGCTCTGAATTGAGGAGACATTAATGTGACTTAACACACTGTGGCCACCACCTTTTTTACAAATGTTTTTGTAATAATGTGAATAGAGCCCACTGAAAACAATAGTACTGCTACGCTCACGAAACATTATTGTTATTCTATCACCCATAATTTATATTTATTCCTCTCATTAAATACATTTTATTAAGGTTTATTATTATTTATATTTCTACCAAAGGGCCCTCTGTATTTAAACCTTGCTACAAACAATAATATAAAATAGCAGCTCAAAACAAATATGTTGATTCAATTTATTGTATTCATATCGTTGACTTACTCCACATAAAGAAGTACTAAATTTATTACAAAATTTCACTTTTTATAATCTAGTATTTCATTTATATCACAACATATTTGAATTTTTCCAATCAAAATTTTGCAGCAAACCCTACAAATTCTACGCTACACCAAAATCCCTTACATCTATGCTTATCCAAACACCAAAGCTGACTAACATGAGGTACAAAATTTTTGTTCTATATATGAAAAAAATTTGACCATCATTCGAATTTCCTGGCTCTAAATCTGCCCAACAATCCGATAACTTTTTTACAAGATTTTAGATACACAGTGTATAAGATGTAAGTTATATATTTTAACAAACATATTTTATTTAGCCTATATTGCGAGTGGACTGCACCCTCCGAGGTTTTTCGTATCCTAATCTTCATTAAACCCAATCCTGTTCGTCATCCTTCCTCAAGTATCTAAGCCTCATCGCCCGAAAAATTCTCTTTCACCAGGACAATATCTATCTCTCTCACCTACGCCTTCTCTCCGGCATCGCTTTTATATTACCTGAGGCCATCTACTCAGACATCTGCCCAATAATTGCCCATACAAGTTCAACCTTATAAACTTCACTATTTCCACAATACAATCAATTCCAGCTGACAAACTGAATTCTAAATTTGTCCAAACACAAGAAATCCACAATTTTGATGCCAATAGTCCCTTTTTATTGCTTTCAGTCATTTGTCATTTCTATCTGACATATCCCACATCTTTTATATAGCCTATAGGTAGCGATACTTTTAATTGCTTATTATACTACCGCCTTTTCAGTTACACTATTGTACTCCGGCTCCAAATAATTATAGGATGCAATGATTGTATGGCAGTTTTTTCTATTGCAATCTTAACTGTAATTTTCTCCGCACTCCCACCGTTCACAGAAACCTGTGTACCTAGGGAAGTACACTAGTGGCATGTTTTCGATGGATTTGTCATCCATTACTTATTGCCTAGCCGCACCTTCTACAACTGTATATTTATTTTTTGTCGAAATCGACTAAGAGCCCATACTTTGAATATTTTCTTCTGTAATTTTTGAAGCATGTAAAGAACACCATACTCATCCTATGCTAGCAAAACTTGATCATCAGAAAAATTAAGTAAAATAGTTTCGTTTTTTGATCTTAATAACCATGCTACCACATTTACTCCTCTAGTATGTAAGAAAACATAAAGTTTTAAAATGTGTCTTCTTTCTAAAGGACTACAGTAACATTTTCATCAACTGATGAATAAACATGTAAATGAACATATATTATAATAATTAAGCGTCTAACGTAATGTTAGCAGATTGTATTGTTGCTGACTTAAAAAAATGTTTAATATTTTGCTAGCCAGATAAAGTAGTGGTCACCACATATGGGTTCTATTCCAGCGATCTTTACTTCAATTCCCGGTCAGGTCTGTCATTTATTTTATCACTCATTTTCATATATCATTCTTCACTGTCTGCATTAACCTTAGTGTGCACAATGGGTCGGGCGTAAAACAACAAAAACTCAATACAATAACAGTGTCCATTTTAAAATATTACGATGTAATTACCAAGTTACGAACATTTTCATAGTAAGAGCGGCTACATTAATGATTACTACTAGTTAAAAATACACACATTTTGTAACCGGCTTATATAATTTTCAAGATCAGACTAAATGAATGCAATATTCTAAAAAAGATTTAAAAAAACAAAGTTGATATATGTTCAATTTAAAACTGCATTTAACTGCTAAAAAATAACCGACTACATTTGGTTGTAAAACAGTGGTATTGTAAAAATGTGTTTTATAGTTAAAATTTCCAGTTTATAAATGCGATTGAAACTTTTAGCCTTACGCTTTTTACTTTTATGCCATCACTAGTTGATATTAGCGGATTAGGAAGTTAAAAACGATTTTGGGTTGTTTAAATTGTTAGTCCTACTCGATTGTTTTGAAATCCCTAATTCCTATGAACACATGAGAAATTCAGAGTTTTTTATACTTCTGAGACAAAACATAACCATAGTACTTCGGAACCGATTTCAGTACATCACAAATATCTGTGTCAATTTCTTTTCATAAAAAAATATAATTGTATAATTCTAATTATACAAAACCCCGGGTTTTGAGGATTCGTTTCAATGCCAAAACAAGGCAATTAATTATTCGAAACGCTAAAATCTCTGGAGAAAATCAAGGATAATCATTTTCTCTAGTAGTATATATGTTCCTGTAAACAAAGTACCGACAAATTAACAGAATAGGATAAAACCAATATGCAGACAGTACAAATATAAAATAGAATAAAGAATTATATAAATGTTTATGAACCGTTCTGAAGCAAAAACATGAAAAATATTAAATAAATATTTGTAAACAATTTAAACAGAAGAAACAAAGAACTTTATAAATATTTACGATGCGTTGAAAAATTAGCGTGAAATAAATAACTAGGAAAAATAAAGAGAGAAGAATAATGTGGTGAACACACTGCAATAACATATTAAGCGAAAACCAATATTTGATTTATAATAAAAACATACTTGTAACAAAATGAAACATATTTATTTAAATTGGTGTTAGGGTTCCCCAGTAATAAGTTCATTGGTACAAAAACTTTAGCTTTTTATATTTTATATTATCAAGTTGCTTGCTAAGAAATATGCTGCAAAAGTACATTAATTTTATAACTTCATAGCGAAATAAATACTTTAAATTACTGAATGAAATTTTATGTTAGGCTACGACATTCCAAATTTTAAAAACGTTTTGAGTTTTAATTTTATATCCCGTACTTTTAAGTAAAATACACAATATTCCTGTTGGATAAAATATAGATTCTGTTAATCCATAGCCTCCTTATTTTCTACTTTTACCAATAAAAGCAATCACGCCCACACTGCGCGCGAGCTCAAAAGGTTATATTAAAATGAGTTCCACAAATATTACTGGATGAATAAAAATTACAATTAGGTAGATTTTAATTTTTTCTAAGTATTAGAATTATCTCTTTCCGAAAGTAAAGAAATAGTGCCTATTTTTTTTCTGATCAGTAGTATTTTTTAACAGTGTATTTCTTTTGTAATCAGTTTCTTTATAAACATATTTAACCTTTAAGCATAGATGGAAAATCTGAGTAATGTCCTTAGAATTAAAATACAAACAGCACTCAGTAGTGTGTTGCAAAAAAGAATGAACTGTGAAGAAACAAAATATATTTATATTTAAAACTAAACTTGATGAACTGTGAATCAAAATCTTGAAAAATAAAGTTGTTGAAGTTGGAGATTACGATGACCATGATAAAAATAATAACGATGCCAATTATGAGATGATGATGATTAGTAGTAGAATTAGAAAAGAAGAAAAAGTTTAAATGATTAACAGAATCGTAAAGGTAAGTCTAATGTTTTGTAACGTTTCAGTCTGTGATATCTTCGCTGTTGTAGATGAGAACTGTTATAGTTATAGTTATAGCTGTTATAGTTGAATAGCTGAGTGGATGAAACTATGTGTAATTCTTTTAAAACGTAGTATTCATGATGGATTACATGCATATTTAGTTACTTAGGTGGCATAGAATGCTCTATTTCAACAGTTAAAGTAAATACTAGAGTTCAAGGGGGCATATACCATATAATTTTGTATTTTGTATTGAATAAAGGGGTAAAGGTCACCTTGTTTCTTTAGAATACAAGACATTATCATTTTACACATTATCAGTAACAGTTAACTCTAGTAATAAACATTAAACGGCATCAATAAAAGCTGTTATTAAGAATTTTTTTAAATGAGTCTTTAGTGAAAAAGTTTATCTTGTATTACTGAAATAGCCTACTCATTCATCCTCAAAAGAAACAGAATTTTTTGGTTGATGGAATTATATGCAGAGGAAAGTTGTAAGGCAACTGATATTGAAGATTTATGTTGAAAAGTAAAATTTGAAGAATTTTTAAATTCATTTATAATTTTCCGTGAATGGACAATAAGTAGGTACCAAAATAAAATCACAACACACTCACTAAAAGTTGGGAGCCTTACATTTTTGATCGCATTTTCCTCAAAAGTATAATTTTGTAACATAACACCTTCATCCGCTAAGGTCTTCAATTCCTAATGGGTTTTAGTGGTCTACTAGGTTTCGTAAATTGTTTACGCTAAGTTGTTTAATTTATTTTTTCATTAAGGGCAGGTTTAGATCGTTGTGTAATAGCCTATTTTATTGGTTACGTACCATGGGGCTGCAGTGATTAATCTTAGACATTTTGATTGAAAGCGATGCACTATTTCTTTATTTGATGAACTAGCTGTACCCCATTGCTCTAACCTATAAGTCCAAACTGGTTTGAGTATTAATTTGTCGAGTACTTAATTTTCAAGGGAGAGTTGATACTTATTACCTGAGAGTCAGAAGAATCGACATAACTTTAGCCCAAGTTACTTTTGTTCATTCATATATGACTTTGCGTGAGTCTTCGATCGAAATATAAACCCAGATTTTTAACGTCCTCCTTTTGCGAAATTTTTGTACCAGGCATGTCCGTTTCTTTAATGTAAGCGTAACGTGTAATGACTTATCCTCATTAACTTTCACTCTCCATTTCTTACATCATTCGTGAATTTTGTCAAGATGGATTTGTAATATCTCAGAGGCACATTGTGGAGAAGCGTCCGACAGTAACCCCCGTCAGTAGTAACTCCTGTTTTACATTTAGGCGCAAGGGGTCGATAATTAAAATTTATGTTTTTTTTAAATCACTTAAATTATACGCGCGCCCATTTTTAGAACTTTAACTCTTCGAAAAGGAAAAGAAATAATGCATGTAAATCGTTTTAAAGTAAATACTCCTTGTTTAGGTATCCCTTAGGCGTAAGTGATCAAAAATGCAAATGTTTTAAATTTTGTGCAACCCTTTACAACAACAATCCTTCCGAATTCAGCTCTCTGGATCACTGAAAAGTTAGAGAATTAGTGATATGGAGGGTGGGGAGTAAAAGTATTAGGCACGTAACCTTTATATAGAGAGAAATTAAATAATTAAAACCATAACTTAAATAAAGTAAAATTAAAAATATATTACAAATAAAAGGCTCTAACACTAATTTTAAATTGAATTAATTTCATTCCTTTAATTTAGTTTATTTTGTATAAATTGAACTGAGTTAATCGAATGAGGTACAAACCATAAATTTAGACAAACATTTTGATTAATACTTGATTAACTGTACACAATAAAATTAATTAACATTGTGTTATAATAGTCAATGTGCACCAAAAAATGTTATTTACAAATTAGGGAAATGGGTATTGTATTCTCAATAATTACTTCATGTCGCTCATGTTCACAGCAGACGTCATCACCAAACTCGGTAAATTAATTCTCTTGATGTAACCAATAAATTTATTTGATAACACATTATGTACAATGTTTATAGTTTACTAGAAAGAAGAATTATTTCAATTTTTTAAATTTATTTTATTAAATCTGCAACTGCGTAGTTCTGTACAACCAGTAAATATATTTTATAGGTTATTTTACATCATTTTGCCACTTTAAAGAACACCATTTACTAGCCGGACCCTTCCGTTTAAATGTCATGACATTGATTAAATTGGTGTTTAAAAATTACAGATTCATTGTTTAACAATTTTTTTATAATATTATGTTTACTAAGAAGAAAAAAGAAAAATTTATCCAAAATTATTTTTCACCTTCTGCGCAGTCGACGATTGGGGTTACCTGGTAAAGGTGGACTGTTTAGAACGCGGATTAGTGAGTTGTTAACGTTTACAATTTTTATAAATTGCTGATATGTGTGTGGTGAATTGTTTTATTTATGTACAGAATTTTAAGATCTCTGGGCAGTGTATGGTTAGAAACATAAATGAGGGAGCCTTAACAACTGTCCTCAGCAGTTTTGATTGAAAACCTTGTAGTTTGGCAAAAACTAAGCTGGGCCATCAAACTGGAACCCGTACATCCTCATTGGTTTGAGTAAGGATTTATAAAGAAGTTCTTTCAGGTGAGGGGGTAATTCTGATCTTTGCAGCAGAAGACTGTTAAGCTGTTTGCGTCTACTATTATAAATATTTTATGCGTCATACAGACATGTTCGTACACATAAGCCTCTGTCCATGTAGAGTTCGAGATAGTAAATTTTGTTAGCTTGTGTTACAAGAGAATTAAATGAAAATACTACTGGGGAGGTTTGCCATCTTAGAGTAAAGGCCTGACATGTTTTATCGAAGTTTATTTTAATTCTCCACTTAGTAAACCATTATTCTAAGATAACTAGGTGATGCTGTAAATTAAACGCTACGTCAACGGCAGAAAAAGCTAAAGCAAGTATTACTGTGTCGTCGGTAAAAGAAGCTAAAAGTTTGTGATCTGATTGGGATCAGTATTGAATATTGCATTATAACAATTAAATATTATTGATTGATAAAAACCTTCTCTTATTATCATTTCGACTGTCTTAGCGGTGAAAATATTTGGCACTACAAGAAACGGATTGTAAACTGCAATATAAAATTTTATACCGACTGCTGTGATAACAACACTAATGACCAAAATATAGATTTCGATTTTTAAAGAAACCATAATATAAAAGAATTATTTTGTACCATGATAAATATGTATTGAAGACAGGTTTACAACACATATTATAAATTTTTAATACCAGATGAATAAAACTTTTAATGGTTGTATAAAATTTTAAATCAAGACAACTTAATTTGTAAATAAATGTGAGCAGAAATAGAGAAAAACCATTGTGATAATATTTTATACATCATTTAAAGTTTATTCATAATTTTAATGATGTCAAGATAACGCTATCAAGTTACTTAAAGTTGAAAATCTATTTTGTTTTTTAACAAAATATTTACAGTATTAAAAAAAATAATAATTGGAATAAAGTTTTTTGTCCATCTCAAACACGGTATTTGAAAAAGTTTTTTAACTTAAAATAACTATAAGATTCTTTCGTTTTATTTCAATTTTGTAATACTTTCAAGGAATAGGCTTATATTTTATAATTTTTATATAAAAATCTGTTACATCTTCAAAATAATATCTGATAGAATTGCAACACCTACCAAGATGCGGGTTACAGTTTCTACTTATATTGTTTAATGAAGTCCAACAGGTACCATACGATTCCTGGACAAAGAAAATTTTCTATTGTTAAATTTTTCTAGTTTCCTTCCGATAACAGAAAAACTTCCCTATCATTTTTTTATCTGACGACAATCAATTTATCCCATCAACCATTTCTAGAATATCATAATGCTACACTACTTATACAACACTTTTCTAGTATTAGACAAAGTCATCACCATCATTATCATATGTCAAGGATTAGGCTCCAAGGCCTGTTCCGGCATTCATGTCTTTTTAGGTCTTCCCAAGCCTCGCTTCCGTCTAGCTTTATATTTCCATGCTAGCAGAGGAAAACTGTGAGCTGACATGGAAAGTAAATGGTTGAACCAGTTTCTCTTGTATATTCTTAATATTTCTAACAGTGGTTAAACATTTAACGTTAGTTGTGTGACATCCTGGCTAGTGGCTTAACAGCCGACTAACAATTGCGTAAAAAAATTTAGAACTTATCCACTGTCATAAGTTATTCTTCTACTTAATTAACCATCGATCAAAATTTAATCAAAATTTTTATTTACTAAACCCTTTCTGTGGCAATCTGAATTTATAATAACTACGTTTTAGGAGGAGCGGCAAGAGGCAATTAAAATTTGATCCAGGGCTTTTAGTCAAAATTCTTGAAACTTTTTTCTGGTGCTCCTTTTATATACTAGGTCTAAACAATAAGATACTCCACGACGATTTAAAAATTTCGGCAGTAAAAGAACTAACCGTACCCTTCAACAGTAAATTTCTATTATACTAAATTTGTATTCTATTTAAATTAATTTATATTAACCATTAATTTATATTAAGGTAATTGTCCCAACCACCTAGCCCGTGACGTAGCTCTAAGGAACTTAACAGCCCTACGACGTCTAAAGCGAAAGAAATAGAGCAATAACTTCTAGGTGTGATTAGCGGATAACAGCCATAGTATAAATCGGAGAATGACATCTGGCTCATTTTCTGGTAATGAAATTCTTCACCACCCATAAAACAGCTTTTAGTATATCATATACAGAAATTGTGCCACTCAGTGTATTGCACAATATCCAGAACCAACGACAAAAAGATGATCTTCAAGAGAATACTTTTGTTTTTAATAATAAATTTATTAAAAAACTTTTAAGTTCAACGGAAATAACTACACTCAAACACATCAAAAATATTACATTAAAAAAATAAAATTTTAGGAATTTTAAATAGTTTAGTAACAAAGCTGTTTAACTTTTGTAACGGCATCTGAGCTTATTCACAATCAGATAGAGATTGAATAACTATTAAAAGTTTAAGTATCAATAATTCTGATGATTATATTTATACAACGAAGACAATACCGGCAGGTTTTGCTTCCAACGGAAAACTAAATTATTTACTATGTTTTTTTTTTAAAAATTAACTGTGAACAATTAGAGAAAGATCTGGTATCGAGATAGTATCTAAAAGCATTTCAAGAATTCAGGACGAGGTTGCTGAAATCGGCAGAAAACAATTTTGTACCAAAAATATTTTGAAACGTTTCTGTATAGATTAACCATGCTGGTTTTTACATAAAACTTTATATTTCAGGAACAGTTAAGCGGATAGAATTGAATTTTGTAGCAGCGGTAGGATACTTAGAATTGTTTACAACTTTGTTCAGCCATCATGTATGGTTTGTACTATCATACCAGAGGTATAAAAACTGTTTGAGCCTTTGTAGTCGGTCAGTTTTTACTTGAATTGTGAATGGAAAAGTTTTTTCGGGCCGTTCCAAATAGTATCGTAACGAGACCGGTTTCGAATTACGTTAATTTTATAATTCCAAACTTAAAAAATTCCAAAATTTGTGCGTTCCGATAGGTACGCACGGTCTGCAAGTGGTTGCAGACATGTAAAACGATTGTTTTGATTGTTTGTTGTTACAGTGTCTTAATTGAATTCAAGTTTAATTTAAGCCTAAATTTTTTAATTGATTTATTTTATGTAACCTGATTGTATTTAGTAAGCTAAGTTAAATAATTAATTGTGTCAATAATTAATTAATTTTAACAATAATGTAAGTATGCTTATTATTAATTTATCATACCTATATCCCAAACGAACCTAGGTTTAGGTGTTACAGGAGTGTAGTAGTAATTTAAGTGTAGTAAAAATTATAGAAACAGCGTCAAAACTTCAACAGATGTGTTCCTACAAAAAGTATTTTCAACTAAATTAATGTAAGTTCCTACAAAATTTCTTTACTTAATACAAAAGAAAACTTTTATTTCAAATATAATTTTTTAAATTTCTTAATAACTTAAATGTTCTTCCACTCGATTTCCAATTATTCTAAAACCAGATTTAACAATACAGCCGTTTACAACCAATATTTCGTATGATGAGAAAAATAAACAACTTTTTCTGTCAATATTTTGCTGCTCAGTCAGTGGTTTTTAATAAATACCTGTTTCTGTAACCACGTTTGTGACATTCATATTAAAGACTTTTATTTTCACACAGTTTAACCCCTATTGCGTTTAGTTTGGAATTCTCATGTTTTGTGGTTAACAATTGCTATATTGAAAAAAATTTAATGTCATTATTATTTTCACAATAATCAAACGGTTTGAGGTTCTAACACAAAATTTTATACTTTCAATAACTACCACATAACTTTGCATTCTCCACATTTGCACTACCATTATCATTGTAAGAATTTATGCGCTGGGCACCTGTTTTGTAATACGTTTTCTTCATAAATCATTTCTGTTTCCTTTTCTGTATAAAAGCACAAGTTTCAATACCATAAATAAGTGTAGAAACTGGTGTTATATTATAAAATTTTATCTGTGTATAACATCATTTAGCTCTATTTCTCAGTGGTGTTGCAATCGTTACGCATATTCTCTGAAAACTTTATTTTTTGTCAACATCAAGCTCTCTGTCAAAACCTCAAAAACTTAGCTAGTAAAGAAATATGGCTTTTGGAGCTTTACTTCTGCCTCCGGACAGACTTTAAAATCGAAACAATCCTTTAGTAGGCAAGCCAAGCTTTGCTAAATCGACAAAACAGTCGGACGTTAAACCAAAAAAAAAAAAAAAAAAAAAAAAAAAAAATCTGCTAAATTACAAGAATCCCACATAGATGACTAAAACACCAATGAAATAGACTCGATCAATTAAAATTACATTAATATTACAAACGTTAAATTAAAAATTAACGTTTAACAGAGTTTTTACTATCCGGAGAATTAACACTGTCGCTATACCTGTAACGCCATTTATCGTTATACTCATTCTTATTCTTTTAATAGTTTTTTTTTGTTAATATACAATTAAACAATGAAGTTACATAAGTTACAAAAATATAAATTACGTATCTAGCAATGTAATTTCCTTCATTCCTGCAAAGTAGTCATGATAGATTACAGAGAATAGTGAATGTGCTTATATTCCAGTTTATGATATTTTGTGCTTAATTCTTGTTTTAGATTTAACACTTATATATACTTCTTTAATCGTTGTTACTGTTTTGATTGAACTTACCAAGGAGCATTCGTAATTCTAAAACTTTTTAAAATTAAAACCTTGAAAAAAATTATGTCTGTACAGTATTTGACCTCTTATAAACTTGTAAGATCCCATAGTTTCTCTGTGGGTTCTTTCGCAATAGTAATTAATATTTTAATTAAAAACATAAATTTTTCCTCGTCATCAAAAACAGATTTTCTAGTTTTATCAAGAGATATCAAAAATGTTATTAAGAGTTTTTAGTTTTTAATTATCAGTAAAAGAAAATTGATGCATAAAAACACAAGAATCTTTAGATATTTTCTTTAAGGAATTAATTTTCACTTTTCACTAATTCTCTAACTTCCCAGTAACCTAGAGACTGAATTTTCGTTAGTTCCTTAAAACGTAAAAAGTAAAGATTTTCCGTTTTGACCACGTTCTCCTGAGAGGTGAAAATGGAGCCAAGTGCTAAACAATTCATATTCTTTTTAAACCTTCCCCAAAAGCTAGTTCTGTAAAAGTACTATTTACTTGTATTTTTTATTTCATCCTTAAAAAATATAAACCAACTTATATTTAGAACTACTTGGATGTAAAGGGTTTAATGAGAGTAAAAGATACTCTGCAATAGGCATTATTCCTATATACTACCTTCCCAAAAAGACAGTTACAAAACTCAGCATATACGGGACTAATAGTAATTATACGGGACTAATAATAAAACTAATAGTAATTTTCATTCACCCGGTGATGCTTGCAGACTTAATTTCAACACAATCTTTCTAAGATTATTTTATTAGTTATTAATTAGAAAGCAGTTACTTGTATTTTATTAGGGTAAGTAGATTATTCAACTACACAAACGTTCCTTTCTTGCTACGGTGTATATACACTGAACACTAAAGAAATATCGGAGTAAAATACTTATATAAAAGCTCGATCAAGCATTTTATTAATTTCATAATTTTCTTTCTTAAATACTTTCCTGAACCAAGACTTATTTTCCATATTAGCTAATAGAATTATTCCAAACATTCTGATTTTGCCAAAATTTACAAAACTGATATATAATACATGACGCTTGGTTTGCTCATTTTTTGGATGATTCAGTAAATGGAAATTTTATCATTTCTGCCCATCTATTTCTAACGTGAAGACATATTTAAACACTGTATCAAAGTAATGTGTTTGGTCACTTACTCATCAGTGAAGTAATTTATTGATATTGTTCGTACTTAAACACTCAAGCTCTAAATTTTCTGTAATTGTTCTTAGCATAATTTTATTTTCGGGTAGATCTAGTAAATTTTTATCCATCTTTATTCCCTATTTATTGTTTTATATCAACGTGCTATTATTTACTTAGTAGGTTATGTGAAGTTAGTAAAATAATAATTTAGAAACCTTTTGAAACAACATCATAAAACATATTATCGAATTTAACAGGAGTTGAACAAAAATGGTATTTTTTGTGAAGGATTACATTTGAAATGTAGATTTTTGCATCCAAAAGCCCAGCTTCTCTGACCATCTAACTACCCTCCTGCAGATTTCTACTGGTCATCGCCTCCATTACTACTTTCATCCTTTGCTTAACTAGGAGTCCTTTTTTTCTCTTCACCCTTGGGGTCCAGTTTCATATTCTACTGAGCCACCTGCCTTCATTCACCCGACTCAGGCGTCCATACCATAACAGTTTTCCTCTATTTCATCTAATGTACTGTTCGACCTTTTACCTATCCCACATTTCTTCATCCTCATGTGGTTTAAACTGAAGACCCGACAGTTTTATCTCCAGAAGTCAATCTGCACAGCTGCAAATTTTTGAATTTCGATTTTAATGCACTGTACACGCCAGTTGATACTTATTGTCGCATTGATAATAATTGACACGCATGTCATAACATCTCATAATTAGAATTAAGTGTAACTCTAAAATTAATAAAAACTGATTTTTAAAATTTTAATGAACTATTATAATTTAAAATTAAAAAAGTAAAAGGTAAAAATATTAACGACAATTGGCAGACGTATCAGTAATTATATGTCATGGCGTTTTCAGCACCCCGTGCTTTTGAAAGTTGGTAAACATATGGCGTGGTACGAGGATCATCGTTCATGGGTGAGAGGCAACATGTTATCAGTTTACTTTTGCTGTTTTCAGTTTAACTCGACACGAATACCTGCAATTCTACCCTCATACAAAAACGACCACATTTTAAGCGAGGTCACCGACATTAATACCGAGCGTTCACGGTACAGTATATTGTTTTAATTAAAAGAGAAAAGAGGTAGCCTCGCGCGAATGTCGATGGAAGGTGGGGAGAAAGAGAGGGATATAATATTTTAATATTTATGATTAGTTATTCTGTCGGTTCTCGTGTAACGCAAAAGGGTGTTTTAGGGTATGCTATAGGGCCGTGTAAAATACAGTAATAATAACAAACACACAGCCCCAGAGATAATCATCGATTTTCCTTTGTGCGAATTAATATTATAATAATTCTGGGTGACAACAAATTACTGGTACAGTAGCCATACATCTAACCGTAATCAGATACTATTTAATTTACAAACAATTAATTGTTTTGTCTCGTCCGAAACTAATAATTTATCATATTTTTAATTCACTAGATTGATCTAGTTTTAACGTCAGCATGAACTTATTTTCTTTTAAGAGTATAAACATAATGCTTTAAAAACGCATTTTGTACATTTTGTAACGCAACGTATTTTGTACAGGTTGATGTTATTCGGTAATATCCTTTTAACTCAAAATTTAATTAAATGTAAATAACCATAGGTATAATAACAGATAATTTACATACAAAGCGTTTCTGAGGTTTATCGCCTTGATATAGACGTACCGTTCTGAAGGTTAAAGAATTATATTAGTTTTCCTTGGCTAAAAGACTTGCAATAATTATGACACATTGACCTCTCTTACTGTTTCAAGTATTTATTCATGAAAACCAATAAGGATTAATAGCATTATAATATATAAGTTCAACCACTTTATTGGCAAATCAGTGGAGAGCTAGACGAAATATCTGAATGAATTCACTTCCAGGCTACTATCTGACAAATGAATCCTAGTTAATAAATCGTTAAAAATGTCGCAAAGCTGTAAGTAGTCGCTTTTTAACCTGTTAACGATTGGTCAAAATAAACTTGTAAATAAAACACGTTTAGTTGTACTGACAGCCTTTTTACAAAATTATTCTCAACGTAGCTCATGACTTATGGTCTACGCATATCATTGAGACAATGAATAGAACAGAAAATCACCATACTAATTAAGATCAGATGAATGGAGTGGATAGACCTACTTTCTTATTTTATTATTATTATTTATTAATTAATTTCAGTTGTTGTTATTTGGGACTATGGTCTGACAAAGAAAAATATTAATGGGTCTAACGAATTGAGAATTTCCAGACTTTCGCTGTGATCGATCTCGGAACTTTCCGTTTAGTAGAAATGAATTGCAACTGCTTTTAAAAATATATTATTAAAGCATATTTGTAATAATTTACCCCTATTTTATTATTTAATTTCATACTTATTTAATCATCATGCCATACAAACATTATCTCAAATATTTTCATTTTATCACGCGAATTGTACTGCTGGCATCAAAGTGCATTCTAGTTATTTTAAAAACTGTATAGGCCTACTAATTAATTTTAAACCGGTTTATTTTAAATAAAATTAACCATTTACTGTGTGGCAAAGATTTGATTGCCCTTTGCGTAGAGGAGCAGAATGTGCCCGCTACTAGCCTTTTCAATAACACTTCATTATGTACCAAGTCCAGTGTACTAGTTAGTAGTAGTACTTGATGAAATGTTATTGAGCTAGTAGCGGGCTTATTCTCCTCCTCTCCGCAAAAGGCAATCAAATCTTAGCCACACAGTATCTACTGCATTTAAAAATCACGTAAACTGTCTTATTAAAGTTTCATAATTAATAATAATTTCAATAGATCAAACTAGTTGAAAATTTAGTCGTTTATTTCCTTCAAAGGTAAAACGTATTCCCTTTGAAACCGAGAATTTTTTATCCTAAGTTAAAAATTGTATCTTCTTGACAATTCGCAGCATTTCTCTACCAGTTCAAAGCAGCTCAGCAAAATGTCAGGGCAATCCAATTTCTTTGATTCTCAAACAAAATAAAAATATCCTTTTTCCACTAAACTCCACCGTTATTAAAATATGATTTTTAGTTGATCGTAAAGAAACCCGTTGATAATTATATTATTGTAATATTGTCTTTCAAAAATGTGTTTCATTAATTTAATATTTTACGTCAAGTAAAACAGAAATTTGCTTAACTAAGAATACTTAAGAATAATTCTTTGCAGTTTATTTATATTGATCAAGTCGTGTCAATTTTGGTACTAAAGAGGCTTTTTTATATTACAAACTACTAGCATTACAAAAAAGGAGATGTTCAAATTTCAGGATCTACCCGGAATCAAACCCGAAACCTTTTGCTTAAACAATTTTATATTTTTATTTATTTAAAGAATTTACTAGTGTTATTCTAGTTATTTTATCGTGTTGTAATTACGAATAATTTGCAATAAGTTAAATACACGAAATAGATATTGAAATGAATGTAATACGTTATATACTGTAAGCATATAATTATTTACAGATCTCTCATATAATGTGTAAATTTTTGCAATTTTTAAAATTGATCGTAATTTAAGTTTATCAATCCACTATTGATATAAGGCTTCGTCACTCCTTATATACCATTATGTTTGTTTAAGATCTAGTTTTGAAAACCGAGTCTGAAGAAGTGCTCCAAAAAGTCATCTTTTCTAGGATCTATGTAGTTTGTACAAACAGAGCATATTAAACATGAAAACATAAGTGAGACCTTTTGTAGGAAAGGACTTTTTCAGATGCAAAAATTTGATTAATAACTTCGTTATTGAGCATGTCTGAATATTCAACACATTTGAGCTACCACGTTGATTTTAACGGAGAGCTTGATTTTAACAAAAAAATTAAATCGTTTTCAGAGAATATACAGAAGGATTGCAACTAAACTGATGAATAGGGCACACCGAAATACATTTCTGAGATTTTATTACTGAAGGGTCGTTCCGACTCATTTATTTGGCAGAAAAACTTGGGTATTACAAAAGGAAGAAGCTGCCTTTTTACGAAGGGAGGGATGTACGGGGAAGGATGGAATTTAAATTTTTGAATATAAGGCAAGACTTACAGAAAATATTTTTAAATTAGAGAATCAGTTACTATCGCAATAAATAAATGAAGCATCTTTAAAGAATTAAAAGAGGTAGAACTAAAACGGATTCTCGAATACAAACCTGAGGGAAAGAAAAGCTTGGAAAGACCACTGCAACGATGGAAGTAGTTTATTTGTACTTTAAGTATTCAATGAATTATAAAACGTTGATGCCTGAACAGGCTAGGTGGCCTACGCCGTGGGGAGACAAAGAAGATGAAAGAAGATGAAAGAAGATAAGCAAGCGGAAAACGAACCGAGAAGGAAAAAATAATATCTTCAAAAATGTACACGGAAAAAATTACAGTTGCATTCGTCTTTTTAATAAACTATAATTTCGTATAAAAAAGTTATCACATAAAAACTATTGATTAGAAAGTAAACAAAAATTAACCATAGCAAGCTTTTTGATTTGAAAATTAATCTAGAAAGTTCTTTCTGGCAATAGAAAAGCACAAATGTTTAAATCTTCAATATTATACATTTTACCGTTTTTGTGTACAAAAATTGAATTACTGTGTGTGCGTTAGTTTGTGTTACTATGCAAGCCTTCAAGTATTCGCACCATCTTATGTTTCCTGAAAAGCTAATTATTTGTATAATTAAATTTGCGGTTCATAAAAAATTTATTAAAATTTGTAACATGATTACGCGGAAAGAATATTTCTAGTAGACGACAAATTTTAATTATAACTGGTATGAATCAATTTTATTTGTCTCTCTTAATTACGCTAAGAGTATTAAACATAATAATTCCATAAAAAAATGGTGCACGAATAAATATCACTATAAACATCATAGTTGTTTCAATTATAAATATTTAAAAGGGGTAAAGATAATTTATAAAACTAACATTTTTACTACGTTATATGAAAAAAAGTCTTATTATAGGAAGAAAAAAATTTGTGGATCATTTTGGTATTAAAAACGTGATATAATTTTTATATTGAAGTCAAATAATTATGCACTGTGCCACGTAACCTGTTCATGTTAAGGTTTCCAAACGTTGCATTTCAACTAAAACAAACTCCTAGACTTCAAAATTATCGATAACTATAATATAGAATTAATGTGGTTATTGTTCTCGGCTGATTATGTAATCAGTTGCTTGCTATTCTGTTTTACATATATTGTAGGCCTTATAGAAATCATTTATAGTATTTTAAAGATCGTTTTTTCAATTTACTGTAATATCAAAATCTATTGTTATCGAACTTAACGATTTAATATTACGGTACGATTGTAAGTTATTATGTAGTTACTATGAAGAACTACAGATGGGTCGCGCTAAGTGTTGGGAGTAGTCGTGGAATAAGAATTATGGGAGTTGGCTCGGTGGAAAGGGATATTTAAATTTGTCAAGAAAGGAGGTACAAAAATGTCGAGCGGGGAAGAGAGGGCGGTAGAGCCCGCGGAATCGCGGGACGTTAGCCCGTCTAGTCACGGGAGTTTCGATAGGGCCAGCCCAATGTTGCGGCCGGACAGCGCGCTTAAATCTTCCGCCTCATCGGCGGAGCTGAGACCACGCGGACATAGCGACAATGATGATACCGATTCAGATGCTTCTGATTGCGATAATTTCCTATCCAAAGGAGCATTTTTACTCACACCTGCAGGTGAACTTAACATGGATAAAGCATCCGCTATTTGCGAAAAAATGAATTTCAAAGGACCATTCTCGTTAACAAAAACGGCGACAGGAATTCTTTTTAAGTTTGCTGAACCAGAGGATTACCAGGCCACTTTCAAGAAGGGATTTTCCAAAGTTACTGGCGCTAGATTCTACAAAAAGGTAAGTACAACTTTACTGAATCAAACGTCATTACCGAATCAACACAGACATATGTTACTTATTTAACACTAACATGTTACAAAATAGTGTAATAAAACTAGTATTTGAAATGCGTATCATAAAACCTCAGACATCAAATTACATATTTGACAATAAACTAAGTTAGCAGCACCAAATAACGAATTACACTTTACGTTATTTACACAGCTTAGTGTATTGTATTTATTTGGAATAGTCTGAGACATTCATTTAATAATAACTAAATTAATATTATTATTAATATTATCTTTTGATTAAAGCTTTTTATTAATCCAACCGTTACCACAAAATATCACAAAAAGTTTAATTTTACTTTTCGTATATAACTATATATAATAAAGAAATATTAAGATCATTGAATATCTTTTTGGTAGAGTAGCTTGTAACACTCTTTCTAGAAAATTTTATAAATTCAAAGTATTTAAATGAAAACTCAATGGTTCTTTCATCTTATATGACTTTACTCATTCATTTCATGCATTATAATTACGTTCTGAATAAAAGATTTTTCAGAAAATTAAGCCTTTTTCAGTATTTTCATAAAATAAATACAAATATATTATTCTGAAATACCATTCATGGTGTACTTTAATTATGTTGAAAACTTATAAATACACTTCACCCACATTTCCGAAGTCACTTTCATAAATACACAAGAAGTTGTCTAAAACGTCTAACCTAAGATTTTTTGCTAAATAATTTACTTTTATTAAGTACATTAAAATTTAATACAGTTAAAGGTAAAATATTTAATTTTTTTATTTTTAATTGTCTTAAAATGTACATAAAAACGTTTAAAGTAAAAAAATAAGTTACCTATCCAATAAAATATTTCACGATCACTTACCCATCCCAAAGGTAAACAAGATATTTCTAAAACTGTACCACAAGTTCAGGTGACAGACTTCAGATCATAATAATCACCATAATTTTTTCTTCATATCATAATATCTTGTTAAACTCTCTCATCAATCTGGTGTTCTACAAAGACAGCTGAAACGCCAATAGAGTAGATATTTGTTACTTTAACACTCCACTGGTATTAAACAGTTTATATTCAACAAAATTTCAAACTTCTGGAGCACTGTCAATTGGCGGACTTCGTTCTCTAAGCCAAAAACGTAATTTTTTAATATATATATTTTATTTAATGGTTATTATTATCATTTTTGTCAGCGTTGTTTTTGCACAGCTGCAAAAAATTAATACGTGAACAGTTACGGGCGCTAGAGCACTGTTAGATACATATAAGTTGCTTACATTTTAGCAGACCACTTTTTGGCATCACTGATGTAGCATCGATGGAAATTCGCAATAATTTCGGAAAATGTCCGTGACGTAAATAACCGACTTCCAACCAAAATTTCGTTAAAAAGAAAAGGAACATAATGGTAGATAAGCGAATAATAATCATGAGTCATATTCGTAGCCTAGGGTAGACCGGGGCAGGTTTACACAGATTTTAGATTTTGATTTTTCTAGTTTTTTGTATTGCAGTTATTTACATGCTTTTCATACCCAATCATTACTTGATATTTAAGCTTCACTTTGACATATTTAAAGAGCCTGTTATTATGATATTTTTAATGTATTTAAATGTTTTTTGAAGGTAAGTCACCTGTGTAAACTTGCCCCACTTAGGGGGCATGTTTACACAGTGCCTGAGGTAAGTTTGCAAACTTTTTAAAATAAGAAATTTGAGGGTTAATAAACTATATTAGTCAATTTTATTGCTATAAAATATTTTATTATGTTCTGTGTACACATTACATAAATATACATTTACATTAATGTATACATTAATATACATGTAGGTAAAAAGAAATTTAATATAAATGTTTAATTAAATTATTTATTCATTTTTACTTAACACATTTTTGCATTAATGTAAAATAGAAATTGATCTCTTGATCAATTTGTATCATTTTTAAAATTGCTTTTACAATAATGATACATACGAAATAAAAGGAATCTTTTTCATGACGCCTACAATGATTATGTGCCCATCTCTTACACTCAGTGCATTGTATCCACTGTGCACCAAGTTCGACAGTTTGAATTGTTTTAAGCAGAAAATACAAGCACAGTTTTCATCGTCATTTTCGCTACTATCAGATTTGCACTGACCGTCTTTTTGTTTTCAATTTTTTTCTTTTTTTCGGTGTTTTCTTTGCAGAGCAAAAAAATTTCTTTGTAATCTTTTATTTTTTTATTTTCCTCATATCTATCTTTCTCTTTTTTGCATTATTCTGTTCTACTCTCAACGCATTTTTAACCAGCGTATCAGTTAGAATAGCAGTTTGCTGCTTCTTCCGGCCTTTATTAGTTATTTTTCTTGGACCTACTTTTTCAAAAGGCCACACATCTTCAGGTGTTAAGAAAGACCTAGTACCGGAAGTACCAGCGACGGACAGCCTAGACGGAGACACATATGATACACGCGTAGAAGTGAATTAGACAGCTTGCCCAGAAGACGATGGAAATATTGCGGATGTGGGTGGTGCTGGTTCGGAAGGAAGCAGTGTAAGTGAATGGTCAGGAATGGCAACAGAAAGCTCAGAGGTTGAGTTTGAAATTAGAGGAGTCGGCCTATCGGTTACATAGGATGGCGTGAAGTCTTCGTCTTGAAATATGTAAGTGTTAAGAGAGAATATCCCTGAAACTCTGAAGCCTGTGAGGAGGAAAGTATAGAAGTGGATGCCATTACTTTTGCAGAAGTCCAGGACTTGAACTGAGAGGTGCGAATCAAGGTTATCGTGGAGCAATAGGCAAGGTCTCTCGGGAGAACATCGAGTATGATGAACAAAGTGTTTGACGTATTTCAGAAAGTTTTTCTCAACCATCCATCCCGAGGGATTGGCATCTCCTTCACAACGAACAGGGCCGTCACGAATAAAATGTGACTGAAAGTTGACTCGCGGAAACACAATCAATGGCGGTACGCTGTTACCAGCTGCATTTTCAGCTACTGCCAATGTAATTAGATTTCCTCGTTTTGGTGTAGCCAAATCGAGACCAATTACTCGCTTTGAGTTCAGCTTTCAGTTCAAGTATTGGCACTGCATGTGGTCCAAGTTTCCTTTCTACTTCCGGTTCAGGTAGGGGCCTACTACTACCGCATCCGGGTCAGAATGCACCATTTCTGCTGTTCCCTCAGCTGCCTTCAATGTTTCATCGGGTCCTGTTTCAAAATCCATGTTTCCTGAAGAAATAAATGAAGAATAAATGAATGACTGGAGTAATACATCAGTCAATCATATGGGCACACATTTCATTTATATGAAAAACAGAAATTATAAATAATGACGTACCTGAAGGTCCTGGCTTCTCGCTGAAGTTTTCCGTTGTTTCTTTTTCCGGCAAACGTCTCCTCAGGTCTTAATTTTTGGGCAACTGCTGTCGTAGCCTCTTTGTAAACATTATTCGGTTGCCGATACTTTTTGCAATAATTAGCAAGGAAGTGTTTTGAAATTGAATTGCAACGACCTTTTTTAAAGATAGCCCTTATCTTACCTCTTCTACTGCCATCTTTATCTTATTTGAATCGGTAGTGAATTCGTCTTCCTTTTGTAAGATCGAACCATTGTTTACGTGACGAAAAAACTATATATATAGCCATTAGAAACCGTTAACAAATGGTATACAAACGTACGGGACACGTTTACACGACTTGAAGAATGTGTAAACTTGCCCCATGTGCCTTGTGTAAACTTACCCCTTCCGCATGTTTTCGACAAAACTTAACCTGTACGCTTTATTTGTGAGTTATATATTAAACTGAATATCTTAAAATAATCTTAAAAGAACAGTCTACTAGGATGAACTATAATAACATCAAAAAATTAAATGGTATAGTTACTAAAAAAGCTAATATAATGGTGTAAAAATCTAGTCACCAGGACAAAAATCACTAAAACTGCTCTCTCTTAATTCCTACTCATTATAATGACTGCAAACTGGCGTCGATGCTTATTACGGTCTTAGAGACTCGTCTGACATGACAAATGTAGTGTTCGGACGAATGGTTTTTGAACTATGAGCACTGTGTAAACTTGCCCCTGTACCAAACCTGCCCCGGTCTACCCTACTATTAATCATACATCCTAAATTCTGCCCATAACAGCAGGTGGAGTGTTAAATTATTTACACTCAATCTACTAATCCCAGAGCTACAAAAATAGTTCTGTTTGTTATCACATGGTCAGCCAATTATATGACTGAAGAGTTTAAGAACAGAAGAGGTACAGGTGTAAAAGACACTAATCAGAGTTTTCTCCACTGAATAATGAATTTCTTTATACAGCCAGACCCTGTGATGAATGAAGTGAGAGTGCCATTTGCAGGGTGGAAAGTAAATGCTTTTCGGAAGGCCTGGCATTCTGATAAGCATAATTTTCTACTCAATGAAGAAGGCAAAAGTAAACCACCTTCACCTAGTAAGGCCTCTAAAATTCAAACCAGCCTTTCGGCTAATGACCTAAACAACACATCCTAAATATTACAAAAAATTTAGTCGTAAAATTTTGGATTTTTGAACTGTTAATTGAACAAAATTTAATATTGAATGTCAAAAAATTTACCGATAAAATTTTATTTTGCAATTAATTAATTACTTTCACGTACTAAAATCTGGAGGGTAGAAATAAAAGAGTTAATTTCCATTGTCAGCCCAACCGGACAGTCCTTTATAAAATAACACGTGCAAACATAACTTAAGAGACAATGCGACTATAATCCTTTTCAAAAAAACCATGTTTCGATTCTTGAGTAATGAAATGTGAAGGTCAAATTGAAATAACTGGTGTATCAAATTGCTTCTCGACGGCAAAACTTTCATATTTTCTGCTATAGATACAGTTTCTGGAATGAAAAAATTCAATAAAATGATACTGCGTAATATATACTCGTATTACAGTTTGTAATATAAATTCATTAATAATCGTTCGGTGATTTAATGTTGGATATACTGTTGCAAATTTATTGCGGATTGGATTACAGAGTATCTTGTACGGTTATACATGTATGATACTGTATTACAAAGTCAGTAAAGAAACACGGTGAGAGATGTTCGAATGCAAATCATTCAGTTAATTCATTATAGGTACACGTATTCCTAAATTTGACTAAGAATACCACAGGTATGTATATTTATCTTATATTTTTATTTATTTATTTATTGAATTCATCTACAACCTGTTATTTAAAGTACAATAAATAGATCGGTGTAAGTAACTGATACCACGTGAAAATGTAACTTCTAATGAAGATAGCTTACTTTAAAAACTTATTCACAAATCTGTATGGTTCATTAACATAAATATTAAGCATCCTCCACTGTAACTTTATAATGTAACAACGGACATATTTGAACACCTACATCCCCACATGGAGCTCTAACAATACCAGGATTTACTTAAACAGTTATGCACTGATTTGCGCTTCTTTGCTAATACATAAACATATTATTTCAATGGATCGATCACATTGTACAACATATTGCAAACACCACTTCATATATCATACAAATATATCAAACAAATATTACAGTTGGTTGAAATTCACATCAATCCCTCCCTATTCAACTTTAACAAGAATTTGGGAAATCTTCTGATAGATAAAAATAGTTAAAAGCCCATACAATTTTTGAAGATCGACTCCGTAGCGTGGTGGTCAGCATACTAAACTACAAAGCGGAAGGTCCCGAGTTCGATTTCCGGCGCGGGGGCTCGAAAGTATTAAAGGTTTAAACCCACCATTCTGCATTCCAAAGTAGTCACTGATGACCACGATGTTGATGCAACTTAAAAAAAAACTAAAAAGATTTTGTAATTTTATAAATTTTAAATTTAATACAAAAAAGTCGTCAACATTTATTATAACGTTATTACTTTTGTTTTGCCAGGTTAGGACCAACAATGGAGCACATGTAATCACTTAGTCTTTTTCTTCTTTTTCAGTTTCTTTATTTGATGGTGTTTTAAAATTCTCTCGGATCTCCATTTTCTCAACTCTTCTGTTATTGTTTGTTGGGTGTGTTTCTTGGTGGAGTTTAACCTGCAGTTTTCTTTTTTAATAATGTTTTGTTCTTCTCTATTCATGATTTGTTGTTCCGTGTTGTCTAGTTCTTGGAGATCTTGTTTAATTTCCTTCAGCCAGTCGTTAGGGTTCTTTAATTTTTCCTCCAATTTTAAGTTTTGCTTGGATAGTCTGCGTCATCCATCCTTATTTATTTATATAGTAATTTTACATTTTTTGAAGGTAACCAATAAATTCAGAATTAAAGAAAATGTCTTTTTATATTTTTAATGGAACTGCAATGACTATAAACCACGCTTCAGTAAGTTTATAATAAAAATTCCAAATTGAATTCCATAAGAAGTAAATTTCTAACAAAGAATTTTTGACGCGTCAAGCTGCAAAGTGTTTTATATTTATTAATACTGTCAAAGGAAGTAGTTTCTAGTGTGTTATTGTGTTATCTACATTTTGTTACCTTAATGTTTATCCTTTTTAGAAACAGAACTTTTTAACCTAATCGTATGTTTGCAGTCAACTAGCAACCGATATTGGATGATTTCTGGATTTATATTTGTCTTTTGTGTAACCTTTTTTGCTGTAAACTTAAAATGTCCAAGTTTACACTTACCACTACACTCTATTTATATAAATTGAAGACATATAATAGATAATACCACATCATAGAATAATTTTGGCGCCATTCTTAAGTAATTTCATTTCACATCAACCTGAACCCTCTCCTTCATGAGTTTAGTCTTTTCTGTTTCATATCAATTAAAAATTTACTTTTCAATGACATAATGTTTCCTTGTTTTCATAGCACGGTGTCAGTGATTGAGAGCCAAAAATGCACATAACACATTGCAGAACAGGTTTTCTGACAAATAACTAACATTCCATTTTAAGAATGTCACGTACAAAAAACATAATTCTATCATTTTCTATTATTTATTTCGCCTATAACTCTAGAATTATGTACAGTAGTTCCAAGAGGGTTCCAGTAGCGTCAGTCTTCAATTCTACCTGGAACTTTTTATTGTTTCTTTTAGAAATTATGATTTTTCCGGTTGTGATTAGTTATTGGAGGGTTATTAATGTTAATTATACGCAGCTAAATGATAAAGTAATTGCTCTCGAATTGCTACCTACAGGACTAATAAAACTAGTTTCTATTTTATATTTTAAAATTAAAACTTATAAGCACTTTAATACTGTAGAGTTACAGACGCAACTGACAAAAATCTGTTTTCTAATCAAGAAG
Source organism: Catonia carolina (assembly GCA_035578175.1). Lineage (NCBI taxonomy): Eukaryota > Metazoa > Arthropoda > Insecta > Hemiptera > Achilidae > Catonia > Catonia carolina. The sequence continues at coordinate 143,324,637 of JAQMRL010000001.1, read as the reverse complement.
TAATGGTTTTTATTGTACAAGCATTCATTGTAGTAATTACATCGAAGAATCGTTTGCAAGATGGAAAAACAAATAATTTCTTTTGGAAAACTGGTAATCTGAGAAGCAATCATCAAACACTACTCTCCAACCTCGGGAAAAGTATGTTTAAATATAGACGCAGTAAGTAATCTGTGCAGTACACATAAACTTTAGTATCAATATGGTAGTAACCTTCCAAATTTACATTTCGGCATATCAGACAAGTAGTAACGGCGTATCGTAAATGAACAAGCTGTGCGGTTCAGTGGAAATTACTTATGAACTGGTAAATTCATATGAATCCGTCAGTGATTGGAGGGTTAGGTGAACTGGAAGGACACTATTCGCTTATACGTTTATACATATTCCAAAATGACATGTTTATTTTAATATGGATCCGTAGCAATACGTTCATTAGTTAGGATCAAGTATAAATAATAGAATTCTCATGGACTGACTGCTCTAAACACATTTATTATTGAATAAAACATGTACACGTTGCAACTTTAATATCAAATCTATACATCTATATTGCTTCCAGGCTAATGTGTACATATCCAATATATTTAATAAGTTAACTTACCTAAACCCATTACTGCGTTTTGTAATGATCTGTACCATTTAATACCTAATGTGTTTTAATATTTGCATGTCTATCATCGGCATTCTAAATTTATTTAAAAAATATAGCTTACTTGAGCGTTGAATCGAATCTAAAACAGTACTAAATAAAAGGTTTCTTGCCTTGTCATAGAATGACCACATCATAGAATAATAATAATATTATATTTCTAATTGCACCGGTTTCGTGATAATAGTTATTTGGAATCTTAGGTGATGGCATATTTTTGTAAATTATGTTTTTTGTAATTTCCATTACACTAAGAGATTTAAAAACAAACTTTTTTTACATATAATTTTAATTACACGGCTCGTTTGAATTTCTTTCAGTGAAAACATCATGAAACTAATTAGTTTCTTCTTCTGCGGTAATGTTTTGATGATCATTTTATGTAACATCTACACTATTTTTATAGTTCAGTTAGAGAGGGTACTAAAACAGTGTAAATGTTGCATAAATTTAAAAATCTTATATTTTATATTTTCTTTCATTTGAGGAGGTGGCCGGCCCGTGGTGTTGTGGTTAGAACAACTGCCTTCCACAATATGATTCTCGGGTTTAATTCCCCATCAACTTCAGCATTTTGTATCACTATTTTTTTTTATCACCGTTCATCATTTCCATTGGCATTGTAAAACAGTCCAGACTATAATAATATATTGATAACAATATGTTTTTGAATATTAATAATAACAATAATAATAATACAAATAATTATTATAATGTAAAATATTGAATAAAGTTCAATATTTAAGAATAATCTCTAATAATTCTGATTTATTTGAAGCTAATATAAATTTACCTGCATTTTTCTACTTTACTGTTAAAACACTGATAGTCACTGTAAAATTTATTTTAAAAAAAAATAAAGATTTGGTAGGCAAAATCTCCGCTTCAGGTTAAATTCTGTATATCTTTCGATTCGTTATAAATGACATGGGTCGGCCAGTGTAGTACTACACATTTTAATTAAATGAAAATATACAATTGGCTCATTTCATTATATACATATGCAAAACTTTTTAAATTTTAAAACGTAATCAAAAACAAAAACTTTATAACAAACATATTAGCAGTTTCTACTTCTTAATCATTGCACGGCAAAAAGCAATTCTATTACAAATAGTTGCTTTTCGAAATAAGTTAAGTTACAAGCGTTAATTAACTAACATTTATAATAATACTTATCAGAGCTAAATACGAAATATAGATCGTAGCTAGGAATCAACTCCGTCATCAAATAACTTTCAGGTAACTATTATCACGAAACCGGTGCAATTAGAATCACTTTCGTTCACTTTAACTTATAAAGAAATTTTAATGTAAACACGAGACAACATTAACACAGTTTAATACAAATAGCATTTATCCAAACATAATAGTTTAAATGGTTATAAGATAAATTACAAGAGTTATCACTATTACCATTATTCAAATTTGTCTCCGTATCTTCAGTGAGAGATTGCTTGATTGCTAATCGTAAAATCTCAGGTTCAATTTTTCCTGGCATTTAAAAATTATTCGCTCTGTTCCAACCTTCAGCGGCCGTTAAGTATTCCACTGGTCAATAATAAAGAACTGTAGTGAATCCTACATTAAATAAATGGGTAAATAAAGTACATTTCATTTAAATTGCATACAATATATGTATAGATACTAAATAAAGCCACGAAAATTCCTTTGGCGCATGGATCATTTGTGAGGAAGGGAAACGAAAATTTGATAGTGCTGCCAACCTCAACGGTTAGACACTACTCGTACATTTCACTACCGTGCAGTTTCTACATACATTTTGTAAGGTGTGGTTTATTCCGAGAAAATGTTTTTTTCATTAACTGCATAAGAAATAAATGTGATCTGTAATATTGTCTATAGCTTAATTACATGACTAGAAATATTTGATTTACTGTAATTACTAGCTACCTTATTCCATTGGAACTAAATTTTCTACAATTTTTTTTTTTTTTTTTTTATTTTTTAACGTTCTACAAATGAATCACCTTCTTTACTAACGCTGTCACCGGTTCACTATCAGTCTCGCTAGTTTCTACCTAACCGTTTCCTTTTTTTACCAGGTGTCAACAAAACCGTTGAAGAATAGCTTCTTCACGTCTTTAGTTTCCTTCTTTAATTTTTTAATTGTGGAAAGAGAAACAACCCAATAGTTAGCCACTCACTCATAGCTTTTGTTAAGAGGCAGCGAAAGGAATTTTTGTTTAGCTTCAACTTTACAGCATTTTAGATTTCATTCAGCAGTGTGAATAGTCTGCCCACGTTTTTGAGAAACTAACATTTCTGTTTACGGTAACAAATAGTTATATTCGTACAGTTAACCTACTTAAAACACAAATAAAATAGCCCTTGCAAATAACAAATTACATAATGACATTAATCCTTTCAACGATCATAAATAACATGAGACGGTAAAAAATATTGAATTATTTATTTTTCGAATTCGTTACTTTTGACTTCGGATTTTTTTTCTAGATACCAATACCATGCAGACCTCAGAAAACATTCGTTGTATTTGTACTGGAAGTTCCTGAAGAAGTACCAGAAGATGATATAAGACATTCATTGTATAAGTTTCAGTCAATAGTAGAAGTTACTCGTCTACAGAATACTGGTGGCCTGGCAACAAGTCCTAGTAGTTCCTCTATACCTTCTGGACCAACGACGACTAGTACAGGTTAGAACAATTTTTATAATATTAGCCTATAATGAAAACAGATTTAATCATTCAAATTGGAATTAAAGTCAATTATTTTAAATTTATGTATTTGTTTACAGTGTAATTTTGATTCAAATAAATAAAACAATGGAAATTAATGAATAATTTTAAATTCAGGTTTTTGTGTGTAAAGTAGTAATGATTCAAATAAATCACACTTGAAAATGAATTCAAGTTTGTACTGATTGAACGGTCTCTTACGCGGAATTTTTATTTTAATAAAAGCTTCCCAGCAGATCCTGGAATTCAGCAGTGAATATTAAATTTGAACACTATGATTAAACTGTTATCATTGTTTTCCACAGCATCACTTCAATGGGAAATATCATGCATAAATTTTTAAATTAGTTCTCATAATTTTTCAGGAAATAACGGGTGTTTCAAAAAGGACGCACTTCGAAGTTTGAGAACGCTAATTTATTACATTAAGTAATTACAAATTATACGGTATAAAATTATTACCTTTATAACATTCAGATTACCTTTAAAACTTCACAATAAATGTTCAAAATGACTTCCTCCGCTTGTAATGCAAGTTCGGACACGTTTCATAACATTTGCAGCCACTTTTCATAGTGTTTGCTCATTAATGTTTGTAATCTCACTTTCAATATTAGCCTTCAATTCTTCGATTGTATGAGGATTGTTTTTAAAAACTTTACTCTTTAAATTCCCCCAAAGAAAGAATCTGCAGGAGTAAGATCTGGGGATCTTGGTGGCCACAATCCTTTTGATATCACACGATAGCCGAAAAATTCTCGTAACATATTCAGCGTTTCAGTAGAAGTATGGCACGTTGCATTATCCTGCTGAAACCAACAATCTCGATCGTGTAATAATTCTAACAACGCTATAAATTGTTCAATTAAGTTGCTGTACACCACACCATCTACAGATGTGTCAAAAAATAAAGACCCAACAATACGACGCAGGGAGATCGCACACCAAACACCAATTTTACGTGCGTTTAGTGGACGTTCATGAAATGTGTGAGGATTATGAGCGCTCCATATTCGGCAGTTTTGGCTGTTGATGTAACCATCCAAGTGGAACCATGCTTCGTCACTGAAATAAACACGATCCAATATTTCAACACCGTTGTCATTAACAAGAGAACGTATCCAACGACAATACTGTATACGTTTCCCATGGTCAACTTCTTTCAGTTCATGAACGACACCGATGCGGTAAGGATGCAGATTTAATTTTTTTGTAGCCCTTAAAGCGGAAGATAGTGATAATCCAGCCTGTGAAGATAACTTTCTAAGTGATTTGCCGGGTGAGGTAGTCAAATGTTGTTTCACATCGTCCAAAACTTGTTCTGTTAACACTGATGGTCGACCTGTGCTTTTCCGATCCTGTACGCTGCCAGTCTCACGAAATTTATTAATCAGACGCGATATTGTGGTGTTATTAGATACTTCAGAATTGGGAAATTTTAACTGGAACTCGTATTTCACTCGTTCGTAAGATTTATATGCGCAATAACTTTCAATAATAAAAACACGTTCATCCTTTGAAGAAACCATGTTTGAACTTATACAGACACTACAGACACAAATGAATACTGGGATAGCACTAGTACAAGTCAGTAATACACAATGGGTCAACAATGAGTACGGTAGTGCCAACTGTTATTTGGGGGGGAAAATATTCCCTACGCAGAAAATATTAACGCTTAAACGTCGAAGTGCGTCCTTTTTGAAACACCCGTTACTACCATATCTGCTTTCCTGCCATAGGCCTATTGTAAGAAAATTGCCAATCAATAGGGAATATCTAGACTATTTATATCTAGACTAAGACGATTTCTAAGAATGCTTCCAATAAAAACTATAACCCTGCACTTAGGCTACATACAACTCTTAGTCAAATTGGGACTACAATAATTAAGCATGTGTTACTCATTTATTTTTCTTACTTGAGCTCTTTTTTTTTAGCTGAGCTTTCATTCTTCTCATTTTTTCTCATAATTCTAAAAATGCTTACTTTTTCTTCATTGCTCTTCAAAATGTTTTTTTTAAATTTAATTCTGTCTTCTATTACACCATTGCCTAGGTTTTTGTCATGAGATCTTTTTCTGTTTCTTTCAGCCACGTTTAGATTTTTTTTTGTAATTATTTAGCCTTCAAATATTTTGTTTTGTAAACTTTCTTGGATCTTCTTTAACAGATGGCGATAGAATCTCTTCCTTAATTTTTCCAATATATTTTGGATTTTTTAAATATTTCTTTATTTGAGCGACTCCTTATTACATTTGCAGATTCAATTATCAGGTCTATTATTTCCCTTACTATTCTTCTTTCAGCCTTTTGTAACCCTTTTAAAATTATGTAAACTTTTCAAATTATAGTTCAGTGTTTTTGTCGCATATAACACTTCTGGTAACACTACTACTTTAACTAACATTTTCTTATAGTAATATGTTATTTTAACTTTATTAAGTAGTTTACAGCTTTTGTAAGGGTTCATGTTGTCAGGTGTCCGTATAATTTCAGCTTTCAATTGTTGATTGTTCCACCAATGTATTATTTTTCCGCAATTTTGGCGGTATTGTGCAGGTTCTGTTGAATTTATTTGTTTCTCTTAGCCCTGCCTTTCCGGTCATTTATAAAGCATTCACTCGCTTGCAGATACTCAGATTTTATCACTGTTTCATAGAACCTGAACTAGGGATATCTAGACAGTGGCATATAAAACAGATTGTAAATTCCGCAGAGAGTATCGGTATCATATTATTTTATCATATATAAATTAGGTTTTAAGCTTAAAGGTTTAAGGCTTTCAAGTTACTAAAATTATTTAAGATACTTTCCAATACTAACAAGTTTTTTATAGATTGTTAAAGTTATCACATTATCATGTAACTAAACAAAAGATTCATATTATTTTATTTACGAACAAACGATAGCAGCAGCTCTAGAAATATACAAATTATGGTTTGCTGTTAATTATTAACCTTTGATTATCGCCTGTAGGAACTGTTTTGCTAGAATTCGCGCCTAGAATGAGATTATCAGGTATCAATCAATGACCTTATAACAATAGAAATTGAATCATTATTAGGTTATTACAATAATTACCCTACCGTTATTATCATTTATGAACGGCACCAAGCTAGCATGACGAATTACTTCCGTAATAATTTACAGAATAATGTATATGCCATTATTCACTAACAATATTGAATGCAATATCCACAGAAATATTATTTTGAATTACCTTTTTATCAAGTAAAGTGACCTCGTTTTACTAGCAATAAATAGGTAGGCTATATACTAAATTTAGAACCTATTAGTCTGATGTACAACGTTAATAATAAACAAACCAGATAACTACAAAATAATTATACCCTAAACTTCCTACTATTAAAAGTTGTAAAAGCTGCTTATTTGTTTTCAATTATAGTGGATTATAAAACAGTATCGATAAATTACTAAATTTTAACATTTAAAAATTTGCTTAGCCGGGAAATTTGGCTGCACCTAAAACTGTATTAACGTAAAATATGATTAATACGTTACACAGGATGAAAAATATCTATAATATGATCATAATTTCTCTGGCCAAACAAAAACGCTGACCAGAGGAGTTTATTCAGAAAATTTTACATCCACAGCTTAAATAAGCTAAATGATTATAAAATAAACTAAATGCAAAAAACAGTTAAACGATGACCCACTATAGTTAACAATGTATCAGAGCATCTAATACAGTCAAAATAACATTTTAATGAATAAAATTATTTTTACATAGTTATACATAATGCTAATCTACAATAAATCTGAGCAATGAGCAAAATATGGTAAACCTATTACTATAACAAAAATAATTATCCTTGAATCTATTAATTATAACAATATGAAACTTAAAAATTATTACTATATAAATATGTAATAATTATCATGAATACTCGTATAGAATATTATAAAAATATTATAACTTACTAATAATAATATAAAAAATGCAATAAAATATAAACTATAGTTCATTATGTACCAATTAAATACAATAATTAAATTTTACTAATAATTTTTTTTCAATAAAATTTAATTACAAATAATAAAATAAATACATATGCCTTCACCATAATAATACACTATTTAAATACAGCAGCTCAAACCAATGACTACCTGACAAGCTGGTCACTAATATATCCAATTTTCCCTCAGCCCAGAAAACATTAATTTTTAATGTATTCAATGACATTCGCAGTTTCAAACGGCTGCGATAGCTGTTGTAAAACTTTTGGCCAAGGTAACCTACAAACCTCCGAGCGAATGCCGTATTCATTCTTGGAGTGTACAAATCTGTGTTTCTTCTCCGAATATAGAATGATCTAGTTTTCGGTTTCTCTCAGGGAACCTGGCTACCGTCAGCAAAACCATTAAAATGTACAATTTCTTGACACTGAACAATTTCGATTCAGAAAATAACTGATCTGAGGGAAACAACAGACAACGGTTTTTAAGAATTCTTAACATAAGCCTCTGTGTCTTGAACAATGTATCAAGACACGAAAACGTAGCCTCACGCCAGACCACTACTCCATATCTTTGTATAGATTCTACAAGTGAACATGCGTATTTATCTTTCAATTCTTGGCCGACTACTCCCAGTTCAAATCGACTTTAATCAGTTTAGTAGCCGCAGAAAGCTACCTAGTAGGCAAAACCACAACCCCTGAGAGGCCAAACCCAAACGAGTGGGTGCGGAAGTGAGCCGCAGGGCGCCCCTTTCCCCTCAGTACTCGTGTAAACGTTGGATGAATCGCCATCGAGCTCGTTACGCTGCTTAAGTGCTTTGCTCGTGGCTCTACCACACATGGAAGTACTACGGTCAGCGCCCAATTACCTCGAAAGCAGGGTAGTATAGGGTAGCTCAGCCGCAGTTTTATGGGCACGTTCTGTGTGGTCTGAGGCGTGCCCCCTTTACAAGTGAACAGTAAAAAGTCTGTAATAGTTTCTTTTGCAGTTCATTTCTTAATTAAATAAATCTATAAATAAGTTTTCTGACCTTAGAGGTCGTAGCCGCCACATGCTTATCCCATCAATGAAGATCATCAATAATCCCCAGGTATTTGACGTGATCTACTAATTCAATCTCAGGGCAGTCACATAGATCATTCATTCCAGGACACTGCTGAAGCTTGAGAAAACTAACTTCCTGTTTTGATGCCGCAGTCAATGATAAAACTAGAAATTTCGTCTGATTGATGTTCAGAGTCAGTAGGTTTGGATGAAGCCAGCCAGACACCTTTGATAGTCCAGATTCTGCCAGCTGTATTATGTCCTCCAATGTAACCCACTCAAATACTAGAGCAGTGTTATTTGCGTATATTCGTGTAAGCATTAATTTGAACCTGAACTTCAAGTGAACAAAGCTCATTCGCATAAATTAAGTACAAAATGGGCCAGAGAACAGTCCGTTGGGGAGTTTGTTTTTCTCCAGTTAGGAAACAAGAAATCTCATCATCAATCTTCCCAGAATTTTGGAAAGATTATTAACTAATGAAATAAGCCTGTAGTTTGTTACATTAAGTCTGTCACCACCTTTTGCAAACGGTTTGACAAAGGTTTTCTTTATCAAGCTAGGAAAGTTTCCAGATATGAACTCAAATTAAATGTATGAACAAGAGGTTTAGAAGTCATTATTTTTACACCTTTTATAATTCTATTATCAATACTATCAATACCTGCAGAACTGTATTCAATGAGTCATTTGTAGATATAATTTCTTCCTCCTGCACAGGCTAAGGAAAAGATGAAAACGTGTTTATCAATGGAAACAGATGGCGCAAAGAATTTTTTGTCATATACAGATTTCCTCAGAAAGTCTCCTCACGTTTTGTAGGCCTACTAAGACGTTCATTCATCGTAAAATATTTTTTAAATAAAAACAAATTCGCCATGAACAGTCGTACTTATTTATGTTCAGTAGTCAAAAATAAATAAACTTAAACTCATTTAAATTTTATTCTAGATTTTCAGTTTGCAGAATAATTTGATGTTTGTAAACTAACATTCTTAACCTTAAAAAATTAACTTTTACGGTAGCTTTAATCTTTTTAATTTTCTTTCACTATATTATTGAAATTTAGGTAAGGAACGTTATGTCCTCATGTTGAGTTTTCTAAATCGCTTTTTCACGAGAAATAGACGTTTTCTGGTCCTCTGACCCCAATGACATGTTTTTATCGATTGATCTGAGTAATTGTCCGTGAAAATATCTCAAAAACGGAAAATGATACGAAACTTAAAATAGGTAACGTACTATAAGAGGATCCAACTGGAACATTTTTATCAAAATTGGTCACCCGAAGTTTGTTCACGGAATTTTTTATTTTTAGCGAGTTTACCAAAAATGGTGTGTCTACAGGTTAGTTTAAAATCACCTAGTTCACTACATTTTTTGTGCTCAAAGATGCGGTAAGCGCTATGTCTGCTGAAATTCATGGAAGAAAATTAAAAACGTGCAACTTTTATTTTATACAGTTTTCTACCGAACTTAGTTAACGTCAATTAGTGACTTTCTAAGCTTTGCTCATCAAAATAAAAGTCCAAAGGATATTAATTTTCTTCTAGAGTCATCCACTAATGATTAAAATTCGGTTACGTTTTTTTATTATTTACACTGGGAATAAAAAGTTGAAAGAGTGTTTCACACTAGATTTTTTCTTTATTCAAATTAAGTAAAGATGAGTGAGTGAACTAATTTAACGATGCCACATTATTTGGTTTTACTCGATAGAAAAATATGATTTAATTATTCTTCAGATAAATAATTTAATACCTTAATAGTCACTGCTATAGAAAGAGGTATTTTAAACGAAATATTAATTAATGGAAACATAAAAATTAACAAAAATAATTACATATATTTGTTTAAATTATTAAACTACGCATTTTTTTAAACTCTTGTAGCTTGTAAATGTTTTAACATGAAGCACTTATTTACAAGATTTTGCTTGAAATATTTAAAATTAAGCTCATTTATTCGTGATATATTAAGGTGTTATACTGACAAATTCTCCCTCCACACTCTATTATGAAAAGCTATTATTAGGCAGTAGGTCGGGGAGGAGAGGCCATTATAACTTCTAAGTCGGATATTAATTGATACCACACCAGGCTCGGGAATTTATTTAGGAATTGCTCAGTACACCAGCACCACCCACTTGCTCTACCACAACCACCGCGCACCATCTAGACCAGCACCAGCTAGTAGCAAGCTAGCGACATTATTCACCAAAACTTTTTAATTACTTCCTCTGATAACTACCCGACCACGTTATTAAACATATTTCTTCCCTTTTTGTTTCATATAACATCACTTACATAATCGATTGAGCGGTAATTTATTTAATTATTACTTCAGAATTTTAAATCACACTGACAGCAGGTTTAATATATTAAAACCTTTTTCTAACGATAAAAATTTATAAATGCACTCAACTTTTATGATGGTAAAACGATAATTTAAATAAGACACTCAAGCATAACACCGGCGCTTGAATAATTTAATTACTTACTCATCTATATATTAATAGCGAGCAGGTTTATTTCAACACGATTTTAACCACCTAAACCTTCACCGATTTCCCCCAAAATGGGCTCAAATGAATTGTCTGTTTGAGTAGATTTGCAGAAAACTAACCAAAATCATATATTTTGATTTATGACTGTAAAATAAGAGGTCAAAAATGAAGGTAATCATAAGTGAAATTCATAATAACGAGAATACAGTAAGCGATGCGTCCGTGTACCGAATGAAGCACTACCCTACGCATATATCTTTCTCTGTCTCTATCTATCCCTCCCACCTCGCACAGCTATTTTAGGTTGGAAGGGGCTAGTTCAACAAACTAAAATATACCAACGCATTGGTAGTGACACTTCGCTTTGGACTTTCCAACGTGGTTTTTGTTACTTTGAGTAGTGTACAGTGAGTTCTGCTATATTTTGCTTTTGTTTTTAACAGCTCTTTTTAGAGCTAAGTTATTATATTTTTTTGAATCTGTTTAGAAAATATTATTCATCAAGAAATGGATAGTCGGCCATTAGGGGGAAGACCAAGAGGCAGAAGACGTTTATAAAAGCAAATTTACACTTTTGTGCGAGTTTTCCCGCAGAGGTTCACCTAGTAATAGGATTTACATTGGTGTTCTCAAAATTATGTAAACATTCATTGATTGGCTGCCACTTTGGTGCAGTGGTAGCGTACTATACGACAATTTAAAACTTTCCATCAACAGTCTAAAAATATTTTAATATTAAATTCAATATTACTTTTCTATAACCCGTTGAAGTCCATATATTAACCAAACATTATTTTTATGATAAAATTTAGTAAAAACTAAAAAATTGGCTAGGTTAAAAAGTCCTTCAAATCAAAATCAATGTAAAATAATTTTTTATTAAAATAAAATATTAGGCCTACTATAGAAGTTTGTTGAAACCTCTCTGGATATATGACATCTACGTGTGAGGCAGTACTAGCCAGAAAAACAAATTAATCAGAAGTTTTAAAATAAAGTATTAAGGGCTATCCTAAACTCTGCGGGGTTTATACGAAATCCGTGAGTATTGTTCTGTACCTGCAGGGAACAAAAAAATTAAAATAATTTGTTTAAAGTAAAATAATCGTATTAAATGCCAACCCACTTGTTATTAATCTGTCACACACTTGTGAAGAAGTGAGGCGTGTAAAGATAAGAGATATTTTAAATTTAGTAAATTTTTGTTTTCACTTTATTTTATTAAATGTACAACTGCATAGCTCTGCAGAACCGGTAAATATATATGTACCTTATTTTAAATCACTTTAACACTTTTGAGAACACCACTCTAATGAGTGGTGTTAAACATTTTACACGTTTACATTGACAAAATCGATGTTGAAATATTACAAATTATATTTTTTTAATAATTTGTATGTTTACTAAGAAGAAAAATGTGTTGAGAGTTTAGCTGAGCGATAGATTTAGGACCCGGACATCCTCATTTGTTTGAGTAAGAATTTATAAAGAAGTACTTTCAGATAAAGGGGTAGTTTTGATCTTCGGGACAGAAGACTGTTAAGCTATTTACGTCTACTATCTAAATCTTTGTGCTTCATGCTGACTTGTTCGTTCCATATTAATTTAATCGGAGTTAATTTTAATTTTTTTCAGCCCTTTCTGTCGTTGATGTAGCGTTTAATTTGCAACAATTAGTAGATTAACCAAATTTTTTTACAAAAAATATATAGCCTACTTACATTTGAATCAAAATTATACCGAAACGTACTCGCCTCTCATCATGCGGTCCTGGGTTCGAATCCCACTCAGGCACGGCATATATTCATACGTTACAAAAAATAATTTCATCCTCCATGGTACAAAAAGTTACACCCCAACGTCGTCGCTAATGACCGTTGTAGTTGATGCGACGTTAAATAAATGAATTAAAAAAAAAATACATTAATAGCAAATTAATTTAGCGTTAACTCAGATTATAAATTGAAATAAATTTGTCAATTCATTAGACTTAAAATGAAATAAACCTCATAGAAAACGTTGGTATTTGCTTTTCTCTCCATGTAATAGATAACTCATATTTATGTCAAAAGTTATGTTCAGTTTATTTTTTATTAATTAAATAATTGAACGCACTAACGTACAATATGTAAAAATTAATTATACTATAAAATTTACTATGAAAGAATAGTAAATCGTACATACCAAGTAAGGAATTCATGCCAGAAACGGCTATCTGAAACAAAAATTTCGAATTATTTACCAAATAGACTATTTTCTTAATATTTTATAATTTGATTTAATACTAAAATAGATAAATCAAAAGCTTTATAATCGCTGTAGCTATAGCCATAGCTTGGTTGAGCAGCATTAGTGCTGCTCCGTTTTTTTGCCGTTTTTCACCATTTTTAATCGTATTTCGTTGAAAGTCTAGACAATTCAACACGTTACAACTACTTTGAAGCGAGGACGACGCAGGAAGCGGTAGAAAAAAGTTATCATTAGAACTATGCTGAGAAGGTGTATAAGGAATAAGAACATGTTTAATAGGAATGAATGGCGTTTTGGGTTGGAGTAGATGGGCTACTGCTCTAGAACATATGCTACAATTGTAGCGTTCACTACTGCTACGATTAAATTGGATCAGAAATAAATTAACACAAGATATTTTAAATTTAAATGTTTTTTAATTTTTAATAAAGGATTATATAGATACTAAATTTTACAATAAACTGACTCTACTATTTTTGTTTTATATCTCAGGGATTTTTTTTTAATTTATTATTATTTGAGTACAATTCCTTAGGTTTATTGCAACAATGAAAAATATTAAAATAAAAAAATAATTACAATTAAATCTTTGATTTTAACTACAATAAAATACTGGTCTTTTATAATTGATTAACAAAATTTACATATAATTTAGAAATGTTGTTCGTTGTTCATACCGGTTATTTATTTTAAGACGGTTTGCTGAAATAATTATGTATTGTTGTGTATGAATATGGCGTCTATGAAAGCGTTTTGATTCTTGAAATTTTTCATATTGATTTTATTAAATAGATTTGAATAGTCCGTGTTAGAAAATTGATAATAATAATTCCTTACTTGTTACTTCGTTCCATTAATTATAATGTATTATGTTTTTTTTTAATTTTCTTCTATAATTTAAACTTTTTATTGGAGCTTATTGTCGTGTTGCCATCTCGTAGATCGTCTCACCCACAACGACGCTTTGACCGGATCTTTGTTTCTTCATGTTGGATTTTAAATTTTGATTAATAAATTTTGATTGTTCGTAAAAAATTCAAATTATCGTTTTAAAAGACGTTATTTATGTTATTATGATTATTCACATCACTCATTTAATTGTTCATCTCCGTTTTTGATTTTTTAATTATCTTTAACAATACACAATTTAGTTACACTTTTGACTCACGCAATCTTGATTTTAATCCCGCTGTCGTTTAAATATAATTACATAAATTTTATAAATATCGACGATTAACTGGTATCAATAATTAAATATAGAATATTTATTTAGATTATGCCAGTATTAACAATTTACAAATTTTATTTATACTGTTAAAAGAAATATTATAAATATATACCAAGTATTCCTTGTTAATAGTTTTATATGTTATAATAAATGTAGTGGCTAAACTGATCATATGACCGTGACCACTAATACCAAAATATAAGTCAATGTCATGCTACACAATAATAACAATTACGTAACAAAATTATTAATTCTTTAATGTTAGTAAAATTATAAGTAAGATTTATTGTCTTTTTTCATTTATCGTATTTAAATAATATTTTCCACTGAAGCTTAAGACAAGAGTACGTCAAATCATCACAGTTATACAGTAAATAGATTCTCATACATTTCTAATAGGTGAAATCAAATTCTGGTTCCAGATTTTCTCTGAGTGAAACTGTAATTTTGCAAACTTCAGTGTTTATAAAACCATTGTTTATGCTTTTACCTTGACATTAATAATGTTATTCATAATAGATCATAAAATTTATTATGAACAGAGTTTTTCTGTAGCACAAAAGTGAATAAAATAGATGTAAAATAGTATAAGCAAACAAGTAATAAAAAAAAATAAAAATACATTTTTTGCTAATGTTTGCATTAAAATTTTTCCCTCGACCAACTAATTAAATAATAGAAACTAATTTTTGGTTCGGTTCACGTTCAATTAAATCATTTCAGCGAAATGAAGAATTATGAATGAAATTTTAACTTAAGTAACTATACAATAAAAAAGCAGCTAGTTGACACTGAAAAATGTTTCAAACTTTCAGAAAATTAAATAAATAAGAACATTCACTTAATATAAATTGTACAATTAATTTAACAACATTCGATTTTATCAAGCATGCACAGTGATAAATGGGATTAAGAATTTTAATGTAATTACTTATTCTCAAATAGATTTCTGATTTATAGAATGATTAACATTTCATTTTAAAAAGTAAAGACAATGGAATGAAATCTGTAGATTCTACTTGTTACAGAAACAGATAAAAAGTACATGTTAAAAATAATTAGGCTAAATAAAAGATAAAAAATTTGAGATAAATTAATGAAAGGAGAAACAAGAGAAAAACGCAATTTAGTAAACCTGCATTCGGATGGATACCAAGCTTGATCAGACCAACAAATAAATTAGATAAAATCAATTCACTGGCTATAGCAATCTTTTTATAAATTAAGAGCAGCTAAACTTTTCGGCAAATAATTTTAGTCTATTGAATCTAGTAAAGCTGAATAGCAAGTCGTTGGTGCTTCGATGTCTATTCTAGTCTGTACTGGCATTTCAATCAAAATTCCTCCACGTTATCCTCCACAACTTGGTATGATGCACTGAATTCCATCATACATAATGAGCTGAAACTGCCCTTCAAGGGAATATATTTGTGATGCTTAGATCAAAAGGATATCAACACTAAGTTCCACATTCCTGTTCTATTACTATTTCAAGTCATTTGAGGGCAATGTGTTACAGAGCACAAAATCATAAATATTTTTAAATTATCTTTTTTATTTATAAATAATAAATAAATCATTAAATTTTGTGATTTCTGAATGGTCTGAAAAACTGATCGCTGGAAAAAAATTATGCAAATTATGTGATGAAACCATTTTATTTTCCGAACACGAATTGCTGTTTTCTGTATTACTGTAACAAATAAGTATAAAAATAAAAATGTCATGTGTTAACATGACATTTATGTTAAAATTTAAAATTGTTATTTATAATATTATTATACATCTACAAGAACTACGGTGATAAATTTGTAAAAAATTGTACGTAGGCCTATAATATGTAAAAAATTATTTTGACAGCATTATTTTTATTTTTACAAAACTGCCTTGGATTCCCAAGCCAGATCCAATTGCGAATTGGGGGGTTAAAAATGTTAACATTAACACTAACAGTTCACTTAGAAGTAGTTACAAAGTTCAGGCAGTTATGATTATAAATTTATTTCAATTTAATTATCTAACGCACTAGTGAATCAAACCCATATTTAACAAATGTATAGGATAGCTGTAGAATAAAAAAAACATGCTTATAAAAATATCTGTCTCTAAAATTAGCAGAGTAATTAGACGGTTTTAAAATAATCTACGGTGCATAGTTTTTGACTGAATAATTATTATAGATTATTCAGTCATAAGACATTATGTTAAATAGAAATTTATATATATATATTTTTTTTTTATTTTTGTGAAGTTGCTTCAAAATATTTCCCGAGGGAATATCTTTTAAATTATTAATCATTCTATAGCACAAATTAACAGCCACTTAAACAGAAAAACTATTTATAGTGAAAATTATGTTGATGGATCAAAAAACCTTAAACTGATTTTCTATTGAAGATCTAAAACTACTTTTTTAACTTTTTCAGTATGTGAATCAGCGTTTTTTTCAGTATTTTTCAATTTTTTAACTTTTTCAGTATTTTTCAGCGTTTTTGAGAAAATAGAAAAAATTAAATTTATAATTTAATACTGGTACAATAATCTAAATAAATAGAAAGAATTTGTAATAATAATTTGTTATAAAATACTTCTTGAATGAAGATATATTGACGACATAATGCAGACAAATACGCTTTGTTAGTTACGACCCAGTGTATTCATTATGGCGCACTATGCACTGGATAAGTTGTATGTTATTTTGTCGCTATGAAAAGAAACTTGATTAACGTATAAGACGAGCCATCTGTAACATCATTGTGTTTCATTGAAGCTAAGCAGTTAACGTCTAAGAAATGAAATACGTTTCAAGCTAGCACAATACACAATTGCTTCATGTTTCAAAAATTATGAAAATAAAAACGTCTCTTCTGAAAAAGAATTTTCAAGAAAAGACTCACATAGCATTACGATAATGTTGGTGATTCAGTTTTATGATGCCTGGAAAGATGGTGTAGGATTGTTGACAAAAAAACTAAGAAAACCTTTGGGTAGGGTGCATAGGGTTACATGAAATAGAATACGATTGTCGACGTGGGAGAAAAGAAAGAGTGCGCCAGTCATCATCATTTGGAAGATTAAGCCTTAGAAGGACAGGAAAAGCTTCTCTCCCACATGTTACTGCTGCTTGCTGAAATTCATTTGTTTGTTTACTTCTTTATTCCCATGTCGCATCACCAATATAAAATGAACAGCAACAGTCGTCTCAGTTCCAGAATTACATTCCCCTGAATTCACTCCCAGCTCTCGTATAATAATAACAGCGATACTAAGAGTTTAAATTAATAGGGATAAAAAGAAGGCCTCGAAAAATTAAGATTACTCTTCATTTCAAGGGAAGAATAATTACATCTTATTAAATATCTTACAAAAGTCAGTTTACTTAACGCAGGATTAAACAAGAATATTTACTCTTAACATAAAATTAATTTTCACGACTTACTCGGGAATAAACTGTCTCAAAACAGACTTAAAACCAATTTAGTTCTGTATTCATAATACAAAAATGAAAAGTAATAGTAAAATATAAAAATGAAGTACTTCTTGAAAAACAAATAATATGAAGTAATAGAAACGAAAAATTGAACCTGCTTTGTGAATAAATTGCTTTGTGAATACAATCTTTAATATCATTAAAAAAAAATATCTTAATGACAACGCGCTCACACTAAAGTTCCGAATTCGATTCCGGACTACCGGCAAGTTTTACTTTCTCTTGCCTTTATGAATATTATTATAAATAGGAAGGGAAATATTGTTTTAATGTCGATTTTTTGAAATTGAATTTTCACCGGATCTACACGTTTTCAGAACCCTGAACCCAAAAAACATGTTTTTTGGTCTGCGTGTGAACAGAATATCTCAAGAACGGAACATCGTACAAACTTGAAACTTAAAAATTAAGTTATATACTACTACCGGACCCGACACGAACATTTTCATCAAAATCGGTCAACCGGAAGCAGTAGTTTATTTGTGTCATTTTTCACTTTTTGTAAATTTCTCAAAAACAACACCTGCCAATTTTTTTTTAAATCGCCTCATTTACTAAATTTTTTATGCTCTGTAAGCTAGGGTAGGTGCTAGGGTAGGCATGTTTGCTTTTATTCTTGGGGAAGCTATTTTCTCGTAAAAAATTATTTTTTTAAAGATTGCGGCTTCAATATGCGTTTTAGCGCAAAAATGTATATAACAAAAGTTGTAAAAAATTTAAAAACTTACAACCTTTTTCAAACATTTTTTGTATTATCGCTTAGTTTAGGGGTAATTAGCGATTTTCTGTTTTTTTTTCACGAAAATGTGTAAAAAAATCAATTTTTTCAGATTTCAGCCTTAGTATACATTATACGACAAAAATTTATAATCAAATTTACAGGAAATTAAAAGATCTACAACTTTTAGTTCGCGCATTTTTCTCTACAGAGCCTAGTTTAACGTGGAAGTGTGATATTCCGTATTCATAAGCCAAACTGAGGTTGATTTTCATTTTGCGTATTTCACTCGCGATTAAAATTAGATTATGTTTTTTGTTTATTTCTAATTTTTATTACTAATGTTAGGTTATATTGTTCATTATTTGTATTGGCAAGAAAAAGTTGTGTCAGTGTTTCACACCAGATTTTTTTAAATAATAACGAACGGTATTCTTCTCTTATCCAATGTTACCAAACTGACAAGGTGGATCGCCCCCCCCCCTTTGTATGAGTTTACAATATTTATTCTTAATTTTTTAACTTTTCAATTTCCTGTTGCTTACAATACGCACTCAATGAAACTTTTCAAATTTGTATTATTTATTTCTCAATATAAAGTTGTTTTATTGCGTGCTATTCAATATAAAAATCAAAAATCGTAATGCCTAGAGAAATGCAATTCTACCTGGACTTTAACTTTTATAATCGAGTAAAAAAAGTAACTCTAATGCCTATTTGTATTTTTCAGAATTAGTAGAACTATGGGTCATGTTATAAGGCTGAATTTTTCTGCTTGATGGATTTCCATTTCTCTCAGTTCGCCTTCAGTTTTTGTCTATATTTTCTCGTTCTAGCTGTTCCATACGCGTTTTTGCTCTTTAGGTTCGTCATCCGGGAACCCTTTAAACTCTTTTATTTTTCCTGACTTTTTTCTACCTCACTCACATTCTGTAATGTCCATCACGCGGTCTTGGGTTCGAATCCCACTCGGGCATGGCATTTTTTCATACGTTACAAAAAATTCATTTCATTCCTCACCGTCTGCATTAGCAGCAATTTGCAAAACAGTCGGACGTTAAACCAAAAAAAAAATTCTGTAATGTCCATTTCTTGGATATATCTTTCCGTATATTTGGGCCACCTGCTTTTTGCTTTTTTGTTGTTGTAAGTTTCGTATGTTGCAATAAATTTTTAATCCTATTTAAATTTTTCAAGAAAAAACCAGTTTTTTCTAACTGGGTTGGAAATCTTTCGTATTGTTTTGTTATTGTCTTTTTTACTCTACTGTTTAGTTAACTTTCTTCCTCAATTAAAGTAACCCATCTGTCTTTAATTTTGTATTCGAGGATTCTAGAAAACATACTAAAAATTGTATACATTTTCAGGCTTCAGTTTTGTCACTGTATATAAATTTGATCTCAAAGTTCATGGAAGGATATATTTTTCTGTACAGTTTTTCTTAATTTATAATACTTTACTGAATAAATTTCCTAACTGACTGAAATTTATGATTTTCTTTACTTTCCTGACCTTCGTAGTCGGAGATTTTGGAATGACTACGTATCAGTTTGAATTTTTCATATAATAATACACAATATTCTAATTAAATACCTACAACATTTTGGAGGATAGTTCACCAACACATTTAAAAAAATTGTCACTCAAGCTACTTATTTTAAATACTAGGTTTCAAATTTAGCAATTTTAGTTTTTTCATTACCTATCTAAAAGTTTCCGAGTAAAACTGCAACACTTTCCTGGGCATATAATTTTTGCGAGAAAATTTTTTTTTTTTTTTTTTTTTTTTTTTTTTTTAACAATAAGAATTATTTACAAACAGTTTAACAAAAACTTTCAGTAAATATTGTGATAATGAATATAACTTGAAGAAGACAGCACTCAGCAGCGTTGCTTCCGTGTGATCGTTTGGTTAAAAGTTATGAAGGGTTTCTTCTTAATCCTGCTGACGTATATATTTTTTTTTTTTACGGATGAAGTGAATGAAGGTGTGAAAAGGAGTGGATGAAGACGTGATACTGACGATCTGTGTAATTGATGATTGAAAATTCATTAGATGATTAGTTGTAGATTAATGAGAGTTATGGGTTTAGTTCATTGAGAAATAAGAGTTGACCATCCGCAATATAACTTCGTGTTTTTAATTTTAAAAAGATGGTTAAACATTTTTTATCAGGTGAAACGAAATGGAAGATCTAATATTCTCGCCTTCTTGAGTCTTTGATTTTCAATATTGTCATCGAGAAGATTTATAGCCAAATGATTAGAATGAGTGTCCAACTTGGTTAAATACTTTTCACTCCGGCTGCTAATTTCTTCTCTCACCGTAGGTATGCCCAGGTCATGATGGAGTACTTCATTAGGCACATACCAAGGTGCACAGCATATAAGGCGAAGAAACTTCGATTGAAATCTCTGTAATATTTCTACGTTAGACGTACTTGCTGTGCCCCAGAGTTCAATTCCATAACTCCAAACTGGTTTTATCATCACCTTGTACAGTGTCAATTTATTTTCCAAAGACAACTGTGATCGCCTCCCGACAAGCCAATACAGTTGTCGTAATTTAAGTCCGAGTAGTTTCCGTTTGGTCCATATATGTTTTTTCCACGTCAATCGCCTGTCTAGATAGATTCCCAAGTATCTCACATCATCTGAGTGTGGAATTACGTTGTTGCGAAACGTTACTGGTGGACATGATTCTCGTTTCATCGTAAAGGTTACGTGTGCAGACTTCTGTTCATTTACTTTGATCCTCCATTTTTGGCACCAGTCTTGAATGTTATCTAGATGTTGCTGTAGTTTTTCAGAAGCGTGGACTGAGGAGGCATCAGACGCAATAATAGCAGTGTCATCGGCAAAAGTTGCTGTTGTTACAAGTTCATTTACAGGAATATCTGCCGTAAATAGCGTGTACAGAAAAGGACTTAAAATGCTACCTTGAGGTACACCTGAACGAATTAGGTGCAAGGTCGATAACTCATCATCAAATTTCACTTGGAAAAAACGATCGGTTAAGAATGATTTTAGAATAGGAAAATAATTATGATCCAGGTTTTTTAATTTTGTGTAGAAGAGCTAAATGCCATACCTTGTCAAACGCCTGAGCTACGTCTAAGAAGACGGCTGAGCAAAATTCCTTTTTTTCTAAGGTATATCGAATTTGGTTAACTATCCGATGTACCTGTTCTATCGTAGAATGTTTTTCACGGAAACCGAATTGATGATCCGGGTAAACACTTTCTTCCAAAAAAGGTTTTAAACGATCAAGTAGTAATTTTTCAAAAACTTTTGATGTCACGGATAGAAGACTGATCGGTCTATATGACGTAATTTCGGTAGGTTCCTTGCCAGGTTTGAGAATCATGACTATTTGGGCAACTTTCCATTGAGATGGAAAGCAACCCGTCCTTAGAATTGCGTTGAAAATGAATGTCAGGAGTAAAATTCCCTTCCTTGGGAGTTGCTTTAGCACCTCACCGGTAATTAGGTCATAGCCAGGGGCTTTTTTGGAACTCAGGCGCGTTTGGATTGTAGTTATCACTTCAGCTGGAGTAAAAGATTTGATAGGAGGTGATAGCTGAAATGGGGCTTCAAGATGTTCCAAAATGTCTTCTTCTAATTTTCGATCGATATCATCGTCGTGTGGACGGAAGACAGTGGACAGATATTCCGCAAACGCTTCCACTTTTTCTTTTGTGGTCCTAGCCCAATTTCCATCCGATAGACGAAGAGGTGGAATTTGTTTCTTTGATCGTTTTATGTATCTTGTAGCTTTCCATAATGAATAGTCGGTAGCTGCCGTTGGAGATAATTGAACCAACCTGTCTTGGAAATAATGATTACGCAGTTCTAGAAGCGTGTACTTTAGATGTTGTGCTGCACGATTGAATCTTGTTTTGTCATCTGGGTGTCTGCTATGCTGCCAAATTTGACGTAATCTTCGTTTGTAGTTTATCAATTCTCGAATGGTAGCAGGACAACTGTTGCCATGAGTGTTTTTGTCAGCATCTGTAGTTGATTTCCATGCGGCATTTTGCACTACCTTATTAAAATGCTCAACCGCTTCATCAATCTCGTCTTGTGATTTTAACGACACATTCAGAATTATATTTTCGGTAACCAGACGCTTAAAGGAGACCCAATCTGTGTTTTTGTTACACAGAACGGGGAGTTTCTTCTTTTCTTGTAGTTTACAACCAACGCTGGCGATTATAGGAGTGTGATCTGAGGACAAATCCAGGACCGATTTTACTCGAATAGAATTTTGACTTATATTTTTGGTAACAAAAAAGTCGAGGAGATCCGGAATCCTGCGTCGATCGGTTGGCCAGTACGTTGGTTCACCTGTCGATAGCAAGCCTAAATTATGTTTTTGTACAACATTAAACAGAGTTCTACCCCTTGGATTACATAAACGAGAACCCCAAGCCTGATTTTTCGCATTGTAATCACCTCCCGCAATAAATTTGTTACCTAAACTTTCAAAAAAAGTTTCAAATTGAGCGGCCGTAATGTGATGCCGTGGGGGGGAGTATAGCGCTGAAATTGTTACTTGTCCGCGCACGTCCTCAATGACAATGTTTGTTGCTTGTAGATAAGGTGTTTCGAATTTTTGAAGTTCGTAATGTTTAATATTATTTTTTATTAATATAGCGGAGCCTCCATGCGCCGTACCATCAGGATGATTAGTAAAGTATAGAGAATAACCGTTGCACCTGATGTAACTCCTGTTAGTGAAATGAGTTTCTGATAAAAGCATGACATCGATGTTGTGTATGTTTAAAAATGTGATTAGTTCTTGAATATGTTGACTTAAGCCATTGGCGTTCCAGAGTGCAATTTTATACACTAATACTTGCTCCATTTTAATTCAATTTCGAAACAACGATTGTAAGTAAATTTAATAGTGTCGCAATTTGTTCTGTTTGTTTTTGTATTACGTTCCGTAGTTCTAGAAATGATTGTTGTAGATTTGAAATCGGATCAGTTTGCAACGGATTGGTTGGAATTGGTTGCGTAGAATTGCCCTTTACGGCTCTTGCATAGTCTAAAATACTGTTACCGTTAGGTGTCTGATGTAATGTTTCCTGTACGCTGTTTTTTGCAACAACTTGGGTGACAAATTTTGAGCTGACCGTCTGAGTTTCCGGTGGTGTAACTGTTCTTTCGCGTAAAGGTGGAAATTTTCGTTGTTTAATCTGTTTGTATATTTCGCAACCTTTGTAGTTAGAGGGATGGTCTCCTCCACACAAAGCGCATAATGGTGGGGCGTCCTTCTGTTTACCACAAATAGTAGTGTCATGATTATCACCGCACTTCACACAACGAAATGGTCTGTTGCAGTACGCTCTTGAATGCCCGTACCGTTGACATCGCTTACATTGAATAACATCGTTTTTTTGATAGGGTGGCTCAAATTTTATTTTGGCGTTTTGCAACAATTCTATTTTATAAATATCTTTGTTATTAGAAGCCGGTTCTAAATCTACAAAAAAAAGCGAAAGAGGTTCCTTTGTAATTCTGTGCCGTATGTTCGAGATGTTCCGTACGGCATGGTTATGCGTAGCCAGTTCTTGTATCACGTCATTGACGTCAACTGAGTAGTGGACGTGACGTAGAACAACCCGGAATGCACGGCACTGTTTTAGCTGGTAGGTGTGGAAGTCGATTTTAGAAGACTTCAGATTTTTTATTATCGTCGAATATGCACGGCTGTTGTTGGCGTTCAATTTCATTTGGCTTCGAGAGATAATTTTGTACACATAATCGGTTTTGTTTACACCATTGCTGGTGATTATATTTAAAAGCAGTTGCAGGTTGCTAACGCTGGGAATAAAGACAAAGGGCGGCTTTGGTTCTGTTGTAGATGAATCGTCTTCCATGTCGGAATTGTCTGACAACACATCGTAAGCGTTGCTGAGTGGAAACGCTGTGGCTGTACTATCGAGTCGCTTCCCTGCACGCAAATCAATTGATGACTTTTCTGCCTTTCTTTTATTATTTCTCGCTCTTACAACAGTAAAATCGTCTTGTGGTTTTAATGGTAATGTCGGTATGTCCTTGTCAGCCGATAAATTACGTGATTCATTAACGAGTCTTGGATCCCGAATGAATCGTTTTTCCGATGTGTGAGTTGCAAATTTATCAACACATGTTTTAGTAGCGCCTTCTTGATCGGAAGAGGTTGAAAATTCGGCGACCGATAAATTGTTATTTATATGCCTACTACTAGAACAATCGATATCATATGATTGGGTTAAAGAAGAAGAACCCTGTGTCGACATTTTAAAATGTAACCTCACAATGTTTTATTTTTATAAAACAAACAAAAAAATATAAATTTAAAAAGCCGTTTAGCAATTAATAAATAAAATTAGCAACTTACATATTTATTCACCATTCACACACAATCACACAAAAACAATCGTCAAATCAACAATGTTTTAACAGAAAACAGTGGACAAACTCAGCAACTGTACCTCACAGCACACATGAATACTGCGAGAAAAATAATTTAAAAATTTTTTTTATGTAAGTTAGAGATAAGCACTACTCATTAAAAAAATCTGGTATGAAACACTCACACGAGTTTCTTTTGCCAATGCAAATAATTAGCAATATAACCTAACATTAGCAATAAAGCATTAAAAATAAACAAAAAAGTAACCTCAAAAACATAACCTTATTTTAATCATGAGTGAAAGACGCAAAATGAAAATCAACCTCAGTTTGGCTTAAAACACGGAAAATCACTCTTTCACGCTAAACTAGGCTCTGTAGAGAAAAATGATTTAATTAAAGCTCGTTAATTAAAAATCGTTTAATTTCCTATAAATTTGATTATATATATTTTTGTCGTAATATGCTTAATAAGGCTAAGATCTTAAAAAAATCGATTTTTTACACGTTTTCGTGAGAAAAAACATAAAATTGCTAATTACCGCTAAACCAAATATTATACAAAGAAATTTTTAAAAAATATGGTAGGTTTTTAAATTTTCTACAACTTTTATTGTATATATTTTTGCGCAAAAATGCATATTAAAGTCGCATCTTAAAAAAAAATTTTACGAGAAAGCAACCTTCCCAAGAATTAAAGCAGACATGGCGCCTACCTTATCTTGTAGAGCATAAAAAATTTAGTAAATGAGGCGATTTTAACAAAAAACGTAGGAGCCGTTTTTGAGAAAATGCAAAATAGTGAAAAATAACACGAATAAACTACTAGTTCCGATTGACCGATTTTGATGAAAATGTTCGTGTCGGATCCACTAGTGGTATATAACTTAAGTTTCAAGTTTTAACATCGTTCGATGTTCCGTGCTTGAGATATTTTGTTACACACACACATACACACATACACACACACACGCACACACACACACACACACACACACACACACACACACACACAGAGAGAGAGAGAGAGAGAGAGAGAGAGAGAGAGAGAGAGACCAATCGCTAAAAACATGATTTTGGGTTCAGGGGGTCTGAAAACGTGTAGAACCGTTGAAAACTCGATTTCGGAAAATCGACATGAAAACAATATTTTCCTACCTATATGAGCCCTATGCATATAGGCAAGAGAACGTAAAAGTATGCCCTACTGGAAACAACTCAACATTCTATATTCAGTATTTTTGCTAAAATTACGTAGTTGTTTAGGCATATTATTATAAAAACCATCAAAACTACAATTAAAAATTAGAAATAATATTGTATTTTTTTTTATCTAAAACTTTTAATTTTATATGTGTTCGGCCGGATGAAAACGATGAATTTTCAGTTTCCGAATTATAAAAATATTGTTTAATTCGTCTAAAAAATATTGAATTTTTGGTCAAGTTTAAAGATAATCTGTTACACACGCGCTTGGTAACAAAATTGTTTACCTTTCATTGACAGTGTTGCAAGCTCTTAATACCTTCAAATTTGAAACCCCTCACTGACCGTTGACTCAATAACTCATCACTCATAACTAATTCTCCAGTTTCTTAATTACCTAAAAAGCTGAATTAGAACAGAATTTTTTCAGAGGTTGAACAGAAAAACTAAAGCGTTTAAACTTTGACCACTTTTGCTTAAGGGGTAATAAGGGGGTAACTTCTCTACAACAATGAGCAATATTTCTATAAGTTTATAACAAATTATGGTTAAAACTGTATTCTAATACTAATAGTAATTATTATACAACCAGAAATTTATCTTTCTAAAATTAATTTTAATAAAACCTTACTGAGACTAGACATAAATCTGCCAACAGGATGAGAAAAATTGCTAGTTTTTCATAAAAATTAATTTATATTATCATATTGTACTAAAAATAAAGAACGGAAAGTAACGCAAGCCCTTTTAGATATAATATATTTAAAATTTCTCTTTTCTAAGAATTCAAATAAATTTTTCTGAAAACTGCAAAGTAATAATGTTTTATACAACAAAAAAAATCATTTGTTTGTTTCGTTTTTACAAAGTCCGCTATCATTTTACCTTTTAATAACGCTTACGTAGTAGAGTTATTAATAAATTTGTGTAAAAGAGTTATACTGAAATATAGGCAAAAAGTAGAGACAATATTTATAAAGAACGAAAGAGAGTTAATGAGTCGTTCAAAGCGGATTAATATCTTCTCTGTTCTGCTTCAAGGAATCCTCATCGATCCTTTACTTCTCACCTCACACTAAGCAACTCGTAAGCAATAACATCTAGTCTATTCTTTTATATTTTGTACAATATCTTGATTCATTTATTAATATAATACGATACTCAAATACTTCCTTCAATTTCTTTTATGTTCAATAGAATAAACCTTCTCTAAAACTTAATCCAGTAATCGATTTTAAATGTTTTAGAATACCTGTCTCATTCATTACATTCAGGTTACGGAAGGAAAAATTCTACAGTTACTGTATTGTGTATCTTAATGCGTTATGCAAAACGGTTTTAAACAAGAATAAACAGTATATTAGAATTGTAAAATAGTGAAAGAAATAAGTTAATACAGAATGTAAAAGCAGGTGATCAGAACCTTAACAAATTAACGAAGAGAACTCGAGAAAACTATTTTCCACACTATACTGCTCAATAGAAATCTAAATTTTAGCAGTTTTGACAGATACAAACCCCACTTTGATAAAAAAGTTCATGATGTAGGAGAATTGAAAACGTTTTATTAGCCTTCGCCAGATCCGATAAGTAATTGTTTCCACGTTATTTTATTTATAACATTACATGATAATATATATAATATTAAATATAGACTGATTTCAATGACTGTGACTTGTTTTTTTTTTTAAGAAATTCTAAAGCATTCATTATTCAGAGTCGTGTGAAGTTTTAAAACGCTTCTGTAGAATCACTAAAACATTATTGTTCTTCAGTACATTTGTATGAAGGCAGAAAGTACGATTGTATAATTATCACCGATCTTCACAGTACAATTAGAAAATAAAATAAATGTTCAAAATCACTGTAAAATAACTGATAAAGCATTTCTAGGTTTAAAAGGTGTGACCAGCAGTATTTTAATCTGTTGAGGGGTTGTCGACTAAAGCGCGTACATTGTTTTAAAGAAAACGATGCCCGAATTAAAGTTTGAAAATAAATTTACATAGTTTCATATTATTGCACTTACATAATTTCGAAACTCAGCATCAGAACTTACGATGTGATCCCTAAGCGCACTTCTGATCTGGTCACTTGGTTTTATTACAACACAAAATATTCTTTTAGTTAATCCCACTTTAAGAGAGATTAATATAAAGTGAATTGTCAGTAAAGAATACAAGGTACAATTTATTTTCTTTGGTTATTTAACGTCGCATCAACTGCAGAGGTCATTAGCGACGACGTTGGGTTGTAATGTGAAGGATGAAATGATTTTTTGTAACGTATAAAAAACGCTGTGCCTGAGTGGGTTTTGAACCCAAGACCGCATGATGAGAGGCGAGCACGTTACCAACTACGCCAATGCGGCCAGCAGGTACAATTTTAATATATAAAATTTTTGAAAACAGTTGTAAATACGGTCTTGGTATAAAAATCAGTAAGATTAAAAATGTACAGTGTTTAGCAAAAATATCATACAAAATTGTCATCACCAAACAGTTAAACGAGTACAAAAATACACGTACCTCGGTAGCACAAATCATTTCCATGGGATACATTTCGAGCTGTTATAAAAGTAATTATAATTATAGGGACAAACGTTTATGAGTGTGCATAAATATTCAGTTTATTAGACAAAATAAATTTGTAAAAGTTGATTAGTTGAAACGTCTTTTACTTCCAGATTGTTTTTTTATCTTGTTTATTGTTCGCGACAAAAATTTTTTTACAAGAGTTTTAACAGTTGTAAGAAAAATTAAAGTTCCTATTAAAAGTAATAGCAAATTTATATAAGTAATTTCAATGTAGTTTTTTCATCGTAGATTATTTACAAAACTCAAACCAACTTGTAAAATTTTGAATATTTGGGTAAAAGAATAAGAAAAGAAATGTGGTTTATTTCTGGTTTAAAGATATGTAAATCATCTGTTATTGTTACAGGAAGTGGGAACAGAGGAACAGATAAAAATGCCAAAGACAGTGAAAAGGGGCCGGACAGCTCAACTTCAGGGTCTCCACCTCCAATCGTTCGAGTTACATTAGCGTCACTCGAAGAATTTAACATTTTACTGCAAAATGGACTGGACTTCTACGGAGCCACCTTTTTTCCTACAGAGCCGGCCATTAATACCGGACTTGTCCGCGCCGGAGGAAGAAAATCGGTAACTGGCAACAGGTAACAAGCTAACTGCCGTCTTCCGTCTTCCTTATTTAACAACCACCTACCACATGCGCACGCTCACACATACACACATCCATGCGTAAAGAATCTCATTCTTATTCTTAGAGCGACTGCAGAATGTACGCGTGCTTCGCATTTTCTCTTAAAATGAAACGTTACCGGTACCCCATACAATTTCCTCACTAAATCAGAGATCAGCCAAGTGTATACCGCAGAGAAAAACAAATCCTTTAATTCGAAACAAATAAAATAGTAAATAAATTTTATATGTAAAATTTAATTTACTATTGACAA
This sequence comes from Catonia carolina, assembly GCA_035578175.1. Lineage (NCBI taxonomy): Eukaryota > Metazoa > Arthropoda > Insecta > Hemiptera > Achilidae > Catonia > Catonia carolina. Next base: position 143,294,954 of record JAQMRL010000001.1, on the reverse strand, counting down.
CGGGTTTCAGTTACGGAAAATATAAACGGAATTCTATTCTACAAACTTAATACATGTAATATATTTACAAAAATTTATAAATGTTATAAAATAAATTATCGTCTATACTAGCAAAGGGAAGCAGAGGTTATACGACTGATACGTAACATACAGTCTGCATATTTAAATTTACAATCAAATTAAATTTTCAATTCTAAGTACAATTTAAAAAAATATGAATTTAGTTCAGATGTATGCTTGCCGTATTTACAAACTTTAATTTACCCAAAAATCCAACGATGGTACTTATCCTTTTCAACATTATTTTTTTAAATACCTTAAACTCTTTGATGGTGTTCTACCAAAAGATAGGCCTTAGAAGTTATTTTAATAGATTCAAACAAAATACTTTTTAATTGCTTACCCACAAATTGTACTTGTTTTAAATCTATTAAATTAACAGCCTGGTTAACTTAATTAATTTTTAAATTCACTCTAATATAGGTCATATCATAGCTTAAAATTTTGAGAATATCTATCTACAATATTCTTGTAATTCTTTCGAATTATTTCTAAAATTTTAAATAATTTTTCCGGTTATTTCTGTTTTGTAATATATTACAGGAACTTCACGTTCCGTGAGATTAAGATACACCAAAGAAACTGGTGTTTGTTCAATAATAACACATACTTTTATAGGCCCATTTTTTCCAAATTTTCAATTCCTTTAACTATTATATTAATTTGTTTACACATAAATTCTAAAGCTCTCGAAGATTTACTTACTCATTACTAATTATCTAATGTACTGAATAAAAGAAGATATTTCACATTAAGCAAATTGTTTCATATGGATTAAACAGAAACACTTAAGTATTTTTTTGAGCATTTACGACTAAGGGATAAAAAGGGGTGACTACCCTACAGCAATGCGTATTATTTTTGTCTCTTAAAAAACGAAAGTTTTTAAAAATCCTTTTTACTTGACATGAAAATTATAACTGAGAAAAGTATAGTATTTCAATTTTTGAAAATTTGCCCTGTATGGTTGAGAAAGGTTGTAACCACTACATCAATAAAGATTATTTCTGTATCTTTCCACAGAGTTGTAGTTCTGAAAATCGGTATTAGTATTCTTATAGTAATAACTAGAAAAAGTAAAGTGTGAAGTAAAGCCGGGAAAAGCAATAAACCTGTTTATTTAATACACACCACTGAGGCTAAAAATAAGTAAAGATTAATAGTTGGTAAATAAGACCCTAAAAGTTTTATACACGGTCAAATCATTCAACTTGATAAAGCTAACAGTCTTTACGTTAGCGTCCTTTTTGACTTTTGCAATATGGTCTTAAGAATATTGCCATTTAAACCACTGCACAGAGTTGCCTGTAAAGTCATTTCTTTGTACGTAAAAATCGATTTTTATGCAAGTCAAATTTTGTAGAATTGGTGTAGAATGAATAAGTCCAATCAGATACTATTTCATTTTTTATGGTCCAAATATTTTTACTTTCACTGAGCTCCATATCTGAACTGAATTGATACGTATTGGTTTACTGATTGTCTTGTTTATGATCAATTTGTTAGATATTAAGTTATAAATTTGTTTTAAAAGCCATTTTATCTGATAAAATCAGGTTTTAATTTAATGCTTATTTTGTACTATTAACCTATAATAAACATTTAAATTCTGTTGGAGCAAATGTACGACAATTTAACTTAATTTTTTTAGTTTTTATTACAATAAATCAGTGAAATGTCAGTATAGAAAACTTCCTTTCCAATGCAATTTCTTTACCACCAGATACAATAAAATCGACTGTTATTTTTAGAGTTGTTGCCAGTTGAAATATAGTTTAAACTTTGGGAACAGTATTTAACCATTCTGAAAGTTTTTGCTGTCGCGAGGAATTCATTTATAACAACAACGCCAGATGTTCAGCACTGCGCGTACAGACAGAGTTATTTTCTTGAGGTCTTTGGTCGTTACTGTGCTTCGCCAAGTTAAGTAGTAATGCTACCTCTATCTCACTCTCTTTTGAAATCTCTTTTTCTTCTCTGTCACTCTTAAAAGTCTTCTTCTTGGTAAATATCGCTGTGTAATCTTTCCTCCTGAACTTTCTCTAGCTAAAATAATCACAATATTCCGTCAAATTTTAGGTAAGAAACTAGGGGAAGATTTAACTCAATTCAAAATGAGAGAAGTGCTAAGTTAGAAAATATCCGATATGTCTAGATAAAAAAATTTTTAAATTAAATTGGAAAAAGTATTACAGTTTCCACTATTTTTTTTAAAGTAATAGAAATTGAATATTAAATTAAATTAAATTCATATTGTGCAGGTCAATTTACAGTACCGTAATGAAAATTAAGTGATTTAGTAAGCATTATTGTTTTCTAAATACTTAACTGACTTGTATTCAAAACTATCTATTTGGTGAAAACCATAACAGGAGGTACAGAAAATTTATACTTCAAAACCTTCTTGATATAAAAATTAAAGAATCCATATTAAATGTAGCGCAGTTTAGCTCAACACAGTTCATAATTTTGGGAACGCTCTAGAAGTTTTTAAAGACTGACTATTGCTTATAAAGCTCGGTCTATATATTGCGTGGATACGCTACTGGCGTAGTAAAATGTAAGCATAAAATTATATAATGAATCTATTTGAGGGTAATGATCATATTTCTTCTTCAAGCGTGTTTGATGATGAAAGTGCTTGTTAACGTCTGAAAATAATTACAAGTCGAAACCACTAGTTTTTGTTTGAAAAAGGTCACATATGAGTAAGAATAGAGGAATGTTTCTCAGCGTGGTTTGTTTACAAGATTACAAAAATATTATATACGTGATAACGCTTATTTTTTTCTCTACTGACTTCTGTTATTGAGATTATATGGTTTTAATGGTGTTGACAAAATATTGAAAATAGAACCCAGTGGCTTATGTTTGGAAATGGTGGTCAGATGGTCATGTTAATAATTAATTGGGTTTTTACTGATTTTTACTACTGATTCAATTATTACTTGACTTCTATCAATACCAATAAATTATTTCATAGATTTACTTTCTAACAGCTACTTGAACAGATTTACAAAGGAGTGTCGTTTATAACCTCAAAAATACCAGTTCCTGATATCTCATTTAAAATACTTATTTTAATTCAAAGATTATAATCATCATGGCATTTTCAATTTCAAGTAAGGGTCTTTTAAAATTTAAATATGAAGTAAATCAATGCATAAATATAAACTTAGATACAATAAAATCTACATAAATGAAGTTATCTATAGATATGTTAATTATTTTAAATATAAATTTTAATGTACAAAAAGTTTCTTACTGTACAATTCAGTCATCCGTTGATCTGTCTATGATTAATTAACTATAAAATACGAGGGTAAGTCAATTATTATCCGTAATGTAGTTATAAAATTTTATTGTAATCAAACAGGAAACTTACAAGTACATCATTTTCGACATAGTCCCCTTGCTTTTAACGCACTTGGTCCATCGTTGTTCAAGTTTCCTGATGCCCTCATAAAAGAAGGTTTTTGGTTGAGATGCGAGCCAGAAATGCACCGCTTCTTTCAATGCTTCGTCCGAGGTAAATCGACGGTCCCTTAATGCCTCTTTGAGTGAACCGAACAAGTGATAATCAGAAGGAGCAAGACCGGGACTATATGGAGGAGGAGCCAGTACTTCAAAATTGAGTTTCTGGAGCGTTTCAGCATTGTGGGAAACAGTATGCGGAGGGGCGTTGTCGTGCAACAACACAATACCTTTTGACAGCAGTCCTCGGCGTTTTCTTCGAATTGCAGGCTTCAGCTTGGCAGTAAGCATCTCACTGTAACGTGCACAGTTTATTGTTGTGCCCCTTTCCTGATAATGTTTCAGTACTGGACCTTGTGAGCCCCAAAAAAACCGTAAGCATCAGTTTTACCTGCGGACGGTTGGGTCTTGAAATTCTTTTTGCATGGCGAATTTGGATGTTTCCATTCCTTACTCTGCCGTTTACTCTGTGGCTCCTAATGATGGATCCATGTTTCGTCACCAGTAATGATCCTGTCTATAAAGTTGTCCCGTTCGTTACCATAGCGATCCAAATGTTTTTTGGAGATGTCCAAGCGTGTTTATTTGTGCAACAGTGTCAGTTGTTTTGGGACCCATCTTGCACAAACTTTATGAAACCCAAGTGTGTTGTGAATGATTTCGTAGGCAGAACCGTGGCTAATTTGCAGATGATGTGCCGCTTCGTCAATAGTTACTCGTCTGTCTAAGAGAATCATTTTACTTGAACGCTCAATGTTTTCTTCATTTACGGCGGTAAAAGGTCGTCCGGCTCCTTCATCGTGCGTAACATTTGTGCGACCATTTTTGAATTTTTCAATCCATTCGTAGACACTCCGTTGTGACAAAACACTGTTTCCGTACTGTACCAAAAGTCTTCTATGAATTTCGGCCCTTGATACACCTTTCGACCACAAAAAACGGATCACTGAACGTTGCTCTTCTTTGGTGCAAATAGAAAGCGGAGCAGCCATGATTAACAGCACGACAGCGACAACGAAACTAACCTAGCAGCTTGAAACTTACATATAACCACAAATAAACAAAGCATGCGTCATCAACGCAAAACGACAGTACTGCCAACATAAACAAAAAAAATATAACGAAATTGCGGATAATAATTGACTTACCCTCGTAGAAACAGAAATAGATACGTTTACCGTATTTCCGTTTTTAGTTCCTCAACTGTAAGTGTAACTGTTTAAATAGATTTTCTGTAAATGAAAAATATATTTTAAAACGAGGGACTATAAAATATCTTTAGTAGTTAACTTAACTAGCATGTAAAAGACCCAATAATTTAGAGCAGTTACTTCACATATTTAACCTTTCAAAAATTAAATGTAATGAAACATTAAGAAAATATATTACGTATTATCATGAACAAATGTCGTTTCTCGAATGGAGTAGAAAAGATACTTCAAGTAAACGTACTCGTCCATGTAGTTGAAAAGGTCGTAACGTAAAATATTTAATAAAGGTTTGTATGGGATACTGGTGGGGGATAAGGCAGAAAAGCTGTATTATCTGACCGCGGGAAATGACCGATATAACTCCAGAACCCACTACTCTTCCAGATCGATAGCTTCTAGCTTTCTTCAATCTACTTTTATTATTTTCTTCTATTCTCTCCTTTATATTTTACCTCTTACACATTTTTCTTACAATTTTCATTTTGTTTTCCTTCTTAGAAGGAACGATTTTCAGTTATAACTAATTTATCAGTTAATCATTTATCAGTTAATCATTTTGGAAATGGATGTTTGTACATTAGAATTCTATCTTTCGTCAGGAAAAAAAATAAATAATACGTATAAATCTATTTATTAACAGTCAACTAAAACGAATCACTATTTCATATGTTTGTTCTTATACAGAATATATTACGTTTTTATACAATCCTATTCCAATGTGTTTAGAACATACTGTACATAATAATTTTAATTTCCAATGAATTATTTAAAATATATGTTTTCCTTTTTTCCTTTCTGGGTGCCCTCTCTTATCGGAGGTTGGCATTTACTACACCAATCCTTACTTTTGACACTGCTACCTAAATAACATTGCTCAGAAAAGCAATTATATCATTCTCGTGGAGTTTTTATCAAGATATTCTTCGTCTACCTACGCTCGTTGTATCCCGCAATTTTTCCCTGTATAATCAACTGTAGCATATTATAATATTACAATCCGAAATATTTTAATTTTTGTTTCTTTATTGTGTCAATCCCAGCTTTTCAGAGGTATTGCATCTGATTTAAGATTTCTTCATTTTCTTTTCTCGGCCCACGATATTCTCAACAAATGTCGATAAAGCCATAAGTCCATGGATTTAATCCTATCTATCTCTTATTTCTTAAGAGTCCAAACCTAAATTTGATACATAAAAACAGAAAACATGTAGCACCTCGCGAATCTTATTCAGACTTCTATACTTAAATTTCTGTTACATAACAAACGCTTCATCTTTATAAAGGACGCTTTATCGGTTTCTATCAGTGCTCCTAGTTCTGCATTTTGATCGTTATTCATATTTATTTTTGCTCCCAAATATCTACATGTATTTCAATATGTACATCGTTTATTATTAAATTTATTAGATTATTCTTAGTTTTGGATACAATAAATACATTTTTCGCTATTTAAGTTGATGCATAAACGATAATATTCATTAATTCTCTTCAGATGTTCCATCATTATTTGAGGATCTGATAAATGTTATTCGCTAGTAGTATTGCATTACTCACATAAATATAATATGATTTATAAAATTATTAATATTATTTTTTTTACAAGAGGGAACCGAATTTACCGGTACTCAGGTAGGTCTTTACTTGGGGTATATGGAGCTCTGCCGAAGGCAACTATCCACCAAAACCTCTCAGCTCCTTTGTACCCCATCCCGACTTGCCGTGATTACCGTTAGTCATAACTTCACAACAAGCCGGAGGTTCTTTATTAGCTGGATAACGATATCTTAGCGATTTCTCTTCTTATCACCCATTTTTCCCTAGACTCCTGGCAGTTTAGCGTCATGCCCGCAAATCACAGAGCTCCTTAGATGCCGCCAATCAAGGTGACAACATACTAACTGGGACGCAAAGGTGTTGTTCACTAACTAGTCTAAGCCCCGGGACACAGTTTAACGTCATACGGGACGTTTATAAAAGTATCACTGCAATACTTATTATTAATAAAATACAGATATGTTTAGTGGTGCCCAGCAGACTTGTACATATTATTTTAATATTCTTGTATTATTTTAATTATATATAATAATATATTATTTTAATTGTTCTAAACATATTTTCTTAAAGAGGTTCGGCTTTACTTTGTTTAAACTAATTTTGAAAATAATAAATGAAAAAATATAGGCAGCCTCTTGACGTAATAGCGGCCTAATCCTCTAGAAAGAAGAACCCGGGTTCATTCTCCGCTAAGATCAGAAATACGAATCTCAAAAACGATATAGATAAAAATGGACAATAGGCCCTAAATGAATTATTGCGTAATTGTTGTACTAGTTGATTTTAGAAATAAATTAGAAACTAAGTAAAAATTACGTATTACATTCAAACTAACTTTTATATTTTATTTACAGCCGGATACTGGATGTGGTTGCAGCTACTGGTCAGCGAGTGAGAGATTTACTTCCCGTATTCGACTCTGCTGGTTTCTCAAAGATTCCTCCTCCAACCAGCAGGACCGTAAAACCGAAACCCTGACTACGGGCTAGTGTTTCATACCCAACGTTGATTCCTGATTAAATTAAACTACCTTTTTCAATTGTTATACGCCAATTAAATAATAATTAACAAATGCTTCTACATTCCGATATTATTTCATATTTATATTCTATAACAACTAACTGCTGTGTTATTGATAATTAATTTGTGTTGCATATTTAATAAAAAAAACACTGATAAATGTATAGATTATTCTAATAGTCTTCCATTTTTTTAACTTAAGTTACTTTTATTTACAACTGTGTGGTTTTGTACAACCAGCAAATATGCATATAAAATTTTTATATTATATTTAAAAATGACGTTACACGTCAAAAGAGGAAACCACTTAACCACTAATTTTGGGGGGGACTCCCGTAGTTAATTACTACAGTTAGCGTTTTTACAATTTAAATTTGTTTTTTGTTACGGAAGCAAATTTGAGTTAACTTGTATTCTAACTTGTAAAAGCAAATTATAATTTTACAGAGAACTGGGATTGGAAGTTTTCTTTCAAGCCAATATAAATTTTCTGTAAATAACTCGATCAATTTTAGTGGACGCTCTATTTAAGTTGTAAAATTAAATTAATTTAAAAAATTACCATAGAATCATAAAATGTCTGCATAAATCTACGAGATTTACCCACTAATCCACCTCACAAAACGATCAGGTTAATTGTATCAAAGAACACAATCAAAACTTTAAATGCGCTTAAATAAATTAAAAATGACAAGTCTTTGAAAAAATTATGTTGTACTTCATTGTTTTACTTTTGCCAATTTTTGTATGAAATAAATATTTGACATACTTTTTCGCATTTTTATTAGATTAGGTTAATTAAATGTATTTTTACGGGAACTATACTTACAGAATCACCAATAAACGATGTATTCTTCATTGTCATGAAACTAACTTGTCATGTTTACTGATTATAATGTTTTATGTATATTTGTTTAAAAGAACGTTGTTCTCAAAAATTAATATTTCTAAAATAAATAATAAAAAATGTAAATTAATTGAATTAAGGTTAAATAATATATTGTTCCACAAACGCACATTTTTTACACGTAAGACAATTATTATGTTGAGTTATGTCGTTAGAACTCTAAACAGAATAAAAGTAAAAATATTTACATATTTATGTTATAATATTTTCATTACAATTTTATTTACCTTATTTCCTAGATTCTTAGATGTTTAGTCATGTTACTAAAAAATTTCAAATGTTTAAATTAGAATATAAAATTTAATAAAAATGTTATAATCAGATTATAAAACGTTTTCCATATCACTTGGGTGTCTAGTTATTTACATGATGTACAGTATATGAATTTTATCACTTGATTTTGCGCATCAATGTACAGATTTTTTGATAGATTGGATAAATTTTTTTTGAACAGGATAGATCCTGTTTTTTTTAAGAAAAACTATAAATGTTTTTGCGGGTAAAATTGTAAGTTCGATCAATTTGTAAATACAAACTGATCGTTTATGTTCATAAAAATATGAAAGAAAACTTTACGTTTGTAACTGAACTGTACTTAAACAGTGATCGAGAAAATATTAACGAGAGAAAACCCGAGTTATACATTAAATAAGTAGTTTATTTTCAAACCCTCAAAACAGACGAATAATTTTACAAAAATAATTTTTTAATTGAAACAACTTACAAGTTATTTTGTAAATTACAATATTTACATTTTTATATAAGAAAAAATCGACTACATTCTCATGAAAATAATTTACATTCTTATTTATGAAATAGTTTAATGCTTTTATTTACATTTTGACATCATTTTCAATATAGGTATAGTTAGTTAAACTATTACACGTAGATGTTTTGAATGCAAGAAATATAATTAAGTAAATATTTAAATTATTTAGTATCGTAATAAAACTATTATATTACAATTTTAAAATAAATTACGCTTAAAAAAGTTAGCAATAAATTATGTTTTGTATAATATAACGCACTAATTAAAATTTATTTGTTAAAATAAATTTTACTAGTAATCTTAAAACGACGCTGATATATTATGGTTAAATTAATAAAATTAATTACTTCTTATTAATTGCTAATACTTAGGATAGTTGCACTAACAATGTCATTAAATCTATCTGAAGAAGCTTTGAGATGATGAAGATGTAGTTTTGAATAATAATGTAAATCGATTACTGTACTTCAAAGACAATAATTTCATTACCCTTCTAAGGACATGAAAATATCCTTTAGAAATTTTGTATCGTTGCTATTATAATGACACTGTAATTAAGTTAGTAAAATATATCATGTAACAGCCAATATTCAGGGTCTAATTCCTCCTTTATTAATGAGGTAAATAAAGTTATGAAATCTCTGTTGCTATAGTTTAAATTTATACTATGTACTCTTTCATACAAAATGTATGTTTTATAATACTTAATAAATAAATATACGCTTTATTATATTTTAAAAGTTGTATTTTTATGTTCTTCAATTGAAAAAATAAAACTTGTGTTAAAAAATCGGGTACGAAACACATGACTTTCTCTTGCTAATGCAAATAATAGGCAATACAACCTATGTTTAATCATTAGTAAACAATGTAAAATGAAAAACATAACGTAGTTTTAATCATGAGTGAATGATGTAAAATAAGATCAACCTATTTGGCTTAAAAATACGGAAAATCACTACATGACGCTAAACTGGGGTTTGTAGAACAAAATGCTTGAAATAAGCGTTGTAGATTTTTTATTTTCTTTACCTTAAATTATATACACTGTTGTAAAGTTCATATTAATTGCAATCTTAAAAATCCATTTTTTAAACTGATATTGATGAAAAATTACAGAAAGGCACTAATTGACGCTAAACTAAGCGTTCTAAAAAACATGTTTGAAATAAAAGTTGTACGTTTTTAAAAGTCCTAGAATTTTTATTACATACCATTTTGTTGTAAAATACTAAGGCCACAATCTTACAAAATCCAGTTTTTTACCGATTTCGATGAAAAATTATAAAATACCATTAATTGACGCTAAACAAAGCGTTGTACTAAAATAGCCTATATTTAAAATAAAAGTTGTTCACACATACACAGACAGACAGACAAACATAAACCAAGCGCTAAAAACATGTTTTTGGGTTCAGGGGGTCTGAAAACGTGTATATCCGGTTAAAACTCTATTTTAAAAAATCGACGTAAAAATTACTTTCTTTCCCTATATATTCAAGTAGGGCAAGAAAGTAAAAATACTATAAGAATTTTTCTTTCTATTTGACTATTCTTCAAGTCTTTTATTTCCATGAATAAAAAGATAGGCTATTTTTTTATTTATTTATTTAAAGTCGCATCAACTGCTTGGTCATTAGCGAATACGGTGGAGTATATAACATTATCTACGGAATTTGACACGTGAAAATTTCCAGACTCTGGCCGGGAATCGTACGCAGGACCTCCGTGTGGCAGGCCAATGCACTAATCACTACGCTACGGAGGCAGCGAAATAGGCTACTTGTTTTTAATGACATTCTCTCTTTCTTTTCGTTTGAATAACTATAACTTAAACCATTGAACGGATCTTGATGAACATCTGGATGATGAAGATATGGAAAATATATCAAAAGATATTGAAAAATTTTATATTTGTTTTTCTCATATTATACATTTTTAAACCATTAAGATAACAGTGGTACCGAGGTAATAGGTATTTCCAATCCCTGGAAATACTCTATGATTCTTTTGTGAAGAAAATTAGCTTCTTCAGTCGTAGAATGTAACATAAGAGTCAAATTCTACATATCCTTCAAAATTATGTTAAAATTACTACTTTACTTTTAAAGGAATCACCCAACGTTGACAACATAAAATTACATAATAATGTAGGGCATATAATAGCATTAGGTAAAAGTATTTTGTGAGAAATTTATTCTCTTTGTTCTTACAATTTATTTACCGATTCTTGATACAATTTACAGAACAGTTAACGTTCCTCAGCAATTTTGCTTATTTGTAAGTTTAAGTAATTACTGGTAACCTTTATCGCCATCTTCATTGTGAGTAGCATTGTATTAACTTGAACTAATATTTATGCAATTACAATACATAACAACAGGGCATTTCCGTAACCCAGAGATAAGAGCACAAGACTGTATTGAATACTAAAAAATGGAACATACCTGGTTAGAATTCTGGCTGAAATTTTGAAATGATTGCTCGTTGCACGAGAAGATGCATTGCTTCCATATTGTAAACTATCGTAGTCACCAAAAATCCAAACAGTTGACGCAACGTTACATAAACTAAAATAAAGTAAGTGTTCCATAATAGCAATGACATAATATTTAAATCATTGCTTACCGTAATGTTCATATCGGAAAACATGATTTCGGCCGGACTTATCTTATAATCCAGTTATTCTGCACGGAAGTGAGGCGTGTACAACAACAAAAACCCAAGAGCGGAGAATTCAGACGGCAGAGACAAGATTTAGGCGGACTAAGGGGTGTACACGCTTGGACAGAACAAAGAATGAGGAAATAAGGTCAGGATTGGGTATTAACAACTTGAACGAAAATATAAAGGATTATCGCCAAAGTTGGAGACAGCATATGGCAAGGATGTCAGATCACAGGATATCTCAGCAGGCGTACTGGTTTGCTCCAAAAGGTAAAAGGGATGTCGGTAGGAAAACCTAGGAAAAGATGTTGGATGATATAGTACGTGAGTTCGGAACAGGCTGCGGCCTAATCCTTGATTGGAAGAAGAAGAAGAAGAAGAAGAAGCAGATTTATCATATAATATGACCACGTATTAAAATACTTTTTAAAACCAATATATTGATCAGTAAAAATCTAGCTTTAATCAACGGTCTGGAACCTTATTATACTTATTTTTTAATAAATACTTAACCAACATTGTGTTTGAGTAAACACACACTTTAGAGAATGTTATCACAATTCTTTTTAACTTTTGTGTATTCGGCTAGCTGATAGTGAGTTTTATAATAAAAATTCTACGGTTGTTGGTTATTAGTCTAATTTAACAATTATTATTGTTGAATAAATAAAATATTAACTGATTACGTTGTTAATTATTATTATGTTACGCTTGAAAACCAAAAATTACTCACTAACTGAAAACAACCTCATCAATCATATTCACTAACTATATGAAATTTGAGTTGTTGCCAGCGGCACTTTCAAAAACAACTGGACACGTTGTTATAATGAGGATCATAACGATATTATTACAGTTATTGATCCAGTCATGACACAACATATCAAAATCCTCTTTATTATTTCTTTTTTTGCGAATGCTAAGATGTACAGTTTTCAAAGGATGCAATAGTTCATCCGTCTTACAAAGACTTTGGAAAACATCCGGGCCGTAAGATTTACTTTCACTGCTATTGAATATCAGAAATTTTCAAGATATATTACTTAAATTATGAAGTATTTTAAAAATCGTGACCCAGTTTTATCTTTGTGACTTGTATCAGGTTGTAACAATGCGTTGTATTCGTTTTCAACAGTGCCATTGCACGAGTTTCACTTTCTGGATATCCTGAGAGTGCTCAAAACCATTGTTTGATATTTTTTCTGAGACAGAATCTTTGGTCATTGGGCTTACGACGTACGAGATCTTTTGTATCATGGGTTAAGCGCAAAACTTATAAATTTGTTTTCTACAAATATGTTAAATCAATAACGTATATCATTCCTCAATATTGATTACCATATTTTAGATAATAATGAATTAAAAACCGTTCATTTTAGAACGTACCTTTGTTTTTAAATTTTATAATACATTAAAGATATATCTGCTCGTTATGATACAAGAGAAGACTACCGACCAAAAAAGTACATCATAACTAATTTAATTAGACGAAAAGTGTAGCCAAAAATTTCACGTTCCGTAGTGTTACAGTTAAAACAATTCTCCCTTTTTCAGTTAAAGACCTATCTATACTGAGTATAGATGAATAGAAGTCGTGATGAAAGAGATGCAAAAAGAGATGATGAGGGAACGGGCCCTCAATTTCATGAGAAAATAAAAAAGGAGGGAGATATGATAATGTCCTGAATAGACTGAGAAGAGAAACGTTGTGAATATTCAATGAAATGGAGGTTTAATGGTATTCCTTTACTTCAACAGTTCTAACTAAATTAGTTGCATTATCAATTTACATTGTTTCCTCAACGAAATATAGCGTAGCCAACTGCCAGAAATCATCATCAGTCGGTCTGTCAGCGAAATAATAACGAATTAATTACTTAACATTACGTAATTTGTTTTAACGGTGCTCCTCAACAATTTAAACAATCAACGTAATTAAAAACAAAAAATATTCAGAAATTTCTAAAAATGTATAATTGACAAAATTTACTCAATTCAAAGTTATAATTTCTTGTTGAAATAATTATATTAGTATTTTTGTACATTAGTCGTAATTATTACATGCTGTGTGTTAATTCGTTTAGACTAAAAACATATTTTAATCTTTATTTATTTATTCTTTAATCACATTTATTCTTATAAGCACATTATTATTGTTTATTTTTGTTTCCACATTTTTTTATTTCCTACACATTTATGCGATATTAATTTTTAAGTAGCGTACAATAGAAAATGAAAAGACTATTGAACTTCCAACATTAATTAAGTCATTAAAAAACTAACTACTTAATTAATCATTTACCATACAAAACCATTAAATTTACCCATTAACCATGTCCCTAGTAATCTCAGTACGGTTTCATTTCACCGGTTTCTGTAGGTAATAAATGTATAAACATTGAATTTGTATGATTAATTCATCCGTAGATTATTCTTATTGGGATAGCTACAGCTATGGACGTTGATAAGTGTCTTATTGATTAAAATATATGTAGAAATAATCCTGGTAAATTATTAATTATGATAATAATGAAGATTGATCATAATTACACACCACAAAGAAATAATCTTGTTATTTCTGTGTGGCGTGTAGCGTTATTAAGTTCTTCTGTGATTTTATTTTTTACTATTACTTTTTAATCGCTGTTAGTCGTGAATTGTTTACTCAAAAATTCATTGGTAGGTTAATTATTAAAATTGAATCAATTCAGAGTAGCTGAAATCCTGGCGAAATATATCCCCAGCTGCTACACGATAACGAAGCGTTTTAAGATCTAATTTCTATATATGAAGTCCTTTTTTTATTTTTAGCTGTAGAATCACATCCCGAGAGATTTGAGTTACAAACAGTTACGAAATATTCTGTATAAGGAATAATAACTAACAATAAAGCATATGAGAAAAAACTAAATAATAGATTTAAAGTTAAAACACCCTACACTGCTCCCGTACACGATTTCCAGCACCAATGAGGATCATGTAATGATAATTAAGTTTCATCAAGGTATATAAAAGCATTTTTTAAGATAAAATAATGAACCTTGCATGAAAAATTAGGTGGTAAAAATTTATAAGAACTGAAAGGAAGCCAAAAGTAGACATTTGCTTTGAACATTTCGAAAAACAATATAGTATTGAATTAATTCGAAAGACAATTATTGTCAAGAAAAGGAAATAATTTTATAATTATTAGTATTCTGGTCAATCAATATCCTAAACATTCTCCATAATACAAGGATTTTTATAGCTGAATGCTACTGTTCAAAGTACTGCTACTGTTGTTCAAGGGTAGGTAAAACCAAACTGAAAGAAAACAAATTTCTGTCAAAACGCTATTAAATAGATATTATTTTGGCCACTCAAATTCCTTGAAAATTTTTTATTGTGAACGAATTTCTTGTAAAATTAAAAAAAGAATGTATTAATTTGGTTAATTTATATTGTACCAGTAACTGTAGTAGAGATGACAATTACCATACTCTTTTGAAAAAGTCTCACATTTCTCTTACTCTCCTAAGCGCAGAGAGTTTTATAGTATTAATTCTAATGAACTTGAAATTTAGTTATCAAACCATCCACGTGCTCTAAAAGTCTTCCGGATTATTTTCTGTATATTAATGTCTGGGTTATGGATTAATTACCTCTCAAAATCTCGTTCTCATTAATGACGTAATTTAAGTAATTACGAAAATGTCATCATACTTATAACAAACATTAACAATTCGAATATTTAATTTCTAGTTAATAGAATACGGGTTAAATTCATGGACATCGCACAAACAATTAATAAAAAATTCGGTATTTTGCTGATTCACGTGGAGCTGTAATAAATACACTGGAGTATTGTACTTAGATTTAGTGTATTTATGAATGTTATACAGGAGGCCTGTTATAAATGTGAATTGTATGGGTTTGGTGATGGTGTGTTTGTTGTAGTGACATGTAAAGTAATAAGGTAATATTGTTACCGTTTTGACACAATAGCATCTGTTTTATTTGCTTGTGTTGAGCAACAGCAACAAGGAGAGCAGACGGGTGAGGAGGTTGGCTGGTTGATTCAGTTATACGTAGTGGAAATAATTAATTCTGAAGGCAGCTGGCTATAGAAGAGAAGCGAGAGGGCTATGAGGCTGGAGCTAGAGCTGGAACTAGAGCTGCAACTGGAACTAAATATTCATCGAGCTAGAGGTGGTAGTCCATGTTCCTTCCTTATTCTGACATTCCCCGCGCCACCAACTCTTATCATACTCTGCCACCCCCAGCACTCGCTGATTCGGCTTCGCTGTCCTGTTACTGAAAACATCCCTCTACCTGATAAAATTAACAGCACAAGATGTTTCTTACCTTCATTTTGATTGCTTACTTTGCATTTCCCATTGAAATTATGTTGTATTAAAATAAGAAAAACGTAAAAGTAAAGAAATTCAATTATTAATAAAATTAGAGTCAATTTAAAATTTGCATTTCTGTTTTTCACATCAATTAAATAATGCGTCTACTTCCGTTTATTATAAATTTCAAATCTACGTTACTTTGTATTTAAACTTTGTATACTGGTATGTTGCGTCTTAACTAGTAATAACTGGTGCTTTCATGTTAATTGATATAAGCATATCGCAGTTAAAAATCACTTACGTGATCTAACTGTTTATACCATTTGTCACCCTTATCATCAGTACCCCAAGAAGTAAAGTCTGGAATTAAGAAGGTGAAGGCGAAGAAATCTCCCAGCTTTAATCTTATAAATTGTCAAGCATTAAAAAATTTACCGTCGAAAGGATTAATAAAACTGACCAACCTAATAAACACGGCTTTTAGGCTACACTATGAACCGACATTGTGGAAAGTGGCTGAAGTCATTTTGCTGTCGGAACCAGGTAAAGTGCTGAATTAAATACAGTCGTGTAGAAACCTATATCATTACTACCTGTGACTGAAAAACGTTTTGAAAAAATTATACTAAAGCGACTTCAAAACGAATTAGATTAAAAAAATCTTATTCCATCACACCAGTTTGGATTTAGATATTGACATTCTACGATCGATCAAGTACATTGCATTACAAGTGAAGTGAAGAAGCAATTATTGGTACGTTTGCTGACGATACAGCCATACTTGCGGCAGGAAATTCGGTAGGTCAGGAATTCGGATTCAACCGAGAACTATAACTTTAGTTAGTGGGTGGACCAAGAAATGGAAGATCAAACTTAATAAAAAAAATCAGTGGATGTAAATGTTACCAACAAAAGAATCGATCAAATTCCCAAAAATATCAATGGTAATCTATTACCTTTTGCCAACACAGCGAAGTATCTTAGGATGGTCCTAGACGAGAAGGTGAAGTGTAAGGAACACGCTAAGAAGAAAAAGTAAGAATTACAAATTGAGTATAGAAAGATGTATTGGCTGCTCAGTTGGACCTCTGAATTGTCGGTCTTCAGTAAATTACTTTTATACAAGCAAGTACTAAACCCGGTATGGACATATGGTCTGCTAATCTGTGGCTACACCAAAGTAAGCAACCTAAATGCTATCCAAAGGTTCCAAAAACAAGTTCTCAGGAACATTGTAAACGTTTCGTGGTATGCCTGCAACAGTGATATTTATGATGATTTTGAATTGAATATAAAAGCAGAAGAAGTGAGTAAGTACGCCAAGAAACATGAACATCGTCTTCAGGATCACATCAACGATGAAGCACTTCAACTGTTGGATACTAATGCATTAGTTAGGCAACTAGAGACTACTAAAAATACTGTTAAACTATAAATAAGTTTAAATGGCATTTAAGTCATGTATACAATTTATAATATAATATAACATATATATACTTAATATCAGACAAGGTGTGTCAAATTCCCACACCTAACACGCGCGCACACACACATACACACACACACACGAGCGCGCGCACACACTTACTAAATGAATGTTCAAATTAACAATAGGATTAAGTAACAGATTTAAGTAACCAATATGTTTATAGAACACTGTGTAAGTGGCATTAGAAAAGTATTGCTAGCAAAACCGGGTGACAGCATAATTATATATGGGTGGGGGGATAATATCACTAAAGAAAAACTTTTCTTTAGTTTTAAGTAAGTAGTTGCAGTGAATCAAACATTTTAAAATCTACATGAAAATTAATGTAAAAAAGAGTTCGAGTTTAACAAATAAGCATTGACATTATCACGACCGTAATCAGCAAAATTATTAACCCTTATGCTCAAAGAAACGTTAGGTATTTCACCAGTTTCATCTCAAATACCTGCATCTTGAACAGTTGTACTAAAGTTTTTGTAGGATGGTGACACATTTACTCTATAATTTTTTTAATTCCAGAAAGCCAACTTTGAATCATTAGAAAATAATATCTGAACACATAGTAGAGTGTAGGTAGTTAATTTAAAATCGCATTACTAGCTTGGTCATTAGCAATTAAAAAGGGTCTCTAGGTTACAGAACGATGCGTTTACACTGGAATAATTTTTAGATCCTTGCGGATTAATTAACCTTAGAACATTTCGCTTTGTAGCGTAGTAAATTAACCAATGGAGGCGGCTGTAATACTTTTGGTGTTATAATGATAATAGGTACAGATAAATTAATATTATTTTTTGTTAATTTTAATCAAATAGATTAATATTAAGTTAAATTTCCTTGAGTAATTTCCTTTCAAAATTTTGCATACTATTTTTCCTCTATGTCTATCTATACAGCCAAGCCCTGTCCATGAATGCACATTGAGAAATTATTTTTTATTTAAAAAAATATATAAATAATATTTTGATAAAAAAAACGGATTCAATAGTAAATAGGGGAGAGAAACATACTTTCAAAGCAGACATTTTTAGCTAAAATGATATTGAATAGTAGATCATTTAGTCGTAGATATTCCACTAGTTCATTCATTGTGACGAGACAAAAGAAGCTTTGAGTGGTGCTCCAAGTATCCTTTCACATTGCGCGATTTTAATAACTTGAAATGAATAAAGATTCATTTAAAAAAATATATAATAGTCATTTCCAAATATTCAGCAGTTCTGTAATTACAAAAATTCTGAATTTTTCCAATTCTTATATTATATTGCATGAATTATCATAATTATATTTTTATATGTATAATGGAAAATCGATTGACATAATGCTTATTTCCACGTACAGAATTCATTCAAACATTAAAAAAAATTTCAAAACCTAAATGAGAATTCGGCCGTAATAACGATGACATTTACATTTTAGGCGCTATCCATAAATAAATAGTATCCAAATACTTGAACTGTAACCGTCTTTTTCTGTATAAATCAAAAACTTCAGAAAATATGAAAATATTATAATCAACCATTGCGTTATCACATGTTTAGTTTGAATTTATGTAACAACAATCCCAAGGTAAATTTCATTCCCTTAAGCCACCTCTTATCATTGAACACTGATAGTACGTTTTTTATTTTGTTCTTTGTTAATCAGTCCAAGCTTGCAGCATTTATTCACGTTGAGAAAAAGATTATTTTACCCATCAATGCTCTATCAGCAGTTATCACAACCAATTGACCATTTGAACTACTCGAAATATCTAAATCCTAGCTACTACAATACTCGTTACTACTAAGTACTTTTATGTTAGCATTAACTAAAACTTTTTTGGTAACGAATAATAGTTGAAATATTTAATTATTTTAATTTTTATAAAATAATTTATATGAAATTCAAAAAAATGTTTATAACCAAGATTTTTAAACACTACAAATTATTATCAATGTTTATTTAGAAGTATAAAAATGTACTTTTTTTGTAAACGATTATAGAAATATATTTTTAAACAATCATGTTTTAAATTAAAACTACAACCACTAACAACCAACTTAACCTCTTGACAAGCATTAACACCTCAACTTGCTTATCGTTCAACTACCTTGACGCCCAATTGCCACATAATATATGTTGCCAGAAACCTTTGTTATTTGCACTGCTCTGTTGTTGAATTATCAGCTGTTATTCATATGTAATGCCGACAACAGGCAGGTGGAGTGTTAAATTATTTGCACTCAATCTCTAGTTCCAGGGCTACAAAAATAGTTCTGTCTTTTGTCACACGGTCAGCAAATTATATGACTGAAAAATGTAAGAACAGAGGGTAGAGGTGTAATAGACGCTAGTCAAAGTTCTTCTTTTATAGTAATGAATTTCATTATACAGTTAGACCCCGTGGTGAATGAAGTGAAGGTGTTATTTGCAGGGTGGAAAATTTGTGCTTTTCAGAGAGCCTGGCATGCTGATAAGCATACTTTCCAACTCATTGAGGAAGGCAATTGTAAACCACCTTACTCCTGTTTTACTTAGTAAAGTCTTAAGTGGTTCAAGCCAGCCTTTCGGCTGATGACCTAAACAACAACATTCATAATGTAATTTCGTATTTTTCAGTGAGGTTATGGTTAATTTTCAAAATTAACTTGTCCCACAAGAGCTTAATCACGTTTTGGTATTTAGTTCGTTTTTAAGTAAGCCTACATTAAGGGAACTCCCAATTCAGGATTCCCTCAGTGGTATCTGTGGTCTCCTAGTTTTCGTAGTTTAGAAGAATTGTGTTTAATTATAATGATTATACGCTTACTATTGTGCACGCAATTATCAATATGAAAGATATATGGTTTTACTGAAAAATAATTTTGCGTAATGTAACGAGATTAAATTGTTTTGTTTGCAAAATATATTTGCTAATGTAGAAAAGACTTTGGGAAATAGAATTTATTTATTATAATTGTTCTAATGCTTTCAAATTTGATGAAGTTATTTAATTTAAAAATTTCTTATCACTGCGGTTGACCAACGTGGTATTTAATACGATATTTTAGAGACCAATTTACATTGATTCAGCTTCTTGAAAATTTCAATCGTGTACGTTTTCATCAAAAATATCAAATAAACTATTATTTTTGTATATGTTCTTGTTAATAACGCAGTATAATTTTGGTATGGAAGATTGTTTATGTCAATTTTTTTAGTGTTCTTTTGTTATCAGAAACTGCTTTGTTTCAAACCTTTCAATTTTATCGCTACTTGTAGCTAAAGTTTTCTTTTTATAATTGAGATGGCTAATTCTAAATTCTAAATTTAATTCAGAAAACTAAACTCTAAATTTAAAGAATTTAATAATATTTCAAAATTCGTATAAGAAATATTGTTTTAAAAAGGAAATTACTTTAATATAACATTAAACTATAGTAGCTACACAACTTCGTTATACCTCAGCGAAGCTGTTTAGAGCTGTTGTGTCCAAAGTCCGAATAACAATCATGATTGCCAACCACCGGTCGGAGAGGGCACGTTAAGAAGAAGATAAAGAAGTTATAATTGGATATATTAAAAATTTAGATTTTTCGAATTTTAGTGTAATGAAGTGTATTATTTGCATACCAAATGCCAAGATATTTTCGAAAATGATAAGAAGGCATGTGTAATAAAACGTAAACTCAAGTACTTTATAACATCAGAGATATATTTTAATAAATTTTTAAATCTGGTCTTATATTATAAAATGAATTCTGTAATTAAGAAATAATTTTGTTCCTTTTGGTTCACTTGCTTCAATATTTTTAGCAGAAAGGAGATTTCCAAGTAAGTGGGGAGATGGAATGTTGCCAGAGAGGTATGGAAGAGAGTTGATAAAAACAGGATGGGTGATAGAAACTCTTGAATGGAGATCACGTCGCTTGAATCTAGATCTAGCTAGTGCTTTCCATTCTACTGCATCCATACTCCGGCTTTTGCTTCCACTCGTCAACCGATATTCAATATTCCCCGAAGAGTCTTGTAATAACGATGACTGCTATCGAAGGGGAATCCGATCAATTACTCTGTACTCTTTTCACTTCTACAACGGACAAGTTATTACACTATTTTTCACTTTTTCTGTCAACCTATTTCAGACATTTCTAACGTAACAAAGCATTCATCTACGATATTGTAATATTATAATACGATTTTTTCGGAAAAATGCAATCCTACGTTTCTTTTTATAATTGTAATATTACTGAGAACGTGATTGTCTGAATAATAACTTATCTAAATAATGAATTAGCTCCACGATTTGGTATATTTTTACTTTCTCTTGTCATGAATATTTAGGGAATGAGATAATTGTTTTCATGTTGATTTTTCGTAATCGAGTGTTCACCGGAAATACACGTTTTCAGGCCCACTCAACCCAAAAATATAATGTTTAAGCCGTTGTTGTGTGTGTGTGTGTATGTGTGAGTGTGAGTGTGTGTGTGTGTACGTGTGTACGTGTGTGTGTGTGTGTGTGTGTGTGAGCAGAAAATACCTCAAGAACGGAATAGCGTACCAAATTGAATTTGAAAATCAAGTTAGGCATCTCAAGGAACAACAAGAACATTTTTCATCAGAATTGGTTAACAGGAAGTATTAGTTTATCGGGCGATTTTTGACTATTTTTCTCAACAACGGCTACTACAATTTTTTAAAATCGTCTTTTCTACTACCAACATTTTTCATGTTCTACAAGATAGGGTAAGCAACATGACTGCTTAAATTCTTAGACGATTGCTTTGCCCTCATAATAAAAATTGATTTCTTTCAAGATTTCGCCCTCAATATGAATTTTACGGCAAAAGCATATAGGCCTACTCGACCGTATTATGATCGAATTTAAAAAAAATTGAAAACCTATATAATTTATTTAAAAAAAATTTCTACAAAGCCTATTTTAGTATCAATTAGTGATTTTCCAAATTATTTAAGTCCTATAGAGGTTTGTTTTCATTTAGCGTCATTTACTCATGAACAAAATAAGGTTACGTTTTTCATTTTACACTGTTTACTCATGATTAAAGATGGGTTATGTTTCATTGTTTACGTTGGCAAGAGAAAGTCGTTTGTGTGTTTAATACAAATTTTTAAAATAATTTCAAAAGTGTATAAGATTAAGTAAAGGCTAAGCCAATTGCTGTGAGCGCTGGGCTACGCTTGCGCATACTTGACTTCGACCCTGCAACCTCTCCGACCTACAGTTAGATGTACAGTCAGACTGTTGTTGAAAATTGAATACACCCATTGTATTATGTAGGCATGCTGTTCCATTGCTGATTACATTCGCTGCACTAATGCAGTACATACAAGACTAAACCAATGCAAACGCACGTTTTTCCCAGTGCTCTCCTTACGAAATCAAGCTATAACAACTACAGTATCGTCTAATTTTAGAGATTCATTTATTGTGTAGTATTCATTTCTTGTGTATTTCTCTTCACATACGATAGTTTATTTAAAAGGAATTGATGTTTTCATTTAGATTTTTGGAAATCGAGATCCCTGAACCAAAAAAACATGTATTTGCCGATTGGTGTCTGTCTGAGTGTGTGGTGTGTAAACAAAATATCTTACTAACGGAATATTGTTTAAGTTAAAATTTGGAATTTAAGTTAGGTACCATAAGAGGATCCGACATAAACATTTTCATTAAAACCTTGGTCAACCGGAAGTAGCAGTTTATTCGTGCGATTTTTCCTTTTTGCAATTTCTAAAAAACGACTCCTACATTTTTTTAAATAGCCTTATTTACGAATTTTTTTGTGTTTTACAAGGGTAAGCTGCATGTCTACTGAAATTTGTGAGGGGATATGCTCTAGCGGTAATTTTTTTAAGATTACAGCCGTAATATGCATTTTATGGCAAAAAAGTAATTATATCACCACTCCAACTAACAATGAGTAAGCTTTTAACTAACAGTGTTTTTAATAATTATGTAAATGATTTAGTGATAGTTCAGCAAAATATTAGAAGTGTGAGGAAAAATTTTGATCAGTTTCTAATAAATATGCAAAATTTGGATAGGTTACCTGATATTATAATCTTTAGTGAAATCTGGATAGATAATAACGAATTAGACTTTTACAAAATTCCTAAGAACTGTATGTTTTCAAAATGTAATAATAGAATAAGAGCTGGTGGGATAATGATTTATGTGACCGAGTCCGTATCTGGTATTAGCTTATCTGTTGATAACTTCTTATCAGCCGACATTGTTAGGCTTCAAATCAAAACAGGGCCTGATTTGTTATTTGAAATTCTTGCTATCTACAGATTACAAGAATATACTATAAATGCTTTCAATACGGAATTAGATTCTCTTTTGACAACAATAAAATGTCCTAATCTTATCGTAACTGGTGATCTAAACATAGACCTTCTCAAACCGGTTTCAGATGATTATAAGATAATTATGTCTAGCCATGGTCTGCTATCGTATATAAATTCTCCTACTAGAGTAACAAATAACTCCAGTACATGTATTGATCACATTTCTTTTAGACACAAAGTAAAAATTTACACTGAGTTGATCTGCCTCATAATTGATAGTAATATTACTGATCATAGAATGATTGCAGCTTGTCTAAATATTAAAATAAACAGAAAAATTGTTTCAAAAGAAATAAAGGTCCAACCTCTAAACTTTAAACTTCTTTTTAGTCTACTTAAAAAAACCAATTGGAATGACGTGTATGGAAGTGATGTTTCTACAGGTTTTCAAGTGTTTTTAAATAAACTATACTTATGTATGGAAACGTCACGAAGTAGGGCTAGTCCTAAATTGAAATCGAAGTTTAAAAAAAAATTACAGCCTTGGATGAACGACGACCTCTTATTTCAAATTGATAGGAAAAATGCGTTATATAAAAGGTGCTTAAAACATCCTAATAATATGGAATTAAAAGTAGCTTATAACGCATTAAAAAATGCACTGCAAATTCAAATAAAAAGAACGAAAATTTACATTATAGTAAATTGTTTGAAAATAATAAAAAGGATGCTAAAAAACAGTGGCAAACAATAAACCATATCATTGGGAATGAAAAGAACCAAAGCCAAACTATCTCACTAAAAACTGAAACTGGGGTAATTGTTGATAAGCCAATGTTGGTAGCCAATATTTTTAATACTTTTTTTTGTACAGTAGCAAAAGGTCTTAGGGAACAAATAAACTTAGACATTTCTGTAATAGCCCAAAATAACGATACGCACAGAAGATTATTTAAAAAACCATGTACTAATGATAGTATGTTTTTTTACCCAACTACGAATTATGAGGTAACTAATATTATAAATTCACTTAATAATCGAAAAGCTCCCGGATTTGATAATGTTACTCCTGTAATGTTAAAGTATATATTGCCAGTTATTGTTGATGTTTTGGTGTATCTTATTAATCAGAGCCTCAGCTCTGGCGTGTTTCCTGATGAATTGAAAAAAACAATTGTAAAACCGTTATACAAGAAATCAGATAAATATGACCCTACTAATTATCGCCCGATTGCTCTTCTGTAAGTGTTCTCCAAGATTCTCGAGAAGGTTGTCAAAGCCAGATTAATGTGTTTTCTATCTAAACAAGAATTTGTTAGCAAAACCCAGTATGGGTTTAGGGAAGGTTTGAATACTGAGAAAGCACTACTTGATTACATGATTAATGTTTATAGTGCATTAAACGGAGGTAGCTTATGTGCTGGGATATTTGTTGACATTATGAAAGCTTTTAACACTGTAGACCATTCTCTCCTTTTATCAAGGATGAACGATGCAGGAGTCCGAAGCTTACGACAGAACTGGTTTCGAACGTATTTGTCAAATAGAACTCAGCAAACCAAAGTAAACAGTACCTTGAGCGAACAGGGTTCAGTTGAATTTGGTATTCCACAAGGGTCAGTGTTGTCTGGACCACTTTTTCTTATCTATGTAAATGAATTATGCAATGGATCGTTTAAGGGTGACCTCATTGCCTTTGCAGACGATACGGCACTTTTTTATAAGGCTAACTCATTAGAACAATTGCATACCGATATGCAATCAGATTTAATGGCACTAAGATGGTGGTTCACAAGTAGCTATATGATAATGAGTCCCAAAACTAAATATATGTTTTTCAATGTATCACGATCAATCCAATTTCCATTACAACTAAAGTATCACAGCCTGGCTTGTGCAGGAATTCAAACCTGTTCTTGCTCCCTATTAGAACGTGTAGAAGAAATAAAATACTTAGGACTAGTTTTGGACTCAAGAGTCACATGGAAAAATCATGTGAGCTATTTAAAACTAAAATTAATTAAATATATAAGAATATTTTATTTATTAAGAACCGTGTGTAATATGAGTTTGTTGAAATCAGTTTACTATGCACTGGTAAATTCAAAACTTGAATATGGATTGGCCTTATGGGGTGGTGCATATTCAACAACACTGAAGCCTATAGTCGTACTGCAAAAATATTTTATTCGTATTATATCATGGAAGGCTCAGTTAGAGCAATCTGCACCCATTTTTAAACAATTGTCTATTCCTCCCTTTAAGAACCTTTACGTTTATAAGGTCCTTAGAAACTTTTTTGACCGAAGTGAAAATAGTTACGAGAACATTAATTTAAAGAAACAAATTTTAAGAAAAAAATTAGAAGTAAGTGTACCTAAGCCAAATAGTAGCCATTTCATGAAATTTTATTCATACTTAGGACCCAAATTTTATAATTTACTGCCTACAGAAATAAAACAATGTAAAGTGCGAACGAGATTTCTGAAGAGAGTCAAGGAATTTCTATTGGGAACTGAAGATGTAGATATCTTCTTTCAAGTACTTAAATAAAATAATTATTGGAAAAGTACTAAATAGGGTTACTTTGTATCTTTATATTATCCTTTCAAAGCCTAAACTGTTTTTAGTTCAACCTCCCATTCCAAATTATTGAGATGTTTTAAGTTGGTCGGCCGCAGGTCTCTTTTCGCTCTGAGCGTAAATTTAAATCAACAATGATATTACCATCTCACACAGGTCATACCTCGAGATGGCAACTCTTACATAAAAAAAATAGTATAGGGTAAAACATTCTATGGTCTTCTTCTGTTGGTCCTACTACGTCTATATTGTTATTTATTTCGCTAGATTATTCTATTGTATTTGAGATCCTTTTTCATTCACGAAAACTCTATTGTTATTTTACGAAAATGGCTATCTTTTTTTTTAGTCAGTCAGTGTTGTAAAAACTGTTGTGAAGTTTGTGTTTTGAAAGTGAAGTGATTTAGTTAAAACTAGTTAGTATATATAAATTGTATTATTTTCAATGTAGGCTAAGTTTTGTAAATAAAACACAATTATTATTGTTATTAATTAGTTATTTGTTTGTAAAACGACAACGTTTCTGATTAGTTAAGTGAGTCTTAGTTAAGTTTTAAAACATTTTGTTGTAAATTTTGTATATGTTATTATGTTAAAAAGTTTATAATGTCAAATAGTATAGTAATATATAATGTGTAAATAGTCAATTTGAAATAAAAAAATAAATTGTATTAAAAAAGAAAACTACTTAAGTTACCAGTGAATTATTTTACAGAAAAATACTTTGGAGATTTAAAAATCCCCAAGGTATATCTGGTTAATGGAATTTTCAATTACAGAATTTTATTTGTTTTATTTATTTATGTTGCTTTATTGTGTTTTTTGAACAATATTACATTGTTCATTTTTATTAAGTAATATTGAGTGTTTGGTTCTTAACTATGAAAGTAGTAATCAGAATATTGACAATAAAATGTTAAGTTATGTAAATTGAAGACATTGATACTAAACAATGTTTTTGTATTTTTGTAATTGTATAAAGTTAACTTATCGATGATTAATCAAGCTAAAAACATTAATGATTGATTAAATTTGAATTAATTGATTAATTGATATTATTTGTGCTGTGTCCAACATTAGAACTTTTTGTTATTATTATGTATTTAGTTCATAATATAAAATTGTGTATTTGTATTTTGTATATAAAAAGTCGTAGAAAACTAAAAAATCTGTAACTTTTATTTCAAGCTTTTTTCTACATGGGTTGGTTTAACGTCAGTCAGTGATTTTCTTTATTTTTAAGTCCAACAGAGGTTGATTTGTATTTAGCGTCTTTCACTTATGATGAAAATTAGATTACGTTGTTTATTTTACATTGTTAACTCATGATTAAACATAAGTTTTGTTTTTCATTTTTACATAACAAGAGTGTATGTGCGTCCCACTAGATAACTTTATTTAAACCACGTTTATCGAGCAGCGACTGCCCTTGTCAAATTATGTTTAACAGAAACACAAAAAAATATTTCTGCTACCGGAAAAATCGTTGTCAACTTCTTTCGAATTATATCCTCCTACGTTTCATCAGTAAAAATGCAAACTTAACAACTACTTAACTGCCAAGGATTCGTAGGGCTTTTAAAAGTTCATTTATTTACTTAGTAAAATACATAAGTTAATAAACATACCTCGAATAAAACAAAATAGTACCTGACCCAACCGGTTTTAAATTTAAATGTAAGATCTTGTAAACATTGGTGTTTAATTTTATATCTTCATGTAACACGGCATTACAATAATGAGACTGTTCCGACACCCACTCTTTAAAAGCCCTACTCTACTTATGTAGAGTAGCCCTACTCTTCTAACCTGTACTACCAAGCTCTCACGAACGTATGGCTAGGTAACATACTCGTAGATTGAAAATGCTCTTATAACTAATTTTATATTTATGTTTCTCAAGGATTCGAGAAGCGGCATCAATTCAAATCCCCTCAAATCAGCAAATTTTTTGAATTTTATATATTTATACAAAATGTATGCTTATAAATTTCCCACTTTTGAGCAAAACCCAGGGTGGTCTGATATTTATAAGAAAAGGAATTGTGCAGTAGTAAAATGTATTGTAATGTAAAATGATTGTACTTCATGTGAAGTAATCGTACTGATGCCACAAACTATCAGTTGAACTTCGTTGAGTTCAAACGCTTTATTTAATGGTATAATAATATATTTTTTCGTTTATTTTAAAATAATTTACAACATTATTTTAGGGCTGCTGTCCCAACAAACCGTTAGTTAACTTCTTTATATTCTTAAAGCAAATGTTGATGTGAATATTTTGATACATTTTTCACCCAAAAACTTGGTGAAAATAATAAGATGAAAAGTTTCTCCCTCTATTCTGCGGTAAAAGACTGACAGTGAATGAAATATGTAAATCTGTGGGTGTAGAGATTTCTAGCGGGTGTAGTTTAAGCGGAAGAAGACTATGAGTTTGTTCATCTTAACTTGTAATCCTTTACCCCTTCTCCTCCTTCTCCTCCTAACCCAGTAATTCCACCCTTTCGGTTGGTTTATTCTTCACTGCTCTCTACCGACAAAGCGTAAATCTAAACTCTGTCTAATAATACTTGCTTAAATAAAAAACCGTATAGCGTAAGTATTGCAAAGTTAGTTATAGATTCAAAGAAATCTTTATTATACTAATAAGTGTTTTTATCGTTCTGAGAAAACCCTGTCATCTGTCCATTCTTTCTAGTATTTTTTTCTGGTTATCTTCATATTCACATTTATTTAAAATATGAAAAATTGAATTATTTCAATTTTTCATATAATAATATAATATAATAATATAATATAATAATATAATAGTAATTTAGAGCAAATTAACTCTTATGAGTTAATTTGCTCTAAATTACTTAGGGAGACCAATATTCATAGCAGGACGAATGGACGATTCTGTAACTGCATATTATTTTGTATGACAACTCTAATTAAAAATTTCATATTACCTAGTTATGTTCACATGTTCCTGGTTACATTAACTTACTATAATTTTCAAAATTGGCTTATTTAACTCGCAATACAAGCCTTTATGCAGGGCCTTTGAAGATGGATTAGTTAGGCTAATAAAATACTTAACAATTAAAAATACTATTCAAACTATAATTAAAAATAGTATTCTGTGACATACTCCGGCTGGACAATGGTAGTTTGACTAGGTGGTGTTTGTGTGTGTGTGACCCTCACGTTTTAACACAGTAATTGATTGATTCTTGGGCACCAATAGTCTGCAAGAAACTTGTTGTTTTTTACTTTCTCTTGCCTATATGAAATATAGGAAGGGAAGTATTGTTTTCATGTCGATTTTTTTGAAATCGAGTATGCACCGAATCTGCACGTTTTCAGACCACCTGGACCCAAAAAACATGTTTTTATCGATTGGTCTCTATGTCTGTCTGTGAATGCGTCTGTGAGAGTGTGTGAACAGAATATCTTAAGAACGGAACATCGTACGAACTTGAAACTTAAGTTACATCAACTACTGAACCCGACACGAACGTTTTTATCAAAATTGGTTAACCGTAAGCAACTAGTAGTTTATTCATGTAATTTTCACATTTTTGCGATTTTCTCAAAAACGGCTCATACGATATTTTTTAAAATCGCCTTATTTACTAAACTTCTTATGCTCTACAAGATAGAGTAGGCGGTATGTCTGCTGAAATTCTTGGGAAGGTTGTTTTTGCGTAAAAAATATTGTTTTTTATGATTGCGACTTTAATATGCGTTTCAGCGCAAAAATGTATTTAATAAACGTTGTAGACAATTTAAAATCCTACCACTATTGTATTAAACACTTTTTTTGTGTAACGCTTAGTTTAGTTTTAATTAGCAATTTTCTGTTTTTTTCTCACGAAAACGTGTAAAAAAATCAATTTTTTAGGATTTTGGTTTTAGTATGCATTTTACGACAAAAGTGTATAATCAGATTTATAGGAAATTAAAAGATCTACAAGTTTAATTCAAAGAATTTTTCTCTACAGAGCCTAGTTAAGCGTGAAAGAGTGATTTTCCGTATTTTTAAACCAAACTGAGGTTAATTTTCATTTTGCGTCTTTCACTCATGATTAAAAGAAGGTTATGTTTTTTGAGGTTAGCTTTTTGTTTATTTCTAATTTTTTACTACTAATATTAGGTTATATTGTTCATTAATTGCATTGGCAAAAGAAAGTTGTGTGAGCTGTTCACACCAGATTCTTTAGTATAAAGTAATATGTTCTGTTGTTTGTTTATTTATCTGCATTATTTTATTTATTTCAAAATAGTTCAATGATTTCTGTTTTTTGTAAAAACTGCTGCTCTTTTTGTAGTGAGTTTTGGTTGTGTGAACAATGGTGGAGTTAAAATCCGTTTTGAACATAAGTCACGTAACTAAGACGTTTCTTCGTGATAGACAGATAACGTACAGCTGTTTTCGAGTTGTGAGTAGAAATCAATGAAATATTTGAATGTAAGTGACCAATTTATTTTTCGTTTAAGTCTTGGGTAAGTGATAGAACAATTTTTATTAAATTTAGTCCAATATTGCGTTAAGTAGTTTAGTGTAATTTCTAGCGATTATAAATGCAGTAATTATTATTTATATTTTTTAAATTGTAATAAATTCAAAAGGAGAATTTTTATGTAGGCTATAAGTAATCACATCCTGAAGAACCAATAGTAATCACAATATGTTGGACATAGTAGTTACTTTGTAGGTTGTGCACTAGTTTACTTGCTGGTTAAGTAAATGTTTAGTTGCCTATAATGAGTAATTGTGTCTGTTCTCAATTGCAGTAACTGAGACTATCATTCATGCAAACTTTGTATATTTTATTGTGAATTTTTACGTTTTAATATACGAGGTGTGGCTATTGAATAACGAGACTGACGTTGTGAAAAAATTTATTTTAATTTTATACATAATCACTTATTGTCACCTTGAATATACACTCCTTCTCTATCCCTACAACGCTCCATGCGAATTTTCCATTGTTGTGAACAGTGCTGGAAGTCATCTTCTGTCAGCTCCTTCAGGACACTTGCCGCTTTCTGTTTTACAGCTTCCACAGCCTCAAATCTTATCCCTTTTAATGCAGATTTCACCTTAGGGAACAGGTAGAAGTCACATGATGCTCTGGTGATCTGGTGAATAAGATGGATGTTCTAACACTGAGATGCTGTACTTGGCTAGGAACCTCTAGACAGAAAATGCGCAATGAGCTGGCGCATTGTCTTGGTGGAGAACCCATGATTTGCCCTTTCACATTTCGGGGTGTTTTTTACTTACTCGTTGGCGTAGTTTAGAAAGTATTTCAGGGTAGTAATATTGATTAATTGTTTGACCTTCAGGAACCCAGTGAAGGTACACAATACCATGGATATCAAAAAAATAATCATCATTGCTTTTAATTTTGACTTGCTCATTAGAGCTTTTTTGGCTCTCGGTGAAGTTTGGCTCTTTCAGTGCATGGATTGGCGCTTCGTTTCCGGATCATAAGTAAAACAACCACGTTTCATCACGTGTTATCATAGTTTCAAAAAAATTTGGGTCGTTTTCAGTCACGTACAAAGTGTCAGTACAAACGTTTTTGCGAGCTTCATTTTAAACATTTTTGAGCGGCACGTGTCCTAAATTAGCTGACAGAAGATGACTTCCAGCACTGTTTCCAACAATGGAAAATTCGCATGGAGCGTTGTAGGAATAGAGGAGTGTATATTGAAGGTGACAGGTGTAAGACAGATGTATCTCTCTCTATAATTTTATATGTATTTTTATAAAATATTACATGTATATTACAAATAATTTAATTTGGGCTATTTTTCAATAAAACTGCATAAATATCGAAGATGTATCTTTCTATCGAGCGAGTACGGCGAGTGGTAAACTTGAGTACCAGTTGTCTACATAGAGGCACCGACCAGAGGTAACTTTTACCATGTAAAAAATATTACAATAGGAAAACCATAAAATATTAAAAAATAAAATGACTTTTCATTATATTATGTTATTGAAACATGAATAATAATGCAATAATAAACAATAAGTCAATATCATGTGATAATAATAATAATCTGTCAAGTTTCACCGACTCATTTTTGATTCGATCGGATCAAGTAAATCACGAACCATGACTAGGGAAATGTTTTTGAACTCATTTCTAAGAGCTCAGTATATGACTCAATGCAAACGAACATTCAATCCGTCTCACGATTTCATTAAAAACACTATTACGTGGGAGACAGATCAGTCTCTCAGAACTAAATTTTACAGATCTGGTGAGAGACGTATAAGTGTCTCATAGAAGTCAACCTGTAAATATACACCAAATAATTTATGAGACTATACTTAATTAACAATAAACTTTTGATGTTCTAATAAAAAAGGGTACAAAAGAGTCTTCAAGTAATTTTAAAAGTATTTTTGAGTGATGTATTTCGTTAAGGAAATAAATGAACGTTGTCAGTGTATTTTGGTTGTATTAAAGACTGAACGAAGAGTATGTGTTACGCTGTAACTGCTGACTAGAGAACCGGAAAAGGTGTCAAAAGTGGCGTTAAGGGTGTGGTGGTTGCTGAGTATTGTGGTGGGGATGTTCGCAGCTGATGAATGACAAGAAAGCTGACAGTGAGATCAAGATAAATTATCCCCTCTAATGTATTTTGGGGCTTGCCGCAATGAAAACTATTCAACGTCCTTTAACTTCGATTCAAACATGAAAATATTTTGTGTAAATATTACACACTAATACGCATATTCCAACACTTCAATTTTCTTAGTCAAAAATTTATCATTTCTAACAAGTAGGATTAATTAAAAAATCCAGTGTGAAACACTCACACAATTTCTCTTGCTAATGCAAATAATTAACAATATAACCAAACATTAGTAATAAAACATTATAAATAAATAAACGAACTAACCTTAATAAATGTAACCTAATTTTAATCATGAGTGAAAGACCCATAATGAAAATCAACCTCAGTTTGGCTCAAAAATACGGAAAATAACTCTTTCACGCTAAACTACGTACTGTAGAGAAAAATGCTCTAAATAAAAGTTGTAGATCTTTTAATTTTCTATAAATTTTCTTATACATTTTTGTCGTATTATGCATACTAAGGCTGGAATCTAACAAATCGATTTTCTTACACATTTTCGTCAAAAAAAAAACAGAAAATCGCTAAGTACCGCTAAACCAAGTGTTATACAAAAAATGTTTGAAATAAAAGTTGTGGGATTTTAAAGTCTCTGCAACTATTATTGCATACATTTTTGCGCTAAAATGTATATTAAAGCCGTTATCTTAAAAAAACTATTTTTTACGAGAAAATATCCTTTCCAAGAATTTCAGCAGACATGGCGTCTTTCCTAACTTGTAAAGCATTAAAAATTTAGTAAATGGTGCGATTTCAAATAAAAATCGTAGTAGCCGTTTTTGAGTAAAATCGCAAAAAGTGAAAAACCACACGAATAAACTACTACTTCCGGTTGATCAATTTTGATTAAAATGTTCGTGTCGGGTTCTCTCGTAGACACTAACTTAAGTTTCAAGTTTCAAGTTTCAAGTCTCAAGTTCGAAAAATGTTCCATTCTTGAGATATTCTGTTCACACACAGACCAATCGCTAAAAACATGTTTTTTGGGTTCAGGGGTTCTGAAAACGTGTAGATTTTGGTGAAAACTCAATTTCAAAAAATCTACATGAAAACAATATCTTCCTTCCTATATATTCATACAGGCAAGAGAAAGTAAAAACGGTGGCTAATATTAAGCAATAGTTTTATCAAGTATTTTTGTGTAGTTAAGTGCCACTATTTTGCCATCCTTATTGCGTCATTTGATGATTGTATTAAAATTAAATCTTAGTTATAATACATGTACTCGGTGGTCTATATGTGGCTTCCCCATGAGATGGGACATTTCATTTTGATAAATTGGTAATAGTGTAATGTTGGTAGCATCATGTACAACATTCATTAGTTGTCTGTAACAGTGACTAGTGGAAGCTACGTCTCTATGTAGTTACTATTTTTTTCTTTGTAGTGGTACTTTTAAAACGTTTACAACTGAACAACGAGTTTATATGCTTCAGTTGTGGTGGAAGCATCATAAAAATAATGCTAACGTACTAGAAGAATTTGGTGATAAGTATCCAGGTGTGTCATTACAGACTCAGCAACATTTACGAAAGTAAAAAAGAGATTTGAAAACACAGGAAGCGTAATTCCACGAAGTGTGGTCGTCCATGATCTATTTGCAATGACCATAATCTACAAAAGGTTGCTGAAGCGTTTGTATCCAGTCCTGGTAAATCAACTCGTAAGGCATCTTCTGAACTAAGGTTATCACGAACTAGCGTGAAAAGGATGATGAAGCAATTAAAACTGAAGCCATTGCGTCCATCATTACTCCACACGCTTCATGAGGATGATAGTAACAGGCGGTTGGAATTCTGTGAGACAGTCGCTATCCGTGCAAAAGCCAATCCAAACATTTGCGATCAATTTTAAGGTCTGATGAGGCATGTTACAAACTTAGTGGACGTGTTAATCGGCATAAGTGAGTGTACTAGTCGGATACAAATCCTCATATTGTAATTTAAGAAAGGCTTAATGTGCCTGATGTTATGGTATGGGGGGGTATTTTGAGTACTGTACTAATAGGTCCTTATTTTTTGAGGGAAATGTTAACTTGGAAAATTACTTACAAATGCTGCAGGAAGTAGTATTTCCGGAACTTGAAAACAATCCTGTTTGCAATATCCAATCGCTCATGTGGCAACAAGATGGGGCCCTGCACATTTTGGTGTAGAAGTTTGTGAGTTTTTAAATTTCAAAGTTGATGAATGGATTGGTCGTTGTGGTACAATCGAATGGCCTGCGCTCTCGCTAGACTTAACGCCAAGTGATTTTTCACTGTGGGGAATCGTAAAAAAATTAGTGCATTTTTCCAAGCCACAAAACCTGCATGAACTAAAAAGTTCAATTGAAATTGCATTTGACTATGTAAATGACGATAACATGGCTGTTGAAAATTTGTAAATCAGTTTAAAGTCGCTGTATAAAGTGTATAGAGAATCATGGTGGACATTTTGAACACCTGCTATAATATTTTCAAGGTAATTTATATATTACAGTTCATATAATAAATTTTTTGTCTATAGGTTTCTTATTTCATTAACCTTTCTTCCGATTTCCGTAAGTATTGGGGAAACTGAAATAGAGCCACTCTGTGTATTATGTGCTCGCTAGTTTCTTAATATGACAGGGATCTATACTAAGTATAATTAACTGCCTACGTGAAACAGTGTTTGTATGCTAGACCGCACAGTGATGTGTTTCAGCTATCATTCTCGGCTAAAACCTGGGAACTTTTAACTCGTTAAAACCAACTGATCCTATTTCATAACAGAGTACAGACGCTAATTACTAATTACCAAGCAGGTGGCGCGACTTGAAACAGATTTCATTAAAGTACATCTGATATTTCTTTATCAATCACGGGGAACGTAAGCGTGAAAAGAATTAATCAATTTCATAAAAACGATGGCTCAATAATGAGAAAATTCGAAAATTACCTCTGTTAAGTGTTGAAGGAAATCTCGTAGGAAAAATTAATTACACAGAGGTTTTTGAAAATCCTCTTAGTGATTTTCTTTTAATTTATGTATTGAACTATGGGTAGCTTCATTAACATCAAATTTTACCTTCCCAGATAAATCATTAGTGTAATCCAAGAACCCTTTGTTGATGCTATAAATATTGTTGATTCAAGGTCAAAGAAAAATCACTGTAAGAAATTGAGATTGATGACATCATCAACAGGCACGAATACATGCTGTCACGTCCACCGATATTTGAAACTAGTTAAGGCAAGTATTTTTGTGATTTTTTTTTCTATTTTCTTAAGTTCTCATTTTTATACAATAGTTTGCAGTTATCCACTCTGATAATTAAAGAATATTTTTCAAAGAAATTTAATATTCTTCACCAGACCAGACCTGGATTACTAATAATTAAGAAAACAGTTATGTTACCACATTATTCAACAAAATTATAAAACATAATGCCACTTGAGGATAACTTGCCCGAAATACGTTACTAGGTTAATATTACGGGAATATATTAACGATGATAAAGCAATCATAGTGTGCAGTGTGCATCAACCTCAACTGTTACCAGTTTATAAACACAGTCGTATGAGAAGTTGCAAATCATATCACGCGCTTCTCACTTGATTTATCTCTACTCCTTCAATCCATCCCAAATACTTGTACAGTACAGTTACTTTGAATTATTACACAATGAACAAGTCGAGAGACAGAATTTCAGAGAATGAAGGAAGGCAAACGGGTGCATGTTATCTAGCTGCATCATTAATCCTGTAAGCTGTCTCCAACACGACATAAATAGTACACATACATTGCATTGTTACCAGTAAACGAATACCCTTGTGTAAAATATATTTACAATAACCCGAATATGAAACAGTACAAATACAAAATAGAAAAATTTAAACCCTGGAAATGCAATTTATTTAAAATATTTTTGTTTTATAAAGCCTTATTGAAATTGTAAGTTTTCCAAACGAATCAAGCAAATATTTTAAGCACTATTAAGCTTAAAATTAAATGTCAGGTCGAACGTTATTCTGAAATAAGTAAAATTGCTGGTTTATTTTTTCAACTAAATTGTATTTACTGGTGGCAGTAATCACTAACACACGATATCGTGTGTGGTGTAATCACAATATCGAAGAAGGAAATCCAGCAAAACATGATTCAGTTTTCTCATCAGGTAAAAATTCTAATCTACCTCATTACTAAAAATATCTTCAGGACATTTATAATAGATCACAACATTATGGCAGGATTTTTTTGTCTGCCGTAGAAAGAAAGTACCCTAGAAAAAGTTGAACACTAACCCTTCATATCGTTAAAACTATTAGTAAGTAGGCAATTATATTCAAAGGAAAATTGGTAAGCGACAATACATAATTTCCGGTAACCTATAAATACTACCAATACACTACAAAAATCTATTAGGGCAAATTCAGTAGAACCGTTGAAACTATTGTCATATCACGGCAATTGTACTGCTAAAATGTCAATTCTGAAGAAAAAGGTATTCCAACTAAATTCCTCAACGAAATAAGGCTTACCGGAAAACTATAGGTATGGGAAACAAGAAGTACAAAGGGTTAACTATGACAACTATGGTTAACTACTCAATATCTTCCTCAGAATTAAAATTAGACGTTCTAAATTAAACATGTCACAAAAATTAACAATCTACAAGACAGTCTTAAGACCAATCTAGACATATGGAGTTCAACTTTGGGGATCTGCTAAACCTTCACACATGAAACGTATACAGGCGATTCAAAACAAGATTCTACGAACGATAACGCAAAGCCCCTTTTACAATACAAACTCAATGTTGCACAAAGACTTACAAATCTTATACGTAATTGATGTCGCGAAACAACTATACAAGACGATGCGTGACAAATTTTTACATTAATTATGGCAACCCTCTCATACAAAACATGTACACTAGGGCGATACCGGGTACTCAGCACAGACGTTTAAAATGCCTCTGGCCAAGGAATCTTCTTGGCCAACTGCAGAACTGTGGTGATGACTGCACACTCCTTGAAGTAAATCAAGTTTTGGAACATTAGCTTCACATTTACAAATTGTTGTATTAATATAATAACAAGTACTAAATTTCAATTGAAAGTGTCAAAAAAAGAATTAAAATTAATTAATATAGAAGTGATGTTTAGGAAAAACAAGAAATATTTTACGTTTTTGCGAAAATAATTTATATTAAAGCAGGTTAACATAGATAATAAAATTTTTGCAAAGAATACTTTTAAAAGTAAACCATTTTCTACATTAAAAACTGAACGTTTTAAATAATTTTAATAAGCGTTAAAATTTGTGCTAGCTAACATATTTGCTTATAAATTAACAAACTCATGCTTAAAATAGTTAAAGGCCAATGCTTAAATGCAAAATGGATGTATTCATAACAGACAGATGTTTGTACAATGGGTACTATAGGACAAGGAAGAGCTTAGCTTATACATTACGGCGTTTGTGTGCTTCTAATTCCAGTGTGGGAATACAAACAAGCCGCGGCTCCTCCATTTCTTACTCGTACCACGTAAAGCAAATACCGTTTTTTGTATGTCGTATATTTACATTAACAATATTTATAATATTCATGCGGTAGGTTTGCTTTAGTACAATGTAATATCTTCGGGATAGCTGTACATAATGTCTTATTATATTTGGTTGTTTTGCAAGAAAACGCTGTGGAAAAATATTTTACAAAATAATTTATAATCTTTGTTAGAACGTTTTTAACGGTTTCGTACGTCAACAAGAAACGATGTTTTTTGATAAAACAACGTAAAATTAAATGCTGTATTTATGTACGTAAACCAAAGTATTCCAAGTAATTGTAGCAATCAAAAAAATATCAAACTTTAATTTTACATATTTAATTATTAGGTGATCTGTAAATGAGGCTTATTTTTAAGATTTTTTTTTACTCTATATTTTTAATGTACAACTAGGCAGGTCTTCAAAACCAGTAAAGATGTTTACAGCTTATTTTATATTGTTTTAAAACTTTTGAGAATAACGACACTTATTAGCAAGACCATCAAGTTTAAATGTTGCAACATTGATTGGCATTGATTGTTACAAGAAATCATTAACAACAAGTTTGCAAATCATTAACAGCAAGGTAGAGTAGACAAGCCTACGTATTTCTTAATTAATTCTTTGCGTCTTATATTCTACGCTGATTGACCTCAACATCTTCAGAGTTTCAGATGTTTTAACTGTAAACGTTGTAGTTTGACAATAAGCAAGTAATTAGCTTAGCCATAAATCTAACATAGATACATAATTATAATGAAATACGCATCCTTTTGATTCATAAAGATAAAGGTGAAAGCCTAGTGAGTTAATTATAACAATTGACAATATGAAGGATCTAATTAGTATTACAAGAAATGTAACATGCTGTTTTGGTGGAGGATGTCTAACAGCCATCTGGTGACGAACTCAAAACTGACTTACTGGAACTTCACCTCAGCTTATTTGAAACTTAAATCGCAGATCCAATAGTCAGCAAAATACTATAATATTATAGAATTATATTCTACCGTTAAGGAAACTTATTTAAAATGAGTACGTTTCAGTGAAAAATATACTAAAAATTAAACGGATTTTTGTAATTTTTTCAAGAGACTACTTTTCATATTCCAAGAAACTGAATAAATAAGATGAATTTGCTTTTTGGTCGGAATATTTTTACCCATAGCTAATCGATTTATTTTTTGACGATTTCATGCATTTGAATCTTTCAGGAGCCATTACACGTTTACAACGGGAGTGTAATTATATCACACTTTTGAGCTAATTATGAAAATACTTGTATTGCTTGTTATAAGCTATATGACACTCGTGCAATATCGCATGCGCTTAGAAGCATGCCATTTCACCTGTCCACACTCGTTTGAAGAGCTTTATCTAAAAAAAAACAACGAATATTTTTGAATACTACACTAAGTTAAACACTAAGTTGTTCTTTCCTGCGTTGATTGGTTTGACTTAGATTATTTTATTTTGAAACTAGTTGGAGATGCAGCAATTTACGCATAAAGAGTGCTCAGATTTTAGCCAGTTTTCCGTTAATGTGGTTTTAAACGTCCGTTACTCCGTCTTAGCTTTTCATAAAAGAACGGCGTTTAAGTACGCTGAAGATCAGAGTTTTCTCTATGTGAACATTTTAAAATAGAAGTGTGATGTTTCATTTTAAAATGCCGGCCATTTGTTTTTAAAGTGTATTTTACCTTCACGTAAAGAAAGGGAAATGATTTTTGGACTGAACCATGCATTTTTACAGCAGTATTGTGCCATGTATAGTATTTTGCATTTGTAATTAGAAATATATATGTGGTGTTTATAGAAAATTCTTTTAGCCCTTAAACTTCTTTAGAGGAAACTGAGCTCTATAGCGGTATCCGCTCCAAGTATAGTCGTTTAGAAATACAAACTTCTGTGCTTTTCCTGCTGCAACTCGTTCCGTAGCTCATTTTAAATTATTTAACGATGTTTTTATTTAAAAAATTAACGCTTTGCTTGACATAATACTGTTGTGAAAATCCATGGTTCTGTCCAAAAATCATTTCTCAACCTTTACGTGGAGCCAAAAAAGCACTTTTTAAAAAAAATGGCCGGCATATTAAAAAGGAGCATGAGATTTAACTTTTAAAATATTCATATTATATAAAAAACTCTGATCTTCAACATAAATTAAACGCCGAATTTTATGAAAAGCCTGGACGGAGTAACGGACATTTAAAAACATTATTAACGGAAAACCGGCAAAAAACTGAGTACGTTTTTGCATAAATTGCTGGAGTTATCTCGATTAATTTCTAAATAAAACTATCTAAATCAAACCAATCAATGCAGGAAAGAACAGGCTTTGATTTAGTGTATTGTTCAAAAATATTCGTTTTTTTAGATAAAGCTCTTCAAACGAGTGCGGGAAGGTGGTATGCCTCTAAGCGCATGCGATGTAGCATGCAACATCGCAAGTCGAATCGCAAGTTGAAAAAGAAAGCGCACGAGTGTGAACATACCTATAGGATTTGAACAAAATGTACTCCCAGAGTGAAAAATATTACAAACAAACCCACCAAAATTTGAACTTGACGAAAATTTTAAATATATTTAGTTATATACATTCTAAACAGATTTCATCATTGTAAATTGGCGAATTATTTGAAAATCATTCATTTAAACAATACACAGAATTGATGTCCCCTTATAAGCACACGGGATTTTTGTTATGTTTACAGTAAAGAACGATCTTACGCTAAACAGATATGGAACCTAAAACAAGTTCTGGAAAGTAACATTTCACGAGATCTATTGGTAACGTTTGTTAAAAAAAGCTTATATGATTCAGTCGACTATGAAATGCTATTTTAGAAAGACATCAAAACCAAATTAAAATTCTCATAAAAAGTCACCGAACAGTTTAAAATTAAAACTGGCGTTAGGCAGGGTGATTAACTGTCATGTGTTATTTTGAACTATGTGCAGTAGAAAGTTATTCAGGAACCGGAAATGGAACTTACTAAGAAAGGATTATTACACCAAGTACACATTGAAGGGTTATATAACGACATAAAGATCAACAGCCTTGCTCTTGCAGACGACTAGCAATTGTTACCAACAGGAAAACAGCAATTGAACAAATCAACGTTTATGAAACAAGCAGAAAAAGTAGGCTATAGATTTTCTTCGAAACAGCTAAATACATTTTATTTAACATTTTTGTTACATACATTTCCAACTTATTCGTTATACCGAAAACTTTATAGGATTAAAAAGTAGTCTCAAACGTTACTTTGAACAGTCATGTAATGATAATACTAAAACTGACTTTATCAATTTTAAAATATCTTACGGAAGTACGTATTGTCTCAAGCAAAGTTTGAAAAATATAAAATAATTAGTAAAATATGATGCTACAATTTTATTGTCTTTTTTATTCATGCTCAGAATTTGGGACTCTTTCTACGGCTATGAGAATGAATATATTCAGAAGAAATTGACACGTTTTCACTCGATGAAGATTATCTTAACTTTCTCATTGATTTCCCAAGAGTAGGTATCGAGGCCATTGTCATTTATATTTCCATGGTCACAAGTTATAATAATTTGAGTTCAGTGTATTCATTTCTTGTGTTAGTGGATTTTCGTGTATGTCAAATTTTTAACAAAAGTTGTATAGAATATTTTAACCAGATCGGATAACTATTACGGGTGTTTTTACTCACGGGATTAAAACACAACAGTTTATTTAATGCAACCCTCTAAGACGAGCAATAAGGCCGCGCGCAGTGTTGAGGAAATTGCAATTGTTTGATAAAGCAAACTGAAAAAGTACAAGATTTGTTTTCATACAGAAAACCTATTTACGTAACTGTACAAAGATGGGTAACGATTTTCAATTATTGGTAAAAACTAAATTGTATTTGTGTACTCTATTATATATTAAAATGAGCAAAAAAACTTTCCTGGATCCAAATGAAATAAAAAGTGAAAATCGTATTTAGATTGTGTTTAGATACTCATTGTTAATTTGTTACCCTTGGGTTAAACAGTTTGTTGTGTGCTGTGTCTGACTGTCCCATCGATTCATGTATGCTTGGTTCCCTTATTCCCTGCAAATACTACCATACCGACCCCCGTAGCCGGGGGATTGCTTCAAATACGGTAGCTGCTGTCTCATTATTCACGCTCGTTGACAATATCCAACAATACCTCATCGATATCGTGCACCTGAACCACTATGGCTATATTGTTACGCCGTACCATAAACTTTATTCAGTCAACCACATAAACTAATCTTATTGACGTTTGTATAGCAGGCCTATTTTCTGCGGGATTCATATAGCATTCACTTTGTATGAAGTCAATAGTTTAGTGCACCGATGAAGATTCTAATTTAAATACATATTTTTACTGTACTATATTATAATGACAGCGCTGACACCAGTAATATATAATTCTTCACAATTAATCATTGCAACTGATAAAATTACATTCGATTTCTTTCAGCTAAAACTAGCAGCTCGATATTCTTAAATTAGCTTTTCTGTACAACACTTTCATAGTCGATTAATTTCATATGGTTTTTTTACTTAACCCTTTATAGGGCAGTACTACGGGGAAAAAAATGCATGTTGTAAAATGTTAAATTTTGCTATATAGGAACTTGAATATTGTATTCTAGTGCCAGAATAGTAAAATATTTCGTTTTTGTTATGTTAAGTCCTGATAAGTACACTTACCAAGGAACGTTTATTGAAATCGGAATAACATAATGTTTAGTGGTAAGAATGCTTATTAAAATAATTGTAGTACAAAAGTTTGTAGAATAGCCTATCTTTAATTTATATTAGCATGAATACTTGCTTTCCCGTAAAACCCTTAAATTTTCTAAGCACTGTACAAAAGTAACAACTAAACAACACGGTAGCATACGCTGATATAACTCCTTAACACAATTGTGCAACTCACGAAACAAGTGGTCGCTGCGCGCTAATTTCAAAATGTGGATAATCTACTTACCAGAAAATATCTATTAAACCATAAAATTCCAATAAGATTCAACTGCTTAGCTTATTCTTAAATAAAATCGACCTGATTGCCAATGGTAAGTATACTTACCAAAGACCTATAAAGGGTTAAAATATATTTTCTTAAAATACCAGGGGAATAGTTGTGGGTATTTAAAAATTAAAAACACTCTGCTAAACAATTATTATTATTATTATTTCTTGTTAGATCCTACTAGGGATGCATTTCTCTTAGTTCCAGCCAGTTTCCGGATGACCCATGCTGCCTTCATTTTTTCTGCATGTGATCTTTTTCGCTCCTCCGTCCAGGCCGTTCCCGTTCTCCTCGGCCCTCCCAAGCACTTTAGATTCTCAATTTTCTGCTTCATTTCTGTTCTATTGAGAAGTGTTTCGCCCGTAATGTCATTCACCAGCATCGTCTCGTGGATCTCCTTGTGCCATCTCGTTGTAGTTTTCCTGCCCTCCCAATACTTCCATAACTGCTTCGTTAGTCTGGAGTCGTGCATCCTCGCTATGTGGCCGAAGAATGCCAGTCGTCTCTGCTGGATGACTTCTCTTATGGGTGTGGTGAAGGAATATACTTCCTCGTTACTTCTGAGCCTGTATTCTCCCTCTTTATTTTGAGTCGGCCCGATGATTCTTCTGATGATTTTCCTCTCGGTAGTTTCTATCGAGCGCAGGTGGATGTTAGATTTCAAGTGGTGGGTTTCCGCCGCGTACAGCACCTCCGGTCTGGCAACCGTCTGGTAGTGTCTTATCTTGGCATTGCGCGAAATTGATCTCTTATTATAAACGTTCTTGGTGAGACCGTATGCTTGTGCTAGCTTTGTAGCTTTTGCTTGAATCGCAAGTTTGCCAGAGTTGTCCAGCGTTATGATCTCGCCATAATTATGATAATTGCTAAACAATTATTATAATTAAATTTATAATAAAACTGCTTGCAAGCCTGAAACAAACCAGGCAACAATATACCATAAAAGCACTTAAATTAACAAGAAAACCTACATTATAAAATCAGTAATGATCATAAGCTACAATAAACAAAAAAGTTTAACATGAAATTATGGTATAGTAAAACGATCGCCAATTAAGTTCTCCAATGATTCACCTAAACGCTTTTCAAAAACACTCCATGTGGATGCACTTACAACGTTACCGGGAAGCCATTTCCAAAGATTGTCTACACCCAGAGATAAAATTCAATAATTTTGCAATTTAAGGTACAGCGATCCTTCAGTGGAGCAGCTCTCCGGTCCCTAGTCATACTGCCGAGATCCTTGATGAACAATGGAAATAGAGTTTAGTAGAAACCATAATGTTTTAAATGATTCAATGAGATTCGCCGTCGATAAGGGCATACCAGAAAAATTTAATGAAAGAAGTTGCTCTTCATACGAAAGGAGTTGAATCTC
This sequence comes from Catonia carolina, assembly GCA_035578175.1. Classification (NCBI taxonomy): domain Eukaryota; kingdom Metazoa; phylum Arthropoda; class Insecta; order Hemiptera; family Achilidae; genus Catonia; species Catonia carolina. The sequence continues at coordinate 143,250,031 of JAQMRL010000001.1, read as the reverse complement.
AGGCAAGTTGGTCCCACGTCACTGTACGATGGTACAGTCCACGTCACCCAGAAATGAAGGGCTTGGAACTGCCATTGTATATTCCAATTTTGGATGAATATAGGCGGTGTAAATTCTTACAAATAACTGTTTGGACGTAGGATGGAAGGCTCTAGTCACCAAATAAAAGGTGCAATTTGCTTGATTAATTAACGGATTAACTTCAAATTTTATACTACCTACATAGTATTTTATGTAATCTTCATTTTTCATAAAAATCTGGCATGTAACTTTTATTCCATGTAGGTATACTAGGTAAGCGTAAAATATTTTGACATATTAAATGAATATCTTGTAGGAGGCCTATCGGTAATGATAATCTTTACTTTTCGTTTCATTTTAGTTACTGCAACATATTCCAAACCAGAATCAGTCAAAACTATTGTTTACATTATGACTTTAAATAATTGTAGATTTAATTATCATTATACTGTTTGTAATTCTGTTTATTTCTTTTTGAATGGTTGCAGTAGCTGTAGCTGGTATTAAGATTATTTGAAAAAGGTCAAAATATTTCAATGGAACTTCTTTACCAAAAACGAAACACGCTTGTGTACAATTAAAAGGTTTACAATAGGTTCGTTTGTATTACCGATGAACATAAAGTCAGAGCTACATCCAGACGAATAGACTGCCAAATAAATAGACATAAACAGTATAAACAAATTGAACGTTCATCGTTCATCGTCGGACGTGGCCGTTCAAGTCCTGCCCGCTTTTGTTTATGTAATTCTGATTTGAATAGGGGCTATGATTGCGTAATGAAAACGATGAAGGGGTGGGGATGTTTGTTAGTTATGTTTTAATCCCTTTTCACTTTTACATATGTTTAACTAAGCCTGCCGTCGCCCCTCCACGCCAACCCCCGCATGAATCCCGCTTTCGAATGTGCTGCATTAGAATACTACTACCCCACCATCCAATATATCTCATATCATCTCTTTTCCATGAACTCGGCTACCAGCATCAGATACCTCGGTTGTTGAAAATAGAAACCTTTCCCCACTGCATCATCACACATACTACTAATTAGCTATTTCGGTTTATTTTATTTATCAATCATTGTTTGTTATTCCACAGATCGAAATAAAAACATATAACGGTTGCATTAATTCAACATACATTTATTTTATTTCTGAACACATATTGTAATCTATTATTACAATTTAATAAACTTGAGTAATATTACACCTAGGCTACCTAATTTTAATTACAGAAAATATTATATCAGCAAAAGCTTTCAAACCCTCCCCCCCAAACTTGATAAGCTTTCAATATTAGGCCATAGATTAACTTTTTTTAACCCACGGGTTGGTCTAGCGGAAAAGTATTACCGCGAGTCAGCTGTTTAATAGCTGATCTACGGATACGAAAGTTTCGTGGTTCAAATCCCATCAGAAATCCTATCCTAGTAAATGTAGTCACTTTTACACGGACAATGTAAATCGCTTGTGCTCATGTTTCGAATCACTTCACATTTTTGGCCCTGATTTCTTGGGCAGTACAGCAAATTCAGATTTTAGCCAAATCCCCGGCATGTCTCCTTAATCATATGAAAATAAATTTCTCCTGAATTTAAAAACTCTGGTTATCCATTTCACTCCCCACTCGTCCAAGAACTTCAGGAACTCAGGCTCTATATTATCAGCTCCTGCAGCTTTTCTATTCTTCATTTGCTTTATTGGTGCTTCCACTTCCTGATTTAATGTTCTTGAACCAGTAAGTACTTCCTCACTCAAGGCAACCGCTCTAAGATCATTGGTCAAAAAAGAATTTTTCAAGTGTCGCCGACTCCCCTACCAACATTAGCGCCTGCAAAGGTCCAACTACTTCCCTGCCGCGAGTAGCGTTACAGACGCGCAGAGCCTACAGCGTCTCCCCTCCACCTTGAAGTGGACTCGCTGGAGGGGGATTTAAGCGAGAGCCCTGACCCGTGAGAGTCATTCTTCAATCAACTCTCAACCGGAGAAGAACACCAGAAGAAGAGCTCCAGTCCGAAGAAGAAAAGGCCAGCTGAGACCAGACGCACCATCCCTGGTCTACGCTACCGGTGGCGGACGCTACAATCCCGCACCGGTCAGCCTTCGCCGAACCGGGAAGAACCGCCTCGACCGGGTAGACTGCCTACGCCGACCCGACACTGCGGGGCTCTGGGGACCACCACTGCCACGCTGCAGTGGGGACCCAAATGCCGCTGAGGGAAGGCTAGGTCTGAACCCGGTAGCCGAGCCGTCACTCTTCAGGCTCCGATTCTACCACGCTGGCTCACCGCTTCCGACCGCCAACAACGGCCCTTTTCAGAGCCACCAATTTTTCCAAAGAAGGTTTTGCCACGTGTCGTCGGCCCCGATCGGCGACACAAGGTAGATCGTTCATATGTCTTTCATCTCCTGTTTAGCAATAATTAATTTCCCATCGTTATCAATAAGTTTCACAAGTTGTTACATTCTGAAAATTCCAGTTGCTTCATTCAACTTCCAATGAACATTAAAACTAGCACGCTTGCTTTGCAAGATTTCTATTTCAGTACAACTCTACACCAATTACCTGTCCTCAGCCTTCCTGATTGTTTTTTTTCTAATGACTATGTGTATTCCCTTACATTCCTCACTATTCCCCATTGGTCTTCTTCTGTCCTTTATCAAATTCTGAATCTCAACAGTCATCCAGGCGTTCTTTACCGTTCCTTTATCTGTTTTCAGATACTCTTCCTTAACAGCTTGAACTACTTTTTCTAATTTAAGAATGCCTTGATGAAAGTTGTCCTCCCGCTTCAAATGCTCAAACTTTTCATTAGTTCATTTGGACTTTCTGTGTTATTACAGGATGTTTTAACGCAGTCAAATTATTATAGGGATTTACCGCTCCCAAATTTATGATTAAAATTAACATTCTAATTTACAACGCATTCAGGCATTTTAGTCAAAATATGATGCCTTACGTACAGATTTACAAATACATTCTGTCGACAATTCCATCAGACACTTTACAAACGTTTTCACAAGTCACAAGAACACGATAACTCACTTGTACGTTCACTTTCCATTACATCTACCTGAAAATCTTGCAAGACACTTAAAAATACGCTAGAATAGAGACCTGTTAATTCAATAAAATAAAAATCTTATTTAAAATTATTCAGAAGTGTTTTAATCACAATTCTTGGAAAGGCATCAATGAATGCCTTACTTCTCTAATGCCCATCATGCCATTTCAACACAATCATCATAATTATAACATTTACGTGTTGTAACATTTCTTCAGTTGTACATAATTATAATTAAAGAAAAAGAAGAAACAATTTTTTTGTTAAAAGAAATGTTTAAATCTCATTTTTATTCAAAATACTTTTAAACAGAATTTTTGAGTTTAGTAAGGGAATGAGAACGAGAATGTGTGCGTTTAATAAAGAGATGAAAATATGATAGTGAATCGTTTTAAAGAGAAAAGATGAAGGAACTTGAATTACGTTGAAATAGGATTTAATTTGAAAGAATATTTTGTCAAACAAAGGGAACATTAATACCAGAAATAATGATAAATACAGTCCAGCAATCAAGGATACGGAAAGTTTCGTTTAAGGTGGAAATAACACCTTTATGAAACCTCTTTATCATTAACTTCTCTGCCTGTTCTCAGACCTTTTCAGGTCCCGCCCAGTAACTTTCCTTATTCCGCTCTTCTCTTGAGTAAAGTATTTAAAATTAGAAGTGAGAATTCATGAACTCCAGTAAACCAACAATGAAAGACTTTTGTTTTACCAAAGAGAAAGAATAGGACAAGGGGAGGAGTTGTTTGTAAGATTAGAAGTAGTACAGGTTTCCCCTCCACCAACCCTGTATTCCACTTCCACCGATTTTCCTTTATCATCATATTCTTCTTCTGTTTTTAACTTAAAAACAAAGCTTAATTAAAGCAGATAAGAAGGAAAAGGGTATAAACAGAGACGGATTATCTGAGATAATAATGCATTTGAAACAACGTATTAAATCATAACAAAAGACAAAAGATCGGAAAGATTACAGCCTCTAAACACTCTTTATAAATATTTCATTAAATTAGTAATCACTCGCATTGACAATGTAACTGACAATGCGCTAACACCTTTACCAATTCAGATCAATTACCAATGGCAAACATAATATATAAAAACAAACTAAACCAAAAAATTATTGCTTATATGAATCTAGAAATAAATAACAATATAATTCTTATAAAATTGTAATAATTTTTATGTAATTGTAATCGTAACATGCATAAGAGACAAATAATTTTAGAAATTTTCAATCAATTCTTCAAAATTTTAGTAAAACATTTTTCAACTTAAAGCTTTTCAATGAAAATATTACCACAAATAATACTAGAAAGTAAATTTCTATAACTATTACGTATGCAAACAATAATTTTATTCGATATTTTAACGTATGCTAATGCTACTCTAGTCCTTGTAAATTTAATAGAACAGTAAACGTATGGTTCACTAACTCGGGCTGCCCTAGCCCAATTTCCAATCATTTCTGAGCTTCTTTAAGTACTTAATCTCATCTTTCATTAAAATTATGCTTGCCACAAATTAAATATTGTTTACCAGTTTCTCTTTTATAGATTAATGTAGCAGTTTCACAATAATCGCTTCCCTATTGATTTAACAATGAATGTAGTAACTTAGGTTTATTAAATGTATGATTTTAAACAGCAGAAGTACTTTTAGTGTTTTAAATCGCATAAACAGCTACAGATGGCTGATGGCGTAGTGGCTGCGGTGGGTTTTGACTTGTCATAAGTTTTAGATCCTAGTCAGGAATTAAACCCGGGGTCTCCGCTTTATAGGCTTGTGCCCGAGCCACTACGTAATGAAGGTAGCCAATAGTACGTTTTATTACCTAAATTTTTAACAGATGCAGAAATTAATTAATAAAATTGGTTGCCTTAACAGGATAGCAGTATCTATAGATTATTACGTTGCGCTACAGTGTAAATTGATATATTCCAAGTTCGATTCACGGCTAGCGTAGAATAATCTTAATAGTTCAATGATACTGTCTATTTACGTTTTACGATTATTCAGTTAATAAATAAAATAAATTCTTTAAATAATAATTTCTAATATCAAACTTAATCAATATTATGGATCTCGTCCCAATAGTTTACTATGATTATGTCTTCTTGTGCAAGTAGTACTTATACGATAAAACTAACCTTTCCCACAATTATTGTGTCTGTTGAAAATTTTCCTTGGAATTTTTGGAGCAAAAGTAGAGAGTGAAAAATTAGAAACATCAAATATAAGGAAAACTCAACTAAGATTTGAACCAAAAGAAACAAATTACTGGTTTTGTAATCCTACGAATAAATAAAATAACACCACCAATAATTTCATGTAAAAGAGTATGTAATATTTGTAAACTTTCACTGATGCTTCTACAAAAAATCTGGTGTGAAACACTCACACGACTTTTCCTTCCCAATGCGAATACCAATATAATCTAAATTAGTAAAAAAAAAACATTAGAAACTAACTTAAAAAAACATAACCTAATTTTAATCATAAGTGAATGATAAAAAATGAAAACCAACCTTAGTATGGCTTAATAATACAGAAAATCACTCTTTCACTAAACTAAGCTCTAAAGAGAAAAATGCTTGAAATAAAAGTTATAGATCTTCTAATTTCCTAAAAATTTCATTATATTCAATTTTGTCGTAAAATGCATACTAAGGTTGACCTCTTAAAAAAATAATTTTTTACAGATTTTCATAAAAAACAGAAAATTGCTAATTACCGCTAAACTAAGCGATTTACAAAGAAATGTTTTTTATAAAAGTTGTAGATTTTTAAATTGTCTACAATTGTTATTACATACACTTTTGCCCTAAATGCATTTAAAGTTCGCAATTTAAAAAAAAACATTTTTTTACGAGAAAACAGCCTTTTCAAGAATTTCAGCAGACATGGCGCCTACTTTATCTTGTGGGACATAAAAAATTTAGTCAATGAGGCGATTTTAAAAAAATCTTAGGAGCCGTTTTAGAGAAAATTCCAAGCAAAGTGAAAAATGACACGAATAAACTACTACTTCCGGTTGATCGATTTTGATGAAAATATTCGTGCCGGGTCCTCTAATAGTATCAAATTTAAGTTTCAAGTTTTAACTTCGAACAGTGTTCCATTCTTGAGATATTTTGTTCACACACAGACACACAGACCGATCGCTAAAAACATGTTTTTTGGGTTCAGGAGTCTGAAACTTGTATTCCGGTGAAACTTGAATTCGAAAAATCATGAAAAAAATACTCTCCTTCCTATATATTCATATAGGCAAGGTAAAATAAAAAATATGAAGTAAACTGAAGAAAATTTGGTAAAGCTAACTGATAGCTAATGGGCTGAAGAAATGAGTTAGTCGATAGGTGAAGTTAGTTACTTTAGAAAATAAATACTATCTAGTCTCTGTGGTAGTCCGTATAGATAGTCTTTATTTATCTAAAGTAACTAATTCCACCCAGTAAGTCATTCTTGCAGTTTAGTTTGATATGTTATAAATTATGTTAAAAATATCGTTCTGACCATCTTGATGGCTTTCTACATGGAGGCACTGTGGTGGCTGTCAGAACATCTGTTGCGCATAATTTAATTTCTTTAGAGCAATATGCCTCCTTGAAAGCCACAGCTAAATCCCTGTGCACCAGCAAACCGTCACTCACATTATTAGTGTTATGTCCTCACGATTTTCTAGTTCTTCTCAAAATTAAATGAGTTTTTCCAGTCCCTTGGAGCAATATTCTTAGCTGGCGGTGATTAAACGCCAAACACCGTCAGTGGGGCTAAAGGTTAAATAATTCAAAAGGTCTTAACTTATAAAGTGTATATTTGGGCAGAACTTTTCTTTATATCTCCCCCGGGTCATACGTTTTGGCCTAACTTCTTTTACAGATCATCAGAGTTTGCGGGACTTCTTTGTAATTCGCAATGTCAATATATATCACAACATTGAATTCATAGACGAACTATCCTCGGATAACTTTTGTATAATTTTTTCTTTAAATTTTTCACCTCTTTAACAATTAGTTCCTCCTAAAATCCGAGGGTTTAATGATTTCGGATGTTTTGAAACAAAAAGTGAACAAAAATATTAATTTACAATGTTTAGTACAAACAGAGCATGATTGGAACTAGTGAAACTAGTATGTGACATTTTGTTGCGACTGTGTAACAGGCCGCGTGGGATGTCTTTCATTTCCAGTACATTCCGACCACCTCTTCCGTCCTATCCATCCTGCATTAGAAATCATATAGGCCTAAGGGAGAAAACAGCATCTTGTATGATATGGCAGCAATCTAGAAGGCCATATGACAAATATGTATATTCTTTAGGTTTCTATAAGCAATGAGTTAAAATTACCAATTTTCGAGGTTAAATCTCACTGTTTTGAGAATCACATACCAGGTCTAAACACTGAAACCAGTTTCTTATGGAATGAAACAGGAAAATTACTAAAATACCATTCACCAACACCTCACCTTAGTCGTTCTGTAGTATTTGAGCCATTAACGATAAAGATAAGCTAACCAATCTGCTGACCATCTTTTCGTAGTATTTAATCCCTATAATAATATTATTGATTCCGACCATGCAAAATCTATTGAAGATACACCTCACTACCTCTCCAATTAGAATTAGAGTCCGATAAGACCGAGTGAGATACGGTGTATTATCTTGCTCCTTCCTCGATGTTAGGGTGCAGGGTACGATTTAATTGTAATTAAATCGTACCCTGAGGTATTGAAGCAGCTACTTAGAGAAGGGTTGTTATTTCTAACAGCACTTCCTAATGCCAGCCTTCGTACTACAAAATTTCCGATACAATAAAAATTCAGTAATTAAGGTGATCCATTTACTTGACAGACCCCCTTCAAAATTCTTCAGCTTCCGTCTGATCAGCTTACTTCCCATCTATACAAAATTATTCGGGAAAATTCTCTACCCAAGGATAATAAAATTTGTGATAGCTGTTAAATCTGCGGATAGCTGTTAACGCTTCTTTATACATTTCCAACTATACACTGCACTGAGATCTTAACATTCCTTAGATAGATGCGGCAATTCAGCGGACATTCTAAACTGTCCAAATTTACCAGGTAAATAGGCATTGGCTCCGCAAAAGGTGGATCAGAATTTGAAATAAATTTACAAGTCAGTAGACTTTTTTCTTCTTCTTCTTGTTGGTAAATATATTTAAAAAATTGTTAAAACATAATTATTAATCTATAATCTTTTAACACCAATTTTCTTATCGTCATAGCATTTAAGTGTGAGAGTCCTGCTAATGAGTGGTGTTCTAAAAAAGTGGCAAAGTGATGTAAAATAAGTTAAAAATATATTTACTGGTTGTGTAAAGCTGCACAGTTGTACATTTAATAAAATAACGTGAAAAAAATATTCGTTCAGACTGAACATGGTTTATCGTGAAAAAACGACCAAGACAATTTTGTATCGTACAGAATTGCTTATAGCGTAAAAAATAATTAGAATAAAATGCTTATAATTTATTTCGGTTGAAAAAGAAATCAGATGGAACCGGTTTCCTAAAGAGAAAGAATGAACATGAGTAGGCCTATATTTTTAGAGAAGGATACTCAAAGAATTATTGTGGCTACATAAATTTACGAGTGCAATATAACTTATTCACGACAACCTTCTACCGATCCTATTTCTTTTTCTCCTTCAGCTGCTGCTTGAAATATCATCTTTAGAAATAAATAATTGTTCATATAGCTTAACTTGAACGGGTTTATTTATGACAAAGATCCGTGAATGTTTTATAAGTAATAATTATAGAGAATAATGAATCTCTATGTTTTACGTTCTTTTTTCTATTTTCTTTTCTATTTTGCTATGACTCTTCGTCTACGCAAAAAATATTCTGTAATTAATTCTTTTACAAATTATTTATCAAACGAAAACTATTTACTAAATTTAATTAGGCCTATATCTTGTTTTTTGTTTTGAATTATGAATTACAAAATACAAATTTTATCATTTCCTTAATTAACTTGTCTACCATAGTTACTATTTTTTTGTTTACAATAATTTTTTATGTACAGTGAGATCTCACATTTATCTCTCAAGCTAAATTAGCGGTTTTTTTTTGGAGTATGCACAGTTTGAAAAAAGCATTTTAAATACAATTTAATAAACTTAAAACAATTGTACAATACTAAACTATACCCCAAAAATCTACATTATAAAATTAAACGCGATAAATCAATTATGTTAATTTTTACACATTATATAAATAATTTGTACATTATAATACCGTGTACGTAAACAATGAACAATTAAATATAATGAAAATTTAAATAAAGCAGTAAACATTACAAGAACCTAACCAAAATAGAAACAAATTTAAAATCTACTAAATAATGTAGAAACCCCTTAACGTTCATTATTAAAAGGGTAAAGGACTACATTGGAACACAGTTTTTAAATTAGGTACTGGTTGGACACACTCATTACGATTACAAGATGTCGGCTAATGCGCACATAATACACGATAGTAATGCCTTCATTTAAATATAAATGTTAACACCTTTATTTTCTGTTTTGCCAAATATACAATAATACATTTCTTTTTTATTAAATTTTCAAACAACTTTCTCTTGCCAATCCAAATAATAAACAATATAACCTAATATTAGTAATAAAACTCTAGAAATAAACAAAAATATTAATCTCAAAAAACATAACCTCATTTTCATCATGAGTGAATGATGCAAAATGAAAATCAACCTTCGTTTGGCTTAATTATACGGAAAATCACTCTTTCACGCTAAACTAGGCTCTGGAGAGAAAAATGCTCTAAATAAAAATAAAAGTTGTAGATCTTTTAATTTTCTATAAATTTGATTTTACACTTTTGTCGTGAAATGCATACTAAGGCTGAAATCTTTCAAAAATCGATATTTTTACACATTTTCGTGAAAAAAAACAGAAAATCGCTAATTACCGCTAAACTAAGCGTTATACAAAAAAAGTTTGAAATAAAATTTGTAGCATTTTAAATTTTCTACTACCTTCAGAATAATATATTTTTGCGCTTAAATGCATATTAAAGTCACGATCTTAAAAAAACAAATTTCACGAGAAAACATCTCCAAGAATTTCAGCAGACATGGCGCCTACTCTATCTTTTAGAGCATAAAAGATTTAGTGAATGAGTGAATTTTTTAAAAAAATCGTAGAAGCCGTTTTTGAGAAAATCGCAAAACAAGTGAAAAAAGACACGAATAAACTACTATATCCGGTTGACTGATTTTGATAAAAATATTTGTGTAGAGTCCACTGGTTGTGCCTAACTTAAGTTTCAAGTTTCAACGTCGTACGATGTTTTCTTTTTAAAATATTCTGTTCACACACAGAGAGAGTTGCGCGCGCACGGGCACACACTCACACAAACAAACACCCAGACCAATTGCTAAATACATGTTTTTTAGGTCCAGGGGGTTTGAAAACGTGTAAAACTGGTGAAATCTCAATTTCGGAAAATCGAGATGAAAACAATACTTTCCTTCCTATATTCATATAGGCAAAAGAAAAAATACAAAGTAAAAATACGTATTAGAATAAAATCCCTAAACTGACGCAGTAGTTTTTCAGCGGATTCCACGCAACAATCATCAACATTAGATCACAATATAAATAGGTATATAATATAGTAATAAAAATATAATAATATAATATAATCAAATATACATCAGCTTACAATAATTCATAAAATGATAAAAAAATTGAAGGGGTTGGCAGAAGAAAGTGCTAACCCACAAACTTTCCAGCATGATTTTTCTTAAATATTTTGTAAAAATAAAAAGTACAACACGTTTTAAAAAGGATGCTATATTTACTATCTTAAGAACCTAGACACAAACTAACAAATGTTTAACAAAAATTCATAAACATGATTTGTAGATTTCAGTAAACTTTTAAAATGATATTGCTTAAAATTATGTTGATGTGGGTTAGCACTGTCTTCTCCCGACCCCTTCAATTCTTAGAAGATAAAAGAATAAAATAAAAGTATTGAATAATTTAAAAAATTGAATACAGCTTCTGATTGAACTATTTAGCTTTACCAACAAAATTATAATGTAAATAAAACAAAAATAATAATTCCTCATCCTTAAGTGTAGCTCTCAACTTCTCTATTTACGTCATTACTGGCAGATATGTTGGCACAAAAAACTAGTAGCATTTACAAACATCGGGAGCGGTTATAGCCGACTGGAAACATTATCAGTTTTTTTCTTTCAAAAAAATTCAGAAAATCACATAAATAACATGTAAAACTAAATTACATAGTTGGAAAAAAATTCGAAGCCAATTCGTTTTTTCTAATTTTTAAATTGTATTCTGGAAAAGATGTCACCAAACCAATGGTGTAAACCACTGTATATATACATCTATCTAAAATATTTTCGTTGTATTTTTTATGGTAATGACTCGAAACATGAACTAGGCAGGGATATTTCCTTTTCTACGTTTAGAAATCTATAAAAATCCCGTAGCTCCAAAAAAGTCTGCTGCAGATTTTCACATTTGTCAATATACGTTATAATTTTATCCGAAACTAAGAAAACTCCCTCAAAACGTAATCACAATAAGGTTTTGATTAAGGATAGTGTTTTGTAAATCATTTAAAAAATGGGTTTTAGGGGAAATAATTAAATTTTATACTTCCTACAATAATTAGGGGTTTGGAAATAATACTGATGGGTGATGGGAAATTTGCTCGTGGAGATCTTTATTTACAGAAAAGATTAACCGGAATAAGCCCAACAGCAAAATAAAACTGCAAAAAACTGAGAAAACCCCCATATCCATCTAAGTAGATAGATAAGATTACGTAAAGAGTGATAAGTAACAATGTGAAGTGTAAATGAGGTAGTTCGCTATAAAGACCAAGAACTTTCTAAAGTATTGTGGACCTGCCATCAATAACTAGTATATCGAAAAATTAATATGACAGTAACAAGTTGAACAAGGTTTATTTCATGACGGTTTGAACGCAGATCTAACGAGATCAAAATTAAAGCTGAATAAGGGAAGCTGTATAAATTGTAACTAACTCTAGAAGAGTAAGTTACATTTAATAGAGTCACGTGATCATTTTATAAACAACATGTATACAGATGCAGTTTAGATTGGACTTGTCGGACTTTGAAACTTAACTCATTCACCTCCCGTTGACAATCTAAGGAGGAACATCTCCCAATTATATGTTTAAACTAAGCTCATCTACAACACTAAACTAGTCTGCAAAACCAAGCAACTAAACTTACTCCTGTGGGTCATCATTCATGGTTTCTTGCGTTCACCCTATTCTTACTACGTCCAGATATTGTTCCTGTATAATAGCTGGCTTTATATCTCCAATATTTTATACTATGTATATGAAAGATTTGTTTTAAACGCCCAGAATAAACAAATAATTTTCATATTACTCAACATTATTAAATACCTTATAAAAATATTGAAAATTTGGAAAACTAACTGATGATGATTTTGATAAGAACGGACAGATATTTTATAACAGTCCTTCATTATAAATATTTTATTCTTAGTTATATTTATTTATTTTTTAACATCTGAAAATATTTACAATCAGTTTAAAAAACAAAAAATTATAAGTAAATAGCATGAACGGGTTCACATGACGAAGACAATACCCAATGGTATTGCTTCGGAAACGAAAAAAAAGTTTAAGTATAAGTTTTTAAAATATTAACAAGATAAGAGATGAATAACATTAATAGAAAAGGTAACCAAAATAATAACGGTGATGGTAGAAGAAGATTATGAAGTGATGAAGATGATGATGGCGATAAGATGGTGATGGGTAGAGAAAGAAGAAAAGATCATATTATTAGAGATGATGTTGATGTTAATATGGACTTCAATTATAAAAAATAGAAAAAAAAGTTATATTTCTAATTACATATTCTTAAAAACGATGTTGTTTTTGTTAAATTGTTAAGATATATTCGCATCAATTTATTAGACAATTATTGACTTTTATGGGTTTTAAATATTCTAAAATTAAAAAATATTAAGTTACTTCCGGATAAGAACGTCAATTCGAAACAAGAACTTTGCTTACCACCAGTCTAGCAGGTCAACGGGTCCAACTACGAGTTAGTGTAAATTTTTAATTTGTATTAGGCTATAGCATTTTCAAAATTACAAAGAACGAAAGGGCTTTTAAATGTTATTTACTTAAACGATAATAACAGCATAAAATTATTAGGCCTAAACATTATCCTATCAATTATTGAAACGATAGGCGTTCTAAATTAAACAAATTTACATATTCAATATATAAGTTAACAATTTATAAGTCATAAGACCAATCTGGACATTATGGGGTTCAACTTGGAGATCTACTAAACTTTCACACAAGAATCGTATGCAAGTTTATAAAAACAAAGATTTTATGTGCTATAACACAATGGCCATTTTACGTCACAAGCAAACGTTACATTTATTTATTAATACTAAAGATTTATTAATACTAAACGTAACTGACGTTGCGAAACAGCTATACAGTTCTCTCATAAAAACATGTACACTAAGGCGATTCTGGATACACAACATAGACGTTTAAAACGTCTCTGGCAAATGTATCGTTTGGCCTAGTATAGAACTGTAGTGATGACTGCAAGGACCAGCAAATAAGTCAAGTTTTGGAACCATTAGCGTCACATTTAAAAACTGCTACATTATTGTAATAGTAGATGTTACTAAATTTTCAATAAATATTTTATACAAAAAAGCATCATTCTTTTTATCTGTCAATCAATATTACTTTAAGAATATATAAGTTAAATTAGTTACAACCCGCAGGTTCTTATACGGTAAGATTGTACTAATAGTAGCAGTTATTTAACCATGTCGCTATTGTACTGAGAAAAGGCGCATTACCAAAACCCCTAAACGTAACATTAATTATTTTAACCCACTCGAGTAAATAAATAATTTAAACTATATTGTTGTTAATGCACGCACACGCGCGGATGCGTGAGTTAAACAAGTAAGTTGGTAGCATGAATTAATTTATATTAATTGTTATTTTTGTGTTACGCTTGCTTGCAAAAGTAGAGTTACGTTGCATTGTAATAACACCTATTTAACATTTTTCAATACTTTTATGTAATTTAGTTATATTAAAAATATTTTATAATGTAACAACGCCCAGCTCCGTAACAGGTCACCGGTAAGTAAATACTTTTTACTTGAAAAAAGTTTATACTTTTTCTTAAAAGTAAGTTTTTTCTTAGAAATAATTTTTTTGAAAAAATGTCGTTTAACCAATTTCTTTGCTTTCTTGTTCAGAAATATTGATCACTAACAGATTTAACTTTACTTACAGCAAAGCTCGTCTTATATTTTGAAAGAGACCAACAATTTATTTCTGAAAAGGAATTTCAACTAATGAACGAGCTTCTTTTTCTTTCTATAAAAGAATTGATTTCATACTTAAGCTCCTTTTGTCATACCCCATTAGTCAGAAACCTATAAATTTCAAATGTTCTACTTCAAAATAATCCCTTGTGATCGGTAATAAAATACAGAGATTTCATCCACTAGCAATATTTACGTTAAAACAAATTCTAAATAAAATTCAAAGGACCTTACTATAATAATAATTTACAACATTGCCAAGAATATACTATTACGGCAATAAAGATAATAGTAACCTCTGAAATTAGATTAATCCCTTTGTATTACCCTATTTTAATCCTGAATAAAACATAAAGTAAAACGTAAATATTTTAAAGTACTAATATACGGTACGTTTATTTATATCAACTGATTTTCATGACGGAAATAAAGTTATTATTATTCTAGTTAATAAAAATTACACTGATTCGAAGAAACAGTAAATACATTCTTATAAATTAATAATGTTGCTTCTACTTTTTGATCTAAACACTTCAGCTTCTAGTCTTATAATCTCGTCTTTAGTATTTACAGATATGTTTGAAGTAATGCTACTCTTAGTACCTAATTCAAGAACTTGTTTACTGGAATTACTTATCGAAATCGAAAACTTATTTACTAAAATTACTTATCATAAATAGTAAATTATGATAGTTAAGGAAACTACGTAGTAATGTTTGAGAGAAAGAAACTACTGATTTAATTTGATAGAACAAATTTTTAGTGGCTATTTGTTTTATCTAAAGGAACACAAATCTTTGTCTTATGCTGTATTCATAATGAGGAACATTTTCTCAAAAACTATTTAACGAATGTCTTTAAACATTTTACAACTCTTTTATTTTTATGTTAGTTGTATAATAAGTTTCGAGGTAATAGATTTTGTTTATTTGAAAGTTTGACGATTCAAAAATTTTCTTGAATTTTTAAAAACTATCTACTATGTGATTTCAAAATTTATATAAAACACTTAGCATGTAAACCCAAAATACCCATTTACATGCAACTCATATTATGAGTTTGTATACTATGTAAAAGTAATGTGTAGCAAAAATTTAAAAGTTTTGGGTATCAAAAATTGTGTGAAGATATTGTATAAGTATTGTGTTTCAAACAACTACTTAGCCAAGTAAACAATCTAATAAAAGTGCACTTACAATACATTACCACTGTAATGTAATTTTAGGTATTGTATATTGTAAGATATTTCAAGATGTTTTGAAACATCTTAGAATCGCCGACAAATTTGTCTTATATATTTTAGCAAATATATTTTTTTTTTATTTAACGTCGCATCAACTGCTGTGGTCATTAGCGACGACGTTGGGGTGTAACTGTGTGAAATGAGGATGAAATGAATTTTTGTAACGTATGAAAATATGCCGTGCCTGAGTGGGATTCGAACCCAGGACCGCATGATGAGAGGCGAGCACGTATTAATATTTAGCAAATATTTAATGTTAATTATTTTTATAACAAATTGCATTTTTATATCTTTTTTAAAAAGCCAAATTTTAATTTTAATTTCTGAAACATGCAGTATTCTTTCTTGTTCTTTGGATTAAATGTCAATCTTGTGAAATTTTTTTTTTTATTTTGTTCGACAGTTTTTTAAATATAGTATTTTAAAAAAGATAGTTGACAATAATAATGAATCGTGAGCTCCCTTTATTTGATTATAAAAATAATTTTCAAATACAAGGCAAGTTATCGGTAACAATAAAATGTCCAATCCTATGGAATGGGAAACTTTAATAATAGCCTTCAGTCTAATTTTCCACCTGTTTCATAAACTTAGAAATAAAAAGTTTAAATTTAAAATTTATATTAGTCTATATGTAAGATATAAAAGCAAAAAATGGAAATCAATTCTCTACTGTAATTCAGTCTATTTTTCCGATTTTTCATTTCAAATAAATTTCTGCTATTACTTATGAATAATTTAAATAACATTTTATTAATGGTTGCACCACCTTTGACTTCATCCAGTGGGCAAATACTTAAGGGAACTAAAAAAAATAATTAATAACAATTGTTGGGCGCCAGCTCTGTCAGCAGAGCATGAGAAATAAATAAAAAAGACTATAATATCTCCTTACTTACAGTAAATATTTAATGAATAATAAATAATAAACTACTAACTAAATCACCTAACTACTAACAAAATAATCCTTAAACTACCCTAACCTATTTTAAAATATAGGTAACCTTTTTGCCGCGACGTTAATACAAAAGCAAGAAATTAAAAACCCTTAAATAAATATACGAATAAATTATTACCTCAAATTATATATGTTTCCCCTTACTTTTCATTCTCCTCGTTCTCCTGGCCACTTCTCGTTCTCCGTCACTCCTCGTTTTTCTTGTCTCGTCTTCAAATCTGCTCCTTTTAAACTAACGGTTTCACTTTTTAGTTCCAAGGGAACTGATTGTGAATTTTCTGGGTTCGAACCAGGAAACCTCTGGTTGACAAGCCTCCCTCTCCCACCAACCGTTCAACCAACCTGGAGAGCCAACGGGAAGGAGAACTACCCCAATGATTGGCTGAAAGTTAGTAGGTGGAAGAAAGGCCCAAAAACGCAGAGGGAGAAATACCTCGGCATAATGAATATCATATGAATGACCGTTGGCTATATTTACAACTTATTGTCTAACTAATATTCTTCTTTAATTTTCTCTAACAATGGGGTTTTTTCCATAACATTATTTAATAGCTTGTACTGAGTATTGGAAGTTACAGTAATTGGGAATTACCATAACTTCCACTGTTTGTACAATATTGTACTTTTACAATGGTACATGCTGATTCATTAATTTCACAGTTACATTGTAAAAATGGACATTATACATTTACAAAAAATTGGCTCATCGTGAGCATTATTCTTTTCAGCTGGATAAATATGTGCTTAATAATATTAGTCCATGCAGATCATTAGAAGAATAAATTTAGTTTGTTTAAAATTAAGCAAATGCTTACGGGTAACCCTGTAATGTGTAATAATAATTATTCAGAGCAACGGGAACTGAATTACTTACATTTATACACAATAAACGTGTGTATGTAATTAGAGTGTCATCGGTAAGTAAATAGGGATTTATGTAATGTAGTTGTATAACACAGAACATGCAGATCTGTTAACTAACATCGAGAAACATGCATGCATAGCTTAAACTATATGCTGGCAATGAACCATGGCAAGGGGAGTAACATAGGTGGTCAGTATTGGATGACAAACAATAAGATTGATACACCTCAACCCTTTGTGCAATATATGCAATGCCTTGGTTGTGGCTAGTTTGCGGGGTCACCGGGGTAGGGCAGGGCAGACATGATTCAGAGTGGGAGTGATGGTAATGCATAGCGGGTGCTTCAAATGCAATGCACTCCGCTAAACATTCTCCTTCCTCCCTCCCCCACGCCCGACGCTTCATCAGCCCTACCACTCGCTTAGCCTACTACCACGTCTATACACAAGCCGTGATCATCATCATGGTTAACTGTAATAATGCATCCCACAGACGCAATTCTGCTTGATTGATAGCGTACCAACATAATACGGACAATATAGATTTAACTACGTAACATTTCGCTAATTTAACCGCCTTACATATTATGATGGTGTAACCATATTGAACATGAATTCGTTCACCACCCCCAATAAATGTTGCAAATTGGAATAGGTAATATGTTACATGAGCAAATAACTTTTAAAGTTGGGGAATGCCTTTGCCAAAAAATGACCCAATTATGCATTTTTAATATATAAATACAATTTTAAACACGTAACGTAATGGATATTAATGGAAAATACGTATATTTTATTGTAGGAATATGACTTAATTTTGTGCATTAAAAGATGGATTAATATAATTTTAGAAAATGTTATGGACAGTAAGAGAAAAGTAAAGACACTAAAAAAGAGAAGGTAAATATAGGCTTTTTATAATTATTATTATTATTATCAGTTTTATGTTTTAGGCTTAAATAGGAATAAAATATTGAGTTAATAACATCATTTATTCTCTTCAAACAACACTGGCAACTAAAATTGAATTTTTAATATAGGCCCTATATATTATGTTATATTTTCATGATGTGCGATTGAAATTGATGTCAAACATGGGTACTATTTCAGTAAGAAAACCAAATTTTAGGTTCCAGATTGTGGTGCCAAGAAAAATCTAAATAGTAGGTCTACCTTGATAAATTATTCCTCAGTGAGAATAATCATAGTTATTCTGGATTCACATATTTTCTAATTAATTTACCTAATAATGTAAGTTCATTTAGAAATAAATCTTTATAATACACCCTGCAACCTATACTCAATCCAATTGTAAAAAATAATGATTTTTCACTGCTTGTTACATCTGCTGTATCACTTATTTTTTACCTTTTTGTATAATCCTACTATCTACTGACATGTTTCGGTAGATCCATCATCATCAGAGTACGAAAAATTGAATCTAAACTGTTTTGTATTTTCACAATTTATTAAAACCTAAAGAATATCTTTAGTCATTTATATAAACTATTTTAATATGTAGTTATATATAAATGACTGAGAACACATCTTCTGTAAATTTTAATAAATTTTTAAAATAAGAAAAGTTTTGTTTCAATTTTATGTTGGATCCACTGTAATATATGTCAGTAGACAGTAGGATTATAATATTGTGACAACATCTAAAGGAAATCGTGATCATCTAAAGGTGTTCGAGAATTTTTTAAGAAGACCGAGAGATTAACGTAAATAATGAGTGATAAATACGGATTTCCGAAAAATATTTACAAATATTATGCGTAATAATCAACGGTTTTTATAGTAAAGGTACCTATCGCTGCACAGGTATTGTGAAAGAGTCGAGGCGGGTACCTATTTAGATAAATGGCCTTTTTGTAATACCTTCTATTCAATCCTAATTTGCTTAGAGTTGTGAAGGTTTAAGTAAAAGCCGTCAGAAGAATTTTTCATTTGATTATTTCGAAAATCTCTGTCTTTCTCAAACTCTCCATTAGGTTACCTATATAAGCGCCGGTTTGTTTACGATCAGTTTTAGTTTACGTTTTGTCTGTGATTGAGGGTATTCCATAGTGCATACCAGTACGTTAGAAAAGATCAACTTTACTGCGAAGAACTGTCTATTGTTTGTAGCATGACATTGACCTATATTTTAGTGTTAGTGGTCACGGTCACATGGTCAGGTTAGCCACTACACTTATCATAACGTAAAAAAAAACTATCAACAAGTAATACTTGGCATATATTTGTAATATTTCTTTTAACAGTATAAATAAAATTGTAAGTCATGAATACTGGCATAATACGAGTAAATAAACATTTTATATTTAATAGTTGATACCAGTTAATCGTCGGTATTTTTAAAATTTGTGTAATTATATTTAAACGGCAGCAAAATTAAAATCGAATGTGCGTGAGTCAAAAGTGTAACTAAATTGTGTGTCATAAAAAAATAATTAAAAATCAAAAACGGAGATGAACAATTGAATGAATGATATGAATAATCATAATAAAATATATAACGTCTTTTAAAACGATAATTTGAATTTTTACGAACAATCCAAATTTCATAATCAAATTTTAAAATCTCAACATGATGAACCAAAGATCCGTTCAAAGCGTCGTTGTTGGAATGACGATCAACAAGAAGGTAGCACAATAATAAGTTCCAGTAAAACTTTAAAATTATTCAAGAAAATTAAAAGGAGGTATAATATATTATAGATAATCAAAAAGAGCAACAAGTAAGGAATCATTATTGTAAATTTACTAATACGAAATATTCAAATTTATTTAATAAAACCTATCTAAAAGTTCAAGAATTAAAACGCTAGCAGAGACACCATACTAATACAAACAACGATACATAATCAATTCAGCAATTCATCTTATAAATTAATAACCGGTATAAACGACGAACAATTTTACATAAATTAACTGATCAACATATTTTTTTATATACATTTAAATAATATTTCATTTCAAAATTATATTTAAACATTTACTAATAAAAATATAAAAGACCAGTATTATCGTAGTTTAAAATCAAAGATCTGATTGTCATTTGTCTATTTAAATATTTTATTGTTATATTAAATTAAGATTTGTACTCAAATAATAATAATAATAAATTAAAATCCCTGAGATACAAAAATAGTAGAGTCAATTTATTATAAAATTTATTATTTATTTAATTATTTATTGAAAATTAAAAGCATTTAAATTTAAATATTCTTGTGTTAATTTATTTCTCATCAAATTAATTGTAGCTGTAGTGAACGCTGCATGTTTAACTCTTAATTATTCTGTATCTTTTTTGTAGGTAGTAATTAGTATATTGCTTAAGTTACTTGATGTATTAGTGAAATATAATTAGTTTATTACTTATTAAGTACTTTAATTGTATATTTTAGTCGCTTATTTAATTTTAATTTTTAGTTGTAATAAATGTTTGTTATTTTAAACTTTAGTGAGTAATTATTTAATTTACCCAGATTCCGAAACGGACATTAGAAATAAGTGTCACAATATATAAAAAGATGAACAATAAAGTATATAGCAGCTGTAACATGTCAGTGAAAAATTTAATATTTTTACAATAGAATAATACATATGTAACTTTCCTTCTATTAAATACTGAAATTTTACAAGAAAGAACGTATGTGTAGGATGAATGATAGTGTTATAGGATTATGATAAAGGATTATATGAAGGACTTTGCGAGGAACTTGGTAAAAACAAATTTTTCATTCTGCGTTGTTGTAATAATCGTTTAAGGAAAACATCCAGTTAGAACCTTTCTAGGGAAGTCAGAAATTTGTTCTCCTAGAAAAGGAAGAGAGAGAAATTGGTTGCATACTTTTTTTAATATACATAGAATTCTTTAACATGGCAGTCTGTTGTATATAAGCTATATAATATTGGTGCTAAGACGCTTCCTTAAGGGACGGCAGCCTTTCTAAAATTTAGTGTTCTTTGTGTACCTTGAAATACAATTTTTACACATGAGTTTCATCAATGTCATGGCATTTAAACGTGAGGGTCCTGCCAGTGAGTGGTGTTTTCTTCAAAGGTGGTAAAATGATGTTTATACATCAATGTTCAGCTTATTATTAAGCTGAAAATATAGTTACTAGTTTTGCGTAACTGCATAGTTGTAGATTTAATAAAATATAAAGTAAAAATTTGGTGTAAACACTCACACGACTATCTCTTGCCAATGCAGATAATGACCAATATAACCTAATATTAGTAATAAAACATTAGAAATAAACAAAAAACTAACCTTAAATAACATAACCTAATTTTAATTATGAGTGAAAAACGCAAAATGAAAATCAACCACAGTTTGGCTTAAAAACACGGAAAATCACTCATTCACGCTAAACTAGGCTCTGTAGAGAAAAATGCTGTAATTAAAAGTTGTAGAACTTCTAATTTTCTATAAATTTGAATATGTACACTTTTGTCGTAAAATACATACTAAGGCTGAAATCTTTAAAAAATCAATTTTTTTACACATTTTCGTAAAATAACAGAAAATCCTTAATTACCGTTTAACTAACATTAAACAAAAAAATGTTTGAAATAGTTGTAGGTTTTTAAATTTTCTACAACTTTTAGTACTGCATACATTTTTGCGCTAAAATGCATATTAAAGCTGGAATTTAAAAAAAAACATTTTTTACGAGAAAACAGTTTTTCCAACTTCAGCAGACATAGCGCCTACCCTATCAGGTAGAGCAAAAAAAAAATTAGTAAATGAGGCAATTTTTAAAAAAAAATTGTAGGAGCCGATTTTGAGATAACCGCAAAAAAGTAAAAAATGACACGAATAAACTACTACTTCCGGTTGACCGATTTTGATGAAAATATTTGTGTCGGGTCCGGTAGTAGTATCTAATTGAAGTTTCAAGTTCGTACGATCTTCCGTTCTTAAGATATTCTTAAGATATTACACACACACAGACATAGAAACAGACCAATCGCCGGCCGCATTGACGTAGTTGGTAACATGCTCGCCTCTCATCATGCGGTCTTGGGTTCGAATCCCATTCAGGTACGGCATATTTTCATACGTTACAAAAAAATCATTTCATCCTTAACCTTCTGCATCAGCAGTAATTGCAGAACAGTCGAACGTTAAACATAAAAAAAAGACAGACCAATCGCTAAAAACATGTTTTTTGGGGTTCAGGGGTATGAAAACGTGTAAATCCGGTGAAAACTCGATTTCGAAAAATCGACATGAAAACAATACTTTCCTTCCTATGTATTTATATAGGCTAGAAAAAGTAAAAATGTTGTACATCAGGACCTTACGCTAAACTTCGTCAAAAGGCTGAAGTATATTCAGGAATGCTGTTGTATAATATTAATTTTTTTTCTTGAAGTGTTCAATATGTTATATTGTTGACCAACCCTTCGGACTTATTCAAATATTCCTTGTTCACACCGAATTCAAAACTGATGATTCGGTGCTAGGTTCAATTCTTTAAGGCCTAGCTATATAGGTCTAACTAGCTAAAATGCCCGTTCTTCGAACGGTTTTCTTGGTGCTATGGACGGTCTGTTGGTGTACCGAGTTCGGTCCCTGTCAGGTCTGATATTCTTTAATCATTCGTTGTTATCACATCCTACCTCATTTCAACGTCAGCATTATTATTAATGAAAAAAACAAATAGTTGGACGTAACATAGAAGCGAGTTCTAGGTTTTTTTATATCAAGATACGCAGCGCTTTATTATTTTCAGAAGCGTAGGTAATTATTTTATATGAATCAATAAATTGACTACTTACGAGGTGTGGCAATTAAATAACAAGACTCACGTTGTAAAAAACTTTTATTATGAGGACAAATATGGGTTCTCCGACAAGACAATACGCCAGCTCATTCCGCGTTATCTGTCAAGAGGTTTCTAGCCAAGTACAGCATCTCATTGTTACAGCATCCACCTTACTCACCAGATCTTGCACCATGTGACTTCTACCTCCCTAAGGTAAAATCTGCATTAAAAGGGATAAGATTGGAGTCTGTGGAAGCTGTAAAAAAGAAAGTGTCATTTGTCCTGAAGGAGCTGACAGAAGATGACTTCCAGCACTGTTTTCAACAATGGAAAATTCGCATGGAGCGTTGTAGGGATAGAGAAGGAGTGTATATTGAAGGTAACAATAAGTGATTATGTATAAAATAAAATAAACATTTTACAACGTCAGTCTCGTTATTTAATAGCCACACCTCGTATATAGAGCAATTAAAATTGATGTTTTGAAGTTTAACTCACACAATCTGTGGGTAATGTGACTGTAGGAAATTTAATTATTTGCTACAGACCAATAAAAATTGATGTTATGATACCGATAAATGGAAGGTAAATCACAATTGGAACACTCCATGATGGCTAACTACTAACGTGACTTCTAAGATGACTACTAAGGTGTCTTTCGTTTTCGACAAAGAACGAGTGTGTCGTGTAAGGTTGAGTAGTGGTAAAAAGGGGTAGGGTCAGAGCTTCGGAATGAATACAGGTGGCGCGTAGACCCGTTTATTGTTCTGTTTTTTTTTCGAAGATATTGCTGTTTATTTTTATAAAATTGGTAATCTCCGTTATTATTCATAGAAATGAAAAACTTTACATAATCAAATTTATTTCTCTTTAAACGTTTCGTAATTTCGATTATATAACATTTTTTGATAGATTGACTTTTAACGGAGATATTCGCAGTTTTTTTGCCCCCCCTCTGAACTCCCCCATCCCTTTGTGAAATTGAAAAAAATTATTGCCTATTTTCATTTCGATAATGTCCAGAAACTATATACAGAAATTCATTGAATTTGGTTCTGCGGTTCTTGGGTGATGCCGTAACGTACAAACAGACAGACAAAAATTCAGCTGAACTTATTTTCGGTGATTACTAGGTAGATTTGGCGTAGAAAAAAAATTTGGGGCATTTCGAAAAATTGTACCGACAAAACCACAATTTTATTTATATAGATAGGTATATTTTATAGCTATAAGTATAATAGCTATAGTCCTGATAGGTATAACTAATTACGTAAACGTATTTTAAGCTAATAAAATACAACTGAAAGCATTTGGATAAGTTTTCAGGATGTCACTTCATAAGTAGGATTAGATGTCATCGTAATTTGTGCTACTTTCCAGGTAGAAGAAATATTGTAAGTGAAGAATCGCATTAAAAATTATTGTTAAAGAACTGTTGGCTTTGTCTTGGTAACATGCAAAATACTTGAAAGCTAAGGCTGGGGAGGTGACCTTTTAAATAAATAATCGCAAAATTCGAAAATATCATAAACAGTAAACTTCTATTTTAACTTTTGGTACAGTTGGTTACCAATCCTAAAAAAAAATTTTAAAATTTTAAATGCTGTTACAGGCCTGGAAAATGTAGCTAAAGCAACGTTAAAATATATTCTAGCGATAAATATACTAGTTAATTGTTAGTAAACACTGACTAAAACGAAACAGAATTTAACGTGTATGAAATTGGACTTAAAATTTTTCTCCAAAAGAAATTTTAGAACTTCCTTTTATTTGGAGTATTTTTCATCAATGGAAAAACATAAAATTAATACCGAACTATAACGTTCTTTACAAGAAACGAGAACTACCTACTAAAAACATAAAATACAAAACCACTACTATATGAAATTATATTAGTTAGGTATTTTTAAACTAATAGGTACTTTATAGGTAAAGTTCAAAATAATTTCTCTACTATTTTCCTGTTTATTTTTGTTGGTCATTACTAAAATCACCTGTATTTCAAAAATATGTTGACACCACCTTCAAAAAGTTAATCAATACAAGAACAATGAAGAGACGAAGGAACTATCATTTTTATTGTAATCTCTAGTACACTTTTCCCTTACAACAGTACTGTCAAAATAACTCTTTCTTTTGTATTGGTTTGTCAACAATTTCAAATTAGCGAAAACAGTTGGTTGAGAAACAGGAGCAGTGCGTTTTAACGAGCTGAAAACTTCCAGACCCTCACAGGGGATCAAATCGAAACCTCTCTATTTCCAGTTTAGCTTATTTCCAATCGACCATTATATAACGCAAAAACAAAAAATTAATATTACTTTATGCAACTTAAATTAATTTGTTTCATCAAAAGTAATTAAACACGCGAGTGGAAAAAACTTTTACCGAACAAAATATTTTATACGAGTAACATCTCTTTTGGGTTTTTTTAGATTTCAGATCCCGCTCATGAAATTTGGTTCATTTCATAGAGGAGCGAATATAAGTATTATCAAATTGTTATCATCCACAGACGCAGTCATTTTTCTCATTTCTCTTCTTGAAAACGCCTGACCTTATGCGTTGCGTTAAAAGAGAAGGATGAGATTTCAAGCAGAAGCAGAAAAGAGGTTAAGGGAAACAGAATGGGGTGTAGGAAAAGAAAGGGAAAGAAGATAATCTGACAAGTGCCTGATGCTTCTTCAACCCTTCCTATTTTATATCTTTCTTTCTTCGTGTTCCTCTTTCTTTTTCATTTTCTTATTTCTCTTAAATTAAAGAAAAAGTAACATTGTTTTATTCTTTTTCTTCAGTGCTCCTTTCAACCTACTCATTTTTTCCTTTTATACCATCAGAACAATCTAAATTTAACTTAAAGTAACAGAATGAAATCACCTCAATATCCAATTTTGTATTAATTATATAATATAAAACTGTAAGATAACTTGTGTTAGTTTACATGTGCATATAAAAAAACGAAATAACAGTACAAAACAAATAATTTTGTATACCTTAGTAATAAGGTTGGGTAAATAAAATTTTAAACAAATTTTCATTTGGTACCGAAATCAATTAAAATTTTTTTTGTTATTGATTACTAATTTCTGGTACAGCACAAAAAATTTATTATTTTTCTTGGTATGATTGACTCACTCGACAAAGTAGTCGATTTATAAGCTGTATTTCTTGGTTTCGATTTCACATAGAATATAGAGAACGTTCACGCGGCATCATTCTTAAAATAACATCTCATAACCCAGTTTAGTGAGTAGAACCTTTGACGTTATATCATATTTTACGGATAACCGCATTCACATACTTTAATTTTTATAATTTAGTAATGTGTTAATTTTTTGGAAAGTTCTAAACAATCTGTTTGGAACTTTTTAGAAATTTTTAATGTGTAAGTACTGATCAATCCAAGATGAGTCTAGTTTGAGAATTTGTACTGTAAAATTGACTAAAGCCTTTTGTGGTTCAGAGTTTCTACATCGATTATCGAATCGTACTGTTTAGACGTTAACCTGTGAAGTAAATTATGACCTGCTCAATCTTTAAAATTAATGAGGTTTTGAATAAACAAAATAAAAATTATTACAAAAGATTTTAACTAAATAAAAAATTACCAAGATCCAACATTTTAATCATTCGAATAAGATAAACATTTACATTAGAAAAGTATCATTATAATTTAATCATTAAAATAAATAATTTATAAAATAATCACTATTACAACATACGGGATCTACTCATAATTTCAGCAAAAGTACCCAAAAGATTTTAAAAGCGTTTGCCGGATATAAAGTAGAATTAGACAAGGACAAGCTTCTACAAACAATATTTTCATTGAATCAAACTATTTGTTTCAATACAGACACCCAATATGATCTTTTACTGCAGGTTTTAAGGGTAAAGAAATTTCAAAACAAAGATCTATTATGGTGATACTCCTAGAAGTTTCACCGTATTTGCATAATATAGGGTTGTATTACGAATAGACATCTACATCTCTATTTCTCTTACGTTAATGTTTCTTTCTCTTTTTATATACACTGTAAATTCTGATACGTTTTTTTCCCATTGGCTTAACATTTTATCATTCAGGAATTGCACTGCAGACTCTTCACAAATGTTTGTATTCACGATACACATCTAGGCTGTAATTTTGAAAAACCTACGGAAATTCGGTATTTACGGGAATTTGCAAAATACCGCTTAACTTACAACGCAATAGATAAGGAAACTATTAAATTCGAAATTTGTAAAATGTAGATCGTAGCATGTAGTTATATATATATATTTAATATACTAAATACAATTGCGAGAAAGAACAGAATAACAAAATAATAAAAAAATCAAACAAATAATAAAAGTTTTAAATAAAGAACGTAAAAAAATAGATAATTACACATGAATCATTTTACAAAAATGTAAAACTGAATGCGGTAATACGATTAATATAAATATGGCTGACAAAATTATTACAAAATTAAAGTTCTAGTGTATTTGATCATTTGATACTGGGTATTATATTTCATTTGTCACATTTCTATTGTTTTAATTAAATTCAAAATAATTAACAATATTATTTGAAATATAATATTATCTGTCATTTAAACCAAATTTACACCGTTCAATTAATTTTAAACTCATTAAAATACTTCATACACTTCCAATTGAAAACATTGTTCAATATCGATTTGAATTTGCTACAGGAAACTGTTCAAACACTACTATGTATGCATACTTATTCATACATATACCGTCGGAGTTGCACAGTGGTAACCGTCAAATTCCTACCTACAATTACTTTAGTTATGCGCTTTGTTATTACGTATTTAATAACTACAAATAAAGTATTTCAGACATTTAACATAATAATACTGCCAGATAAAGCGTATGTGTAATCCGTTACGTACGAGTTTACCATCTTTATTTATATTTTAGGTTGGCTGTTTGAACTTTTGATTAAGCTTTCATTTATTTATTTCTAATGAAATTTTTCCATGGATTAATAGAAGAGCCATAGTTATAATTTTGTTTCTTTCAGTCATGTTTCACTATCAGCTGATCATCACAATTAATCGCATATCCAACCGGTGCATTTTGACAATTTTTAATATTTTCTTAAAATTGACTGAATGGGTTAATCCAAAAACTAAGACTAGATACAGATTATATTAAAATTCATTATAACCTTTTATGATATGGTTTAAATAGGTCATTAAAGATTTAGGATAGTCAACAATCCTGACCACAAATCTTCGTAAGCTGTAAATACAATTTAAATTTTGTTTTATATACTACTAGCAAGCTCCCGCTTCAAGGCAGACTAAACATAAAGCACTAAACTTTTCATACAGTGTTACACGTTCCAAGCTAAATAACAACTGTAAAAATAAAACCAATTACTACTGAAGGTTTAGATAACTTTCTATCGAGAAATCAGATATGACATAATTTTTTGGATATTTTTCAATAAATGATTTTCAAAAATTTTGAAACGGGAAAAGTAAAGATTGATGTCATATTGCAGAGCGATACTGTACTGTACCTAACTGTATAATACAACACATTATTTACAATACATGGGGTATAATACTGATAATTTAAACAAAATTACCCTCCTAAACGACCTTACACCAAATAAAATAGAGGATGACTTTATTTTACTAATAAACAAATTGCAAAATTATGTATTGACATTATAGTCAATGTTACTTGGTAAGATATAAGCTATCCAACAGTTTTTTTTTTGTTCTGTATGTTATGTTATAATCTGTTCATTTCTTTGAACAATAAATAAACTAATCAGGCAAAGAAAATTAGAAAACTAAAGGAAGCCAAACATTCAGCGATCTGTATGATATTGACCTATATATTATTAATAAAACAATGATTAAATAGAAAATAAGAAAATATATAATATGTAAGTCTGGTTCAAAAATATCATATCTTTTAACCATGAATTTTTATTTAGACTGTTGTCTAATAATTGATTACCAATAAATGGTTATGTTCATATAGTCTAATACTAATTTCTGAATTTTTTGTCACTGAGTTTATGTTAAGATCCCTTTTTTGTCTTTAATTTTATAAATCTAGAACACTATACTATACAAGTAAGCACAACCACTAGATTTGATGAAAGTTATTATTAGGCGTGGAAGGAGGGGTCACACCATGCAGTGTATCCTCCAGGATGACGTAATCATGCTATGATGGAGATGATCTTGATGGAAATGAAAATGAAAGCCGAACGGTGAAAAGATTAAGAAGATGTGATGTTGATGGTGAAGATAGGATGTTATCGAAGAAGATCCCTACACCAAAGATAGCGGAGACGTCGAAAATTTGGAAAATTTTGAATGGCCATTTGGCGAGCGAGGTCGTTTGGATGATTTTGCAATTTATCAAAGAAACTTTGATAAAGTTGTCGTGCAACATCTTTTAGGTAGGGAATACGAAGGTCAGAGTGAAGGGTGTCGTTTCTCACGTACCAAGGTGCTCCATTGGCAAGCCTTAAATATAGACTGAAAAACTTGTATTTTGTTTAAATTGGTTCTAGCAGCAGCACCAAAAATCTGGATTCCGTACAGCCAGAGAGGTTTCAGCAAAGTCTTGTAAATGGTAATTTTTTGTTTTAGTGGTAGACGGGAACGCGGTTTAACTAGGTGGAACAAACATCTGAGGCGATTGTTTAGCAATAAGCTAAACATTTAAGATCCCTAAAAAACTTTTTTGATAATATCCAGAGAATGTTTAACTGATGTGTCAGATATTATTTGACTGGAATCAGTCTAAAAATTTCAATATTTTAATTTGCAGATGTGCCTCAAAGTTGTATTCCATATGTCTGAATAACTTTCGAACTGTGAAAGAATTTTATCCTTTTTAACTCCTTTTGATAGATTCTGAGATTTCTACGTACAAACAAACAAACATTACTTCTTCATATTAGAAAAGATTTCAAGTTTTACTTTGGTATATTACAAACAACAACATACAAATACACGGGAACACCGATATTCTAACAATACAAAAAGAATAAACTAAACTGTGAAATATATCAAACGGAATTAAAAAGTCACAACTACTTTGCAATTAACTTACTCGATAACTACAAAACCAGAAGACGGATTAAAAAAATCAGGGAACGTGTATTACTAATTTATCTGCAATATATCGACGCAAATAACACGTAGTGCATAGTTCAACGTATGAATTATTTAAGAAAATTATTTGTATATTAAATTAAGTGAAAAATATTTTGAGGCGTGTTCTGACAGTTATCTCTCATTTGAAGCAGTTAACCTCGCTTACATTGAAAAAAATTGTAATTTACGTGATAAAAAATTCGTATTAACACAACTATTGTGCCATCAGAGTCTGTAGTAAGTTATTGAACTAACAATGTGTGGCACAGTAAGATCACTTTTAAACCTAGCTGAGAAAAGAATCCATGACAGTTAAATTAATAGTAGAAGTACCATACTAGAAAATTTAATAAATTTTCTAATACTTTTGTTGTTACAAAAGATAAATGGTAATAATAGTTTTTATTGCATCCATGAACCACAATCTTCGTGAGATCGAGTTTTAAATTGATGGAACTTAATTTGTAGCCTTCAGGGCAACAAGAAAAGTTTTCTCCCATGCTTGATAAAATAAATAACTGATATATGTAAGAAAAGTAGCTAGAGATATGTGACACTTATCAAAGTTATTTTCACAAAACATAATGAATTTAAATATACACCATTGCTACATTATGGTCCATCATTCCATTACACCCTTATTTTATTATCGTCCATACTTATTTCTGAAATGAAGAAACTAAAGATGTCATCTGAAACGTTGAAGAGTAAGTACTTTTCAGATCACCTAGCAAACTGACTAGCAGTCAACTTTTTAAACATGTGAAGAAGGCAATTTTAAACTGCTGTACTCCTCATTTTACTGTGTAAAATCTCCAGGGATTCAAGGCAACTTTATAGCTGTAGACATAAACATACAGTCCTGTAACCCTTCTTTTATTAAAAACCAACAAAGAGAAACGTATTAAATTCGTTTAATATGTCACATAACTGATGTATTACAAGTTAGACTCCCACTGTTATAAATCAAGATGTCCGGTAGCCACTTAAGCCAAGTATTACATAAATTCGCCATTACATCAACTTCCTTTAAAGATTTATGAATTTACAAATGAAAAATATTTTTAAAAAACTCTGGTATATGACAGCATAATTCAGAAAAATGTAAAAGCCGAACGGTTTTTGTATTAGAACACCAAAACATTACTCGATATTTGTTAAAATTGTTAGTACTTAAATATTCTAATTGCAAGCGTTAGTTTATTGTCACCTTTCAAGTTCCGAGAATGGACAATAGTTTTATTATCACAAACACCTATTTTTTATTTTTTATTATAGTTGTTTAAAATTATGTTGTAGAAAATTATGGTTGTTTTTTAAAAAGGACCTCAATATAAATCGATTGCATATTTGTTTCATTGTGAAATGACCAAACAAATTAACTTACATTGAACTTAACTGTACCATGGAAAATAATTAGAAAGCATTATACAGTACAAAAGGAAGTTAATTTTTGTATAAAAAAGATGTTAATAGGAACCGTTTGTTAGAAGGAATACTTGAAGGTTTTTGAGTAAATATTATTTCGTTTTATTTGGTTACAACAAAATTGCGACGGAAGCAGTAACCGTCTCGTTAGTGTAAGGCGTCGATACGACAAAGAGATTTTCGCCCATTATGTTTAAACATGATATTTTTCTCGCTCTTTATTTTACTCTTTTGTTTATAAAAATTGTTAAAGCCTTTAAAAACTTGAAGTGAATGTTGTAAGAGTTCTTTTCACCGAATACTCGTATTTTAAAGAATTAAACTGTTACGAACAGAAGTTTTGTTCAATTTCCGCTCAACTTCCCTTGAATGAATATCTTTGTCGTTTTCCTTTTTTCTTCATTACCAACTTTTTACTATTTTTTTTAATACCCGACTTAAATTACTGGAGCACAGTATCATAAAATTCAGAAATTTATTTTTAATTAAATTAAATGGAACCAATGATAGTTATTTTAAAGAACGAATGTTTAAATTATTTCTTCAAGTTTAAAACCGAAAAGTTAATTTCTGCGATTTGTATTATCGCTGGACATAAACTAAAAAAAAGGCTATATACAATATACTATATTCAATTTCGGTTTTGTTGTAATTAAACAGAAAGTTATATATCCCGTCAATTTTAAAATACCATCGTCTTAAATTATGATTAGTAATAAATGTAAACGAAACTAAAAACACAATAGCAGGTTGCCAACGCGTTTGAATGGTACGCTGAAGTCCAATATTCGATTCCATGTCAGAAGATAAGTACACAGTTCTATCCGTTCAATACTCTAAGTTGTCGATAATATGTAAAATGTGATAGCCTACCTGAAGGAACCATACATTATACGAGTATGTTAAATATTGTGTTATGTTACAGCGTCAAGTTTAGACACTGTACTATTTGCTTTCCGACGCCACTAGTTTGCACCTCAATTGTTGTTTTTTTAGTATAGAGCAGAATGTTCGATTGTTGATGTACCGGTTTATCTGCACTCTTTATATTCTTCCATAAAGTTCAATCATTGTTTTTATAAAAGTGGCTGCTGTTTCTGTTGTGAAGTAGTTTTGTATGAGCAGTGGTGAAGAAGTGTTTTTTTTGTCTTGAATTTTTATTACGGTACTGTACATTGAGCTGCACAATTTCCGTAAATGATATTTAAATGGCGGTGGGGAGTTTCGCATTAAGGAGAAGAGGTACCCAGTGGCACATTCTCCATTTGTAACTATGGGTATTATCCGTTATTTAGACCAAGAGGTCTCTACTCCATTTTCGCCTTAGACGTCGCACAGGTGAAAAGTTCCTTGTAGCTAGATCACGGGCTAGTTGGTTTGGATGGACATCTAGTCGTTCGTGAAATTTACTATACAAGGACGCGGTTAGCTCCTTCACTGTCGGAATTTTGAAATCGTCGTGGAGGGTTTTATTGCTTACATAAAAAGGAGCGCCAGAAGCAAGTCTTAAGAATTTTGATTGAAAGGCCTGGATCGACTTTAAATTACTCTCTGCCGCTACTCCAAATAGCTGGACACCATAAGTCCAGATTGGTCTCAAAAGGGTTTTGTATAATAAAATTTTGGAGCGGAGGTTCAATTTCGATCGAGGGTTAATTAAGCAGTAGAGTAGCTTCTGGCGGCGGTTAAGTTCTAAACGTTTAGTACGCAGATGATGTTTCCAAGTTAGTCGTCTGTCAAGCCACAAACCAAGATACCGCACCACTCTGGCTTGGGGGATATGAACGTTATTCAGCATCACAGGTGGACAAGTTTGACGTAGTAAGGTAAACGTAACCTGTGTTGACTTAACTGGGTTCACCTTAATACGCCAACGGGTAAGCCAGTCCTGTATTAATAAAATATGTCGCTGTACTAACCTGGAAGCCTCATCCGCGCCCATTTCCCGTACAAGAATTGCTGTGTCGTCAGCATACGTCGCGGTTACCGATGTGTCCAAAACAGGCATATCCGATGCAAATACGCTATATAAAAATGGGGATAGTATTGCCCCTTGGGGTACTCCGGCGTTAATTTTGTGCAGCTCAGAGTAAGCAGTACCGTGCTGGACTTCAAAGAATCTATGCTCTAAAAATGATTTTACAACCAAATAGTACGAGTCACTTAAAACACTTTTCAATTTAAATAGTAGTCCATCATGCCATACTTTGTCGAACGCGGAGCTGATATCCAAGAAAATCCCATTGACATACTCTTTCCTTTCTAGACCCTCCGAAATGAAGTCCACAACTCGGTGCAGTTGTTGTGTCGTCGAATGTAGCGGCCGAAATCCAAATTGATGAGGTGGAATAATGTTGGCGTCTTCACATTGTATCTGCAAGCGTGGTAGTAAGAGGCGTTCGAATAATTTTCCTGTGGTCGGAAGGAGACTGATAGGACGGTAGGATGAAGGTAGGTAATACGGCTTTCCGGGCTTCAAGAAAAGATTAGCTATGGCAAATTTCCATTGTCCAGGAACATACGCCACATGAAGGACTGCATTGAATAATAGTAGTAAAAAGCGTAAGCCGTTTCTCGGTAGTTGTTGCAGTATCTCAGATGTAATGAGATCAAATCCCGGCGATTTTCTCTTTGGCAGCCGTTGTACTGCCTTTTCGACATCATCGATCGTAAATGGTTGTGGAGGCAGTGAAAGCTGGAGAGGTGACTGCAGTTCTTCATAGACGGTTTGTATAAAATTCACGTCCTGCACATCTTCGTGTGGTTTGAATACACTGGTTAGATGAGTCGCAAAGGGAGTAGCTTTCTCATTTTCCGTTTTCGCCCAAGTATCATCTGGATTTCTCAGTGGCGAAGAAACACTTCGGTGTTGTAAAAGCTTCTTAGATGTCCGCCATAGTGAGTCTGTGCTTTCATTCATCGATGTTAAAAAAGTCTCAAAATGCTCTGCTTTTAATCTGGCTAATTCTTTCTTCAAACGGTTGGCGATTCTATTGAGATATTGTTTATCGTCTGGTTGTATCGCACATAATTAGTCATTAATTATGTTGCTGATAAATATATGTATTTTGTATTAGCAAAGGAAATAGTTTATTTAAACATCCGTTAAAAGTAAGATTCGTTATAAAAATAAAGAGAACAATCAATTAAATGTAACCGCTAGCTCATAAATATATATTAATATTCCCGACATAATAGTGATACATTTTTATGTATGTTTGTGTCGGCAAAAATTTGGTAAATGTTTGTGTGGGGAGAAGTTCGTTACTTGTCTAAATAACCCATTAAAAGTAAAATTAATGTGTCGATGTTTAAGTAAGCAATCACTACACCATAATATTAATTTGTATTGTATGTAGTAATTGCTTACACGTGTCTTATAATTTTTAACGGAAAATGAGACCTTCGAAACTTAAAAGAAGCGTTCTCATTGGTCCAACGTCATACTTAGAGGGGGTTGTACCGAGTTTATATAGAGGGCAATTGTAATTTTTCAGGAGTTCGTTAATGTGGGATTTGAATGGATGAAAATAAAACTCGTCACACGTCAATTTAACAAATTATTATTTAAACATGAAAATGAACATTATTACATCAGAATAAAAAGAATACAACATAAGAAAACAGTCTCTCGTCACTCGACGCTTTCTTTACACACACTCACTGGTTTCTTCTTCTTGCGTCGACCGTTATCCAGCTGTTGCGAGCTCACGTGCCATCTGAATCTCACCGGCGGGAAAACCAGCAAATTCGGTTTCCGATTCCTACACTCGGCCGTCCTGAAGTTCATCCGACTCGGATGAGGAATACCCGTCCAGCCAGGGCTTCATGTACTCAGCACAAGTACTTGTCAGCCGTGGTCCATCTTGGTCTTCGCCTTCCTTGTAGACATCGTAGGTGTTATTCAGCTTGGCCTTCATCACTCGGTATGGTCCTAAGTACTTTGTCTTCAACTTAAGGTTCGGTCCCAGCTGGGTGCGTTTGATGGCAACCAGATCACCGACCTTATACTTTGCAGCTTCCTTTCGTCGTCGATTGAAGTTGCTCCGATTTTCAGCTTGCACCTTCTGGATCTGCAACTTGGCATCTTCTCTCATCTGGTCACGTTTCTCGTCGAATGAGGTAACCAACTCTTCTTCGATGAGTTCGACGATGTGAAGATCGTCCTTGTTGCGCATCTTGGTTCCCATCAACAATTCAAACGGTGATCTTCCGATGCTCCTCTGGAACGCGGAGTTGATCGCTCGTTGCACGGCAGGTACCACCTTGTACCACTTCGTCGGGTCGTCGATGCTCAGCTTGGAGATGATCGTTCCAACAGTTGCGTTGATTCTTTCAACTTGACCATTTGCTCTGGGTAGTCCTGTCGTCACCGCGATGTGTTTGATGCCTTCTGCTTCACAGTAGTCCTCAAACTCTCGGGAAGTGAACGATGTCCCCTTGTCGGTGATCACTTGCACCGGGTTTCCAAAGTTCGTCTTTTGCAATTCCATCTTTCCAATCGTCTCAGCCGTTTTCGTCGTTTTCACTGGATATAACCAGACAAACTTCGTGAAGGCGTCAACTACACAAAGGATGTGGTTATACCCCTTGTTGGTAGATGCGAGTGGTCCAATGTGATCCATGTGGTAGGTGTGCAACGGTTCACTCTCCTTGAACAGAGGGTGAAGAAGGCCTTCCTTCTTGCCCACCTTCCTGTTTACCACCAGACATTTCACACAGTTGGCGATCACTCGTTTCACCTTGTTGGCCAGGTCAGGAATGTAGTATTCCTGCTTCACGTCTTCTTCCGTCCTCTTGACAGCATAGTGTCCTCTCTCGTGTGCCGCTCGGATGATCTCCTGGTGCATCGCTCGTGGAACCACCAAGACCTCCTGACCGTCGACAAATTTGAACAGAAGTCCATCTCTCACTATGAAGTCCTCGTATGGTTTCTCTTCCAAGATCTTTTTAATCGCTACCAGTCCGTCATCTTTTTCCTGCGCGATCTTGATCCTCGATGTTAGACCATCAGGGAAGCCAAACATCACTGCTAAACATCTGCTTAGAGCGTCGACGTGTTTCATTCTGCTACCAGCTCGGTGTTGGATGGTATAGTCAAACTCTTCCAAGCTCATCGCCCATCTGGCCACACGCGCTGCTAGGTCTGTCTTCTGCATCGTCTTTTGGAACGCCTCACAGTCAGTTACGATCTTGAATGCCAGTCCAAGCAAGTACACTCTGTACTTCTTCAGTGCTTTTACTACAGCCAAGATCTCCAGCTCGTAACTGCTGTATTTTTCTTCCTGAACGGTCGTCTTTTTGCTCATATATGAGACCGGATGTAGCTTCTCGTCGTCTGGACACTTCTGCAACAACACTGCTCCATATCCATACTTGCTGGCGTCGGTGTGAAGCTCCGTCTCAAATTTCGGGTTGTAAATTCTCAAAACTGGTTTTGAAGAAAGGATATCCTTGAGCTCGTTAAATGCACGTCGCTGCTCATCGTCAAATTTGAACTCAGGTTTTCCTCTCAACAGGTCACTCAGCGGTTTAGCCACGACAGAGAAGTTTGGAATGAACTTCCTGAAGTAGCTTGCCAGTCCCAAAAAGCTCTGCACCGCTGCAATCGTCTTCGGCTCTGGAAAGTCACGAACGGCTAGAACTTTCTCTTCAGATGGTTGGATCTGTCCACCTTGGATAGTGTATCCCAGGAACTGTACCTTCGTCTTCAGGAATTGGCACTTCGCAAAGTTGATTTCTAACCCGTACTCTGCAGCTATCCCGAAGACACGTCCCAATCGTTGAATCGCTTCAACAAAGTTCTTCGCTGGGATGATTAGGTCGTCCATATAGATGAACACCAGGTTCTCCCTGATCAACACCCAGAACACGGCGTTGATATAACGTTGGAACACTGCAGGTGAATTGGTAAATCCGAAAGGTACTCGTTTGAACTGGTACTGTCCCGTGTGCGTCACAAAAGCCAGGTATCGTCGGCTGTCCTCTTCAACTTCTACGTGAAAGAATCCATCCTTGAGGTCCAATGTACAAAATACAGCTGCATCCTGTAGTTTGTCCAAGACATCCTCGATCAGCGGCATGGGATAGCGATCCTTGACCACTATTCGATTTACTCTTCGATAGTCCACGCAAACTCGATGTGCACCGTTCTTCTTTTTGACCACTACCACCTGACTCGAATACTCCGACGAACTTGGTTCGATGACATCCTTCTCTAGCCACTCCTCGACTTGATCATCAACGACCTTCTTCTCCTTTGGTGATAGCCGTCTAGGTTTGCAAAACGTTGGTTGCTCTTCCTTCACTGCGATCCTCATCTTCACGTCAGTTGACTTCGTTTTTGCTGGAACATAACCTTCCACTAGGTCTTCTACCTGCTTCTTCGTCTCTTTGTCAACACAATTCTCGATGTCCAACTCTGGTTCATTGGTTACCTGGATGCACATGATCGATACTTCCTGTTTCCTGATGGTTACTCCCTTCTTGCTCAAGATGACCTCACCCTGGTCCAGAAGATCGTTACCTATCACCATGTCTATCTTCATAGCATCTCCAGACACTACATAGACGTTCGTCACAAACTCATCCTCATCGACCTCAATGACTGTTTGGAAATAACCTTGAGGATACACCTTGCTTCCTCCGAACCCTGACAGAACAACACTCGTCTCTCGCAATCCTGGAGCTTCCATCGTCTCGTATATATTCTGTCTCAAAAGGTTGTAGTGACTTCCACAGTCAATAAGGGCGTTGATTTCCTGATCGCACAGCTTGACTTCCTTGAATTTCAGGTTGCTATTCGAAGTCGCCAGGTTGTGCATGTTTGAACCATCCCTTGCAGTACCTCTTCTGTCTCGCTTCCTCTCTTTTGTGCACTCACTGGAGATGTGCCCAAAGTCGTTACAGTTGAAGCATCTTCTACCCTTGTCCTTGTGCATACAGTTCCTCGAATTATGTCCAGCATCACCACAATTATAGCACTTCTTTTCTCCTTCGCCGCTTCTGTCCTTCTTCCTTGCACCGTCGTTGCGTCTTCCATCCTTCTCGTTGTTGTGCTTGGAACCTCCTTGCGAATTGCCGTTGTTAGAGTTCTTGGAGCTCTTCTTTGGCATCGACTTCACTGCCAACTCGTAGCTCTTCATCTTGTCCTTGAACTCCCTAGAACTCGTCGCCCCGTACAAAAGAAGTTTTGCTCCTGTCTCGTCGTCGATACCATCAATCACATATTGAAACACTGAAACTAATTCAATGTCACCACGGCTGGCTATCTCCTTCATCACTAGGAAATATTCCTGGAGGGATTCGTCCTGCTTCTTCCGTCGTTGAGTTAGCAGCTTATGAATTTCCACACTGCTCGTCGCTGTATCGAACTCGTCCCTCAGTGCTTTCTTCAAAGCTGACCAAGACGTCAATCCTCGCTCACCTTGAACAAAAAGCTTAGCCAAACCTTCAAGTGATTTTTTTGCAAACACAAACTTTTGCAGCTCACTCCATCCCATCAAGACTGCTGTTTCTTCGAAATCAGTGATCCACTTCTTCACCGGATATCCGTCCTTGCCATTGAATGTTTTCAAAGCGCCCTCTATGTCACGAAACGTCAACGAAAATTTATGCTGCTCTTCATACTTCCTATTTTGTAACTCCATCGCAGCCAAATTTCGCCTTATTTCCTCCGACACATCTTTGTCCTGCTCCTCATCAGAACTGTTGCCTTTCTTCTCGTCCTTTTTTATCTCCATTTTCTTTTTATCGTCCTCATCATCCTCCTCTTCTTCGTCGTCTTCTTCTTCCTGTTTGATATCGTCGTTTATGTTTGCTTGAAGTGCGTCCAAATTTGTCAGGTAATAACAAATGTCATCAATCATCTCCCCTTTAGTGCCAGCGTCAACACACAAAATTCCTATCACAACACACAACTCCGACACCGAAAACGTCTCCTCCATAAATTTCTTTTGCTGTTCTTCCTCAATCGAACCTGCTGTAAACTCGAATCCTGTAAACTCCCGCAGTCGTTTTCTATTTTTCCTGTCAGTTGGAATTGTCCCAAAAATAAGGTGATGTAAAACCTTGATTGCTTTCGTTGGTGAGTTGTTTATGTTGTTCAGAATTGAGGTTATGTCACCTAGTGTCGCCATCTCGTCGTTTTATTCAAAAGTTGGTAAAGTAGTTTCCAGTTTTATCGACCGTCGGTAACTGTGTAATCTTCTTTTCGTCGCACCGGTTTATAGGTTAGGTTGTCGATACCTTTTCGTCGTTTCCTTTATTTTTCTGATGAGCCTTCGTCCTTTTCTCACCACATCCAAAATCCCTCGTCGTCGTCACAATTTATACCTCTCGTCGTCACTTGTACCACCAAAAAATGCTGCAGCCAAAATGCCCAAAATCCAAAAAGCACGTTTTGTTAATCAAATGAATCCTCGTCTTAGATCCAAACGTCGTCGATTCACAAAACTGCACGTCGTTTCGTCGTCAGCGTCGTAAGCAACAGCAAAGAAGATGGTTCGTTGTAAGCGTCGTAAAAATGGCGTCCTAAATTGCGTCGTGTGTTTCGTGTCGAAACTCGTTAC
This sequence comes from Catonia carolina, assembly GCA_035578175.1. Classification (NCBI taxonomy): domain Eukaryota; kingdom Metazoa; phylum Arthropoda; class Insecta; order Hemiptera; family Achilidae; genus Catonia; species Catonia carolina. The sequence goes on along the minus strand of JAQMRL010000001.1, from coordinate 143,209,551 downwards.
TCAGTTCATCCCGGACGAGCCCCCAATTTGTGGGATTTGAATGGATGAAATTAAAACTCGTCACACGTCAATTTAACAAATTATTATTTAAACATGAAAATGAACATTATTACATCAGAATAAAAAGAATACAACATAAGAAAACAGTCTCTCGTCACTCGACGCTTTCTTTACACACACTCACTGGTTTCTTCTTCTTGCGTCGACCGTTATCCAGCTGTTGCGAGCTCACGTGCCATCTGAATCTCACCGGCGGGAAAACCAGCAAATTCGGTTTCCGATTCCTACATTAATTTAATTTCAATAGTGGAGTTCATTGATTTCAATAGAGAGAGTTCGTTAATTTTAACAAGTAGATTATGGCTTGAGTTAAAGAGTTCGCTAATTTCAATGGATCAGAGTTTGTTAATTTCAATGGATCAGAGTTCGTCGTTAATCTTAATAGTTTGATAGTGTGGCGTGATGTGAAGCAGTTTTTAAATCATTATTGTTTTATTATTTATTTTAAAGTTAATTAAAGGCGGTATGTTAATAATTTTATATTGTGAGCTGCGGGGAACATCAATGTTACATCAGGGTTTTATAGAATAATCATATAAAGTTTGAATTGTTAATATTTTTCTATCTTGTCCTTATCATTGTTTAAGTAATTAAAATATTTATGTATCGTAAAATTAATATGTTATTTTTATTCTACATTGCATGAATTTTCCATTCCTTTCAATTATTCGACCGAAGTCACGTCTTTGGAACAGTATGGTTTTTTTTAAGTTTTGATTTTGTTTTTAATTGTATGTTACCATACAGATTTTATAATGGTACATGGTAGACGAGAATTTTGCCACCTGTTTCTAGGTTATCTTTTCTCTCGTATCAGGCGTCTAACATACTGCGGAACATCTTGAGTGGTAGGGTAACGTTTAATGGGTGTAGATGATTCCCAGGCAGCTTTCTGTACTTCGGTCGTAAAATGTTGCACAGCCTTGTCAAGATCGTCATTCGATTTAAGTGGTATGTTTTGCGTTAGGTTGTTCTCAATTTTTTCTTTGAATGAGTCCCAGTTCATTCGTCCAAGATTTAGAGTTGGTTTTGGTGGGGTCAGCACCGGTTCAGTGCTCAGCGTAGTGATTACAACCGAGTGGTCAGAGGAGAGATCATTTGTAGCTGTAGTTGCAAGGTGGTAGTTTCGCATTCCTTTGGAGAAAAGAAAATAGAGCAGATCAGGTTGACGGTTTCTAGCAGCGGGCCAATAGGTTGGTGTACCTGGAGAATGTACTTGTAACTGGCCATCACAAATAACTTTGTGAAGGGCTCGACCTTTTGATGTTGTAAGACGTGATTTTTTTTTTTTTTTTTTTTTTTTTTGGTTTAACGTCCGACTGTTCTGCAATTACTGCTAATGCAGACGGTGAAGGATGAAATGATTTTTTTGTAACGTATGAAAAGATGCCGTGCCTGAATGGAATTCGAACCCAAGACCGCATGATGAGAGGTGAGCACGTTACCAACTGCGCCAATGCGGCCGGCAAAGACGTGAGCCCCAGGCTGGATGTTTGGCGTTGAAATCTCTTCCTGCAATGAAGCAATCGCCTAGATCAGAACGCAATTGCTGGAAATGTCTCTCATTTGTCAGCGGGCGAGGTGGGCAGTAGATTGCAGCTGTAGTGATGCCAAACCCACGTGTTAACACAGTTATTGCTGTGGCTTGCAAATGTTCACTAGGTGGTGTCATAGGATGGAAATAATGTTGGATTCCTCGTCGTATTAATATTGCAGTTCCACCATGACCTGTATCGTCTGGATGATCGGTTCTGTAGATGTTAAATCCTTGGATATTCAAGCGACTGCGAAAAGTCAGGTGTGTTTCTGTTAGCAAAGCAATGTCAATACGCTCTTCATGTAGAAATAGTTCTACTTCATTTCGGTGTTGAAGAATTCCATTGTTTTAAAAACAATTGTTTTAAAAAAGTGTTTTAAAAACAATTATTATACAATGGGTCGCGTATTGAAGCAGTTTCTCTGTGACCGAAACACAGCATACAATTGATATCAGGTTGTAACTAGGAATCTGTTATTTGTTTTAATATCAATGACCATATTTTTTTAAGTATTCATTAAGTTCTACGTAGAACATTTTCTATTGAAATTAGTCTGTTATTAGGGAGCACTATGTCTGAAAATTCAAAAAAAGTCGATTTTTGAAATTTGACACCATATCATTCTGTATCTTGTACTGTGGAATTTGGCATATATCGTATGATCTTACGCTAGAAATTACGAAAGTTATGAGCGTTTTACGAAGTAATGTAAGGGGGAAAATTCAACTAAATGACTCTAGAGTAAATGTTTTGACAACATTTTTATTTCTGTCAGAACAATTTTGTTTGTTGAATCGTAAATTGCAAAGGTTGGTAACATAGCAGCTGTTATTCATATGGCTTCCTATAAGGTAAGTTTGTTGTACTTTTGTGTTCTGTAGAAAAGTTTTTGAAAGGTCTGGTGAAAGGTTGTGAATGTAATATTCGTATTATTGTGGTGAGTGATTATTAGTATTATTTTTTATAATGCCTACACGGAAAGTCAGTTTTAAAACAAAGTAAATAACTTTCCATGGCAACATACACGTAAAGAAGGATCTGTCTGAACTTTTTCCATGTACTTCTAAAGATAACCTTCTCACTCCCGTCACAAGTGCATCTTTGCAGAGAAAATCACCTCACCAAAGTTCGTCCTCAAGAAAAATTCAATTACACAAATAAATATGATGATTTTTCAGATGAGGAAATTGGTATTAACAATTGCGATTTTTCAATTATTATAGTGCTATCAAAAACTTTTTAGGATGTCAATTTTGTGGTGGAAAAGAGTGCATTGAACTGAACATTATGGACAAGGTTTAGCTGTTAGTGTTCAAATAAAATGTTATATTCGTTTGAAATCTGGTACGTTTTATAGTTCTCCCAAGAGTGCTAATGGTAAGTTTGATGTGAACACGAAATTAGTCTATGTAATGAAAGTGACTGGCAAAGGGTTTAGTGCTCCTAAACGTTTTGCACCTTGCTTGATTACCTCACCCTGCCCATAAATATTACGAATATAATTAAGAATTCTTGGAAGTCTGAGAAAATGCGCTAAAGATTTCATAATAGCAGCTACTGAAGAAGCTGTTGCTAAAAATGATGATTCTCGTGAACAAGCCATATGTCTAGATGGATCATGGCAACGTCGAGGTCACAATCTTTTAATGGTTTGGTCATTACCTATACTCAGTTTTGATACCGGAAAAAATTCTTGGTATTTCACTCCAAATACTGTCAAATATGTTTATTATCAAAAGACAAAGGAGTGTTAGACAGACATATTTGTACAAAGAACTACGAAGGTGCCAATGTTAGTATTGAGGTGGTCGGAGCTCTTCAGGTATTTGAAAATTCAGTTCAATGTAAAGTACGTTATCTAAAATATCTCGGAGATGGAGACAGCAAAGGGTTTACGAAAGTAATTGAAAGCGAGCCATATGGAGATGATTGAAAAACTTGAATGCGTGGGCCTCGTTGGAAAAAGAATGGGAATGAAACTTAGGGATTTGAAAATAGAAATGAAAGAACAGAAATTAACTAATAGAAAAGTATTAGGAGGAGGAAGTAGGCTTACCGATCTACAAATAGACAAATTTTAATCATTTTTTTGGGTTGGCTACAAGTAGAGCTGGGTCAAATCTTTAACAAATTAACAACAATATTTGGACCACATTCTTTCATCGGATTTGAATGGATGGATCTCCAGCTCATGGTTTGTGCCCGGAAGGTGAAGACTGTTGGTGTCAGTACAACAAATATCAGTCATTGAAACTTAATTACCAACTCTAAGACAGTTTATCATTAGGGAACCTGTTACGAATGCAATAAAAAATGTATACAAAGACTTAGTTGATCCAGATCTAAGTAACTGCTTCATGGTTGCACACAAAACAATAATGAAATTCTTTATAATGTAGGTACCAAACGATGTATCTGTTAGACTAATGACTCTTAGAATAGGTGTGTTTGATGCAGTTCTGACATTTACTTTACCCTATTTTATAACCTTATTTATTTTATTTATAACCTCTGACAGGAGGTTGGCAATTATGACGGCTATTCGGACTTTGAACACCGCAGCTCTGAACAGCTCCACTGAGGTACAACGAAACCAGTGCGAAGATTCTTCAACCATGAAGTTCTTTTTCTTCCCACAATCATCTCTCTTCCCCCGAAACTTTTCTTGTATTACATTTAATCTCATATTTACTGACGGTAATAACAGAAAATTAGATATTTATAAGATTAATTAGACATTTATAACTTTGTGCTCAGTCAGTAAAGGCAATTCGAAATATGGATATTTTATGTAAGCTATAAAAATAACCCAGAAGGCAATGGAAAATGTTACAAAGGAATCAAGAATAGAGAAACAAAAAAAATTATTTGAGGCAAAAGAAATCTGATGAGGATCCAGACTATGGAGCAGGGCGGTTTTAGGTAGTCATACTTTATAGCCAATTTTCCAAAAGAAAGTTTAAATTTGTCCTGCATGTTCTATAGTACACATGTGATATATGAAACTAAAATTATTGCTGTTCTACTAAAAAGTCAGAAACTAAAATTAAAATGTATAAAAAAAATTAAAACATTTTTAAACTATTGTTTTTTAGTTAAAATTTAATATTTTTAATTCCAAGTTCTAAAACAATGTCATAAATAAGGCGCAAACAAAGTGAAGTCTCTAACCCAAACGGTTTGTTAGAAAGAGTTACCTCAATACACCAAATACCCAGACGCTAGGTAAAGGGTATGGTGCTACCCTATGGTACGCTAGATAGGGGGTATATTAAGTAGTTTAAGAATAATTTATAGTTGCTATAACCGTAAACGTTTATTTAAATAATTACTTTGTAAATAAGTGTGTGTTACACATATAAAAGTAGGTTTTGTCATTTAGAAATATTAGGTCTTAAAAGAATCCGGAATAAAAGATACAATATTATTTGTTGATAAATATATGAAATAACTTAACACAAAATCTAAACGGCAATTGACTGCAACAGAATCATAATGTAAAAATCTTAAATTACCCAATGCATGTTACTAGAACCTTACGTAAATTAAATTTGTTTGGTGCATCTCCAAATGTAGGATGTAAGATTGACTATTCTTTTTAATGCTGCTGCCAATAAAAAAGAAGATTTTGGACCGACCATATATTATTACAACACTACTATGCCAATTATAGATTTTTCTATCTTTGGTTACAAACAAACAAAACTGGACGCGTGATGCAAACAGATTTCTATTAAATTTGTTATATGGCAGCTAGCGTCTACAGCGGTATACGGCTGCAAGTAGCGTCGACTTAAAATTTCTACATGTATATGGTTGGTCTTCCAATTATACAACTTCATTCAGCAGCTCATCAATTTGAATAAGTGAACAATTTTATTAATTCATACTTTTTTCTTACGGTCGCTTTTATTTTAGTTCTTAGTAGCCAAAGTACTTTTGGAACACAGTGAAACGGTGGGTTTAAGGCTAAATATTCTGTACTTTTTTATAAGCCCCAATTAGAGCATTATAGTCACCTTTAGAATTAGCGGATCGTTTGACTTGTTTTCTTTTATCCCACATCTTCTTCGTATTCTCAGAACTGGCCTTCCTCTGCTCGTCAGTTATTTTATGTAGTTGAACTTTTATGGTTATTAGTGGCAATTGAGCTTTTAGGTTCTTGAGTATTGGTCCATCTTCTCGTCTCAGAATCATGTTGTAGGCCTACGTTATCCCCAGGATATTAAAATCGTTGTTTATCTCCTGTAACCAGCCACTGTGTAATTTGTATTGAATGAGCTGATTGAGAAGTTTCTTGGCGAGCCTTGTTTCTGGCATCCTGATTAGGTGGCTGAAGAATGACAATCATCTTTTTCTCATTGTGTCTGTTATCTGTTCGTTATCTTGGTGTAGTGTATTGTCGGGTACGAGCAACTATTTTCTGTAGGACTGATGTTTTAAGTTAAGAAAAGTTCTTAATAATCGTCTATCAATTTTTTGGAGATTGTCAGTTCTGGATTTGGTGTTCAAACTGAAAAGAGTTTCGCAGGCGTAAGTGGCTTCGGGTTTCAAAACAGTATTGTAATGGTGTAATTTGGCTTTTATTGGCAGCGATTTTTTTTATATGACCACGTAAGCTTTTGGGTTAGTTTAAGTTTGTTGGTGCAATTTTCTAATCTGACTTTTTTGAGGTCGCAGATTATTGTTTCCCCGAAGTATCCGAACTTGGAAACCAGTTTTAATTCTGTACTCTTACTTAAATAAATCTAATTTAATTATTTGATCCATGCGTAATGTAACGGGAGCAAACAAAATTACTATTTAGAATAAAGTATAAAATAAAATAATCGTGCGCTACTCTTTGTTATGACTAACTTTCTACTTGGTATGCAATACATCATTCATAGAACGAGTAATTTTTAGTGATAAACTTATTAATTACCACAGGCACAATTTAAACTACTCTGTTTTAATTACTCACATAAAAAATTGACACTTTTTTTCCTATAGCTGGTAGTATTTCATGAATCATTTAATATTCAACTTTTTTCAGTTATTCAGCGCTGGTGAAAATTTTCTAAGAGTATTGCGTATTTTTGAGTTCCCGGTACTGGTGTCTTAATCGGTGAAATAAATTTTTTTTTCTTCTTATTGAGTTTTAACTTAATTTTTTAAGAAACCCAAGCAGAAAACGATTATAGACGACTAAATTGTACTGTGCATTAAGACTAAGAACTCTTTGAGATGTAGAACTAATTTTGTACTCATTGCCTGCCCCAGCAGCAGTCCAAAGTTTGTTGTAGCTGCTTAAATGAAAACTTCCTGATTTTTTTTCTTCTATTTATGTTTCATTTGCCAATTTGTATTGATAAAGATTTTATTAGCATAATAGTGTTGTAAAGTATAAAATTTTATTGTAAAAATTTTATAAATGTGTTGTAAGATTGCATGATTCAATTCAATAGTAATTTCTGTATCATAACGTGAAGCCGAAATAACAAATTTAAAAACAATGGCCACCGTATTAAAACAACATATTAAATTTCACTTTCAAAATAAGTCTATTCACTTTGCAAAGAAAACTGTGATCTTTATAATACGTGAGCGCCAATTTTTATATTTAGCCTGAACGAAGTAACATAGGCCTAAAATTTATAAGCTCATTATCAGAAATCAGCAAAAAAACTGGATACTTTTTATGCGTAAACTTCCGTACTATCTCTTAAAATTTTTAGTAAAAACACGAATCATACAAGTCAACGAATAAAATTACAAGATTTAATTTGGTGCATCGTTCAAATTTTTGGGACGGCCAGTTTCTGAAATAAAGTTCTTTAAACACAGCGGACTTCTTTCGTGGCTAACACTATAGTAAGTGGAGTTAAGTTAGTACGTAGTAGCTGTGAATTTATTAATGAATAAGGTATTCCATTCATTCATATTCTAAAGCGTTCGGATTGTTGTTGCAATCAGTAACTATTCTTTTCATTTCGACGTACTTATTGAATTTCATCCTTCATTAACTCATGTTCTGGTCCGTCGGTTTTCCTTTCCTCTTTCACCCAGTATCTTACAATGAAACGTATTTTCAATGAAATAATTCTGTCTCATAATTTACCCAATTCATTATTAGGAACGTGATTGTAGAATAATGCAGAACTAATTAAAAATTATAATACTTGGTAAGATTTTTACAGGTACATTATTTCATAATGTTGTCGATCCTAGTTATGAAATATCAGTGATTTATATCATTAAAAATGGGTATTACGTATTATTTCGATATGGAGGTAATACTGTATTCATTTTAATACGTTGCCGGTAATGTTAATTTGTTCCCAAGTACTGTAATAGAGATTAGTGAAGATACTGGTAATTTTGTAAATTAAACAAAAGCTTTCGTTTTGTTATATTTAACCCATAAGGCTTATCTCGCTCGATGATAATGCTCAAACTGTACGTACGCATAGGCAGTCAACATACATTCCGGAGAACATGAAAAACTTGCCGACTTGAAAGCGGATTAGTTTTCTACATTTTCCTAATGGCTGATAGCACTAGTCCTCCATACAGCAAGTATGTAGAGTATGTAAGTGTGACGGGGGATGGAAGCACAGTGTTTAGCCCCAATAGCTTTAATGGGAAATGTTGAATAATTCATTAATTCCTTCTATATACGAGGGTTGAGTTCAACATGTGACCTACCAATGCACCCCTTCACTATATTTCCCTTCCTATTCATTTCTACAGTCAGTGTCTCCATTAGGTTACATTGGTACGGTTGACCCTAGCATATTTTAATTAAAGCGTTGCTGATTTTTTTTCTTCTATTGAATAGTATGTAAAACTTTAAGTGTATTCTATTTGTTTTTGAAACAAAACTGAATGAGATACAATTTAAGTCAACTCTCGTTAACGAACAAAGTTAAACGATGACAAACATATACACTCGCACACATCTACAATGTAGATCAATATTATAATGTGACTTTGCAATGAAATACTTTTAATAAGAAATAATGGTAAAAGCTGGTTTGATTGAGATCTATAAATTTAATTAATCAACCGAATAAAAAGGTCAGCTAGTTCGTTTTTAATAAGCTCCTCGAGTACTGAATTTCAGGAATCACTGCTCTTATAGTTTAATTACCTGTTGATTTATTAAGCAGGTTAAGAATTATTCACCCTCTCTTTTTACACAATTGCTAAAAATATTTACACATGTCAGTTATTGTTTTTTTATTTTTAATTAAAGAGTTTTAAATTCTAAAATAAATAAAATATAATTTTATATAATTATTAAAAGCATAAACATAATTATTGTCTATTATAAAAATAATATTAATTTACGAAATCAAGTAATAAATTAGCCTTATGTGGAGAAAAAATATGTCAAAATATTCTGTATTTAACATTCATATAAAATGAATGTTTATGCATGTTTTAATATTTAAACAAATAGAAAAAACAAAAATTAATCCATTTTACTGTATTAAATAATATTAGTTCTGTTTTTTTATTGTTATTATTATTCGATCATCTAACAACTAACCAATAATCATCTGACAACCAATAATTTTCTGTTTTATTTGAAGACGTAAAAGATGGAGCGGCTCTCAAAATCTTATTTAGAATGAACAAATTTTTTATAATTAAAATTTTTTAATATGCAGGCAGGCCTCTACGGAATAATTAATACCTTTGCTTTTAATTTCGTTTGGTCTCAATCAGATTTAATTGAAATTAAGCTACTATAAATTAAACGAAGAACAGCAATAATTATTGGTCTTTTATTTTTATATTTTATTTCAGTTTTCACTGGTAGAGATTATTAGTGAATACATTAAATAATTAAAATGTCTTTGGGTTGCAGACCAAAACCTGAAATTGCACTAAACCTTTTATTTTTGTTTACAGTTTTATTGTATTATAACCGAGACTATTTTGTACTAACAGTTCAAAAGTATGGCAACTAAGCTACTTGTTTCAAACAAGACTAAAATAATCATCAGTTGTGTTGTTGTTTAGGTCATCAGCCGAAAGGCTGGTCTGAACCTCTAGAGGCTTTACGAAGTAAAACAAAAAGTACAGTGGTTTACTTTAGCCTTCCTCACTGATTCGCACAGTATGATTATCAGCATGCCAGGCCTCTGTAAAGCACTTACTTTCCACCCTTCATTATGACACCTTCACTTCATTCACCACATGGTCTGACTGTATAATGAAATTTATTACTTTCAGAGAAGTTAACCCTGACTCGTGTGTTTTACACCTCTACCTCTTCTGTTCTTTAATCCTTCAGCAATATAATTGGCTGACCATGTGATAAAAAACAGAACTACTTTTTGTAACCCTGGAACATCAATTGTATACGAACACAAAACAATATAAACAAAATACTCGTATTTTAAAGACTTTTTATAATTTCAAACAGCTGTGTCCGGAATCAAACATAAAATTTTAGCTTAGAACTACAGATCATTACCAATTAATTCTACTTATTTATTAGTGAGTAATAGAAACTATTTTATTTACAAAATATCTGAAATCATCCCCAATCTCTGTGAAAATATTGTATAATTATGAACAGGCATTTTCAAAAAGTTTTGTGATTACATTGAAATAAAAATTTAGATCATTTTTCTATGTAAAAAATATTTTGTGAAATTAAAGTCGTTAAAGACAGAGATATTTTTATATATAATAAATTATAAAAAATAGGCCATTTTTTGTTAACTCATAATAATTATTATAAAATACGCCTGATGTTGATTTTACTTTGAAATTCCTATTATCTGTTCATGATATAATAACGTTAAAACAACTTACATCTTTTTTGAGACTTTCATAATTTCTACAGTAATATTTCGAAATTATAAAACTTTTAAGTTTTTTTGACTACGTGTTATTATGTTGTTATATTTATTTTCGGTTTTAGAGATATAATTTTTTATTCTGAATATCTGTGAAAATGGAAAATGAATTTTAAAACGATTATTTCTGTAAGTAGAATAACTCTGCACTCAAACAAGATCCATGTACGTAGGTCTGTGTGATGTTTCAGATAGGCCTATATAGAACAGAATTGTAGAGAACGCAGCTGTGTCCGACTGAACTACCCCAGTCTGATATTGTTTGATTAATTATTGTTGCGCAGCACACAGCTCCGCTTGTATATTACAAACGGAGCCTCGTCGTTATCAACAACTCGCAGTGAAACAACACAGAAACAACGGCCTTCCTCCGCGTATATTGCTCTCAAGAATGTTAGAATATTAATTTTAAAAAAAATACATTTTCGAGTACGACATAAATTATTTGTTACTATGTAATCACTCCTCAAGTCTTCCAAATATTGCTACATTTTAACAATTCTATTACTAAAATATGTAAATTGTACTTTGACGGACTTGTAATGTTCAATTTATTTTTTAAAGAAAACATTAAATATTTTATTAAGAAAATGTAATTTAAATGTAAATATGAAATAGTTAAGGATCTTGGTTAGTTATTAATTTATTCATTCGGAAATCTTCTTTGTAATAAAACAACGCGCAGGTAGATGAAAGTGGCATATATTACAAAAAGATCATGCAGATTGTTAATGTTCAATGAAAATTTATTTGAAATACCACGAACCGCAACACAAATACACATCCGTAATAGACAAATAAAGGAAAAAATAAATGACAAGGTAAGCGCATAAATTCAAAAATCTGTTACCCAAAGCAAATATGTACCTTTTAGGTTCCGTTATGTGTAAAAATTTAAAATAATATAAGCTAATTCTTAGAAATGAAGATTTCTACCATAACTAATTAAATTTAAAAGTAAAAAGTATAAATACAACAATTTAAGCTTATATACAAAACAAAGATTAAGTAAATAGTAGCGGGTTACCGAGCTTCGCTCGCAAAATGAAAAGAATGGTAATAAAATGGGTTGATAGTAAATAAGCCATTGAAGGAGTTCTGACGTAGTCTTTACATTTAAAATACAGTGTATTTGTTTATTATATCACGTCTTATTGTACTCACAGTAGTCAATACCATATATGTATAACTTAAATCATGGTTCAACCCTTTCAGTGCCGAAACAATATTTAAAAGTTTGATGTAAAACGCCATTTAATTTGAATAAGAGTATACATAAAGTGCTAGCCCATATTTCAAAAACTTGCAGACGTAAGCCTGCCATTGCCGACCAAAATTTCAACGTAACAGAAAAATAAAATTTCCTGTTAAAAATTAATTTTAGTTGTGTTCATAAAAAATATAAATCGTTTTAACACTAAAAATATTCCAAATAATATTTTTTAGTTTATTTTTTTTTAATTCATTTATTTAACGTCGCATCAACTACAACGGTCATTAGCGACGACGTTGGGGTGTAACTATTATACGATGGAGGATGAAATAATATTGAGTCTTCTTCTTCTTCTTCTTCCAGTGCCTATCCGTTACCGAATGTTGGCAATCATTCTGGCAATGCTGATAATATTGAGTAAAGTATGAAAATATGCCTTGCCTGAGTGGGATTCGAACCCAGGACCGCATGATGAGAGGCGAGCACGTTACCAACTGCGGCAATGCGGCCGGCTAGTTTATTTAAAGTCGCATCGACAGCTTGGTCATTAGCAACTATTGTGGGTTTTGGTACCTTAACGGTGGTTTTAACATGTTAAAATTTCGAGACCCTAGCCGGGAATCGAACCCGAAACCTTTTGCTTTGTAGGCTAGGGCTCTAGTCACTACGCCAAAGAGGCGGTTTCAAAATACATTATTCCATTAATTTTTGTTTAAAAGTTTTTTTGGAAATTTTCGGTTTTCCGCACGTTGGTACTTTATGCATAACTTACGGATCCGGTAAACCGGATGTTATTACAACCTAAAATACATCGACATCCTGTTTTCCGGACGTTGGTACTGAAAGGGTTAAAAATGGCGCATGAACTTAATGCTGAGAAGTCATATAAGGTTATTTTCACGCTAAGAAATAAGATAACTGATATAACTGTCCTCCAGTTTATCCTTTTAATCAAGCTTTACCACTAGGACTCAATTCGATACATATTTTTACAGCAGTATGATACGCTAGGCAATGAACAGAATTACTTAAGATGGAAAACTATGACAATCATTTCCTTTATAATGACAGAAATGACCAATGTATTACGCTGAAACATAAATTAATCACATTTATAAAAATACATGGTCATTTTTCTTAGTTTGTGCTCAACAAGTTTTTGAATAGATCGAGGGAGAGATGTAAAGGAAAGCCGAAAATACGTCCGATGTCTAGCTAGTGGCAGAAGTTGCTAACAAGTGTCCGCAGCCGCACGAGTTATAGCTCTCGTCCCCTCACCTAAAGGGCTGTTCTCCTGCAACTTTTGAAACTAATAATTGCTTTCCTGCTGGGAATAACTCTTACTTCGCTCCGTTACTTTATTTCAGTATTTTCCCTCCCAGCTGTCATCCTTTACAGCCAAATTTGCTTTGCCTGGACTATACAGCTAATTCTGCTCTTTGGATTACTTTTAACTCGTTGTTGTCAAAACCAAAATAGAGTTTGCTTCCTTTACTCCTTATGGCACTTAAATCATATAAGGAAACTTTTCACGATAAAGAATATACCTAATCACGTTGTTTACAACACTTAAGCTAAACCACTAATACTTTTAAATAAAATTTTAGAGCTATTAATCTTTTAAGTTCATCACGTGACATGAAGTATTATGGTCTTATAATTGAATTTCTTTCATGATTTATTTATCGTTATTTTAATTACAAAATATAGTAAAACCTTGAATACAGGGTTAGATAAACATGACTATTTTAGTAAGCTTAATCAACATTAAACAAATAATAAAAATGAAATCATAAAAGATATCTTTAGGTACGTCCAACTCATTGGCTGTATGACTCTTTATTTCTTTTGCCATAGGTAGAAAAATGCACTACTGTTAACTGCATGAGTAAAGTTACATAAAATGCAAACTTCGTGTAAAATTTATGATGTTTTTTAATATAAGTAATTTTAATTTTTAAAAAACAGTTAATTCATTACATTTTTACTTTTTTTAAACCTTGTATGGTTCTTATCATTAAAATGTTGAAATATTTTATTTTAATCTTACAATATGGTAAATAATTGGCTTTCTATTACTCAAAATTTAGAATATTTCGATACATAGACTGAGTAAGATTATCACTATAATCTTCTTCTTCTTCTTCTTCTTCTTCTCCTTCTTCTTCTTCCCCTCCTCCTCCTCCTTCTTCTTCTTCTGTCTTCTTTCCCGCAGAAAATTTCAAACTTATTTAGTTTATTCGTCACGTCCTGCTTGTTAGTAAAAGACACGCCACATCCCAAATATTATTTTAAAATTGGATACCTTCTTCCAAATGTTCCCATTCATTTTTATTTTTGACCTCACATCGTTAAAATAAATGTTGTCATAATCAAACACTTTAATAATAAGGTTTACGATTCTAGAAGGATTATTAATGGTAGTTAACTATTAACTGTTTGTAAATAATCTCAGATGTTAGAAAAAAAATTAACTATTAAAATAAATATTATTGTACATACCAGTACTTATGTTTGAAAATCGCTGGTAGAATTAGTAGGGATACTTTGTTAGGTCAGTATTCCTCCTTTTCAACAACAAAGATCATGCTGTAACAAGGAAATAAATGAAATTTTATAGACATTATTTACATACAATATTAACATGCATTATCTGTGACAGTAAAGAGGAGGAGTCCATTGCGCACATATTTGAAAGATGTCTCTATTTTGGCCTCAAAAGAATGGAGACAGGAGTTGTACTGTGGAAACATGTGGTTATACTGTGTTGTACCCAGAGAGAGTAGGAGCAGCGATGCTGCGGGATAAGAAGAGTTGGAAGTTGGTCGCCCAGTTTGTGGAGAGGATGATCGGGAGACTGCGGAGGGTGGAGACATCTGGAGATCAGCAAGATTGACTTCTCCTACCGCAAATCAATCCTGTCCCAAAACTCATAAAGTAGGCTCACTTATTTCCTGAACTAGTGATTTTGAAAGTGAGAGAGTGAATGTTGGTCAGTGACAGCGAGAGGGAAATTAGGCTACGGTTCCCTTTCACGTCCCGCTGAGTGTGTAAATTTTTTAACCCGACATTTCCCTTTTAGTATTATATTTACAGTTCGGAGGGAGGTGAAGGGTTTTTTGCTGATGTCGGTTCAAGTGGCCAGGCAGAAGGATTTTGGTTGGTAGGCGGTTGAGGCCTCCTTGGAGCTGGCCGAGGACGCCTCAACTGAGTCCAACATTGATTTCCCTCACCGTGGGGGAGTGAACATGAGTTTTTCTCACCGCGATATAATTGAATTGATGATAAATATTATTTGGATTAGACCTTTGCTTCTTCTAACAAATGTTGGCTAAGATCAAATACAAAATATTTCCAGGTCTGTAAGGTAACGAGTCAGACATCAAGGATTACATCATTAAAAATTTCTTATTCGAAATTTACCAAAATTATTAGAAACATGTTTCTAGTTTCTAGTCATGATGGTGGAATAACTGTCCACTACCTTCTATGCATTTAGAAAAGTTCATTCATTAGCTAAAGTTGTGATAGAACCTATTGTTGTAAATCAGTATCTTTAAACAAAAAAGTCAGAAATATTTTTTATTTTGATTTAACTGTCAGAAACATAATTTAAGACTAACTTTCATTTTGTCACGGAAATTAATTAACCTTAAAAATTTTACAATTATTGTAACTATAAACAAAGTGCAGCCATGAAATCCAATAGTAGCCATTATAATCACCATAATAAGCTAGCGATGAGACGTCTGTTGACGGTCTTCTCTGAAACTTTGGCTTAGTTTACTAGTTAATAAGAATTATTTTATTTGATAAGGCACACATTATTTTCTCTGGGTAGTAAACACGTTCTTCATGACTCAGAAACTAGTTCAGATTAGATTCACATGCAATGTATATTGTCAAAATTTACAGTGGAATTAAAATTGGAATGTTTTATTTTACAGTTTGGTTTTTATACTGATCGAAATTTTACTTTAAGATCCGCTTAAATAATTTTCTTTTTGTTTTGAACTTAAAATTATATCAACAATTCTATTTTATATAATGAGTTTATATAATAAATTTCACTAACCTTCTTTTTAAACTGCGTCAACTTTTATCTTTACTGACACGTGTTTCGGTGGATCCACCACCATCAGAGTAAATAACATAATTGAAACTAAAAACGTTTTTATTTATTTAAAATCTATAGAAGATGTTACATCTTCAGTCATTTGTATAAAAAATATTTTTTATACATGTATCATCTTCTATAGATTATGATACATCTTCAGTCATTTGTATAAAAATCATTTTATACATGTATCATCTTCTATAGATTTTAAATAAATAAAAAAATTTTTAGTTTCAATTATTTTATTTACTCTGATGATGGTGGATCCACCTAAACAGGTGTAAGTAAAGATAAAAGTTGAGGCAGTTTAAAAAGAAGGTTAGTGAAATTTATTATGTAAATTCATTACATAAAATAGAATTAATTTCAAACTGCAGGATGCATTATAAAGATTTATTTTTAAATGAATATATCAACGATGTTGAATAGTTTTCCATAGTCAGTGCAATTAAAAGTTTTTCATGCTCTCCCGCAGGTAATTTTCCTGTTGTAATCAGGAAAAAATATATTATTAGGTATTATAATATTTTAATGAATACAAATTCATAAACATGTGATCATCATTTTGAAATTATAATATTATGTTTTGTTAATTTTTTGCCAGATTGTTTTATTGCACGATTTCTTATAATAGGATAGAAATTACAATGAAATTCTGACACTCCACTGAAATATCTTTCTTCTCGTTATAAAATAACCTTTATTTCATTAAATTCCAACCGCAGTGCTTGCAACTGTAGTTAAGAGTGCTGCGATAGGTTCGTTTATCATTAGTATGATAAATGTTTTCATTTAGAGAAACGATAAGCAACGCATTATGGGCTAATATTTATTCAAGTCTGGAAAGGGTGATTTTATTTACGGGTTTTTAAAATTTATGTGTTAATAAAATGAGGATGAATCTGAAATAAAATTAAAAACAGTGAGAAATTAGTATTCAAGAAAAGTGTTTTATATTTTTCAGCATACAGTTTGCATTCTATCTTAAAAATAGAGTATTTTAGGCAAGCAAAAAGGACGAGGAGTAAAGAAGCTCTTTCTTGGAGTTAAAAGCAGGAAACACGAGCTTGAAAGAGTTGTGGGAGTTCTGGCAGAAGGATAGCGGTGAGGTGTAACGTGGTTGAATAGGGGAGGAGGTAAAAATGATGGATTGGACAGATTTATGAGCGCGGAAATGAAGGAAAATGAAAAAAGATGGAGTAAGGGCGAACACAACGTGAATATTCAAGTGGCTGGTGTGTCCTAACCCCAACGTTAAAGGCAAGGGCGATGCCTAGCTCATCCGCATTCACCGTTCATCTGTACTTCGCTGGACCTCACTCTGCATCTTGACAGTATCATCACCACTGTCATTGTTATTGCCTCATTGAACGGTATTGCACCGTTTACACACACGCTCCTTTCCGATCGCATTACTGTCAGAGAAAATTTCTCTACACAACACATTTTCTTAGAAAAAATGTCTGTAATATCATAATTGCAGCTACCGTTAGGAATCCTAATAGCGGTATTGCATTATTTTTATTGAATGAAAATAGAATTTACCATTAACAAACAACATTAGGTTACGTAAACTACAAACTAGTTTTTACAATAACTATACCTAAATCATTTATCAAAAATAAAATAATAACGAAGTTCAAGAATGTGCATTGCTAGTTATTGTAGGTTGAAACTCACATTTAAAAAAGATATGATTAGAAAAAATTTACACATCTTAATTAAAACTTATAAAATTATCTTGTACTTGACAAAATTAAGTACATAAAAGTTAAATTTCAGACATCCTGCAAATTCATATCTACATTTCTTGCACAATGTAACAAGTGAAGAATTTCAAAAATAAACTCAAAATTAATTAACTGCACATCAAATTTAGTTTATTATTTTAGTTCATTATCTTTAACTATTAAATCGATTTTTTACTGTTAATTTTTAGACCAAACTGATATTGAACAAATTTTTTAAAGTGTTGATGAACGAATAAATTTCTTAAAATTTTAGAAAGAAAATATTAATTACTACAGTATGAGCAACTCTGAAAAGTTTGTACTTTGTCTAAAGGCTAATTTGAATATCAATTGTATTTTTAATTTACAGCAAAAAATTTACAGTCTGTTTACATGGACAATTAATAAAATAAGTAAACATAACAATTTATCGAACAAAATGACTTTTAAACAAAATTTTTAATGAAATTTTCTTAAAAATTACAAAAAATTGTTGATTTAATTTAGTAAAATATTTAAAAGTGAAAATTATTGTCTTGAAAAGGTCAGTTGGATGAAGTCGTTGTAGTTGTCGGATTTCGTCGCTGTTTTCAAATAAGTTTATGGCTATAATGTTTGAACATTGTTCGAGTGTTGACTTTTACAAAATTTTTAACCTAGTTCATGTGGCATTTAATGTGTGTTAAATTTAATGTTACATGTAAGCCTAGAGAGAGAGAGAGAGATAAGAGAGTTTTCTAACGGCCTAAAAAATGTCAATAAGTTATACGTTAAAAACGCATGCAAAATTTAAACTATAATAATAATCAAATTAAATAGAGGTCAGATCAATTGTGAGCAATCAACAAATTACTGATCCAAATTGTGCTTAGTACGTCTAAAATGTAGCTATTTCACATAAAAATTCTTGTGAATCATTATTTTTAATCAAAATTTAAGGATGAATGTATTTCTGAGTGTGTGTGTGTTTGTGCGAGAGTGGTTTTTACTAACATTATTTTGTCTTTTGTATTTTTATTTTTCAACCAAGAAAATAGCAACAGAATGAAAAGTTTTAAGTAAGAAAAAAGAGGATGTAAAAGAACATTTGATTTTACTGAATTGAAAAGAAAATCGATAAATCGGTAGATGGGAAATAATCTGACTCTTATTGCCTCCGCTAATTTTCTGCCATTCATGGCCGCCTTACATACAGCATTCGAAGACTACAATAGAAGATCATTCTATTCACTCGGTGGTACAAAATTACTAATTTAATGTCTACCCAATATTTTATTGTATTTAATTTTCCAAGTAGAGTACACGACACAAAAGATAAACATTTATGGAGCTCGTTAAAATGATGAAGGTATTCACATTTTTGTATATTATTTTGCGTTTTGTGTTAGAATAACCCTGTTTCACAACAATACTTTAAAAAAATGCCTGCTTAAAAGTAGCTTGTCGTTCAACATTATTAGTTCTCCATTTATGAACCAGCTCTATACGTGTACCCTTTGCACAGGGTATAAATTTATCAGTGCTTAAAACTATTTGTTAAAAAACAATTATCGCCGTTAAACTGAAAACTTACGGCAACTTTTAGGCTATAAAATACAGAATGAAACGTTTAAATTCCTTTGTGGAACCATGCGTTATTTTCTCTTACATTATATACATATGTAATAGATCTATTAGCCTTTTTCATTGCACAAAAAATTGATAAGCAAAATAATTATCGAATTAACTCAGTCCAAAGTTCAGTTCTCAAGAGAATTAATTGTAAAAATACATTTTTATAACGCTCAAAAAGTTTAAAGAATAAAATTTATAAAAATCCCCATTAAATATTGTTCCAACCATTTTTTAATTGTTAGCAAGAATATGTACATAAAAGATAATTCTATGTATATCCATGCACGTGTATATGCATATATTTTGTACATAATGCAATAAAACAAAAATACTAGATTTATAATTTACGGTTCGGGTGCAATTAAGAGATTCAACAGTATCTGCAAACGGATGTTTCATTGATACCACGTTGGTGACAGATACGTATATCTATACGTATAGGGCGGCGATAAACTGCCAATCTTATACGAAAATTTGTAAAATATCTTAATGAGTTTACAAAACTCATTTAGTATGTATGGAGTACGTATTTCAGTACGTAGTTTTTACATAAGTTTATAGATTAACATAATTATTAGCACGCATCTTCTTTTTAGGGTGGTTCATTATAGAGAGCGATTTATGAGATTTGTGGTCAATAATCTTCTGTGACAGAGTTGGCACTATTAGAAGAAAATTTGGACTAATACTCAATAAGTAATTAATTTTTTGAACACATCATAAACAAAATTCAATGATTCTAGTCCCGTTCAAAGGTTCTAGACGGTCCCGTTTACGTAACTAACGTCGTCCTGCATAATTATCTACACATACCTTAAATAAGCTTTTCCCATAACAAACAGATGGAGTGTCATCAAATTATTTACACTCAATCTGTTCGTTGCAGGGCTAAAATAAATAGTTCTGTTTCTCATCACATGTTCAACCAATTAAATGACTGAATCATTTAAGAACAGAAGAGGTTGAGGTGTAAAATACATAATCAGAGTTACCTCCTCTGAAAGTAATGAATTTCATTATACAGCCAGACCCTGTGTTGAATGAAGAAAAGGTATCATTTGTAGAGTGAAAATTATGTGCTTTTCATAGAGCCCGGCATGCTGATAAGCGTACTTTTCCACTCAGTGACGAAGGCAAATGTAAACCACCTCACTCCTCGTTTTACTTAGTAAAACAGCCTGCAGGTTCAAACCAGCCTTTTGGCTGATGACCTAAACAACACCTTAAATAAAATGAAAAAGTTTTCACACAACTTTAACCGACTGGTACTTAACTATGATTTAATAATCTACCTGGTAATCCACCTTGATGTTTGCGACGTTCCTGAAGCAGAAACCTTATTAGGTAATAGCGTTTTGTCAGTGTAAAAGTCAATATTCTTCTTACCATCATCAATTTGAATTCACAGCTATTACCTAAGTTATATTGTTTAAATTGTATTTAAATTTAAGTATTTATAGTGTTTCAGTATTTTAGTTTAATTGTTTAAGTTTATGTTTTAAAGTCCCTAGAGAATCGAACGATTGACTGTTCTTCCCCAAGCCATATTGTCAATTATTATTAGTTTTCTTCTTACCTTTCATAATTGCACAGTTGAGGATAAAATAAAGAGGAATGAAAAGAAACATTAGGTTTCTTACATATATTTATATAACAAGCAAATGCTGCACCTATTTTTGTCATTTGGGTTACCTAAACTTTAGTTTGCCCATAACAGGCAGGTGGAGTGTTAAATTAATTGCACTTGATCTGTGGTTCCAGGGCTACGAAAAATAGTTCTGTTTCTTATCACATAGTCAGACAATTATATGACTGAACTATTTAAGAACAGAAGAGGTAGAGGTGTAAAAGATACTAGTCAGAGTTATCTCCTCTGATAGTAATGAATTTCACTATACAGCCAGACCCTGTGGTGAATGAAGTGAAGGTGTCATTTGCAGGGTGGAAAGTGGGTGCTTTTCGGAGGGCCTGGCATGCTGATAAGCATACGCTTTCAACTCAGTGAGGAAGGCAATGGTAAACCACCTCACTCCTCATTTTTACTTAGTAAAACCTCTAGAGGTTCAAACCAGCCTTTCGGCTGTTGACCTAAACAACACAAACTTTAGTTATTACCCTTCCTATGTTCACAACAACATTGTAACGCTACTAAATCTGGGACCGATAAAAAGTAATATTATCCAATTATTCGTAAGTATGAATGAACTGCATCATCTGTAATTAAATTTAAAAAAAAAGTGAAACGAAGATTTCCAACCTTGTACTTGTATGGAAAAACAGTTGTAGCTACACAATCTTTATTTAGCTCATGTTTTTTTTTTTTAATTTTCATAAGTACTTTTCTCCAAAGTCATTATGTAAAAAAAAAGTTTTATGAGTTAATTACCACTACACATAATAACGCTTTCCCCTTAGAGGCTCGATATAGGGTTGAAACAACTTATGGGGATTTTATGGAGTAGTTTAACCCCTACCTTCTCTTTATGGGAATAAATTTATGTAAGGGTAATTCCGCCCCTACGGCGGTTACGGATTGTATTACCTTTATATATGCTTTATATGTAGTATACTCGTTGTTATGGTTCTCCATAAGGGAGTAACTCCTTCCCTTCCATATGGTGGTTACTCCCCCACTCCCAGAGATCTTATTTGGGGAGTATTTCAACATATATTTGCACATAAGTTTAAAGGTATCTTTGGTACTAGCGTTTGTGGATACAAGTAAAAAATTCATAAAATATAACATTAACGTCAAACATTTTAATTTACCGCGGTTTTAATAAATTAAGTAGTTATTAAAGTAGTTATTACGGATTGTATTACCTTTATATATGCTTTATATGTAGTATACTCGTTGTTATGGTTCTCTCAAATAATCAAAGTACGCTTCTTACAGTACGATATTTCCGTTCGAATCCCATTCAGGCACGGCATTTTTTCATACGTTACAAAAAAATCATTTCATCATTCACCGTCTGCATTAGCAGTAATTGCAGAACAGTCGGACGTTAAACCAAAAAAAAAGAAGATATTTCCGTTTATTAGTGCTGCCAGTGGTATTAGTGGTGCTGCCAGTTTCATATTTCAGAAGCCCTTTTATTTATACTTGTCAGTAATTTTACAATATTGTCACATAAATTATTCCGGTAAATTAATATCGATTATTAATTAGAAGGGGTGAGCACAATAACACCACTCTATGAATCTATTGAGCGAGCAAGACATTAGATCCACTTTGAATTGGGTCGTAAAGTACATTATCACCTGTCCCTCCAGGGTGCACCAGTAGTGCAGCCCCGAGAGACCCGTTCGTCCATATATCTGTCTTTAGGGGAACAATTCTAAATATTGATTATTTGCATTAGCCCTGTTTATATTAGGTAATGCAATCAGTAGTAATTACAGTATCTGAATTGGTTGTAAACATTCGACTAACTGCTTCTATACCGACTGACTACTGAACTGCTCTGTTTCATCTCGTAAGTCAATTATGTAACCCAATAATACAGGAACATGTTAAATACAAGTAATTTTCAACAGACTGTACATCATTACAAATAATTCAAATAACAACATGATCATTCAAAAATATTAATTAGTGTTATATCGGGTAATTACTCTAACGATTTTATAATAGTAATTAAAACAATATAAAAATGTCCTTAAACATTCTGTATACGATTTAACTACCCATAACAGACATGTGGAGTGTCAAATTATTTACACTCAATATGTTAGTTGAAGGGCTAAAATAAATAGTTCTGTTTCTTATCACATTCTCAGCCAATTAATGACTGAATCATTTAAGAACAGAAGAGGCAGAGGTGTAAAATACACTAATCAGAGTTCTCTGAAAGCAATGAATTTCATTATACAGCCAAACCCTGTGGTAATAAAGTGAAGGTGTCATGTGCAGAGTGGAAAATGTGTGCTTTTAAGAGCCCGGCATGCTAATAAGCGTACTTTTTCACTCAGGGAGGAAAGCAGTTGTAAACCACCTCACTCCTCGTATTTCTTACTAAAACCTCTATAAGTTCAAACCAGTCTTTCGGCTGATGACCTAAATAATAATGCGCTTTAAAAGGAAATTTTGTCAGATAAATCTACGTGAAGTTCAAGAATACGGTAAAAACATTCAGCAGATAAGGTTTATATTAATAGGGATAAAATACCAGAATTTCTCGGGCTTTATTCTTATTTCAGTGTTAAAAATACAAAATAATGAGTAAACGCCCAAGTTCTATTTATTTCTTATTCATTTTTTTTTGTACGTAATATTTAAATCAATTTTATTAGGTCACCAAACTGGCGATTTTCCATTTAATATTTATATCCCAAACGGTTTGGCAAAAATGAGATTATTATAGAATAGTTGTTTTACATCCCCCAAAAAACATTTAACACAAAAATAACCCCGAAATTATTATTTTGTCAATATTGTGGTCAGATTTGACCTCTTTTTACCTTCGTTGAAGTTTCCTTATTGTTTCTCATAGTAGTTAGAATTCTGTCTCTTATGTGTTCAACTGAATTAAATTTTAATACTTATACATGAGCAGAACTTATAAAATGTTAGTTATGTTTAATAAAGATTTAGTTAATCACTTATCCTTGTAGAGTATATATGATGTAATTTCACTGCCTCTTTTGTTGTAGGGTACGGTAGTGAAACATGGGTCGTAAGGAAATATGAAGGTAGGAAGTTGGAAGCAGCTGAATTACGTTTTTTGAGATCGGTGAGAGGAGCAACACTTAGGGATCGCGTCAAGAGACAATCCGGCATGATTTGGGTAGAACGAATCTGCGAGGCAGAGGATTGAACGATATAGGGAAAGGTGGTTACAAAATGTACGCCGCATGCCAGATCATCGGTATTCGCTACTGGCCTTACAATACCGTCTGCAAGGAGGGCGGTCGTTGGTTAGACCACGAAGAAGATGGATAGAAACTGGAACAGGCAATGTGCCTAATATATAAATGAGGAAGAAGAAGAAGACAATCTAATATTTGCAAATTAGATCTGTTTTTTTCTTTAAACTTTATAAAACCATGATTTCTTTACTATAATTACAGCAGTGAGAAGAAAGTCAAGTCATTTATCATCTCGCTCCTCTACTTTACTTGGGGTTCACAACAAAATACGTAACTTTGAAGTTAATAGGAGTAATTGAGCCTTAATCTTAATTTTATAACGAATATAAATTGAGTATTAATTATTTATTATATTGAGTATTTAATTCGTCAAACCTGTGATATACATACGAATTATTCATATTGCAGTAACTAAAAAGAATGTGGTAAATAAATACATTTTGTTTTATGTAGGAAAAATACAATCACAAAAGAGTTTATAGGTTCATGAACAGAGAACACTCAGTAAATTCAATATTAGATGTCAGGAATATTTTAAATTATTTTTATTGGAACTCTTAATTATTTTTTTAGAATTTTTTGCATGTGCTATGTCTTATAGAAAAGTAAACAAGCCAGTAAACAAGCGCATATCATTCGTTTTTAGCGTTATAATTTATTTGGATTTCACTCAAAAATTTTTTAAATCCCCATTGAGTACTTTTCACCCCATCTTGTTTTCATAAATTAAATAACATATGAGTTTCACTAATAACAGATATTTTGGCCAAAGGCCGTCAAAGTAATAAAATCACATTTTCAAGTTTTATTCAAATGGAAAGTTACAGCGAACTTTAGTAACAGTAAGGTTTGGTAATTTAGTTGGTTATGCCATTTCTGGAGAAGAGTAAAAAAATTCACAAACAAGCTCTTGCCACAAAAGTATGTACTTCTCTGCTTACGACGGCAAAAACTGTTAATAATACGCATTTTGTGCAATGTCAATGAAGTAAAATTCTTAAAAAATTCAAAGTAGGTAATTAAATTATTTAATTTTTAATATTTTTTAAATATTTTATAACGCATTTTCACATTTGAGTTTTTGAACATAATTATAAGAGACATTTTGTTACTTGCATTTAATAACTGTATTTTTCTTCCTTAGAAAGCAATTGAATGATTATTCTACAAAATTATTACTGAAGAGGAAAATCTTAGGTACATCTGAATAAACACAATCATTCAAAACGTTTTAGAGTTTGTAAAATTCAGCTAGTGTTTTAATTATGTAGGAAGACAAATAGTCATTGGCCAAATTGTTACAAAATAAATAAAAACCTGTACGGTATAAAAGTATAAAATTTACTATTTTTATACTATTAACTTTTTTACTATTTACTATATTTATTCAATAACAATGAAAGTACAAAAATGTAAAAGATAAGATCTATAGATAAAAAAATAGCTTTTCATCGTGTACATGAAATCGGGATTAGAATACATTTGTAGTATAGCCCTACTATATGCAGCCAATATGAAAAACAAAACCAGTAATCTAACCTTAGTCTCACCATTATCCTATGGTGTTATCCCTGATGTTGTTTTTACTTTTGCTGTGAATGTAATCAATAAAAAAGTGTTGTTTTATACTTAACTTTTAAATCAGATATATTAACTCTATGGAAAAAGTATTTATAATTTGTGGTAATTTTTCTTAGAAAACTAATTGATGTAGTTACAAGTATTGTATTTCTGTTTAACTTCATGTTGTTATTAATGCAATAATAGGCTAGTAACATTAACCTATATAATTTAATCTGGAACAATAGAAAATATAAATTGGTAACGTGATGTGAAAGTTTAGAGAAGTTATTAGATAGCCTAATTTTGAGTAATGAATTTAAGTGGTGTAAATGTATAAGTTTGAGATGAAGAAAGAAAGGCTTGATGGAACTGTACGGAAGCGTACATGCAGTATAAGTATATATGTACAAGTAATTAAACAGTGGGAAGGAAAAGCCAGGAAAGGAGACTGCCAGTGCAATTACACAAGACGCTTGCCTCTACATCTTCTTCTACCTCTCCTTCTCTTTGTATGTGTGAATGTTACAGTGCCTCATACCAACTCTTCAAAGAATGATCTTGGAAAGTAAAGATAAAGCAAGAGAAAGACAAAATTATAGAGTGTACTGAAAGAGAAAGTAAGATGGAAAATTCAAAGTACGAATAGAAAGAGTAGAAATACCGCACGTTTAAGAGCAGAAGTAATCAACTTGACAAGCACAGTTTTGTTCGCTGATGTACTTTATACCAGTACTTACTTCTACTATTGCCACCCACACACATATGTCGTCCATAAAACTTTTCACCCATGTATATAAAATGAATCGTTTCACAGAATGTTTTAATCACTTTCCTTCAAATTTTATATTCTTATCTTTCAACAACTGGCTGGAGTATATATATTATTACGAGTATATATCGCTACAACATTGAATTTCAAATTGGATAAATATTTATACATCTATCTTACTATTGTATTTCTTTATAATATGTTTTTCACTGTTTCATATTTAACACTTTACATTATTTGTTAATTGCATGTTAGTAACATGCATCCAGTTAGATATTTTTCACTACTTACTTCCCGGACTAGTTTGTCTCTACACAAAATAAAATAAATAACTAATCTACCAATCAAATTTTCATGATGTATCTCAAGCCTTTGATTGAGTCTGGCATGATGGACTCCTACACCAATTGAAACTAATACTTCCAGATAGCATGTACCTAGCAAGAAATTTTTTTCTAGTGGAACAAGGTGATGAACTTTCTGAAATGTACGAAGTCAATGCTGGGGTACCGCGAGGAAGCGTACTTGCACCAAGGCTCTTTTCTGTAAGCACCAGTGACACACCAACTTGTATCCATACAACTATGGTTATGTTTGCTGATGATATGGCAGTTCTTGCAGTTGATACCGATCCTGTAATTGCAGCTCGAAAGATACAAAACCATTTACACCTGATAGAGTCATGGCTTAAACTCTGGAAAATTAAAGTTAATGAAAAGAAATAGCAACAAATGACGTTTACTCTTAGACGACAAAACTGCCCAACCGTTTACTTTAATAATATTTCGCTGACTCCCACTACTCAAACACGCTATTTCGGCTTACACTTGGACAAAATACTTACATGGAACGCACGTTACACATACACGCCACAAATTCAAAACACGCTTCTATCAACTGAAACGCTTACTCGATAGACGTTCTAAATTAAACACGTCCCACAAATTATCAATCTATAAGACAGTCTTAAGACCAATCTGGACATGTGGAGTTCAACTTTGGGGATCTGCTAAACCTTCACACACAAAACGTATACAGGCGATTCAAAACAAGATTCTACGAATGATAACGCTATGCCCCTTTTACATCACAAACTCAATGTTGTACAAAGACTTACATATCCCATATGTAACTGAAGTCACGAAACAAGTATACAAGAAGATGCATGACAAATTTGAATTACATGACAACCCTCTCATACAAAACATGTACACTGGGGCAATACCGGGTACTCAGCACAGACGTTTAAAACGCCTCTGGCCAAGGGATCTTCTTGGCCAACTGTAGGACTGTGGGGATGACTGCACGCTCCTTCAAGTAAATCAAGTTTTGAAACATTAGCTTCACATTTAGAAATTGTTATCTTTATATAATAACAGATACTAAATTTCAATTAGAAGTGTCAAAAAAATTTTCATGCAGTAAAGAGGAATATTCTATTGTTCACCGTACGTTTAGGCCTATATTTTTGTTTACTGCTGTAGCTATATTTTTCTTGCACGAATTAAAGAACGTTTTCTGAATTTATACTGGTAATTTTAATATTTAATTATTAAACAGTCGGAATTGCATATATATTTTTATTTAATTACTATAATTGCACAGTTGTTAGGTTTTACTTTCCAGTTATAACGAACATATCGAATAAAAATAATATTCTCTTTACCCACACGTTTTACTGAAATGTTTCCTTTGATTTGATAAAAATTAAAAAGTAAACAGCCATTTCTCCACCAATATCTTTTGCCAGGTTTTTTCGCAAAAAAGTTTATTGTTGTTTTTTGTTAATTAAAAATAAGTACTTTTGTTTCCGCCTCAAAATCACCAATCTCCATTCATTCGTGATTTTCTTTATATTCCTTAAGAAGTAACAAATTAATTAATTTAAAAACTCTATATCCACACGAAGATGCACAAATTGCATCTCATAACTTGCAGCAACACTTAGACAGCGTACAAAATTGGCAAAAAAAGTGGCGTATAAAAACAAATGAACACAAGAGTCTGCACGTCACATTTACACTAAAACGGGAAACATGTTCACCAGTGTTTTTTAACAACGTACAAATTCCACAATCCGATACGGCAAAATATCTTGGCCTCCACCTGGACAGGGGTCTAACATGGAGGACTCACATATGGAACAAACGAAAACAGTTAAATCTTAAATACCAACAGCTGTATTGGATGCTTAATGGAAAATCCAAATTATCAGTACAAAACAAATTGTTAATTTATAAAACTGTACTTAAACCTGTGTGGACATATGGGATACAACTCTGGGGCACAGCAAGTCACAGTAACATTGAAATAATTCAACGGTTTCAGTCAAAAATACTTCGAAACATCATGGACTCACCTTGGTACATATCCAACACTATATTGCACAGAGACACGAACACTCCCACAGTACACGAAGCTACACAGAAATTTTGCACCAGTTACCAAACAAGACTTGAAAATCATCAGAATCCAGAAGCCATCAATCTCCTAGACAACAGTGGAACACACAGGAGACTATGCAGACTACACCCTACAGATTTATTTTAATATGTGATTGTGTAATTTATTTTACATTCCTGGCAAGATCAATTCAACAAAATGGGAAATTTTGTAGAGTAATACCAAGGGGTATTACTTACTCAAGATTTATACTTACAACACATCTACTCATTGTTCTATGAGAGCAGATCGTAGATTTACAGTTATTCAAAAAAAAACCATTTTCCACAAATTGGCTTTATAGAATTAGGCCTACCTGAAAGAATTTAACCATATGTTATATATTGTGATATATTTTTTTTTCAAGATCACTGTTTTCTACTACACATTTTTTTCACAGAACAAAATTTAATGCGCTAAGCATTAATATATACATATAAGCATATTTGCACTGCGAACAGTAATAGTCTACTAATTATGTGGCAAAGTCAGATGACTAATGATTGAAAGAATCAGTTGAGAGTTGAAAGAATCATGTTTTTCTTCTTCTTCCTTCAAGCTTAGGCAGTCGCTTGTTCCGAACTCACAAACTTGAAACTCTTAGCTTACAGTATATTCATGTTTTCCGAGGTCGTCACACATCTCTCCGTCTAACCGGTGCATAACGGTGTACTTGTTGAAAGAATCATAATAAATTAATATTTATTGAAACTTTTAAAGCGAAATTATTAATCCAAAATATCGTTATTCATATTTGCTGACTTAAAATGGAAATTGTTGCAACCGGAAGGTATAAGGGTTAAACCTTAAAAAAATATTACAACTAGACGATGGCTGTTTGTCTAGGAATTGATTTGGGTTATGAACCGTTGGTGCACTTTCATATTGGTTTATTTGCATTCAATAAAAATAATATACTTCATTTATTTATTTTAATACATCCGATAACCATTTATAATCATGTTTGGGTTTCGGTAAAATAAGTAAAATATTCGGTATAAGTAAATATCAATTCATTCTTTAGTTTATCATCAACATTAAGGTTTTTGGCGAGCAATTTTAATTAAAACTGAAAGTATGGTTTTTTAAAAAAAAAGTTTTTATAAAATTTATAGAACCTAGACCAGTTTAAACTCGGATTGTTCGGTTTTTATCTGCAGCATGTGGTTGACTCAAATCTTAAGTAGTACATCCGTGTCTAATAATCATTTTGGTTTAAAAAATTATAAGGTGAAATTACATGTAACGTCAACCTCATTATTTCAGATATTTTTTTTTAAATAAACTTAGATAGAACATATTACTTCCCGAATCCGTTGATGCGTAATTCGCTGCTGATGTAACCTTAAGTTTAAAAATAAAGAAAACATATTAAAGGTGATTAATTCTTTTATTTATTAAATACTAGCTAGAGAAAGAAGAGAATATTATTCTTTGGCTACTTATAATACCGGAAGATAGAATAACTAACAGAGTAATTATAAATCTTTTTGGGAAAAACGCGCCACCAATTAGGATCGATGAAATTAAAGAATATAGGGAAGAATTGGGAGTAACGTTGGAAGATCTAGAGAATAAGACAGATAAATTGAAAATACTAAAAAATAAATACATCAGATTCAAATTGTAGAATAGCAATCTATTATACATAGTATCATTGTTCAAATGACAAGATTAAAGTCGATTATTGGATTTTCAAAGAAATATTTAAAATAATAATAAATCACTAAACATCAGGATAAATAATTTCCAGTTATTATCTTAATATTTTATAGCAAGAAATAAATACACGAAACTAAAATTTAATAAAAGATAGTAAAGTGTAAATAATAAGTTCAACTTAATGAAAGTGAAGCTACTGAAAAACAAATGAATGTATAAATTTTAATAAATAATTTCATTTAAATAAATTTTATAAAAGGAAACGAAGATAACATCAAGATATAAATGAATTAAGAAACTGAATTCAATAACAATGATTTTGAAATCAACAGATGGAATTTTTAAAAAAATTAATTAAAAACTATAAAACCGATTGTAACAATGGTCCAGTCCCCCATGCGATCCAGGTCAATGGTACAAGGCGCATCTCCAAGAACTTCACAAACTTCGTAAATATATTTAAACTTTTTTTATTAATTCTGAGCTCATTTAATAATCATAAATTTAAAGTATATTATAATTTTAATTAAATTCATTAAAACTTAGCAGTATAAAAAGTGTCATCAATCAATCAATAAATTAAATTAAATTAAATCAACAATCAATAATCTTTTGTAATCCAAATTTTGTCAATTTTAATTATAAGTAAATTTCATAAACGTTCATTAAAAAATATCATTTAATATAATTCAATTGTGTCTTTATTTTTTTCTTTATTTCATTATTTACAGTTATTGATTTCTTCTACATTTTATTTAAACTTTTTAAAATCAAGTGTAGACAATAGAGAAGCGAGTAGAGTAATTGTTTCAGATAAAGAAAGACGAGCACAATCAGTCAGA
Organism: Catonia carolina; assembly: GCA_035578175.1. NCBI lineage: Eukaryota > Metazoa > Arthropoda > Insecta > Hemiptera > Achilidae > Catonia > Catonia carolina. Next base: position 143,178,274 of record JAQMRL010000001.1, on the reverse strand, counting down.
ATAAAGAGATATTGGGAAAAAATCAAAGAAATGACCCGGAGAAGAACTTCCAGTAAACTTGCTTAAGTGATCCACTGCGGACTCAAAAGTATAAAAAATAAATACGGCTAATGGAACTTCTAAATGATTTTCAGTAAAAAATATTTATTATTTAATCATCTACTGTTCTATTTTTTACTGTTTTATTTATTTATTATTTTTTTTTACTGGTATATTTTTTACTTTACTCATCTATTCTGTTGTTCTGATCAGTAATCACGACTTATAGAGAAGAATTTTGACACAATAACTTCTTATTTAGGTTTCACCATACAACAAAGTGTACAAAAACTTAAATTTAATTTAATGTAATTAAATTAAATTAATTTAAATTTCGTCCGAATTTTACTGTCAAAAGCAAAAAACTACTGATTGTTAAAATAACGGACAAAAGTTTTTAATAATTAAACCATTTACAGTTAGCCTATATTCTGTAAAGATGTTTTGAATATAAATTTGCTGTAAAACACGCACACGACTTTCTGTTGCCATTGTACAAAATGAAAGCTTAACCTAACTTTAATCAAAAGTGTATGTGCTAAATGAAAATCGAATCTATTGTTTTCTTTTATGAACGAAATATGGAAAATCACCAATCGATCCTAAAGTTCTGTAGAAAAACATGATAGAAATAAAACTTGTAGGTGCTTTTATTTACAATAACTTTAATTTTATATATTTTTGCCCTAAAATTCATATTAAGGAAATCTTCAGAAAAATGTTTTACCACCAGAGCGCAGCCCCCGTGAACTTCAGCAGACATGCCGCTTACGCTATCTTGTAGAGCACAAAAAATGTAGTAATAAAATAAAGATTAGAAATGTAGTAATAAGATTATATAGAAGTATATAAAGATTTTAAAGATTTTTTGTAGTAAATAAAGATTTTATTAAAAATTATAAAAGCCGTTATTTAGAAAACTGAAGTGAAAATTTGCAAACTTCTATTCAGATAAAGATGTTAGTGTTGGGTCTTCTCATGGTACCTAACTTAAGTTGGAAGTTTCAAAATAGTACGATTATCCGTTGAGTAAATTTTTCCACTCACACGCGGACATAAACAAACGAGTACACTCGTACATACGCACGCACGAGCAAACCAATCGGTAAAAATATGTTTTTTTGTATTGAGGGGCCTGAAAACGTGTAAATTGTTTTTGGTGAAAACTTGATTTCAGAAAATTGACACTAAAACTCTATACCTTCCTATATTGTATTTAGGGTAAGAAAAATTAAAAATATTTATACAAAATAGTCTTGAAATTTCATGAACGTTATACATAAATTAAAATATTTTTCACAGATTAAAGTTACCTTATAATGAAAGATGTGTAATAAAATAATCTTTGGTTAATGAAATTTCAATTTCATTACTTAATGAAGTTTTGCAGCATCTATCCAATTAGTAGCCTCTACCCTCTAAATTCGTAAAAGTAATTACTACACGTTGTGTGAACTCAACACAGTAGTGGAAACGGTCCCTCAGAGTGTATTTGGTGTATGTAGTATGCAGTTGCAGTGGATATAGCAGAAGAGTTGTTAGTAGGGTGAACACAGCTAAGCCATTAGAAAACGGAAATCGATGGTGATTAGAAGTGGTCAGTGCCGTAGGCCGTCAGCAAGCTGCAAGCCGAGTACTAATGGAAACACGTAGGACTGATCTCTCTTCTCCCGTATGCTTTTACCACAGGGAAATTACCTATTCGCAAGCAGCCTTCCCTTGGGTTTCACCCCTTTTCTCTGGACAGTGTTCCCTTTAAGTGTCATATGAACGAACGGGAAGGAAAGATATTTGATATTCTAAAATAATACCAGGTGTTTGCTAACATATTTCTGATATCATTATTTTCTATGCACCATTAAATAACGCTAAAACTCACTCCTCGACCATTAAATTAATTGCCTAATTAGCTGCTAAAAACCCCTAGTGGCTAAAGAGCTGAATATTGAACAAACTAGCAGTATTAGAGATATAAGTTCGCCTAAATGCAAAACAGTTATTTTTTAATAATATAGGGCTATAACACTGTGGTGTTCCTATAGAACAAATACAATCAATGAAAAATTGATCAGTGAAAAATAACAGGCACTTTCCTACTCTTTCATTGGACTGAGAGATTTAAGAAAATTTTCAAGTTGACATAAGAGTATTTTGTTCAACATTATCATCTAAGTATAAATAAATATTTGTTTTATTCTGTTGAAATTCGACGATTCAAAAAGACTCCTTATAAGGACCTCATCAGAAATGAAACTTACAAACGTAGTTGTACTCTGAGCTAGACCAGTTTATCAGCTATACTTAGTTGAGTTTTACAGGTTTAATCAGCTAATTCAAAAATGTATAACATGACAGCCAGCTATAAATTGTTTAGGGTTAAAAAATTAGAACGGTTATTGTCGCCTGCTCAGCTATGGATACATACCATTACACATCCGTATTCAAATTCAATCTAATACAAGCGAAGATTAAACACAAAAGTAGCGAGAAAATGTAGTACTAGTCAACTATGTACCGTACCTGATAACAATGAAAGCTATAAAGGCCGTATCAACCATAGTCCGTCATATTAAATTAGGGAGAAATCACCCTTAAGACTATTGGATTTAACTATGTGTTGTAGTTAAGGATAGTTTTAAAACATTTTACAAATCATTAGCAATTTCATTTTTAATCCTTTTGTTTTCATAAAAGTCAAGCAAGTTTTGTTGCTTCAATTCGTCAATGCTTTATTGTCTGTATTTCTTAACCGGCGACAATTTTCTACTGAAGCGCTTAGTTCCCCATAAATCTAATCGTCTGTTGCAATCAAAAGTAAATCAAATTAGACAAACTTTCTCTTATTTATATGTCCCAACAACTCATAAAACACAAAGGCTGTACGCCAGTTTTATTTACAGCGCTTTTGATTAGAAAACATTTTTTTACAAGAAAGAAATGTTGATTGTCGACACCAAAAACCATGTCAACCTATGCAAGGAACTACTAGCTTTGGTAAAAAAAAGTTTTTTTTGGTATTCCTCAAAGCTTAAAATTTTATTTTCAATTAAACTGTTAATATTCGGGGTTGCACAGCTACATTGAAGTAAATAAGTCATTAATTCCTATTGAATCCTTTATTAGAAAATTTAATTATAATATTTTAAAAAGGAATTAGAAATTTTTGTCTTCCTTAATTTTTCGTTACTAAATACCATGGAACGCTGAAACCATTGTAGCTAACAAGAGTAAGTTTAGAATAATTTAGAACGAATATTACTTTTTTTTAAGATTTTATGAAAACTATTTACAATCAGCTAAATTAAGTAATTTTATAACGTTATAAAATAAATTGTTATATCCCAGTAGGCGTAAGTCCATCACTAAGTTTGAAATACTTATATACATGGTAGTTATCAATATTGTACAAAAGGTTAATTGCCAAAGAGTTTTGATGACGTTTAAGTCTGTCTTGGTATTGTGTTTCGTTGTCGTATTTTGTCTAGAACAATGTTTTTGTGTAAGTCATGGTAAATTTTAGTAATTGTGAAGTCATGGTGAGTTTTATAAATTAGTATTTTACTGAACTGGGAAAGACGGGACTTTCTGTTTATTACTTATTTGTTCAATTATTTAGAATAGTTTATACTTCAAATGATAGATACAGAATAACTATTTTTTATCAAAAAGTTGTTCAATTGAAAAATAATTAAGTAGTAAATTGAGTCGGTACCTGTTCTAATGCAAGGATCTCAGGATGCTCTTTAAAATTTTTAAATGGAATTGTACAGAATAATTGAATTCAAAAAGAGTTTATCAAAAACATAAATAGTAATTGCTTTTGATGACATTAGATAGGAGTTTCTCATTCGCGCTAACTCCTTTTGTCTCTTTCTGAGTATTGAGATCTCTTTCTCCAGCCGTATCTCGTTCCCTTACGGCTTCTCAATCAACCGAGATGCTCCCCTTGTTTCTCTATTGCGCTTAAAACGGAACCAGAATTCAATTTTCTTTCTCAATATCCTCCTCTTACCCGACTTCGACCTTTCACTAGCCTTGTTTATTTTCTGATCCTCTTTCCACTATCTTCTGTTTTTTATATGTATTCTTTCCCAACACTACTACTGAAAATAATACATGTACACAATTTTTATTGAACGTAAAATTTGTGATTATTTTCAAACAATGATTGAAACCACTTAAAGTAGATAAAAGATTTGAACCACCGTTCATAACAGTACGAAGATATCTTTTCTATTTGAAACCTTCAGTGTGGAGTTATTGAATACCAGCCTTTTTATCACAGAATACGTACTTTAATACTAAGAATATTATCTAATTATTTCTCGTAAAGTATTTTGCTGTACTAAATAACACATTTATATAAATTGAAATTTATAAGATAGAACTATGTTCTTTTAATATAATGAAGATTATTTTACTTATTTCAATGCATATGTTTACAAAACAATTGGGTAATAATACATTTTAACTCCCACCAATTATTAATGAAATATTACTACTGATTAGAAAGAAGAAGCCTAAACTAATAAATAAATTAAATATTATTACATTGTCATTTCACATCGTTTCGTTATTGATCGATAATGAAAGTAATAATAAGTTAGTATAAGTAATCAAAATTGTAATAATCATACAACATAGGTTTTATTGGCAATATATTTGAATACCGAATTCAGAATAATATTAATGCATGTTTTTTAATTATTTGAAAAATCTTTGAACTTGGTGAATGAACGATATGTATACATCATATTTAGCTTAACTCCCACGAATAGCATGATGAAGTATTTTTTAACAACAGCAACAAGCAAAAGGTAACGATAAGGAAAAGGAAAAATTTAATACACTGTAATTACAAAATCTTTTTCTTAGAACTGTTGAAATTGAATGAAATAGAATGTTGAGCAGTATTCGCATTTTTTTTAGAATTTTATTTAATTTCATTAAGCTTCTTGTAAGCAGACTTACCAACCAAATTTTATTAGCAAACTTATCACATTATGTACATTAGGCCTACTTCTTTCTATTTTTTAATATTATTCTTTAATTATAAACTAAACAATATTTTAAAACCATTCAAAAGTTTAACTAAATTTTTAGATTAACAAATAATGTGGAAATAAACAGCAAATTTTCTTTAAGGAAAACATCATAAGAATAACAAACATAATACATAATATAAGAAAACGAGTAAAAGCCATGAGATGAGAATGATTTGTATGCCTTAATCTCAAAATGAGATGTGTAGTCTTGTACAGACTCAGGCCGACCATACCTGAGAGAGTATCGTTAATTGAGCCCCAACCATCAAAGTACACCGGTAACCACTGTCTAGTATTCAAATTCGTATAAAAGTAGGATTTGAACCACAAACAAAATAAAGTAAATTACAAAAGTAAAACAATCTTTAAGTTTGATAAAATCCGTACATTAATAAAAAATTGAAATAGGTATGGTTTTAAGCTTTACAAAATTCAATTTTGTTTCGCAATGGATATTTTTTGTTTTGATCATTAGATATAATAATAATAATTTATATCCATTCAAACATAAGTACAATAATACCTTTTTTAACATAATAAAACAGAAAATTAAACAATTCAAAAACAAAACCATACAGTCAACAACTGGTAATAATACATAAAATAAAATACACGTTATCCTTAACATAGAATGGAAATTATGTACCTCCAAAGGTTATTCCTGTCTCGGAGGTTACCATCACTTAATAATAAACTTAAAGCGAAACGAGAAAAACATTATGACAATAAGTGCAAAAAAAAGCGAACGAAAATACACTGTAAATAATTTTGTGCCTACTTCAAACGTTCTGAAGAAAAATATAATAAAAATTACTCTCATTCAGCCAAATACAAATGACAGAACATAAAATTATTATGAATTATGGTGGACAACTTCATTTGAACTGAAAAATAAAAATTAGGTAATTATACCGATTCAATGAAAGAATACTAATTTATTTATTAATGAATTGATTTATTAAAGAATATTAAAAGTTATTAAATATTTATATTAATAATATATTACGTCATAATGAAGAAAGCTGATCAATAGTTTAAAAAAAATATTTCTGCAGTAAGTCGGTAATGAGAATCAAGTCCTGATTAAAGAAATTTTAAAAAAGAAATATATAGCAGCTTATTTACTGATTGTGAATAATTATATGCAAATCTTAAACCAATCAACAGAATTTTTTCTTAATATAGAAACGTTTATTACTTTACTGTACTGTGAGCTGCACAATTTCCGTATATTATATTTAATTTAACTGGCGGTAGGAAATTTTACTCTCAGAAGAAAAGGTACCCGGTGGTATGTACTCCGTTTAGAGCTGTGGGTGTTGTCTGTTTTTCAGACCAAGAGGTCTCTGTTCCATTTTCGTTTTAGACGTCGTACAGTTGGAAATTTCCTTGTTCGTTAGGTCACGGGTCAGTTTGTCGGGATAATCATTTAGTAATCATTTAGTAATTCGCAAAATTACATTTAAATATTTACTAATATTTAAATATAATAAATTTATTTATACATGTGTACTATTATGAAAAATGTTTGCATTGTTCCAGATTCATGTATAAGTAAAAATAAACAATTGGCCCACCTTGCTTGTTTTAGTGATTCCCTGGAGTATTGTTCTAAAAACAGCATTTTTCTAACCCTTAATGGACACTAAAATATTAGAAAGTACATTGGGGTTGTAATAACTTTTTCTTACTTCTGGGACTAAAGTAACACCTGTTAAACCTATGGTAATTATACTAGTACAACTGGCTTTTATTCCAGGGGTCCAGGTTTGATTCCCAGTCAATTCGAGCATTTTTCCATTGCTTCTTTCCATCTGCTACTCTACATCGTCAGCATTAGCATTATTGTCATCAACAGTCGTCGTAAAACCAAAATCAAAATACAAGCAGAAATGGATGCGGATAGTTAGCTGTACAAACATGAAAAGCAAACTCATGGAAGGTGCGATAGAATATTTTCCATTTTATTTTAGAGAAATTTAATTTACATTTTTGTCTTCTAAAGGTATATATTACACTAGCTTCTATCTCTATATTGTGTTTCGTCTCTTTTTTTAAATGGTCTTTGCTCTATACCAACTATTACAAAAAAGTCAGTGTACATAATGCAGTGTTAGTATTACGTAGTGTAATATTGGCATGAAGGGCCGGCGGGCGTCGCGGCGCCTAGCCTCCTTCTACGATGTTGACATAGTCTGTCTCGGCTCGCCGTGCCAGCCAATAACAATGACCATTTCAAGTTGATTAGCTTTCCAACGGTCCGGAAATAGGGTGTTGAATGTCCAGAAAACATTATTTGATGTCCAAACCGGCTCCATTACTTCATGTTACGACCAAACCTTATTTTAAACCTTCATTAAAGCACTTGAGTTTTACAGTCACCATCAACATTTACCATCTGGTAATCTCTAAGAGATGATGAGTTAGAACATTAAACATGAGTGCATGATTTTTTATAATTTTTTATTTTGTTTGTTTTACAAGTTGAGAAACAAATGTTTTAATACACGACAATATTGTGCGCTCAATTGACTAGTACTTTTTAATTTAACAGCAGGATATGTTTGAATTTATAACAAGCTAAAAATACTAATAATTTAACTTGCTCGCGATTCTATTTTGTAAATAAACTTAAAAGAGACATTGTGACCATAAAAATTTTAATAACGGGATTTTATCTAATCCTTTTATTTCTTACCTCCTGAAGTAAAAATTGGTTTTATAAGGATATTAATCTGGATGTGTGAATACACTGCGTTCATACTAGAAAAACCTACTGCTCCAATTGAGCTCAAACTTAAAAAGGAAAGTTCTTTCAACCAACCCCGTAGAAAAGTGTTGAATTAGCTACTTAGCTGCAAAATTAAGAATAAGTTACTCTGTTACAAAAATAGAGAAGATAATTTTTGCAAAACCAGTTGTAATGTTATTGGTTAACCTTTCTCCTTCATCTCTTAAAACATTCGTGGGACTTCGCCCAATTCACACTGAATTCGGCTTTTTAACATTCCTGCCTATGATTGCTTTTTAAGTTAAACAACGTTTAAGATAAATTAAAGAAAATTTAACATGCCACAACATTTGTATTCAAAGTGGTTTTATTTGATTTAGCGGACATTTCAATGCTTTACAGAAACGTAATATGTTTTAAAAATTTTAGCTGTAAATTTAATCTACATGTCATAAAAATTAATGAAATTAAAAACCCTACAATTTATACTCTAGTTAGTAGTTTTTTTAGTTTCTCGTAAAAATGAATCAAAGTTGTTTATTTACCTAAAATCTTCTCACTGCTGCCCACATGAAATTAGGCCTACAAATGTTTTGATAAATAAGTTATAGGGTGTTATAACAGGCTATTTTCTAGACTCGCTTTTTGACCAATATTACTGAAAATGAAGTTTTTTTTGGAAAACAAATTGTGCATGTGTAGCCATTTACTTATTTCAGTTGTAACACTAACATTTATTTAGTACATAGTTTTATTTAATACGCAATTATATTATATAACTAACAGCTAAACAGAAACTAAAATATTGTTTTTACTAGTGAAATACTAATAATTTTCTAACAATTTCTTAAAAGTTTCTACATGCAGTTTGAATAATGGAGATATCATAAATATCCAAAAACGACAAAAAGTGGTATTACAGCCCGTCATTACAAAAGAAATTTAAATTAGTTTTTTGAGTAGAAATGAAAGAATAAGTGGAACTGGCAATTGCCCCTGCGTTTTACGCGGGTTTATTATAGCTAGCTTAGTAACTGAGAATTAAATGAAACGGTTTATTTCTTTTACCGGTATTTTCTCTTTTAGTCCACACTTTTCTTTCCCTAAGTATCACTTTATGAAATCTGGTATTTATTTTGAAAATTACAGCTATTTATGGAGGTATAGAATAAACGTTAAATACGTGTATATAATAATAATAACAGAATATATGGAAAAAAACACATAAATACATATTTTTTTAGACTAGTTACCCCATTTCCAACCCGTAAGAGCAAGTGGTTGAAATTAGAATGTTTAATTTTTCCTAGAATATTCCAGTATGTTATTTACTCTTAGATGTCTCATTACATTTCCAGATTATATTTGCCGAGTTTTTGCCCTTGGGGAAGACATAGGTATAACATGTAGCCTACTGCTTTATGTTAGTTTATAAAGTTAGAGGCAAGTAATCAATGCTTTAGGTTTTCTGTCCAACACTTAAAGAAAATATTGCCTAACTTCAGCTCTCTCCGTGATCCAAAAATCAGGCAGCTAGTAAGTATTTCGTGTGTACGAATTTGTTTTTGCATTTATATATTTTTATTTAGCCTATATATAATTTATAGACATGAGTATGTATTTGCTTCTGGTTATTTTGGTGTGTACACTTTTTTTGGTCACATAAAATATTTTGGTAAGGTATTTATTTTGAGAATTACAGCGATTTATGGAGGTATAAAAACCATAAAATACGAGTATATAATAATAATAACAGAAAATATTTAAAAAAATAATTAAAATATTGCAAAATAATATATAGGTACATTATTTTTGTCAAATTTTAAATTTAGGGTCAAGAAAACAAAAAAAAGAAAATTGTATAATTAATACGTATTACAGAATTATAGTATAACTAGTGTAATATGAGACATCTACACAGACACACAACAAACAGTATACACATTAACAACACTCAAACGTAAACATAAACATAACTTTACAGCATCAACACACATACCAGATGACCTCACCTACAGATGTGAGAAGAAAATTTTGATCTAAAAATATGAGAAGAAGTAAAAAGAAAATTTTATTAGATTAATAAAATTGGATTGTTGACTCCATTCCATTTTAAACTTTTAAAGAGTGAAGTGGCTTATACAAGTTTTTATAAAAAAAAATATTTTTGAAAGTTTATCAACATTAAAGAATTGTATTAAATCTAAAACAAATATTTTTAGAAGATTTGCTGAGAAAAGATTCAACATTTTTTTAAATAAGTTTTTAAGGAATTTTAAAATTTTTAATTGTTTTTAAATGTTTTTAAAAATTTACCTACAAATTTTTGAATAAACAAAGTTGAATTTTTGAAGACAAAACCTTTCAGATTTATTGTTATTTATGAACTTGGGACAATAAAATGGTGCCGTGACCAGGATAATTTCAACATAATACCAGGATAATTTCAACATAATACCAGGATAATTTCAACATAATACCAGGATAATTTCAACATAATTTCAAGATAATTTCAGGAAACAAAATATTAAAATATATAAACCCAACGACAACATTTAGAAGGAAAACATAGCAAGAGGAAAAGGAACGAACCGGAACAAAATCTATCAAACAAAATTAATCAAATAACATATAATAAAAGAAATCTTCTAAAAATTTACAAAACAATTATAAATAATAATTATAAATTATAAACAACTCACATCTGGCAAGTATACTGAAGTCATCTGGTAAGTCATTGATCACATACACTTAAATCATCCTCATCATCAAACAAAACAGGTACAAACATGAATAGGGAAGTAGCACCGATTCTTGACCCCACTAAACTAGACGAGACAAACATTAACTTCCAACTACGAATACGAAAAAGCACAACAACAGGAAACGTAAGACAAAAAAAGCAAAGGTTACAAAAACTCTTAGATAATGGACGACAAATTGATTTAACTACACTACATAGATTTGACATAGACAAACAACTGACGGAATGTCAAAATTATTTAGTAAAATTACGAAACATAGAAAATTTAACCGAATTAGAAAGGTATAATGCCGAAATATTTAATGATCGGCTTAACAAACTATTAACATTCATATTACCCAACAAACCAGATAAACTCGTAGGATTTCAAAATTTAAAAGAAGGATTTGATATTTGGAAACTTAATAGGTTACAAAATTTCGAAGTTGAACCTAATTTCGAGCAAAACAACATAAACCTTGAAGACGTACATTTAGGAAATAATTTCTTACCTGATCAACAAGGAAATCTTGATGTTGGTCATGTTAATCTTTTACATCCCCCAGTAATGCAAAATCCTGTTCTTAGAAACGAAACTCCTGACATATTAATACCGAATGCAGTAGGTAATCATAATCCCGCCTATTTTCATCGTGAATTAAATTTCATTTGGGCAAACATCGCAAATCCAATTGAAAACGAATTAAAACAATTAACTATAACTGATGGACGTGATATTGACATGTTGGTACGAAATATCAAAATTATTAAACAAATTCAGAAACGTTATGCAGTAGATTTACCTTTGGTATTGTTGACTCCGTTTATGACCGGTTTCACTGAACAAATTTTTGAAAATTCTATTAAAAATAATCATAATTTCGATCAATTTCATAGAGATTTAGTAAGCAAACTAATCACACCAAAAATGAAAGAAATATTAAAACTCAAATTGTTATACCGAAATCAGTCACAAACGGAGACCCTTACTGAATACATAAGAGAAATTTTAGAAAACCATGAGGTGTTAAGATTAGATCTGACAGAAGGTGAGTTAATTAATATAATTTTAACCGGTTTAAATGAAATATATGCCACGCACATAGGTATAATCGGTAAACCTAATAATTTACAAGATTTCAATAAATTAGACACCTATGTCTATGAAAGAGTTTATGCTAGGACCCTTAATGACATCGGTTTATCTAAAATAAATGATACAAGTGTAATAAATAATGTAAATAGCATGGTACCTAACCAAAATAAACAAAATACCTTAAAAGATACAGCTTGCAACAAAATCAGATCACAAATGCCTGCAACATCCTTAAAATGTTTTTATTGTCATAAATTAGGTCATATCAAAAGGAATTGTAAACTTTTACAGCAAAAGGGAAATAATAATGTTTCAAAAAACTAAATCTTTACAAATGCACTGAACATAGACATATGATGTGTGTTTGTAAACAAAACCCATGTACACATTTAAAGTTAAAAGAAAACAGGTTAAACTGTAATTATACGTTGAAAGCTTTATCAATAAAAATCAAAAATAATATATTTAACGCTCTCATTGATTCTGGTTCCACCCATAATATTATTAATCAACAACTATATACATTTTTAAAAACTAAGTAGGCGATTATAAAGGAAGAAAACATTAACACAATTTGCCTTACAGCTGATCGATTTCCTCTGAAAATTAATGAGCATATCTGGATTAAACTTACTCTTCACAAAATATCGTGGAAACTAAATTTTAAAATATTACCAAAAATACAACACAGAATAATACTCGGAATGAATTTCTTACAAAAAACCCGCGCAATATTTAATGCTACAAGATCTTTCATAACCTTTGATTGGGCAAAAAATAAACAATTTCATCTAACAAATCTATATCCAGAACAGATTAACAACGTAGAACAAAGTGAGTATATTAAAAATACAATTAATAATTTATGTAAAGAATTTCCTGATGTACTCACAACTAAATTAGGCTGTACCCATGTATTAAAATATGATATTAAACTCAAAAATAGCGAAATTATAAAATCTAGGCCCTATCCCTTAAATCCAATAAAAACGCTCCAAATGAAAAACCAAATTAACAAATTATTAAAAGACAAAGTAATTAGAGAAAGTGTTTTACCTTATTCCTCCCCAGCCTTTTTAATTCCGAAACCGAACGGCACAAGTCGTCTAGTCGTAGACTATCGCCAAGTCAACTTAATAATTGACTCAGAAGCCCAACCTTTACCGAATATAAATCATGCTTTTCAATGGTTTTCTAATGCACGATGGTTCAGTACTTTAGATTTAGCGCAAGCGTACCATCAGATACCATTGACAGAAAAATCTCGTCAAATCACCGCGTTTTGCACACCGGATGGCTTATACGAATACGTAAGATTACCTTTTGGTCTCTCGACTGGCGCACAAGTTTTAACACGTCTTATGAATACATTATTCAAAAATATTAAATATAAATTTGTATTTAATTACATGGACGATATATTAATATATTTTAAAAGTTTTACAGAGCATGTCAAACACATTAAAATAGTATTGGCAATTCTGCGGAAAGCTGGCATTACAGTTAATCCTGATAAGGTAACATTTGCTGTAAATGAAATACCGTTCCTTGGACACACATTATCATACAAAGGAGTTTCTATAGACCCGACGAGGACACAAAAAATATTGCAGTACCCACAACCTATGTCAGTAAAACAAGTGCATCGATATTGTGGTATGATTAATTATTTCTCTAAATTTATCAAAAATTATGCTGATAGAATCGAACCCTTAAATAAGTTGCGTCGTAAAAACACTCAGTTTATCTGGGGAGACTCACAAAAAATTGCGTTTGAAGATCTCAAACAGGCAATTGCTAATCCCCCGGTATTGGCATTACCAGATTTCTCCAAAGCTTTCATTTTACAGACGGATGCGTCTGATACAGGTCTAGGAGCAGTCCTACTTCAGGAACAAGAAGGATCTAGAAAACCCATAGCGTACGCTTCCAAAACATTAACAGAAGCAGAACGGAAATTTTCTGCATATGAACGAGAGTGTCTTGCAGTTGTTTTTGCAACAGATCATTTTAGAACTTATTTAACACATCGTGAATTTCTTTTAGAAACCGATAACCAAGCCTTAGCCTGGCTTCTTTCCAGACCAAAGCAGTTAGGTAGACTGGCTAGATGGTTACTTAGATTATCTGTTTTTAAATTTAAAATTAATCACATCCGTGGTTCAGATAATAATGTGGCTGACGCATTATCGAGGATGTACGATTTAAATAACGAAGATATCTCAAAAGATATATCTTACATTAATACCTTATTATCCCAATTCCCCCTATCTTTTACAGACATAAGACAACATCAAGAACAGGATACCTTTATCCTTCAACAAAAACAACAAATGAATAATAAATTTTGTTTATCCAAAGACGTCCTATGTCTAAAAGATAAAAACAATAACCCAACCAAAATCGTTCTCCCCAATTCCTTAAAAGATTTAGTATTTAAATACTTCCATCAGTCGGAAATCGGTGGACATTTAGGTGTTGATAAAACTATACACAAAATTACACGGTATTTTTATTGGCCAGCTATATATCGAGAAATTCCTTTAAAAGTGAATGCTTGTACAACCTGCCAACGTAGCAAACCTGGAATAAATTATAAATGGGGAAATCTTAGTTCCAGAGTCCCGACAGCGCCATTTGACACGTTGTTTATTGATACTGTAGGCAGCCTGCCAAAAACCAACCAAGGTTATAAATATATTCTAGTGGTAGTAGATAGTTTTTCAAAATTTACATGGCTAGCTCCATTAAGAAACACTAATACATCCTCCATTGTAGATGAATTAAAACATATTTTCCAAAATTACTCCATCCCGAGGTTAATTGTCACAGATAACGCTAAAAATTTTAATTCCATAATGTTTAAAAACTTTTGTTTCAATCTAGGCATAAAACGAACCACCCTCTCACCCTATCATCCTCAACCATCTCACGCCGAACGATTAAATCGAAATCTTAGGTCTATCCTTATTGCATATCATGCAACGACTCAAACAACCTGGGACAAATCTCTATTTTGGTTTCAATTAGCCTTCAATATGGCTCGACATAATGCTCATGGGAAATGCCCATTTGACATATTGCATACTTTTCCAGCTCAAACACCGTTGGATAGAGCATGGAATATCCAAGATATCCTCCATAGAAATCCTATACGTTCCAGTAACATGATGTGTGACATTAGAAGAAAACTAATTAAATCCCATCATGATATGGCACGCCGATATAATGCTACACGCCACCCCAATCCGTTTTCGGTGGGAGATAAAGTTTTGCTTAAAACTCACCCCGTAAGTTCGAAACGGAGAAATATTTGTGCAAAAATGGCATATCGATGGTCTGAACCTTTTTATATCATTGGCTTCTCTACTCCAGTTACAGCCTTACTCCGTAAGACTATTGGAGGAGAAATAACTAAAGAACATATTTCTAACCTTAAAAAAGTTACATAATTTACTCATAATTTACATAATTTATTTTTCGGTGATGTCTGTCGCGATACTCGAGCTTGAGATGATTGTAACAAACCGAAAACTATGCTGTTTGCATGCTATTTGAATGTTTTATTGAAAGGGGCCCCGAATGAATGAATATTACCATCTCAGGCCGACAACTGTTACATACTCACCTTCTCTTTTTCCATTTAAGCACTCACCCCCTTTATTTTGCTTACACGTGCCTTGTGCTTCTGTCTACTCTCCGGGGGGGGGGGAAGATTGTAATATGAGACATCTACACAGACACACAACAAACAGTATACACATTAACAACACTCAAACGTAAACATAAACATAACTTTACAGCATCAACACACATACCAGATGACCTCGCCTACAGATGTGAGAAGAAAATTTTGATCTAAAAATATGAGAAGAAGTAAAAAGAAAATTTTATTAGATTAATAAAATTGGATTGTTGACTCCATTCCATTTTAAACTTTTAAAGAGTGAAGTGGCTTATACAAGTTTTTATAAAAAAAATATTTTTGAAAGTTTATCAACATTAAAGAATTGTATTAAATCTAAAACAAATATTTTTAGAAGATTTGCTGAGAAAAGATTCAACATTTTTTTTAAATAAGTTTTTAAGGAATTTTAAAATTTTTAATTGTTTTTAAATGTTTTTAAAAATTTACCTACAAATTTTTGAATAAACAAAGTTGAATTTTTGAAGACAAAACCTTTCAGATTTATTGTTATTTATGAACTTGGGACACTAGTACAGTAATTATAAATTCAAAAAAAACCGTATGATAGAAAAAATGAAAGATGTATTTAAAAAAAAATATTTATAACAAGAGTTAACATATGAAAATTTATACACGGTAATGTTCGTAAAAACCCCTAACAAGTTTCAAAACAATAAATAAGTGACGCAAAAGAAAAAGAAAAGTATTTGGGGAATATTTATGTTCCAATGAGTGAATCAGAGTGAAAACATAAAAATTCTAAATGCGAAACGAATAACATGCAGCAGAATCAACATGATAAAAATTGAACAATATATAGTACATTTAACAAGAATATTAAGTAGGCTAGCTTAGATACATTTCGTTAAATTTTAACAAAAGACAGTATGATAAACGAAATGAAATCTAAAAATAAACATCCTTAACATTATTAACAAGGAATAACATTTAAAAATAATAATGTATTTAAAATAAAATTTAAAATGACATTTACCAATAAATACAAAATAAATAGTACTCTATACACCAAATATTTTGCCCGTAACAGGCAGGTAAAATGTTAAATTAATTGCACTCGATCTGCTGGTTCCAGAGTTACAAAAAATAGAGTCTCACACACACACACACACGCGCACACACACACACACACACACATACACACACACAGACACACACTAATCTCTAAAAACATGGTTTTGGGTTCAAGGGGTCTAAAAACGCGTATATCCGGTGAAAACCCGAATTATTCGAAAAATCGACATGAAAACAATACTTGCGTTCCTATATTTTACATCATATAGGCAAAAGAAAGTAAAAATATATACAAGTAACTATTAACTAACAACTTAATAACTTTGTATTGTTCATTATAACATTTCAAATGGCTTCGCTTGAGAACGTCTTCTATTCATATCTGCGTTGCCGAGTAGCTATATAACTTCGACATTCACATGATGCAAAGAGTATGCCTTCATGATTCCTGACAAATTTTCGAATTACCACGTTTATTGAATCCACTCCCCAGTCCCAATGTAGGTCGTCGTTCCTAACATACCAGAGAGCGTTGACAATGCTTCTGAGAATTTTGTATAATTAGTTGGTTTGATGCTTTTGTGCATCCCCAAAGCTAAATTCCATAGGTCCATACGGGTTTTAATATTTGCTTATATACGAGTATTATGAGTTTGTTATAAGTATATAATGCCTTTTTCCTACCCAGTAACCAGAAAAGTTTCTTGAATTTGAGATCGAGTTCTTGTCTTATCTTTTTCACATGTTCTTTCCTACAAAATTTTACATCGAAGGCCATGCCTTATTAACTGTGATTGAATATGGTAAGTCTTTTATATAAATTGGTAGTTTACCGATCTTTATTTGTAAAATTATATGGATTGACTTTGATTCATTTAATTTTATTTTCCATTTTTTGTCCATGTGTGCACTTGATTTACAAAATCTTGAAGCTTTAAAGTTGATTCTTCTTCAGTTGTGCCGATAGCTAAAACACCGTATCATCCGCAAAAGTTTATCTTACATAGTCTTAAATTAGTCTCAGAAAATATTTGATACCAACCGCAGTCATTTATAAAATATCAAATAAAGAATTCAGTTATTCTTAAAAACTGTATTTTTTTCTTAAAAGCTGTATTAATTCAGTCTAAGCGGTCATATTTTTATCTGTTTAATCGTTACTAAATTTTGAAGGTGACAATTCGTTTAATAATTAATTAGAATGATAATAATAATAGACATAATAACATGTACTCGTTTAATGCTAGAGTAATAAATAATTGTTACGATTTAATTATTAATAAATTTATGCTTATTAAACTTTTCATATTTTGTATTTCCAAAACACACACCGTAATTAAAGTTTAATTTAGCAAATGAAAATTTGTATTGAGTTTTATCATATTTGTTTAGTTTTTGATCATGTCTGTGTTCGCGTTATCTCTAGCTTGGTTGATTTTAAAAATTGAAAATTAAATTCATGGCTAGATTAATTAAAACAATAAAAAAGTTAACGTAGTTTTCACTTAATTAAATGCGAGTTATCAAAGCGAGTTATTAAAAAAAAGTTAAAGTGAGACAGAATAAAAGCAGGCCAAGAGAGAAAGGGATGGCATGAGAAGGAGAAGAGAGGTATAGAAGAGAATGAACTAGGCCGAGATCATTTTTAACCAACCTTATGTTCCCAAGGGATATCCAGCCAACCAGCGACGGAAAATAATAAAATGTAACATGCCTATAAAAAGCAGGGTTACAAAGAGCAAAGAATCGATGAGAGTTATGGTATTCAATCCCTGTTTTATAATCTTTTAAATTTTTTACTCTACCAGTAAGTTTTTTTTTTTCAATTTTCCATGGAAGAATAAAATTGGTGTATATATTATTTTTACTAATAAAAGATACGGGAAAAATATTTCGTATAATTATTTTTATTTCAACATGAAAAAGGAAATAAACTTAAGAAATAAGCCTACACATAAACTTTTATACGCAATAATAAATTTTAGTTTTGCTATATTTTTAAGGACTTCAGTATTTATTTTATTGCTTGAAAAAATTGTAAATTAAAATTTTTAATTGGGTTCAAACAATTAATAATAAATTAATTAAAAATGTTATGTAAGATATTTTAAATATTTTTTAAAATCTTATTTAACAAAATATTACACGATATAATCACACTATCATAAATAATTTATTTAAGCAAATATTTCATGGTATCTCAAAATAATTTTTACTTTCTCTTGCCTATATTATAAAAAGAAAAGTATTGTTTTCATGTGATTTTTCGAAATCGAGTTTTCACCAGATCTACACGTTTTCAGACCCCTCAACCCAAAATCATGTTTTAGCGATTAATCTGTGTGTGTGTGAACAGAATATCTCAAGAACGGAACATCGTACGAACTTGAAACTTGAAACTTAAGTTAGATACTACTAGAGGACCCACCACGAACATTTTTATCAAAATCAGTCAACCGGAAGTAGTAGTTTATTCATGTCATTTTTCAATTTTTGCGATTTTCTCAAAAACGGCTCGTACGATTTTATTAAAAATCGCCTCATTTACTTCATTTTTTATGCTCTACAAGAAAGAGTAGGCTTTACGTCTGCTGAAACTCTTGGGAAGGTTGTTTGGTCGTAAAAAATTGTTTTTTAAGATTGCGACTTTAATATGCGTTTTAGCGCAAAAATGTTCATATTAAAAGTTGTAGAGAATTTAAAATCCGACAACTTTTATTTCAAACATTTCTTTGTGTAACACTTAGTTTAGGGGTAATTATTAATTTTATGTTTTTTCCTCACGGAGACGTGGAAAAAATCGATTTTTTTTAAATATTTCAGCCTTAGTATAAATTTACGACAAAAGTGTATATAATCAAATTTATAGGAAATTAAAAGATCTACAATTTTTATTTAGAGCATTTTTCTCTACAGAGCCTAATTTAGCGTGAAAGAGTGATTTTCCGTATTTTTAAGCCAAACTGAGGTTGATTTACAATTTACATTCACTCATGATTAAAATTAGGTTACGTTTTTTGAGGCTAGTTTTTTGTTTATTTATAATGTTAGGTTATATTGTTCATTATTTGCATTGGCAAGAGAAAACCGTGTGAGCGTTTCACACTAGATTTCTTTTTATCAAAATGATATAAAGAAACGCAGAATAAAACATATTCTTTCATTTAATTTTTGTTATACAATCAAATCAGATAGCCTACTAAGGAGACTCCAACTAAGCAATATGAGTAATTTTTCTTCTGATACCCAGCAAATAGCATTGTCTAAAATTGTTTGTATTGCTACTGCTATTGTTTTTTTTAACAATGAATTCATAGTGAAGAGAAAAATACCTATTTCATATTAGGTTCTAGCTCATAAGATTAATGTAGATATTTAATTGTTTTGATATTTTGGATATTTGATTTATCGTTCCACTTTGGTTGAGAGTATATTAGAATTAGCAGACTTTGGAAACAACAAAGAACGGCAGGATTAATTGGGTAGAATTTTATATTATTATAAAACATAAAATAATATTTGAACTATCTATTTTCAATTTTAAGTCTAAACTTTTAAGATTGTCCGCTAATAATTCAGTATTTAAGGAGTAATTTCTGTTTAATCAAAGTATAAATTATAGATATCACATGAACGTTTTTTGTTACTTTATCCAACAACATTGGCCGATGGTAACATTAACCATCTTCGTCATTAGCAACTTCTTCGGGTTAATAAACTTTGAGTTGAAACATGTAATAATTTTCAAAACGCTAGCCGGGGATTGAACCCACGACCTTCACTTTGTGGGTGGCTTAGCACGCTAACCACTGAACTACGGAGGCGCTGCATAAACGTTTGTTCAGTTTACTATTTGAGGTTTAGTATGCGAGATCAGAGTGACTAGGAGAGTTATCTCAGATAGAACAAAACATCAAATCAATTTGAAACCTTACCATCAAACCTCCTTCACACTGACCAATACATTAAACATAAATACTTTGCAACGCCTTACTAATATTAATAATTACAGTCATATTAGTACTAAAGAATAGCATTGCTACACATTAACTACAATACCAATTTACCATTATACCAGTGTATTTACTTTTAGATTATACAATATGATTGTTTAACATCAAAAGCAATCGTGGTATAAGCGTATTCACGTCAGATCGTTTTGAGTACAGAAATTTCGGACCTATCATCATCACGACCCCAGGGATCTGGGAAAAATATTACCCTTATCCTGCATTGGGTCGAGGTAAACCTAGGTACACTCTACCACTAAGAGGCCAACTCCAAATGAGCGGGTGAAAATTGATGTCCGTGATCACCTCGAGACAACACTACATAATTCTCTTCCGCAAAAAACGCATTATAAACAATCATTCACCCTGAAAGACCGGGTGTAGGGTAGCGTCACCAAAAAGATAACTCTCCATAAACTGGTTTTTACCTTTAGGTTGATATGCAATAAACACTATCAAGTCACTAAGACATTTCTAACTATAAATATTTTTTAGTGGACTACAATGAAATAAATATTATTTGCTTTAGGATTTAACGACAACAATTATGTGTTAATAGTTGTATTCAAAAAGAAATTAGAAACATTATAGAATACAGTTTATTGAAAACTTATAAACTAGGTAGGCCTACTTATAAAAACTTTCATGAAATACTTCTTTGGTACTTTCTCGAGCAACAGTTACAAATATGTAATAAGAATATTTAATTAATATAAAATATAATATTATATAGTATAATATAATATACAGAAACTTAACCAGGAGGAGGAAATAAATTAGCAACTAACAATTATATAAATAATACTCGCCACTCCAGCGGCGCTTCGCGCCGCTTCCGTGTCTCGACCTCAGAGGGGTAGGTGGATCAGAATTCATAAGTGGATCAGAATCATTTGCTACGAGATGAAGTTCGGCCGCCAGTGGGGCTGGGTGGATCACAATATTTAGAAATTTCAAGATATGAATCACCATAGGACCCCGACCTAAATTCTTCGTGACTCTAGGGGTATGTGTAACGTTTTGTTAATAAACGTTTGTGAAAAAACCGTTGAGAAGGTGTAAAAAAAGAAAAACGTGAAAACGGCAAGCCCCAAAAGCCGGAATGCTAGTGTTTTGAGTTTTCTCAACGAAGAGGTAGGTTAAGAGAAACTTTAGCTACATGGCCTTGAAGTACTTTGGGAGAGGCACAAAAAAGATTCTATACATTTTTTCTCTACGAAGCACCGTTCAGGAGGTAAAAATTACCACCCCCTACCAGACGTAAGGGGGTTGAACCTCAAAGTTTTCGAGTTACAAAATTTTTATTTAATTTGAACGTAAAAAACATGCCGTTAACATATATTTTGTATTCTAAAAATTTAGAAATTTCATAATTTTTGTATAGGGGTAGTAACCCCCTCAGAACCCCGATCTGAAATTTAAAAAATTACCCGTGATGCTATAAGTACCTGTACGTTTTGCTAATAAAAATTTGCCATAAAACAACGTTTTAAAGGTGTAAAGATAGGAAAATCTGAAAACGGCAAGCCCCAAAAAACCGAAATTTGGTTTACTCAGCGAACCAATGTGTTAAGGGCAACTTTGGTGATATAATCTTGAATTACTTTTTGTAGGGCACAAAACAGGTTGATGCATTTTGTCCCTTTATTCACCGTTTAAGAGATAAAGAAATACAACCCCAACCCAAGGGAAGAGGGTGCGACCTGAAGATTTTCGGGTTACCGAATTTTTATGTAACTTTAACGCCAAAAAACATGCCGTTAAAAGACTTTTTGTATTCTAAAATTTTAAATATTTTATATCTTTTGGATAAGGGTAGTGACCCCCGTAGGACACCGATTCAAAATTTGAAACATTACCCGTGATCCTACAGGTGCGTGTAACTGTTAATAAATATACATTTTACGAAATAACCCATTTTGAAGGTGTAAAGAAAGAACAATATGAAAACGCCAAACCCCAAAAAGCCGAAATTTAGTTTTTTGAGTTTTCTCACCAAACCGGCAAGTGAAGGGTATGATAGCTATATGGTTTTAAAGTACTTTGCAAGGGGTACAAAAAATATTCTATACAATTTTTCTCCACGATGCACCGTTTAGGAGATAAGAAAATACAACCCCTACCGCAGGCTAGAGGGTGCCAATTGAGAATTTTT
This sequence comes from Catonia carolina, assembly GCA_035578175.1. Taxonomy (NCBI): domain Eukaryota; kingdom Metazoa; phylum Arthropoda; class Insecta; order Hemiptera; family Achilidae; genus Catonia; species Catonia carolina. Next base: position 143,155,735 of record JAQMRL010000001.1, on the reverse strand, counting down.
GGGTTATCAAATTTTTGTGTAATTTTTAACGCCAAACAACATGCCGTTAACAGATTTTTTGTATTCTAAAAATTTTTAATTTTAATTATTTTTAGATGAGGGTAGGACCTTGATTTAAAATTTGAAAAATTTCCCATAATGCGGAGGGTACGTGTAATGTGGTCTTAGCAAAAGTTTGCCAAAGAAACCCATTTTGATGATGTTACAAAAGAAAACTTGAAAATGCAACCCCAAAAAAGCCGAAATTTTGTTTTTTGAGTTTTTTTACCGAACCGGCGAGTTGAGGACAACGACAGCTATATGATTTTGAAGTACATTAAAAGGGGTACAAAAAATATTCTATACAATTTATTTTTACGATGCACCGTTTATGAGATAAAAAAATACAAACCCTACTGCAAAAAAGAGGGTGCAACTTTAAAATTTTCGGTTTATCACATTTTTATGTAGTTTTTAACTCCAAACAACATACCGTTAAAAGATTTTTTAATTTATAAAAATTTAAAAATTTCATAATTTTTAAATAAGGGTACCAAACCCCGTAGGACCCCGATCTAAAATTTGAAAAGTCACCCGTGATTCCGGGAGTTAGTGTAATGCGGTCCTAATAAAAATTTGTCAATGAAACCCGTCTTCGTGGTGATACAAAGAAAAACCTAAAAACTGCAACCCTGAAAAAGCCGAATTTTTGTTTTTTGAGTTTTTCCAGGCGAAAAACGGACCCGTTTTTCGCCTGGAAAAACGGGTCCATAGTTAAGACCATATATATGGTCTTAACGTACTTCGGGAGGGGAACAAAAATGGTCGCAGTGGCCTTTGCGCAACGAGACTTCGCTAAAAAGTTCGAAATATTCGCGCGCCTTTCCTGAGCTTTCGAAAAGAGATACTTTAAATTTCGTATTTTCCCGGGGGTTTCAGCCGACGCCCGATAAAAAAGGTCTCCAGGGTTTTTGCTTTTAGAGACCTGCTAAGGGGTTAGAATTAATGTTAGTCAGTCATTTTGGCTGGGGCTTTATATAATATAGATACGCGTAAATATAAAATATTTCTAAACATGTATAAAAGTAAGTAAACTTTTAATTAATGTAGTATGTATTTATTAATGTATTTCTTTTAATGTTGGTAAGGAAACTTTTAATTAATAAAATTATGAACACATCTGGTTTTTAAGTACCGTCAGATATTATGTCACGTTATACTTCTTTCCCTTCAAAGGGTTTAGCCTGTTCTAGCAACAATAATATTTTTTAAAGATCTAACTCCTCCCAGCATTGTCCCGGTCTTCTCAAGGTTTTTCCTCCTTTATATCTCAATTCCAGAATCTGTTGAAATTATATATCCATTCATACTGGCAATGTTTCATTTATTTATCGCAATAATAACTAATTCTCGTTTAGACGAGAGAATCAATAATTGTTAAGTAAATAAGGCATTCTTTGTGGTGTTCAATCTCAAAAACATTCTATAGTTAGTTAAGAATTAGATTACCTAAAAAAATGCTCAGAAACAGTCTTATCAAGTTTGTGTTTGCATTGGCAATACACAATGTTTTAAACAACTTATTTCTAAAGATTAATGTTAATAAATGTAAATATGGTAAAAGATTCTACATCACGATTTAAAAATTGTTACTTCAACACTTTCACAAGGCCCTCTTTCCGCTCATGAATATATGAGGCAAGGAAGGGAAATTCTGGTAAAGAGACAAAATAAAAGTTGCTGAGTTTGAAAAAGTTGAATATTAAAGACTTTACAGATCGACTATATCTGGAAACTAGATAAGCTAAGCTGCTCTGTAGTCAGCAAGGAATACCAAAACCCTTCGCATGCCCCAGAGCAGCTTGCTGCATTACACGACCCTCCTACTTCGTCCTAACAACTCCTGACGTTATCAGTTTGCATGTATGTAGGCCTGCAGAAGCAAACCGACCACCTCAGTGTAGAGTAACCAACGGTTGTTTTGCTATTTATGTAAATGCGTTTACTTAAGTACACATTCCATTCGTAATTTTAGTCAACACTAATAGATACAGTAAGAGACGTGAATAATTTCAGTAAAAATCGTTAGTTGCTAATTCATCTCATCCTCCTGGTTAAGTTTCTGCTCTCATTAATTTTTCTCTTACAATAATCACGCCAATATTGTGCTTGTAACTTTGTTCTTCTTCTTAAAGTCTCTCTCCTATTATAATAGGAGGTCGGAAATAATCATCATTATGCGGACCTTATTCGCTGCTCTACGGAACAGTTCCTTATATTTGCAACCAAACCAGTCCCTCAGGTTCTTTAACCTGGATGCCTGACGTCTTCCAACGTTCCGCTTGCCCTACGGTTACTTTACTAGACGGTAGGGATCATCAACAATGTGCGCAGTGACAAGACTGCCCTCTGATGTCACTGGTCACCAGCGACAGCCGACACACGATACGTACCGTGTCGGTCTGTCATGTTTACTAATCTTTTACGGTCTGTAATACTTTACTAGTTTTTAATAATGGTGTGTTGTGCGATTGCCGGGTGCTGTAATCACGCTAGACACCAAGGAGTTGCGCATTATAAGTTTGACCGTTTTCCAAAGGTCGTTGAAACTAGATTGAAGTGGAAAAATGCTTGCAAGCGGGCCGATTCATTTTCTGCTGATAGTGGTTGCGAGTGTTTAGTACATTTCGATGAATCGGATCATGTACGCAATTTAAATTCCAAGTTGCTACATCTTCCATTAATAAGTGTCTTTAAGACGAATTCAGTCCCATATTTAAATTAGCTACAATTTAATTATCTAATTAAAATAGTTCTACGTTGTTTTCCACGATACATACTACCCAAACAGCAAAGAGTTGTAACCATACTATTATACGGTAATATAACCATATTGTAAGACTTAACAAAACACAATCTGTCTTTCGAGTATTCTTCACTGTTACTAATCTCTAAAGTATAATTAAAACAGAGTTATATTTAAAACTTTTAATAGGAAAAACCATCTATATGAGTTCTGCATGAAATGATTGAATATTATTCCTGATATACGAGTATATGTATATACGGAAATGAATATACAAATTTCTACCTCTTTCTCCTTTACAATGTTACACTTACAGTAACTGGACTTACAGCACTTACAGTAAAATTATTGTTTTACACTTACAGCAATCGTTAGAACATTTGGTATTGTAAGATTTGACTACATGACAACCTTCTCATACAAAACATGTACACTAGGGCGATACCGGGTACTCAGCGCAGACGTTTGAAGCGCCTCTGGCCAAGAGACCTTCTTGGCCAACTGTAAGACTGTGGTGATGACTGCACGCTCCTTCAAGTAAATCAAGTTTTTGAACATTAGCTTCACATTTAGAAATCGTTATATTAATTTAATAACAGATACTAAATTTCAATTAAAAGTGTCAAAAAAAAAGATTTGAAGATAGTGGATTGGATGATGTATGTTGACATTTTAAATATACTAACATCTATACAAATGTTCAGTAAACCCATGTTTACTGATACTGGAAGACTATTGCTTGTTTACATGACATACTTGTTCTTTATACGCTTTTTTGTGTTGAAATTTATTTGCTTTTGTTTATCAATATTAAAAATATAATATAGTTATCTAATATAAAAAAATCGCTCAAATTCACAATTTCGAAAAATACGTAGCTAAAGGGGTATAAGCATAAAAAGTGGTCACCGTTTGTACCATTGCAAATTAATAAATTTACTTTTATTTCATGCAAAGTAAAACTTTGAATTTATTAGAGCGTAAGTTAAAATAATAAACCCAGGAATAATAAAAGTACCAGCAGTAGCAGTAACGTTATTGGTGTTATGAAGTGACGGTAAGGGTAGTGATAGAAGTAGCAGGTGAGGAAGAAGTGGATGGGACGTTTGAAGTGTCAGAAGCGGATCAGGCAGGACCAGATAAATCAAACTTCCACAGATGCCGCTTTACTGGACACATCCAAAACCCTCTAACTCTCCAAAACCTACGCTGAAACCTCACCTTCCTGTAAATTGAATTCATGGGTTCCAAACTCACCCTGAACATACCGTAAAATGGTTTTCCAACAATCCCAATGCTTCCACTAAACTGTTTTTGTTTTTGCTGGTTTTTTTATGAAAGTTTTACTTTGTGGAGTGTTTTAAACAAAATAATTCATTAAAACTCCTGTATTTTATCTTCATCGAAAACCCTCAAAATTTGTTTATAAATTTACATCTCTGTATTTATATAAGCCCTAACATGTACGGAGAAAAAATATGACGCACAGTGCTGCTCTTTTAATTATCTTCTGAAGCGACTAGGTCAGTCTAACGATTTAAAAAATATATGACCGAAAAATAAACATATTGGAAAATACTGAATCTATTTTTCTATATTGTGCACACGAAGTGACTAACTTATTTATTTGTTCTTTATCTCGTCAACTCCCTAACCATTAAAGCTTGTTTTATAAAATTATATTTTTCATTTGATATAGGCTAAGTACACAATAGTTACTGCCCGTTCCCAAGCTTTGTGCAGCTGAGAGGTATGCATTACGTCACCACTACTGTGAGAGATTGCGTTAGTAGTAGTAACGTTTTACTTGTATTATGTTTGTAGTAGTCAAGGGTACTATCCAAACTACATATATTCTGTGTCGCCGTCTACAGCGAATAGTAAAAACAACACCTTAGTATGTCACCGCACTAGGCAGCCTACTGCCTAGCGAGGAGCAATGAGATGATTAGTACAGTGTTATGACGTAGCAGTAGTCTGGTACTTCGTCTGTCCCCTTCATCCCGCAGCTGCACAAAGCTTAGATTCATACAGTACACAGTAGCTTTTAAACATATATGATATGAAATATTCGTAACCCCTCTATTGCTCAGTCACTTTAGGATCCTTCAAACGCACAAATTGAAACTATGAAATAATAATAATTTTTAGATTGATTTTAGATATATTGCGAATTCTATAGATTTAGTAAGAATAGAAAACAGTTGAACAATGTTCTACGTTAACTCAGAGTACCTTATGCGGTATACAAAACAGGTACATCAGGGCACCCTAGCCTCCTAACAACCATGAAAAATCTAAATAAAAAGAAAATATTCCAAATTAAAATTAATAAATCAACCAATTTTCTTACATTAAAGAGAGCTTAAATTTAAGCAGTACAATACTACAAACAAGAAGAGTGAGCGTGCGTGCAAATGGGGGATGAGTGAGCGGTCTACGCTAAGAGTCTCATAGTTATGCACACCAAATGGAACCAGCTGCTGACACTTAACTTTCATCAAAACGCTCGCGCCGTTCTCCAACAAACTTTATACTTCACCCACTCAACTCTGCAAGTTTGAAGCAATTACCAGACAGGATCCCTCCCTGTTCCACTCCCTGATGGAACAGAGGTTTACTCTACCAACACTATCCCTTACTCAATCTAAAATTTGATTTCTAATGGAAATTCACCTTTATACGTTTGCTTCTACTTCAATCTGTGTGCAACTCTGGGCAGATTCACACCCACCCGTTCAGATAGACTTAGGAAAATTGTTTATATCATTGGTAAAATAATATTGTTTTAAATGTTTATGGTTTCTGGAATTAATTGCATTTATAATGAAATAATGACCACTTAAATTAGAATGATACGTTTGATAACAAAAATACTTCAAAAAATAAAATCTTATTTTATCCTCATTAGACAGCTCTTAATAAAATTCCATCCGCTTGTATAGTAAAATATTTGCAATGAAAATGTGCAAAAACAAAAATTCAATTTTTAATTATATTTATACTGGCTCACTAATAACAACCAGAAAACTAAGAAATAATATATTCAATAACTATTTTCAAATGTTCATTTAAAGTTTGTCTCAACCATTTCGCGTTAAAGTATTCTAAAGACATATAAGTAACTAGCATACCCAGAGTGGCTTCACACGTGAAACATGTATAATATATTTTTTTTAAATAAATATGTAACAGAAATTGTATAGCTGCTACTGGCCTTTATACTAATCCAAAGTACGCGCGCGCGCACGCGCACGCGCACACAGAAACACACACACAGGCAACGTTTTGATAAAATCCCCCGCGAACGTCTCTCAACATGACAAACCCCTTCATCTACTTCAACTGCAATACGTACTTACATGTACACACAACAACACATACATATTTACGAAAATCTTCATTAGGGCCCTTAGGGTTATCATTTTAGAAAATTTTATAATAAAATGTCGCTGTTGCTACACGAATCGATGGTAAATATTTGGCATAAGGAAGAAATACCAGAAAAATGGACTGGCCTACTGCAATAATCTGTCCGATACACAAAAAAGGGGACAAGTGCAACCCGGACAACTATAGAGGCATATCTTTATTGGACTGTACGTACAAGATACTATCCAGAATTATTTACAACAGGATCAAAGGTCAACTGGAAGGTGAACTAGGAGAATACCAAAGGGGATTCAGGCCTGGCAGATCTTGCCCAGAACAAATACTAAATCTAAAGCTGATTTTAGACTACCATAAATGCAGATCCAAACAACTAGTAATCGCCTTCATTGACTTTAAAAAGGCATATGACTGCATACAAAGAGAGTCCCTACTAAAAATTATTAGGAACCTAGGACTTCATCCCAAACTAGTCAAAATTGTAAGTTTAACATTGGAAAACAGTGTCTAAAGTTAAATTCAGAAGCGAGATCTCGAGACCATTCGAAGTTAAAACCGGACTAAGACAGGGAGATGGATTGTCGCCTTTGTTGTTCAATTGCGCTCTAGAATACATCGTTAGAGAATGGCGGAAGATGAACCCAGAAAACGTAAAAGTTGGCAAAGAAATCAAAATAAACTGCCTGGGCTTTGCGGACGATCTAGCTTTCCTTGCAAACAACATAAAAGAAACCAGAACCCAATTAGAATCCCTCGAACAACTTTCAAGAAGGATCGGACTAAAAATATCCTATGAAAAGACGAAAATCATGGTCAGAGATCCAGTCTGCATAAATTGCGTAAATATTAACAAAAACCAAATAGAACTTGTAGAAAAATTTAAATATCTAGGAGAAACCATAACCAACTGTCTCAACGAAAGGCCCATATGGCAAGAAAAGATTAATAAACTGAATAAATCCCTGATCACCACTCAAAACATCTACAACAAGAAGTGTCTGTCAACAAAAACCAAACTACGACACTACCAAACAGTGGTTCTTCCTGAAATTCACTATGCCAGCGAGACTTTATTCGGGCCGTATCGCGTGGGAGACACCGACAGAATTGAGAAGATAGAAAGAAGAATACTGAGGAAGTGCATAAACAAAAAGCATATGGTGGAAGGACAGTGGCGGTTAATCCCAAACAAAGATATCTAGAAGCTAATCACCTCACTAACAGACAACTTCAGAAGGAAAAGAATATCATTCCTAGGACACCTACTCAGAACAGAAAACTCCAGACTTGTGAACCGGTTGATCAGCCATTTTTGGGATAAGGTGTCGAGACCTAAGTGCCTGAAAAATGTACAGCAAGATATGGAGGAACTTAAGATCACTAAACAGGACCTACTAACGAAATCAACAGAGTACGACCAACTGGTCAAAGTTAACATGATAACATTTGCGCCAAGACCCAGGAGAGTATACAACAGGGTGTTCACCGATGAAGACCGGAGACAAAGATCGGAGCTTCTTAAGAAAGTGTGGGCCAAACGAAGAGAAAGCGGTCTCAAGAGGGTCTTCTTAAAGAAACTCAACCCTGGAACAAACCTGAATTTGAGCTGAAGTGATCCTATGGGGTCTCAAAAGTTAAAAAAAAAATGTCGCTGTGAATATAAATACGAATATACTACCAAAAGTTCATGAAAATTCGTTCAGTAGTTTTGGAAATTAGCCTGCACAAAAGAAACATGCTATGTCTTTATAATATTAGTATAGATTACTAATAATTTCTAATTTTGTAGTTTAAGGGGCCAGGTTTCAAGCTTCGACCCGGTGCAGAAGCGCGGAAAAACAATTCTAGAATATAAAAATTATTAGCAGTAACAGAACAAAAAATCGCCCCACGAAAAATCGATGAATTCTGATACTTTTAAAATTATAAAATAAATAAATATTTCTGCTGTGTTTTAACCCAACTCATGAGCATTCAAAACTAAAAAAAAATCACTTGTATTTTGGTGATTGAAGGTACAAGTTTTAAACAGTAAAATAAATATCGATGAAATATCGATAAATGAAAGTTTACTACAAAAATAGGTATCATAATGAAGACTTACGTAACCAATTTCTTATTATTTACCAAAAAAAATTGTATTTTAATCAATCCAAAAGCAACTTTTCACTTACAAATAACTAGATGCATAGCAAAAAATGTTGTTTAATCGTATTTCATATTTTAATTGTATTTTATTTGATACTGCTTATCCGCTACAGTGAGACCAAATTTTAGCGATTTCGTCATTTATTGGTGGCAATTTTTAAAAGTCTTTTATCAATTTCCTTTGTCCGTCCGTCCGTCACACCCATATGTAAAAAACTACAAAAGATAGCAACAAACGGTTTTTGGATTCGTAATCTACCCAAAAAGGTAATGGATCTAAATAAGATTTTAAAATCCGGTTTTGACCGAAAGTCAAGGAAAGTCAAAAACTACAAAAGATAGCAACAAACTGTTTTCGGATTCGTAATCCACACAAAATGTTAGTGGCCTGGATTCAGTTCAACTGATCCAGAAATTGGTTAATTTCTGGATTCAGTTGAAGTTCCGGTTTTGACCGGGAGTGGTCCAAAACCAGAAGTTAAGAAATCAAAGTCGGAATTTGGAAACAAAAATAGAGTCACTCGATTCCTCTGAAAGCGTAAATACTACTCTTAAAGATTGAATAGAGAAATCACAAATATTTTTGCCATAGGTCAGAGACAATCCTTTTGAAAAATTGTCATAAGACGCGACGTCTCATGAAAGGAATTTTTATTACTAATTTGTTTTTAATCTTTCTTCAAATGGACTGTTAACTGCAATGGTTGCATTAGATTACTTTCAAGGTAGAAGTATTGATAATCGATAATCGACAGTAATTGGTATTTAAACTAGAAAAATTCTGCTCTAAATACAAGTACTTCAAAGAAGTAAATCGTAAATCATATGTTTAAAGGGGAACATAGTCAATAGTATATGTTTAAGTACGAGTATTTAGTTCGGAATAAATACTACTTGTAGTTTTACAGTCGGTAGTATGAAAATTAGAGCAAATATATTATGGAACGTACATTTTAGTCATTCAAAGTAATTGCTGCTTGATGCTCCACGAATGTAAACAAGTTCCTTTGAAATTGTAGTTTAGTATTTTATTAGTTACTAACTCATAAACAGGAAAATCATTAGGTTCTTTAATGGCAGGCTACACGTAAGGAGATATATCGTAACTAGTTAGTCAGGTATCGCTTCGCTTGCCCTTCTCGTCTAGCCAGAGAACTCTGCGACTTGGACCCCCTGTTAAAATAATTTATAATAGTCCAAATAATGTAATAAAGCTACGGTAAAAATTTGAATATGATTAGTCCAGTGATTCTTCATATTTGTTCAAATACACAAACAAACCCTCTTATTACAACACTAGTAATATTGTATAGTTTACTTCGTAATCTTATAAAGCAAGTTAAGCTTCGAGTAAGATATAAAGTCATGTTGCCACTGGAATAAGTAAATGACTCGGTACAGACAAAATGTAAACTAAAACAGCATACGATCTGCTTTACCAATTTAACAGGCTAAAACGAGTACAATGGTTAATCAATTTATAAAAACATTTTAAGTTATAAATTTTTTCAGGAATTTTTAAAGTAAATAAATAATGTTACATTTAAAACGTTCTTAAATTTTAGGAATTATTGTTATGGCTCTTATTAAAGTTGGTTAAGCGCTTCATGAGTTTATTTAAGTCATACATGAATACATACATAAATACACATACCAAATTTACCCTTTATATTTTTATAGAACAAAGATTTTCAAGATGAAATATTTTTTTTACTTTGTATTAGATTACATGCTGAAAATATGAAAACATTCTATATAAAGTGGTTAAGGAAAGCAAGGTAAGATTTTTTTTATTTTATTATATTTTATTTTATTTTCACTGTTGTGGTGCAATGAAGGTTACAAGTTAGATGTTATGAGTTAGGAATAAAAGGTGATATTCATATCGCATTATTCATAACAGTTACTTCTTCTCCACAACGCCGCTAGGGAATTTGTTCTCTTAAGGGCAGATAGCGTTGTCAGAGAAGTTCTCTTTTGCCATCTAGAATACAACATATTTCATGGCAAATGGCTTTTTTGCTTATTCAATGTGATCGTTTTATACCCTGAGTTTTTTTCTGTGAAACAGCGTTATTTCAAAATCAACCTGTTTCACACGCAAACTAAATTTATATTATTAACTCAAGAGAAAAGCAATTTAATTTAAAGTAAAGTCGATTACTTTTCGTACAGAACATGTGTTATAAATAATAAAGTACATACTCTAATGGTATTATAAATTTTGAATTCTGTTAAAAATATGTTCACGTTACAATAATAAATAAACACATTACTCTTTCTCATTTGAATAAAAGATTAATTTAACTGAAACTTACCAGAACGCGAGCGTACGTTCAGCTATAAAATAAGTTTTAAATTTTTATATTATTAATTACTAAACAATGTAATGAAAATTAACACTGTAAGTAGAAAAAATCTGGGCGTTTCCCTTCATCTGTCATTTACGTTGTGGCGAGAAAATTTTAGAATTAAAAATTTGTAAAACGTTTAAAAATCAGTCTCATTTCATCCATAACCCATTTACTTGTTTAAGTTTAATGTTCATATTCCGCAGCTGTTATTTTATACGGAAGTGAAGCATGGACAACAACAAAAACGCAAGAGCGGAGATTCCAGACGGCAGATACGATCTATTTTGTTTTGTTTTACGTCCAACTGTTTTGCAATTTCTGCTAATGCAGACGGTGGAAAATGATAGTATAATTATGAAAATGAGTGGTGAAAAAATGCCACACCTGACCGGGAATCGAACCCGGGATCCCGGCGTAGAAGCCAGTTGCACTAATCACAACGGTAACGGCCGATAACAGCGGTAATGGGCAGAGATGAGATTTCTGCGCAGAACTAAGGGGTGTAAACGTTTGGCCAGAATAAGGAATGAGGAAATAAGGTCAGAATTGGGTATTTACAACTTGCACGAGAAGATAAAGCATTATCGCCAAAGTTGGAGTCAGCCTATGGAAAAGGATTTCAGATCACAGGATACCTAAGCAGATGCCTTGGTATGCTCCAGAAGGTAAAAGGGATGCGGTAGACCTAGGAAAAGATGGAGATATATATGTGAGTTCAGAACAGCTGCGGCTTAATCCTTGTTTGGAAAAAGAAGAAATATATGAGAAAATATATAATATGAAGGAAATATATGAGACCATTTGAAACTGAACATCTAATCTAAAAGTTTTTAATCGATAAAAACTCGTAACGAAGATAACACAAAAATTATAATAGCTTACGTACAATTAATAATTAACTTTGATACAGATGGCAAATGCTAATTGAATTATAAATATGAATTATTTTCTCAAGATAAAATTTTATGAAATAATTTTTTAAATCCGGAGCGTAATAAACGACACAAATATAGAACATTAACAAGAAAAGCTTCCTCATACTAAAAAAAAGATTTGTTTACAAAAATTTAGACCAACAGACATTTGAATTGAAACTAAACAATTTTACAGAGATAAGGACGTTACTCACAGTTGTTTACGTAGTTTTATTTCAAATGTTCATTTATTGGAATTTTTTTTTTTAATTCATTTATTTAACGTCGCATCAACTACTAAGGTCATTAGCGACGACGTTGGGGTGTAACTATATACAATGAAGGATGAAATGATTTTTTGTAACGTATGAAAATATGCCATGCCTGAGTGGGATTCGAACCCAGGACCGCATGATGAGAGGCGAGCACGTTACCAACTGCGCCAATGCGACCTATGGAATTATTCTGTTTAAAAGTTGTTTAATTTGTTTTAAATTAGTTTTGTGATACTTTTGAATAGGTTTATGTTAGATTTATTTTATTAATTTTTTAAGTTCAACTTTAAAAAGCGTTTTCTAGGTTCTAGAAATTTTATTTTTTTATTTTTATTATTTATTTCATTTTTTATTTTTGTCTTAATTAAAAGATAAATTAACACTTACTTTACGAAAATATATAATTCAAAAAATTTAAACTAAATTGACTTATTTCAAATTGTAAGTATTTATTGTAGCCATTGTTAAAACAAACAGAATAAAATGCAACAAATTCTGAACCTATTTGAAATTTATTAATTTAAAATAAGGACATTAATTTATAGCATAGACAACACAATATTATTTAAAAGTTAATAAGTTATAAAAACAAAAATAAATAGCTATAACAAAACCAAACTAAATAAATTAATAATATTTTGACTTCTGGCTTGGAACTTGTATTCTATGTTATAATATTAATGATATTACAACGTTTGTCAGTTTCAGCCTGTGTATTAGACTATCTAAAGTAACTGAAAATATTTCTGGAAGGTCTTTTTGTAGACCATATTATTCTCCACATTATTTTTTCAAGAATTTTTTCTCCTTTCTTCTGTCCATCCTCTTCTGATTTTGCTCTTCGTGAAAGCTCTGAAATATTTATTAAAAAGGTGTCTCGATCTGGTCCAACCAATTATGTTTTCTCCGTTGGTTCCAGTTTTCTCAACAAGCTTTTTGACTTTTCTTTATAAACCATTTATTCGACACCTTATACTTATGGGTCTATTTTTTTAGTATTTTAAACATGTGTTTTGTCAACCATTTGTCATCCATTCTGTACAATTGGCCGTAGAATTGTATTCTTCGTTTTCTGATAGCTTCCATTACTCGTTCGTTTTTCTTTTACAGTTATTCTCTTTTTCCGAACCTGTAATATTTGCCTACTCTTTGGACCCATTATCTTGCAGAGGATTGTTATCTTAAATTTTTCCACTTCTTAAACCAGCCTTCTCGGTCATTCTAAAGCATTCACTCGCGTACAGTCATGGAGGTTTGTTTTATCACAGTATTACAATATTTGATCTTAGCTAATCTCAACAATGCTTTCTTCTTAAGAAGTTATGAGTTCGTTGGAGTGCAGCGGCTACTTTTCCTCGCCTGCTGTTGTCTGCTTCCTTTTCGCTAGTCTTTGGTATTATCTTCACAAGGTACTTAACGTTATCAATTTTTCCGAAACTTTAACTCAATATATTCAAATATATTGTTTATTTACTTTTCATATTTTTCTGAATACAAAATTCTTTAAAAGATAATTATATTTCTTACATACACATTGTTAACAATTATTTATATAGTGCAATACAACTTTATATATAAACGATCATTGTACAATCTTAAACTTACAAAACAGACTGTAATATGGTTTCATTTTTATACAAAAATCATTAATGTTGATATACAAATTATTAGTTTAATAATTAATTATTATTATTTATTTAACTTATTAATTAATAATAAATTAAGTTAAATAATTATTAGTAAGGGGACATGAACATGAGGTAATTAATACTCCGTTAGACGCGTAGGTTTAGAAACAAGCAAGTGTGCTCATTCAAGCGTTGAACTCGCGTTTGCAAAAGAAAAAACAGCACACATTGCTTGAAGAAAGTTCGAGTAGGGTGTATGTTTCGGGTTTTTTATTGTAGCTAATGAAAACGCAGCCAAATGCAGAAAACAGTTTTGGGTGCATCCTAGAGGTTTTATGAGATTAACTAACACAGCTTTTTATAAACACTTTATCTTAAAGGAAGGGAATACGAAGGGAAATTCTTCGTTACCTTCTTAATGCCCACAAAAATGTTCAACAATTCACAAGCGTAACAAAGAATAACGTTCCATGGAGGATTTTATCTGCTAATCAAAGGACAGATGGATATGAACAATATTCATTACACATGTTTTATCCGAACCAGAAATATTTTGTAGGCTGTAAAATACGCATGTCAGAAACCTTACAATAAAATGTTACATGCTGTACAATAAGTGAATATATATGTGACTAAAATGTAATATCGTTTCTTCCCAAGGTGTATTTTTTAGCTAATATTATGCTGTTTGCTAAGAGAATAAAATAAATTATATTTTTCCCGTTTAATGTTTTAATTTAATTTTTTTTATATCCCATACTTTCTACATTTCGAACTGTCTTTTATCAGTTTGTTCTATGAAACTTTCTGTATCGAACCATTCGGTGTCCATTTTGAATCGTGTATGCAAGCGCTTGTTTAAAAGCCAGCAGCATACATAAACGATATAACAGCTACGGTACGACGTGTACAACATGAAAAAATTGTCTTATATGACAGAAGTCTATTTACATGACACAAAATCTATGATGGGAGAAATTTACCGTTAACTAGCTGAAAATTTTCATCTCCCGTAAAACATTTGTTACGGAAGACAACTTCGGATTGTCTTCCATTTACTGCAGTACGACAAGTTGTGCTGTGAACTACAAAATGAAAGACGATCCGGTATTTATGATATATTTTGTAGGTAGCTTTAGTATCCCCCAGCCTACAGCGAATGTCATTTTTTCTAAATATAGACGTAAATAGCCGTAAAACAAAAAAACATATCGGAAGGTTCTGGGTTCCTTTCTTTCGAAGGTTCTGGGTGTGTGTGTGTGAAAAAACTAAATATCTCAACGAAACATCGTATGAAATTGAAACTTAAAATTTAAGTTAGATATTACTAGAGGACCCGACACGAACAATATTATCCCAATCGGTCAACCAGAAGTAGTAGTTTATTCGTGTAATTTTTCGCTTTTTTGCGATTTTCTCAAAAATGGCTTGTACGATTTTTTTTTAAATCGCGTCATTTACTATATTTGATGCTCTCCAAAATACAGTAGGCGCCATGTCTGCTGAAATTCTTGGGTAGGCTGTGCCTCGTAGAAAAAAATGTTTTTTTAAGATTGCGGCCTTAATATGCATTTTAGCAAAATATGTATATATAATAACAGTTGTAGAAAATTCAAAAACCTACAACTTTTACTTCAAATATTTGTTTGTAAAGGCTTATTTTAGCAGTAAATATTAATTATCTGTTGTTTTTTCATTAAAATCTGTGAAATAATGTTTTTTTAAGATATCAGCCTTAGTATGAATTTTACGACAAAAGTGTATAATCAAATTTATAGGCGTTAAAAGATCTATAACTTTCGTATTGAGCATTTTTCTCTACAGAGCCTTGTTTAGCGTCAAAGAGTGATTTTCCATATTATTGAGCAAAACTGAGGTTGATTTTCATTTTGCATCATTCACTAATGATTAAAATAAGGTTATATTTTTTTGAGGTTAATTTTTTGTTTATTTTTAATGTTTTATTACTAATATTAGGTTATATTGTTCATGTTTGCATTGACAAGAGAAAGTTATGTGAGTGTTTCAACCTTATTTATAATTCCGTCTGAGTGGTAAGTCCAATACTCTGAAACGTTTGAGTCTATGGTGGTGGCCATCATTATTCCCAATGTTAATTGCCAAAGGATTTAGGTTACGTTCAATTTTGTCTTTGTAGTTTTACTCCGTTGTCGTATTTCGCCTATAACAGTGTTTATTATGCAAGTCATGCTGAATTATGAAGGCCACATACTTCACACTCTTCTGACTAGTAAGTGACAGATTTACAGTTAAACAAAACAATTACACAGATTTAAGTTAAATAAAACAACTTCCCCTTTTATAACTTCATATCAGGTAATGGCAAGTTTCTATTAACGGCCTTGATAAAAAATTGTAAAAACACAAACAGAATAAAACTATACATTTCTAATTACTTTCTCTTGCCTATATGAGTATATAGGAAGGAAAGTATTGTTTTCATGTCGATTTTTCGAAATCGAGTTTTCACCGGATCTATACGTTTTCAGACCCCCTGAACCCAAAAAACATGTTTTTAGCGATTGGTCTGTGTGTGTGTCTGTGTGTGTGTGTGTGTGTCTGTGTGTGAACAGAATATCTCAAGAACGGAACATCGTACGAACTTGAAACTTGAAACTTAAGTTACATACTACTACCGGACGCGACACGAACATTTTCATCAAAATCGGTCAACCGGAAGTAGTAGTTTATTCGAATAATTTTTCAGTTTTTTGCGATTTTCTCAAAAACTGGTCCTACGATTTTTTTTAAAATCGCCTATTTTACTCAATTTGTTATTCTCTACAAGATAGGGTAGGCGCCATGTTTGCTGAAATTCTCGGTGAGGCTGTTTTCACGTAAAGACGTTGTTTTTTTAAGATTAGGGCTTTAATATAAATTTTAGCGCAAAAACTTATATAATAAAAGTTGTAGAGAATTTAAAAACCTACAACTTCTGTTTCAAACATTTTTTTGTATAACGCTTAGTTTAGCGGTAATTTGCGATTTTCTGTTTTTTTTCTCACGAAAACGTGAGAAAAATCGATTTTTTTAACATTTCGGTCTTAGTATGCATTTTACGACAAAAGTGTATATAATTAAATTTATAGAAAATTAAAAGATCTACAACTTTTGTTCAGAGCATTTTTCTCTACAGAGCCTAGTTTAGCGTGAAAGCGTGATTTTCCGTATTTTTAAGCCAAACTGAGTTCGATTGTCATTTTGCGTCATTCACTCATGATTAAAATAAGGTTATGTTTTTGAGGTTAGTTTTTGTTCATTTCTAATGTTTTAATACTAATGTTAGGTTTATTATTAATTATTTTCATTGGCAAGAGAAAGTTGTGTGTGTGTTTCACACCAGATTTTTTTATGATTAGATTTTGTTGTTTTGCAGTTGGTCAGAATAGGTGGTTGATAACGCACCAACTAGCAAATGCATACACAATACAATCCTTTTTACAATTTTCTATTTTTTGAAATTAGAATTTTTTGTCCCTTGACTAGCTATATTTTATGAATCTAAACCACCGTAAATAGATTTTATGATTACATAAGAAGTAGTAGTTTAAGAGAGATGCGAGAGAGTAAGATGAAAGTAATTGCTAGTTTAGTAAAGGGGACAGCCAACCAGATAAGCGAACTAGAATTAATTCAATTCCTCAAGCAAAACAGTTGTAATTTGTTGGCTTTCTGGGGTCAAGTGTTGGGTCTTGCGCCAAGTTTAAGCCCATTACTCTCGCAAGGGTCTAAAAGTCTGGTCTGCTGTATTACTACGTTAATAATTACTCTTTCTAAGAACTAACACGTCTTAACTGAACCTTGAAATCAAAAGAACGTTTGTAGAACATAACTTTGTACATGTAACATAAGTTCGCATTATCCAACTCTACCTTTTTTGTTCTGAGATTACTGAGGACAATGCCTGTAGATATACAAAATTAAAAACATGAAAAAACAACATATTCGATTCAGATAAGAAGATAAGTCAATACGACAAAACCATGACCTCTTAAGTGTTTTTTTTTGATTTTCAAATGTAAATAATTTTATTTTACAATAAATCATTAATAGATCATAATATAAAAGATCTTAAAAAGAAAAATAATTACAAGAACACTATAAAATAACAACGAATTATATTTTCCGTGAATGTTTTGAACTTCGACTAAAAACTTGGCTTACTTTCTCTCCTATAGAATATGGGTGAAAATTGTCCCCTGAATACCCACATCTCGAAAGCTTTTAAACAATTCAAAGGACTGCATACTCTAGATTTCTGAACGTGCTCATTAGGTTGATTTTCAATAAGTAAGTTGCATTGAGTGTGAGGAACCTTACGGTCTACCATCACCTTATCTTTCAGTGAGTTTATTTTTTGAACCAAAACCCTCTTTAGAAATATTATAGACTGTACTGACTTTTCTAAAAATGAACAATATGTAGACAGACGTCAATTTAAATACTACTGCGGTGAACTGAAAATCAATATTTTGGATTTATTTAATAAGAAATTAATTAACGGATTGTTAAAGCAAATAGAGCAAAGGGTGAACACCGAAATATATTTTAAATTACCGTTTCAATACAATACTCTTTGAGAACACAAAACATGAGAAATTAATAGAAATAATAATAATTAGATAATTAATAGTGTATGTAATTAAAAATATAGACCACTTAAAGACCTAAAACTTTTATTAAAACATTTTTTTGTTCATCGCTTAATTTTGCAGCAATTAGTAATTTTCTGTTTTATTTTTTAGCACAATCTGTAAATAATGGGATTTTTTTACATTGAGCGCTACACAGATACACAGATGCGCTAAATTGCATATTAAAGCCGCAATCTTAAAAAACAATTTTTTTACGAGAAAACAGCCTTTCCAAGAATTTCTGCAGACATGGCGCCTACCCTATCTTGTAGAGCATAAAATATAGTAAATGAGGTGATTTAAAAAAAATCGTACAAGCCGTTTTTGAGAAAATCGCAAAAAAGGAAAAAATGATACGAATAAACTACTACTTCCGGTTGACTGATTTTGATGAAAATATTTGGGTCGGGTCCGGTAGTAGTATGTAACTTAAGTTTCAAGTTTCAAGTTTTTCACAATGTTCCGTTCTTGTGATATTCTGTTCACACACGCGCGCGCGCGCGCGCACACACACACACACACACACACACACACACACAGACCAATCGCTAAAAACATATTATGGGTTCAGGGGGTCTGAAAACGTGTAGATCCGGTGAAAACTCGTTTTTGAAAAATCGACATGAAATCAGTATTTTTCTTCCAATATTTTATATTCATATAGGCCAGAGAAAGTAAAAATATTATGAGTTATTTTCTTTTCGGTTAGGTTGCCCACTAAACCCGTGATAATGATAATTACATTGATTAAAACTTGTAACTCTTTATGTCCGTAAATAAATAAATAAAATTAATGTAAAAAATTGTATATAAAACATTTTACTTGAACTGTTAAGAATCCTGTAATTATTTTTCTTTAAACTACAGAAGAGTTTTATGTTTCTCTGAGTCTAAACTAAAAAGAGCAATAAAAACTACTGTCTGCATCGTCCTCGCCGTCTGTCTTTATTTCTATTATTATACGGATTTGTGAACAGAACACTGACGTTTATTCTTCACAATAGAATGTCACGTATGAAGTTAATGTGTTCAGTAATATTGCAAACTCTTACAGTCACATTACTCACAATCTAACGCCACATGCAATGCCGGAATCATGTTACGCTGTTAACATTTGCCGTTTGGACTGTTTGTGTGATAGTGTGAATTAATACATTTAAGTGTTTATCTCTATTTTGTTGAAAACTACTCTAGTACCATGTGCACGTATATATACATCAAATAATATCATTGCATGTAGTATCGAATGAAATTGAGCTTTCAATAGGTATCGTATTCTACTAATAAAAGTTTTAAGAAAATAAATGTTGAAGTTTTTAGATGTTAAATATTAGATTTCTAAAAAAGATCAAAAACTCTTTTATTTTTATTTTTAGTTTTTTATTTAACGTTACTTTATCTATCGATTTTAAAGAAAATCCACTTAATTAAAATTTTAGTTTACTTACAAAAATTAAAAATTTCAAAAATAAACATTCAATGATTGAGATTGTACAAATTATAAGGATTGCGTCAAGTGATTAATAAAGTCTTATTTTGACAGTCAAAGTTGTTCAAAAAGGAACTTAAAAAATCTTTATTACGAGAAAAGAAATTTGTACTACTTCGTTTTTTAAATTTATAAATGAATCGGTCATTTCAGAAAGCCCATATGTCAAAAAAATAATGTTCGAAAAATTATAAAACTAGTAGTTTACTACGTTTTAATATAAAAATTATGTTAAAATATATTATTTGTTTAGAGGGTTATCCCCTTTAAAATAAAATGTATACTTTTGTTTTTTTTAAAGATAAGCCTCTCGCTAAAAAAGAGTAGACGATTTTGACTTCAGGTGTTTCTGAAATAAATTGAAGTAAAATGTTAACTTACATTGTTTTATGTAAAATGCGTTGCTAGACCAGAAGAAAATAGTGTCGTAGAGTAGTATTCATTTATTTACATTAGTGACTTAAAATAGCTTTTTGCAATAATAAAAATTAAAATTCATAACTTTAAGAAAGAAAAATGTTGGTTTTCAGAAACTATTTAGTTCTTCATCGTCATCACAAACAGTAATTTTCTCCTTTAGAAAGAATTTTGCAAAGAAATTTTGTGTAGCCTCTTCCACCAGAAAACGGAGCTTAAGCATCAAAATCATCCATTTTCATTTTTTAATTAGAAGGAAGCACTTTATATCCTTAAGAAAAACCTTTCCTTAGTGTTATTTTACTTAAGGAAAGCCAATCTTTTGTGATTTTGAAGGGATGGTGTGTTTACATTCAGTTAGTCCTAAAATGCATTAAAAAAATTTAAAATTTTGAGTTATGGGCTTTCTGAAATGACTGATTCAAATGATGTTTTGAAAGTTTTATCAGCAGACTTACCAACAACTGAAGGGGTAGTTCAAGCTACATTCGCTGACGATAAGGCATTGCTTGCTAAAAGTGTAGATCCTATAGTTACTTCAAACAAACTTCAGGAATGTTTAGACCAAATCCAACCGTGACTTCAAAAATGCAAAAATGGAGAGTGAAGATCAATACTGCAAAATCGCAGCATGTTACATTTACAATGCGGAGAAATACTTGCCCGCCAGTAAAACTGGGAGGTGTTGATTTACCACAAAGTGAAGTTGTGAAGTACCTGGGTATGCATCTTGACAGGTGGTTAACTAGGAAAACCCATATGAGAATGAAGAGGAATAAATTAAATCTAAAATACAAGAGGATGTACTGGCTGATTGGCGGGAACTCTTCACTCTCTCTTGAGAATAAGTTGCTGCTTTACAAAATGTTACTTAAACCAGTTTGGTTGTATGGCGTTCAACTTTGGGAAACTACCAGCAGAAGTAACATAAAAGTAATTCAAAGGTTCCAAAATAAGGTTCTTCGGGCTATAACAAGGGCACCATGGTTTGTAAAGAATGCAGAAGTACACCATTATTGTAACCTTCCTGATGTAATGGACGAGGTCAGGCGTTTTAATAGAAAATATCAGGCAAGACTTGAAAGTCACAAAAACGAATTAGCCATAAATCTTCTAAACAATGCAGAAGAAGTTAGGCGCCTGAAACGTTACCATGTTTTGGACTTGTCTGAAAGAGTTTAAATGTATATAAAATTTTAGTGAAAAGAATTCCATGCTGTAAAATGTAAATATCTTTGTACATAGTAATTTTCTCTTTGAACACATGAATAATTGATATAATGAGAGAGGTACTCAGGGTAATGAGGCCTCAACTTGTGATTTGTATATTCAAAAGATTTGTTTATAGTTTATTTTTAAAAAACTTATTGCAAATAGGCTAATGTATAAAAAGAATCTGTCAAACAAAACAAGACTCGACTGTTTTTTTAGTGCAAACTGTTGACAATGCAAGAATTTAATGATATCAAATAATAAAATTATCCGAATTATTATCTGAGTTGCTCCATTTCCTTTCCCAAATTAATCACAGTAATTTTATAATTTGACTTTTATTAAATGGACATTACATACTATTCTAAAAAAAATTGTTCAAAATTACTAAGAATTTATTAGGGAACGGTGACAATTTTTGTTTGGGCTATTTAGTAGAACGGAACATTGTTTTCAGAGATAATTAGGAAATTACAAACAGGGTAATTTCCTGCGCTTCTCCAGATCGCCACGTTTACCAATCAATTTAGAGGCTGCCCTGTGGCTTCCTCTACTATCGTCTGTGTCCCATTCGTTACTACGCCTATAATTTAAGTTATTATAAATATTAAGAGAAAAACGAAATAATTTATAAATATCGCTAATTACGACACATACTGGTCAGTCTTCCAATTGAAACGGAAATTGAAACAATTATGTTCATTACTTTATCTAAAATTTATATCAGATACTAACCTGTTTTTATGATTGAGTCAGTGAGCATGATTATGATGATGGTGATGATTCAGTAGTATTAAAACATAATTTATTGACAAAATTTAGAAGGTAAATCCAATATTTTTACACGTTTCAGTCTATGAATATCGTCGATGATGTCAGGAAGTTAATTGCTAAAAGGTTTTTGATGTTCTTCTAACTTTTTCAGATGTCTTGTTCTACGTTGTTATTTTTTTTAAAGAGCAGATTTAGATCGTAGTGAGGACTGGTTACTTACCACGAATCTCAAGTGATCAGTTTCAGCCATTTTTATTTAAATCGCTGCAATATTTCTACGATCGATGAACTAGCTGAGCACCATAGCTTCAACTCGTAAATATTAACAAGTTTGAGTATTAGGAATACTTAAGAATTATTAATAAAGAGTATTTTATTTTCAAGAGAAAATTGAGACTTATTGCCTAAGACCCAGAACAATTGACAACTTCAGTTCAAGTTGTTTCCATTTCGCCTATGTACTTATGACTTCTCCAAATGGGTTTACATTTAAATTTAAATCAAGATATGTGACTTTTTTGAGCAAGATAGTTTACCGTTCAAGGTGACCAGTAGAAATGTAGATTTCTTAAAATATTAACTTTTAACTATTGACTTATCTTCATTCTCTATCTCTTTCTTATACCATTCATAAATTTTTTATCATGGGTTTGTATCTTCTCATAAGCACATGCGGAGAAGCGTCCACCGCTAAAATCGAAAAAAGCTAAATGCTAGTTAGACATAACTTTAACGGTCAAAACTTTTGACTATTAAACCGTAAAGAAAATGAGGAGGATTTTTCCTTAATTTTACAATTCAGTTTAATAATAGGTAGTTAAAATACTTCGCTAAATCAATAGTATAAATTTTTCTCGATGTTCTATGTGATTCAGATTAAAAGAGTTAAGCAATTCAGATTAAAGAGCTGTCTAAATAAATTTTAATATTACAAGTTTTTCTTTGCTAAAAAAACAAACTGTACAAGGAACATTAAAAAGGAAAATACAATAGTTGTAAATGCGACGTCATGAAAAAATATGAAGCGTTTGGCAAAGTCTCAACTCCATTTAGATAACTGGAAGAACTTCCGAAGTAGGGTTATTGCTATTTTATGATGTCGCGGTAATGAGATAATTAAATGGGGTTCAAGAGCTATTTCGTAACGGAGTATCATTCTTGTTCTACTTGTGTTAACCTGTAGTTTAGGATTTATTTTATTGCATATTAACTATTTCTTGAAGGTACCTACATCAGTTTTATTTCTTTGATTTTATCTACATCTATATTTTGTAATTTCTATTACCAGTCTGTTTTAATGATTAAAAAATACGAACCACTATTGGGCCAACACATTTGTTAGAAAACAAAACCAATGTTACGTATGAAAATGTCAAGTAATAATGTATGGTTACAAACCCAATGATTATCATTCTAATCAGCTATAGAAGGACCTTTAAACGCTATTCAAATTGAAATAAATTTTCATACATTGTTATACTTTTCCAGTAAATTTATGAACTCCTTTGCAAGGTGATATTAGTAAAGTAATACCAATGGATTTTAGGAATTACCAATCGTGAAATTGTAACACAGAACTAGAATTTGGCAAAATTAACATTTGTGCGTCAAAACTATAATTGGAAGTTTCAAAGAACCGGTCACCTCATACATCTTGTTCAAATTTGGTTTATTAAATTTATTACCAAGGTTGTAAAAGTATGGTTATATCTTATTAGATACAATTTGAATGTAATCTATTGCATTAATATTGTGAAAATGAACATTTTAAACTATTTAAAACGTTTAATATTTTTTTTCTTACTTTATCATAATCATTATTTTTATCTCTCTTCCAAGTTTCACCGATCGGGCTCAACACAACGTTTTCCCTCCAATCCCAATCGCTGAACCATCTCTTCTCCATTCCTCTCTCGGCATCGCATGTTTTTACCAATTCATGCATAATTGGACTCACTCACGTTACTCATGGTCAGTCTCTGGATCTCTTTCTCTCCATCTCCACGTACAGGAGATATTTAGACAGTCTACTCTCCTCCATCCTACTGACATGATCAAACCATCGTATCTTTATTGGTTAAACTTCGCTTGGTAGGCTGTCCATCCCAATTGTTTCCTAATTACATCATTTATCTCCTTATCTCTTCTTATCTTTCCTAACTCCTCTTGAACTCCATTTCTGCCGCATGCATTTTACTCTCTGCCTTCCTCCACTCATTCTTGTTTTTGCTGCATAAGTCAGTATAAACACAATATTGCACATTAGATTGTACACAATTTATAGGAACTTATTGGTTGTTTGTACTATACTTTATAACATTTTTCGAAAAAGTTTAATTCAATCTATGACCAGGGAGAATTGCTGAACAATTTTTAACGCAATTGTAAGTAACATACTGAATGTATTAACATAGATCAGAAGTAATACGTAATAAGTGTCTAATAGTTTTAACATTCTTCTTAGTAGAATAATTGTTAGTTTTCCCGCCCGTCAAGAACACTATTCTTTGCTCCCAGTTGCAAAAGATCTCCCACAGTGATTGTACGGTAGAAATACACAGACAATATTTTGTGCACTACGTATGATGGAACAACAGAAAAAAATAATAGCTTTTAATTATTCAAATTATTACTCGTATTATTAACTAAATGTCATTGATGATACAGAATTAAATTTGATTTGTAATCATGATGTTTCAGTTCGTAAACAATCATAAAGAAATCTGAGCCCAAAAAATATAATTTTAACTTTTTTTTATTTCTTTAAAGTCGCATCGATAGCTTTGTCATTAGTGATTACTGTGGGTTTTAACGTTTTAAAATTTTCAGACCCTAGCCGGGAATCGAACTCAGGACTTTTCACTTTGTAGGCTAGCCCGCTAGTCACTACGCCACGGAGGCGGCCCATTTTAACATTAAAAGCAAAGATTTCAGGCATGAACTCCAGTGCTGTTAATGAAACAGAAGCAACTAAAGAATATTTCCTAGAAAATGAATGTATCTGTACTCTTTTTAGCCGTAAACTCCGTACGAAAT
The DNA here is from genome assembly GCA_035578175.1 of Catonia carolina. Taxonomy (NCBI): domain Eukaryota; kingdom Metazoa; phylum Arthropoda; class Insecta; order Hemiptera; family Achilidae; genus Catonia; species Catonia carolina. The sequence continues at coordinate 143,130,658 of JAQMRL010000001.1, read as the reverse complement.
TTCATTTTGTTAAAGTACTGAATTTTTGTAAAATCTTATTTCTAGTTTAGTTGAATTCAAGGCTCACATTAAATTTGATCATTTTCGGATCTCCTTATAGTTAAATTGAATATTAAAAGAAAACAGACAAATATCTCGTATGATAATTAATAAATCATAATTACTAATACTGCCCATAACAGACAGGTGAAGTGTCAAATTATTTCCACGCGATCTGCTTGTTCCAGAGCTATAATAAATAGTTCTGTTTCTTATCACATAGTCAGCCACTCATATGACTGAAGCATTTAAGAACAGACGAGATAGAAGTGTAAAAGACACTAGTCATAGTTATCTTCTCTGAGAGCAATGAATTTAATAATACAGCCAGACACTGTGGTGAATAAAGTGAAGGTGTCATTTGAAGTTCAAAAGTAGATGCTTATCAGAGGGCCTGGTATGCTAATAAGCACATTTTTTCACTCGGTGAGGAAGGCAATAGTAAATCACCTCATTCCTCGTTTTACTTAGTAAAGCCTCAAGGGGTTCAAACCAGCCTTTCGGCTGAAGATCTAAACAACAAAATTACTAATATTAAGGTTAATAAATGAAAAACTAATACACCTATGAATGTATAAATGGTGCGTATTCAAACAATTTTTTCAAAATATTTAACCTGAGAAACCATAAGTTAGTATAACATTATGAATATTGACTTTCTATTAAAACAATCAAAGTTAACATTTTTATCCCAAAGACTTTTGTTTTATGTAACCGTTGGTGAAAAGAAATAATTTTAAATGTTCGAAAATTCAATTGATGCGTTTTTAGATGCAATAAAAAAAGTCCCCCATCCACGAAAGTTAAGAAATAATTAAAGAAGAAATCATAGAAAGTGACAAATTAAAACTTTTATTCACGTGTTTATTTTTTGTCGTTTTAATAGTAGGGGAGGAAATTTCTAGTAATTTAATAATATTACTAAGGCTGCTGTAATGTGATGTTATAAGAAGACATACAAGTACACAGAGTTATAGTTAAATGTATTTTGAATAATTAGACATTTGAATAAACTTTAACTCAGCTGTTATAATTACAGTTAATTTATCTTCCGCTTAACACTTGAACTTTCTCATTTCATTGTGTGAAAATACTTCTTTACTAAGATTCTGGTAACTTCATTGTAATGCAACTAAACGCTAAGGTAAAGGTAGAATGTGTCGGTTTGAGAAAAGTACAAAATAACTTTCATCACCTTTATGCTACTAACCGTACTTAAAAGATATGGTTTCTGAGTGGATAAAAGATAAATGCTTTCTTTCAAAAAAGTTGACGTTATTTTAATTAGTTAAAAGATCAGTGAAATAATCCATGCAATTTTCTTAACAAAAATTACTTTTATGTAATCTATTTAAAATAAGGGGAAATATTAAGCAATATCAGGGGCTGTCCATGAAATTTGTGGTAAAATTCGGGTCCTCTTATAATAAGGCAAGGTGTCCCTGTAACAATTCAGACAAAAGTTTGGTCACCATTTTTAATGCGTTTTAAGAATTATATACAATATCATATACAGTATCATCTACAGTGAGGTACAGTAATATCATCTACATAGAGGTGTAGCCTACATTTATGAAATTATAGTATATACGTTTATGTAACAATGTTTTTTTACCGGTGGGAAAAATTTTGAACGGTTACATTTAAGACCTTCCGAACCAACTTTAATTTGCTGAAAAAATGGAGGATAATGGTTAACACAGACAAATTCGTTCAGTTTATATCTTCACTTTGATTTTGACTATTTTTAAATAAGGTAAAATCATCTTAGATCAAATTTATAGGAAATTTAAAAATCTACAACTTTTATTTGTAGCATTCTCTCTACAGAGCCTAGTTTAACGTGAAAGAGTGATTTTCCGTATACTTAAGACAAACTGAGGTTGATTTTCATTTTGCGTCAGTCACTCATGAATAAAATTAGGTTATGTTAATTGAGGTTAGCTTTTTGTTTATTTCTAATGTTTTATTACTAATGTTAATGTATATTAAATTATTTGCATTAGCAAGAGAAAGTTGTGTGAGTGTTCACACCACAGTTTTTAACTATGATAGATTCACTAAATTTTAATCCTTAAATGTGTGTATCTACGTTGTAATCTGATCAATTTAGAACAATGAGCAGTCACACGAACCAGTGAAATGAGGATGATATGTATGACTTGTAAATGAAGTGTAGTCTTGTACAGGCCAACTATTCCTGCGAAAGTATGGTTAATTAAATCCCAACTAACAAATTACGACAGTAAAAATGTAAAATAGCACAAAGTAGATAATAAATGATATAAAAAGTAACAGCACAAAATACACTGTGCTATTTACAATCACTAAATACCACATAAAAGTTTTGTAAAAAGTTATAAGGGATAAATAAACTACCGGTTTTTATTAACGTTAAAATGCATTTGTTTAAAAAGCAGGAATTTTTTTTGGGCACACGGTAAAAAAGCAATAATAATAATAACAACAACAAAGAAATTCACTGACAAGCAATTTACATTACCCATAGTATTATAGCAGCCAGTCGGTTAATTTCAGTCAGAAATGGGTTGAAGGAAAACGGAATAATAGTTGTTAACAGAAATGGACGGATGGCAATACAAGTGGAAGACAGAAATTTCTGTATTTGACAGTCTTGTATTTGAATTGATTGCTCATCGAATTCAATTCAAAAGTATAGCCTACGCATGGTTGCACTGGAATAACTATTTAAAAAATTGATGGAGCAAAATTACTTTATTATTTTTATATTGTGGACGTTTGGTGGTAAGAGTTGTCAATATTACTTAAATTGGTTATAAAATACAACTAAATTTAGCAAGAGAATTTAATTTTAAATAAATGGATTAACTAAAAAACATTTTAAATAAACTTAGCAAAAGAAAATTCGTATATTCCATCACTTGATGTAGTTTGTCATATTTAAATGAGCAAGAAAAAATAATAGTTTCAAGTAAATAAAAATTCGTTTAATCTTTTTTGTTCGAAAATTGAAAATTTTTAAATTTAACATTATTAAAATACTTTTTACACCACTCTCTCATAAAAAAGGCTTTCAGTTTTATTATAGGTAGTAAATTGATTCTGTATGGTACATTACGTAATATCATAACAATGATTTTCGATTGACACAATATTCCGACATTTTTTCACAGACTGTTTCATATTTAGAAACATTATATTTATCAATTATTTATCATTAAGATCAAAGTTTCTTTTCAGAAATACATATGTAATATTGTAGTAAAGTACAATATTTTGTGGTGTTAGTAAACAAGAAACTGTTGGTGAAAATTAAACTGTGCGGTAAGTTAAATTTTTTTTAACAGGTTGACTCCCAAGGCAATTTTTGCAATTTTGCTTAAAAAATCCATACCTATTTTATGGTTTCTTTACTTTTTTTAATTAATTTTCTTTCAAGTCCAGAGTAAGGCTTAAATTTTTGGCGCTGTTTTTTAGGTGAGAGGCTGATCAGTTACTGAAGAGTAAAAATATTAAATTTACTGTGTAAAACTGATGTCTCACTGAAATTTTACTTGTATTTCTATAAAATATTATATGTATTTTATAAATAATATACTTTGGGCTATTATCAATAAAACTACATAAATATCGATGGTACATCTCTTTCAAGTTCGGCAAGTGAAAAACTTGCGTACCAGTTGTCAACATAGGGGCACCGACCTGAGTCAACTTTCGCGATGCAAAATATATTGTAATACAAAAACCATAAAAAATTTAAAGATAAAATTGTTTTCCATTATATAATATTATTAAAACATGATTAATATTGCAATAATAAAGTATAATAATAGTCAATATTATGTAAAAGTAATAATAAGCTGTCAAGTTTCACCGCCTCATTTTTGACTCGATCGGATCAAGTAAATCACGACCCATGACTGGGTAAAAGTTTTCTGAACTCTAACAGCTCAGTATATGATTCAGTGCAAACGAGCATCCAATCCGTTTTACAATTATATTAAAACAGTATTACGTGAGAGACGGATGAGTCTCTCACAAGTAAATTTTACAGATCTGGTGAGAGACGATTAGTGTCTCATGTGAGTCAACCTGTTAAGTCAGGATACAGGGATTCAATGACTAACTTTTTGTGATTAGTCTTGTTATGTAAATATGAATTCTTCAATAGTGCAATTCTTTCACAATTCTCAGCTTTTAATTTAGAAGATGGTTTTATGTTCACCTACTAATTTTATTCATTTCAAAATATCTAAATAATTGATATAAAAATGTAATAATAGGCCTATACTACTCAGTATATTGTAATTTTTCTAATGATTTAAACGACCTTTTATGAAAAGGAAATCCCAAATAAAGTCTGTGGACATAAAAACTTATTCCCGTATTCAAAAATGACATAGGCAACTATATCAAGATTAATTATCTGTTATTTTCAATGTATTTACGTTACGTTTTAAACCAAAGCATCCATTTACATTTTTCGGGAAATATCGAACTGATTCAGTTTAAGCAACAGTATCGACAAAGTAAAGCGCCGACTGAAGTCGGAAAGTTCTCTTATTGTTAAACAAAGCAATATGGCATTCACTTGCGATCAAAAGGGAGGTGACGGTTCATGTGAAACAATATCAACAGTGAAACAACAATAACAACTGATTCAGTTTAAGTGAAACTTCTGTGAGGAGGACAGACCACTACAAATATTGACGTTTCCTACTTCACCTGGGAATTGTCATTACAATTGAATTAAAGTCCTGACATCGCTTTCCTCCATTTTCAGTTCGAAACCTTTATTCAGGGAACAAAATCATCACCGCAACGTAGGCCTACTCTAAACAATTCATTTTTGGTCTTTCTCGTATTGCTTTAACATAAATTTTATCAGAATGTAGTATGAATCTCAAACAGGTAAAAAACTAAATAAATGAAAAATGATATTCAACTTAATTTTTTCTTAATTTATCCAATATAATTATAAAAGTCTCTTAAAATTGTCAAGTAATTAATTTCCTGGTAGAGAGAAGAACAATTGTATGTCTTGGTTTCATTAAATAATTTTGTAATACCAAAAATTGTGAAAAGAAGCTAGTTACAAAATCTTTGTCATTTGTAAGTAGGCCTACATAATATGTGAAAATATAGTTTTTAAATAACTCAAGCTAGCTGTAATTATGGCCACCTAAAACTTATTTTAATAATGAATTGATTATAGAGTACATTTAATTCCTCATTACGCTATTATAAATATTTCAAATGCTAAGATGTCGTGCGATGAACACAAAAAATATAAAAATAGATCTGTATTCCCAGTTATTAGGACCCAAGCAGGTTTCTTGTTCTTGGATATTACTGAATAGATAAATAAACTTTTTAAAATGAAACAAAAATTTTATTTTAATTATGTTCTTTAAATAAAATGTTTACAAAACTGTTAATTTTTTTAACGTAACTCTTCTTTAATGAGAATGGAATCCAAACTATTAAGTAAATATCCAAAAAAAAGTAACGAATTCAACATATTTATTGTTTCAAATAAGGGAAATTCTTACTAAAGTCTTATAACAAAGTTGTTCAGTTTAAAAAGGCCCAATAAATTTTTAAAAGATAATTATCAAATTGAGTTACATTTAATTATATACATTAGACGTTAATGGGCTTCGGATGGCCCTATCTTCCCCATGTTGAACTCGCGATATTGATGACCCATTATCTCTGCAACCAATCAAGACACGGGTCTGAAACTTATACCATATTTTCTTGTGGTTTAGATACAAACTTTAACAAGAGAATCTATGTGTTCTTTTATTTACAAAAAAATTAAATTCTTTTTTTAATATTTACGATGTAAAAAAATTAAGCCTTCAAACTCAAAAAGCCCGTGTTAAAGTACGTATCTGGACTGCAGGAGTATGTGGTAAAAATTTCAGAGCTGTATCTCGAGTGGTTTCTGAAATAATGGTCATTCATACAAAAAAAACTTGGTTTTCGGGAAAACGCTGTTAAAGTTTAAACAACATTAATAAAGTTTGTTTATTCTATGGAATACTTGTTTAGTGCATTCGGGGGAAACTGGGGGAATCTGTGGGAAATCAGACTAACGAAAAGCTAATTATGTTATTTGTTTACAGAAAAAGTTAATTAATAAATTTTTATCCGAAGTTATAACATAATCATTAGATGAGATATTTTGTATAAAATCTTTATTGCATAAATTTAATGTTGATGTACTTCAAAATTGTAATGATAAATTAAAGTACACGATTCCTTTCAGTCAATTGTACTTTTTGCTGCATTCGATTTATTTTAGGGTCAGACGAAGAATAATGTCGAGAATAGAATGGATAAATGGTGTGGTTATTCCATGTTATGTTAGGTAGTATTATAAGATAATTGTAGCCTTAAGCGTCTTGTAGCAGAATCCAACGCACATAACCGAGTTATAAAAGCGTTGTCGTGTCGGCAAGAATATTGCCCCTATTCGTACGATGCCATAAACTGGATATTGCTGCCCGGGGCATAGCTCCAGGAGGGAACCTGGCAGCTGTAGCAACGAGAACGTTTACCCTTCGCACCATTAACCAATCTAAACCTGAACGATTATCATCATACTGGTGATAACGTAAATAAAAACGTACAATGAGTTAAATTATACACAACAGCAAAAACAGGAGAACTATTTAGGTGTATATGACATATTATTACATAATCCTTTATTTTATTTTGTAATTTTTCCGCAATCATATTTATTCCTAATGACTTTTTCAATCGATTTTTTAAACTGCTTTCCATTTTAGCTTCATTTTTCTCTCAAAAGAATATTGTCATTACAAATAAGGTTTTTTCGTAATACATAATTAAAATATATTACTTCGCGCAAATAATGTAAGTAGGCCCTACAACATTTATAAAAATAGGATAATTTTACAAAAGGCTAATATAATTTTAAATTATTTAAGAAAAGAAATATTTCAAATACGTATGATTTTCTTCCATAATTTTATCCTCCTAGTCATATTCACGATATATTTTATTAAATACAGATTTAATTTTTGCAGGCATTTAATTTTTCTCGGCTTAAGAAACTAAGGTCATTTCGTTCAAACATTAAAATTTGAGACCTTAAAAGGTCTCAAATTTTAATTAAATTATCTTGAGAAATTAGCCTAATCAATAAACCAATACAACTCTAAATTAACTGTATTAAAAGAAACACCATTAAAAAATTATAAAAATAAGTTTAGAGAACATTTTATAAATTACTACATGTATAACCAGTAAAATTTATGAAACAAAAGCAATCGGCTGGAACAGATTCTCTTACGGTGTACCAGATTCACTGATTGAATATGGTAAATTAAACGAAAACAAAAATTTTGAAAACAATATTTTTAATTTTTTTTTCATGTTGTTTAGGTTAACAGCCAAAAGGCTGTTTTGAACCTCTAGAGGTTTTACTAAGTAAAACGGGAAATACCAGAGTTTTCCAAACCCTTGCTAGTTCCACCTCCTTAGAAGCCAGCTCCCTGACATTCTAAGTAGCAATCTTTATTGTTTTCGCTATCCACTTATTCTTATTTAACTTATTCTATCCACTTATTGTTATTCAACTTTGTCTCTCCAGTTATATTGTTCCTTATATTCCGGTCCTGATCCGATGCTAAGTTTCGTTGCTTGCCAGTAATAAAACATATGGGAGTGAAACAAGGGTGTCATTACAGAGGAATGAATCTCGTGTCCAGGCTGCTGAAATGAGATGTTTACGAAGAGTCAAAGGTTGTACCCGGTTAGATAAAGTACGTAGCGGAGCTATCCGCGCCGAGTTCGGTCACTATTGGAAAAGTTAAGAATATGAGAAACTGGTCCATCCATTTACTTCGTATGCTAGCTCACAGACTTCCTCTGCGAGCATGGAAATATAAACCTAGAGGTAAGCGAGACTTGGGATGACCTAAAAGTAGATGGATACCGGAACAGGCCATGGAGCCAAATCCTTCACAGATGATGATGATGATGATGATGATGATGATGAAAACAAGGAAAGAGATTGTTTACTATTGCCTTCCTCACTGAGTACAAAAGTAGCTTATGCTTATCAGCATGCCAAGCCCTCCGAAAAGCATCTACTTTGCAACCTGCAAATGACACCACTTCATTCACCACAGGATCTGGCTGTAAAATTAAATTCATTACTTTCAGAAGAGATAACTCTGACTAGTGTTTTTTACACCTCTACCTCTTCTGTTCTTAAATAGTTCAGTCATATAATTGGCTGACCACGTGATAAGAAACAGAACTATTTTTTTAGCCCTGGAACTAGCAGATCGAGTGCAAATAGCTTAACACTCCACCTGCCTTTTCGAGCGTTTTTTCATGTATCTAAGGGGTTTTTTGCACGAAGACAAAAACGAACTGAGTTTAGGTTCTGTTTGACATTTATTCAAATAATTTTATTTAATATCCAAACGGATGAAAAATTTACCTGATAAATTTTCTCGTGGATCATTTCTAAATATTAATCATTGTCGTAATTAAAACTAACATTAAAACCATTAATTTTTACAAAAATAAATAAATAAAATAAAATTCTTTATCTTCCTTTTACCATCTTTTCAACCACAAATTTTCTCTTCCTTTTAACAAAACAACGAATTTATGCGGCAGTAAACTGATGTAGTTGTAGAGAAAATGGCCCCATTATATAACCAACCGCAATAAAACAAGTGTAACAGCAATAATTATTATACCCACTCGTTAAATTATACAGAAAACTTTTTATCTAAAGCGTTTATTTAATACTTTATAACCCTAAAACAAAGAAATGTTTAAAAACTTTACAGTAATTCATTGCCATTTTACTTTTATCTTAGAATATTCTAATTGTTTCCTAATTATTAATAAAAAAAAGAAAACTCTCATTTGACAAACTAGCCGAAGTTCAACAATTGCGACTAATTTCCCCTTTTCTATGTTTTCATAATTTTAAAATTTAGAAAGCTTAAGACCATAATTAAACTGAAATTTTCAAATTATGAAATTTATAGAAAACAGTAGAATTTCTCTTACGGAATAATTAAAAAGTTAGTTATTTAGATTCAAAAATCAAACACATCAAAAATTTGAATTAATACACTAGAGCTTGTACCATACCCTTTTGTTAAGATTATGATTTAACAACATTTCAACTTGAATTTAGAATGTGAAAAAATTATCCGCGGTCTTTTGATTTAGGTAATCTTGTAAAACTTTCATTGCTGAACAATGACTGTTGTACATCCGCGAGCTAGTTATGTTTATTTAGCAAAATCTATGATTTATTCTTAAGTAGATGATATTCTCCTATTTATAAGTCATGACCTCTCCCCCCATAGCAGAAACTTCGTAGATTCATTTCGTGTGCTGTCTAATCATTTTTAATGAATTAAGTTCATGGGATTTGTTTGCTTCAGTCAGTGAGTATCTTTTAAATAGACTAAGAGTGTGATGATAAGATTATTTGTATATGATTCGAGTCTTCTTTGGTATTTTGTGTTAAATGGGTTGAGTTCTTGTTGAATTTGGACTTTGTTAATCTTTGAGAATTATGTTGTTTGTTATGTACCAAGATGATGCTAGGAATATTCTGAGTAACTTCAATGTTTCAATAACTTGAAGTGCCAATAATTGCATTCCATACGTCAGAATTGGTTGGAGAATTGATTTATAGATACAATAAAAGTTTGTAGTTTAGATTAAGTGTTAATATCCAATAAAACTGTTTCAATTTTATGTTAAACCGTTTCCTTTTGTTTTGCATTTATCTTTACCAAACCAGGCGTTTGTCAAGATGTACACCAAGGATTTTAGGTGAGTCTGCTTCAAGTACTTGTGGGTTTTTTATGTAAATTGGTGGGCGTATATCTTTTCTTAGTATAAATGTTACGTGTAAGAGTTTTTTGTTCATTTGTTTTTATGAGTAATTTATTCTGCCAGAATTGTAGTTTATGCTGATATTGTTGCAGATGCTCAGACGCTGTAGCTGGATCTTCATGGATTGACTGATTAGTAAATAATAGTCAAACAATATAGCCATCAAAAGTGGCTGTTGTAGTGTTTGTGTCCCTAGATATTAGAGTGAGGTAGATTTTGTTTTAATGAGATTTACCTCGCAATACATTTTAAAAAGCCTTGGTAAATATTTTTACGTTTAAATTAAGTTTTTAATTCTAAAAACCAAAATCCTACTTTTTTAAGAAACGCTCTTAATTTGAAAGCATTATTTTTTTAATAAAATTTGGCTATTATTTATTCAGTTAAGCTATTTATTTACCTATAATATCAGTTCCTAGACTTTTTTAGTAATGAAGTTATTTATGCAAGTTCAGAAAAAAATCAGTAAAGCGAATATATTATTTAGTGCGTTTGTGCACCGAAAAATTAACTTGTGCATTAAAGTAGACTAGTACAGTCCTGACACTAAATTAAATAGCTCTACACCTAAGCTCTAGCCCTTTGCAAGACCAATTTAGCCTGAATTGTCTCTAATTCAGCTCTAATTACAGTTAAAGAAAGGTAAATTTATGAAATTTATTTCTTAATTAAAAAGGTATTTCAGCTGTATTACTATCTTCAAAGTGAAATAAAATAATTTGTCAAGTTTTGTAAATGAAGTATCAGGCATACTTCCAGTTAGAACAATATTTTTTTAATATAAAGATTTAAAGTTTAAACGATAGATAAAACTTTCTTGTAGTTACTAGTTGAAATCTAAATTATTTTTACTGTTAAACATGTAGATAAAATTTGGAATATAATAAAAGAAGTATTCCTAAAAGCATGACTTATTACATAAAGTAGTGACGAATATATTTTCCTTTAATGACAATATATCTCAGAAATAACAAAGAAAATCATCGAAAAACAGTAGAATGGTGAACGCACGAATGATAAAACTTGAGAAACGAAATCGAGACTTTTTCAAAATTTATCTAATCTGAAAACGTATGAAAAGTTATATAGAAATGAAATATGAATAACTGATATGAAAAGAAAGTTTCTGAAAATTTACCCACAAAACGTGGGCTGTTTGAAAAATTATATAAAAATATCAGAGCAAACCCAAAGTAGAAACAGCTTAAATATTTCACCGAAATCTTCTTCCACTAAAAGTACAGATTTTAAAACAACCCTCTTAAAATAAACTTCTCAATAACAACAGTATTATTTTTAATGCTTAATGTGTGTACGTTGCTATCTATTCAATTCAGAACAATTAGCAATCCATGACCCAATGAGTTGAGGATTTATATATATTTGATTTTATTGTTGTTTTACATTTTTGTTATGTTTTATTGTTTTGATTTTATATATGTATGATGTGTGAATTAGGTGGTCTTGTACAAACTCAGACCGACCATTACTGAGAAGTGTGGTTAATTGAACCTTAACCATCAAAGTACACTGGTAACCACTGGCTAGTATTCAAATCAGTATAAAAGTAAAACTATATTAACTAGGGTTTGAACCAAGAACCTTCGTTACCAAAAATCAGCTGTTAAACAGCTGACTCGTGAAAACGACTTTACCTCTAAACCAACGCGGTGGGTTACAGTATTATAAAAACAATTTTGTAGTTAAAGCCAATTTTATAATACAATTGTATTCCTTTTGCAAAAAATTAGCAAGTAATACAAAAATCCTGCATATAAATAACTGTGATCAAAAATAAAGCAATGTGTTTAATTCAGTACAACCATTCTTCAAATTGCTGTTTTTAGATACCTGTTACATTTTTTCGAAACATTGTACAACTAATTTTTTTTACCTTCAGTTTAACTTCTAAAAATTCGTTAGGGCTACTTCATCCATAATAATATATAACAATATTGAGGTCAATCCATCAATTGTTCTTAATCCGTTTGTAATTTTAAATAAGTAATTTAGTGAATTTTCAGTAAAATTTATTTTTAGAAAATTTAATTGAAATTGCTTGTTGATGTAACCGTGGAATAAAGATTTATTTATTAATTCATTTTTTGTGTGTCACATCTGTATAAATGGATATTTTCAAGAAATCGAAATTAAGGTCTGGAACGCTATTTTTGAACCCGTTATGATATTAATTTGAAAAGTCTCAGTTCTCGTGAGATAAAAAAAAACCTACAACAATTTTAAATTAAATTTTATTGATTAATTCCCATTAATTGTAATAGGCATTTACATAATAATTAATTTAGATTATACTGTAGGCGTATAAAGTAATAATAAACAGAGTAATTCCACTTAACTCAAAGAAACTTTGCATACCCTACCGAAAGTAAATTTGATTTATTTAATCCACGATAACTTTAGTATTTCCTCTTTAATGCAAAACTTTGTTGCTTGGTTCATCTCGCATTCCTTCTGGCAGTTTGCCTGACTAAATATTTCTCTATCGGTTTATATTCCCACCTCCAAGTGAATGTATGAGCTCACATGCATTACTGTACTCTTTATCTCTCTTTACATTTCGTTGCAAATAGTTTAGTTTTGTTTTACTCTTTCCTTTATGCAGATTAAATAAGGAATATACCAGGTAAACGATATAGACAAGGGAAGTATTACTTAAAAAATTCAAATTAAATTTCTACGTAAATACATGTTATTCGGCTGCCTAGACTAAACATATTGTGATAATATCTAAAGGGAATGTGTGGTCGAGAATTTTCGAGGAGGACCGAGATTTTAAAAATGTTAACGTAATTAATAAGAGTGATAAATAGGGTTTCCAAGAAATAGTTAGAAATATTATGAGTAACATAAATGGTTATGTAGGTAGTACAGGTAGGTCTGCCTATCGTTGTACGGGCATTATGAAAGAGTCAGGTACCTATTTAGATGATTTGCCTTTTTGTAACACCTTCTATTCAATCCTAATTTATTTACAGTTTGTTAAGATTTATCCAGAAGCCGTCAGAAGGATTTTGTATTTTTATTAGTATATCTAAAATTTCTGTCCTCGAAATCTCCATAGATTTACCTATATAAGCGAAACTATTTATTTAGTGAGTCAGTTTCGAATTGCCTGTGATTTAGTGAGCGAATCGCGTAGTGCATAACAGTGCTATAGAGAAGCGAACGTTAATGTGAGTTACTGTGTATTGTTTAACGTTAATTCTGTATCATTTTGTAAGTAGTATTAAGTGAATTGGTTAAGTTTATTTATTGTAATTAGTTATTGTAGTTGGTTTGTTATTTATTATAAGTAATTTAATTGTAATTTACTTGTAGATTATAGTCACTTTATTGATTGTAATTTTTAGTCTTAATAAATAGGCTACTTGTAATTTTAAACTTCAGTGTGTTTTTTAATTTAATTATTTTATTTACCCAGATCCCGAATGGACCTGAGAGATAAGTGTCACAATAATTATAATTCAATAAATCGACATATGGGTTCAGAAAAAAATAATTCATACGAGAAACTGCAAAAACTTCAACCTCATAATTTGCTCAGTCCAAGAGAATCAACTCGAAACAATCATTGGAAATTGATAACCCAAAAGTTTAATCTTTCTGTAATCTTCTGATCTTACCAAACTGAAAGTTTTCTTACCTAGCAGCATTACGGCACATGTTCAAATATCGCACGGCTAATCATGCGACACTTTTTAATAGTACACAGCTCGTTGCTGACGATATGAGTATTGTCTAAAGCATATGATCTTTTTTATACATACCATAAAATAAAACATCATCTAACGTCTGTAACATTTTTATTTCAATGTTACGTAATTTTAATTATTTTCATCTTTTCCTTATTATGTCTTGCTGCATTTAAAATTTTGTTATCTTTTATTTCACCGCACTCCGTTATCTCGTTTCCGAATTGTTTTTCGTTCTTGCTTTGTTCTACCGACTGCTGTTATCGGCAATTCTGGCGTGAGATCCGTTTGAACCTGCTTACTTCTTTTGGATAATTTGTCTAGCGAGGTGGAGGGGATCGGTGACGTCAGAGGCGAGGTTTCCTTTTGGGAAAATTCGTTTCGTCTCGCTCTCTTTTACAATTGGTCTCGACAACGAAAGGATCGTGATTCTTTAACAGTGCCGTAAAATTATGGTTATGTACTTTTTCGGGGCGTTATGCTGCCGGTTGCTGGTTAGACCAATTGTTTTCCCGTTTTAAACGGTAAGTCGCTTTTTTTCTTTCTCTAGTAGCTAAATCCCATTGAAGCCGAAAATGTTTTTTTAAAATTTTATAAACTTGGTAAAATTTTGTAAATTTTGTAAACCCTTTTGGGTAATTTAAAATTTTTATTAAATTTATACTAAATTTTTAATCGCTCTTTAAATTTTTCTTTTCTATGCTGTTGGGGTTTACCTACTACCTTTTTCTTTTGTTTGTCTTTTTTGGTGGCCCTCATTTTTCTAAGTCCTGGTTTTCTGCTCTTTGCAGGGACTCAGTTTTGGGGGAGCATCATGTACCCAGTTTTGGGGGAGCATCTGTACCCAGTTTTGGGGGAGCATTCTATGTACCAACTTTGGGGATACAACTCTGAACCTGTTTTGGGGTGTTTTCTTCTAATTTTTATGTATCTGCCCTCGTCATGAGGCAAGAAACTTATATGCCCAAATTGGAATTATCCAGCTTCGCCCGAAAACCTCAGGCATCTAATTTTTAAATCTACACATCTATATTTTCTTTTCTTCTGGGAGAAGATAAATTTCTTTCGCAACTTATCATCATATGAATTTTTTACAAAAGGGGACACGTCGCCTTATGATCGGCTTAAACTTGTCCAAAGCTGGTTTTCCTGCTTAACTCTGCTAGGATTGACCTGCTTTCTCTTTTTTATTTTCTTCTTCCTTAAATTAAAATTAATTCTGTTTAAATATTTTGTATAAAATAATAAATTAATTATGGTCTTAATTATTAATTGAATCTTTAATATGCCACGTTTTATGTTGGCAAGAGCATGTACTTTGCATAATTCTGTACAAGCGTGTTATAAGCCTGCTGCTTTAAAAATTTGTTAAACTAAATTTTGGCTTTCTTTTTTAAATCGTAAAATGATACTATTCTTATTTCACATAATTATTTCATAATCCTTTATTTATGAAAAATTTCTTTTCGGTAACACAAATTCCTTGTGTTACACAAAATTGTAAAATTTTATATTTTTTTTATAAAAAAAAACTTTTTCTTTTTAAAATTAAAAGAAAGAAAGAATAAATTTCTAATTATTCAATCCTAATTTAAAATAATATGCCAAGCATGTTTTTTTATTTCAATTCTTCATTTTATCTGTTAAAATAAAAAAAAACTGATTGCAATCTATTTAATATTTATTCATAATACCGATTTGGTATTTATCTATATTTTTCTTAATTTTTTTTCTGGATCCAGTATAATAAAATTTTCTGAGCTCATCTAATACAATTTTATTAAATTATTTAAAATTTGGAAATTGTAATTAACGTATGATTAACTATGTAACTTTTATTTATCTAATTTAAAATATTTTGTCTTCTCCTTATTAATTTTGCTTAATCTATTATTCAATCCAATTAAATCTTTTACTGCTTTTAATTAAATCTGTTTTTACTATTTTAAATCTTTTGTAATTTTTTTAAATACCACATCACCGCAGTCTGTTTTGGGGTCTTTCGCTTCCTTTCTCTTTTTTTGTCCCCTCATGCCAATTTTGCTTCGGCAGCGATGCCTTGTCGTTTCGCCTGAGCAAAAGGGGTTGCACGTCCTTAGAGACGTCGGTCACTAACTAGCGTACTAAAATTAACACCGACTGAACTAAACATACCAGACTCACTTTACAACAAAATTATTTTCCTCTGTTTTCTTTATGATAAACCGCTGACTCAATCTAAAAATTTTGCTACTTTATATTCTACCTAGGCAAACAAATGGCATCGAATCCTCATGTCACTACCAAACAAACAACTTGCAAGATAGACAAAGATAACTAAGTTCCCATTTTTCACGACAATCTAAATTATCTGCCAATCTAATATTTACGATTTATAAACATTTCTAAAACCAATCTGGATGTAAGGTAGCAAATTACAAAGCTATGTAACATTTTTAATAATAAACAAAACTCAAATAGTCCAGTTTAAAAGTTTATGACTAACTGTAACTAACTCAGTACTGCATAATGGTTTGCAAATACCATCCGTAAATCATCTTCTTACGATTGTATGCACTTTTCAGAAAAATTTATTACGCAACCTTAACTGACATACATAACTTTTTATCCAATAATATGTCTGGTAATGACCTCGACGTTTGTAACTTTCTTGGAGTAGGGACCCAAACAGACAATAGTTGTCAGTAAATGTAGAAATCTATATTATTCTAACATAATCAATTTAAAATAACATCTAGTTTTAGTTTTCCATTAGAGTTTTACTACTGAATTGTTTTCTCCTCCAAGACTTAATGTCAGTTATATTGCATTATCTAAGTCTCCAACTAGATTAATTTTCTAGTATTATAAATTAACAGATGAAATAAATAAACCAATTACTAACTTAAAATTTGATAAACCTTATTAATTTACGATACCTCTTCCAGTACAATATCAAAATAAGAGTGTGCAGACCTAATATTGCTAAAAATGAGTATAGTATTATAACCGAAATTTTTTTTTGTCTTGAATTTTTATTACGGTACTGTACATTGAGCTGCACAATTTCCGTAAATGATATTTAAATGATGGTGGGAAGTTTCGCATTAAGGAGAAGAGGTACCCAGTGGCACATTCTCCATTTGTAACTATGGGTATTATCCGTTATTTAGACCAAGAGGTCTCTACTCCATTTTCGCCTTAGACGTCGCACAGGTGGAAAGTTCCTTGTAGCTAGATCACGGGCTAGTTGGTTTGGATGGACATCTAGTCGTTCGTGAAATTTACTATACAAGGACGCGGTTAGCTCCTTCACTGTCGGAATTTTGAAATCGTCGTGGTGGGTTTTATTGCTTACATAAAAAGGAGCGCCAGAAGCAAGTCTTAAGAATTTTGATTGAAAGGCCTGGATCGACTTTAAATTACTCTCTGCCGCTACTCCAAATAGCTGGACACCATAAGTCCAGATTGGTCTCAAAAGGGTTTTGTCTAATAAAATTTTGGAGCGGAGGTTCAATTCCGATCGAGGGTTAATTAAGCAGTAGAGTAGCTTCTGGTGGCGGTTAAGTTCTAAACGTTTAGTACGCAGATGATGCTTCCAAGTTAGTCGTCTGTCAAGCCACAAACCAAGATACCGCACCACTCTGGCTTGGGGGATATGAACGTTATTCAGCATCACAGGTGGACAAGTTTGACGTCGTAAGGTAAACGTAACCTGTGTTGACTTAACTGGGTTCACCTTAATACGCCAACGGGTAAGCCAGTCCTGTATTAATAAAAGATGTCGCTGTACTAACCTGGAAGCCTCATCCACGCCCTTTTCCCGTACAAGAATTGCTGTGTCGTCAGCATACGTCGCGGTTACCGATGTGTCCAAAATAGGCATATCCGATGCAAATACGCTATATAGAAATGGGGATAGTATTGCCCCTTAGGGTACTCCGGCGTTAATTTTGTGCAGCTCAGAGTAAGCAGTACCGTGCTGGACTTCAAAGAATATATGCTCTAAAAATGATTTTACAACCAAATAGTACGAATCACTTAAAACACTTTTCAATTTAAATAGTAGTCCAATTAATAACCGAAATAACCGAAATTAATGACAAAAATCTGGTGTTAAACACTCACACAACTTTCTCTTGCCAATGAAAATAATTAACAATATAACCTAACATCAGTAATAATACATTATAAATAAACAAAAAACATAACCTTATTTTAATCATGAGTGAATGGTGAGAAATAAAAATCAACTTAGTTAAGCTTAATAATACGAAAAATCACTCTTTGACACTAAACCAGGCCCTGTAGAGAAACATGTTTGAAATAAAAGTTGTAGATCTTTTAATTTTCTATAAATTTGATTATACACTTTTGGCGTAAAATGGGTACTAAGGCTGAAATCTTAAAAAATCCATTTTTTACACATTTTCGAGAAACAAAAACAGAAAATCACAAATTACCGCTAAACTAAGCGTTATACAAAGAAATGTTTGAAATGAAAGTTGTAGATTTTGAAATTATCAACAACTTTTATTAAAGGTTTTTGCTGTAAAATGCATAATAAAGCCACAAACTTAAAAGAACCATTTTTTCTACGAAAGAACACCCTTCCCAAGAACTTCAGCAAACATGGCGCCTACCGTATCTTGTAGAGTATAAAAAATATGGTATTGAGACAATTTAAAAAAACCGGTTTTTGAGAAAATTGTAAAAACGTGAAAAATGACACGAATAAACTACTACTTTAGATAGACCGATTTTGATGAAAATGTTTGTGTCGGATCCTCTAGTGGTATTTAACTTAAGTTTGAAGTTTCAACTTCATAAGATGTCCCGTTCTTGAGATATTTTGTTCACACACACACACACACAGAGAGAGAGAGAGATAGCAATCGCTAAAAACATGTTTTTGGGTTCAGAGGGTCTGAAAACGTGTAGATCCGGTGAAAACTCGATTTCGAAAAATCAACATGAAAACAATACTTTCCTTCCTATAATATATTCATAAAGGCAAAAGAAAGTATAAATAGAATCGTTCAATCCAGGCGTTAACGCACAAGTATTAGTGTGTGCATACATTTTTTTTCTTCAATAGATCTAATCTTTCAATGCGAGTATTAAAAATGGCATTATCATCATAACGAAGAAAATTATAGCGATATGTTTGTAAACAATGAAGGATGTAATAAATTATAGGAACAAATGTAATATTTTCTCGGGTAATGGATGATATCATGATCAGTATAATAACAATTTAAGTGTTTGCTGTGTTGTTACAGAAAATGCTGTTAATAAAGCAATAATTTAACAGTTAGGAGAAACTTACAAAGAGCAACAGAGATAGAGATGAATGAATAGGTGGTTAGGTTGCATTCAGAAACTGTAAGAGGCTAACTAAATTTAAAGAGAGGACGAGTAGAAGGGTGAGTTAGCTATTGTATAATAAAGGAAGCAATTTGGGGCGATCAGTGGATCAAGGCTATTGACCGTCTCCTCATCCCATATCGAATCACCCAACCACATTCTCCCATTAATCCAGTGCTAGCAGCCATAGCAAAAATATAATCCTCTTTTCATTTATATAAACTTTAAAAGAGAAATAATTGAATCAATTTATTTTACAGAAGTCTTAGAAAATACTATCCGACTACTTACTATTGTCAACACAGTTTGATTTCATGTCAAGATTCCAAAGAAATCTATGGTTCGAGCAAAATGAGTTTCTGCTAGTTACGGATTGCAATGTAGTACAATAAAAACTTTATCGAGTATTTACACCAACTTAAAATAAATTTTATAGCCCGTAAATTATTCACACATTCCGGTAGTTTTTTGCTGCATGCGATTTCAAAATTGCTGGTAACATAAGAATTGTTTTGATTCTAGACACTTCTTGTTGCATGATATAAAATCAATTATAATTTTTCATTTGAATGAAAAAGTTTGTAATACACCACTTTTTTCCTGTTGTAAAACAAAACACTGTTTTGGTTACCTATTGAATAGTTGATTTGTCGATCAATTTTTGTTTTTATTTTAAG
The DNA here is from genome assembly GCA_035578175.1 of Catonia carolina. Classification (NCBI taxonomy): domain Eukaryota; kingdom Metazoa; phylum Arthropoda; class Insecta; order Hemiptera; family Achilidae; genus Catonia; species Catonia carolina. The sequence continues at coordinate 143,110,992 of JAQMRL010000001.1, read as the reverse complement.
TCTAACTCCTATGCTCATTAAAGATAATACATACAGAACTAATTATCTATTTACAAACCTATATTCATTTATTGCAATTCCTTCAGATTTATCGTCAGTTATATAACGAAGGAACTAATATTTACAGTAATATTATTTCACAAGTAAATTGTACACAATTTCCTTTATTCTCTTGAAGTAAGGAATCTTCCTGATTATCATCCCTTCAGTTTTCAGTGTATTGATTTTCAGACCAAGAGCCTCTTATGAAAAGCGTATTCATAAGCGCTCGATAATAAAAAGCTGTTATAAGTGCTTATTCTTATTAATAAACACGGTAGCAAATCAAATTAAAATACAGTTCTCAAAATGTTAAAACCCAAAATTCATTTAATTAGTTTTTATTTAGGTAAAGCTTAAGTCGGCCTAATGCTACCCTCATTAGATGTTTTGGGATAATAGATAGGCCTTTCCAATTAATAGGCACATTTATTTGTTGATTCTATGCGCGTATTCCACACTGCAGAATAAACTGATCGTAAGTCAGATATTTTGATGATGTTTAACTTATTAATTCGATAAAATTCGAGTATTAAATACGTTAATTGAAGGCATACGTTACTCAGATGATGGTCCCGCGTTAGGAGAGGTTCAAACAGCACGCTCAGAATTTTGACTTTGCAATATACTTTTTTTGTCTTTAATTTTTAATCTACACACTAGCGTAATCTAGCGTAATCACTGGAATGAGTGAAAGTATTTGCTAGGCGTGATAGGAGGGGTCAACCAATCGGCGTTTCCTCCTGGATAATGTAGTCACATACGATGGAGACGAACTTGATAAGAAACAATGAACAATGTCGACAATAAAGAGGTTGGGAATACATGATGGTGATGATGATGATGATGATGATTATGTAATGAACAATACAATGTGTTATTAAAGGAGATTTCTTACTCCATAGACGATAAACGCGTCTAAAATTTTGACAATTTTAAATTTCAAGTGGTATACATGCCCCTAAGGTATGATAAATTTTCAGCTGTAGCCTATTCATTGTTTACTTTGTCTGTGGCACCCCCTAAGGTTAGACGTGTTTTTTGAGCCCGGCGATTTTCGTGTGTTAAAAAATGGATCAAAGAATTTGTATCATATTTTGCATAAAAAATGAAATAAAGTGCAACAAAATTTGTGAAATATTAACAAAGGCCTATGGTGAGTGTGCTATGAGTAAAACAAGGGTTTACGATAGTATAAGCATTTCCAAGATGGCCGAGAAGACTTTGAAGATGACGAACGCCCCGGACGCCCCAGCACATCAACACCCGATGAAAACATGGAAAAAGTGAAAGAAATGGTTATGAACACAATCGCCGAATCACTATCAGAAAAGTCAGTGATGATGTTGGCATATCGATTGGCTCATGCCATGACATTTTTCTTACGTTTTGGGTATGAAACGCGTGGCAGCAAAATGTGTTCCAAAATTGTTGAATTTTGAACAAAATAAGCGGCGAATGAAAGTTGCTCAGGAGTCACTAAATGAAGTCAACGACGATGCAGAATTACTGAAACGTGTTATAACAGGCGGCAAAACATAGGTTTACGGATATGACGTCGAAACTAAGGCTCAATCGTCCCAGCGGAGGCATTTAGGATCACCAAGACCGAAAAAACCTCGACAAGTGCGGTCGAACGTGAAGGTTATACTCACTGTGTTCTTCGATTTTAATGACATAGTGCATCATGAATTCTTGCCACGAGTTCAAACGGTCAATAAGGAGTACTTCCTACAAATTCAACCCCGTTCGCGTGAAGCAATCCTAAGAAACCGCCAACATTTGTGGCAAAAAATCATGGCTTTTACACCACGATAATGTACCTGATCACATTTCGTTGCTTATTCGTGAATTTTTGGCCAAAAACAAAACTATAACAATGCCCCAGCCTCCATATTCACCAGACATGGCTCTGTGTGACTTCTCTTATTTTTAAAATAAAGAGAACCTTAAAGGACCAAACAAACTAAAATCTCCGAGCTCATGAAAACACGTCTAACCTTAGCGGCTGCCACTGACAAAGTAAACAATGAATACAGCTGACATACTTCAGGGGCATATATACCAACATAATAAAAACATTTTTGGCAATAGAACTCTCCAAACCCGCGAAATTTAAAAATTCCCGTTATTTTCTGAACAGACCTCGGTTCGTTTAAATGATGTTCCAAATGTTTAAACAATGTTTAAACATTTTATCCTTCTAATCGAGAAAAAAAATAATTCAATCATTTTTCTGTCACGTTGTTTGTGAGCTATCTTCTACATGTAGGCGAGAGACGAAGAGAGGTATGATCACAACTCTAAAGCTATGTACACGCGCCAATTCGGATTGGACAAGCTGTTCACCAGTAACCACTCTCTAGTAATGAAAATTCAAACAAAAGTCCTTTACTAGGATTTGAACCAGGGAACCTTCGTATTCGTACAATAGCCCTTAAATAGTACATTTCCGAAACTTACTGCAAATGTACGTAATGAAATTGTTTACTTATCAAATCAAAAGGTCTTTTATTAGCAGCTAGACATCATACAGGAATGTTCAACTCAGTGTGGTATTTTTACTGAATATCACAAATAATAATAAAAAATTATTAAAAAAATTAATGGAAACTAGAAAAACTAAATATAATTAGTAGCCCACCTCAACTAAATTTTAAGCGGACAAACACTTGCTTCACACTTTTACATTTAAAGGACACGCGGTACAATGACAATTCAGGATTGTGTATTTTAGAATGAATGTGTGTAGTTCAATGTACAAAGTTAGTCTGTACAATGAACACGGGTAAAAGTGGAGAGCCCTCTCTAAGGAGGATATAGTAAGCTCTAACCACACTCAGCAAGTTCAATACGGACAAATTATCATCTCAAAGATCACTGTTGACTCGGCAAACACTTCCAAATTGTTTTTGTACCCCTCAAGCAAATTTATACACAACTGTTCAAAATAATAACCCTTTATATTTAACATACAGTGAACATGTTTCCATTGCAATCAAGATGTTATAAGCTTATAACTGAGAATAAAAGGAAATATATCTATATTATGTTAATCTACACCACAAAGTTAAACAACAGAATTGTAACTTATTTTAATAACGTTATTCTAATTAAAACTTTTCCGTTAGTTTTTAATTATCACAATATTTGCTGAAAATATAGTTCAGACACAATTGATTTTGCACTTAATATTTTTTTACGTTTTTTAATCAGTTTATTTATTGTTGCATGATTACTAGCGGAAACAAAATATAAATTACTCAAAAAATACTACTTTTGTGTTTAACCTGTTTAAAGATTACCTGAATCTACGTAGATATCAATCGAACACGGGTTATTGGATTCCAATTTTATTTTTATTTCAGTCAACTGTGTTTCACAATATTGTAGAATATAATCACGTTTTGATAAATTTCTAGCTAGAAATTGAACCCAGGATCTTTAGCTTAGGAGTTTGAACAGTTTATCAGAGAAATATAAGTGAAACTGAGCCGCAATAAAACATTCTTATTTGTAATAATGATAAGGCATTAGAATGAGGTTGCCATCAATGGACCATATAACACATTCCCGTTTTTTATGCTCCGAGTTTTAAGTAAAGTTTGACGTGTGTGCGGGTATTTCGGTTATTATATCCTGAAGAGTCACCTTAAATTCTGAAGAAAGACACTGTTGTGTATTTTATTACAATGGAAAGTCTGAACTTGTGCAAGTGGTTCATTGTTTGAAACCGTTTTTATGGTTGATTACAAAGTTTCCATTACCTGCCATTAATGACACTGCAATAGCACAGCTCGTGTATTCAAATGTCCAATCTGCGCATTTAACAGTCTAGAAATTTTTCTGAAATAAAACCAAGGATTAAATTATCACAGCCATCGTTAAATCACAAATTTAAATTATTTACTTAAACGAGCGGTTTTATTAAAACGAAATGCTAAGAGTGGTTTTTAAAATGTGTACTTTCTTGGTTTTTACTTAAATTATAAAAAAGTTCGAAACCTTGGAGTACACTTAGACTAGAGGCTTACCTCGGTGTAATATATGAAAATAAAACAAATGATTCTGAACTTAAAATTTAAAGGACTTACCCGACTAACTGGCAAACGATCTAGACTAGCTCCACGTACAAAACTGTTGATACATACATCTTTATAAAACTAAATATAACCGAAACAATACATAATTCTTTATTTAAACCTATTTGGGCTTGTGCAATTCAAGTTTTCCTCCATGCTAAACCTGTTGTTGTTTAGGTCAACAGCCAAAAGGCTGGTTTGAACCTCTAGAGGTTTTACTAAGTAAAAACGAGGAGTAAGGTGGTTTACCATTGCCTTCCTCACTGAGTTGAAAGAGTATGCTTATCAGCATGCCAGGCCCTCCGAAAAGCACTCACTTTCCACCCTGTAAATGACACCTTCACTTCATTCACCACAGGGTCTGGCTGCATAGTGAAATTCATTACTCTCAGAGGAGATAACTCTGACTAGTGTCTTTTACACCTCTACCTCTTCTGTTCTTAAATAGTTCAGTCATATAAGTGGCTGACTATGTGATAAGGAACAGAACTATTTTTTTTAGCCCTGGACCAAACAGATAGAGTGCAATTAAAATAACACTCCACCTGCCCGTTTTGGGCATAATGCTAAACCTAGTAACATCCAAAAGTTATAATTTTTTCAATATAAATTTTTCCGACTTTTTACCGGTACACCTTATTATATGACCAACAAAACTCTTCGCGATGACTTCAAAGTTCCCTTCATTAAAGAAGAAATGCGTACAAGTTACGCACGGTTCTACAGTAGACTAACCGACAGTTCTAATAATCTAATACACAAATTGCACGACTAAATCTTCTTGAAAATCCACCAAAGTGACTGCGGAGATTGTGTAGTAGAGATCTGATGAAACATCAATAAACTACATTTTAGAAACATAAATGAAATTAAAATCAAAATAATCTTTCTCATTTTTTTGCTAATCTTTAAATTAAGTGTTATAAAATTGTACAATTTTTCACACTAAACAGCCATCACCGGGTGTCACTGGTCTATTTCATGCCTGTTTCTTCTTTTTTAACAAATTATTATAATTACAAATTATTATTATATAATAATAATTGTAATAATAATTACAAATTATTATTATTATTATTATTATTACAAATTATTGTAATTTTACAGTTGTAAATAAAGACATTAAAGTTAAAAAAACTTAAAACGTAAACGTAACATGTTATTCAACTGCCCAAAACTTCAACAGCACAGGCAATAGTAGTATACTATAACATCTCCGCAATATGCAACGGAAATGACAAATAATACAAAATTGCACGAGTTCCTATAAATGGATGACATCACGAACTGGTCTGTTGATGGAACATGCGTGGGCCAATCATGGAAAATTCACCACATTGATTTCAATGTGGTGAAAAAACTCAAAATCAAATTAAACTCAAAATGTATTAACAGTTATAAACAAAATTGTTAAATTTTGTTTATAACTGTTAATACATTATTGTTATACGTTACCAACTGCGCATTGGCGCAGTTGGTAACGTGCTCGCCTCTCATCATGCGGTCCTGGGTTCGAATCCCACTCAGGCACTGCATATTCTCATACGTTACAAAAAAAATATCATTTCATCCTCATTACATACAGTTACACCCCAACGTTGTAGCTAATGACCTTGATGTTGATGCGACGTTAAATTTAAAAAAAAAATTGTTAAATTAAAATTTATGTTGAAAATAAAACAAAATTTATGTGAAAATAAAATTTAAATAAATTTAAATTTAATAAATTGAAATAAAATTTCAGGTAAATTTTCTATTCAGGTAAACAACTCTTTTTGAAGTTGAAAAACGGTGAAGGTTTATATCTCTGAAAAACTAAGCGTAATACATGATAATCGTGTGATTTTAAGTAAGGTGATGAGCTGGCGATGTGGTAAAGCCACGAAAGTACTTCTCACTATTGGTAAGTATTGTTACTCATTCTTTGACCGTTTCTGGTGGTTTTAAGTTAATTATTTTTATAATAATTAAATAATTTTTTTCCATCAGTCTCTTGACTGGTTTGATGTAGTTCTCCAAGCTGTTCTATCTTGTGCAAGTCGTTTCATATCTACATACTTGTAACACCCTACATCTTTTGTAATTTGCTTTATACCTGTATATTCTAATCGTTGCCTCCCCCTACAATTTACTCCCTCAATATTACCCTCCATTATCGATAGCCCAATACCTGGATGTCTTAAGCTATGCCCCACTAGCCTATCCCTTCTTCTGGTAAGATGCTTCCATATACTTCTTTTTTCATCCACTCACCTAAGAACCTCTAAATTACTTATTTTGTCCACCCAACTAATCTTTAACATTTTTTTATAACACCACATTTCAAAAGCTTTTATCCCCTTTCTTTTCTACAGCCCCTATCACCCACGTTGCACTCCCGTATAATGCAACACTCCAAACATAATGTTTTAAAACATTTTTCCTAATCTGTAAATCAATGTTTGTAGTCAGTAAGCTATTTTTTATTTTAAAGGCTTTTCTAGCTTGAGCAATTCTGCTTTTAATATCATTTGTGCTATAAAAAACAAAACAATTAAACTAACGTTGATTTAAAACTATTAGTATTAAACTATAAAAGGATTGTTCGCTATTAATTTTGGTTAATTCATTTATGTATTATTAAATTTTACGACAAAGAGTGTTCAAAGTCAAGATTATTTTTACGTGGATGTTCGCAATAAAATGGGACAATTTATTTAAACGCACTTCAAAATACTCTAATGTAAGAAAATAACAAAAATTATAATGACGTACTATAAATGTAAAACGCTGCTATACATGTTTTCTTTGTAAATGGAATGCATAAGTAGAAAAATACTAATAGCAGTAGGCCTACTAAATGTAGTTTGCTCACAGGATGAATTGGAATCAGAGTTTCCGCTATTTGTATGCAAATGAAAGAAGTTATTTACCTAGAGACATTTTTATGAACAAAAAATATACGGAAACAATAAGAATGTATCAGAAATTGAAACTGGGTAGAGATAAAATAATAAAAGATAAAAAAGGAAGTTTTGTTTTTCGTGAATTTCCTCTTTGTGTTCGAATGTATTACATTTAATCGAAAAAAGAAAGAAGCACCCTAGAATAAATCGTACCATATCTCTTTGAATGTATCTTAATTATTCTCACTCTCAGAAAAAAAGAAATGAGTACTCTTATTTCTGACATCGTTACGAGAATCCTTGATGAATAGTCATTCTAATTCATAATAAAAAAATGTATTATTTATTTTTATAATTTGGAGAAAACATAATGGTTATTATTGTAAAACTCTTTCGTTGGCAATATAAATTATTAGTTTATTCTGATAATGAAATGAAAACAATTTAATCTGTATCAACAACTAACTTAAGAGTCATAATACCTCATTAGTATGCAATATAAATTTTCCCAATTTACTAAAGTTTAAATCCGTATGGACAACTAAAACGCCAAAGTAATGGAGATACGATAAATTCCATTTACAATGAATTTAATTTTAAGTTTAACACAATTTTTATTTTCTGGAGCACTGTCATTGGTCGTTGTCCTCTCCTAAAGCATTAACTCAATTTTTTTTATACATATTGTGTTAAGTTTTCCATATTACTATTGTACAACTGCAAAATATTAAAAAATTTACGAAAAAATAAACTTGTATCATTATTTTCCAGTTTTAGGTGTGTAATCCCCACCTTATTTGTTTACATTACATTGGATATGATAAATTACAGAATATGAAGCCATTCTTATGCCCGTAAACAAGTGATAGAATATAAGTTATAGAATAAGTTGTCTCTATCTTTAAATCCAAAATTTCTAACAGACTCACTGACTCAGTCATGATTCAATCTCCAACTTCACGACCACGAAAAGAGCTAAATTTTGGCACATTTGCTCGCTGCAGGTTGAGTAGAAAACTAAAGCGTTTACGCGTTTATCAGTTGCGTCGGCAGGATAAAAAGGAGTTACTAACCTAAAAAAATGTCTTTAACCATCTAAAATGCATAGCTCTCCGGTGTGGGAGTTCCTTGACGGGGTAGCTTCGTTCTACCGTCGTCATGTAGAAAAATAAGGCTGTTATCCTGTACAGGTGTGATACTCTGGTGCCGATTCACTTCTAAATTTTTCCCCGTCGGAAATAAATAATGGTGTCGAGCAATTGCTGGTAGGCTACAAATGAATTATGGTGAAATTAGTCCTAAATAAATTTTAGTTTTAATTCTGACATGTTTTTAATGACAGTTAGCACCAAACTTTCAATTTATATGCTATTGATAACGGGCGCCGAGTGCGTCAAGAGGCTTCACTGACAAGAGAGCGAGTAATGCGCATCCCCCGGTTGCCAACCAGGCTCACTCTCGCTCTCGAAACTTTTAGATATTTTTTTCCAATTTAGGTATGTGTCAGTCGCCAGTCACGATTTATAAGAGTTTTACGGTATGGCCTCCAGGTCTATGATTTCGGGTGACCAATCGGAGGGGAGGTAGTGGAAGAAATGCCAGCAAATCAATTACCCACCTAAAGAGCTGCGTTTTCTCTGAATAACTAGAAAAAGGAAACAGTGGAGTGAAATAGTAGTTGCAGTAGTATAATGGACAAAGAAGCACTAAATTGATCTACCCTTGAACATGGGAAACCATAGTTGGGTGGATTAATTTCCCCACCACGAATTAAAATAAATAGTTTTTAGATTATCAAAGTATAATTAAGGAAAAAAACATTTATTTTATATTAATGTTTATTTGTAAGCAATGGGAAATAAATAAATAAAATAAAATAAATAAGAAAAACCGAGAAAATATTACACAAGTTTATTTAATGCACCAATCAGAGCTAGAGCATAGTGTGACGCAATAGCTAGTGACCAATAAATCAATTAATGACTTATGAATTTTTCTCTACGTACAAAAGACAACTATATTTTCAACTCGTATTTATTCCTAGACGTACTGCTCACCGAATTCCATAGAGCATTGCTTGGCAAATTTACATGCGTTTTCGACATTAGTGTATTTTCCAATTCTTTTATTATAACTAGGTTTTCCATCTGCCCGTAGATGATGATTTAAAACTTTTATTGATATCAAAATCAGATTCCAACAGCAAAACGTACTAAAAGTCAAGTTTTGGTTATAATTTATTACTATATTGAAACAAATATATTATAAATATGAATATAAAACAAAGTAATAACTATGATAAATAATAAGTTAATAAAACAGTTAATTTAATTCTATATAATAAATTCATAACAGGAATAGGGAAACAGGACACTTAAATTTTTAATACCACATCATTTTTAGTAGGGTTTTATTATTAAAAATTTTTATATCTATTCTTTTTAATGTGAACAAAGCTGAAATATCCACTATGGCCAAAGTTTATTATCTGACAATTAAAATTGTTATTTTTGTTTTATGATCAAGTTCCGTTTAACCTTTCTAAAAGTATAATTCGAACCAAAGATTTTTACCGGATTTTTGATTTTGTTATTCAGATTCTAATTCGTAGCTTCTGAATAAGATTTTCTAACTATAAGCTGTATTAATGAATAGACCAGTATAGAACGCATATTCATTTGCTCTTATAGCAAGGAAAAAACCGAAGATGTTTTGTTTTAAAGGGAAATATCGATAAGAATAACAATGGCAATTAATATATTTAAGAGAAAAATAAACTTTGTCCCATTTGGTCTCAGCTCCTACTAAACAGATTCCGAATAGCAGGTATGTAAAACTAAGCTCTCTGCATGCAGATTTGCTAACACCCATCATTATTTCCAAATTCTTAATAAACGCAGGAAGTATAAAATAAACATTTATTTATTTTATTTATTTAAAGTCGCTCGGTCATTAGCGATTACAGAAGGTTATGAAACAGTTGGTTTTAACTTGTGAAAATTTCCAGACCCTAGCCGGGAATCGAAACCGGGACCTCCGTGATGTAAACTACCGCACTTCTACTATTCTACGGAGGTGACGAAATATTTTTTTAAAACATCTTTTTGAAGATTCACCACACTGGTGTCGTGCTTAATCGCTTTGTGGCCTTCATAAAGACATGATGGTGAGTTTTGAAGAAATTTTCTTTGTTTCGTATGAAATTTTATCTTCTGAAAAATCTAAAAATTGTTAGCTATTCATTAGTTAATAAAAGTTTGGGTATTTCTTAGATTTATAGGCATAAAAAACTAAAATGTCTTCCCTAAGCGCGTTTTCGTGCCCTTGCCGTATAAAACGTGACTAAACATTCGAATCTGTTTGTTCACGGGTACACTCTATCGGTTTAGCCATCTTTATTTTACAAAACTACGTGAAAATAAGGACAAAAAAGTAGCTTCCTTTTTTTTAATTATTCTTTTTTGTAAAAATATTTTTATTTTTTGAACGTTGTGGTTGGGATCTTTATAAAAAAGTAATTTTTGTGATTTCTGTTTTTATCAATTGTTATGTCACAAACAGAAAACATATTATGTTACTGTTATTTGCATTTGGCATTTAATTCCCATATTGGTTTTTATCTACAATATGAATCCGCCCACCTTTTGAAATACTCATAATCGCCTTTTTGACTAGCCTACTTATGGTAACTTGATTTACTATTTTGACGATTAGCCCTATTATTACCTTAGTTTAAAACATTTACTAGTAACCACAATGGTGTAACCAATTGCTTTGTACCTATTCGAACCCCGAATTTCATTTCAACTCCTGTGAGGCTGAAAGTCTTTGTCTCTAACACTGTTTCCGATCAGTCTCTGTTTCTGTCTTTGAAAGTCCTTTAATCAAATTCAAACAAAAATAAATAGAAACCAACTTGGCTCACACCGGTTTGAACTCAGATGATGCAGAGAAATTCCATACATCCCATCAACAAATTCCTATTCTGAATATTTATCAACACATTTTTACTGCCAACCTGAATCGGAGTACGTCCAGTAGAAGAACCTATATCTTTAGACTATTTTAATATATATTCTATTATAATATTATTATATATTATTTTCTGTTTCAACAAGGACCAGACAACCATAAAGCTACAAATAAATTGAATTTCAATTGCATCAATCCTAATTATCTTACCAGAAAATTTTTGAATTAAAAATTCACGAATAACCCCTTGCCCAACACTGGCGCAATTTATAGGTTTCAATTATCTGCAGAACAAATTTTTTCTTTGTTTTACACCAGTAGAATATATTTGTAAATTTACCAAAATCAATCGATATATCTACTTTAACGGTTTGAAGAAAATCAATCAAATATCTTTAGCTCAGTGACGTAACCGAGAAAGAATTGAACAGTTTCTTGATGAATAGTTTCTAAAATACGATAGCAGAAGCAATGAATGTCTGGATTATATAGTGCACCAATTTCTTTGGCATCTTGGATTTAAGCAAGCATAGCAACTCTTGAAAAACAGACATCAAGTGCCAACTCATTGTCAGATCGTCCATCAATGGGAACATCCACTTCAGTACTCGCTAACATCTCTGATTTAACGTTAACAATTTCACCTCTTTACCAACAACAACAATTATTGACTCTAAAATAAGTAAAGTAATTTTAAAGGTAAACTACATAAACTTCTCATTATTAAGACTAAATGGTAAATTAGTATTTACTTTGTAAAAGTACTCGAATGTCAGTCAGTTTGTTATGCTGTCACACTAAACACACTGTTGTCCTAGAATCAGTTCACACAATTAAACAATTTCTTTAAATAAGCTGGTGTAAAACACACGACTTTTTTTGCCAATGTAAATAATGAAAAATATAACCTATTCTTAATATTGAGTAAACAATGTAAAATGTAAAACAACCTAATTTTAATCATGAGTGAATAACGCTAAATGAAAATCAACCTGCGCTGGACTTCAAAATACGCAAAAACACCAATTGACGCTAAACTAGCACTGTAAAAAAATTCTTGAAATAAATGTTGTTTTTAATTTTCTATAACTAAAGTTGTATATAAACACTTTTGTCGTAAAATGCATACTAAGGCTGCAGTTATAAAAATCCCATTTCTACCGATTTTAGTGAGAATAATACAGAAAATCACTAACTGACGCTCAACTAAGCGTTGTAAAACAATTTGATCACAAAAGTTGTATGTTTTTAAATTTTTTCATTTTTGATACAACATATTTCTTTAAGGCCGTAATCTCAAAAAGAAGTTTACTGCAAGATCACAGCCTCCAAACATTTCAGCAGGCATTCTTCTTACCCTATTTTGTAGAGCACAAAAATGTAGTAAGTCAGGCGATTCAGGTTTAAGGGGCCTGAAAACGTGTATTTTCGGAGAAAACTCTATTTCGAAGAGCAGACGTGAAAACAATACTTACCTTCCCTCTATATTTATATAGGGCAAGAGAAAAGATAACTCAAATGTTACTTTTATGAATTCCTTTGTACGGAAAAAGCCTTACATTTTTGAATCATGAAATTTACTTAGTAGATTTCTTAGACAGTTCAGTAATTAAACCGATTACAGCATTATTCTCAGACTCTCAGACTTCTTTAAATTATAAAATAGTTTCTTTAGCTTTCATTTTGTACATGAGAAGTGTCTTTCTTTAGTTTTTGGCCACCTTACAAAGTAGCTCGCTCAGCCGAGATTACTGTTAAAAATTATACATTTTGGATGTCAAATAGCTGCGTTGAGGCTGGTAGAAAGTTATTTTACCAATTTTGGACGTATGTAAGTGTATATTTCTTGTGTTGTAGTGAATGTCTCTGCTATGCAGATACAATCTATATTTAGCCTTCCTAATTATAATTTCTTTGATGCAAAGGTGCCTTACCAAAACTTATTAATTATCAGATTGATTATTTTTATTACAAAATGAAAAGTTGAAATTAATTTTATAGCTTTCTGCTCTAAGAACTTTAAATTTGTCAAGACCACTGTTTTAACATCCATCGAATTAACATACTCGTAATTTTTGCTGTATATATTCATGGGAAGATTTACAGCCCCAGCCGTATCTCGCTTCCTAAGCACCACCTCTCTCTGTCTCGCCGGTCTCCATCGAAGAGCCGCCGCAAAGACATTGCCTCCTGCACCCCATCCAACCATGTCACTTCCGGCCTACCCCTCCTTCTTCTACCAGCTGGCATCCACTCCCATACCGTCTTTGGCCACCTACCATCCTCCATCCTCTGCAAATGGCCAAACCATTTTAACTGCTTCCGGGATATGGTATCCACGATGTTTCCTTGAACGCCGATTCTTCTTCTAATTAAAGAATTCGGAATTCGATCGAACCGCGACACACCACAGCTCTGCCTCCAGAAATCCATCTCCATCGCTTTTAGGCGATCTTTCTGTCTCTTTGTCAATACCCACACTTCCGCGGCGTAGGTACACACACTTTCCAGGATAGAATTTTAAATATTTATCTCTGTCTCCTTCCATATTTTATCATTCCAAACGACTGAATTTAACTGCCCTATAACCCGTCGCCCTTGCGAAATCTTGCTGTTTACTTCCGGTGCACTTGTTTCGCTCCTATCAAAGATGATTCCCAGGTATTTAAAACTTTTACAGCTTTTCACTACATCCTTAGTACACACTACTGCACGGGTGTAGTAGTGAATTTTTTTTTGTTTGTCATTAAAGAAAGAGAAAACAGGGGGACTGGCCCTTAGGTGAGTGGTTAGGGAACTGTCTTCTGCCCCAGGGGTCCCGGGTTCGAATCCCGGTTAGGTCTGGCATTTTTCTATAGGTTATTTTCTCTATCACCCTTCACCGTCATTAACATTGATGTGCAAAATAGTCCGACGTGAAACAAAAAAGAAAGAAAGTTATGAATGGCATCACGACATTAAACAAATTATATGAATTTAACAGAATTATGTATTAGTTGTTTTTCAGAAAGTTGTAATAATTACACCGTCATAAAAAAGTAATAATACAACTAATAAAAACAAGGTTCATTAAGTGTTCCTAAACAAAATATGGTAACTCATGTATAAAATTAAGTTATGCAGTTACAGAAAGCTGAACTGAATGGATGTACTGGAATTGTCATTGCCATGAAAAGACATACAACTCCGTTAGAAATTTAGCACATTGTATTAGAATATGTAATTAAATCTGCATTTTCATTGGAATTGAGTAGAACAGATAGTAAATATTGAGTATAAGATAAGTAAGATAGAGATTTAGACTCCCGTTTAGCGTCTCATTAGTAGTCTGCAGATGACAGTTCATTTATCTGCTGGCAACTCTGGCTAGATCTTTAGCCAAAAGTATAATTACGTAAATTAGCGCTCTAATTGTTTCTTTTATATTTTTCAACAATTTTATACTTCAGCTAATTGCTGTTGTTTTAGGGTTCAAATAATAGGGGGAAAGAGAAAAGAAACCTTCATCAACCCAACGTAAGAATTTAGAACGAAAAGAATGAAACCCCCTTGAAGTGTTTAAAAGTGATGAAATTTTAATTGAATAATAGTACAGTTTAAGGCTAAAATCCAAAATGTTCTGTTTAATGGAGTGTTTACTAAAGTTGTCGTGGATTATAATAAATCTTCCCATTTCATATTTTTATTATCTCACTAAAAACAGTATTGCAACAAACAAGTTGTGTTACAAATAAACGATTTATGAGGAGAGTCAAGTTGACACCAAAAACCTACTGCAGTATACGGTGTAAAATACACTGTGGGGTAGTTTCATAAAATTCATTGTAATTTATTTCTTGCACACTGATACTACAGCTTTATATACCCAGTATTCTGAGTAACAAATTTGAAACACGTTTCACAATATTATTTAAAATATATGGGAATTTCGGTAATCGATCAAATTTTGCAAACAAAACCATTCATGTACCAAACAAAATCGTTAAATACCTCGTTCTTTTTTTTGTTATAAGGGCTAACCCTTATTTCATGAAAATAACTTCCTTTCTCTATTTGCCTTGTGTCTTCAATAAAATTACTAATCCTATTAGACTTCATTTAAAGAGAAACGATGTGTAAAGAAGTTCTATTATTTGATATTCCTCTCCAGTTATCAGCAGTTTTGTGTAAAAAAATATAAGTTTATAAAGATAAATATATTCGTATAACATAGTTTGAATATGCACTGGCCCGAGCTTAACAATATATTGTTTGATGCACTTACTGTTTTAAACAAATTTGGACGTAAACAAGTTTGGAACTGTTCAAAATATTAAATGATACAAAGGTACCAATAAAAATTACTCAGAACAATCATTCATCATTTTAGTACATAATAAAAAACTTATTACCCAGATATTTGAACTTTCCTATAATTCAACAAGACAGTAACACATTTAGTAAAAAATACCAAAAAAATAAATACTCGAATTCCATCCAAATCGTCTGAGCATCTTAAACGAGCATCTTAGGCTATTCAAACGACATTCTCTGACCGAATGAAGTCACTCTAGGGACTTATTTTGAAGTGACAAGACATATGAACACTCATATAACACTCGTGATACTTAAACAGTAAAACCCGTCTGCTTATTGTTCTATAACAGAATAGATCGTAGATTTTGCTGTAATAAAAACCTTCACTGTGTTTACGGAATTTAGGTTATCGCTCAATAATTGTTCAGAAACTGATTTACTAGGTTGAAACTTACAACTTACAGATTAGACACAAACCTAATTGACCACTATTTTTGTTTAAAATACAATAAGGTGAACCCAATTAGCCAACACAGGTTACGGTTACCGTACCACGTCAAACATGTCCACCTGTGATGCTGAATAACATTCATATCCCCCAAGCCAGAGTGGTGCGATATCTTGGCTTATGGCTTGACTGGCGACTAACTTGGAACCATCATCTGCGTACAAAACGTTTAGAACTTAACCGCCGCCAGCAGCTACTCTTCTGCTTAATTAACACTCGATCGAAATTGAACTTCCGTTCCAAAATTTTAATATACAAAACCCTTTTGAGACCAATCTGGACTTATGGTGTCCAGCTCTTTGGAGTAGCGGCAGAGAGTAATTTAAAGTCGATCCAGGCCTTTCAATCAAAATTCTTAAGACTTGCTTCTGGTGCTCCTTTTTATGTAAGCAATAAAACCCTCCACGACGATTTCAAAATTCCGACAGTAAGGAGCTAACTGTGTCCTTGTATAGTAAATTTCACGTACGACTAGATGTCCATCCACACAAACTAGCCCGTGATCTTGCTACAAGGAACTTCCCTCCTGTGCGACATCTAAAGCGAAAATGGAGAAGAGACCTCTTGGTCTAATTAACGGATATTACCCGTAGTTATAAACGGAGAATGTACCACTGGGTACCTCTTCTCCTTAAAGCGAAACTCCCCACCGCCATTTAAATGTCATATACGGAAATTGTGCAGCTCAATGTACAGTACCGTAATAAAAATTTAAGAAAAGAAATACAGAACGAATCATTTCCTGTGACCAAAACGCAATTTGTTAAACAGAACCGTAACGATCCAAAACTTAAATTTTTGAAGGATTTAATCTTATGAAAGATGTGAATTCTAATATTTTTATATATAAAAATGTTTGATTGTCAGATAAAAAAAATTAAGAATTCGTGCTACATTAATGAAATTTGGACCCTGTAATTTAAAATAAGAAATATATTTGACTGCGTTCGTGGTGTAGTGGTAAGTACGTTAGCCTGCAGAGTGGAAGATCCCGGGTTTGATCGTTTGGAAATTTTTACAAATCGAAAACCACAATAGTTTCTAATGACCACGCTGTTGACACAATATTAAATAAAGTACAAAAATAATACATTTGAAACAAGAATACATATAATAGAAATATTAAAATACGTACTTTTGAGGAAACTGTTTTGGGTACATTTATTAATGAATTGTAACTTGATACCTCATTATATGGTATATTATAGGTGAATCAGTACGTTATTTTTACAAAGAAATACTTTAGAATAATGTAAGTAGTGATCTCATATTACTGTATTGTAGGTATCAGAACTCATGTTTCCTGAAGTTTATTTATTGTTCGTAGGTTCTCTACCAGGCACTTCGTAGGAAACATCCAGAGATTTATCGCAACGATAAATTTTAAGTTAAGTAAAAATTACACGTGTAAAATCATTTTCCAATTTAGTACTACAATGTGTTTATTAAAATTAGATAAAATTTTGTGTGTATGATGAGCTGTTCCATCCATTTCGTTTGAAATATATTTTCATGCAATACTTTATAAAGAATTAGTCATTGCAGTAAACGATAAAAAATTTATAATTATTGTTGTAGTTCATTTATTTCAATAAAAATTGTAATAGAATAATAGAAATGTTTGAATAAATAATTAACGAGTAGAAATGTCTTTGTACCGAAGCAAAATATGTACAACCAATACGAATATATTGAATCGGTTCAGGTAGATAGTTCCATGTTAAATTATTCACTGTTAAAGCCGATTGAAAAGCAATGCTTTTAGCACAATACACCATACAAATGAATAATTCTTCTTTACAATGCGTACAATGAATACACTACACTATATATATTGTATCATTTTTATTTATGTATTTTTAAAAATTCATGTTATTATATAAACGAAAAATGCACTCGCTGACATTTCAATGTAAAATATTCATTTTTTCAAAACAACATTAATAATTCAATAGCTGTACAATATTAATAACCGATTGATTTATTATTTATAAACATTATTTTAATGATGGAGACGAATTATTTAAATAAAAAATAGATTGTGCATAATTAATTATTAATTATGTAAAACATTGTATAAAATATGTGTCTCATTAATTTCTTTTGATGAGTTTGAATAATATCTCGTATTAAAAAAATGAATTACAGAAAAAGTAAAATATGTCACAAATAATTTTCTACTTAGCCTAATAGTAACAAATGGATGTGTAATCATGCGTCTGTCTTTTACCGAATCAATCAAAATTATGTAAAATTTAACAATATCCAAGTTAAGAAAATGTTTCTGATTATTTAGCCATGGCTGTTTTCTGTATACATTTTCAATGTAATTTGCTAAAAAGTAAATTACAGTACATCGTCATGCTCAACTAAGGGATTTTATATACGAGGAATGTTAAAGCTGAACTAAACGATCTTCCTGCCGGATATATACCAGCTAGCTACGGATAAGACAACAGAGTGCTGATATGAGAAAGTTGAGATTGGTGGCTGGTTGTATCAGATTTGATAGAAAAAGGAAGAAGTATGGACATTAGAGGTAAACTGAATCGTCAGCCTCTAAATTATATAGTTATGTAGTACAAAGAGAAAGAGATGGTATCATCACAGACAGAGTGATGACATATGGCTAATAAATATATACCACAAAGTAAAAGAAGTTTAAGACAGCCGACGATTTGTACAAAGAAAGGAAGAATCACTTCCAAGGAGGGATGACTTAATAAACTCGTCTTGAACACTGAAGAAGAGGAAGAACTGATTTAAAAATAATATTAAAAATTGCTGAAGCAGAATACTTCCAGTTTACCATTACTTAAGACCAATGATTAGGACAGCGAAATTATTTAAAATTTCAGATTTATAAAAATTATGGTAGAACTAATTTATGATTATTCAGATGCTAAACACACGAAAATAAAATTTCAGTGAAGCCGCATCATATTATATTAAGCCTGACATTGTTATCGCTTAATACCAAGTAGCCTAAAGTAGCTCAACTAAAAAGTATTAAATTAAAGGTTAGAGGGATTGTTATACATCAGTATAAGTGGTTTTGAAAATTAATATGTGCACACTTGCTTGAAATATTTGTTTTTGTTTACGTTCAATAGCTTTATAATTCGGAAAATGAAGGATGGTAGATGAAAACGAGTGATGGACAAATTCCAGGCCTTGGACTCTTGGTGTAGAAGCTAGGTGTGCTGACCACTCCACCAATGAGCCCCTGAGTAATGATAGGTCTTAAGAGCAGTCATGCTAACTTATAAAATAGGGGTGCCGTAGAATAGTTTTATTTGTAACAAAATTCTTGTTTTGTAGCAGTGTTAGTTGATGTTGCAAAACTTACCTTGATAGGCTTAAATATTTTAGTTCAACTCCATTGAGTACTACTTCCACAGTAGATAATGGTAGGCTTAAGAAAAATATAGATAATAATTTGACACAGGAATAAGCCAACATATTATTTACTGCTGCCGAAAAGCAAATGGGATTTATAGTTCTTGTACTACCTAAAAAACGCACACTTAATTGACCGTAACACAGTTTGATTAGAAAAACTATTGTTTTCTTACATTCATTTTTATCCAAATTATTTTTAAGAGCTATTCTACTGCCTTAGCCGTTCCGTAAAAAACTTTCTGTTACCCTTCTTGGACTCTCCTGACGTTATTGACGGAACAAAGCTTAAAAAATATATTTCCATTTAAATAAGTTATAGATTATTCACGAAACTTTTATTTTTCCCAAATAAAACAACGAAAAATTTATGAAGTATTTACGACAATTTTTTTATTGTTGTTTACTTGTTGATATGACTACTCAAAATTGCTCTATAGAAGGGTTCCATCAAAATTGGTTTTGCAAACATCACTGGGTTAAAAAAAATTACTACTAGTGTTGGAATGTACATGCTGAGTTTTAAAACGGTATCTCTTTAGAAAAATCGGTATATTTAATTTTTTAGCTGTTGGGTAGTTACCTTACACCTACCCCACAAGTGCAAGTGGTCGTAATAAACAAATCACTTTTTTGGAGATCAGTTAGATAATACTATGCTGATTTTCAGAACTGTAGTTCTTCAGGTATAAAAGTAATATGTATTGCTTTAGAGTGCCATCCCTATTTCCAGCTTAAGCGCAGGTAATCAGTAAGTAAATACCTTAGATTTTTTGTATTCTTTAAGGAACAAATGTACCGAGTTACAGTTTTGAAGTTAATTGGGAAGTTAAAGAATTAGTAAGTAAGTGGAGCCAGTAAGGACTTTTGCATTTATAAACAGATGAATCCTTAGTTAAATAATATATGATTAGTTAGAAAATCATAACTATAATTTGCTAGATAAAAAGAATTACGAGTTATTTATCTACAAAAATATTATTGTCACAAAGGATTAAGTAATGAAATAATAACGGAACATTAAACGTTGGCTGGGTGGATACTCTTTGTAATAACGCCTCAACGAGCACATGTCAAGTGAGGTCAAGTGTTCCAACTTCAATGTGACTTGTTCGCAAACAAACCACAAATGACATTACATTGCTCACAAAAAATACCATTTATTAAAAAGGGAAATAAACAAACAAACGTTGTTTTCTAGCCAAATATCCAGTAACTGCACAATAATTAAATCAAACGATTGTTTTAAAAATATCGCTATTTTATTAAATGAAACCTCTGGTAAAAAAATAAAAAATGAAGAAACCTTAAGTTTTATAAAAACAGAAGTGCTTATTTCTGATTTTCTTTTTTCATTATAAAGTGCGATAAATATTTACATAAGGCGTAAGTTTCCAAACAATTTCATAATATTAATTTTATTGATGTAATAATAATTATGAATATGATTAACTCCTATTTCGCCGCTAATTATTGATTTGTGCATGCACAGAAATGAATACGATAAATTATTACAAAATTGTATAAGATAGTGCGAAGTATATAGATTGCAGATTAAAGCGTACAATTTTTGAAGAAATTAAATAGAAATGAAAAAGATAATTTGAATATTGATCCTATTGCAGAGATTGGACTGTTTTCAGAACTTGTGGACTGATTTAACCAACGGGCAGGTAGACAATGAAGTAGTCAAATTAGTTTAGACAAAAGTAGGTGTAGACGAAATCATTAGAGGAACTTCTCTTTGTTCTTTTATCCTATAAAAACCGCAAAGCACGTGGCCGGTTTGCCTTCCAAATTATTTAATATGCTTCTAATACATTTTTAAGTAGTTTTCTGGATTTTTAAATGTTCTTTGGAGTGAAGGGCATGTTCTAGTTGACTGGTTCCAGGCAGTCGTTGTACCATCCTCCAGGAAAAGGAAAAGGAATTATTTAACCAATTAAAGAGGTATCAGTCTTTTAAATAGAGGGTATAATATGAATGCCAAAAATAATTTTAAGTAGGTTAAATTCTATAGCCGACAATATCATGAAATTATTTTGAACGTCTAGTTGAGGATGATCTTCTGTAAAAAGCAAATGTTTTATATCTCAAAAAATACTTTGTCTTCTTTCACATAGGTTTTATCATTTACAGTATATGTGTCCCAAATCTATGTTGCAACAAATTTATTTTGCTCTTGTACACTCTCGGTTGTCATATGGAATTTGTATGTTGCGGTAGAACATGCATTACTCACATTAAATCCGTGAATAATCTACTAAAAAATCTTTTCTGTACGCTATTAACGAACACAAAAAGAGCATTCGTATGAGCCTATTTCAGGAATTTTGAGTCCTTCCGTTAAGACATTTATTTGTTTACAAGGTACTGCTACAATATTCTTTTGGGCTTGTGGTAACCGTGAAGAAATAATTGATTTCAATAAAACCAATTATGCTACTAGGAACGCGGGAAAAATTAAGACTAGAAAACCAAATTTTACATTTTTTTAGAAGTCATTTCTCTAATTTGAGGGGCAGTCGTTAACGTACTTCCATCCTATATACACAGTATTATGTCACCACATCTATTAAAACATAAACTTAAGTATCATATCCTATCGATCTACAAGCAAGAACTTGAAAAACTTTTCCAAGTTTTAAAATAAATTATTACCCGACCGCCTCCGTAGCGTAGTGGTTAGCGTGTTAGCCTGCCACGCGGAGGTCCCGGGTTCGATTCCCGGCCAGGGTCTGGAAATTTTCACGTGTCAAATCCCACAGTTAATGTTTCATAACCCACCGTAGTCGCTAATAACCAAGCAGTTGATGCGACTTGATATAAAAAAAAAATTGTATTATTACTGGTTAGTTTTTACTTTTCTCTTTGCAATATTTACCTGTTTTTTATCGTCATTTATTAAATGAATGCACCTTAAGTAACAACAATCCGCATTGTGTTAGAATATATTGTAAAGTAGTGTGACGACTCAAAATCATTAACAGCTGGCTTTGTTTATGTGTTGGTCTGAAGTAAATGAAATAGACCCAGCTGGTGGAAATAGAATAATAAAAAATAATTTAATTTTAAAAAGGAGAGATAAACAAAGATGGGTTGCTAGGGGCTAGTAGGTTGTAAAAAAGAAATTATAAAAATGTTTGAATGAGTGGAGGTTGGAGATCTAAAAGGGACAGTACGTAATCTTGTATGCATAATTAAATAGAATATATTTTTATAATTGGGACAGAAAATAAATCAATATGTTTGTAAATATAAAGAATACTGTTGTTTATAAAATACAATTACAAATAGTTAAATGAGATATATTAGTATTCTTCAGTAGTTATAGTTATAAAATAACAGTTTTTTTATTTTTCTATATATTACAAATGTACATAATCTTAAAGTATTTTATTTTAATTTCTTTTTCTATTAAAATTGTACTATTATGCGGTCCTGTGTTCAAACCCACTCAGGCACGGCATATTTTCATACGTTACAAAAAAAATCATTTTATCCTCATTACGC
This sequence comes from Catonia carolina, assembly GCA_035578175.1. Taxonomy (NCBI): domain Eukaryota; kingdom Metazoa; phylum Arthropoda; class Insecta; order Hemiptera; family Achilidae; genus Catonia; species Catonia carolina. Next base: position 143,088,298 of record JAQMRL010000001.1, on the reverse strand, counting down.
ACAGTTCCACCCCAACGTCGTCGCGAATGACCTTGCAGTTGATGCGACGTTAAATAAATAAATTAAAAAAAATTATATTATTATTGATATTGATATTTAATTGAATTTATCATTTATTTTCTGCTACTTTAAAAAAAGTCAGTTTATCGTAATCCTTGTACCCAATTTATATATAATTATACTTTTTTTATTATAACTTAGTAATTTTTGTAGTAGTTATAACTATTTAAGTAATTAATTTTTTCGGTATACTCCTATGTGGGGACAGAACTCTTTGTGAAGATTTAATGCGTATAATTATACTTAGTTAAAAATATTGTGTACCTGTATAGCTTAGTTTAGTTTAGTACTAAATAATAATGTATATTTAACTAAATAAAATTAAAAAATAAATATTCTCTCAGAGACACGGGGTACCATTCATTGTGCATTGAAAATGTTTTTACACTCTTACAATTAATTTACAAGCAATAAGAGTTTAGCGTAGGTACCTACTTTATGAAATTTTTAGATATGCAGAAATTCTTAAATAAAGTTGGTAAAAAACTTTTTTTGAGGTTGAAGGTGAAAAAAACCTTCACATTTAATTAGAGTAATGCAGAGTATGTATTATTTAGCTGTTGTAAGGATGGTAAACGGGAAGAGTGAACGAGTTGTCTCATGAGGTGGTCGGCAGGGATGCCCATCATCACCAATTTTGTTCAATTGGTGATGTTTAGATTTTGTTCAATTTTTATACTGATGCTGTCATTGTACAATGGAATAACTGTACGTGTGCAATAAAAAGGTTTGTAAGTTAAACTTCTTTACAATTGTGGCATTTGTTGATTATTTTATGCTTTTTGTGTAGTCTGAGGTAATTTATAAAACTTATTGTATGTGTTTAGTAATTACTGAGCAATACAACGTTTTGATTTCTTTAAAGAAGACAAAGATAATGACTTTCAGAGGTACTGTTCATCTCAGAAGTAAAGTACTTTTGAATAATAAAATTTCAGGACAACTGCATTCATTTATTTATTTGGAATGTAGTGTTTCTTACATGTAAGATGCAGATATTAAATCGGGAAAGTTTCAATTCGCTGTTGAAAACGATGGTTGTTAAAGTGAGAAAGGAAAGTGTTATGAAGTTTTATCACACTTTAGTTTTGCCACTTGAAATGTATGGTTTAAATTGACAAGATTTTAAGATCAGCAGATTCTAAGAATAGAGGCTGCGAGATTAGTTTTATAAGATCTTAAGTAGGGTATCAATTGCTGGACCATAAAAAATTAGTGCCAGGGGTGATATCAACTATTCATAAATACAAGCAAAAGTGGTATGGCCATCGTTGCGGATTCCAGACCACCGATCAAAACTGGTGTTTACCTTTACATTGACTGGACAACGGGATATTGGACGACCTCGAATGACATGGACATCCGAAGGGCTTTAAGAAATGGTAAATTACTAAATTTGGGAAAGGCCAGGAAGCCTAATTAGAACCGTTTTGTGATGATGTTAATATAAATTAGTATAGATAAATAATTGTATATGTTATTCAAATTTCAATTTGAAATTTGTTACTTTAATACGGATGTTTTCTATTTATAACAAAGAAAATGTAATTATATTAGTGTTTAAATTTAATTCTGTGATCGTAAAAACGTTCCATGATTTTCTGAAAAACAGTCCAGAACAACCACTGATTGTCAAAGTATGCAACAAGTTGTAGTTTTATACATCAATCAAAAAATTTCATAAAATCAATTTATTAACAAATATTTCAAAAATAAGAAAAACCTGATTACTTGCCCTAAAGTAATAGTGATTAAAAAGGAAAGTAAAAGAAATAGTAATTAAATGTAGTGAGAGAATGGTACAAAATTATACTTTTTTGAAAATATTAACGCATTATCTATTATTCCATAAAAATTAACTCTATAACCAAGCAGGTGCCTATATTCTCAATATTTTAGTTTCTCCTGAAACAAGTAATTTTGGGATTGTAGATTTATTCGGTATTCTGTTGATGTAATGAAGATCAAAGGAATTGTAGGCGCAGTGACTAAGGCATAGTAGGTAGGCGCTGAATGTAAGTAGTGACAATCATGAAAAAGACTGCGACGACAAGATAACAATAGTACAAGCATTTTGAAGAACAGAAGATCTAAGGCCGAAGAAAATCTTGAGTAACTATAAAAGAATGCAAAAGAAGTACTTTTTGTAAAAGAAATATCACAGTACTCGACAAAGTGTCAGTTTGTTAAGATAAGAAAGTAAATTAGGAGTTTTAGAGATGAAAAGCAACCACAAGCGCCTCCAAAAATCAAAGAAAATTACAATTTTAAAGGTCCCACGATAAATTCCTTTGACAGAATCCGTAATTTGTAAAATTATTTAGACCTACATGAATTTGAAGTTTTTTTTGTTATTATGAGTAATACGTACTTTAAGTAACAGTGAATCTTAAATTATTGTGACAATACTGAAAAGGTAAGAGTATTCGAGAGTTTTCTAGAGGAACGAGAATAAATGTTAACGTAAATAAATAAATAGTAATAATAAAGTTTTAAAGAAATAATCATAAAGGGTCTTGTACAGTCAAGTAGGGGTCTATTGTTGAATAACTATTGTGAAAGAGTCGGGTGGTTGGTTACCTATTTAGATAATTGGTTTTGTTTACAACGCCTTCTATTCAATCATAGTATGTTTACAGTGTTTAAGATTTATGCAGAAGCCGTAAGAAGGATTTTGTATTTCATTATTATATTGAAAATCTCTGTCTTTTCTCAAACTCTCCATTAGACCACCTATAAAAGTGCCGGGTTGTTTAAGGTTCTAGGTCAGTTTACATTTGTCTGTGATTGAGTGAGCGTATTCGGTAGAGCATACAGGTAGACCAGTACGTAGAATAGGTCAACGATACTGCGAATAACTAGCTATTGTTTAACTTGTATTTATTCTCTGTCATTTCTGTAAGTAGTATTAAGTAAATTAGTTAAGTTATTTTTTTTATTAGTTAATTACAACCTAATTAGTTTGTTATTTATTAAGTAGTTTCATTGTAATATACTTGTAGATTGTCGTCAATTATTTAATTGTAGTTCTTAATAATGCAATAACTACTTGTAATTTTAAACTTTAGTATGTAAATTATTTAATTTACCCAGATCCCTAAACGGACCTTAGAGTTAAGTGTCACATTATTATTGTAGGAAAAATTTATAAAAATATTTGAATATTTTGTAAACATTTTTATTAGAAATGAAATAGCCGTAAACTTAAAGGTCCGTGAAAAAAATTGAGTAATTTAATTGTTTAATAACATAAAATATTAGTCAATTGCGGTTTGATTTTATTAACAATGTAGAAATAATTTGATTCCAATTTTATTTTTGTTTTTGTGCTTACTACCACCTGTTGAGTAATAATCAAATGAATTTTAGTAACTGAAAAAGCTAGCTCAGTAGGGAGTCGTTAGAAAGAAATTATTCTGACTTAATTCAAGAAAAAACATAAACAATATTACTTCCCACAGAAATATTTCAATTATCAGCATCGTCTATCTAAAGAATAAGTATTCACAGTTCATTTTTAATTCTCTTTTTATTAACGGCCTTATCCTAGAGAGTTTGTGTTATTAACACAAAAGGTTTTACACTCTTTTTCTATTGTTTAATGTTATTAATCGAACATTTATGTAAACTGACTTTCAATTAATATTAAATTTGACTAGTTACTCGAATATTTTAAGTAAAATTAATTATCGTTCTTCTTTTGGTGATTATATTCATGGGTAATAACACATGAAAAAATTGCAACCCAGTGGTGTAATTAACAAATTATGCCATAAAAACATGTTATTTTGTTTTCAATTATTTACCATGAATTAAATGACTATTTAAAAAACCAAAAAGACTTCTTTAAATAAAGAAAAACAGTAATAATACCATAATCTCAAAATATATGTACACCTAACTTTTCTAAAGATAATTAGAAACGTTCATTCAATTGTTTTCAACACTCATACTCAAACACACTACTCATCAACAAAATATAAACACAATTATATTATTTATAAATTAAAATCATTCTATCGGAATCGCTCTGACAAATCCAATAAGGTAGCACGTTAAGGCTGTGTACATTGTTGCTATTGTCTAACAAATTTGACGCGAGATGATTACCATAATTATTAAGGCATTTGATATATTATTTACAACTAAAACAGCGAATTTCTTCACAAATGGTTTGCTCATCCAAATCTCGATATGTCAGCATTGGTAATATATTTAATATGGTCTTAGAGCATTTGATTAACAACATTGCATAATCTCGATGTTCGAAGTTGATGATGTGCCCCATCATTGAATTGTAATTTAAATGTACTTGCACCGAGCACATTCCCAGATATTTTAAATCACTTGCCTGTCGAAGATTATTGCTGTTCATTTAAAGAGGAGGACAAGTTTCCTTTGTAGTAAACTTTACATTCGTAGATCTGTCCTAGTTCACCTTGATTTTCCATAAAATACTTTTTTGTCTTTTTTTAATCCCTAATGTGTGTACGTTGCAATCAGTTCAATTTAAAACAATAAGCAAATTTATGACCCAATGAGATGAGATGATGTGTATGACGTGTAATTGAGATGTAGTCTTGTACAGACTCAGGCCGACCAATGCTGAGAGAGTATAGTTAACTGAACCCCAACCATCAAAAACCAGTAACTACTGTCTATTATTCAAATCCGTATAAAAGTAACTACCTTTACTAGTATTTGAACCAGGAACCTTCGTCTCCGAAAATCAGCTGTTAAATAACTGACTCACGGCAATCTCTAGCTAACCCGGTGGGTACAAACTACTTAAATAACAAAAAATACTATTTCATAACTCTAACCATCTAGTATTTCCACAAGGAATCAAAACAAATTTATTTCGTAATTAATGACGAACTATACGTCTCAGAAACCGTTGTTTCCAATCATTTTTCGAATAGGTTCATTTAAGAAGGAAGTTTATTAAGTTTTCAGAATTTTTTGAATTGATACCCGACCAGTGAATTTTTTATACGTACTTTGACGACAAATGTATTGATTATATTGATCATTACGTACTCCACAAATGTTTACGATGGAATCAATGAGGCCGAGCCAGTTTTATTTATTCATTACATGGATATTTATCACTAATGTATACTTAGTGCATTATTTACTTAGCTGAATAATGCAAAAATCATTCTTCAGTAATGAAGAATTATCCGGTGTAACAAAGAGCAGCTCTTATCTAATTTTAGAGCACAAGTAAGGTAAAAACTACATAAAACTGAAAAAATTACGTCCAAAAAGCTTGAACATAGGCTTACGCTTCTAATAATTTCTTATTTTTGACAAATCCTCTAATAATAAGGTGGTATCCTCTTCTGGTTACCGTATTCCCTCTATTCAGCCACAGACTTATTTTTTATAAATTCTTGTATAGTGAAAATCAACATTTGGAGATTTCCTCCGTAAAGAGTATCATCACAGGTAAATCATTTAATTCCTCACTAAACTTGTTTTTTTTTCTTCAAAGCCTAGGCTGTTAAGTACCAGAGGCTGCAGTAACAATATAGTAAAACTAGATCTTTCATGTCTTCAAATATATCTCTTGCTTCTGCGGTTTAAGAGTTTTTAGTTATTTCTTTTGATCAACTCATGAGCAGAGCATCAGTTATATTTTAACTAAAAAGCATCTTGCAAGCCCAACTATTATTACCTGACGATACTGAACTAATTTTCCAGTTACACTTCTCAAGCGATAGGACGATTGTCCTAACTGCCCTCTTGCGACTAATTACTTAGTATATACTCTGTAAGTATTTTTATTTAAATAATTAAAGAATTATATTTTTTTAATTAATTTTGTCAATTGATTTTTAATATTTTATAACACAAACTGTGAATATTTTGCATGTATATACAGTTTTTTTTATTTCCTTCTGTAAAGTTCATTACTTTTTCAGAACTTCCAAGTAAATATTCGTCAATCTTGTAGTCACACGTCTGTAAAAGGTTTGATGCTGCTTCTTAGCACACGTAGGTAGCGTACAAAGCTTTTCCATGCTCTCATTGGAACTCATATTTTACCTCGTGACTGACATCCAGTATCGTAAAGTTAATAGCTACTTTAATTTTGTCTCCCATTACACTTACTTAAATTTCATCTTTTGTTATAGCCTAAAAGGAAAGCTCATTATAACTAAAAATATTAATAAATATGACGTATCATAAGTCAATCAAACAGAAGTTTAAGTTACGAAATAAAGACAAGTGTTTTCTACCAGCATGGATTCGGTAGGTTATCAATTTGAACTAAACAAATTAAATTTGAGCCAAAACCTATTACACAGCCCTTAGCAGTCGAAATTTCAAGTTGCATTTCATAATAATATTTTAATTTTTAAAAATAATATTTTGTATAATTTATTGCTAAAAGAAAATTCATATAGTATACGTAACCGATAGGAAGAATTTCAAGCAAATGGAGGTGTACTGCTAAATAAAATTTTCTGTATCCTAATTAATAACACCTACAGTACACTCTCAGAAATCCGGACTAATGTGCCGGACGGCCGGTCCAGATTTCGAAAAATCCGGATTTCCCGGAGGTTGGCAATTTCGTCTTTATGGCGAATAATTATGACAATAAGCATTAACGTTTATCTGCTAATATAAGAGTGAGCTTCTGAAAAAACTTTAAAACACTGTAGGCCTAATAAATTACAGTAGGCTACTGATACTGTAATTATTCAATATACGAAGCACAAACATTGACTAAACTTAACGCTACTGTACCGTAATAAGATTCGATTGCACTCTTTGTAAGATTTGCAAGTTACGGATTTCAAACATGTAAAAAAATGTGTCATATATGTCTCAATTATAGAGTAATTATAATTATATAGAGTAATTATTATAGTAGGTACAAATTCATTAAAAAACCAAGTCTTAAAAATTGTAGAATTCATCCATGCTTTTTGTTAGTTTGTATACCAAAGTGGCAACACATCGTCTTTCTTTAAATTTTTAAAAGCTCTGGGTTTTCTTGATTTTCCTATTAATGTTAACCTAAGTTTATGACTGCCGGTCACATTGCTACAAGCCAACACCGTAACCCGTTCCTTGCTTTTTTTATAGCCCGAGGCTAAAGCTTCTTTTTTGGATGCGAGAGTTTTCGTGGGCAACATTTTATAATTCAGACCAGTCTCGTCGCAATTATACAGCTGGTCACCGGAAATTCCTTCTTCGTCAAGGATTTTAAAAAGTAAGGTCTTAAATTCAGGAACAGCGTCTTTGTTCGCCGATAAAGTCTCCCCACTGATTTCATCGGGCCAATCCCATGAAAAATTTTTACTGGTTGTTAATTTAAAAGTTGTAAATTTTCAGAAAATAAAGTAAAAAAAAAAAATCATCGTCCGGACTATCCGGAGTCCGGACTAGCGCGATCCGGATTTTTGAGAGTCTACTGTACTACGAAATAAACCTATTATTTTATAAACTAGTTAAATAATAACAACTAAAGTGGTAATGTATAAATTTATTTATATTGTATTTCCTATTCGTACCGTTAATTGGCACTGTCAGTTGGTGACACAATCTGGTGATTACAAACTGAACTGATGCATATGTCAATCATCGGGAGGCTTTTAAATCTTCTTTAAACCGTTCGATATTTTAATTTTTGCCTCAACCCTTCTCATTTCATCAACCATTTATTTCGTTGTACACATTCTAGTTGAAATATCTAAACAATTTTTATTAACAAAAAATAAAATAAAACACATTTAATAACCCGCACGAAAATGGTCTGATGATAGTTGAAACATGGTTTCCAGATCGCTGCTCACACATTCATTCAAGTCAACAAGAATTTTTTTAGATGTCTCCCTAACTAGTCATCTTAAGCTCTTTTTTAATCGAAAAAATCCGGCAAAAATACTGTGGGTTCCTACAGAATTGTATTTCATTACTAAATAAATGTTATTATTGTGCGGGCTAGATCTTCAGGTCAGTTGCGCGCGCATAAATTTAGGCAACCGAAATATTGCGACTTTTTTGCGTTTGACGAAGAATAATTTTTTTTTAAATCGACGACATATGTTATTTATTATTTCGTTATAAAATATAGAATGTTGGCTTTAATTTCGTATATTATTTATCATAGGTTACAAATGAAAAAAAAATAGTTATTTAACTCTAAAATGTGTTTAAAAATCTAAGGTTACTCTGTAACTTACCCAATACGGTGATCCGTTCGTTCGCACTCAGTCGGTGAAGAATTCTCACTCCAAGAATCTATTTTTAGAAATGATACGAAACACTCACACTACAATAGGTTATTTCTGTTTCGAAAATATTGCTGGAGAGTTTTATTGCCCAGAACACGAATATGACAATAGACGTGGCAACATTGGAGGGGTGGAGTGGAGAGAAAGCGCTCCGGCTATGTATTCACCATAGGACCATTTTCATGCGGGCTACTCTAGGTTACAATAAAGACTTGCACTAAAATATTATAATAATTATTATTAATAAAATACTTATTTTAATATAAGTTTAAGATATCGTTAATAACTTGAAAATCAACTTCATTTCTACCCTACGTAAGACATATATCAATTTTTTGGTTCTATATTTGTCAATGAATATTAAACTCAATTTAAGTCTACTTTATGACGCTTATGGTTTATTAATAAAGAATTTTTGTTATTGTTTGAAATTACGGAAACTAGTAGAATTTATTTTCGTAAGTAGTCGCCAGTTGGTCACATTATCCAACCAAGCTTACCCTACCTCCGTTGCTTGATTGCTAGCCAACTGACTGACTCGATCAGACAAAGAATATTTTAAGGTTTCAAAAAATTTAAAGATGACAATATTACATATATTTTAAAAAATAATTTTGAAACAGAATTCGGTGTTTAAAAAAGTAAAAAGAGGGGCTGTTTCTTTTTGATAACCAGTAGGAAAAGTCACTCTGATTGCTTAGACAACGTAGTAAGTTACGATAGATACTTTTTCTGATATTCATTTTTAACAGGAAAACGTAAAAGATGAATCTAAATGTTATCAATCAAATATTTCTGGTATATATGGACAAGAATTTATGTTTTTATTCTCGTAGAAATCTTATCATAAAGAAAACATTTCATTTTTCTTAACTTGACTATGATCAGTAATTTTTCTCGTTGAAAAGATAAATTACATTAGTAACATTTGCTAAAATTTGTTACTATGTGTTGCAAACAGGTGGTCGCTGAAGTGGAAGGGTAAACCTAGTGCAAAGAAACAGCTGAGTGTAGCGCTAGAACGCCGGTAGATCGATTTTGACCAGACACTTCAGCGTAGTAATAGCAGCTCTCAAATATAACTCTTGTTACATTATTTAAATAATAAGTTTATACCATTTATTAACAAAATATTATACTGCAGAATATGGTATGAAGAGTTATTATCTATCTCATCAAATGGAAATTTCAAATTTATGTAAGCGTTACAGGAAAATCACTGAAATCCAATAAAAATGCAAATGCATTATTATGTAAAGGAACGAGTTATTTTCAGCTAAAAAGTTTTTATAAGTTTTGATATTGTACTTACCATATAGGGAAAGGAGGAAGATCTGCCCGGCGGCTGTTCAGAACATGGACTGAGGTTGGGCTAGGCGTCGAGACGCCCTGCGAAGAGAGCAGAATAGAGTGGGGCAAGGGGGAACGGGTTGCACAGGGCGCCACACCGCAACAAGTGAAAACCACCGTCGCCAGCACAAGCGTCAAACGAATGCCGAGAAAGAAAAAGACCCGTCAAAGAATCCAATTATCTGGATAACAATATCGACAGACATATTTTATTATTCATTCATGCAAATACTAATCCATCTGAAGAAGATATATACTATATAATTTAATAACAGTCATGACTGAATTATTTCAAGCGAGGCAACAGGTGTTTGTCTGTGGTAGTATTCAGAATACGTTAAAATAAAATGAAGTCGTCTTTGCAACACAAAACCGCTACTTAGATACCCTGAACTAATATTTCATATCTGCAGATCAAAAAGAATTTCTAAGATATCGTTAAATGACAAAACATAAACACAAATACCTTAAAAATATTATTAGCCATTATACGTCACAACTTCTTAGTGTTCCCTAGTTTCATTCAGTAACAATTAAATATGTGCGTTACAATTGAAACTTAGATACAGGCTACACAAAATCTATTGGCATTTTCAGAATTACTAAAAAGACACAAAGAAATGGATAAAAATGTTTACAGAATTTTTACGTATGAAGTAAAAAAAATTTTAAATCTAATAATCCTTTAGTTCTATTTTAATGATCTAGATAAAACTTAGTTTTATATTTTATAGCTAACATCTGAGAGAAATATTTCTTGTACTTCTGACATACGAAGTGACTCATATTATCTATCATGTTGTAAAAGTGTAACTACAGAACAAAAATTTACGTAATATAAATCTTCTAGTTACCTAAAATAATACTTTTGTAAATAACACCTTTGGAGAGATGGACAAGGCATAAACTGGAGGAAAATATGGTACTCGTATATTTATCCTATTATGTATTTTTCAGTTTTTGTTAAACGTATTAACATTTTCGCTACATAACGCACAATGGAGTATTTTGTTGAAGAGGTTAAGTTCTTTAAATTAACTTTGTTAATGGGAGAATTATTTTCTGTTAATAAAGACGAAGTGTTCGTTATACACCAATGAGGCAAGAAACTTCCTTTCTTGCCACGGCTTCGCATTACTTCATTAATATTTGATGAAATCTTGCTAATATTCAGTCCTCATTTAAAGTTAATAACGATGTTGTTACACAAGACACTTTCACCCTAAAAGTGCACATAATTTCACAACAATTTTCGGTAAGTATAAACCGACTACTAAATTTTTCATTCTGTTGTTTTCTTTTGTAAAGTGATATTTTTTTTATGAAATCTTTCATTATAAACAGTTGTAAATTTTTAAATGATGAAAATTTGTAATCCATTATTATTAATTACACACATAATTTTTTATTATTATAATAATACTTTCATTATAATAATTATAAAATGTAATATTAATTACCTATATAATTAATGTTAATTATTTTAATCCTTATATATTATATTATACAAGTGTGGAGGAACCCCCAATAAATTTTACAGTTGAAAGTTATTTTGAACAACGACATTTCTGTAGAACTGTTTTTTTTTTTTTTTTTTTGCTTTTATGAGTATAATTTTACAATGTTACTAAAACCAGTTTGGTTGTACGGCGTTCAACTTTGAGAAACTACCAGCAGAAGTAACATACAGGTAAATCAAAGGTTCCAGAATAAGGTTCTTCGGACAACAAGGGCGCCATGGTTTCCATGGAATGCAGAAATACAACATTATTGCAATATTCCTGATGAAATGGACGAGGTCAGGCGTTTTAACAGAAAATATCAGGCAAGACTTGAAAGTCACGAAAACGTATTAGCCATAAATGTTTTTGAATAATGCAGAAGAAGTTAGACGACTGAAACCTTACCATGTTTTAGACTTGTCTGATAGAGTTTAAATGTACATAAAATTATAGTGAAAAGTATTCCACATTGTAAAATGTAAATATCTTTGTACACAGTGATTTTTTTCTTTAAACTAATGAACAATTGATATAATGAGAGGTACTCAGGGTAATGAGCCCTCAACTTGTGAATTGTAAATTCAAAAGATTTGTTTATAGTTTACTTTTAAAAACTGATTGGAAATAATGTTATTACAAAAAATGAGTATGATTTATTTTTTGTGATAATGAAAAATTTACTATTTGCCGCCCATTTTTGTAGCATCAATTTAGATTTTTCGGAATGAGAAATTGAAAAAATATTTTTAGACACTCATTTCATGTTCAGGGAATACCTATAGTTCCTCCCAAAACCACCTTTCAAAATTATCTTGTAGTGTACACCACTAGCAGGATTTTGTACAGAATTTTGCTGTACCTTGAAAAATTATGTTTTCTATTTACAGCTCAGAGGTAGGTTTAAATGAGCGAGACCAGTGTTAAATACTTATTTCAGGAACAGTTACTTTAAATATGTAGTAACTTTTATTCTCATAAATGGATAAATAGGAACTTGGAAACGTTAAATATTCAAAAATTTAATTTATTTTTTCTTATGACAAAAATAACTGTACGATTTCCTTATATTTATTATTGATTTTACAACAACTTTAATAGAAAATATTCTGAAAAAATAATGTTTTTATGATGCTAGGTAAACCGCAGAAACTGTTTTTACTGGCGTAGACGAGCTTTGCTAATATGTTATACTTAAATCTTTTTAACTAATGAAACGAAATAATTTAATGATTGATTGGTACGAAATCATTAATCAAGTTTTACAGTGTTTATTTGAGAGGAAGTGTAAATTTTAAAGAGTAACAGACTACAAAAAATTATTAATTTTTAACATGTAAGAGTTTTGTTGTTTTCCAACACAACAGACTTCATGTGCAAGTGCATATATTACGAACATCATACTGCAGTAATTAATATGATATTGATTTGTTCACAAAAACGTTTTATCGACCTGGTCTCCATTTACCATATGTTGTGTTTCAAACAACAGGGAAAGAATTTCGTACAGTGCTTATTTCTACTTAAGTACATTTTAGAAAATCTAATTACATTTGCAGGTCAATTGCGTTTTGCTTTTTTTTAAATTGTGTTGATAATTACAACAAAAATATATAAACATCTATTGTTAATAAATTGTCCATTTTCGAGCAATTGTAGTTATTAGAATGAGTAGTTTAGAAAACGACATCATCGGTAGAATATTTATTCAGAAGGGCGAGACACCTGGTCACCTAATCCACCGAAGTGCAGATGTATCGATTGCCTCCGACTCACTCGCTCCCTCCCCGCCTCACACTCCTCAAAACACTCATCACATCATTTGCAGCAGCAGCAGCTGCCGTCTGCCGCCTCCTAGTTAATAAAAACAAGTGATGCCATTTTATTTTGATAGCCTTTTTAAAGCACTTTATTCGTTTAATTTATTTTTACAAAACTCGTCGTTTTTATAATAAACAATTGCGATCTTCACAATGACGATATATCTATATTCAACATAAATTTGAACAAGTGTAAAACTGAAAACAGTAAATTCAATAAAGAATTTAATTACTCATCCTCTCACTTAGTCAACAATTCCATTTTAGCATTTGGCAATCGGCTGGTTAAAGCCTGTAATAATATCAGCCTTTGAGTATTTAATCGTAGTTATCGTATAAGAACAGTTTCGGGCTATCAGAAACATTGATGAAACTCCTCGGACGTACAAAAGAAAAGTAACCGTTATTTAGGGAGAAGGAAGTCCGAAGAATTAATCAACTTCATACATCCGAAGTAACGTCAATGTGAACCGTACCACTATCACCCATGATTCAAAGAAGTTAATTTTTTGACGTATTATTGTTACAAAAAGCTCGCTTTCATGCTCTGCTACTACATGAAATTTATTCAAACTTATGTATGATTTTTTTGGAACTATGACAATATTTAACTCTGTATAATTTTAGAATTTTACAATAAAATCTGTTGTTTCTTTTCTTAATACGTAATTTTGTGTAAATATAATATTATTTAAGTTTAAAACAGTATTCAACTCATTCCGGCAAACAGATTAGCCCTATGCAGGCATTCGGAATAAATTTTAATAAGATTTATATTTTACTTGTTTTTGATAAATAAATAAACCAAAATAAATGAACGCTTCTTCTCGACCTATTATTTGATTACCACTAAGAGTGAATGGAAATAAAAATGTTCCGGGATTTTTACTGTATTCACCATAAAGCAAATTTAGTTCAACGTTATTTTTTTTTAACACAAAAGTAAAAGAAGCGGTAACAGTTTATCTCCGACAAGTCAGGATTAATATTTTATTATTATAAAATGTAACATTTTCTGTAGAGGATATAAATGTTAATTTATTTATTTTAGTAGTTATTTTATTTTCGTTTCAGAATAAATTAGTACATTGAAAAGATACCTATTCTGTGTTATCTTGATACAATCTGAATTAATTATGGATGTTTGTAAAGAAAGTAAAAGCATAATTTTTTTTTTTTTTTTGAGGAAATAGATAGCTATAGTATTTTGTTATTTACTGTTTTGTGATTTTGAAAGCTCTGTTGTTTTTGAGATATTTTCTAACAAACTAGTAAATATTTATGTAACATTTAATAATTCAATTAATTAATTAAGTAATTGTAAAACATGCAAAAATGATAAAAAATTATTATTGGCTATCACAGTAACCTGGAAGGAAATTTATTAAGAATACAAAATTTCGTATAAAATATTTCTACCTCTGCGTAACAATGTTTCAATGTTATTTAAAAGATGTTTCTCCAGTACTTAAGAATACTTAAAATATGAAGTAGTGCTGCAAATACTAAAAAAAATAATGAAATTTACTTTCAAAATGTACAAAAAAAATTATAAATAGGAGCTATCTGAAAATATGTCTTCGATTTAATCAGTCTTGATATTCAGATATTACAGGACTAGTAGAACTAGTCTATAATTGAAAATCTGTATTGTACTGTAACTGGCCTATGCCAATATATAGGTCTTTTATAGTGTTTTTAAAAAATAAAAAATTCAACATAATAATTATGATAAATAAAATTAAAATAATGTAGACTAATTATCAACACTGCGGACACTAAAAAAAGTAACTTTGAGTTCAATTATTGTGTAGAAACCTTTTTGTTTCCTTTGTTTTGTTTTAAATAAAGACTTATTTTTTTATTATTATACGACGCTACACGTTGCAAAATATTTTCCAGGCCAGAATTTTCTTTAAAAATTCACGACGTTATTGATTGTGAACATTTTCCGAGTGATGGGACAATCATTGCATTATATGAAATGTAGGCTACCGTTTCTTTCAACCAGATAAGAAAAAATCAAAGCATACTGCAACCTATCCAATCAGAGTTAAAAAAACCGTAACACTACAACTCGGTTCATTCCTTTGATGGGACAGGGACCGTATGATAAATCAATTAAATAAAGCGTATAATTCACTGCTCGGAGAAATCCATGATATGATTTATACTCACGAAGTAGGTTTTCAGGAATTCTTAATTGATGTAAAAATAGATATCGCTTATTTAAACAGGAAAATAAATAGGCTTCACGCATTTATATTTTTAAAAGTATCATAAAGGGGAAGATTTCTTTAGAACACGATTCGGTATATGAAGTTAACGACCTGGGAAAAGATGAGAAATGGGAAGAAGGGCGAGTGGTTGGAAAAGTGGAGAAATGTGCGACAGGGTGCGTGTGAGAGAAAAGGAGTGAGAGTAACAGCGATTGAATGGGTTAGAAAGAATGGAGGAGAGAGTATATATTATAGTGCGACAATCTGAAGGCGTCATTTGCTCCAGAAGGAGAGGAAAGAGTGAATATTAATGCTAAAGAGATCTTTTATCTTGCTACATTAAAAAAGAAAAAAAATAAGTCTCCATCTCCGGCTAAAATATAATACATAATATTCTGTTAAAAGCATAATAATGTTCGTGTAATTAATTGATAACATTCATAGTCAAATAAATGGTAAAAAAGCACACATAGTAATGATTCACGGATGAAGAATTAGGGTACTAGGCTATATAATAGCTTTAAAGCTTGATATGCTAAAATGGGCAAAAAAGATAACTCTTCTTTATTTTACTCTACTTCTCTTCATTTTTCATACTTTCATTCATTCTCTTGAAATACATTCGTTTCTGTGATACTAATCCAAAAATCCGTATAATTATTTACATCGCGCGGTTGCAGCCTACTAAAAAGTCACAAGGGAGCCCTTCTAAAAAGAAGGGATCTAAATTTTGTTAGCTGTTAAATATTTATTAATTGTGTCAACCATCTTTTTTATGTTTTATCGTTTACAAGAACGTGTACGCAGGAATTACTTTTCATCAAAAATGGTAGTTCTCTTTCAAAATTTAAAAACCTGTAAACCATAAGTTAGATTAATTGTATACTACATTGTTTTTTCTTGAATAATTTCCTTCATTTTAAAATATGAATATTTTATTTAGATAATATTTAAATTAAATAATGTTCTGTTTTTGTGGACAGTTATTAAGTGAAATTAGGGTTGATACAATCTCTGTTTCAACTTAACAGAAAGGTGTACAACAATGAACTTTAGCAAGTGTAGATAGGCTGTACTATAATTTTTCTGCCCATAACAGACAGGTGGAGTGTCAAATTATTTACACTCAATCTGTTCGTTGCAGGGCTAAAATAAATAGTTCTGTTTCTTATCACATGGTCAGCCAATTAAATGACTGAATCATTTAAGAACTGAAGAGGTAGAGGTGTAAAAGACACTAATCAGAGTTGTCTCCTCTGAAAGTAATGAATTTCATTATACAGCCAGACCCTGTGGTGAATGAAGTGAAGGTGTAATTTTCAGAGCGGAAAATATGTGCTTTTCAGAGGGCCCGGCATGCTGATAAGCGTACTTTTCCACTAAGTGAGGAAGGCAATGGTAAACCACCTCACTCCTCGTTTTACTTAGTAAAACCTCTAGAGGTTCAAACCAGCCTTTCGGCTGTTGACCTAAACAACTAAAATTTTTATAAAAACTGTACTATAGACCTATATTTTGAATAAAGTAACTATAAAATTAATGCAGATAAAGTATTGGTAAAAAAATTAATTGTTACCGTTAGAAGGTTAAGCTACAAGTGGGAACACGAAAATAAAAATACTAATAGAAGAATATAATTACTTATGCTTGGCACACTCATTGTCACCTATGACTGAAACGTGAAGTTTGTTGGAACGAAATGTTAAGTAGATATAAAAGAACGATTTTAGGGAGAATTTTTGGACTGATAAGAGAAAGACATGATTGAAGAGTAGGTAGAAATTAGGAACTGAATATTCTCATTGAAGGTATAGACACCCAAAGACCCAATGACTCCTCAAGATACATCTAAAGACTACGGTGGGGGTTGAGGAACATTAAAAGGACAAATTCAACGAGGATGGTTAAAGTGATATGAAAGGAAAACAAAAAACAGAAGGAAGACTCTTTTGAATCTCCCTTTTTTTCTCTTTCAGATGAGTAATGTTACAAATGATATGATTTCGATGGGTGTCAGAGGACGGAGGGCGCTAACAGAGAGGACTGGAAGAGGATTTTGGAGAAATACTTCAAGATGCTAAAAGATGCTGCAAGATGGTGATGAAGAGAATAGGGGATTGTACTATTTTTAGCCAACATGTTCGTATAGAACAGAATTTTTAACAATAGTACAATTCTATTTAAAGAACACAAAGAAATATGCGGAACTATTTACCGCACCTTAAAAATAGCACCAGCAAAAACACGAGGGTACGGTTTTATAAAACAATACCAATGCCGACCCTACTCTATGGCAGTGAAACTTGGGTGCTATCAAAGCGAGAGGAGAGTAGATTGCAAGCATCTGAAATGAAATTTCTTCGACATACGTATGGGTGTAGTAGAGAAGATCGTTACAGCAATTCCGAGATAAGGAAAGAACTTAACATCTTCTCTATAAACGACAAGGTCATCACAGTACAGAATGCAGTGGTTAGAGAGTGTGAACAGAATGGGAGGTTAGGACACTTAAGCAGACACTGGGCTATAAGCCGGAGGGCAGGAGAAAACGAGGACGCCTAGAAAGAGATGGGCAGATTTGAGAGGTTCTGAACAGGCAGAGATGCCTAATCCTTAAAAGACAGAAGAAGAAGAACATAAAGAAACGCTATATGCCATTATAAAAATATGGATCTTTCAATTTTTGTTATACGAATTTTAAAGGACAGCTATTTTCTTAATCATAAATTTAAAAAATTAGGTATAAGAAAATAAAGTTTCTTATTTCTAATTGTCTGCTGATTTCATACTTGGAAAAATCGTAAAACTGCAGTTAAGGCAAAATTTATCGCTCGTATAATAATATTTATACATACTGTACTATAATTCCCACGCCAAATACAAGTTTCAAAATTTTAGTTTTACAATAGCAGAATGGGAAGTAATTCGTGAGCTCGGTAATATTATTATTAGAATTAAATAATACAATATAATTAATTAACTAATTTGATTAAATAATTATAATAATAATTATCACATTAAACGCATTATGAAACATTACATTGTTTTATGTAACGAGTTTGATGTGTTCTATTCACATTTTATCCATTCCATTATGAAGTTTATAATTACGGGTCTACCAGCTGTGCCCTATTTGTCCAAACGATTTACAATATTTTCAGTCGCTCAGTTAACTAGAATGGCTCGCCATGTTTGAGCAATAACTTATTGTTGATTGACACAACATTCTACAAATAAAATCACATAGAAGCACGTTATAAAAATTTACAGTTTCTTTCACAACCATTTATTTTTAATAGGTTATACTTTTGCATAATTAAGAAAGAAGCATATTTTTAGCGAAATTATGTGAAACAAAGCAAATAAAAAGATATCGACTCATCTGTATTAGATTAAGTTCAACAAAAATTTAACTTTGAATCGTATTTATAAAATTCGTTTCACGGATTCTTGATTCCAAACTTCAGACCACCCAATGGTGTTATTTTAGATGTCTATATAACAGTGTAATCCTTTCGCAATAAGTATTTAAATTTTAATATAAACTTTAAGAAAAACCTATAAATGTTTGAATTATATCGTTCTTTGAATGGAAAAACAAATAGTGTGCTTCAGAAATTTAACTCTGAACAAAATTTAACTGAGCTAAACTTGACTCTAAACTATGAATAATTTTTAAACATGAAGTAAATAAAGTTGAAGATGTGTTGAAGGTAGTCTAAAATAATTAGCTTCTGGTTGAACAATTTTCAGTTTTTTGATAACAAAAAATTTTTGTGTGTCCTGTTATAAAACAGGACACACAAAAATTTACATTTACAAAAAAATAATCTATCGGGTTTTTTGCATTTTAGTGTGTATCTTCTGTTCCTGAGTTTACTTCACTGATTGGTGTTAAGCTGTTTAATTTTTTTATGATTTAGCTGAATTTAACTTTTAGTAGCCGTCTTTTGTGACGAATTGTTTAAATTACAATGAGGCACTTATTTCTGTCTTCACTTTATAATGAATGTCACCAAAGATATTTCTGCACACTTAGCGTTAGCTTCTATTAATAGTACTGGACAAAATTAAAATAAATACATACCAAAAAACCTCGTTAACAAAATACTACCGGCATCTTTTATGGCCCAGTGGTTAGCGTGTTATGCTACAAAGTGGAGATCCCGGATTCGATTCCCGGCTAGGGTCTGGAAAATTATCACTCATTCAACACAACATTCTACAAATAAAATCACATAGAAGCACGTTATAAAAATTTACAGTTTCTTTCGCCACCATTTATTTTTAATAGGTTAAAAATAATAATAGGTAATAGGTTTTTAATAGGTAATAGGTTTTTAGGTAATAATAATAGGTTTTTAATAGGTAATAGGTTTAGGTTTAATAGGTTATTTTGCATAATTAAGAAAGAAGCATATTCTTAGCGAAATTATGTGAAACAAAGTAAATAAAAACATATCGACTCATCTGTATTAGATTAAATTCAACAAAAATTTGACCACCGTTCTTTAACCAAATTTTTTCGCTAATGACCAAGATATTGATGCAACTAAAAATAAAACTAAAAAATATATATTATAGTTGTTAATTAACAGTCAAGTTAATTGTAAAAAGAAAGCAACTTGATAAAAGGATTAATAATTTCACGGCCAAAACAGCAAACTAGATAACCTTATCGATTTCAAACTCCGAATTCACGAGTAAAAATAAATAGGTAAATTGGTTCCTAAGTAAAAGTCATACGGAATGAACTTAAAACAGACTTATAGAGTTATTATTATCATAAGGTTATCTGTCCTTAGGTAGATCCCTTGCACCATGTTTGTTGCCAATTTATTTAATTTCCTGTCGGCGTCTTAATTTCTCGATTGCCCATACCCTCTTTAAATTACCTATGACCGTTATTATTTGACGTCGTCATATCATTTGGCCTTCTGCTGGTCCTTTTAAGATACTTTTAATTAAACCTTCTTTTCCCATTATTTTCCCTCGCCAATTAACTTCCCTTTGTCGAATTGTTGTCATCAAATTTTTCTCCTCATTCACTCTTCATAATACTTCTACATTCCTCTCACTCTGTCGGTTCATTTTTTTCTCTAATCGTCTCCATAACCACATTTAAAAAGTTTAAAACCTTTATCTTTTTTCTCCCTTAAACTTGGAATGTTGCATGCGTTAAGAGGACACTCCAAACATAACATTTTAATAAACTTCTCTTCACGTTTAATATAATCTTGCTATGTAGTAAGTTTTTCTTTCTATTAAATTATGTTTTACCTTTCCTATTCTTCTTTTTATCTCAATTCTTAGTTTACTTTAATCTTTAGTTAGCATCTTCCCAATTAAATGTATATCGTTACAAGTTCAATTTCTCCTCTTTTCGCGTAGATGCTTATTAATTCACTGTTTTCTACTCTCATTACCTTGGATGTTTAACGTTCATCTTCGTACCATATTCTGTGATTTAGATTATCTCATTTGATAATATACGATGAATATCAGGTAAATTATCTCTTAACAACACCACATCATCTGAAAACTGTACGTATTATTTTTTCTTACCGCGATGCTAATTTCTACTTCTTCTTTATCCTTTCTTAATCATATCTCAGTATACATGTCTTGCTCCCCTTCCAAGATCTACCCACTCGAATTTTAAATCGTATATTTTAATGGCTGCACAGGTACCATTCTTTATTTATACTTCCAATCCACTCCACGCTGATTTAGTATGTCCATTATCTTATTTCATATCGTAAGTAAAACATATTTTTAAATAATACACTTATATGAATTTAAAAGTGCGAGAATTCATCTACATTTATGTAAATTTTTCAAACAATATGTTACGCTTGGCCAGTACATTATGTGAGAAGAAAGAAGCACTTTCTCTCATATAAACGATAAGTGATATTTCATAAAATATATTTATTTCTTTAGTAGTTTCATCACTAGTAAAAGCGAGAATAGCACGAGCACATTGACGAGTTTTCTGTGCCACGTGAGAAGGGCAATACACTACGCGACTCTACTCAGTCCCACTCGTTGCTGTCATCTGCAGGTGCGTCGAGCCTACCACCCATGCCATCTGATGTACTCCCCTCACCGTAGCCGAAACATCCTACCGATCCAACGTCCAATTATGAAAATAGACATTTTGACAACCTATCAAAGATATTCCCCGAATGGAAATACGACAACCCATTGAATAATAAATTCGAACTCGGTAAATTTACTGAAGTGATGATAACAATACCAATAAGGTAGACTAAATAAGAATAGAATAATTAAATAAATCACGTCGAATTTGCAATGTTATTGTCAAAAGCAATGTGAAAGTTTTTCCTATTTCGTATTTTCTTTATACATTCGAACTAACACAAAATAACTTATTACTACTAGGTATTGTTGTTGAAGTAGATGAAGGGGTTTGATGATGACGAGAGACAAACGCGGGGGAATTTATCGAAACGTTGTATGCGTGGGTGTGTGTGTGTGTGTGTGTGTGTGTGTACGTTGGAGTATACAGTCGATCTAGCAGCTACACAACTTCTAATACATATGTTTTTTAAATTGATTACACCTTTTCGTGAGTGAAGCTGCGACGGGGCATGCTAGTATATACAGTACATAATGTAAATGTCAGTAATAAAACGTTGATTTCTCCATACAATTAGTTTGCATACTTAGTCCTGTAAGAACTCACGGAAAACAAATATTAATATCAATACAAATATTCTAAAGACCACATAAATTAAAAAATTTCCATCTGTACATCACCTTATATCATTACCTATGCCTACAAGCCAAGACTTATGTAGGCATCATCTCTAAAAGAAACCATTTCAGCGAATAAAGATGTAAGTATTTTGAGTTATAAATGCATATAGGTTTACAAAATCGAAGTAAAATAAATACAGTCACCTTTATTCTCACAAAACTAAATTTTTTCTGACTGAAAAATTCTGACACGGCTAAATTCGTGCACAGACTCTTCTCCAAATGCAAAAATATAAATTTCCTATATGATTGCAGCGTACCTTTTAAGACTGATAAAATGTTTTCAAATAAAAATTTAGCTACAAAATGTATAAACACTTGATTGTTACTTAACTTCCTCCATCAAAAATTGGCAATGTTATTGTAATTTAAAGTTTTTTTATATTTACTACCCTGAGAAAATTCAATTAAAATTATAATTTTTATTTATAAAGATGCAATTCTGAATTTTGGAAGATGATTTGCAATGTTAATATAAGCAAAAAGAAGTATATTCTCATTTGTCCGAAACTGCATTTTCTGGTGTCACACTTGACGAAAATATTACCCTTTTTTTCATCAAGCTTTATATTATATTTTAAATAACTAACAAAGATCTTGGGCTGTATTAATATAAAGTAATACAAAATTATCCGTGAGGATATCAATAGCAAAATTATTTTAGGATATTTTAGGTGGACTACTATCGACTAGGTCACTGAAAGAAATGGTTCTTTTTCCTGATAATATCGAATAATATTTATCAATGTTTTTTAGCAAGAGTAGTGAATATTAACCAGTGTTTTGGTTTTATAAAAAGAAATATTGATAATTATTATAGTGTACAAATGGTGAAAGTGAGTAACAGTTGGGAGTGAGAAAAATAAATAAAGATTTAAATGGGTGATATAAGCGACTGTAAACTTGAATAGCTTTTAAATGATCAAACAAGGAAGGCTTCAGAGCAAACAAAGTATCGTCGCCGTACAGGCGCCGAATTGGACCATCCTGCTCGTTGTCTCTCGTCGCTCAATCCAATAGGAACTGCTCCTATCCGTTTCAAACCCAAATGAATACCCATATATCTTAACCCATCATTACTTTAAATCAGTACAGGTTAATTTTGCCAACACTTTGCGTCACTTAGATTTACTTAAGTGATTTAATTCTGTACGTTTAAATTAACAAACTCATCACTTGTGTAACGAATAATAAACTTTTTATAGCTGCAATAACGAACAAATTTCATTTCATTAAACCCGTTTTATAATTCTAAAGGTACTTCTTTATGCGGAGAATTCTACTTATTCAGTAATCCATATTCATTATTATATTTTTACTTTCACTTGCCTACATGAATAAATAGGAATGAGCCGGCCGCATTGGCGCAGTTGGTAATGTGCTCGCCTCTCATCATGCGGTCCTGGGTTCGACTCCCACTCAGGCACGGCATATATTCATACGTTACAAAAAATCATTTCATCGTACATTGCATAAAGTTCCACCCCAACGTCGTCGCTAATGACCGTTGCAGTTGATGCGACGTTAAATAAATAAAAAATAAAAATAATAAAAAAAAATAGGAATGAAAGTATTGTTTTCATATCGATTTTTCGAAATCGAGTTTTCACCGGATCTACACGTTTTCAGACCCCTGAACCAAAAAAAAAACATGTTTTTAGCGATCGGTTTGTGTGTGTGTGTGTGTGTGTGCGCGCGCGCGTGCGTGCGTGTGTGTGTGTGCGTGTGTGTGAACAGAATATCTCAAGAACGAAACAGTGTACGAACATGAAACTTTGAAACTTGAAACTTAAGTTAGATACCAATAGAGGACTCGACAGGAAAATTTTCATCAAAATTAGTCAACCGGAAGTAGTAGTTTATTTGTGTCATTTTTTACTGGTTTGGGATTTTCTCAAAAACGGCTCTTATGAATTATTTTTAAAGTCGCCTCATTTACTACATTTTTATGCTCTACAAGATAGGGTAGGCGCCATGTCTGCTAAATTCTTTGGGAGGTTGTTTCCTCGTGAAAAAATGTTTTTTTTAAGATTGCGACTTTAATATGCATTTAAGCGCAAAAATATGTATATAGTAAAAAATGTATAGAATTTAAAATCCTACAACATTTATTTCAAACATTTTTTTGCATAACGCTTAGGTTAGCGGTATTTAGCGAGTTTTTGCTTTTTTCCTCATGAAAACGTGTATAAAAATCGTTTTTTTAAGATTTCAGCCTTAGTAAGCATTTTACGACAATAGTGTATAAAATCAAATTTTTTAGCAAATTAAAAGATCTACAACTTTTTTATACCATTTTTCTCTACAGCGCCTAGTTAGCGTGAAAGTGATTTTCTGTATTTTTAAGCCAACCTGAGGTTGATTTTCATTTTGTCTTTCACTCATAATTAAAATAAGGTTATGTTTTTGCTTTTTCTAATGTTTTATTACTAATGTTACGTTATATTGTTCGTTATTTACATTGGCAAGAGAAAGTTGTGGGAGTGTTTCACACCAGATTTTTTTTCAGAATAACTGTTGAAAGTTAACAAGATATTTTCATAACATACATGTCACAATGACAAATTCATAAATGGTTTGTAAAATGAGATAAAATTTTCTTACTTGTGAATAAAATAAATATAATATTACTGACACCGTTCGTAAAGTTCATTTGAGATTTAAAAGTTTTCATTTAGGGGTTTCAGCGTATTATTTAAAATACGCAGCTTACTACTATGTAAAATTCTAATTACGAAAATAATTTGATATTCAATTAACCCACTAAAAATTAAAAAATTAAATTCACTTTACCCGCCACCCTAGTTTTTAGTGTGATTTGTTTTTTAGTGTAATTTCATCGTTATTTCTAAATGACGGAAATGAAAAATAACAATTTTTTTGTTCTGTCAGCTGATAAAATAGCTTGTCTAAAGTACAAAAAGCACCACTTAATTTAAATCAGTTGCACATCTTAATGAGTGACTACTTCATAATGTGGAGCCAGGTGATTCTTATGGGCAAACTTTCGTATGTCCTGTAATTCCAGCTTAAATAAATAATGGCTTTCAAGCTTTTTATGAAAGCTGTCAACCTCTTACCTCAGAACAGCTCTGAATAAACTTACCTCACGCGGTCACATTTCCACCAATTATTTTTTTGTAGAGCTATGTTTATCAATTTGGTCAATCCGTTCGTTGCTGTCCTTCATAATTTAGCCCTTTATAGTTTTCAGAAGCTCTACTTAACAACTTATACAAAATATTTATTACTTTGGAACTAATCAGATACTATTACCATTGAAATAGATTACAAATTGTAAAACGTAATGATAGTAATTTTGACTTTAAAAAATTGACCCATTTTTGGTTATCTCAAGGAACCATCTTGTTCCCTACACTACTTTTGTTATTACGTGGATCATATGTTGAAAATTGAATAGATAACTGTATTATTAGGTATGTTATACCTAACTCGTGCACTTTCTTTTTCAACTCGCGATTCGACTTGCGATGTAGCATGCTGCATCGCATGCTACATCGCATGCGCTTAGAGTCATACCAACTTCCCGCCCTCGTTTGAAGAGCTTTATTTAAAAAATAAACATAACGAATATTTTTAAAAACTACACTAAATTAAAGCCTGTTCTTTCCTGCATTGATTGGTTTGATTTAGATTGTTTTATTTAAAAATTAATTGGAGATACCTGCAGCAATTTACGCAAAAAATTACTCAGTTTTTTGCCGGTTTTCCGTTAATGTGGTTTTTAACGTCAGTAACTCCATCCAGCTTTTCATAAAAATCGGCGTTTAAGTACGTTGAAGATCAGAGTTTTTTTCTATAATATAAATATTTTACAAGTTAAATCTCAAGTTCTGTTTTTACTATGCCGGCCATTTTTTAAAAAAGTGTTCTTTTGGCTCCACGTAAAGGTAGGGAAATGATTTTTGGACTGAACCATGCATTTTCACAACAGTATTATGTCAAGCAAAGCGTTTATTTTTTTTAATAAAAATATCGTTAATTAATTCAAAATGAGCTACGGAATGAGTAGCAGTAGGAAAAACACAACTGTTTGTTTTTCTAAACGACTACTCGGAGTTGATAACGCTATTGAGCTCAGTTTCCTCTCAAAAAGTTTAGAGGCTAATAGAATTTTCTATTAACACCACACATCAATTTCTAATTACAAATGCAAAATACAATACATGGCACAACACTGCTGTAAAAAAGCATGGTTCAGTCCAAAAATCATTTCCCTATCTTTACGTGAAGCCAAAATACTTTTATTAAAAAAGAATGGCCGGCATTTTAAAATGGAACATCAGACTTCTATTTTAAAATGTTCAAACAGAGAAACTCTGATCTTCAACGTACTTAAACGCCGTTTATTTATGAAAAGCCTGGACGGAGTAACGGACGTTTAAAAACCACATTAACGGAAAACCGGCTAACATCTGAGTACTCTTTATGCATAAATTGCTGTATCTCCAACTAGTTTCAAAATAAAATAATCAGTCAAACCAATCAACGCAGGAAAGAACAGGCTTTAATTTAGTGTAGTTTTCAAAAATATTCGTTATGTTTTTTTTTTTTTTTAGATAAAGCTCTTCAAACGAGTGCGGACTGGTGAAATGGCATGCCTCTAAGCGCATGTGATGTAGCATGCTACATTGCATGCGACATCGCACGAGTGTGAACGTAGCTATTCTCCTGATATAGTGTTCATTATTCATAACAATAAACTGGATTAGTTCGTTCTATGCAATGGAAAAGATATAATGTTCAAAAATCGCCCTTTTAAAGCATTTTAATTACAAAGCATGACTAATACAAAACATATTTTTCTATAGTCTTCTCACTCAATAAATTGTGTCAACTATCTCATTTTCTGCTTGTAAGTAGCCTACACGCTGATTTGGATATATCTGAGTCTTACACATTCATTCGTTCTTCTGTAATAAAGTAAAGCAAATATTTTGGTATTATAATGTATGAAAAAATCTGAAGTAGGAGTCTCTTACTTAATTTCTTCTTGTTCTTCCAGCAGGAGGATTAGGCTCTGGCCTGTCCCAATTTCATATGGTAATATGATTACCATATGATACCATATTACGATTTGAAATGGCAAATATTTTATTACTCTCGAGTTATACGATCAACTGACATTTTACAACCACGATCTTTTCATTCTTGTCTGTGTTCTGTCACACGTTCATTCATGTTATATATGCCCAACTCTTTCAGTGTTTCTTCCTTTGGAATCAAGTCGTGTCTAGTACATCCTATCACTCGTCTCAAGTATCTCATCTCTCCAGCTTAGAACCTGCTCTGCTGTAGTGTTGTTATTTTCCATGATTAAGTTACATAAAAAAGAATTGGAGCTGCCAATTTTTGCAGAATTTTAACTTTTCTGTTCAACTTAATTGTAATGAATGAAAATTTTCTTTTTAAGTGTTTTATAAAGCTATGTATACGCTTAACATTCGTGAATTAAAAACACCCACCGGATTGGTCTAGTGTTGACGTCGTCACCTCAAGTGAACTGTTTAATATCTGATTTTTGGAGACAAAGGTTCCTTGGTTCAAATCCAAGTAAAGGTCGTTACTTTTATACGGATTTAAACATCAAACAGTGGTTACTGATGTATTTTGATGGTCGGGTGTCGGAGTTCGTTTAACCATATGTATCTCTCAGGAATGGTCGGCCTGAGTCTGTACAAGACTACACCTCATTTACACGTCATACGTATTATCCTCACCTCATTGGGTTATGGAGTTCCTTATTGTAATTAAATTGAACAAATTGCGAAATAGACATTAGGAATTCAAAAAATAAATTAAAAAACTGACACCTGTTAGTTGGCAATCTATCTTGTCTTATGGACTGAGAAGGTGCATTAATTAGTCACATAATATATTTTAAGATTCAAAAAATGATTATTACAATCATAGGCCTACTAGCAAAGCCTAGATTTTACCCAAACAAACATATTTTTCAGAATTTAATGTATTAAACAGAAACACTAACATACAAAACTTACGCTTTGAAGATACAACCTATCTTGTTGGTATTAATCAAAAGAACAAACTTACTCTACCTTTTTACCAAACATTTAATTTTTTCTTCTATTTTATTGCTGGAAAATGTTGCTGTATTAACAACAAGATAACCTTATATTTTATAAACTATAAAGTATACGGTATTTCCAAATACATTATAAAAATGCATTTATTATCAAGAACAGTATCGCTTAAAGATTAAGATAAATCTTAAAAAGTTTGAAACAGACAATTTTAATTTAACTATACTAAAGAAAACTAAGATATTTATGGTCAAGTTAATATTGTACGGACTCAGGTGGAGTTAAATTTAGCCAGAACACAAAAAGAGACCAACTGAATTGGGTAAAACAAAGTATATTTATTGAGATAAAAATAGTTCATTGTTAAAGTACTGTTTACAATTAAAATTATTTATTTGTATTAATAGTATGTACCAGACTGTAAATAATACAAAATAAACATGTAACATTACATAACAGTAATAACAATAGCAGAAATAATCTTGTAAAAGCAATGATAATGATAAAATAACAAATGGGTAATGGTTTTAGTAAAAATAACAATATTAATTATTGTTATTTAATATTTGTATTAGAAACTAAAGTACTCCCCAAGCGGACACGCTATTCTTCTTTGCTGGAAAGTTGAATTCTAACCTTTAATAAAGAATCAATACAATACACATGTTACAAAAAAATCATTTCATCCTCATCACACACAGTTACACCCCAACGTCGTCGCTAATGACCTTGTAGTTGATGCGACGTTAAATAAAAAAAAGAAATAAATACACATGTACATATTTACGTTTTAATGTGTGACGCTGTTGTAATTAATAAATTTAATTTTTAATTTTTGTTATCTGCTATGGTTCTTTTAGCTAAACCATGGATCTTTTACAGAGATAGATCGAAATCTATCTCTGTCCTATGGTGTCATCTGACCACAACGGTATTAATTAACTAGATTTTCTACCTCTCTTTTCAATCCTTTGACTGAAAATCTATGTAGTAACTATTTAAAAATACTCGTGAAGCTTCGGCAACAAAAAGTTTTTGAAAGTGACATATAAAGTCAAAATATTGGTTCAAAAATAGTTAAATGAATAAAACTAATTTACAACAAAAAATCTTTACCGTAAAGTCGGAACTGTCATATGTCTTTCTGTGGAACTACACTTACTTGATTACTTTTTGCTGACAAAATAAAATAGTTAAATAAAAAACAAAGAAAGAGAATACAATTATAAATAGGTAAGTAAAAATTATTTTACAAGGTATTTGTGTTAAGTGAATTTGATCAATCGACCTACTCAAAAGTTCACAGCCGACTAAACCCCCACCCAAATTCCTAATTACAATAGCTAGAAGAAAACAGATACCGCATGCAAGAAGACTAAAAAGAAGAAGTCCTAATCTATTAAATTTGAATTTAAAAAAAAACATCCTACAGTGAAAGTGTTTATGTACGAGTAAATAGATATTTTTAAATGATCATGTTATCCTTTTCATGTTTGTTCCTTATCCCAGTTAGTGGTTATAATATTGTAGAATATTTCTATATGTCAAATAAAAATGAAAAAAGGTTGTAATTTAACCTATTAAGATGATTCCGCACTACGGATTGTTAATACAAAAGGCCTACACTTATCAGTGATATATGCCACCGGAAATAGCACTCCACCACCCTCTTCTAGTATTTCCTAGAAAATATTTTTTAAGGACTATTTCATATTAGAAGGTTATAACAGTACAACTGGTTGCAATATGTTTGATGATTTATGGATTTTTTTTATTATTTGAATATTTCTGTTAATGTGATTTTATTTATATTCAAAGTTTAATTTAATAATTATTTATACGTTTAAAATTTTTTATTAAAAGTTTTGTGTATATTTAAATATTAATTCGATATGAAAATAGTTTAATTGTTAAAGACTGTTGAATTTTAAAGAAAAAGAATAATATTTTTTATAATCGCTTTACTTTATGTCGTTTATTAAATGGTCTAAGACCGAAACAAACTATATTAATTCTTAAATAGTCAAAGACCGTATTACATAATTTAATATGATATCAAAGAAAAAGTCAAAGTCTTTATCGAAATAAAGAATATTGTATAAGAATAGACGAACATAATTAATGCACAGTATACAAGAGTTTCAAGTTAATTTATTCAACAATTAAAATGGAATTTATCAAAGTTAAGTCTTCATTATTTTATAACCAATTTAGTAATAAATTTACTATTTATTTTTAATTACCAATTATCAGATTATTTATTATAACAGAGTTTTTACCAAAGGTAATAGATACATATTTGGCGCCCGAAGACCTAAAATAATTTTTACTTGTAAAAATAGATTTAAATGGGTTAAGAATGAAGAGATGGTTTAATATAAGAGGCATTACGCAAGGACGTTATGTAGTATCATACGGATAAATCTAAACCGTATTATCTTAATACAGATGTTAGTAGTATATTGATTGGTAGGTGTCCTTTGTCAGATTGATTATCAGGGAATTAGGAACATGGTATTATACCTAAGTAGAACTCTGAAAAAGAGTGAATGTAATTATAGTAATTATGTAATTTAATTGGTCCTCCTGGTTGTATAAAAGTGGCTAATCCAAGTAGATGGGCTACTGGTGATGGTTTTATTATTTTCACAAAATACTTTGTAATACATAATAAATTTAATAAACAACCAGGTTAATTATCGAGACAATCGTTTTTCACACGTTGAAAGTTATCAACTATTGCTGCAATTTTGAAGTTGCCATATTGAAGTTGTAAATTTCATAATTAACTAAATGACGATTTTAAATGCCTATATAAATATATATGAAGGAAAGTATTGTTTTCATGTCAATTTTTCGAAATCGAGTTTTCACCGAATCTACATGTTTTCAGACCCCCTGAACCCAAAAAACATGTTTTAGCGATTGGCCTGTGTGCGTGTGTGTGTGTGTGTGTTGTGCGTGCGTGTGTGTGTGTGTATGTGTGTGTGTGTGTGTATGTGTGTATGGGTGTGTATGTATGTGTGTGTATGCGTGTGCGCGCGTGTGTGTGCGTGTGTGTGTGTATGTGTGTGTGTGTGAGCGTGTGTGTGTTGTGCGTGCGTGTGTGTGTGTGTATGTGTGTGTGTGTGTGTATGTGTGTATGGGTGTGTATGTATGTGTGTGTATGCGTGTGCGCGCGTGTGTGTGCGTGTGTGTGTGTATGTGTGTGTGTGTGAGCGTGCGTGTGTGCGTGTGTGCGTGCGTGTGTGCGTGTGTGCGTGCGTGTGTGTGTGTGTGTGCGCGCGCGTGCGTGCGTGCGTGTGTGTGTGTGTGTGTTTGTGTGTGTGTGTGTGTGTGTGTGCGTGTGCGTGTGTGTGTGTGTGTGTGCATAATGACGCAAGAACGGAACATCGTACGAACTTGAAACTCGAAACTTAAGTTAGGTACTACTGCCCGACCCAACACGAACATTTTCATCAAAATCGGTCAACCAGAAGTAAAATGATGCAAAATGAAAATCAAGCTCAGTTTGGCTTAAAAATACGGAAAATCACTCCTTTGGGTAACTCACTACTTCGGGTAACTAGAAGTTTAATCGTGTAATTTTTCAATTTTTTGCGATTTTCTCAAAAACAGCTCCTACGATGTTTTTTTTTTAAATCGCTTCATTTACTAAATTGTTTTTAGCTTAATAAGATAGGGTAGGTGCCATGTCAACTGAAATTCTTGGGGAGCTGTGCTCTCGTAAAACATAATGTCTTTTTTTTAAGATTGCGGCTTTAATAAGCATTTTAGCGCAAACATGTAAAATAAAAGTTGTAGAGAATTAAAACCCCACAACTTCCATTTCAAACTTTTTTTGTATAACGCTTAGTTTAGCGGTAATTAGCGATTTTCTATTTTTTCATGAAAATGTGTAAAAAAATCGATTTTTTAAGATTTCAGCCTTAGTATGCATTTTACGACAAAAGTATACAATCGAATTTATAGGAAATTAAAAGATCTACAACTTTTATTTTAAGCATTTTTCTCCACAGAGCCTAGTTTAGCGAGAAAGTGATTTTCCGTATTTTTAAGCCAAACTGAGGTTGATTTTCATTTTGCATCATTCACTCATGATTAAAAAAATGTTATGTTTTCTGAGGTTAGTTTTTTGTTTATTTCTAATGTTTTATTACTAATATTAGATTATATTGATCATTATTTGCATTGGCAAAAGAAAATTGTGTAAGTGTTTCACACCAGATTTTTGAACATTGCAATTAGTTAAGAAGTTTAGTTATTTTAATAAAAAAATCATAAAATATCCTAACAGTATGATGTCAAACTCTGAACGTAAATATTATAGAGCTTGCTCCTACTCAGTGTAAAAGTGTGCTCCTCAATACACAAAATGAATAGACAAACTCACCAAGTTCCTCAGAAAAAGCTACCGAAATTTGTAAAAATTACCTTTACCAGAGTATGAACGTATACGACTTATCTTAGTTAAATAAATATTTTTCATTGACCTGCAAGTAAGAAGAAGAGTTAAAGAGGAGACTGTTTCTTTAAAGGGAACTGTTTAAATTTTACGAAACACAGTTGGGTAACTTTTAGAGGTTATCAAAACAACCGCCATAACAGACTTCACCCATTTTCATTAGAGGGTGGTATCAAAGAAGGGATTAGTAAATGCAGCTCCCAGTTAATAACATGTCTGCTGAACATTAATATTTATATCTACAGATTACGTACAAGTATATTCATACATGTAACACAGCACCATCGTTTTGTCAAAATAAATATTTGACATGGTAAAATAAAACTGAGAAACAAATGAAGAATTATATGCCTACAAAAACATTAAAAATCTAGTGTGAAACACTCACTCGACTTTCTCTGGCCAAGGCAAATATTGAACAATATAACCTAATATTAATAATAAAACATTAGAAATAAAAAGAAACTAACCTCAATAAACATAACCTAATTTTAATCTAAGAGTGAAAGACGCAAAATGAAAAATCAACCTCAGTTTGGCTTTAAAATACGGAAAATCACTCTTTCACGCTAAACTAGGCTCTTTAGAGAAAAATGCTCTAAAAAAAGTTGTAGAGCTTTTAATTTTCTATAAATTTAATTATGTACACTTTTGTCGTAAAATGCTAAGGCTGAAATCTTTTAAAAAACCGATATATTTTACAGATTTTCGTGAAAAAAACAGAAAATCGCTAGTTACCGCTAAATTAAGTTATACAAAAAATGTTTGAAATAAAAGTTGTAGGATTTTTAATTCTTTACAACTTATATGATATCATTTTGCGCTAAAATGCATATTAGCCGCAATCTTAAGAAAACCATTTTTTTACGAGAAAATAGCCTCCCCAAGAATTTCAGAAGACTTGGCGCCTACCCTATTTTGTAGAGCATAAAAACTTTAGTAAATGAGGCGAGTTTTAAAAAATCTTTGGAGCTGTTTTAGAGAAAATCGCAAAAATGTTAAAAATGACACGAATAAACTACTACTTCCTGTTGACCTTTTTTGATGAAAATGTTCATGTCCGGTAGTAGTATGTATCTTAAGTTCAAAGTTTCAAGTTCGTATGATGTTCCGTTCTTGAGATATTCTGTTAATACACTCACACTCACACACACACACACACACACACACACACACACACACACACACACGCACGCACGCACGCACGCACGCACACACACACACACCAATCGCTAAAAACATGTTGTTTTGGGTTCAGGGGGTCTAAAAACGTGTAGATCCGGTGAAAACTCGATTTAGAAAAATCAACCTGAAAACAATACTTTCCTTCCTATGTATTCATATAGGCAAGAGAAAGTCAAAATAAGTTTATAATGTTCGTTTATGACCCTTTTTCTCCACGATTTTGTTGGTTTAAACTGTGTGAACCTTGATAACCTTGATAAGTAGACGTCAACCCCAAAGAATTGGAAAGCATATTTTCAAGCTTCACTTATATTAAATTAAATTCCCAATAATCAAATACCAAAATGAGACATTTTTAAGAAATAAGGTGAACAAAAATCGGTTAGTCATATACTAAAAATGTACTTTAAAAACGCGATTTTTCTGAATACTTAAGATGAATTCCGACATTCCTGAAACTCAGCAGTCTTAGAAAGAGTCTTATTTTTACATTTAGTTAGTTATTTTCTTAGGGGTAAACTTAAAAATGCTACCGTCGATCCTGTCGTTACCTTATACGTTACGTTTGTAAGTGCTTTAAGTCGAAAGTTTCATTTATGTCAATTAACTAAATAGATTAAATAGATTTAGTTTAGCATTATTAATTCTTTTTTCAGTTTTTCAGGAATGATGATTTTTGTCTGTTATTTTACTGAAACTTAATTCACGTATGTTGGGCCTTTAGGAAATATTCTTCCTCTGGTAATTACTTATTGTAGCATTTTTATTATTTTTCGTGTTATGTACCAAGAAGTAATTATTTACTTAGACTAGGTTTGTGTTTTATTTTAGCACCCTTATGATTGTATAAAAGCTGGTTGATTCAGTTTAATACACTGGTTTTAATTATTAGAGAACATATAATATTACGACAGCAGGCAAATGGAATTGGATATATTCTAAAAGAAGTGTGTGATAATTTAGGAACTACGATAGCAAAGGAATTCAACCTACTGTCAGGAGGGACGCTGTCATACAAAAACAGTCAAGTCCGCAGCAGGTATTTTTGATTTAGATTACTTTTTTGTCACGAAAACATGTAAAAAATTGATTTTTTAAAGATTTCAGCCTTAGTATACATTTTACGAAAAAACTGTATAATAGGAAATTGAAAGATTTACAACTTTTATTTAGAACATTTTTCTTTACAGGGCTAAAGACTCCCCAAACCACTGCTTCAGAACAGCAGCCCCATATCTTCCCTGTGCTTAAGGGTTAAAACTGAGATTGACCGAGATGAGAGTAAAACTTTACTACTTACAGCTAAAAAGGATACATTAGGAATATCATAATCAGACTGATCACTTCCCATTTGATACAGAAATCTCAGACCGACTGTCAAACGAATTGACCACACAGGTACAATTATAAAGGCCTACACATACATATATATCGGATCTACCGCTACCACGAGCTCCGGGTCTATAGGTAACAAGTCACAAATGCCTTGATTCGATAAATTACTACCTAGGTCAATCCTACCACTAAGAAGCCAAACCAAAACAAATGGGAGTAGGTTGAGACCCTCACTTTCATTAGCACTCATGTCAACCGGCTTACTCCGGTAGCGTCGGATGAGGAACCGCCGAGGCCATAACAGCACACCTCGAAGAGGCACTGCATAATCCTCTACCGCATATAATTACTTCCGGCCACATCTGTTTACCCCGATTACAGCCCCCGGGTACAGTGCAACGTCACTGCCGCTTTAAAGAGTACGCCCTGTGTAGTCTAAGACGTACCCACTAACAAATACCCGCCCACAAATATAGTGAGGACTTGGTTTCCTCAAATGTATATGATGGAAGTTTGTGACGGTCCAAAATCAATGTCATGTTACGTCCAAACTCTGTCTCTGAGAAGACGGGGTAGGTCTAAAGCTATAAGTGATACGTAAGGCTGACAAAAAAATGATGTCATTATTGGATAAATATTTATTTAATAGTCTTCTTAAAAAATTATCAGAAATGTTTTATCATAATGTGAAATCTAAAGTTATCACAAAAATAAAAACAAACTTGTAAAGGCTTGAAAATAAATTAAAGATGAATGACACCAATTCTATAAGTATATAAAAAATTTACTAATTAAACAAATAAATAGCGTACAATTAAGGCTAACAAAAGTTACTTTTTATTTTGAATTTACATGTCACTTTAATTAATTTTGTGGTCTTAATAAACTTAATATCACCTGAAACTCTCTTGAAAATTAGTTAAGTTGAAATTTCATTGGATTCGTTAGCCTTGAAGGAACTGTTTTCAGTCAATCCCGTAAATTACTGTCACTTGAATCTAAGAGAGTGACCATTAGACGAAGATACTGGAAAGAGCTTGGACTTAGATGTTTTGAAGGAAGTAAAGTGTAGTAGTTTCTTCTCAAGTCAAGCTAATGTAGAGTACTGAAAAGGGGTGACGTAAGGCAATTAAGTTTGACTCACGGCATCGGTCTCTTTGCCCTTGATTAAATGATAAACCCACCCTCTCCGCTTTTCTATCTGTCTCCACCCAGTCCTTATACTTAGTCACCCCTTACACCACCACAACATACGATTTCAATTTACTGGCATCTTCGTTCAACTCAAGCCTCTCTTCACATAAATGCGTTATCTCTTCGTATCAGCATCACGTTTGCAATTTTCGCGTCATATTTTTCCTTATATAACCATGTTATTCTAATAACTGCTTTTGAACATGCCAAATTTCTTATCATCTCTCATTTACATTTTAAGATAACAATCTCCTTAGAATGTAACTGGATGAAAGTGAAACTGAAACTGAATTAGACCTACACAACTGACAAATGCCGTTCACAAATATAACACAACTTTTATTAGTTTTTGTTGATTATCAATATCAGACCTGTAGATTTATAAAATAATCAATAATTAAAATTGCAGATTACAATTCGAAGACTCGACGAAATGTACCTATGATTGGTTTGTCAATATCCTAGCCATCTAATGAACAAAATATATTCAGTTCAGTAATATTCAAATCATTTGAAAAAACTATGGCTTAGGTTACAGCATTATCAAATTAATAAAATAATAGATTTATAATTTCTGGTTTAGAAATTACCTTTTAGAGAGTTCATAATTACAGATTAAAAAAGATTACCGACCCAAAAACGATCATCCTCCTTCTCTTTCATTGATCTCACTGAACTGACAGTATAATTAGATAAGATTTCCCAAGTATTTTTTTATACGACTTTATTACTAGTAAACCAGACCGGTTTAAAGTAGTAGAACTGACCGATGTAATTCTGAGTAAGGTAAAGCGACACTCATTAATAAGTGCCACGTACCGGTAACTTTAATTAAAAGTTTTATGTACTTCCATCAAAATGCTACTCGTGGAAATTATTACTTATTACAGGACAAGGACAAGTTTAAGTAATTAATATCCTTATTTCCTCCTACTATTAATTTGTTAAATAGATCACGCATTATTTCTTTACTTGGTAAAATAACAATGGAAGCTGGAAACCTCCTTTAAAAAAGCTTGTTCGCCTGGCGAGACAAAAGAAAGGGTAATGGTGGTGGGAAAATGAATGGAAAGGATGAAGTGTAGGAAAATGTGGTTTGGGGATGGGTGGAAAAGGCGCAAACGGTATTCTATTCCTTCTCTACCCCTTACCATGAAGAGGTGGCTACGATAAGGCTGCACGGTCTAAAGTGATTGATTGCACTTCAGTTCAACCGTCGCTATGGTAACAACTAAAACAAACCCTCAGCTTATGACTCTAGACTCGTTCACACTAATACATACAATCGTACACAAACACACCCTTAAACCGAATAAGTAAATGATAATTGATTAGTGAAATGGCAAATTAACTTTATATCACTTTTACACACTTTAATAAGTAATTAAATTGGCCTTGTAAACCAATTACGGAACAACGATTAACCAGACTTATTGCTTCTGATTATTATTCTGCGAAAAACTATCGGTAAACTTGTCTGTATTAATGATATTCAGTACCAGCGTCAATTCTCACAAAACCGATCGTTTTATAGATATATATATTCTTTCATACATTATACATATTCTTTCTACATTACATATTCTTTCTACATGTATATGTAATTATTTAGATCTTTCAAAAAACGGTTGCAGAGCACTATTCAAACTATAAAAAAGGAAACCGAAAATTCTTCAGTGTAACTGAACATATGAACAAAAATAAACATACTATGTCAAGTAGGTATAAAAAATAATCTACAAATATTAGAAATAAATGACAGAATAAATGAAATTGAAATTTTGGAGAACTAATACATTTATAAATATAGTAACAGGGAAAATTAATGAACACACAGGTTGAATATGACAACCAACTGATTAAGTTGGCAAGACTGTTTTAGATATGAGACTCGACTATTCCTTATCTACCATGATAGTAGTAGGAAGTTTTAAATTTTGATATGGACATTTTTTTTTTTAATTTAATTTACTGAAGATGTGTACAAAATACACGAAAGCACTATAAACATGGTAAGTGTTTTCTGTTGCCGTATTCTGAAGGTTAGAAATATATATTTTAATTTTAAATAATTACCATTCGAGAATTGATAAACTACAAACGAAGATTACGTCAAATTTGGCAGCATAGCAGACACCCAGATGACAAAACAAGATTCAATCGTGCAGCACAACATCTAAAGTACACGCTTCTAGAACTGCGTAATCATTATTTCCAAGACAGGTTGGTTCAATTATCTCCAACGGCAGCTACCGACTATTCATTATGGAAAGCTACAAGATACATAAAGCGATCAAAGAAACAAATTCCACCTCTTCGTCTAACGGATGGAAATTGGGCTAGGACCACAAAAGAAAAAGTGGAAGCGTTTGCGGAATATTTGTCCACTGTCTTCCGTCCACACAACGATGATATCGATCGA
The DNA here is from genome assembly GCA_035578175.1 of Catonia carolina. Classification (NCBI taxonomy): domain Eukaryota; kingdom Metazoa; phylum Arthropoda; class Insecta; order Hemiptera; family Achilidae; genus Catonia; species Catonia carolina. Next base: position 143,049,649 of record JAQMRL010000001.1, on the reverse strand, counting down.
AAATTAGAAGAAGACATTTTGGAATATCTTGAAGCCCCATTTCAGCTATCACCTCCTATCAAATCTTTCACTCCGGCTGAAGTGATAACTACAATCCAAACGCGCCTGAGTTCCAAAAAAGCCCCTGGCTATGACCTAATTACCGGTGAGGTGCTAAAGCAACTCCCAAGGAAGGGAATTTTACTCCTGACATTCATTTTCAACGCAATTCTAAGGACGGGTTGCTTTCCATCTCAATGGAAAGTTGCCCAAATAGTCATGATTCTCAAACCTGGCAAGGAACCTACCGAAATTACGTCATATAGACCGATCAGTCTTCTATCCGTGACATCAAAAGTTTTTGAAAAATTACTACTTGATCGTTTAAAACCTTTTTTGGAAGAAAGTGTTTACCCGGATCATCAATTCGGTTTCCGTGAAAAACATTCTACGATAGAACAGGTACATCGGATAGTTAACCAAATTCGATATACCTTAGAAAAAAAGGAATTTTGCTCAGCCGTCTTCTTAAACGTAGCTCAGGCGTTTGACAAGGTATGGCATTTAGCTCTTCTACACAAAATTAAATTAAACCTGGATCATAATTATTTTCCTATTCTAAAATCATTCTTAACCGATCGTTTTTTCCAAGTGAAATTTGATGATGAGTTATCGACCTTGCACCTAATTCGTTCAGGTGTACCTCAAGGTAGCATTTTAAGTCCTTTTCTATATACGCTATTTACGGCAGATATTCCTGTAAATGAACTTGTAACAACAGCAACTTTTGCCGATGACACTGCTATTATTGCGTCTGATGCCTCCTCAGTTCACGCTTCTGAAAAACTACAGCAACATCTAAATAACATTCAAGACTGGTGCCAAAAATGGAGGATCAAAGTAAATGAACAGAAGTCTGCACACGTAACCTTTACGATGAAACGAGAATCATGTCCACCAGTAACGTTTCGCAACAACGTAATTCCACACTCAGATGATGTGAGATACTTGGGAATCTATCTAGACAGGCGATTGACGTGAAAAAAACATATATGGACCAAACGGAAACTTTTCGGACTTAAATTACGACAACTGTATTGGCTTGTCGGGAGGCGATCACAGTTGTCTTTGGAAAATAAATTGACACTGTACAAGGTGATGATAAAACCAGTTTGAAGTTATGGAATTGAACTCTGGGGTACAGCAAGTACGTCTAACGTAGAAATATTACAGAGATTTCAATCGAAGTTTCTTCGCCTTATATGCTGTGCACCTTGGTATGTGCCTAATGAAGTACTCCATCATGACCTGGGCATATCTACGGTGAGAGAAGAAATTAGCAGCCGGAGTGAAAAGTATTTAACCAAGTTGGACACTCATTCTAATCATTTGGCTATAAATCTTCTCGATGACAATATTGAAAATCAAAGACTCAAGAAGGCGAGAATATTAGATCTTCCATTTCGTTTCACCTGATTAAAAATGTTTAACCATCTTTGTAAAATTAAAAACACAAAGTTATATTGCGGATGGTTAACTCTTATTTCTCAATGAACTAAATCTTGATAGCTCTCATTAATCTACAACTAATCATCTAATGAATTTTCAATCATCAAATACACAGATCATCAGTATCACGTCTTCATTCACTCCTTTTCACGCCTTCATCACTTCATCCGTAAAAAAAAAAAAAATATATACATCACCAGGATTAAGAAGAAACCCTTCATAACTTTTAACCAAACGATCACACGGAAGCAACGCTGCTGAGTGCTGTCTTCTTCAAGTTATATTCATTATCACAACATTTACTGAAAGTTTTTGTTAAACTGTTTGTAAATAATTCTTAATGTTAAAAAAAAAAAAATAATAATACGGCTGTTAATAATCCTACAAAAGATGTTTGATATACATATATGTAGATAGCTGTATACATGTTTGTATATGTATGTGTATAATTTTTTTTTCATGCAGCTCATAAAATATTGTGCACGCAATTACTACTATTACTAGTAGAATGTAACTGGATGAAAGTGAAACTAAAACTGAATTAGACTTACACCTGACAAATGACGTTCACAAATAGGCCTATAACACAGCTTGTATTATTTTTGTTAAGTATCAATATCAACATCCTCCATAAGAACCTCTTACCATATATGTAATTAACTATTCCTTGGATAAAGGGTCCATATGCCTTCTTGTTTCTCAACTCAGACTTTAGTTTCAAAAAGTTATGAAAAAAGATCTTTACGAAGTTATAAAGATTGTTTACGCAGCAGCTAATAATAGTTTTTCCGGTTTATTAAAATTGGTGCCAGTAGTTCCGTGACAATTCTAAGCAGCCTAATTTTATTTTACTTTGAAATCAGAGAAGGTGTTACGTCCTACTATCAGAGGACGTGTTTCAACTCGATCCGACTCATAAAAAGAACCGCTTTATCCCGTAGTAGCCAGGACTATCCCTCAACAACTATAAATATGAGGGAAATTGGCGATACGAGTATGTCATATCTTCTAAGAATTAAGAAGGCTCATCGACAACTGTGCAAGAAAAGATTGTATTTACTGAACGAAACACCGTAGCTGACATCTGAGCAGGTGTCATTTCCAGGAGCCACAAGCTGGCATCGATCGTCCTTCCCAGGACCAAGCTGGTCTTCTTGCCTCGGCAGAATAAACAGTAAACGGCCGCCTTGAGGGCAGTTTAAAATGATTACAGAACGCCACTCCTTTTCAGCATTTGATGATTGACATGAAAGCTTGTGAGGATACAGCTAGGCATAGAAGTATAAAGGGTTGTAGGACGTTGTTGTTGCCACATCAGGCTGAAGCGCTAGAGGAAGAGGAAGAAGAGAAAGATGGAAAAGGTGAATATACCTCCACGATATACCTACAATTATTATTTTTTAATCGTGTTTTCATTTGAGGACATCTTACTGCATTTATTGTCCAATTGTTTTATCATTCGAATTAAGAATAAACATTTTTTGTATATCTTAATTTAATTTTTGTCTGAACATAATACAATAAATACAACCTATAAATACTAGTAAAGTTGAGGAACCCTACCAATTAACAGAATGTTTTATATCAAATTTTAACGTCATTAATATGGCATGAATACATGCGGATAAAAACTTAGTAATAAAAATTGTATTACTTTTGCAATTTGTCGCCCAATTTATAAAATGACAGCTGAAGTATTAGCAGTAGCAAAGACAGTAGGAATATTAGTAGAAGTGGCAAGAGTAGAAGACTACCCCGCTGTAAGCAGCACAGTACTTAAAGTAGTGTAAGAGATCTGATGGTATTAACAAGCTATAATTAATTTGCTCAGTATCATCGTCCTCGATGAAGCCAATCTTCTCAGTAAGCTCTTCCATTCAATTACACACTAGATGTGCGTCGCCTTTATTTAGGCGTCGAGGCGGCAGGAACTGTGGCGCCCATACGTTGTATGACAATCTTAATCTTGAATTTTACTCCAAAATTCTTTTTTCTTTTAGTATATTTTTAAAGGTACATAATTAAATAAAACTGTATGACTTACATAATATTACTCCTAAGACTTTACATCATGTCAATTCTATTAAATGAAGTAAATGAAATTAATATGTGCAGCTTTATCAAAACATAACATGTACTACGTCTAGTTCAAAAGTGTCTTACTTTTGAAGTGTTTATACACTCGTATACCTTGTTCAATTTTCTTACTTAAAGCTACATAGTCTTAACATTGGTTTAGTTCTTACTAGAATTTTGATCTTAACCTGAAAGTCATGTTTAGATACGTTGGATTGAATTACAATTTTTGTTTTTCAAATTTTTACTAAGTGGTGAACAAAATTAAATTTAGTGTAAAATTTTTAAGTGGTCCTTCGTATTTCAGCTTGTTAGTAGAAAAAAACCAGAACTTGCTTATAGTACATTGCAAAGTACGTATTATTTTTTTCTAGTACTGAGATCTTTTTGTACTTGTAGTTACTAATAATAAACTAGATACTTGACTAAAGTTAGACCTAAAGAAAATGTATAAATAAGCCAAGAGGCATAAATGTATTCTATCTTTGGTCTATGATTTTGCACTGCTTAAACTTCTACATCATCTCACTGAAACCCACTGCAAGAGGTTGTTTTCAATAGAGTTAAAAATTCTTTTCTTAAAAATAGTCAGACAGATTACAAATGTCTCAGTAAGTATAAAATATAATCGTATTAAATAATATATAGATGTGTTCAGACTGTAAGGAGAATTTATCTGGTAGCAGATGATATGGACGTCTGCGGGTAGAATAAGGTCGGTGTATACTGACCACAATCATAACCTCAATCACAATGCTGTGGTAACAAAGAGATGCAACAGTCAGGATGGATCACTCGTATACTTTAATAAATACAACAGATATGGTACTAAAACGAACGGAAATAACCAGTCAGTGCTGAAAATGGTTTCAGAATTCAGATGATAGTGATATTTGTTATTATCTCGTAGAATTCACTGCCAAGAATAATGATATCGCTTATTGAAAAGGATATTTAATTTTTACTCAAGGAACTATCCACAATGTTAATCAGAAAATGTTTCATATTATGACATATCAGATGGGTCGTTAAATGAGCTTCTAAACTCTGTTAAATAAGACATTACTGGGAAAACTAGCCAGTTGGAACCACCATATCAATAAAAATAAACAATGCAAAATATAACCATTCACTGCAAAAGTGGTGCCCGACTGTCGGAGAAAGCTGGATGATTGTGATTTGTTTCGTCAGTAGTAAACTCTCGCAGTCCTGACGAAAAAGCAAAGCGAGGTCACGACAGATAATTCCCACAGCTATGATAAATAATGAATTTTATATAAACATGCGTTTGTAGTACCATCATGACACGATTATCGTAACCATTGTTACGATAATCGAAGATTCCAGTCGAAGTAAAATGGAAGGACATTAGGGGTTTAATTTTTATCTACGGATCTAAAACAACGACAGTACTTTTGATTGACTAATTTACAAATCCAAACAGCAATGGGTTCTAATCCCCACATCAGTGAATATAAGCCTATCTTGTGTAATTTTTAATTTCATGGATTACTGCTAATTCCTAACCACCAAAAAAATAAAACGATCTAAGTAAACGACTTTCCCTTTTGTATCTGGTCTATGTTAGAATGTAGGTTTTAACACTTTGTATGCAAATTAGATAAAACAAAAATCTCTAGTTACGATACCGAACTTATCCTACTACAAATAGAGAAGTGGAATACATTACAAATTTGCTTTGAGGAATATTGTTTTCTTTATACCCTCATTAATAAGAAAATTATGAATCTATTGTGATTTATACGTATAACCGATCGACTAAGTTTTAAACTACTTTATTAAACGTCGCTACTTTTCATGAATTGTTTACTTTAACATAACGATATGCAAAGCGCAATGCGATAGACCAGAGAAAAAAAAACAAAATACAGTTAGTGAAATGCAATCTATAACTTTGAATTCCTTCTCTGTAAACCTTTCTCGGTAATACATAATGTTGAAAGGGCTGAAACAGATTAATGTGTAGTTTCCTTCAGTACAGTTTTGTAAATTCCTTAAATGGCAATAGACTGTTATAATATAAAAGTCACAGATCTAATTATCTTTACAAATGTAGGTCTATAATTGATATACATTTCCGTTATTGTCGTTTAGGTCATCAGCCGAAGGCTGGTTTGAACCTCTAGAGGTTTTACTAAGTAAAACGAGGAGTGAGGTGGTTTACCATTGCCTTCCTCACTGAATCGAAAGAGAATGCTCATCAGCATGCCAGACCCTCTGAAAAGCACCTACTTTCCACCCTCCAAATGACACCTTCATTTCATTCACCACAGGGTCTGGCTGTATAGTGAAATTCATTACTCTCACAGGATATAACTCTGACTAGTGTCTTTTACACATCTACCTCTTCTGTTCTTTAATAGTTCAGCCATATAATTGGCTGACTATGTGATAAAACACAGAACTACTTTTTGTAGCCCTGAAACAAACCGATTAAGTGCAATTAATTTAGCATTCCACCTTCCCGCTACGGGCGTAGTTTCCGTTATTTCCGTTATATTTCTTTTCTTTTTTTTTTAAGCCACATAGGATTACATAAGTTCATCAAACTAAAAAGAGCTCATTTCAATTTTTGCGGTTCAATCTTTCAGTTTTTGGAGTCCCTTCCTGATGTTTCCCTCCTTAAACTTTCTCCAGTATTCCCTCAATCCATCCGATTTTCTCTGCCGTTCCTTGTCAGAATACACAACTTTTTGTCGTTTCGTTGGTTTCTGCTGTTCAAGTCTTGTGGTTTTCAGCCTGTTATATTTCTTTATATTATTTATTTTTACTTTTTCTTGGCTATATGACTTTATAGGAAGGAAAGTATTGTTTTCATGTCAATTTTTCGAAATCGAGTTTTCACCGGATCTACACGTTTCCAGACCCCCTGAACACAAAAACATGTTTTTAGCGATTGGTCTGTGCGTGTGTCTGTGTGTGTGAGTAAACAGAATATCTCAAGAATGGAACATCGAACGTACTTGAAACTTGAAACTAAAGTTAGATACCACAGAGGACCCGATACGACCATTTTCATCAAAATCGGTCAACCGGAAGTAGTAGTTTATTCGTGTCATTTTTTACTTTTTTGCGTTTTTCTCAAAAACTGCTCCTACAATTTTTTTTTAAAGCGCCTCATTTACTACATTTCTCATGCTCTACAAGATAGGGTAGACGCCATGTCTGCTGAAATTCTTGGTGAGGCTGTTTTCTCGTAAAAAATTTATTTTATCAAGATTGCGGCTTTAATATGCATTTTAGCGCAAAAATGTATATAATAAAAGTTTTCGAAAATTGAAAAACCTACAACCTTTATTTGAAACATTGTTTTGTATAACGCTTAGTTTAGCGGTAATAGCGATTTTTTTTCTCACGAAAACGTGTAAAAAAATCGATTTTTTAAAGATTTCAGCCTTATTATGCATTTTACGTCAAAAAAGTATGATCAAATTAATAGGAAATCAAAAGATCTACATCTTTTATTTAGAACATTTTTCTCTACAGAGCCTAGTTTAGCGTGAAAGAGTGATTTTTCGTATTTTTAAGCCAAACTGAGGTTGATTTTCATTTTGCCTCTTTCACTCATGATTAAAAAAAGGTTATGATTTTTGAAGTTAGTTTTTTGTTTATTTGTAATGTTTTATTTTATTGTTAATTATTTGCATTGGCAAGAGAAAGTTGTGTAAGTGTTTCACACCAGATTTGTTTATGTATTCACGTATTTATTCGTATCCTTCTCTGTGCTGGTACTCCCACACAATTTATTTTTAATGCAGTCTTAACATGTCTTCTTTCTTCATGAGAATGTATAACTTCCTTCATGCCTTTAAGTGGCTATTCTATTTACAAGCTGAATTATTGAGTTTGTGTTGAGTTAATTATGACAAAAAATGAGTAAATATTAGACAAAAGTGACGTCTGTTTTTATGTTTGTTTGTACGAGGTAATCTCAAAAACTACCCAACCGATTTCAAATAGTATTTCACTGTTGGAAAGCAAAGCTTCCTGTGTGCATGCGTTAAATGTTATTACGTAATTTTTTTAAATATGTTTTGGTAAAATGAAGTCATCTTTTCTTTTATTTGTTTGGTGTAAGGTTGTTTGCGTAGGTAGTTATATTTTTATCTATCAGCATTACACCATCTATGCAATTTTTGCAATGTACTGTATTATCTAGTCAGGTATCACATAAGCAACAGCACCGCCCGACAATACGACTTTTTCCTTTTTTCAGAATTTTTAAAAATGATTTATGGAACATAACCAAAAAAATAATATCACGCCCAATTTCTGCACTGTAATTTATGGTAACTACAAACAGAGCTTATACCATCTTTAAAATATTTTACTTTTTTATGTTTAAGAAATTTATCTAATTTTTTCAAATTTACAAATTATATGTCACCGCCACTCCTTCTAATTAATAATTTACTGTGTTGCCGGCCTTCAATAGTTCTCCCGGCCTTTGTCGGCACACCGACAAACCTTTCGGCTCCGCACCGACAGAGGCCTTTGTCATCAAGGCCGAGCCAGTAGCCGCCTTCTACCACAGCGCTCTCGGCAACTATATAAACAGCGCTGCACTGAGCAGAGATTCAATTCCGATCCAGACACAGAGAGAGTCACTTCCTACAGCATCGACAAGACGTCCACCACGGCACACGGCTGCAGGACTCCAGAGAAGACTAATCGACGACCCCGCAAGAGAGAAGATGATGCTTCCGCTCGCCGACCCGTCACCGTAAGCCGTCGACCGGACGTCATCGCCCGCTGAAGCGAGCGATGCCCACAGCGGTCCCTCGACCGAGCCTTACCCCCACCGGATCCGACGAAGCAGCCATCGACGCACTACTGCGAGCGAAGAAGATGACTTCTCCGCTGGACGACGACACGCCGTGTCACCCAGATCCTCGACCGCCACGACGACTACAACCGACGTTTCCCTTCAAGACGACCACCGCTTAAACGGCCCTTTTCAAGGCCACCAACAATTAAAGGTTTTAACTCGCCACTTAATGTCGCCATCCGGTGATATATAAATAATTAATTTTATTAATTAGTATAATAAATCAATATTTTTTTAAATTACTTTTTTCTATTGGTTCAAATCTTAGTAAAGGTAGTTACTTTTATACGGTTTAAATACTAGACAGTGGTTACCAGTGTACTTTGATGGTTGGAATTCTGTTAACCATACTATCTCAGGAATGGTCGGCCTGGATCTGTACAAGACTACACGTCATTTACGCGTCATACACATCATCCTCATCTCACTGGATCATGGGATTGCTTATTGGTCTGAATTGAACAGTTTGTAACGTACACGCATCAGTGATTAAAAAAAGTTCTAACTAATTTTTTAAATTTATTGTTTTTATTATTATTTTTTTCTAAAAGGTAGATTTTCCCAACGTTTTCTGAACATACATATTTTCAGGTCATATTTTTCCCCTTCCACTGGTAATTCATACTGATATCAACAAAATTCCTATTACCACAACTATAGCTGAATTAAAAGTAAAAAAAACAGGAACTAGCAAGGGCGACGGAGCCGAAGGAAGCCGAAGGAAGCCGAAGCCGCCGGATGGGGGCTCGGCTCGCTCTCAGCCAACGCAAAGCGCTGAGCAGTTTTCATGGCAACTTTTCGTGACAGCTTTGTCATATTTCAGTAGCACTTCGCTCTTGCAATATAGAACGTACAGTACGTTCTTAAATTGCAAACAAGTTAGTAGTGTATTTTTAGAACCATTTACACTGTAAAATGCATCTCATAAAGAGAGAAAGCAAAGAGAAGAGAGATTGAGTGGAGGCACGCAAATGATGCGTACAGCGCCAGTGCAGCTTAGTTTGCCGTGAAGCGCAGTGAGGAGGGGGTTTGCTAGTATTCTGTCAATCGATCAAATTGCAAATTATTTTCATAGTACGAGTATAATTTGATGTGTGAAATAAATATTCATTCATTCAATCTATTTTATTTAAACTAATCAGTAGTATTTATAAACATACTAGCCGATTTTTCAACATACTAAGATGGTTTTTCTTAACTGCAGTAAACTTTTATTACGAATATGACTATCGTTTTGAAAGAATCATTGTCTAATTTCTTGCAAACAAGGAATTATAAACCCTTAAAACAGTGTTAAACTTGTCTAATATTTTTAAAAATTAACTAAGAAATGCCAGTCATACACAATTAATATTTCTTGTAATGAATATAATTTTTTAATTTATATGATTTTGTGTAAAGAGTAGCTACTGCTCCTGAATACAGTAGTACATTGAATTCTAGGAAACCGAATTTTTTTTTCAGGAATCATTATTAATTTTCTTGTAGCCGAATTTATTGTAAACGAATAATCACCTTTAAAAAATTATATTTTTTCCGATTCATTCAAATTTTAGAATTTTTTTAGACCACCTCTTCTCGATCTCAACGCTCGATTGCTAACTCGAAGGTCCAAATTTTTATTCTTGGTTAGGTTTGGAGACCATTCACAAAATGTTACGCATTCACTAATGACCATACAGGCAATATAACATTTGCTAGACAACAAAAATTATCGTTAGTGAATAGAAAATGTAAGTTATACCCAGTTTCCATAAGTAGTTTGAAGTTTGCAAACTGACATTTAGAAACAATATTTTGAATAGACTTATGTAAATAACTTACCATGATTCGATGATATTATAAATAGACGATGATACAATACTGTATACGTCTAACTTAACTGACGATGTTTTCAAAAGCTAAGTTTGAAATTAGGCAAACGATGTTTGTAACTCTCAGCTTACTGTTAGAGCTTAGTGCCCGCCGGTATTGCTTATTCCCGATTGTATCAGGTTGGAAGGGTTGGAAGCGAGTATTGTTGTGGAATAATTTAGTGAGAGAAGACAAGGATCCCGCAGGACAGCCTAATTTCCATTTTAAACGCTGCCTCTTGAAATATACCGCTGCTTCCAAATTTATTTACTGCAGGAATTAACTGTTCTGTTTTAATTTCGCTTCACCAAGATAATGCGATTTGGCCAGGCAGTTCAGTAAGCAGTAAAATGAAGACAATTGCTGTTCCAGCAACTAACTAATGTTTGCATTCTATTAACATCTCCTAGGCCTCCCACTTTCTTGTTCCCTATCATTCTCTCTTTCTCACCATCTCCGAAAATAATATAAACTAATTTTGCAGATTAAATTCCAAAAATATTAATTAAATTATCGTTTAAATATTTCAGAAACGCATTATTTTTTTGTTGAATATTTTTCCATATTCTTTTTAACTAATCCCCAGACGGCAGATCTAATCTATTCGAATTCAATGTCACTGGCCTGCAAGCCTTCTTCTGTTTTATTAAGCTTAATTGACATTAAACAAAAATAATAAAAATTAAATCATTTCAATATTTTCAGGTATGTCCAACTCATTGGCTGTATGACTCTTTATTTCTTTTGGCAGAGATAGAAAAATACACTACTACTTTTAACTGCATGAGTAAAGTTACTTAAAATGCAAAACTTCATGTAAAATTTATGTTTTTGTTTTTATAAAAAAAGTATTTTTAATTTTAAAAAAAACAGTTAATTTATTAAAGCTATAGTTTTTTTTTAAACCTTGTATGGTTTCTTGTCATTAAAATGTTTTAATATTTTATTTTAATCTTACAAGATGGTAAATAATTCACTTTCTATTACTCAAAATTTAGAATAAAAAGTTGCGTCAAATTTTGTTGTTACTACTATTCCTTGTACAACTTATTTCGATATGTAGACTGAGTATCTTCTTCTTCTTTTCCTTCTCTTTCTCTCCTTCTCCTTCTCCTCCTCCTCCTTCTCCTTCTCATTCCCCTTCCCCTTCTCCTTCCCCTTCTCCTTCTCCTTCTTCTTCTTCTTCTTCTCCTTCTCCTTCTTCTTCTTCTTCTTCTGCAAACAAAACCTCAAAACCTGGTTCTTCTTCACCAATCAAGGATTATTAAAGAGGACCCTTGCAAATTATCTTCACTATCCTGAATAATAACTTGATCGTCAGCATGCAGCACTGAGTTAAACGAACAACTGACTGAAGTCGGATATCTATATCTATATCCATGTTCCATAAACGGAAAGCTTCACCTATATATATGTTAAAAAGTGTCGGTGATAAAGGATACCCTTCTCTCACTCCTTTAGTTGTACATATAGGATCGCTTAAATCCCCAACCAAGCCCAGAACAATGAAAATGCCGCGGTACATTTTGCTGAATTTATCAGATGTTTTGGGTAACCTATAGCAGGATTTAGTTTTAGTTAGCATAGGATTTAAGTTTAGGGTTAGCAGAATTTTCACATGACATGCTGAGCACATTATCAAAGGCTTTTGTAATATCCACGAATGCAATATGTGTGGTGTTATTATACTCTCTTCTTTTTCAATAACTTGTTTGAGGAAGAAAACTCCAGCGATACATAATCTACGACGCCTTAAAACGGAAACATTTCGACCAAAATATGTTAACCCTGACAGAAGGTTGCTGTTCCTCCTTAATGGGGGTTGTGCAGAAGGTTAGTGTCCTGCTCGCGTAAAATCTCTGTTACACTTGCAGTATCCACAATAGCCTCGGAATCAGAACAGGAAACATCGACCTGCTGGTCGACGACCACAATTCCAAGATATGAAAAATTACTCTTATGTAATATACCAAACCGTTGAAATTAAATAAAAGATATTATTGTATGTTAACACTGTTTGGTGCAATATATTATAAATTGTGTAGCCGTAATTGGTCTTCTCTTGATCCGTTTTTCAAATTATTCATTATTTTAAAGATATATAAAAATATCTTTTAATAATTAATTAATTACAAAAAGGGATTAAAAATACTTCTTAAGGTAACAATCCAAGCATTTTCAATCTCATAGGTAGCTTACCTGTCCCAAAGTATACGTAGAAGCATTAGTAGACGATTTAAACTAGTACATTCCAAGAAAACTGTTTTCTCTTTGATAGATTTTTATTTTTTTAAAGATAAGCGTCCTGCAAGTTTAAAAACAGCAACCGAAATTATTGAGTAATAATGAGTTTAAAAGGTAAAGGATATCAGTAGGCTAGGCTGTTACGAAGGATTTTATTAATTTGAAGTTTGATCAGCTGTTTTCGTTATTAATGACTACTATGGGTTATGGTACAGAATCTGTGAGTTTTGACGAGAAATAATCCCAGATCCTAGCCGGGAATCAAACCCAGGACCTTCCGCTTTGCCGTGTGAAGCGCAGTCTAGCACTCTTACGAATGGGCCACGGAGGCAGCCAACAATATTTAATTTTGAGAAAAGAACCCTGTTACAATTTTGCCCTAGGAAAATTTAAAAACGAGGTTATACTTATTTAGGTTAATCCTCTGATCGGCTGCCTTGAATTTATGAGGTACAATTTCCTGCATAAAACAATGTAAAATAGACAAATTCTATCCTACTTCAAGTATTTTTAACTTGCATTAAAAATTCCTCGAAGGTTTGTTCCGCACACTACGCAAATTGACCATTTATTTCAACACAGCAAAGGTGACGTTTTTTCTTTCTCTTGCCTATAAGAATACGTATATAGGAAGGAAAGTATTGTTTTCATGATGATTTTTCGAAATCGAGTTTTCACCGGACACGTTTTCAAATCCCGTGAACCCAAAAAACATGTTTTTAGCGATTGGTATGTGTCTATGTCTGTGTGTGAACAGAATATCTCAACAACAGAACAGAAAGTACGAAGTTGAATCTTGAAACTTCAGTTAAATACCACAAGAGGACCCGACACAAATATTTTCATCAAAATTCTCAAAAAACTCACGATTTTTTTTAAATCGCCTCATTTACACCATTTTTAATGCTCTAGCATATAGGGTAGGCGCCATGTCTGCTGAAGTTCTTAGGGAGGCTGTGCTTTCGTAGAAAAAAATGATTTTTTAACGATTGCGTCCTTAATACTGTATGCATTTTAGCGCAAAAGTCTATTATAATAAAAGTTAGAGATTAAAAATTTTTTAACTTTTATTTCAAACGTTTCTTTGTATAACGCTTAGTTTAGCGGTAATTAGTGATTTTCCGTTGTTTTTTTTTCATGAAAATCTGTAAAAACAAGGGATTTTTTTAAAAATTCGGCCTTAGTATGCATTTTACGACAAAAGTGCATATAATAAAATTTATAGAAAATTAAAAGATCTACACCTTTTCCTTCAAGCATTTTTCTCTACAGAGCCTAGTTTAGCGTGAAAGAGTGATTTTCCGTATTGTTAAGCTTAACTGAGGTTGATTTTTAGTTTCATCTTTCACTCATGATTAAAATAAGATTATGTTTTTTGAGGTTAGTTTTTTGTTTATTTCTAATGTATTATTACTGATGTTAGGTTATTATGTTCATTATTTTCATTCGCAAGAGAAAGTCGTGTGAGTGTTCACACCAGGTTTTTTTTCATTATTCATCCCTCACTCATTAGTAAACATAGCTTAGGTTTTTCATTATTCAACGTCAATTCATGATTAAACTTGTGGTTTTCTTAACAGTCTAGTTTTAACTTAAGACAAAAAATTATTTATATATTCCCTTTTTCCGCTATTCCAAGTACATATTTCCTGATCATACGTTATTTTCCCTTAGACAGTTTTTCAAAGTATGACTGGGTCAAGAATTTTCAGAATTACCTGACCAAAGCTGGGGTTGCACAGGGAACAATAATCTCACCACTATTATTACATTGTGTTTATGCACTATCTTTTGGTCGCAAATAGTGTTCTAAAGTTACATATACTGATGAACTTCTATGGAGGAAGCCAAGAATATTATTCAAGATCATCTGAACCGAATTGAAATTTGACTGAAAAAGTGGAGGATAGTGGTTAACTCCGTTCAGGTTACATTTTCACTTCGACCTCGTACATGTTTTCCTCTTCGTTTCAATAACGCGAATATTCCTCAAAACTACAAAGTAAATACCAAGGTCTATGGCTAGTCAAACGGCTTACATGGAGCAATTACGTAAAATTTAAACGTTTCGAACTAAATATTCGTCTTAAAATGTTATATCCTTTATTATCACGAAGTTCAAAGTTAAATTTAAACGTGAAGATAGAAATTTGTAATACCATATTGAAATCTATTCGGTTGTACGAAATCTAACTCTTCAGTACTGCTGCAAGAAGTAATATTTCCAAGACTCAGGCTTTCCAATTTAAAGTCTTGAGAATAAACTAATGCTCTTTTCTAGTTTAAAATTTAACGCTTCACAACAATTTAAACATAAATAAAGTTTAATTTTATAAATAAAGTTTCTCGATCCATATCTTCAAAGTTCAATAATCGACTAAATTCACATCCGAATTCCCTACTACAATACCTACGAAGAAGACATTACCACTAACAAGAAGACTAAAAAAAAGATGAGGTCGTAATTTTCCAAATTAAGAGAACAAAACAATAATAATTGCAGTAAAATAAATAATAAAAAAACAACCTGAATTGAATTTGGTGATGTTGATGAAGGCCTACTTAACTTTGTTTACAAAATTATCATGTTATTTTTGTCTCTTAACTTTCAAAATTAGTGGTTATGTCGTATAAGTATAAAATAAAAGAAAAAAATAAAATACATTATGTAAACCAATTTTAAAATTAGGGTAGGTACATATTTACTTTTTTAACAAAATACGGAAGTTTTTGTACAAAATAACTAGTGCATACCTCTGATAATTTTTTTAAATTGATATCTATAATTTAAAACTTAAACCTAAGGGTTTTATAAGAGACAGTTGGCAGTAATACGGAAAGCAGACATGCAAATCTTTTCAACTGAACGACGATAGCCGTTTCGTGAAACGTAACTGAAGTTAAATGCAAATTTAAGTGATTTAAATACAAATTGGCGAGAGTTTACAAGTTACGCGTGCTATGAACTAAACTACAGTACGGGTTGACATCAACATGCAAATGTTCTGTACAATTGTACAGTTATTTCATTCACTTATCACCGCCAGATGTAGTCGTCTACAGTTTAGTACTTTTGCTGTCAAGGCAACTTCGTAAGACATCCATCATTTGTCTATGGTTCATACGTCGGAATCCAATATAAATTTCAAACATCATAAACAGCATGTACAGACTTTATGGTAATAAATTATTCATAAAACATATAAAATGCAAATTCACTAGGATAATCAACCCAGAATAGAAATGTAAAATTGATAAGTCTTGTTAAGATCATATAAATGAAATTTTTATTTTTTTAATAAATTAATAGCGTGTGTGTTCTCTGAATTTCATTACGTTGAATTTAGATGTATTTATTAGTAATTAATTCCTTCAAAATTAATTTCAATATATGTTGATAAAAACACATTTAAACCAAAATATTAAATGCTTTTAGTTGTATTAGTTATATATTTTTTCTTTTACAGTCGAGTTTTCAATTTTTGTCATCCAACAACAGACCAATATTGAATAACAACTCGTTCCAACGGATTAATAACGATTGTAAGTCAATTTTAACGTTACAATTTTAACGTTAATTAATTAGATGAATTCATTAATGTCAGCCGCAAGTGAATTAAAACAGTCGAAATATAGAAATTACATTTAATAATTTTAAAAATAAACTTGGCCTATGCAAAATTTGTTAAATTGCCACTAGCTTTATTTAATTGGTTTTTAATAAATTAATTAAATGTAGCAACTATCACACACTACTGCAACGCAACTCTTAAAAACAAATTCAGGAAATCTATATCTTACCAAGGTTTTGTTATTGCCTTATTAATCTACCTAAGATAGACGATGAACATTAAGTAGATCTATTTTGAACCGTAAACTAAAGTTAAACATTACGTTACTCCGTACATTACAACCAAACTACTGATGGCAACACAGGATTAAAACCAACGATTTTATATGAGATGAGAAGCCGTTAAAAATTACATTTTACACTTCTCAAAATTGTGGTATCTCACAATCTCTTATAAGTATTATATCTCCTAAGTATTAGGAAAGATAATAAGTAAAGAAAAATAACAAAAGGATTAGAGGTTCCTTTTGCTGAGAAAAAAATATCGGTAGGGACTAAACTGACTGGAATATGCGTTATGAACCATACCAAATAAAGCAGAGCATTCAGAAGCACAACTAAAAATTAAAACTTGAGCTCGGGTCAAAGCAAGAATCTCAAATTTAGTTACAGTTTTTAACTATTGGAGACACCGCGAGATGGTAAAATGAAACGTTACTGTCTGGTCACTCACTTCCCGAGTGTTTTCCTGTCAATCTCGTATCACTATACGTTGATGGATCATCATAGGGCTCTACTAATATTTATAGCAATTTAGCCAACAATCTGCTTACTTTTTTCTAAATTTTCCTTTTTGTTAAACCCAAATAAAAATTACAGGAATACATATTTTTAGTTGTGACTTTTATTACATTTTTCTTTTGTTTCATAAATATTTTCGAAGAGTCGAAAAATTACTGTTTCCCTCAACGTTCCACAGAATTATTTTTCGTATTACTATACTTTAAGTATTTAGGCTTAGAGGAATAGTCTGTTAAACATTTCCATGTTATAATTTTTGCAAAGAAATTTATAGTAAAACTCCGACAAACTAAACTCAAAATTCGACCGATTGTACAAAATCAACTATTTTATGCATTTATTTTCAGCCGATTTAAAATTTAATGAATGCTACTTTCAAAATTTTTAACGAGGACTCCTTTACTGTCTTAGTGAATAACTAAGACAACAATACTGACTGTATTTTTATAGTTGATCAGTTTAGGTAAAAAATATATATTATAATAAAAACCAAAATTGAAGCTCCCTAAAATTTATCTCGTCATCGTCCATCATGGATAAGGCTGTACTTGAGCCTATTCCGGTGTCCATCTCTTCCTCGATCTTTCCACTCCTCTTGTATCCCTCGATTCATAAAGCCATGTATTTAATGTTAGTCGGTCCTGTGACATTCTAAATAAATGATCTGTCCATTGTCCTTCATATTTCGTGATGATCTCATTTAGTAATTGAGTTGCACATTCCTTTCTTATCACCTCATTCCTGATGTGGTCTTGTTTCTTACATTCTTTAACATATTTAAGGAACTTCATTTCTGCTGCTTGGATAATTGACTTTTCTTTCTCGTTAAGCACCCAAGCTTCACTTTCATACATCAGTGGCAATGTGGCCATCGCCTTGTAAAACTTAATCTGAGTATCCTTTGTTTGTTTGCCTTTCAAGCTTCGGCGTATAGACCCATGTATCTTATTAAATTTGGATACCCTTTGTTGCACATCTTGATTATTATAGTTTATGGTAATTGTAATGGTTTGCTGGCATTTCTCCCGCCACCTCCCCTTCGTTTGGTTGCCAGAAGGCATAGACCCAGAGGCCGTTCCTAGAAACTCTTAATTTGTTCATAATGTGACGGCGACTGACACCTTGTATTAATTAAATAAACTAAGATTAAAATAATGTCGAGGGCGAGTTGTAGTCACTTTGGCCGACCTGAGAAGTGTGTGCTGCTCGCCCTCTTGTTAATGGATGCCTCTTGAGGCTCAAAGCCCCCGTCAGAAATTATTAGAAGGGTCATAACAGCTAAAAATTGATCAGAAGTAAAACTAAGAATAAAATAATTAGTTAGGACCTAAAGTCGCCTTAATATGTCCAGCAAGTGCTTGCACACCATTTTATAAACTTTGTTCACAGTGCCGTCCACTCAAGCCGAGACAACTCCATTAATTAAACTACATGACGATGGTAGAACGTAGCTACCTCGCCAAGGAACCCCCACACCACCCAAGCATGCGCCTCGCGGTACAAGCTCGAACGTTCCATGAGAGGCCAATTTTCCCCTCGGCCTTGAAGCTCGAGGGTCAGCCGGCGTCTAGACCCCCCGAGAGCGGGGCAATCGTACAATAGATGATTATGCGATTGAACCTCCCAACATACGCAAGAATCATCAGCTAGTTGGCGGAAACGCTTTAAATATGCCGCGAACTCACCGTGACCGGTGAGGATTCGGACACTCGAAGTCCTTAATTTAACACTAGAGGCATACCATCTTCCCAAGTCCCGTATGAAATCATACAGAGACCTTCCCTTATGTGAGGTGTCCCACTCGCGCTGCCATGTTTCAAGAGCGAGAGCTTCAACTCTCTTCTTAAGAGTAGGGTAGGGCAACAAAGAAACGGCATTAACATTGCCCGGTCCCCCCGGATCCTGATCCCGACCCGCCGGAGTGACTCGGAACCTCTCACCGAAGATCACGGCTTCCTGGCCCTTTGCAATCCCCACATAGCAGCACGCACTCTCACTTTAAAATCTGTCGGGAGAGCCTTTCTTGCAACGGTGGTAGCCTCGAAGGTGGATGTATTAAAGTACCAGTGCAAACCAATAAAGCTCTGCGCTGGGAACTCCGCAAATTTAGAATGAGTTCTCTTTTTAAGTCCAAACGGTGAGTCCATACTGCGGTCGCGTAGGTCACCATGCTTTCGAAAATACCCTTATAGATCGTACTGAGGCTGTCCGCAGACAAACCCCAGTTCTTCCTAGCAATTCGCCGCAACTTATGCATTACCTAGCAGCGTCCGTCGCAACCTGCGTTACGTGGTTACTGAACAGCAACTTATCGTCAAGCAGAACGCCCAGGTACTTATGAACTCTGACTCTATTTAAACTGGCTCCTTTATATCTAACTACAGGGTTCCGACTGAAAGACAATTTTGCCGTGTTCCTCAGAAGGATGTACTTCGTTTTGGCAACACTTATTTTTAAATTATGCTCATCCATTTATTCCTCGACCAATGTCATTACGGACCTGCAATGTTCCTCCAGCTGTGGACGCGACCAATCGCGTACTAAGATGAGAAGGTCATCGGCGAAAGCAAATGACCGACTCGAGGAAAGGTAGCTCCAAAAGTCTGGTAAACACAAGATTCCACCATAAAGGCCCAAGGATGGACCCCTGCGGGCAACCCAGCGTCACCGGCTTTTTCACAGTCAGTTATAATAGGTTATGTCGCATCCAAAATACTTTAAATTTTCTACCTGTTCCAGTATTTTATTATTAATGACGATTTTTTCGTCCTTATCGACCACTTTCCCCAAAATACTATCACTTTCGATTTCTGAATTGCTATATTCATTTAAATAGTTTGCTCAGGAGATGAAGCAGATCCACAGCCCTCTGTAGTTTGTCTTCCGAATCCTAAATTAACATGATATTATCAGTAAAAAGCAGGTAGTTGAACATTCTTCGGCTAAGAGGTATATCCTCATCAACTAGTCGCTGCCACCTAGAAATAAGTTCGTCTACATATATTTTAATAAAACCGGTGATATCGGGGATCCTTATTAGTTCCCATCTTCGTAGTCATTCTTTCATCTTACACTAAAATTTATCTGAATTTGTCAAATCGTTCTTTGAAAAATTGCCATCCTGATAATAGCTAATTAGCAAATATTACAAATCTACCTTGTTGGCATAGTTACAACCCAACTAACTGATCAATGTTGCCGCAAATCATTATCTGGAGCTCCAACAAAATTTACATAAACGTATCTTATTTAATAATGCGTTCACGTATACCTCGTAGCTGAAATCAATCAACAGGTATTTCCGTTAATATTTCAATTTATCATCTATTAATACAGTATTTCACGTACGCCTACTAAATCTGATCTGCTTTACACTGAATTACTTAGAATACGCTGATTCGAACCCATTGCAACGCACTTGTTCTCCGCCTTATTTTATAAGATAACTAAATGTACGTTACTACAGGAGGTCTGCCCTTTAGTCCTGGTTTTCCATTAACGATAAGTGGCGCCAGCGATTGTGTTAGGTCTATACTTCACCCGCTGAGCAGAAACTCAGTGTAAATGACATTTCCTGGTCTTCTCATGCTGAGCCCACTCCGTATTCCTTTCCATCCTGTTGCGATGTACATTAGACTCAAGTATTTAAAATTTCTGGGTAAAGTAAATTACAAGTTATTAATTAGCAGATTGATTAACATACATATTTATTTATAAGCAAATGAAACTCGAGGGTACTTTTTTACATATCTATTTATTATAACTGTAAAGTCTCCAGTCTGTAAAGTGTGAGATACGTCCGGCATATTAATTCAAAAATAGCAACCTCTTCGTGGGACACCCGGTATTTATAAATGACTTAAACTGTTGTGAGTCGGGACAGGCGGAAGCCTAATCCTTGATTGTGAGAAGAAAAAGAAGAAGAAGAAGATAAATGAGTAAGTATTTATAAAAGTTAAGACCAGCTAAATCATCGTAATTAGTAATTCTGAATTATCAGAATCAGAGTAAGCAAGATATCGGACGTGTGACTAGCTAGCTAGTCACACGTCCTACGTGTGTCGACTAGCTAGCTAGATATACGATAACAAGATATCCCCGCTATGTTATTTATTAAATCTGAAGCCAATAATCCCGATGTTTTGCCCAATGTTGTTGTACAGTTTTTTGACCGGTTATTTATTATCGTTTATCTGAAGTGGAACTTCATCAGTTACAAACAAGGTTTGTATCATCAATGCACGTGTACATAAATACCCCCTGTACACCCTGCGCAACCCGCAATAGTGTGTTGTATTGCATGTTGCAGTTGCAGTTTTTGTAGGCGTCTATTGCATGTTGCAGTTGCAGTTTTTGTAGGCGCGCTAACAGATTTTCTTGAATATAACATTCAATAACTTTATCTTCTTACTAATAGAAAACTACCGAAAGAAAGTAATATGCTTTAATTCCTTGGTACAACTTTTAGCCAGCTAGTATTTCATAGTTCAACTAATCGCCGTAAAGTACTGCTAAATGTTGTAATCACCGTAGGTTCAATGGCCTACCGCGGTGTGCATTCCTGAGAAAACAAACAGCCTGTCACTAAATTAAGTCATCAAAATAAGTCCTCTCATCCTATACCAACTCTTTGATTACTAAAAACTTAGTAACAGTAAAACCTAGGTAATTAATTAATAATATAGAATCGAATAAAACATAATAATATTTTTAATTACTGCTTTATTAGTGCAGAATTTCATAGTTCAATAAATCCCCATAAGCTACCGTTGAACACAAGGCGGCTAGCCACGTTGCAGACCGCCGCAGTGCGTATATTCCCTTATTTTTTGCTTCTTGTTAGTCTATTTGTAAATACTTTTTTTTGTTTACTGTTATTGTAAGAAATGGTTTTTAGTTTGTATAATTAATACAAATAAATATTATGATTTAAACATTTATAACTTGTGTAGAATAAATAAAAATATTTTAATTTCTGCAACAAAGTAGCACTCCCACACTAACTAGAGTGGAATACATTTTTACTATCACTTGCTTTAAAGGCAGATTATAAATATTGGGATCTTTTTCAAATAATCTTCTGCGCATCTATAAAGCCTATCTAATTTCTGTGATTTTTTTAAATTTCTTATTGTGCCCATAACTCATTTACCTCAATTTGGAAATTTTCATTCAGTTTCACTTTGATGGTGCTAATTTCTGAAATGTCTGTACACAATAAACAGCTATATATCCTATTCAAGGTGTTACAACTTCAACTAGACATATTATTTGTATGCAGAATGTGAAAAAAGGTTTCTGCAAGCGGAGAACTTAATTAGAAAAATTTAGTCCAGCTTGGCATAAACAACATCTCAGTGTCAGATGTCTAAGTGTTCATAATAAAATTAGAAAAGTTGTCATTAATGTAGTATGAATCATCTGTCTAAACATTTGGTGCAATACGGTTCTATTGTAAAAAGCCTAATCATTACATAAAGTAATGTGAGTACATAAAGTCATTGAGGTAAGAGACAATTCTGATATACCTAATACCAGTAGTAGTAAAAACACACATTCTGTAGATAATAAATGTTAAACATAAACATACTATAAATTCTCAGGCAGAATGGAAAACCAACTTCACTGCCTAAAGATTAAGATAGTAATCTCTTAAATTAGATACTGGGGAACAAACAACTGTAATTTCAATTAATTTATAAAAGTATCTGGGATTTGGTGGTAACATTTTACTGACTTCACTTCTTACCATTTTTATGATTTTTTTGTTGTTGTTGCTTTATTTTTTGGTGGTTAATGGGACCACCCTGAACGAGTAAACCAAAACTGAACAACCTACAAGTACATTTAATTAAAAATAAAGAATTTTAATTTAAAAATAATAATTTTCAGATTTAATCTTCTTATATACACAACTTCTTTTACTTTCTTATATATTAACAAAATACACACAAATTATAATTAATAATAACACAACTGCACTTCGTTTAGTTTCTTCCAAGAGCCTTTATAATAAAAAAATTACGGGGTGAAACAAGATTGATATATTTTGTTCAACACTTTTTAATATAAATATAGTGTATACATATTATTATGACATATTACATGTATAGAAATATTGTTTTTATTATGAAAAAACTTTATGTTGTGCTATAGTTCAAAATTACATGCATATCACATAATTATTGTAATTATATAACTGAAAATAGTTTTAGTTAAATTACTTTTTAAATTCTCATAAAATAATATAAACAAAGTTAAAATTTTGAGTTTTTTTTAAAGAAAATGGATTGAAATAACCAGAAAGTTATATTTTTGTTACCATGAAATCAATACTGAAGTGTTAGAAGACGTTTTTCAAATGGCACTCATAAAGTGTTGTAAATTAGCCACAGTTTAAAAATTTATGCTACTCCCTATAAAAAACTCAAATTATGAATTTTCTGTAAAGTGTTTTTTAAAGATTTTCATGAAACTTAATATAAATGAAAGTTTAAATAAAATCTTTATAAAAATAACGTTCTGTAATACAGATTGTAACAATATTGGTAATATTAGAGCATGGAGGTAATTCATAAAATATTACAATTTTCATTCAAAAGGCATAAGGTATATTGAAATCAATTTGACAGAAGATGTTCAAATATGTTTATTGGAATCATCTCAGTTAAAATAACCTAAGAAATATTTAATAGAAACGACTTTAATCCCAGATATTTTCTGAAATTTACTTCCTCCTCTGTAGATTAATCTTTCTGAAAGATCACTAGTTTAATGAAGATAGAATTAAAAGATGCTAACCTAATTAAACAAAATAAGAGTATATAAATGATACTGTTAACTAAAATATAAATAAGATATCAATCAAAAACTTTGATTTGTTATAGAGGAAAATTATGATGTTTCATTAATATTCTTTCTTATTAATACTTAGCTTCAAAGTAAACATTTACAAGGTTTTCTGACATCAAAAAAATCATTTGTGTTTTTATTCAACTTGTAATGTTTCACCTAATTAATATCAATGTAATTTGTTTAAAATAATCTCTCATAAAATTTAATTATAAACATTTCATATGTACAACCCAGTTGTACCACTACAAACTCTGACATATGAGTAATAATTAATCTGTAATACATCCACAAATATAACATAAATAAAAAATTAGCCTTACATTCAAGAAATTTTGAAACATGAAGATTTTTCAAAATTTTATCATTTTAATCCTGCTTATTTTGTAAATAATTTTACTATTTACTGTGTTATTAAATACAATCATTAGATATAAAAAAATTGTTTAAGAGTTTGGAAAAACTGTGTTTTTAGACAGAACATTCCTTTAAACTATTATGATATGATAGAGATGATGAAATAATGTAATTTAGCTAAATTTGAAACAAGAGTTAATGCAAACTCAGTTTTGCTCCAGTAGTTTGTTGCTGTTGATCGAATAACGATGAATTTCATTGAGCCCTAATATGATTTGCTTGCTCGTCATTAGTAACACTTGAGTTAGACAGAGGACGATTGAAGTAATATCATATATGCAAAGCAGCCTTCAGTTAATCCTTTGTATTATATATTATTACGCTGTTTTGCGTATATCTGTTGGGAAATCTATTCATGTGTACCATATTACTGCACACGTATTGAGTTCTTAATTAATTTGCGAACGAAACAGTAATGCCTCAAATATTGATGACACCTATCAAAATAATTTACACTCATTACCCTAAGAAATTTAATCCTAGCCTAGATAAAACTATTTTTTTGTACTAATTAGGAGTGGGGACTTATGACTATATAATTAAATTTGTTGCTGCATTAACAATTCTGAAGCTCCTTACAACTCTGAATTTTTATTTTATTCAAGAGCTATTTATCGAAGGCTTGTTAGTTACACAAAAGACTTAATAAGACATGAAAAAATTACTTGTTAGTTGTTTAAAAAACTGCAATGGAGTCCATTACAACTCTTACAAACTACCCTGGGCTTACCCAGGGGCGAGGGGGCTGCTGCCCCTAGAAGCAAAAAAAATTATAGTAAATGGTTATGAAGTGATGATATGAAACAAAATAGGTGTAAAATCTTTAGTTAATGACAAAACAAAATGGTGTAAATCGAGAAGTATCTATAGCCACTGTAATACTTTATTGGTTGGCTCAATAAAATGTTACAACCTAGATGGCCAAGACTTGCTCCCCCCCCCCCCCCACTAGTTTTGATTCTTGGTACACCCATGCAAACCAACACTAATTTTTATTTCTTCCTATGTAATATGTAGGCCTAATATTTACAGAATTCCCTAAAACTGAATATTATATTTACACTTTCAATTATTAACAAAAATTCCAGAATAATAGCTAATATTATCAGACACTGTACTATTTCATAATCTAATTAAAATTATTTAATTATTCATTATTTGGCTCTGACCTTCATCAAGAGTCACTCATTGATAAAAACTGTAGGTCTTCAGACACACTAACTGACAGAACATCTTCTATTTCATTATAATAAATTTATTCAACAAAATTTCACTACCTAACCTTTCTAGGCTGCCTTAATTTCTATTATCTGTCACTTACAGATGTTTTGGTGGATCCACCATTATCAAAGTACACAATAACATTTGAAACTACAATTTTTTTGTTTAAAATCTTTAAAAGAAATTACATCTTCAGTCGTCCATATAAAACTCTTTATATCAGTTTATACCTCTATTTTTACTATTTATACTATCAGTTTTTTTATAGCTTCTTAAGATTTTAAATAAAAATTTTTTAGTTTCAAATGGTATTGTGTATTCTGATGGTGGATCCACTGAAACACATGTAAGTGACAGATAATAGATACTAACACAGCTTAAAAAGGTTAGTGAAATTTATTGTATAAATTTATTATATGAGATAGAATTGATTTCAAGCTGCAGGATGCATTATAAGAATTGATTTTTGAATGAAGATAGAACATCGTAAAAACTTTACATTCAGGAGATTATAAAACATTAAGAAGTTATTACTGCATGTAATTGCACATTGCCCAAACTTTCAAAAAATAAGAAAAAATAAAAAGTAATTTAATAATTGTTACAAGAATAACAACATAGCTATTATAACGTTAGTAAAGTTCAAATTACCTTTTAATGTGCCAATAATAATATACAAAAACGAATACATGCAAAAAACAGCAAATTACTTGAACAACAATAGCTTTGAGATCCTTAAAAGGGAATCCAACTAAAAAATTCAATGCTCAGAACTTAGGAGAATTATCAGGTAATAATAATTGATAAAAAAATGGGAAATAAATACATAAATAATAATTCTCAATCTCCAAATCTTAAAGGCCTTCCTAAAGTACACAAAATGAACATATCTATAAAGACCTCTTGTCAAATTATAAAAATTCTCCCACATATAAAGTATCTTAATGTTTATATTCTTATCTAAATAAAAACATATAGTGTTTAACAAAGATATAGTATTAAGATCACTCTACAAAAATAATAAACAAATTACAAAAATAAATTGATAAACATATAATGACGTCTTTTGATATCAAAGATATGTATTTGATATGTACGTATTAGACGTGATAAGATATGTATTTCATATAGCAATTGAAAAAACAATAAACATTATAAATAATAAATAAATAAAATACGAAATAAGTAATAATGAAATAACACAGTTGATTTACTAAGGCAATGTACTACACAAAATTATTTCAAATTTAACAATAAAATTAATTTTTTTTAAATGGTCTTACTGTAGGAGCCCCACTAAGCTCTATTTTATCAGAGGTTTATTCACAGAATTTTGAAGGCAAAGTTATATACCCCCATTCAATATACGTACACATGATATTAAAATGTGGCACAAGTATATAGATGATATGATATATAGGTAATATTGCAATAACCATACAGAAATGAAGAGGATACCATCTTAAATAAATTAAATTAATTTAATAATAAGTTATGCCATACTACAGAAATTGAAAACAATAATAAATTAAATTTTATGGATATTCAATTGCGTAAAACCGATACTAAAATAATAACAAGTGTTTTTCGCATAAGTATGTCACACAATATACACAAAAAAAGAAAAGTATATTACATAACTATTAATAAATCCTCTAACCACCAATATTCACACAAAATAGAAGCATATCATAATTATGATATACAGAGCATTTAATTATATAGAAGATGAAAAACTACCAGAGAACGAGATAAATATTATACAATAGTGTATAAAACTAGATACAATGAGAAAACAATAAATGAAATAATATTATATAAAATTAGAACTTACTGCATTAAAAACCTTATTTAAGAACGACCCTTACAAGAGATAATCACACAAAGAAAAAACTACTCATCTCGTGAAAATATAATAAACAATTACAAACAGGTTGTATAATAATATACAGGGTGATTCATGAAGTTCTCCCCCCACTTCTACAGCACATTGTACTAGTAAAAATAATGAAAAAATGTTATATAAACATAGGTCCGAAAACGCTTCGTTAGCGAGTTACAGCTAGCGAAAGTTTCGCCTGGATTTCAGTTCACCAGGTGAAATGAGGTCTTCCTGGAATTGTGGTAAGGTAGATTAAGGGGCAAATTCAATCATTTCTTATGGTTTTTGATCTGATAAATTGAATAAAACAGGTCCCAGAACTGTAAGTTAAATAGTTTTTGAGAAAACCAGTGTCAAATGCAAAAAATGGAGTGAAAATCACATTTTTTCATCTTTGGGCAAGAATAACTTTGTTATTTCACCAAGAAACAGTTAAAATTTTTCAATAAAAAATGTAGAAAATTTTATTCTGAACAAACCGGTGTAAATAAAGTACACAGAAAGCGAATAGTTTTTGAGAAAACCAGTGTCAAATGCAAAAAAATGGAGTGAAAAAAACACATTTTTTCATTTTAGTTTTTCCGGTTAATTTTACTTTGTACTCTTATGAATAAAAACTCATTTAATCAAACATCTATTCGCTTTCTGTGTACTTAATTTACACCGGTTTGTTCAGAATAAAATTTTCTACATGTTTTATTGAAAAATTTTAACTGTTTCTTGGTGAAATAACACAGTTATCCTTGCCCAAAGATGAAAAAATAAGTTTTTCACTCCATTTTTTGCATTTGACACTGGTTTTCTTAAAAACTATTTAACTTACAGATCTGGGACCTGTTTTATTCAATTTATCAGATCAAAAACCATAAGAAATGATTGAATTTGCCCCTTAATCTACCTTACCACAATTCCAGGAAGACCTCATTTCACCTGGTGAACTGAAATCCAGGCGAAACTTTCGCTAGCTGTAACTCGCTAACGAAGCGTTTTCGGACCTATGTTTATATAACATTTTTTCATTATTTTTACTAGTACAATGTGCTGTAGAAGTGGGGGGAGAACTTCATGAATCACCCTGTATAATAATAATACACTAATAAATTCTATAAAGTAGCATACAGATGCAATAATAAGAAACTATTATCCACAAACCTGTAAAACAATGATATGTATGGACAATTACTAAAATGATACAAAATGTTAAATTATATAAAAACTGTATTAAATTAAATGATAAGAAGGGTGTTAAATTAAAATTTATGTTGGTATGACTAGTCGTAATTTTCAAGTTATACAATGAGCACAAAAAAAGCACTGAAATGTGACTATACAGGTGATTCACGAAGATATAAAGAAACTTTGGGAGCTCATTGTACATGTAAAAATAATGAAAAAAGTTTATATAAACATGGGTCCGGAAATGCTTCGTTTCCGAGTTATGGCTAGCGAAAGTTTTGCCCGGATTTCAGCTCACCAGGTGAAATGAGGTCTTCCTGGAATTCTGATAAGGTAGATTAAGGGGCAAATTCAATCATTTCTTATGGTTTTTGATCTGATAAATTGAATAAAACAGGTCCCAGAACTGTAAGTTAAATAGTTTTTAAGAAAACCAGTGTCAAATGCAAAAAATGGAGTGAAAAATACATTTTTTCATCTTTGGGCAAGAATAACTTTGCTATTTCACCAAGAAACAGTTAAAATTTTTGAATAAAACATGTAGAAAATTTTATTCTGAACAAACCGGTGTGAATTAAGTACACCGAAAGCGAATAGATGTTTGATTAAATGAATTTTTATTCATAAAAGTACAAAGTAAAATTAACCGGAAAAACTAAGACAAAAAAGTGTGTTTTTCACTCCATTTGTTGCATTTGACCCTGGTTTTCTCAAAAACTATTTAACTTACAGTTCTGGGACCTTTTTTATTCAATTTATCAGGTCAAAAACCATAAGAAACGATTGAATTCGCCACTTAATCTACCTTACCAGAATTCCAGGAAGACCTCATTTCACCTGGTGAGCTGAAATCCGGGCGAAACTTTCGCTAGCCGTAACTCGGTAACGAAGCATTTCCGGACCCATGTTTATATAAACTTTTTTCATTATTTTTACATGTACAATGGGCTCCCAAAGTTTTTTCATATCTTTGTGAATCACCCTGTATTACATCAAATTGCACTAATCATACAAAACATAACTTTGGTAAAATTGACCACATTTCAATACAATAGAACAGTTAATAAAGAAAATAAAAATATGAGATGTTTAATATAAATATAGGCATCTGACGAAGTAAAGGCAGGATATTTTAAATGTACAAATTAAATTTAAGAAAGATGAGGTAATACTAACTGTTGCTATCATCTGTAATAAATACAAAAAAGGATAGATTAGAATAACTGAACAGTTTTATATAGACAACTGAAGATGCAACATCTTCTGCAGGTTTTAAAAAATATTTTATAATTTGTATGAAATTTTATATACTTTGATGATGGTGGATCCACCGAAACACAAAATGTAAGTAGATAATAAGGATTGAGGCAGCTGAAAAGATAAGTGAAATTTATAATACATAAAATGGAATTAATTAATTTGAAGCTGCAGGATGGGTGATAAGGATTTATTTCTGAATGCAATACCTTTAAAATTATTAAAAAATGTACAAAACCAATTTCTGGGTGGCAATGTATTCATGTATTTATAATTAATTGTACTGCATTTCCAGTAATCTGCACATGCTGGGCTTTCATTTGAATAACTATTTTCAAAGCTGATACATTTAGGAGATTATTACTGGAGAAGAAATTTGATTCCTAATGGTATATGGGATACCTTCCCTTTTAATGTAGTTTTTTTATCATCAGTCTCTCAACTGGTTTGATCCAGTTCTCTAGCTGTTCTATCTTGTGCAAGTCGTTTTATATCTTCATACCTGGAACTCTCGTCTTTTGTAACTTGCTTTGAATGTTCTAACCTTTGCCTCCCCCAACAATTCACTCCCTCAATATTACCCTTTATTATTGATAGAGTAATACTAGGATGTCTTAAGATATGTCCCACTAGCCTATACCTTCTGGTAAGATATTTCCATATACTTCTTCTTTCATCCACTCGTTTAAGAACTTCCAAATTACTTATTTTGTTCACCCACCTTATTTTTAACATTTTCCTATAACACCGCATTTCAAAAGCTTTATCCTCTTCCTTTCTGCAACCCCTATCACCCACGTTTCACTCCCATATAATGCTGCACTCCAAATGTACTGTTTTAAGAAATTTTTGCTAATCTGTAAATCAATGTTTGTGGTCAGTAAGCTGATTTTCATTTCAAAGTGTTTCCTAGCTTGAGCAATCCTACTTTTGATATCACCTTTGCTTATACCATCCTTTGTTATTTTACTCCCTAGGTAGCAGAATTCCCCCACTTCCTGTATGTTTTCGTTGCCTTCTTTTAATTTTCCCATCTCCTCTAAACCACTCTTGCTACTGCACAACGCTTGTGTTTTGTTCTTATTAATTTTCATGAAGTTATCCTTTATCACAATCTCATCCATTCCATTTAAAATATCCTCTAGTTCTTTCTTTGTCTCAGTTAATTTTACAATATCATTGGCAAATCTCAGCATTTTTATTGTTTCTCCTTGAATTTTATATTGCGTCAAATTTTTCCTTCACTTCATTCATGTATAGCCTCTTCTTTATACAAGTTAAAAAGTAGTGGTGACAATGAACATCCTTGTTGTACACCTTTTCTTACAGCAGCTTATTTTTCATACCCCTTAATTCTCAAAGAAGCTGACTGATTCTTAAACAGACGTAGATAATTTCCTTTCTTTGTATTTAATTCCTAGCCTTTTCAAGGTTTTAAACATTTTACTTCAGTCCAGATTGTCAAATGCTTTCTCTAAATCTACAAATGCCACATAAGACGCTTTATTTTTCTTTATCCTTTTCTCAATAATCAATCTCAGAACCAATATTGGATCTCGAGTTAAAATCTCTAAATGATCTCTGAATTGGATCTCTAAATACAAATTGATCATCTTCCAACGCTTCTTCTACTCAATGTTTTATTCTCCTGTACATAATTCTTGTTAGTTTCTTGGATCCATGGCACGTTAGGCCGATAGTTCTACAATTTTACATTTCTGTTCAGTTTTACATTTCTGCGCTCCTGATTTTTTTGATATGGGAATAAAATATTTTTTTTAAAGTCCAATGGTACTTTTTCACTCTCATACATTCACACACAAGTTTTTACAATTTGTTTTGTGCAACTTCTCTACAATGTTATATTAATTCCAATGGTTTGTTATCTATTCCTGCCATTTTATTTATATTCATATCCTTAAATGCTCGATCAAATTCCTCCCTTATTATAGGGTCATCTCTTTGCTTCTTCAACGTCAGTTTCTTGTTCTATCACATCATGATCTAATTCTTTTCCTTTGTAGAGTTGGCCTACGTATCCCTTCCAGCTTTCTGCTCTTTCTTGGCCATTTAACAATGGTTTACCATCTGCACTTTGTAAATTGACAGATTTCACCTTTTGTTCTCCAAAGTTTTCTCTTATTTTCTGTAATCTGTGTCTGCTTTACCAACGACCATTTTATTTTCAATTTTTGTACAGTTTGCTCTGGTCCAATCTTCCTTCGCTTTCTTACTCATTCTGTTTATGGTATTTCTCAAGAAGCAATATTGCATTTTACCTCTTTCATCCTTTGCATTTTTAAATTTCCTACACACATCCATCAATTCCAGAATATCGTTAATAATCCAAGGTTTCCTGCCCCCTTCTTTAGTATGTCCTATCCATTCTTCAGATTATGCTTTCACAACCACTTCCTTTAAGTTTATCCACTCCTCCTCTACACTTCTTGTGTCATTACCTCTTACTTCTATCCCTTTTTGAATACTCTTCTGGTTGTCTTGTTCTCTTAGTTTGTTTACATCCCACCTAGCATTTCCCTGTCCCTTCTTCAGTTTTTTAAGTTTAAGCCTGCTATCCATTACTACTAAGTTATGATCACTCCCTATGTCTGCACCTGGATAGACTTTACATGTTCATAGTCTGGTTTCTGAATCTTTGTCTAACCATCATGTAATCTATTTGGTATCTTCCCTTGTCACCTGGCATCATTCAAGTGTATAACCTCCTTTTGTGGTTCTTAAATATTGTGACAATATCTAAAAGGAAAGAATATTCGAGAAGGACCGAGATTTAAAAGGTGTAATGTTAATAATAATAGTTAGTAGTAAATAATAAATAGGATTTTTCTAAGAAATAGAAATTTAACACACAAATCAT
The DNA here is from genome assembly GCA_035578175.1 of Catonia carolina. NCBI lineage: Eukaryota > Metazoa > Arthropoda > Insecta > Hemiptera > Achilidae > Catonia > Catonia carolina. The sequence continues at coordinate 143,017,083 of JAQMRL010000001.1, read as the reverse complement.
TATGTATAGTGTAAGTCAGCCTATTGTTGTGCGACGACCTGAATGAGCCAGGTGAATAATTGGCTCTTTTTGTAACCATTCTATTCAATTATAATGAACTGTTTACATTTTGTAAAATCATGTATTTTTATTATTTTATCAAAAATCTTTGTCCCTTTCATGACTTCCATAGCTTCACCAACATAAGCGCAGCTGATTTATTTGAAGTAAATTAGTTTTTGATCTACCATCAATGAGTTTTGATCTGTTAATGAGTTATACTGTGTGCGAGTATGTTTGCGAAAACATCCAGTGTAAATAGTAGACATGTATAATCGTTGTTAACTTTGTAAAAAGGATTTAGTTTATTTAATGTTATCAATCTATTATAATTAGTGTTATTAATTGTAAGTAATTTAACTGTTGTAATATTGTAATTCATTTGTAGATTTAAGTAGCATATTGTAATTTATAGCGCTTAATAAATATTTGTTTATGATTTTAAACGATAGTTTGTTAATAATTTAATTTTACCCAGATCCCAAAACGGACCTTAAATATAAGTGTTACAATATTGTATTGCCTGTCACTAAATTATAATTGGAGCAGAAATCTAGCAACCGACTCCTTCTGTCATTTCTCTTACCTAGACCATATTCTCTGATTATCCTTCCTCCTTTCCTTTTCCAACAGCTGCATTTCAGTCTCCCATAACTATCAAATTTGAATCACGCTTGACATATTTTATCAATTCATCTAATTCTTCGTATACCTGTAATATTTCTTCCTCTTTATGCAAAGACATAGGCAGGTAAACTTGCAATATAGTGGTGAGCTTTGGTTTTGTAGCCAGCTGATTAATTGGGCTGGCCCAAACACCAAGACTATTTACGATATTATAAATAAAAATGAATGCAAAGTCGTGACCAGAGTTGGGAAGAAACTGTATGGAAGAATTTGCACTAAATTCAACAGATAAGAAATAGTAATCTCAAGGAAAGAAGGCAACCATAATCTATCTCCCAGTAGTGAAGAATGGAAAATATGGTTCTTTTATTTGATTTATAAGTCATTGAAATAAATAAATAAACGCTATTTTTATAAGTGAGAAGGGGGTTAAGATTTCCCTTATTCTGATTTTAGTGAATGAGCCTTACTGTAGAAAATAAAAGCAGTTGTCTTTATCATCATCCTCCATATCCATCTTCCAAGTTTCCTCGGGTCAGGTTCAACACAACTCCTGTCCATCTCTCTCTTTTCTGAACCATCTCTCTTCTAATGCTCTCTGGGCATCACATCTTTTACTCAGTTCATTTATAACTGAACCCATTCACTTCACTCTTGTTCTGCCCCTTGGTATTTTCCCTCCTTCTCTATGGACACCATCCTTTTTGGGCAGTTTACCTTCCTCCATCCTATTGACATGACTAAATCAACACAGCTTTGTCTGTCCAACTAACTCTCCTTGTCAGGATTTTGATCCCAAATTACTCCTACTCAACTTCATTTCTGCCTCCTGAATTTTACTATCTGTTTACCTTCCACCTGTCCATGTCTCTGCTCCACAAGTCAATATTGACACAAAATAGACACTATACATAATTTTCTTACAGTACTTTGGAATATTTCAACTCCAGACAAAGCTCCTCACACTTTCGATAAAACTGCTTGCTCTAGCACCACCCTTTTACTTATAACTAATAACTCACTTTCAAGTTTCCCATCGGATGTGAAAACAATCCCCAAATATACAAATACTTAACTTCTTCCAACACCAACCAATTGAAAATACAATTTATATCATTAATTTCATTAGAAGATTTTTTTTGATCCAAGTTCAGTTGTCTTGCTCCCACTGTTCTTACAATCAATTATAATAATTATTGCAGTAAGAAAGCAAAAAATTGTATTCACCATTCATGCAAGAGTAATAATTATGAATGCGCAGTGATATTGAACTACATTGGATCGTTTTAAAACTAAAATCCATATTTGTAGTACCATAAACAATTCTTTATAATTATTAAATAATTACTAATATTTTACAAATCAATTCCAGTGCCCAGATATATTTTTTCTACATACAATTTCTTTATACATTGTAATATTTATTTTATCAAACATCCTATGCAGGTATTATCAACAGCCGTATATTTATAACTGAAATATTTATATTTCTTAACCACCAGAATACAGTAACAGTAAACACTTACCAATGTTTATAGCACTTTTGTGTATTTTGTACACATCTTCAGTAAATTACACAGTTCAGTAATTTTAAAATTTATTCACATTTAAAATTTAAGGAATTCATAAGTCCTTATCTGCTACGGTAGGAGTAGTAAGTTTTAAATAAAATTGAATTTTTTTGTACTTATTTCTGATTTATATTTAACTTAACTTACATAATTTTTCTCAGAATTAAATTCTCTACAATGTTTTAGAGATTTTATGTATTTATTACCCATTTAACAGTGTTATTATAAATCAAAAGTAAAAAAACGGTGTTTCATGCCCCAATTTCTTGCATTTAACCCCAAATTGCCCAAAAATTACTGAAGGTACAGTTCTAAAACATATTTATTTCATAAGCTTTACCAGGTCAAAATACATAAGACACCAAAAATTTTGCCACTTAATTTACTTTTCCAGAACTTCAGTATTGTTTTATTGCACTTTCTGCCCAGGAATCATGCCGAAATACTTCACTAGCTGTAACTTGCTAACGAAGCGTTTCAGACCTATGTTTACCTGTATGCCATTTTTTCATTACTTTTATTGAAGAAGTGGGGCACTCATTCATCAAGAAATCTTCTGACCCAGAAGGCTTAGAAACTTGAAACTAAAAAATGTCTTTTAAGTTCTGTATGAATTGTAGGTGCTTGCTAGAAAAGAATTTTGATTAATTACTCTTATAAGAAGATAATGACAAATTATGAAAAATCAGTTTTTTTCAATTACCGGTACATGTTTCAAGTTTATTTTTGGCTAAAAATGAACATAACATGACATAAATAAAATTTCAAATGCTACAACTTTTGTATATTTTCTGATTGTTCAGTTTATGATATTATTCAAAAAATACAATTTTTTTTTAAAAAACAACCTTAAACTTAAAAAAGTTCTTAAAACCCAAAGTAAAGAAAACAGTAATACATTTTTTCATTAATATTTTTTGGTCTAACGGTTTATTTAGCAGGAATTTATAATTTTCCTTCAAAACTACATCAAAGTCAGTTCATTCATTGGTGTTGTTGTTTAGGTCAACAGCCAAAAGGCTGGTTTGAACGTCTAGAGGTTTTACTAAGTAAAACGAGAGTGAGGTGGTTTACCATTGCCTTCCTCACTGAGTGGAAAAGTACGCTTATCAGCATGCCGGGCCCTCTAAAAAGCACATATTTTCCACTCTGTAAATGACAACTTCACTTCATTCACCACAGGGTATGGCTGTACAATGAAATTCATTACTTTCAGAGAAGATAACTCTGATTAGTGTCTTTTACACCTCTACCTCTTCTGTTCTTAAATGATTCAGTCATTTAATTGACTGACCATGTAATAAGAAACAGAACTATTTATTTTAGCCCTGCAACGAACAGATTGAGTGTAAATAATTTGACACTCCACCTGTCTGTCCTGGCCAGTCATTCATTGGATCGACATAAAATTACAGTATTGCATACTCAACAGCCAGGGCAAATTTTAGTTGCCTCCAGATCATTATAGAAACTTCGATAACATAAATAATGAAGATTCTTAATATTTCAATGCACAGTATTTTACAATCTTTAAATAGAGGAGAATATATTTTATAAATGTGAAGCAAAGCAAGCAGAATTGGTAATCCTTTAATAGACGTTTAAAATATTTTCTTTGCAATTTAATGAAATCTTATAACTGGTTAAAATGTTATAATTAGTACATTTATGAACCTTTTGCAGTATATACATATAAACCATAAAACATAAAATTATAAATTTAGAGGTAAAATTAAAATGATGATATCTCTTTACAACATAAAATTAATTTACTCGTTTTAGAATCAAGTTCCATAGAGCTGATAAAATGAATTACCATTGGTAATAAAATACTTTGCGTAGAGAAATATGTTTAGAATTACCTACTTTACTTTTTTAAATGAATAAGCCATCAAAATCGTTCAAACCAATATCAATAGTTTGAAATTTTAATAAACAGTTCATAAAAAAGAAATACCAATAGAATTTTCTGTAAAATTGTATAATTGTCTATTCATTGTCAGCATTTAATTGATTGGTATGTATACCAATTTGTTAGAGAAGTGGTTGCAAAATTTTACTGAAAACTGTTCTTCTAATGAGTAGTTTTAACAGACCAGGCTCAGTCAATGAACTAGTAGAACAGTTTTACAGCCTCAATGAAAGAGAAAAATAAAAAAAAATATGTTAAGAGATTGAAGTGGGCGCCTAGTAAAAGTTGTGTTATTTTATTGCTTCAAGAAACTTGGTGTTTATAAGGTGAGTTAGTCTTTGTTTATGGGATGGGTAGTTGTATTGTTCTCCTGAGTGTTATTGGTTTACTTTCACCATACCAGAGTATGAGAAGTTCTTCTTTCAACTACTATAAGTCCGTCACCTTTTTGCCTTCTTTTAAGTAACTTATACATAAAAACTAAACAAGAAATTCTGGGGTTGTTTGTAATAAATTTTACTTTACAAGACTATCCGACAAAAGAATTTTTTCAAAGAATAGAAGTTATGGATTATAACTATGTGGAGTCAGTCTTTTATTTCAATATAATAAAAAGTTTGATCAATTTCTTAATTTTAATTACATGAATCTTACTAATTCCACTTGTAGATGATTCCTATTGATTTATTGTTGGTAATTAAGACTTTATACAACCATATTCCAAGAAGTAGGCCTACAAACGTGACCAGGCATTGTTACCTGATTATTATTATTATTATTTATTTATTTATTTAGATTGTTTAGACCCATTCAGGATCACATAAAGTCAATTATGAACTGTTGCCGCCATTCCTCTTGTTTCTCCAGTACTCCTTCATAAATTCGCGGTGTCTTTATTATTATTATTATTAGTCGTAAAGCTCCCGAAGTGGAAGACGCTAAGTAAATGTGGTTTGTTTTTGGGATTTCTTGTCCTTTTTATCTGCCCACCAGTTTTTCATTCTTTGTGAGAATTCAGCTTTTCTTTGTTCACTCCATTTTGTTCCGGTTCTTGGAGCTTTTGTCTTTGGTTTAACCTCCCATTTTTTAACTTTTGTTCTAAAATTGTCTCTTATGAGAATTTCTTCTTTGGTGATTTTGGCCAATTCTAAATCTTTTTTAAAATTTTGTATCCATTCCCCCCCCCCCCATTAACAAGTGATGATACATATTTTACTATTCTCTTTGTGAGTCTATTGTCAGGAAGCCTCATTATGTGGCCATAAAATTGAAGGCGTCTTTTCCTCATGTCTGTCTCTATGTTGGAATATTCTTCAATTTTAGACATTCTCTGTAATCTGTACCCGTTTTCGATCCATCTAGGTCCAAGAATTTTTCTAATTATTTTTCTTTCTTCTTTCTTTAAGCTTTCCATGTCTGTTTTCCTGATAAGTGTCAAGGTCTCGCTGGCATATAAAATTGTTCGTTTGATTACTGTATTGTAATGTTTAATTTTGGTATTTAGAGATAAACATTTTTTTTTTTTTGTTAATGTTATGACTACAAAGGATCACTTTAGTCTCTTTGGTTAGCTCTTTTTCTTTGGCAGTTTATTTTCTTTTCATTTCTTTCTTTCCAATACTTTTTATTCTGTCGGATCTTGATCTTCTCAATTCGTCTAAACAAATCTGTTCTTTCCATTTAATTGTTCTTACTGATAAAATTTTGTTTTTGTCTTTAATTGTTTCTATGTAAACCGGTGTGCGATCTCTGACATCAGCAATTGTTAGATTTAGTTCTGTTCTGTCTTTTTTGATTTCTTCAAGCCAAGGAATTGTGGCTCCTTCTGTTTTTGCACACATGAATTTTTCTACAATTTTTCTTAATAATCGGTTTTCTGGAGTTCTGAGGATATGTGCAAAGAAAAAAATTCTCTTTTTACGCATTGCAACAGTGATTGGTTCTATTTCTTTATAAATTTGTTCTCTTGGTAAAAGTCTGTGCTGGTTGTCAACTATGTGTTTTTTGTTTATGCAGGTTCTAAGAATCCTTCTTTCTATTTTTCTGATTGTTTCTTTTATTCCGTTTCCATCAATACTGAAGAGGGTTTCACTGCCGTACATTGCTTGTGATCTTAGAACTGCTTTGTAGTGTTTAAGTTTTGTGTGAATGGGAAGACATTTTTTGTTGTAAGTGTTTTTAGTAATTTGCTGTCCTTTGGAAAGTTTAGAAATTCTCTCATTCCATGCTGCCTTTTCATTAAGTTTGTATGTGATTGTTTCTCCAAGATATTTAAAACTTTCTACAATGTCGATAGGATTCCCATTAATATTTATTTTGTTTATACATAACTGGTTGACCATCATAAATTTTACTTTTTCATAAGAAATTTTCAATCCAATCCTTCCTGCAATTTCTTCTAAAGATGTTATTTGTTGTCGTGTTTCTTCAACTTTGTTTGCAAGGAAAACCAAGTCATCTGCGAAACCTAGGCAGTTAAGTTTGATGTTGTCTCTAGGACGACCAACTTGTATGTTTTCAGGATTAGTTTCTCTCCATTTCCTAATAATAAATTCTAGAGCACAGTTAGAAAGTATCGGAGAAAGTCTGTCGCCTTGTCTCAACCCTGTTTTTATTTGGAATGCTTCGGAAAGTTCTCCTCTAAATTTAATTTTGGATTTTGTGTTTGATAAAGTTAATTTGATCATTTTGACCAATTTTGGGTGGAGACCCAAATGGCTTAAAATTTTTAGTAAAGATGGTCTATGGATACTGTCATAAGCTTTTTTGAAATCAATGAAAGAAAGTACAAGTTGTTTGCATCGTTTCTTGTAATATTGCATGATTAATTTTAAAGTTAATATTTGGTCGGAGCAGCTCCGCCAGGGTCTAAAACCTCCTTGGTATTCTCCTAATTCTAGATCTACTTGATCTTTAATTTTGTTGTAAATTATTCGTGAAAGAATTTTGTACGTGCAATCTAGGAGCTAAATTCCTCTGTAACTGTCAGGATTGCTTCTGTCACCTTTTTTATGTAATGGATGAATAATTGCTAATGTCCAGTTTTCTTCTAATTTTTCAGATTCCCAAATTTCAATTAAATATTGATGCAATTTGTTGATTGTCTCTGCTGAGGCGTTTTTCCAAATTTCTGCAGCTAATGTGTCTTCTTCACTTGCTTTGTAATTTTTCATTTCTGAGATTGCTTTAACGAGTTCTGTTCGTGTTGGTGGATTGTGATTGTGTAGATTTTATTGGAGTATTTTCGTCAATTCTCAGGATCGAGACCGGATCATCGCAATTCAAAAGAGATTTGAAGGTGGTTGCGAGAATCTACGTTCTCACCGTTATTGTGTGCAAATTTTCCGTCGGGATTCTTCAGTAAAAGGGTGTTCGGTTCCAATTTAGAGATCGACTGTTTGAATTTTTTGAAATAATCTCGGCTGTTTGTTTTTTGGCTATTTTCTTCTATTTGTTTTATTCTGTGCTTTTCAAATTGTCACTTGATTTTTCGGAAAATTTTGGTTGACTGTTTGCGAATATTTGTGAAATTTTGGTATGATTCTTCTGTTTTCTTGCTTTGGTGTTTGAGCCAAGCTTTATGGCGATTTTCAAATGCTTTGTCACATTCTTCGTCCCACCACAGATGTTTCTTACGTGGATTTGGTGGTGCTAGAGAAGTTGCAGTTTGGGTTAAATTTTCAGTAAGTTCTTTGAGATGTTTAGATTTTAAATTTTTGGTCATTTCTTTATATGTAGAGTTATTTATTAGTTTGGACGGGTCATATCTCCTTGTGATTTTTCGTTGATTTCCAATTGTTTTGTTTGGTGTGAATTTAATTCTTATTTTGACTAAGTAATGGTCAGATCCTGTGTCTATACCTCTAAGCACTTTTATGTTTTGAATTTCTTTATGTCTAAACTTTTCCGCGCAAACATGGTCAAGTTGCCACTCGCCCTGTTACCAGTCTGGATGTTTCCATGTTTTAAGTTTTATTGGTTTTCGCTACATTCTTTATTATAAAGGTTTATTATAAAGTTGGATAAACATTTTTTATTATAAAGGTTTTGCACCAATCCTAGGACTCTACGAGCTTTTTGTATTCTCTCCTGTTGTGAGTATTTTTCAGTAATAACTTCTAGATATTTAAAGTATGATACCCTGTTAATTTCTCCATGTTTGGTTCGTAATTTTGAAATTTCTAAATTTTCAGTTGCAAACACAGTTTTTTCAAATGATATTTGTAAGCCAACTCTTTCTACGCATTCTTTTAAAGTTTCTACCTGTTTTATTGCCATTTCACTAGAATCTGCCATTATTGTGAGATCATCTGCAAAGGCTAAATAGGGGATTTGTAAATTATCTTTCTTGGTTCCCAGTGAGATTAGTTTCCAGTTATTTTCCTCTTTAAGTTTCTTCTCCCATTCTTCCATGACCCTATCTAGAACTATGTTAAATAGCAAAGGTGACAACCCATCACCTTGTCTAACCCCGGTTCTTAAGTTATCTCAAATGATTTTGAAAGTTTTCCCCTGAATTTCACTTTGGATTTTGTATTTGTTAATGTCTGTTCTATGATTTTCCTTGTCTTCCAATCCAGTCTTTTTTCTTCAAGAATTTAAAATAGTTTGGGTCTGTGGATTGAGTCATAGGCCTTTTTGAAGTCAACAAAAACATATACTGTAGGCTTTTATTTTATTTATATTTTTTACTTGCCTATATAGTTATTTATGTGGTTTTCTGTTCATGTCCCTTATGATTTACATTGCAATAGGTAAGTGCAGCATTTTGAAGGATTTCTAAGGATTTGCTGCACTTCTTCAACTAAAGTCGGTCTTCCCCACTTCCTTGTTAGTTCCTTTCATGGAGGTTGGGATGGCTAGAAGGAGTGAGTGGAGGCCATCAAAATTAAAATTACTATTATTATTATTATTATTAATAATATTAATATGTATGCCCTGTTTAAAATAGAGTAGTAACTTGAATCCTGCTTTTATGCCTTCCTTCTTTATCTCCTAGGTGTGTGTCTTTCCTAACAAATCCTCTTCATGTTTTCACTGTGTTCCCTCCTTTGTTCCTCTGTCAATTGCTTTCTCTCCTCACTGTGATATCTTGTTCAAATTTGTGGTTTTTGATACTGTGTCTTAATTTTTCCTAATTTTTAGTGTTGATTTATGTGATCTGTAGTTATCTGTCACCTGATTATGTATTTCAGCTTCCTTTTTACTAGTATACAAAAATAATCTCGTATTGTTAGAAGCAAGCCTGGTTACAAGAAGTAATCTAAACTTAGTCAGATGGACCACAGGGTCTGGGTGTATAATGAAATCCATTACTCTCATAGGAGATTACTCTGAATACAATCTTTTACACCTCAAACTCATCTGTTCTTAAATGTTTCAGTCATATAATTGGCTGACCATGTGGTAAGAAACAGAACTATTACAAAGGGTGTTTCATGAGGGACGGATCATACTTCAGGAACTAATTATATAGGTAGCTAAAAATAACAAAAAAGTTTCAAATAAACATGGGACCGAAAACCATTCTTTAGCGAGTTACAGCTAGCGAAAGATTTCCCCTGGAATTCAGTTCCCCCTGTGAAATGAATTTATACTTAAATACTCCTATTCATACTCCTATAATGCTTTTCACAGTTGATGAGCTCTGCTGTTCCACATGTTTAGACCAATCAGAACATTTGCCAACGTTGTCAGATTGTCCCTGATAAACATTATGTGCGCATGCTTATAAGAGCCACAGTAGTTCACTTGTTTCCTGCATCTCGTACTGAACACATCAATTAGAGAGCGCATTAACATGTAACACTTTATAATATAATCAGCTGGTTGTTATCTTTATAGGTTATAATTGTAATTGAAAGATCAAAAACAAATGGTTGATAAAATATATAGCAGAGCTACAAGGGCAAGTACGAAGGCAACATTGCTGGCTAGCCATTGGCTAGCTACGAAGTGGATAGGGGGCAATGCATAGGGGAGACCGGGGGAATCTCGCCACCTTAAGGGAAAATATTTTATTATTCATGTTAAATTGTTTATAATTCAATACTTATAATTTAATTACATTCTATAGATGTTTGGTATTTTACTAAATTTTTTGATTGCTTTTCCTGCAACTCTAAGTACATTAAATGTATTTGTTGTTATTTGTCTAGACAGTGGCGGGATTTCCCCAGGTACCGGGGTAATTCCGCCATTCACTTGGGGTGGTCGCCACCTCCAATAAACCTAATGAATTAGTGGGAAATGAAATACAACAAAACATTTTAGGAAAACTTACTGAATAAGGGTATTAAATTTTAATAAACTTAATGTTTTCAAGAATTACTTAACCAAAAAATCTGGTGTGAAACACTCACACAACTTTCTCTTGCCAATGCAAATAATTAATAATAAACCTAACATTATTAATAAAATATTAAAAATAAACAACAACTAACCTCAAAAACATAACCTTATTTTAATCATGAGTGAATGACGCAAAATGACAATCGAACTCAGTTTGGCTTAAAATAAAACGGAAAATCACACTTTCACGCTAAACTAGGCTCTGTAGAGAAAAATTCTCTAAACAAAAGTTGTAGATCTTTTAATTTTCTATAACTTTTATTATATACACTTTTGTCGTAAAATGCATACTAAGACCGAAATGTTAAAAAAATCGATTTTCTCACGTTTTCGTGAGAAAAAAACAGAAAATCGCAAATTACCGCTAAACTAAGCGTTATACAAAAAAATGTTTGAAACAGAAGTTGTAGGTTTTTAAATTCTCTACAACTTTTATTATATAAGTTTTTGCGCTAAAATTTATATTAAAGCCGTAATCTTAAAAAAACAACGTTTTTACGTGAAAACAGCCTCACCGAGAATTTCAGCAGACATGGCGCCTACCCTATCTTGTAGAGAATAAAAAATTGAGTAAAATAGGCGATTTTAAAAAAAATCGTAGGACCAGTTTTTGAGAAAATCGCAAAAAACTGAAAAATTATACGAATAAACTACTACTTCCGGTTGACCGATTTTGATGAAAATGTTCGTGTCGCGTCCGGTAGTGGTATGTAACTTAAGTTTCAAGTTTCAAGTTCGTACGATGTTCCGTTCTTGAGATATTCTGTTCACACACACACACACAGACACACACACAGACACACAGACACACAGACACACACACACAGACCAATCGCTAAAAACATGTTTTTTGGATTCAGGGGGTCTGAAAACGTATAGATCCGGTGAAAACTCGATTTCGAAAAATCGACATGAAAACAATACTTTCCTTCCTATATATTCATATAGGCAAGAGAAAGTAAAAAGGTTAAAGTTGAATCTTAAGCCCTCACAGGCAGCAAACTCTTTCTTCACAATTTTTACTCTTGTTTTAGATTCACTTTCGTCAAGAATCGATTTCATATGAGTGGAAGTAAAAATAGCTGAGTGACCTTTACGCTTTAAATTTTCTTTCACGTACTTTAGATTAAGATTGTTTGATTTACGCTAATATTGAAATCTGCAGATACAGTGACAGTGTTGGAATGATTGACCTCTTCATCAACTTTGTTATCAATAATCAAAGGCTGTACAGCTTCAGATGGTGCAAAGGCATCTTCTTTGAACTTTGAATATGATGTTGTTGTTACTCTTTGATCTATCTCGAAGTCCTAGGAATTTTAAATACCATGGCGATACTTTTAATAGATTTTCCTTCAGCGACCTGTTAATAGCATAGCAGCCTACAGCTCTTTTTGAGTCCATTTCACCTTTTCTGTGGTCTGTTTTCATACATGAGGCAATTGAAATTGTATGGAAATCGCATGAAGATAATGATACTATGACTTGGGGTTAAGCCGCCACCTTTCCAGAATGGTGGCATAACCCCGTCTTAGGGTGGCATCATTACCCCGACTTGACAACATGGCAAACATAGATAACCCACACCAAATAGGAATCAGAACAAACAGATCTAAGGACGTTACCTTGCGGCTAAATAAATACACTAAATATATATAATACTCATACAAGTCTATTATCAACACAATTTTTACATATCTCAATAGTTTGAAAGCGAAAACTTAGATGAAATTTTTAATAAAAACTAAAATTGTTCTACACACTAATTTAGTTCTCACTCAACTGCGGATACAACAGATAGTGCTTATAGCGTTGTCTGTTAGTTCCAGCGCCTATCCCGGGAATATCCAACTCAAGGCTTGAGTAATACATGGGGTGGCGGCATTACCCAGTGTGGCACGATTCCCCCGGTCTCCCCTACGTTCAGTGCTCATCAGCTTTCAAAAATAGTAGTATATACGTATATTGAAAGTTTAAATTTGTTAAAATAATTTTCAAGTGTTCATTTTCAGAATTCCTCAATCTTAAGTAATTGGTAAATGGAAAATATTAACAGGATAATGGAATCTTAAGTAACTGGTAAATGGAAAATATTAACAGGATAATGGAAGTCCACTATAGTATTTATCAATCTATAGATTGAGGAGTTTTCATAGTAATATAAATTTGTCACACCAGAGGTGTTGCAGTTGGAATATTAGGCCTACCACTAAATGACACAATTTTTTAACAAACATAGATGTTACAGTACAAAAGGTTTCATAATCTTCATTGACATGAAACTCTTATGGACATAGAATTCATAATTATCATGTGTAAAACACATGATAATAATTGTGTAATACATAATGTATATTGTACAAATATAAACTGTACATTTACAATCCCACAAGTGTCAAAATTTTATATTCATCTGATCTTTACAACATATGTACCTATTAAATCAACAAATGCAAATAGTCCCACTGATTTCTTCCATGCTAAAAATTTGCATGAAGGATCAGCCAAATGGTATAAATTTTAACAAGAAATTTACGTTTTAATACGTGACAAATTTTATATTATCTTTTCTTACACAGGCCTATGCCATAATATTACATTTTCTCTCACAAATGTTTTTCATCTTTGTTTCCCTGCCTAGAATTCTCCCAGTGCAATGCATCAAAGCTGAGGATATAAAGTTGGCGATAAAAGAGTCAGAAAACAGAAAAGCTAGCGGTATAAATGGAATAAATATGAAGCTAATCAAGTATGAAGGTCCTTTTCTTCATTTAAGGTTGCTGGTACTGAATAATATGTGTTGGAAGGGGTATAAAATACCTACAGCATGGGCCAAGTCAAAAGTTGTGTCTATACACCGAAAATGGGCAAGAACACAACCTGAGAATTGCCACAGAATTAGTCTTCTGAACAATGCTTACAATTTATATGCCAGCAAACTGAAGAGATGGTTGCAGTCATGAATGATTTAATAGGAGATGAACAAATGGGCTTTTGTAGAGGACATTCATTACTGATATGGTGTTCACATTGAAGGAAATAATAGAAAAAAACACCGTGAGTATAATTTTGAAACTCGTATAGCTTTTATCAATTGGGAGAAAGCTTTGATAATACTTTTGATCTGTAAGGCTGTCTTTGGAATATTATGTTAGAGCAGGGCTATCCAAAACACCAGTTGCTGCTATTGTGAGTACGTATCTATCAACTGATATAGGTAGTGATTTTTTTTGGCAATGAGAAGAAAACAGAAAATAAAAATAAATAAAGGAGTAGAATAAGGTTGTCCAATGTCTCCAACATTACTTAATATTTAGGTTGATGAGATTTTAACAATCGACTAGGTAGTTGACTCGTTGAAATTGACTAGTTGATCAGGCATTCAGCTTTGGAATAACGTATTCTTAAATTCATTGTTGTACACAGATGACACCGTTATTATTTTTGGCACAGAAGACAGGCTCCAATATGCCATTTACAAGTTGCACACCATTAGCATGGAGTTTAGCATGAGAATATCTGCGCAAAAATCAAAGATTACGGCATTCAAGGGAAAATGGCTGTAAGCTGTTTTTATGAAAATGAACAATCCAGTTGCCAACAAGGATTTAAATTTGAAATTCAAACCAGACTTAAGAGATGCTTTGTCTTCACAATTCTCTTACATTGAATGAAAGCTTGGGAGCTCAAAAAATTAGATATTGACAAGATCCAAGCTTTTGAACTATGGGTGTACTGTCATATATTGAGAGTAACAAGGACTGAGAAGAAATAAAATGAAGAAGAAGCCTTGCATCTGATGAATAAAGAGAGAGTGAGAACTTATTAAGATTGTTGTTGTTGTTTAGGTCATCAGCCAAAAGGCTGGTTTGAACCTGTAGAGGTTTTACTAAGTAAAACGAGAGTGAGGTGGTTTACAATTGCCTTTCTCACTGAGTGGATTACTACGCTTATCAGCATGCCGGGCCCTCTGAAAAACACACATTTTCCACTCTGCAAACGACACCTTCACTTCATTCACCACAGGGTCTGACTGTATAATGAATTATTACTTTCAGAGGAGATAACTCTGATTAGTGTCTTTTACACCTTTACCTCTTCTGTTCTTAAATGGTCCAGTCATTTAATTGGCTGACCATGTGATAAGAAACAGAACTACTTATTTTACCCCTGCATCGAACAGATTGAGAGTAAATAATTTGACACTCCACCTGTCTGTTATGGGCAGTTATTAATATTAGGTATATAAATACAAGAACTACACTGCAATATCTTGGACATGTTGAGCATAGATATTGATATACCCTATTCTAACTGATTCAACGAAGTAAAATATCAGGAAGAAGGAATCCAGGAAGACTATATGCCTTATGGCTGAAGAACTTAAGTGAATGGTACAGCTGCTCCACTACAGATCTTCTCAGAGCAGTGGTATCTAAGAATGAAATTGTCATTATGATAGCCTCCTTTCAGAGAAGATTTTTCACAAGAGAGTAGTGGGGATATGTGGCTGCCGTTTGCTGGTCCTCCACAGACAGTTGGGACTCGGGAGCATGGATGACAGTCGGGAGTTAGATGTCATAGAGTCAGTGAATGTACATTAAGTTAATTAATACCATCCGTTTACACAAGTTTATATCCATGTATTCAATCTTATACTTACGAAGTCAAAGTAGGCAATAAAATCAAAATACAATGGAACATCAGTGGGACAATTTTTTTCCCCAACAGTGCATTATGTTTTATTAAAGTTGAACAAAATTTAAAACAACGTTAAGTTCAAGCACTTTTTTGCAGAGTTTAGTTTAGCTTCAATTAGTAATTTTACGTATTTTTAAGACCTACAGAGGTTGATTTTCATTTTACGTCATTCTTTGATTATTAGGAGTGAATTATGCAAAAAAATTAAAAATAACAAAATATTTAGGGTAGCGCCTCCTCTTAATAAAAGAAATAATTGTGTACGTGCTAGATTCTTTTTCATAGTGAATGAAACTGCGCGGTTTGCATAAAACTTCTTACATTTTAAAATCATTTCTATACTGCAAGTGCAAGGTTTTTATAGAGAAACTGCAAGTAGGCATTCGCGAAGGTGTTAACAAAATAATAACTCTAAATTTACTTTCAGAATTCGTTATGTTTATTCGCCGTGAATAGTGAACGGGTAATTTATTTTTGTAACTAGTTTTTTTTTTAATTCAGTGATTGAAGTGTAAAGAATGAAATAACTTATATATTATTTAACTTATATTTTAAAAATAACTTATATTTTGTGAACTATAGTTACCCTGATTGTAAGTAACCATGACTCGTTCACAGTGATCGTTCTATTTATTGTTTCTTCACTGCGCAGAACTCACATGGTTATTTGTTTGTTAGGTTATGTTATGTTTAAGTAAAACATGTGTGAAGATTGTACGATAATACTTTCAGTCTATCAAGTAGCAATTTCAACGTATTAATAACTCCCTAGTTAAAAGATAGTAAATACGGTATACTCCCTAGAAATGCCAGTTAAGAGTGGTATAAAACATCCGTCACTAAAAAATTTAACATCTGAAAAATATGGAAAACCGGCTGAGAGTCAAAATGAGGTTATATTTTTTATACTGTATATTTTATTATTATTTATGTACTAAATTCCTTTAAGTTGTTTGTACCTAATGTGCATGCATCAGTGAGATTAGTGTTGCAATAAAATTGACTTATTAAACAGGTCTTTTTTAGAGCCATAATTATTTATCCTCAACCATATTTTGTTTGTGTGGTTTAAACCCAGAATCGTTGTTAAAAAGATCCAAATTTAAAAACCCTACAGTGGGCGTATAATGGTAATAGGATAAACTTGTTACAGGGTTTTTCTCTGTACGTAAATGGTCGGTCCTGCTGTACCTAATACACATTGCAGAACTTAGTTATTCTGCAAGCTGATAGAGTAGTGCTTGTTTGGGTATGTTTGTAATGTACTAATAAAAAATCTGGTGTGAAACACTCACACAACTTTCTCTTGCCAATGCAAATGATTAACAATATAACCTAATTTTAGCAATAAAACATTAGAAATTAACAAAACACTAACCTCAATAAACATAACCTTATTTTAATCGTGAGTAAAAGACAGAAAATGAAAATCGACCTGTTTGGCTTAAAAATATGGAAAATCACTCTTTCAAGCTAAACTAGGCTCTGTAGAGAAAAATGCTCTAAATAAAAGTTGTAGATCTTTTAAATTACTATAAATTTAATGATATACACTTTTGTCGAAAAATGCATACTAAAGCCGAAATCTTAAAAAAATCAATTTTTTACACGTTTTCGTGAGAAAAAAACAGAAAATCGCTAATTACCCCTAAACTAAGCATTATACAAAAAAATGTTTGAAATAAAAGTTGTAGAATTTTAAATTCTCTACACTTTTTATTTTATACATTTTTGTGGTATAATACATATTAAAGCCGTAATCTTAAAAAAACACTTTTTTTACGTAAAGACAGCCTCACCGAGAATTTCAGCAAACATGATGCCTACCCTATCTTGTAGAGAATAAAAAATTGAGTAAACCAGGCGATTTTAAAAAAAATCGTTGGACCAGTTTTTGAGAAAATCGCAAAAGAGTGAAAAATTATACGAATAAACTACTTCCGGTTGACCGATTTTGATGAAAATGTACGTGTCGGGTCTGGTAAGGGTATGTAACTTAAGTTTCAAGTTCGTACGATGTTCCGTTCTCGAGATATTCTGTTCACTCAGACACACACACACACAGACCATCGCTAAAAACATGTTTTTTGGGTTCAGGGGGTCTGAAAACGTATAGATCCGGTGAAAACTCGATTTCGAAAAATCGACATGAAAACAATACTTTCCTTCCTATATAATCATATAGGCAAGAGAAAGTAAAAAAAATCACGGAAGTTACTGTCACTAGATGCTGCTTCTCCATTCCTATAATACCGATTTGCACATCTGTACACAGAAAGAACCACTTTCTTCCTATGTACATGAGTTGAGTACTACTGTAAATTTTTATTTACAATGGTCTACAGCATAAACAGTTTCCTTCTGACTGTGCTATACAGTAATGAAAATAATAATATGGACAACATGGAATTAATTGTATAATGAAGAATTATAAAAATATTAAGCCGGTTAAAAGAATAAACTCCAACGGTGTTTAGCTTAAAATAATTGGGTTTAAATAATTACAGATATGTAATTTGTAGGTTAAAGTGTTGAGTGTTTTTAAAGAGATTTGGGTTTCATTTGTTAACTAATAGTTGTTGGTGAGAAGTTTTCTCAGAACGATACTGGGTACTATCTAAATATTTTTTGTGTTATGTAAATAACCAATTTTTAATTATTTCAGTTTCTTTTATCGCTTGGTAAACCACATGTGGATTCCTTTAATTATATGCTTCATTACGGATTAGATGAAGCTGTCAGAAACCTGAGGGAAATCAAGTTTATTGCTGGTGGTTCAACAATTGGTATTAAATTTGAAGTAAGTAATTTTCTAATTAAAGTCATTTATGTTTTTATTATGTACTTTTAGTCTTTACTGTATTTTTTTATACAGTACTTTGTGATCTGAAGATAACCATAGACTAAGCTTTATGTATTTATTCGTACTAACCACCTATTTAGAAGATTCTTATCACTAACCACTTAATTTCTTAGATGAATAGGTGTGAATAAACTCAAAAAGATACAGCTTGAATAAACTGTTTTTTGTTTAGATGAATTAGGTACAACATAAATGTTTCTATGTTACTTTGTATTTCATGAAATCGTATTTTATTTCTATGCAAATCAAAATCTATCTATAGTCCAGCCTCTCTTAGTTTGCTCCTAAGGTAAACAAATAATGACGTCGCTGAGCATGCGCATTATATCAAAATGTGTACACGCTGATTAAAAAGTAACAACAAAATACTTTCAAAAGTATTTAAATACAAAATACTTTTAAAAATATTTAAATACAAAATACTTTTAAAAGTATTTTTCTAAATGAAATTGTTAGCCCTACATCATTATCATGACTGATGTTTTTAGTACTTAAAGTACTTATAATTTAAAACATAGTTAACTTAATAGGAATACGACATCCGTAAAGTCACAGACTCTAGCGTGCACCCTGTAGTAGGTGGCTTTTTTTTGTTGACAGTAGGAGCAAACTAAGAACAGCTGAACTGTATATTTTATTTACATTTGCAATAGAATCAGGTAATTCATCTGTTGTCGAATGGACAGAGCAAATATTTATCCTTACCAGTAAGTATTTTAATTTGTGCTTGTCTTTACTTTTTAATGTGCAGCACTGTTGTGGATTAAGTTTCAATATCTTTATGCTTACAGTTCAGGGTTTTAATATTGGAGCTAAAACACTGAAATAAGAAATTTAATTTAATATGCACCATCACTTTTGAATTTGATTTTAACCATTTCATATAATGTTTATGTATCTTTTAGAAAACCAGTTATGAACTGATTGTTTCAATATAAATATCTCTTAGCAAAGTCTGCTTAAATGTGTGAAACACAGCATTGGTCTAGTCAGCTGTTTCTAAGCAGATTTTCGGAGACAAGTGGTCCATGTTCAAATCCTAGTAAAGTTACTTTTATAAGGATGTGAATACTAGACAGTAGTTACTGGTGTGCGTTGGTGTTTGTTTTAATTAGCCTAACCATACTCTCAGGAATGGTCGGTCTGAATTTGTATAAGACAATACCTCATTTACACGTTGTACATAACATCCTCATCTCATTAAGTCATGGTATATCGTTCTTAAAGTGAACAGATTGCAACGTACACACATTACAGATTAATAAGTGTGTAAATTTTGTTTTTGTATTACTCCAGATCATTAACAAATTCTAATGTATAAGTATTTTAAATTTCTTTGCTAGACTTTTGTAACTGCCTTTATTTATAGATGGTTAGTAAAGAAATTAAAAATATTTAGGCTGTTCCATGCAAAACTAATCAGTCACTCAACCTGACTACCGCAGATTTTTCTGAAATTTTCAAGGATTATCCTTCAAAGGATTTAAACACAAATATAATTTTTTAAATTTTTATGCCCTTCAGTTTTTGAGTAATTAATTTTCAAAATTGTAAAAAACACTGTTTTTCTCCCATATTTTTGTTTTACAAAATCGTTAATAATTCCAGTTCTAATGTACCTAGAAAAGTGTTTGATGCCTCATTTTAAAGAGTATTTCATGGAAACTTGAATATCTTTTGTAAAAAATAATTTTTTGTAGTAAAATCAAAAAATATTTTTGAGATAATGTTTTTTTTGAAATTTTTGAAAATCGTACTTGTTTTTGATAGTGTTACATGGAAAAAGTACTAAACATTTTAAAGTGGGGCCAGAATGGAATGGAAAAAATGACACTATCGCCTAAAAATGAGATTAGATTTTCTTAACTCTTGTGCGACTGATAGGTTTGAAAGTATTAACTCTTCGAACACTTATTCAGAGATTGCGTCTATAGCAAAAAAATGGGGAAAAAACTTGGCTTTTTTCCATCTCTTATACAAAACGTTTTGTGTTTTTTTTATACCCCAATTACAGTGAATTTACAAAAAAATTGTTGTAATTTATGCAAAGTCACGCGTTTTTGTCAAAATTTAGCAACAAGTTATTTTTATTTTTTAGTCTGGTATTATAGAAAAATGGCTAGCGAAAAATTTGATATATCAAACACCCTTGCTTACCACACTATAAGGCTATTCAAGCATATGGAAGAGTCAAGTGAATATGGATTCTGTGGTAAAAGGAAGGCGGATAAACATGCTCTCTTTAAGCTAACGTCATTGACCCATTTCTACAGTTATTTATATGGCATATGTTATTATGTGAAAGCACGGAATTTTGTGAACACGTGCATGTAGAAAAAATTAGAAAAGATAAATATTAGAACACTATAGTTTTCATTGTGAAGAATGTCTGAAAATGGGCTTTTTTACAAATCTTGGAGTGTTTATTTCCTTCTACAGATCATATTCAATTCAACCGGTTTTGCTGTAAAACCAAGATTGACCAATATATCTACCCCTACCATTCAAGCTTTCAAACACGGTTATAACTCTATTTTTAAATGAGATATGGCCTTTACATGGTTTTCTTTAAAAAAAATCCGAATTGAGTGGTACCCGAACATTCTCAAATCAGTAGAAAATTTCCCACTAACCTGATTGTGTTTCTAAATAGCTTACTTTCTTCTGCATAGATTGAGCTACTATTTAACTATGATGTTTAACCAGTGTGCGCGTACATTGACCTTCATTATTACAAAAACTGTTGAGTACTTAAACATTCGTCATCTAACAATAATATATTGGCTATCCGCCGGATAAGGGTTAATTTGTATCATTGTACTACATATTCCTGTATAAAACTTGTAATATTAATTACTCCAAAACTGAAGAAGGTAAACATTTTCAAAAACTATACTTTTTTTTTCTTTTTTTTTTTTTTTTGCGCCCTGGAGACTCCAGGAGGAGTATAGGACATGTCGTCAGATAAATTGCATGGAAATAATAATCCCTAACATTTTTATAAAAATCTGAGATGGTCAGGTTGAAAACGAACTTTTTTTGGTTGGCTTTGCATGGAATGGCCCATTCATACTTTAGATTTTATTACAAGCTGCAAGATGCATTAAAAAAAATTATATTAAAATGTTGAAGCCAGAATGTAACTTAAAAGTTTTATGTGTTCACAGAAAGTAAATATACTTCCCTCATTGGTACCACCTGGAACGGTTGCTGTTAGAAATCAAAAAATCTGGCCAAGTGAGTGTCGTCAACGTGCTGCAACTTATAATGGACGCTTCATTGCCAAAATAGGATGGAGTATAAATGGCCAACAACAGCCGCCCATCCAAGTGGCTTTAGGCAGAGTCCCAATCATGATTAAAGTTAGTATTTCAGCACTAGGTCCTAAAGACTTCATTGTAAACTTGTAAATTAAGTGATTAGGACAATTTTCTGTAAGTGACAAAATCTTTTATTGGGTGAAGTGAATAAAAACTAGTAAATACTTATACTGACTGTATTTTTTAAGTAAATACTGAAGTACAAGTGAATAAGGAGTAAGTAAATGTGTAACTTATTATCTTCCGTCAGTATTTCTTTTACTTTATCAATAGTTACTGAAGCTACACGCAATTACTGATTTTGTTCAGTACATACTGGAAAATGTGTGAATAAAAGATTCCAATTACTGAAAGTTATAAGTAATTACAGTAAAATCTCTCTATTGCGGAACTCTATATAGCGGAAATCTCTCTTTAGCGGCATTATTTGCCGACCCTGACCCTTTCGTACACTACGATAATGTATTTAACTCTCGTTATAGCGGCACAAAAATCTCTCTATAGTGGCAAAACAATATCTTCAGGATATGGATTTAGACGCCTATGCAGGGGTAGACAATGACTTAGCCACTTCAGCAGATGTTGGCGATGATGCAATAATCGAAAATGTCTTAGCCCAAAACAACGAGCAAGAAAGTGAAGATGACGATGAAATGGAAACAGAAATGTTGTCCCTTCAAGTAAACAGGCACTAGATGCTATTCTTGTTGTTTCCACGTACTGTCATTGCCAATATGTAAATGAAAATTTACAAGTTTTAAACATTGAAAATGAGATTGAAGACATGTTTTATGAATTGAAAACGAAACAAAATTTACAACTTATTTTACGAAATGAAATGTACTTCACAGTTATTGTTTCCTTAATAACAAAAAAAATATACTGTACTGTGTATTTTTTTGTGTTTGTGTAGCCTATGTTTTATTAGATTTTAATTGTATGTATGTATGTCTATTACTGTTCAGTGAAAAACGAATTTCGGTGCTAATTAATTTTAGGCTATCTATTACGGTATGTACTGTATGAATGATTATTGAAAAAAGTTCAATACGAAAAGTGAAATTCTATTGTTAAACATTAGTAACACAACATCTAATAAAACCAGTTTGTATCCAAATTTCTTGTTAAGTTAATAACCTACACTTTATGTAATTAATTTAAATATCTCACTGTATTGAAGTAATCTACTGTATTAAACAACATATCAGTAGTTTTTAAAAAACTTATTCCATGCACCATTTACATACGTAGGCTATATAAGTTATTTTGTACAGAAAAATTAGTACTCCAACTTCTCTCCCACCGTTAATTACTCGCTCTCTCTATAACGGAACTCTCTTTATAGCGGCGGTACCTCATGGTCCCTTCAATTCCGCTATAGAGAGATTTTACTGTACTAAAGAAATGACATAGCTGTTTTCATGAGAATACGGAAATTTGAAAAGTATAATGTTTGTATAAGTGGTGATAGAAACAAGGAGCTCGTCCGTTTTGACAAGGGATCGGTGGAATATTTCAGTACTTGGTTTTTACAAGAATTAAATGAAACAAGAGGTGGTGCTGTAAGACTTGTAGGTATTTGAAGGTATGTAAGATGGAAGTTTTCTGAGATACTTATCTAATCCGGGATTCAAAAATTGCATCGCTGAAGATTTCGGTATGCACAGAACTACGGTTAATAAAATATTTAATGATGTTCTGGAGAAAATTACTTCTAAAGCTGAAGATTGAATTTATTTTTCTCAGACCACCAATGATGTTAATGACCCTAAAGAAAAATGGCGTAGGGTAATAATTTAATTTATGATAAGCGTAATTGGAGCAATTGACTGCACTCACGTCGAGATTGCAAAACCAAAAGCTTTTAGCGATTCCTACATCAACAGAAAGGGTTACACAAGCCGGAATGAGTGAATCATTCATAAGTAAATACTTAGATTCTTCAGTACACTACACGCCAATACTGATTCCTTTCAGTTATTACTTATCAGTAATATTTCTATTTCATATAATGAATTAATACAATAATTTCACTAACCTTCTTTTTAAACTGCGTCACCTTTATTTTAATTTTTACTTACACGTGTTTCGGTGGATCCACCATCATCAGAGTAAATAACATATAATTGAAACTAAAAACACTATTTATTAAAAATCTATAGAAGATGATACATCTTCAGTCACTTGTATAAAATTTTTTATACAAGTGACTGAAGATGTATCATCTTCTATAGATTTTTAATAATGTATAAAATTTTTTATACAAGTGACTGAAGATGTATCATCTTCTATAGATTTTTAATAAATAGTGTTTTTAGTTTCAATTATATGTTATTTACTCTGATGATGGTGGATCCACCGAAACACGTGTAAGTAAAAATTAAAATAAAGGTGACGCAGTTTAAAAAGAAGGTTAGTGAAATTATTGTATTAATTCATTATATGAAATAGAAATATTTAAAACTGCAGGATGCATTATAAAGATTTATTATCAGTAATAGTAAAAGTTTATTCACACAAATATCAGTATTTATTGTACTTAATCAGTAATTATTATACTAGACTAGTAATTACTTATCAGTTATTATTGAATTTTATTCACTTCACCCATTGTATTATTTTGTATCAATTTGCAATGTGACTTCTTGAACCATTGTGATTAGTTAGAAGATACAAAAAATTAAAGAGGAATTGTTCTTGTACTAAAGATAGTAACATCCGGATTTGTAAAATGTTAATTGGATTTATTTTGCACGTTTATTATTGCTCAGAAATTTAAACCCAAACCAGTTTACCATATTTTTGTGAAAATATAAAATTTTTTATTTTAATTTATTTTTGGTCACATCAACTGCTTTGTTTATTTGTGACTACTGTAGGTTGTGATACAGAATCGGTGAGTTATAATATGTAATAATGTTCAGACCCTTCAACAAATCAAACCTTCTGCTATGAAATGCAGCATTACAACCACTGGGCCTCAGAAGCAGCCAAAAATATACACTTTTTTGGTAAAATAATTTGCACAGTTATAATATACCATGACTACAATTGCTGTATAGCTTTTGGTGACCTATCTTTAGTGAAGGTAGTTTTGAGCTGGTTCTCAGCTGTTCACCCAAAATGAATAATCGTAAATAAAAGTTTATCACAGCAAAAATTATACGCTTTGTTAGGTTATAGCCCCCTAGTATATTGACAATTGAGGTAAAGAAATCTATTAAATATTCGGTTAAGATCTTTTCAATATCTTTTGTCTTCTCATCTGTTCATTGGTACAGTGATGAACACTACTGGCCTCTACCTAAGCGTCCAGGGTTGATTCCTGATCAGGTCTGGCATTTTTTGTCACTGATTTTTAGCTGCTACCCTACTTCCCCTCACATTATGCATTAACCTGTAAAATAATTAAATAAAACAGAAATAAACTTTTTTCCCATGAGAACCAATTTTTAAAACATTCTGTAGACTTTGCTTCACTAATTTTGAATTATTAAATAATGTGAAAAAAATAAAACTTCTTAATGATTTTTATATATTACTAATTTAAACATTTTTTAATTTTCTCTTTTGTTTTAATAGTCAGATTTATGTCACTTAAGAGGACTGTCTCCGAAAGAATTAGTTGAAAACAATGAGCATCCTGAAGAGTGGGGAGGTTACTTTGTAGTCAAAGGATCAGAGAAATTGATACGTATGCTTTTAATGACTAGACGTAATTTTCCTATTGCCATCAAGCGAACCACGTGGAAACAACGCGGTGTTTGTTTTTCTGACATGGGAATTTCATTGCGTTGTGTTAAAAATGATCAAACGTCTATTGTGAGTATTATTTCTTTTGAGTTACAATGAGTATATGTCTATAACTAGATATTTGAAAGGTTCCTTTGCATCTCCAAAAAGATTTGTAAAGGAATCCCTCACTATTCTCAGGGGTTACGTTGTACGAACGTACCGTATAATAACAAAATCAAACTTGTGTGGGAATAGGGAGGCTGTGGTCATGAAATAGAAAAATTAATAATTTTGGTAAACTTGATTCATTTATATTGTATAAACATTGTTTTCTCTTGAGTTAAACAGAGTAAGAGGCATCCTTTT
Organism: Catonia carolina; assembly: GCA_035578175.1. Classification (NCBI taxonomy): domain Eukaryota; kingdom Metazoa; phylum Arthropoda; class Insecta; order Hemiptera; family Achilidae; genus Catonia; species Catonia carolina. The sequence goes on along the minus strand of JAQMRL010000001.1, from coordinate 142,991,598 downwards.
GTGAGTGTTATCTTCAAATATTCTAGCCTCCATTTTCTAAATGTTATAAGAGCAATACGAGGGGGTACTCAAAAGAAACCGGAATTATTTTTAAAACTATTTATTTTTAATTTTTTTACAAAAGAACCTTATCCCCTTCAAAATACTCTCCATTACAACTAATACATTTGTCCCACCGGTGCTTCCACTGTTCAAAACATTTTTTGTACTCCTCTTCAGTGATGGCTGCCAGCTCACCCGTCGTTTTTTTCTTGACATCATCAACGTTGTTAAATCGGAGACCTTTCATGCCCCTTTTCATGCGTGGGAACAAGAAAAAATCACACGGAGCCAGATCGGGTGAGTACGGTGCGTGTGGTAGCAAAACCATGCCGGTTTTTGCCAAAAACTGGGTAACCGAGATTGCCGTGTGTGCAGGCGCATTGTCGTGGTGGAAAAACCAGTCCCCTGTCTGCCACAAATTAGGTCTTTTACGACGAATGCTGTTTCGTAGTCTTCTTAACACTTCAAGATAAAAAGCTTGATTTACCGTCTGGCCTGGTGGAACGAACTCTGAATGGACAATTCCCCTCACATTAAAAAACAAATCAGCATTGTTTTGATGTTCGATCTGACTTGACGACTTTTTTTTGGTCGGGGTGATAATGAAGTCTTCCATTGACTGGATTGTTGTTTGGTTTCTGGGTCGTAGCCATAGCACCAAGACTCGTCACCCGTAATGATCTTTGACATGAAATCTGGATCAGTTTCAAGCTGTTGTTTCAAATCACTACACGTTTCAATTCGACGTTCCTTTTGAGTGTCTGTCAGAACCCGAGACACAAACTTGGCAGCGACTCTTTTCATTGTCAAGTCTTCTGTTAAAATGCGTTGGACTGAGCTCCAAGATAACCCACTAACCTGTGATATTTGGTCAATGGTCTGTCGTCGGTCTGTTCGTACAATTTCTTTCACTTTCACAACATTTTCGTCTGTTCGGGAAGTTGACGGTCGTCCAGAACGAGGTTTGTTCTCAATCGACATGTCGCCATTTTTAAAGCGCAAGAACCACTCGTACACTTGGGTTTTTCCAATAGCGTCGTCTTTGTAAGCTGTGTTCAACATTACAACTGTTTCCGCGGCGTTTTTACCGAGCAAGAAGCAAAATTTCACAGCCGCACGTTGTTCATTAAAACTTGCCATCATGAAAAACGACACGAGCACAAAACAGCACTAGCGAGAACAATCACTGCACGAGAACAGAACAAGCTAGATCAACGAACAAAATGGCATTGAACTGGCAATGAGTAGCGCTACAAGCAGCCTAGTGGCAGGAATTTGTACTGCACAAGCTCCGCCCACAGCAGAGCTATTCCGGATACTTTTGGGTACCCCCTCGTATACAAATTTAACTTATGCTAACTTGAAAGTGTGTTCGTTTTCGCTTGTCTGAATGTTTTCCTGTTTTAGTGTAACAAACTGTCGACACTTTTATTCTTAAAAACCTTCCCACTGAGTTTTAAGAAGTGGCAAAAGTATAGAATACTTTTGTCACTTTTAAGGGGGCCGTCTACCATAAAAATGACCAAAAATCAATTTTTTTCCCAAAAAATTTTTTTGTTTGCTTTTTTTATTGTGTGGAATGTTCTGAATAAGAGGGTTATTTTACTTTGTAAAATGGATTGATAGAAATGTTACAAATAAATTATTTTGTTGCAAGTGTCAACTCAATTTTTTTTGCTTTGAAGCAAAAATATCGTGTTTTTCTATGTAAAATAACTCAAGACTGATAGCAGATAAACTATTGCGGTTTTTTTAATATTTGAAGCGCATTTCATTATAACACCACTAGATTGCTCTACTGTATCGTTCTTGTTCTATGATCGCTCTATTTTGAGATAATAGGTATTTTACTTACAAGAAATATCATTTAGTTAAATAGTGTTTTCCCACTAATAAATTTTTTCATTTCGTGTTGCACTAGAAACTGTGTAATTTGAGTTCTATTACAACTACAGTAATAAATTTGACATCAAAATACTCAGAATTTTCTGCTCTATTGACTGCAGTATGCTTTTAACCCTAAGTGTAGTAAAAAAAAAAAAAAATTTAACATATTTTGCGCTAATAACATCTTTTAGGCTTCTAAATGAAAAAAAATAATGTTTTTCTTCTTCATTCATATGTCTCAAAAAGCATACTCTAGACAATAAATTTGCATGTCTTTAGCACATACCTGAAATTTCAAGTAAATCGGCTGAATAGAATTTAAAAAAATCCATTTTCCAAAAAACCATTGTAATTGAAAACCTACCGTGTTCTTTAGGCCTAGGGGTAGTTTTTTTAACATGTGTTATAATGAAAAGAATGTGCTAATCTTAAGCTATAAAATGAAAAAGTAGTGAAGGTTCTAACTTAAAAGATGTAAATTTTTATTTTTATGGTATACTCCCCCCTTAAGTGGATGAAGAAGTTCAATTTTTTAAATTAAAGGCATGACTTGTTTTAGGCTTTTCTTTTCAGTACATGTGGACAACTTGCGTCTTGAAAATATAGAGATTACTTAAAATCAAATCAACTAATGTAACTTTTAAAAAGGAAATAAATTTCGTGTGATAATTTAAGTAACAGACACATCAACTGAAGAATAGCAAGATATAAAATTACTGCAATGCGCGATTCTCTGTACAATTTGTGTACATGCTTCAATACGTACTGTTATTGTAAAGACAACTGCTACCCTTGCAGGTTCCTTTTGAGATACATTTCTGACCTTGATGCAGGCAAGTTTAACTGTATTTATACAGGGGTGCGGTCGTAGCATCTTTATATTTTTTAGCAACATTCCATCTTATGTTTTGGAAATAGTGTTCCACCCATGTGTATTTACAGTGTTATTAAATTCTTTTGTTTAACATTATATTAAATATATGTTGCACAAGTGTTTAATATAACATTATATTTACTTAATATGTCTCCAGTTCTTAATAGGTTGAATAAGAATTCTGAAAACAATGTTATATTTACATTTTTTTTTATAAAAACAATAAATATAAATAAGATACATATTATTTCCCATTCAGCAGTTACATACACATAAAGAAACATTACATAAATTTCTGTTATTGTTAATGCAATTACTATTTACAAAAATTAATAATTGTGGTGCAGGGAAAATCAACCTACCCAACTATGGCACAGCCATATTCTAGGGAAGACTTGATGAGTGCTTCACGTTAGGGCAAAAGACTGTTTATGTGGCTCAAAAGTAAAGTAAGTGAACCAGTTTAGGATTAGGAGTCAACATCCGATGGGTCTTGTGTCTATCTTGGCTAAGCAACCATAGATGGACTACCTTTTTAAACTTTATGATGTTCAGCAGATTTGTGATATCAGAAGGCATAAGATTTAAGAGTTTAGGAGTTGAATAACGTTAATAAATGAGTTGAATAATGAGGTATTGTTTTTGCAACGTTATTGTCTTTCATATTTGGTGAAAGCTCTGTGGAGTGGAACTAATTGCTTGTTTGGGTATTGTAGTGATGAAGGTGTTTTGTTTTTATATGCTTAAATAAGAACTTTTCATACATAATCCTGTTATGTATACTGTTCTTGAAAATCCTTAAAAACTCATCAAAGCATTGGTGATTTTTTTTTTTGTTATAACAGTAAAACCTCCTCAAAACGACCACGTACGGTGAACTCAATAAGTGGTCGGTTTGAGAGGCAGTCGTTTTGGAGAAGTAGAGGTCAAAACAATACCTCTACATTACAGCAACTGATGTAACTTTTTTATTAGTAGACTTATTTTTTACTACTACGCATAATGTAAAACTTGCTTAAAATAATAATTCTTAACGTGAAATACTGCAGTTCATCACATATAACTAAAAAAATTTTAAAACTAAGAAAACTTTATAAAATAAATTGTTATAAAAATTAATTAATTAATTTTTGATTGTTGTTTGTTTAACAGCTTGTTGTTTTTTTGCAACTATTGTTTTTTCTATAATGGCCTCAGCTTCTTCCAGCAAATCTAGCAGTCGCGGCACTTTTTTTTCTCGGGCCATCCATGTTTATTTAAACCACTGAGAGCTTCTAAACTTTTCTTATTGGCATTACAGAAACATGTTCAATTCCTTCTACTTCTTCCTCGCCCTCGAAGTCACTCTCGTTCTTGCTACTACCTTCCACCATGCTGCCGTTTTGGCACAGTTCAGTAACAGTTGTAAACAAATCATTTTCCCATTTGTTATTTTTGTCGCATGTTGGGATGGCTTCTTCACAGTGAACTATGACTTTAAGATTCACTTGTTAAATTAAATATCTCTCTTCATTATGAAAATCGTCAGCTATTTTTAAGCTTGCCGTTTCACTTTTGTCGGCCGGCGCCTGTATACATTTTTGGAAACACTTTTCTGTAGTGACATCTCGTACGTACTCCCATGAACTCTATTACATACGTTTGCCCATCTGCCTTTAATTTCTATTGTATTATTAAATTAGAGTTGTTGCTTTTGCTCATTTTTACTGGTCGCGGTTGGATTAGAGAGTGGTCGTTAAGCGGAGGTTAATTTTTATGGGGAAGAATAGTTAGTATTTTGGTTCTCGAAAAAACTGGTCGGTAGGGAGTTGGTCGCTTAGAAGAGGTGGTCGTTTGTGGAGGTTTTACTGTAATTTCAATATTGTTTTCTGCACTCTTTAAAGTGGCATTGTGTGACTGACATACGCTCCTCCCCAAGCAACAATTCCATAGGAAAGCACTGATTGAGCAACTGAGTAGTAAATAATTTTTAATATATTTAAATCTAAAATTGTTCAAAGGCTTTTAAACAGGCAAATAAAATTTCTTAGGCATTGACAGTTGGAAATAGAAGCTCCAAATAATCAAAGCCACCAATGGATTCCTTACTGGTTAACCAGAGTAACTTTATTACCATAAAGTACTATAGCTAGTTAAGTATGGATAAGTTCTGAAGTGAAATCCAGAAAAAGTAAAAAAATAAGTGCTGATTGATTATATATGTAAAGTATTTGTAAAGCTGAGTTGATGGTTCTTCAGGCTCCTTACTGCCACAGCTTTGAAAGACCTTTTAGATTACTTCATTATTCACCAGAACCAAAGAAACAAACTTCTTCTTGAATATGTTTTAGAATTCTGATTGCCATGTTCTTTCAAAGTTATTTTCCAGTTTATTAAGTTGAACAATATAAAGGTTTCATTCTGTGTAGCTGTTAGCTTTATGTGTTTCTGAGTTAAACCTCATGAAGGGTGAGGGGAATGTTTCATGCTTGACGTCATCTTGTAGTGGGTCACTCACTATGTGTTGATGCAGTTTTTAAAACATTGACAATTTTAATCAGTAGAAAATAAAGTTTCTCTTGTCACTGGTATTGAAGTACCCTAGTTATGACTTCTACTTTAATAGTAAATTTTACAGTAAGTGTTTTGGTTACAACATGTTTTAATTTATGTGTTACATTTTGACATTGGTGATAGTATTTCATTAGAATAGTATTCTGTAATTAGAATTAAAGTGTGTTATGGTAGTGGTTTATTGTTTTTTTTTATTTGGGTGCAGTATTTTTAAAAGAACAATGTCTGAGCCTCATCAAAGTGTTTCAAGAAGAAAAACTAGTTTAGTCGTTCACAATTAAGCTCAGGAGATAATTTTTCAGTTTCATTGAAAAATGTGACAATGAATCTAAATTCAAAGCACTCTTAAATTAAAGCATTAACATTTTAGTAGCTATCTGGTAGGTTAATAATTAGGTATATAATAATATGCAAATTATTATTACAAGTTATTATGTTTCATATGTTTTTGAGTCTGGCGAACATACTCTTAAAATTTATACATTTTCTCCCTTCCACATTTCTCTCAGATGCATGGAGCTGACAGAGTACCAGTACATCAGTTAAAACTTAATACATAAATACAATGTGGAAGTTTGTCTTATCCCTTCATCATACTGTATACTCAGTTGATCTATACTGATGATTTCCTTCTGGTATTGCTATTTGTTAAGGTTCACTTAAACTGCTGCAATACCGCAACGCAGACCTTAAAGAAAACTGAAGCACTATCCAACCTTTAACCCGAGTTGATGAACTTTACAAAGTATGTTTAGCTATACAGATTGTATCTAGAAAAACTGTAACTGCAATGTAGTTTGAAATTGAAACATTATTAGGTAATCTTATATACTGTGCTCACCAAAATGGCACGGAAAATGATTTGACCACAGTATGAGTCATACTATGATAGTGATGTAACTTATTATTTAAAGCCCACCAAATGTATTTTATTGTAATAATTATGTTTCTTTGTTTGTGTGATATATTTACAAGAATGTTACTTTTTGTTTCAGAACAATGTGTTGCATTTTGTCACAGACGGTTCTGCAAAGTTAATGATTAGCTATCGTCGGTCATTGTATTATATCCCAATAATATTGTTAATGAGATGTCTTGTTAATAAAACTGATGAAGCTCTTTTTAAAACACTTATTTCTGGATTTGAAGATGATTTCTATATGAGCGGGTAAACTGTTATTTGTTAATAATTTCTATGCCCGTTATTTTTTAGCATTTCATAGTTCACAAAATAAAGCTTCACATGAAGTGGTTACTAAAATAACCAAAATTATGGGAAAAGATTTTCATTACAAATTTGTAAATTTTATGTACATATAGTAGTGGAAATAATCACATATTTGTAAAATCATTACAGTATAACCTGCCACATCCGGATCTATGTGGCGACCGACCGATCCGGATATGAAAAAATCTGGATATCCAGGACCATTTAAAAATAGCTGTAAACGGCCTGAAATTGCTCACGTTTGTTATTTTAAGTGTTTTATACAATAGTTTATAGCGTTTTAGGCATTTAATATCAGGACTAAAATACAGTACATACATTACATAGATAAGAAAGGTAAAATAAAAACCTAAACATTATAGAGTTTTCAAGCTGTATTTCTGTTCACAATACTAACACTTATAAACAAAAATTAAACGTTTATAAACTTAGTACATACAATATGCTCCATACTAAAAACATCGAGAACAGGACTGACATTATACTGAAGCACATAGACGTTATGTACGTTTTACAAAAAGTTACATATTACAGTTATAGTATTCAAACGAAAATTTACATTAAATTAAAAAAGGAACATACGTAATTGAAACAAAGTTTTTACTCACAGAATAACATTAGTTTTTGAAAAAGTTGGTTATTTTCTGCTGCTTTCCACACTGTACACGTTTTTTTGAAGCCATGTCTCTCATCCTTTTTAAGAGCATCACGTCACTTGCACGAGTATCTTCTTGACTTTGAACGTAGCACAGCAGAGCCTCGAACGACTTGAATGCTTCAGAGTGGCTCATTACAACCGGCTTTTTGTCAGTGCTTTCATCCTCTTCGTTGTCTGAGTTTTTATCATCATTCTTACATACCATGTTCAATATATCGCCGTCTGTTAATTCGTTCTGTTCGTCTGCACTCAACCACTTGTTAACATCGTCTTCCTTCATTTTTTCACATCCCGGCAGGTTCTTTACCAGTTCAGCAATCTCTTCTTCGTTGGAAGTTTCATTGGTACCTTCCTCTGGTTTCTCTCCCGTCCATTCATCAGATGCTTTGTGGTCTAACAGCTTCCTCCATGATCTTACCATTGTTATTGGTTTTATGTCATCCCATGCTTTGGCCACCCACATCACCACATCCAACATGTCCACTTTTTTTAGAGTCTCTGTAACGTTTTCTCCTTCATCCATTCCAGCAATCAACACCGTCAGTAACTTTCGTCGATAGACACGTTTTATAGATTCTATAACACCTTGGTCCATAGGCTGACAGAGGGATGTCACATTTGGAGGCAAAAAAATACACTTTATTTCGCCATCTTTTAGTTCTTCTTGGTCGGGATGAGAGGGTGCGTTGTCCAACAACAGGACTGCCTTTCTCGGTAGATTATTTTTTGCTAAATGTTTTTCAACCTTTGGTACAAATTGATTGTGAAACCACTCTTTGAATAGAAGACTGTTCATCCAAGCACTGCTTTGATGACGGTACCAAACTGGAAGGGAAGAAAAGTCTCTAAAGTTTTTGAAAGCCCTAGGTTTTTTTGACTTTCCGATACATCCTAGAGGGAGTTTGTGAGATCCTGTAGCGTTGCTGCAGACTAAAATTGTCACTCTTTCCTTTTTCTTCTTGAATCCTGGTGCACTGTCTTCTTGTTTTGAGGCCAGAGTGTAGGTCGGCAGCATTTTATAATTGAGACCAGTTTCGTCACAATTGTAAAGCTGGTCTCCGGTAATTCCTTCTTCTTCTATTAAGCTGTGCAAGGTCTTTTTGAAAACTTCGACAACTTCTGGTTCAGCAGAAAGTTTCTCACCACATATCTGTAGCTTCCGCACGCCGTACCGATTTTTCCAACTCTCCAACCATCCTTCACTTGCCTTGAAATCATTATCACCTCCAATTTCTTTGTTGAAGTGTAAGGCTTTTTCTTTTAACATAGGTCCTGAGATTGGTAATCCCTGCTCCCTCCTTTGGGTGAACCAAAGATACAAACACTCATTGATATGGTTGTTAGGGGCTTTTTTCATCATTTTCAGTTTCTTTATCCCAGTTGTTGAAGCCTGCGATGAGCACCATTTTTCAATTTCGTTTCTAGATTTTTTCCAGTCACTCACAGTGCTAGTCCCTACTCCCATCTCAACAGCAATCTTCTTAGCGGTTTCACCAGCATCTAGCCTCTTCAATGCACGAAACTTATCTTCCATTGTTACAACATTTTTCTTCCTTTTCTCGGCCATATCACCACGAAAACGATGGAATGACAAAACAAAAAAGTAACAATTTTTTAAACGGTATTGTAATATGTAATAAATTAACAACGAACAAACAATGATCACAATGTCAAGCAGGTATGAATCTAAAAAAATTCACGCCAAACAACTGTCACTGCTCAAGAGCAAACAAAGACTGAGAGGAAACAAAGACCGACAGTCGAGACGTATAGAAATGGTGGGAGAAAGTCAAACCGGTCGAGAGTCAACTCAAGGTCACATACCCTGCTAGAAATACACCCATGCGTAGAGAACTAGGCGCGGCGCCGTTCATTTAAGATAGGTTTTCTCAGGAAATGAATATGGAAGTAGTAGGATTAGAAGTTAGGTTGGGGGTACAGGAAAGGATGGCTGTCGTTGGTGTTTATAGGTCTCCAAATGGTGATTGGGACCAGTTCTGTAAATTGTTCAGTGCATTGCTGGAGAGTTTGACTGAACGGTACTTAAGAGTTGTTGTTATGGGTGATTATAATGTAAATCTTGCTATTCAGAGTAAAATGTCCGAAGAGTTCAGGGATATCGTGAACATGAACAATCTGGATATAAAAGTTAGTGATTATACAAGGATTACTAGCCATTCTCAAACGATAATAGATAATATTCTAACAAATATTGTTAGTTGTCAGGTTAGGTTAGGGGGTTCAGAATTCTCTGATCACGGGTACCAAGTAATAGAAATTCAGCATTTAGGTGGTCAGGCCCTGAATCAAAAAGTTAATAAAGAAACTAGGCAAGAGGACAAGGGTAATATAAATTGTTTATTGCACAGTTTATCCAAAGAGGATTGGAAGACTGTTATCAATGCTTCCGAAATTAATCAAAAATATCATTATTTTATTGAAACTTTAAAATTTCACTATAATAGTAGCTGTCCAGTAAAAAGGGTAGTTTTAACAAAGAGAATTAGTGAAATAGACCAATGGATTACAGGGGATATTTTGAAACTGAAATCTGATGTCAGAGATGTCTACTCTGAGTTCAAATCAGATAAAAATGAATTGAATGAGCAAAGATACAAACAAATTAAAAAATATTATGCTAAAAAAGTTCAGAGTGCTAAATGCAAAAAAACTGCTGAAGTCCTTCGTAAATCAACTAATTTAAACTCAGCAATATGGGAAACAATAAATAGGAATCGGAATGTAGTTAGTAATAGGGGATACACAGATATACCAAAAATTGTTAATAGTAATAATGAAGTTATAGAGAATGGATCAGAAATTAGTAATTATTTTAATAAGTATTATCAGGAAGTAGCTTCAAAGCTTAAACAGCAGATTACGGAAACTGAGGGATATTATGAAGTTAGGGGGGATAGAGTTGTAGATAATTTTGTATTTAGCTCAGTTTCATATGAGGAACTAGAATCAGTTATCGATAGCTTAAAAAGTAAGAAAACAGTAGGGTTAGATGGGATCTCAAGTATTGTTGTTAAAAAATGTAAAAAGTTTTTATTAACACCTCTCCTTCATCTAATTAACTTCTCCCTGGAAAGAGGTGTATTTCCAAAGCAACTGAAGGAAGGTAAAATATTGCCTGTGTTTAAGAATGGCAATACCCAAGTAGTTGAAAATTATAGGCCCATAAGTATATTAAACACTATTAGCAAAATTTTTGAAAAGGTAGTGTTCATTAGGTTAATCAATTTTTTGACTGAAAACCTTATCATCTCAAAAGATCAGCATGGTTTCCAAAAGGGTAAGTCAACCAAAACTGCTATTGTCTCACTTTTTGAGCAGATAGTTGATATATTGGATGCAGGAGAGAAAGCCTTAGCTGTGTTTTTAGATCTCAGTAAAGCTTTCGACTGTGTTGATCATGAAGTTTTGTTGAAAATGTTAGAGTCATTAGGTATTAGGGACGTAGAACTTAAATGGTTTCAGTCTTATCTGGTAGGTAGAGTACAGTGTGTAGAAATAACTAGAGTAGTTAGGGGGAAACTTACAAAAATTTTGTCTGAAAAGCTTGATGTCAAAGCTGGTGTTCCACAGGGGTCAATTTTAGGTCCCATTTTGTTTTTGTTGTATATAAATAGATTACCAGATATCTTACCCAACAGTAAAGCTTTATTGTTTGCTGATGATACTTCAATCATAAACAAAAGTTTACTGGTAGATAGTCTCGAAGTGAACACACAGATTAGCGTAGAATCTGTAGTCCAATTTCTGAATGAATTAATGTTAACAGTTAATGGGAAAAAGTGTCAGTTCTTACAGTTCAAAAACAAACACAACGTAAGGGAAAACAGAGAAGTGGATGTCTTGATACAAAATAATATCCTAGATCATGTGCAAACAGTGAAGTTTCTAGGAGTGTCACTAGATAGGACCCTATCGTGGGATTATTACACCGATCAAATTTGTAGTAAAATATCATCTGGGGTATTTGCATTAAAGCAAGTTGCCAGATTAAATGATAAAAAATTGCTTATAGCAGCTTATCATGGTTTAATTTTATCTCATATCAGGTATGCCATATTAGTATGGGGTAATTCATCACAGGGTAACATGGAAAGAGTTTTTAAAATACAGAAAAAAGCTATTAGGTGTATGATGGGAGTCAACCACCTTACCTCATGCAGATCACTATTTAAAGAGCTGCAATTGCTCACGGTTCCTTCTTTGTACATTTTTGAAGTGATAATGTACGTAAAGAAAAATACCTTTTTACAGAATTTAGATGTTCACAACCACTACACAAGAAACAGAATCGATTATTATGTTGCTAATCACAACACTAAATTGTTTGAACAAAAACCAACTTATGCAGGTAGAAAATACATCAATAAATTGCCTCAAGGTTTAAAAAGTTGTGACAATTTAAGTCATTTTAAAAAAAAGCTAAAACAATATTTGATTGATGAAACATTTTACAGTGTGCACGAATTCCTTTCTAAATAGTTTTGGTATTTAACTTTAATTAAACAAATATTGTGTACAATTTGATACAAAGGGGTTCTTGACAAGCCTGCTGAGTTAAGCAGTAGTAGGGGGAAATTATTGGTAAGTGTTGAATTTATCATTGTGTTTGATTTATTTTTATTATTTATTGTGTGTGATATTTAATTTAATACGGTTCATGACAAGCATACTGAAGCAAGCAGTAGCAAAAACAAATTTTGGTGGCAAGTAGTAAATTTATCACATTGGTGATAAACTTTCAGTTCATCAAATTTACCTTGACATGTCCTATACTCCCTTTGGAGTCTCCAGGATGCAAGTAGCAAAAAAAAAAAAAAAAAAAAAAAAAAAAATTTCTTCTTTCGCACGTCGCACAGTTCAGAAGAAATACTTTGCGTTTGCTTACTCAAAAATTGAAAATTTGTTCCGCGAACCGTCCGGATGTGGCAGGTTGTACTGTATATTGTAAAATAAAAATTCTGCGTGGACATGACTTCTGATCCTAAGTGAAGTACTGTGTAAAGATTCCCATCATGGTTTAATGTATTTTGAATTTTTCTATAATTCATTAGAGTTTTAGAAAATTATGTCTCTTGTGTCAGTTTCTAAATTTTTTGCCTTATGAGGCAAGACAGTAATTTATATTTAATTATTCAACTTGATTAGAGTGTTATATTACAATGGTAATGATACTGAGTCACGAGAATGCCTTATGCGTATGGATAGGCTGTGAGGAAGAGAAGAGAAAATCTGACAGTGTTGCCAACCTCAACAGTGAGACATTACATTTTACTATCATGCATTTTCACAGTTTGTTAACCACATGTTGCCCTTCAATTAATGTACTTCATTGTGAATGACACTTTTAACCCATTTTTTTTGAAATTTTTCTTAATGTATGAGATATCCAACTAAAATTTAGCCTTTCTTTTAAAACTCGTAATAACTTTTCACATTTCAGCAACACTTTCTTATTGACATATTTATCCTTCATAATTATCAAGGATAAATATGCACGTCCGTCAAAGCCATCTGATGAGGCATTCTTGTATTTTGGCGGTTTCCTTTTTTTACCAGGTGTCAACAAAACTGTTGATGAAGAATTATCTTCTTCATTGTCTTAAACTTCCTTATATATTCTCTACATTTTGAATTGTGGAAAGAGAAACATCAAAGTAGTTAGTCGCTCACTCATGCCTTTTGTTAAGTGGCACAGAAAGGTATTTTTGTTTAGCTTCAAATTCACAACATTTTATTACACTGCATATTAGATTCTCTTCAGCACTGTGAATAGTTCTACCACTTTTTCAAGAAACCGACATTTCTGTTTATGGTAACCAGCAGTTATATTCGTAGATTTAACCTACAAAAGGTTCCGCAATATACTTTATAGTTCAGCCATCCTTACTTTGCTCCTACTGTCAACAAATCAAAGCCAGCCATTACAAGGTGTATGCTAGTGTCCACGACTTTAACTTTGTTCTTTTTTTACACGATTTATACAATTAGTAACTTGCACAAAAAGAAAACTGTAAGTAGAAATGAAGAATCAAATACTATAACACTAAAGTCCTAATTGAAAATAAATTATAATGCATGTAAGAACGATGCGAGACAATACAATGTCATAAACGAACTGGTAGCATATTAAAACGATGCATGTTTTTTGTCAAAAATGTGGAGAGAGATTTATGGGTTTGGATTAGTTCTCATCAAATTCAATTGTGAAATAACGAGTGACTATACTAAATTTATATTCTATTTCACGTTCAGAATGCAGTACAACTCTTATGAGAAGCCATTGTGTTATGAGGCATATGGAAAACATCAGACACAGCCAATACAATAACCCTCCTCCACCAACACCGTCTGAAGGTCACGGGCCAAAATATTTGGAGTTTCTTTTACCATGCTCTTACAGGCTCATTTTTAATGGATTTTCAATCGCGACACCCATTTCAAACTGTTACTGTAAAATAACGAAGACCGACAACAACTTCTCACTAGCATGGCTGGATAGCCACTGAACGGAGAAACGCTGTGACACCATAATGGCCGCGAAAGCCCCGTTCCTAGCGGCTACAGAGCAAAATGTAATTGACTTTGTGGATAGCCCTCATAAAACTAGTAGATTTTTAAATGTTCTACGACTTTTATTATATACACTTTCGGCCTAAAGTGCATATTAAGGTTGCAATCTTAAAAAAAACTATTTTTTTCTACGAGAGCATAGCCTTCCCAAAATTTTCAGCACGCATGGTGCTTACACTTTCTTGTAGAGCATAAAAAATGTAGTAAATGAAGTGATTTTTAAAAAAATCGGTCCGGATGACCGATTTTCATGAAAATGTTTGTGTTGGGTCCTCTGGTGGTACCTAACTTAGGTTTCAACTTCCTTTAATATTTTGTTCTTGAGATATTTTGTTCACATACACACACCAACCAATCACTAAAAACATGTTTTTTCGGGTTCAGGGGGTCTGAAAACGTGTGTATCCGGTGAAAACTCTGTTTTGAAAAATAAACATGAAAACAATCCTTTCCTTTCTATAGTATTCTTATAAAGCAAGAGAAAGTAAAAATGGATGTATTTTAAGTTGAACTTTGTTTTGTTTTAAATTTAGGTGCATAATAAGTATGTTACGTGAATTGCAGAAAAGTGAAATAAAAAGTTATAATGACGCACGAAATTACGTTGGACGTATGTTTAGATCAAGGTTATATGATCTGCCACCTAATTCCAGTGATAGTGATGTTTGCCAATTTGTATTAGAGTAAGTAATTTATAAACCTAAAATTTTAACCTATTGCATAAAACCCATCTGCATTAGCTACCCTTAATGTGGATAGCAGTTGGACATAAAAGCAGAAACAGAAAGCAAAAGTATACTATATAGTGGGTAAATTTAGTAATTTTTTTTACCATACTTTTTAGTCATACTGTCTGTAACTAGATGGCCTCCGGCAGAGGGAAGCAATATGTGGATTGTCAAACCATTTCAGAAAACATTTCTAATTTTTCTTAAGTAACTGAAACTAGTTGGAAATGATGTATTTTTATAAAACAAAGTATTTCGCATGTTTTTTGTTCAATAAAATTATTTTGAAGAACATATGCTTAATGAGATAATATATAATTTTAGTAAAAGTTTTGTTTTTGAAGAAAACCCCATATTTTTTTGAAATACATTGTTGTTCTTCAACAACTATTTCACAGATTAACATAATTTGACAGGTTTGTTTTGTAATGATTATGGAAAATGATGATGCAATAAAATTTAACAGAAAATCAGTACTTTTTACGTTACGAGGTATTTCCGTAAATAAATTTTGTAATATCCCGAAACACGACATAAAAAAGCCAGTATTCGAGAAACTTTTCAGCCTTTAAAGATAACTGTACATGAAGGTAACAAAATAAAGAGAAAATTTTCAATTAATTTTTCGTGAAATAATTATTTAAATTGGGCGAACCATATGGGGGTTATAAGGATTTAAAAACCGTTGTACTTTTATTGTACTAATGTAAAGTATAGGAAGAAACTGGTAATAATTTTGAGTTTTTGGCCTTGAAAAGTTAACATCAGGAAAACTTTTCGGTCATTTGAAAAAGTGGACACATAAAGCAAATGAAATTATTAACAGAGCTTAAATATATTTTCTCAAAATAAAATCATTCAAATCGGATTATCCATTGTAAAATTACCACAGTTCAAATTTTGCTACTGCATGGCGCGCATTGCATGATAGTAAACTGCACTCGCATTCTGCTACTACCATTACTTATCACCACTATTTATTTGGATGAATGAATGTATTGGAGTCTCAATTTAGGAAAATTCTTAATTACTAAAAAGTGGTTCTAATTACTTACGTAACTTTACGCAGGAAGTTCAAGTTCTGTGCACCCCATGTCTAAAAGATAGATGAGCGTCATCTCCTGCACTTTATTCATTCTCATCAGTTGACTCCCCATCCATTCCATCGCTTTGATTTACAATTTTATTGATTTCATCTTCCACTAGTCCGTTATAAATCCAATATTTCTCTTCACTTTTCATCACATGTTTGACATATCCTTTTCAGTCTTCAGATGTGAGGGAGTTAAAGGCCATTGTCATAATTTCCTGAAGGTTTTTTTGGTTTAACGTCCGACTGTTTTGCAAATTGCTGCTAATGCAGACGGTGAAGGATGAAATGAATTTTTTGTAACGTATGAAAAAATGCCATGCCCGAGTGGGATTCGAACCCACCAAGACCGCGTGATGAGAGGTGAGCACGTTACCAACATCGCCAACGCGGCCGAAGGTGAAGGTGATCTGCAGAAAATTCACTAGTGATGTTTCTTACTCATACCTCTCTTTTTACCTTAGCCTATGCCAGTTCAATTGGGTTAAATTCGCACATATAAAGTGAAAATCATAAAATGTTGTGATTACATGCACTGAGGCATTAAATGTGTATGGTTGTAATTGAATTCTATACTTAACTCCTGTACAGTTCACCGAATTTAAATAATTCTTTCACTAAAAATTAATTAAAAATTTTCTCTCATTTCCTATATGTATACAGTTATTTTTAAAGACAAACATTTCTCGCAAGCTGACTTTTATGTTATGTTTCACGATTTTACAAAATTTATTTATGAAAATACCTTGTAATTAAAAAAGAAATGATTTTTTGTAAATTTTATTGCATCATCATTTTCCATAATTATTACAGGACAAACCTGTCAAATTATGTTAATCTGTGAAATAGTTGTTAAACAACAACAATGTATTTGAAAAAATACGGGTTTTTCTTCAAAAACTAAACTTTACTAAATTATAGATTTTCTCTGCCAGAGGCCATCAAAATAGACAGTCAGTACTTAACCAGATATACCATATTTTCTTGAATCTAATGCGTACCTTATCTGTCCATTTTTAGTTTTAAAATTCAGGGTGTGCATTAGAATCGATGGCACACAAGAATCGCATGTTTTCTGTAGTAAGATGCAGATTTGATTAAAACCCTATTTAATGAGTACTTAAGAATTAATATACCTAGTATAACAATACTTATAGCATAAACTGCTCATAGTGTCTATATGGTACTTATTATTTATTTAGTATGTAGCGAACTTCATTGGTTGTGTGTTGACATTAATTAACTTAATGTTTCATGAGAAGAACTGGACTGTCATTGAGGCAGCAAACGACTGTATGTCAAAACTCCCTTCTAATATCAAAGAAAAATTACTCTATTTTCAGTGTCATGTAATTAAGATTCTACAAAAGGACAATCAACTGACACTCATCGATAATGCGGATAGACACCAATTTGGTTTGACATTCTAAGAAATTACAGAATTGAAGAGAAAGATGCAAAAGAGGTTCGAATAAGGATGAGTGGATGCGAAAAGCAGTGACTTACCGTGATGCTGGGTATTACGACAGATGGCAATAAACTTCCTCTCTTTTAATTTTTAAATGAGAAACGTCCTCAAAGAATAAAGCAAATGGACATTTCTACCCCAGTGATGTAATTGTGCGATTCCAGGAGAAAAGATAGATGACTGAGGACCTAATTCTTGAATGGCTTACGAATGTGTAGGATCATCGACCGGGCTCTGTTATCAATATGCCATCGATAATCTGCTTAGACTCCTTCTGAGGGCATCTGACTTAACAAAGTTAAAAAATAAAAAGGACTGATATGAACACAACAATCGTCATTCCAGGAGGGTGACATCCATTTGACAACCTCTGGATGTCGGTATCAACAAATCTTTTAAAGATAAATTCCGAGAACAATATGATTACTGGCTATGCGATCCAAACTGTGAACTGACCCAACCAGGAAAATCAAGGGTGCCTCACCCAATACTGTCTTGCATTGGATTTCTGTTGCTTGGAAAAGTATTCCAGACCATCTCATTGAAAAATTATTTAAAAAATTTCCGTTTCAAATGCATTAGATGGGACAGAAGATGAGGTTCTTTGGAATGAAGATGAGGAAAAGGAAATGGAATGAAGATACCAGTGATTCTGATAATATTTCGTCTGATTCTTCCTATTAAGAAGATCAGTTACCTTGAAAATATGTAGATAAGCCAATTGAAAAATTCTTTAAATGTAGATTAGGACTTTATAACCTCTGATTTTAAGACAGTACCTATATTTAGTAGTAGAGTCTGGTATACCTAATATAGATACTTAATGATAAGAATGAATGTCCAGTAGAGGTTAAATAAAACAGATTTTTCATTCGAGTACATTTGATTTGTTTTTTAGTTATAAACTACGTACCTTATTAAAAATTTAAATTTTTAAATCTTACAAATTAAAAACGGACTGCACATTAGATTCAATGGCACATTACATTCGAGGGAATAAAGTATACACATTTAGGATAAAGAAACTTCTACATTTTAACAGGTTAGTAAATTTTGGCCATCTTGGATCAAAGATGGTGGCCGAAATTTATTAACAATCTACCATATCAAAAGCAACTCGGAAATTTGAAGTGGTAATAAGAGTCCTCAAATACAATAACATTGCCTTTCAACTGTAAAACCAATTTCCTACGTCTTGTTTAGTTATAAAAAATACATAATTTTTTAGCTTCCAAATTTAATACAAAAAATAAATTACAGGTACTTTATCAGCTGCAAGAATAAAAATATTTTTACAATAAGCATTATGGTGAATGACCCAAGAGGATAAATTTGATGAGAAGAGGTGTCTGAGTTAGAGGGAATCTTCTATAAATATTTTAATTAAATAATGGAGTGTATGCAGCAGGATGCATTATAAAGATTTATTTGTCAGATTATTATTTATTTATTTATCAGTTATTTGTGAGATTTATTTGTTAGTACGATAAGAAGTAAATGACGTAATGATATACTCAAGTTACAAATAAAAATTTTAAAAAAAAACAGCAGTGAATATTATTTGTGTATGTTTTTTTCAGTAATTGTGTTTGCATCCATCTTGATGACAACGGAGATAAATTCAACTGTCTCAAGTTGATGGTGCAAAAATTATACTGCTTTGTGCAAAATAAATGTTTGGCAGAAGGTGGAGACTCACTCATGTCTCAAGAGCTTCTTCTTGGAGGTCATTTGTATCTACAGGTAGAATAAGCAATTATTATCCTTACTTTTTTGTTATTTTTATTTTATCCAGCAACAGATTTTTTAATGGAAGTGTTCTAAAGATTACTTGAGCAACCTATGTCGATAGCGCAAATTTCTACTTGGAAACAGATTTATATTTTATAAAAATTATTTTGTTTCTCTATTATTATATTATAATTTGTATATTCAGTTGTGTACAGAATTAATATCTACTTAATTCAACATAGCTTCATATATATTTTAAAGATCTCATGTAAAATACTAGAATTGGGGCTAAAGTAACACATTTTTGTCTAACGTGAAAGTACTTTATTAGTGAAATTACTTTGTAAATGGTAAATTATGGAATGTTTTTTATTAATTAGATTTGTAGAAAATATAATTCTGAAAGACTCTAGTTATTGAAATTCAACTTTAAAAACAAAACAAATGTAATTGCAAAAAAAAATTAGTTGCATGAAATAATTGTACTTCAATATCTCGGCAACTAAGTTGTTTACAAATAGACAATCATTGTAAAAATATGCGTTGATGTTATGTATATTTAAATATGGTTATTTTTCCTTTGTTTCAATTTCTTATCTAATTTATAAAAGTAGCTAATTGTTTTTGTTATAATCTTGCCAGAAGGTATCATCATTCTCCTCCTGGAATAAGACCACTGGATTGAATTGTCAACCCTAGTATCATATTTCCATCCTCTTCTTTCATGACTTCGCATTTTTCTCTCCAAAGCCATGTCAAACTCCATATTTTAATCCGCTTCTTTCTTTTTGCTTGTCGATTAGTTCTTCTGTTTAATTTCATCCTCCTGGAAATTTTATAGAGTTGAATTGATGCTTGCAAATTTTGTAGTCCATCTTCTTGTGCTAAATCTTCTTGGCATTGGATGGCAGGTTGATGGCCAGATGAAAATCTATTGCTGGACTAGGTTTAACCAATCCAATCCCTATACATAGTTAACCCTCCAACCTACTTCTATATGTACAGTGTGAACCCTAAAACCAGGCTAGAGAATGATATCATCCTTGTAACAATACGAGGGGGTACCCAAAAGTATCCGGAATAGCTCTGCTGTGGGCGGAGCTTGTGCAGTACAAATTCCCGCCACTAGGCTGCTTGTAGCGCTACTCATTGCCAGTTCAATGCCATTTTGTTCGTTGATCTAGCTTGTTCTGTTCTCGTGCAGTGATTGTTCTCGCTAGTGCTGTTTTGTGCTCGTGTCGTTTTTCATGATGGCAAGTTTTAATGAACAACGTGCGGCTGTGAAATTTTGCTTCTTGCTCGGTAAAAACGCCGCGGAAACAGTTGTAATGTTGAACACAGCTTACAAAGACGACGCTATTGGAAAAACCCAAGTGTACGAGTGGTTTTTGCGCTTTAAAAATGGCGACATGTTGATTGAGAACAAACCTCGTTCTGGACGACCGTCGACTTCCCGAACAGACGAAAATGTTGTGAAAGTGAAAGAAATTGTACGAACAGACCGACGACAGACCATTGACCAAATATCACAGGTTAGTGGGTTATCTTGGAGCTCAGTCCAACGCATTTTAACAGAAGACTTGACAATGAAAAGAGTCGCTGCCAAGTTTGTGCCTCGGGTTCTGACAGACACTCAAAAGGAACGTCGAATTGAAACGTGTAGTGATTTGAAACAACAGCTTGAAACTGATCCAGATTTCATGTCAAAGATCATTACGGGTGACGAGTCTTGGTGCTATGGCTACGACCCAGAAACCAAACAACAATCCAGTCAATGGAAGACTTCATTATCACCCCGACCAAAAAAAAGTCGTCAAGTCTGATCGAACATCAAAACAATGCTGATTTGTTTTTTTGATGTGAGGGGAATTGTCCATTCAGAGTTCGTTCCACCAGGCCAGACGGTAAATCAAGCTTTTTATCTTGAAGTGTTAAGAAGACTACGAAACAGCATTCGTCGTAAAAGACCTAATTTGTGGCAGACAGGGGACTGGTTTTTCCACCACGACAACGCGCCTGCACACACGGCAATCTCGGTTACCCAGTTTTTGGCGAAAAACGGCATGGTTTTGCTACCACACGCACCGTACTCACCCGATCTGGCTCCGTGTGATTTTTTCTTGTTCCCACGCATGAAAAGGGGCATGAAAGGTCTCCGATTTAACAACGTTGATGATGTCAAGAAAAAACGACGGATGAGCTGGCAGCCATCACTGAAGAGGAGTACAAAAAATGTTTTGAACAGTGGAAGCACCGGTGGGACAAATGTATTAGTTGTAATGGAGAGTATTTTGAAGGGGATAAGGTTCTTTTGTAAAAAAATTAAAAATAAATAGTTTTAAAAAATAATTCCGGTTTCTTTTGGGTACCCCCTCGTATTGTGTTTAAGAATTAAATGCCAGACAAATTTTGAAATATTATTGCAAAATTTCATAAAATTACAAAATATTGCAATAACATTTTACGTTCTTCATCTACCAAGATACAAAATTTAAATGAAATATTTTTAGTTACCTAAGAAACTACACTAATTATTTAAACCTTATTGCTATTTAGATTTAATTTAAATTTACACTTTTAAGAACCACGAGCTTTTCTTTTTCTCTCGTATAGGTCTAATTTTAGACCACATTAGGTGACTTTATATGTTTCTGGAGGCTCTTTCTGCAACCCATATTCTTAGCATTCACTCACTGTAGGGTTTTCTCCTTTCTTCTGTCCACCAGGTGTTCTGTTTTTGCCGTTCATGGAAGCCCTTAAAGTCTGTAATTAGTTACCTTGGTAAATTAAGGTGTATTTTTTCTTAATTAGATTTGCAGAAAAATTAATTCTGCAAAGATTCATGTAAATTACTTAAGAAAAAATTGAATACTAGATATTATATTGAAATTTAACTTTAACACGTTTAGTGCAGCCGGCACATTTATGTGGCGTATTGAACAATCCCAGGGTGTGGGCTGCCACAAAAATGTGGTCCGTCTATACGGTTTTATAATCTCTTCCTTCTGCGTTCAGCTAGGGTAAATTGTTTTTCTTTTATTGTTCAGTCGTAGCTGTTTTATTTCTTATTAGCGACATATTCATTTAAATAAAGTATTTTTGTTTATAATTGTTCTGTATTTTTTTATTATATTATTTTTATTATTCAATTTTAGTGATTATTTCACCTATACTCTTATTATCAGGCAAGAAAATTTAATTTTTTGCATGGATTTTCTTTTTCTAGTCTTAGTAATAATGGTATAAAATGTTATTTTATTACATTACTTTTGTTACAATTACACAATATTTACTATACCTAGTAAATATTAAGTGTGGCAAAAATGCAACTAAATAAATAAATATGTGTATACGAATGTAATACCTAAATGCTTTAAATTTAAGTAGGCTTACTTTTTCGTACATACAGACCTAAAGTTAACTTTTTTTAAAAAAACTAATAGGTATTAATTTTTTTTAAATGTTTGCCTCATTTAAAAATTGGTTATAGAAATATTTTATTAGTACTTATAATTTTAGGAGCCTACGAGGCGTGCACATTCACACAAAGCGGCGGGTCATTTACTTATAATAGTATACTAGAGTAGGCTTATTCAATTTTTTTCTTTGGTGACCCCATTTTTGGAATTACATTGTTACCTGTTCATGGAAAGACTTACTGCCATGGGAACAGAAAGGATAATAAAATATTGTTGAAAACAAGAGAAAATCGTAAACCCATCACAGGTACCGATATCTGTGTGCCGTCTGTACCGTAATAACACTTACTTTCAACTTTTCAAAAACCTTTGGCCACACCGAAGTTATTCAGCTAAGAGTGCCATAATGAACTATTATTATCCTATTATTCCTATAAGTTTTTAATTTTTTCTCACAGGTTTATGTGATAAAAGCAAAGTACATTCAGACTTTTACATTTGTTTTGTATTTATACTTGTATGTGTGTATTTTTAAAACGACAAACAAATACATTTATCTATATTAAAATATATAAACATACACGTATAAATGTAAAATAAAAGTATTGAATGAAAATACACACGAGAAATTGTAATTGTAGAGAGAATATGAGGATATAAAGCGCCGTGGACTTGTGCGCTTTCTGTGTGCGGGGAACATATAAATGTGGCAGGCGACGGTTAAGCCACAGCAAATAACCTCGCTTCACCCGGGCCGCAGTGAATGTGTCAATTATAACGAAACAAACTTGATTGTGGAAAAAAAAATTTTAACTGCATGAAATTCTTATTTTGTGTATAGTTTGGAATACCAGCCGATTGTTCATTAAGTACTCTAGATTTATATAAAATTAATGAATTTCAGTTAAAAAACTAGTTAAGTATTGTATGAATCTAAGCTTTGTGCAGCTGCGGGTGAAGGGGACAGACGAAGTACCAGACTACTGCTACGTCATAACACTACTAATCATCTCATCTGATTGATAGCTCATCGCTAGGCAGTAGGCTGCCTAGTGGAGTGACATACGTGTTTTTTTGACTATTCACTGTAGATGGCGACACAGAATATGTAGTTTGGATAGTACCCCTGACTACTACAAACATAGTACAAGTAAAACGTTACTACTACTAACGCAATCTCTCACAGTAGTAGTGACGTAATGCATAACTCTCAGCTGCACAAAGCTTGGGAATGGGCATTAGACCCGTTTGCCAAATTTACTGTTGTGCCAAACCATCGGTCATTTTGAAAATACAACGGTTTCAGTCCAAACTGTTAAAACAGATAACTAGTGCTCCCTTTTACGTGACGAACGATACACTACACACAGACTTTAACGTCCCATACATCAACGATGTGTTCCTACGCTCATACACATGATTTAAAAAGAAATTACCCAGTAATCCAAACCAGCTCATTGTTGACCTAGACACACCAGATTTACCAACTGCCCCTAAACAAAGACTGAAACGACTCTGGAATAGGGATATCATGAGACGTCAAAATTAAAAAAAACAGAATAAAATAAGTAAATAATTAACAAAATAATGAACTAACTTAATGATTACGGTTGGAGTACTGTCAATGGGCAGCGATCTCCTCAATGTCTTAAAATTTGTCAATATTAATTTTTTTTTTTATCAAATTTGCTTGTTGTCAATTTTATACAGTTGTAAATAAAAATATCTTGTATAGTCAAAAAAAAGAAGTTATTAGTTACCTACAAAAGGTGCTCAAAATGGCCCCCGTTTTGTTCAATACACAATTTCAGCTTAAAATGGCCTCCATGGTCTTCTGACGTCACACTGCTAGACTTCTTTCTATGGAGTTGGATGAAGTCAATTGTTTATTCAAAACAAAATAACACACAAGAAGAGTAAAGGAATTGCGTAATAGAAGCAGCAGAAAGTTTTAAGAATACTCCTAACGTTATGAGATGCGCTAGAAAAGAATGGATTCGTTGAGCAAAAATTGTGTATTGAACAAAACTGGTGCCACTTTGAGAACCTTTTTAAGGTAACTAATAACTAGTTGTTTGGTTGTTTTCAAACTGAAATTCATTAACTTTTTGTAAATTTACAGTTTTGAAAGAACAATCAGCTGTTATTTCCAACCTATGGACAAAATTAGTTAGAACTTCATGCAGTTAAAAATGTTCTTCAAATTTGTTTTTATTTTTTAATAAAGTTAAATTTTAATATCTAGTATTCAATTTTTCTTAAATAATTTACATGAATATTTTCAGAATTATATTTTCTACAAATCTAATTAATAAAAAAAATACATCTTAATTTACCATTTATCAATTACCATTTGGTAGTTTCACATTAAATACCATGTGTTATTTTTAGCCCCAATGCTAGTTCTTTACATGAGATCTTTAAAACTGATAAAGGTACATTATTGGGACCAATTTTATTCAATTTATCAGGTGAAAATACATAGGAAACAATCAGATTTGTCTCTTCATTGCAGCTTTAAAAATTTCTACAAGGTCTTATTTCACCGAGGGTACTGAGTTCTTGGCAAAATCTTTGACTCTGTACAACTTGCTAATAAAACGTTTTCGGGCCTATGTTTGTATGAACTTTTTTCTTATTTTTAGCTATATAATAAGCTACCAAGAGATCGGCGTGTAGTTCTAAATCACCCTGTAAATTGCTAACAGGAATTTTGTTTTCATACAAAATTAGATTTTTTAGCTGTGAATCATTCAGGTGTACTTTTTTAATAACATTTTATCAAGAAAAAATTGTTGGTTTTACATTTGTGTAATATTTGTCTTCATTCTTAAATATACCGGGTGAGGCAAAAGTCTGGAAACCTATTCATAACTTAACAGCTGTTTTATATAGTGATGTAAAACTTTTGGGATGTGTTATGGGTCGATATATTTTAACTTTAGATGATAGTAATACAAATTCACTCCTTTTGTATGGCTGGCTGGGGGTAGCAACTCAAATTTTTTAAAAGGCAACCCCTATCATATGACACATCATTCTAAAGCCCTCATTAAGTTGAGAAAAATGACACATCAAAAAAAGAAATTTATCAAACAAATAATAAAAAATAAATTTCGATGATAGAGAAAAAGAAAGTTAATAAATTTAATACATGTGGAATAGTTGTGATTAAATAATCTAATGAAAGCAATGAAATATACTTAGGTAAAACCATCAGATTGCTCATGAAATGGTTTGCAGAACACTTTCAAACTACAAAAAGGGCAATAGAAAATTCTCCAATGTAACTGAAACTGAACACATACACAGGAATAAATGTACAATACAGATATAAAAAATAATGTAGAGATATTTGAAATAAATGACAGACAAAATAAAATTAAAATTTTGGAAAAATATTATACACCTATATAAATATGCGACGGCTGAGAACCAGAGGAACGTAACTGAAAAAATCGGTTTTTTTGTTTTTTCACTATTCCTACATAACTTTTTATGCTGCACAACATGGTATTAATGACATTTCTCTATCTTCTAATTTAACGGATATTTGGTAGTTACGTTTTTCTAAAAAACTTTGTTAGCTCAGAACCAGAGAAACGTATTGGTAGATACGTTTCGTGTCTCGCATTGCGCTTCAGAACCAGAGAGACGTATCTGTCACTTATGCTTGTCTGGTTCTGATAAAGTATTGTTTTTAAAACCAGGGAGCCGATGTTTGGGTTATAATACTTTAATAAGGCATTATATTTCCATTCATGTGTGTTTTTACACAAACAATAAACAAACTACTACACACTAATTAGCCTGTGTTTGTCGCACACACAAAATAATTGTGTACACAAAAAGTAATCTATGACTCATCTTTCGTAGTATGAGTAATTCAGTGTACATCAACGTAGAAGTTTAAAAACGTATGTTAGTTATTTTCATGCGGCTTTAAGCTTCCTTCGTGGTTTTTTGAGTGTTACTTTTCTGTAATTGAATATTCTTTACAAGAAAATTCCGTTCAGGGTTTTAGATAAAAAAATGTAATTTAAATTAAGAAAAATTCACAACTAGTAGCACCAGTGCAATTAAGTAATTGTTTGTACTGTAGTTTGTGCCAACGGTAACGGCATTTTTAAAAATAACCGAAGCATAAGGCATGAATATATTTAGAAAATTTTGGGGGTTAAAACACTGACAAACAATGACAATATTTGTCACTTCTCTTAAAGGAGATTCCGACAGCACAGGTTACCAAAATTGGTGATTCAATTTATCATTCCATATCCCGCAAAAAGACAAATGTAATCATTGTTTTAATTTTTCCAATTTGACATCTAACGAACAAGAGGTTGAGAGAATAATATACGAGGAGCATTTAGCCCGAAAGAATCACACCAGAGAATCACAATTCGGCCAGAGAATTTAAAAACAAAATTAAAGAAGAAGCAATTGCTGCAAAATGCCACCTTCTAGAATTTTATTGAGACGCAGTTAGATACTGTCCATCAGTTAAAGCAAAAGCAATTGTTTATAAATATAGAATAGTTGTTTATAATTTAACTGGTTTTACTGTTGCTTCAAAAAGAGCAACAAATTACATGTGGCATTAACGCATAGCTGGGAGAGGTTCAGCAGAGATAGCCTTATGCGTTTTCAAAGAACTACAAAAAATTGCTGATGGGCTACCGGTTTATTTTCCGATACTTTTGGCGGACAAATCAGAAACACTAATGTCTCTGCAATACTGGATCATATTATTCAACCTTGTAACATTCCTTTAATAAAGCACTGTTGTTTTGAACCTGTACATTCGTGTAATTCTGTTCATGCGAGCATTAAGAAGTGTTCAAAGATCATCGATATTTATGATCCCACTGGTAGGTACAGCAGTTTGGTAGGTCGGCAGTTGTCCGAACAGCTTTAAAAACTATAAAACATGAAGTAGTTGAAATCTGCCAACAAGATTTCCTAGTTGTTTCTAAATTTAAGAAAGAAAAGTTAAAAACAAGAAATGCCGGTAAAAATCAGGTCCAGTGGTTAGCATTGTTAATTTTAAATACCTTAAAAGTGACTGTTAATATTTACTTTCCGTATATTCAAGGAGCTAACAAATTCGAATAATTTGCTACTCGCAGAAAGATATCGCAATCAAAATTAGATGAACGTTTTGAATTCAAACCCTTGTACAATGAACAATTGAAAATTGTTGGAGAAAAAATTAAAGACTTGTTAGATCTCTGCGATTCTCGGATAATAAAAAACCACTACATTAACTTTTATAATGTGTTAGAAAATGGCAATGTATGTCCAAAAATAAAGAAGGCGACAAAAAAACAAAAATAGGAAAATTGAAGATATCGGTAATATAATTCTTGCAAAAATACCAAGAAAAGCAAAGAAACCAAATATGTAAAGTAAACAAATTTTTACCCTCATTTTTCGAAAACTGACAGTAAATAATTTTGTTTCAATTTCAGATTGTTCATAAAAAACTTTAATTTGGAAATATTTTCTTGTGTCTAATGTATAAATTTTTGTATTGAAAATATGTTAATTGTAAGGCTTTTTTGTGTAAACTCTTTTAATTTGTAATTACTTTATGTGTTTGATTGTAAAAAGTGGTCATTCTATTCACCGAGAAGTCGGTGGCCTCTAAAAAAGTCAAAGTTTTAAGTTTTCATAATGTAAATATTTTTAAGTTTATTATTTTCAAAATTTCTAAAGTTTTCGTATCCTAATTATTACATTTCATGTTTTAAATAATTTGAGAAATTTATTGATTTTTAAATTGTTTATTTAAAAGTAGGCCTATTCTTAGTTATTTTGTAAACAATTATATCTAGCAAAAATTTATACCTAAATTTTTTTGGGTTAATTCCATCTGTAGCTAAATAAAAATTAAACAGAGTTTTTAATGAATAATAACATATGAGTAACATGTGTGTTGGAACATATGAATACAATTCTCACTCTAAATTACTTTGTCGTTCAGAACCAGAGAAACGTATCTGTGTAATCACTAAAAAAAATCGCAATATAAAGGGTATTTTCAAAAATTAATTTTTACATTAATTAATAAGCATTAGTAAAGAGTTTAAATAACGTTCTATTGATAAAGGTTTTTGAAAAAATATAATTGTTTTCCCAAAAAATGATGAAATCCACCTTTGTGCACTTTTTTTTGCTCTCCTGTAAAATCAGTAAAATGCAGATACGTTCCTCTGGTTCTCAGCCGACGTATGGTAATACACAAAAAGTAATGAACTCACAAGTTGAATATGACAACAATCTAATTAAGTATTGGCTAGGCTGTTCTAAATATAAGAATCGACTATTCCTTAACTGCCATTGTAGGAGTAGGTATTTTTAAATTTTAACTGTTAATAAATTTCAAAATGTATTACTGAAGATGTGAATGAGATACACAAAACTTTTTAGTGTTTACTGTTATTGTATTCTGGTGTGTATATTGGTTTATAGGATGGCTTGTTTGGAGCTATTATGATTTACCATGTGTTATGATTTACATACTATTATGATTTATGATAACAGTTTTTAAGTACTTATATTTTCTTTTATTATTCTGTTGTTTGAACTGCCATTGAAGTGTTGTTTTCTGTTTGCTAGGTTATTAAGGACCGATTGCAAGTTTGGCAGTCAGTTCTAAGAGCAAATATAATTAAGGAAGCTGCTAATGGAGTTGGGTTCCAGTTAACACCAGGTATGTATCTCCTATTGCTGTGTTTTTTTTTTCAATAGTGGCAATTTTAGACCACATGAGGTGACTTTAGATGTTTCTGGAAGCTCTTTTTGCAGCCCACTTTCTCAGCATTCGCTCACTGTAGGCATTTTTCCTTTCTTCTGTCCAACCAGTGTTCTGTCTTGTTTTTCATGGAAGCTCGAAAAGTTGGTAGTTAGTCTTCTGAATTTGTTTTTTCTGTCCATTAAGTTTTCTTGGTTTATTCTGGTTTTCTCAATATGCTTTCTGACTAAACCATTTACTTGAGACCTTAGGTCTATTCTTTATTGTCTTAAAAATATGTTTGTCAACCGGTTGTTATCCATTCTATCTATACAGTTGTTCGTAAAATTTTAGTCTTCTTTTTCTAATCGTTCATTTTCCTTGTGCAGTTCTTCCCGACCTCATAACCTATATTGTCCGGATCTTCGTTTTTCTTTATGTCTACTATCTTTGGAACCATTATCTTGCAGAGGAGCTTTCTCTCAAATTTCTTTGCTTATCTTAGACCAGCTTTCCCAGTCACTCTAAAGCACTCATTCACATAAAGACACAGGTTTTATCACAGTATTTTAATGTCTAACTTGGTTTCTTGAAATTGCTTTCTTCTTATACAAGAGTTGAATTCCTCAGAGTGCTTCGTCTATTTTTTTCTCATCTGTTGTTGTTCATTTCCTTTTCGCTGATCTTTGGTTGTATTATCTCCCTGAGGTTCTTGAAGCTATCAACTTTCCCAATTTTTCCATTATTGTGTCTTCAGGTGATACGGGGCTGTTTTGATCTCGAAAGAAATCTGAAGACCTGTGTTAAGGTATCCGGCAAGCGGAGGAACAAAATGTTAAGGCTGCTAGCCTTGGATTTGCCTGAATAATATAATACGTTAATAATCTGTTTTAAGCTATAACAATTTTAACCGGAGGAACCAGTACGCATTTAAAGGCATCCGCGTACAAGACGTAAACGTATAGGAAATGTAAGCAACAAACTAGATTGGAAAGGAAGGAAACAAAAGGAGCACAAACAGCATAAAGAAATTGACCACTTGCCCAATTAAACAAAGCCACAAACATAAATGCACTTACTTGGATAAAATCACAATTGCGTAGGAGCCAGTACTGGAACACTTGGTGATGACCTAATTGGATACAGCCGAAATATACAAGAAGCACGTTAAACACTTGAATAAACAGTTTACAAATACATAAAACAGTATAATAACTAGTAATCAGTGCATAAGCACACATTTACACTTTTAAGCCTCGAACGAACGTAAGCCGTTGCTGGCACCAAAGCCAAAAGTTAAGCCTCACTCGGCAGCATGTCTGTCTGCGACCAGTCCAATTGCACAAGTGGGTTGAAAACGGGAAAGGAAATAGAGCGTAGGTGGAGGGGGAAGAAACATAGAGATTAGGGAAGCGTGATACAGGAGGCCAATATGACAAGCAGTAAATTCAATTATAAGTACAATTTGCAAAGAATGCGCACGGACAATTTAAACTAATTATGCGTGTAAACAAGCGAGATACCCCAGGTGAAGTATCCCTAACAACCTGCTTTTTCAGTTTTTCGTTTAACATGTTGATTTGTCCTATTACTGCTTCCATGTTCATAGAAACAATTGCAAGATCGTCTGCAAAAGTAATACAGTTCTCTTATGTGCTGGATAGTTGCCGACAACCTTCTAACTCTGTTTTTCTTTTCCGATTTGTGTGTTAAAATCACCAGCTAAAATTTGGACGCCTTTACTGGTCTTTCAGTGTTTCATTCTCTAACTAGTCTCAGAATGGCTCCACCTTTACTGAATTTCTCTGATTGTATGCATGTTGATAGGGGCATATGCATTGAAAATTGTCTATCTCTTATTTTCGCATTTCATTGTTAAAGTACAGATATTTTCAGAAGGGGAGTGGAATTCTGCTATGGAGTCTATGACCCGTTAACACAGAATGCTGTTCCGAGTTGCTGTAGGTTAGTTCCTATTCTTGATCCAGGTTGTCCTTTAAATATCCTGAAGTTCCCAGATTCAAACAGTCAATAAAACGTGTCTCTTGTAAAGCGAGTATTAAAATATTTTGTTTTTTTATCTCATCCAGTTTTCACTTTAATTTACCTGTCTGCAGAAGTGTCTGTTTGTTGATTGTTCCAAAATAATGCCGCTCTTTAGTTCACAAGTTTTTTTCTTCATTCTCGTTAAATCATTTGTAGGTCTTCCAGAAGGCTTTGACTCCTTCGTGCATGTTGGTACAAGCTCACCAGAATCTGAAGGCCTGTGTGTGTCGCATGAAGCAACAGTGGATTACCACCTGGGATAGTTCTATTTAAGAGACATTCCATCATGCTTTTTTCTATAGTGAGCTGAAAAATAAAATCAGTGGAATAGTGTATCTCGTTCCAGCTGATTAGTAGCACAATTAAGAGACATTCCATCATGCAGTCTAAAGTCACAGTGAAGATTAATAAAAATGGTGAGATAGAGTAAATTCATGCTAGGCGATTTAGCACTATGGTTGTAAGCTGTAGGGTGTCCTCTTCAGTTCAGTAGAGCAGATGCTCTACCTATCCAAGGCCATCACATGGAAGTCGCATCTCGAAATCTGGACCTCACCGACTATCTCCGACTGAAGCATTTGCTGGTTTTAATCACTCCAAACTCTTTTTGGTGCAGGAAACAAGACCTTATTACTACTGCTTTGCTAATCTTGACAGCTCAGATGTATTTTGATATATCTTAATTGTTAGCTTCAAGATAGTTGTGGAAATTATGGGTCTAAGATTTATAATTTTTTTAATGTAGCTTTAGAAATATAAATGAAAATATCCAAAAGTGAATCGATTGATTCATATGGATTGAAAGGTGAGATTACAGTTTACTATACACATTATTTTAAAAACCATCATTGCATTAACTGAATTTAGATATTTTTTTGTGCTTTTAAGTTGTGTTACAGAAGGCAATGAAAAAGTGTGGTGGTGTAGAGACCACTGTTGAATCATTCCTAAGAACGGGCAATATATCAAACTCAGGTGGAATTGGATTACAACAAGATAAAGGTAATTATATAAATTCTTTTGATCCAAACTTAGCTTCCAGGAACTTGGGTGCACATGCGTGTATATGCGAACATGTAGTAATGAAGAATAATTGTGGAACATAGAAAACAGTAGATGCTGACCATAACCAGTCAGTAACTCCTACTTCTGAGTCATTAAATGAAAATTTGTGATCTACTGGTTCTGAGTAATCAGAGAATTTTCCAGGTTTTTTTTGATGCTTTGTACATAAGCCTTAGCTTGTAGGTAATATTAGGAGTTGATATACGGATAAAAATTGCCAGACCTGCCCAGGTATTGAACCCAGGATCCCAGCATGGAATCCAGTTGAGCTGACCACTACACCAAGTGATCAACAAGTGTACGATATTTGAAAAATTGTAAAACTTTTAAGGTTTAAAACAGTTTAACTTTTTTAATTATTGTTATTTAGGTCTTGGCAATCCCTATTTTGAAAAACAAATTATAAAATAAAACACTAAGAACCATCTGTATGGCTTTGTAGTTATTGTAGGCACGCTAGCCTACAAAGCAGAAGGCCCCGAATCTTAATTCCCAGCATCTAGTGTAATTGAAATGGTTTGGAAATTATTTCAAGTCAAAACTTACCATTCCGTTATTCACAGTAGTCATGAGTGACCAGAATGTTCATGTAGCTTTAAATAAATACTAAATAATAAACTAGGATGTACAATAAACCTGGCAAACGTACAAAAAAAAATCCCTTCCAATGCATGCCAAAATCCGCCATTACAAAACAGTTGTTCTCCCAGAGGCGCTTTACGCTGCTGAAGCTATTTTCCAAATTAAGAATTAAGCTACAACTGACCAACTTCTTAAAACAGAGCACAGAATTATCAGAAGCTGCCTTAACAAGTTTTACAATTATCAGAAAAATGGGGTGTGGCGAATTCCTTCTAATGAAACTGTTTATCAGGAAATTGATCTGATTATTAACGTGATGAAGAAAAGGAGGATTTCCTACTTTTTCCACATTTTAAGAATCCCGAATGATAGACTATTGAAACAACTGATCCTCAGGAACTTGAACTGGAAGATTATGGGAAGATAAATCGAAGAGATTAAGAGGGATCTCAATGAAATTGGGCTGGCAATTGAAGACGAGTTTGACAAAAAAAAAATAAACAGTGTTCTCAAAACGCACAGATTTTATTGGCGAAAAGCAGAAAGGTGCATGGTGGAAGTTACAGATGAGATACGGAAACAAAGTCGGACCATCTCAAAAAGTACTGGCAAAACCGAAAGGCTGGACCAATAAGTTATCCGAAAAACACTAGAAATTGATTGGCTTAGAGGTCCAATGTGGCCTCAAAATCAAAAGAAGAAACTAGGGTGTATGGCCTAAAATAAATTTTAGGCTTTAGCTAACTATGAACTAGCTGATCCGTGGGAATTAATTTACACAATGAATCATAAGTGACACCACATCTCTAAAACAGATTTTTGCCATGATAAACTTAAAATGGTGTACTTGTATCGTGAAATATTCACAAAAGTCTAGTTAGTTAATAATTTTAAACAATTCATAATTGATACGAAAATGAAATGCAAGAAGCTTGGCAATCGTTAATCAGAAAGAAAGTTAAAAAATATGAGGGCTTCACACAAAATAAAATCAGTGGCTCTAAAAATCAGTGATTGTTAGGTAGAGGTGGTCTTTAAAAGAAATTTGACAGTATTTTGATTAGATGTAGACTGCTTAGCAGATTGTGATGGATATCGAACTTTGTTACATCACCGCCATGTTCATAGAAACAATTGCAAGATCGTCTGCAAAAGTAATACAGTTCTCTTATGTGCTGGATAGTTGCCGACAACCTTCTAACTCTGTTTTTCTTTTCCGATTTGTGTGTTAAAATCACCA
Organism: Catonia carolina; assembly: GCA_035578175.1. NCBI lineage: Eukaryota > Metazoa > Arthropoda > Insecta > Hemiptera > Achilidae > Catonia > Catonia carolina. The sequence goes on along the minus strand of JAQMRL010000001.1, from coordinate 142,957,660 downwards.
GCTAAAATTTGGACGCCTTTACTGGTCTTTCAGTGTTTCATTCTCTAACTAGTCTCAGAATGGCTCCACCTTTACTGAATTTCTCTGATTGTATGCATGTTGATAGGGGCATATGCATATTTTTTTTTAATTTAAAAAATAAGAATTTTTTAAATTAAATGGCCCAGATTTATGGTACTGGTACTTAAACAATTTCTGAGAAATCAGCTTGTTTTTATCACTTCAAGAATCATACAAATCAACCACTGGAACTCCTGAAATATGTATGTGTTAAGATCAATAGGCTGGCCCATGGTGTAGTGTTGTAGGCTTCTCCGCATGGAGTCCCAGGTTAGATTCCCAGTCAGGTCTGGTATTTTTTCATCACTCATTTTTATCTATCCTCTTATCATCTGCATTAGCAGTCATTGCAAAACAGTCAGACATAAAAACAAACCAAAATTTAACGCATGAATTATTATAAATATCTAAAATTTTCCCCATAACAGAAAAGTGGAGTGTCAAATTATTTACTCTCAATCTGTTCGTTGCAGGGCTAAAATAAATAGTTCTGTCTCTTATCACATTGTCAGTCAATTAAATGACTGAATCATTTAAGAACAGAAGAGGTAGAGGTGTAAAGGACGCTAATCAGAGTTATCTCCTCTGAAAGTAATGAATTTCATTGTACAGCCAGATCCTGTGGTGAATAAAGTGAAGGTGTCATTTGCAGAATGGAAAATATGTGCTTTTCAGAGGGCCCGGCATGCTGATAAGTGTACTTTTCAACTCAGTGAGGATGGCTAAAGTAAACCACCTCACTCCTTGTTTTTACTTATTAAAGCCTCTAGAGGTTCAAACCAGCCTTTCGGCTGTTGATCTAAACAACAACAACTCTAAAATTGTGACAAAACAAACTTAAGCCTTGATTACTTGTAACGAATTCAGTGGCGAGACAGCAAAATGTCATTAGGCCGAGACAGTGGTGTTTTTTTTTTTTTTTTTTTTTTACATCTGACTGTTTTCCAATTGCTAATGCAGACTGTGGAGAATGGTGATACGAGGCATATCCAGAAAATAAGTGTACTGAGGCTCTCACGGCCAGAGGGATTTTACTTTCAAAATGTTAGCTACACTTCCGTGTAGCCTGACTTATCCCCTTCACAACGAGACGAGTTCGAGGTCAGTACGTTGAGAACTGTCGACGCGATAACACGTTTCGTGAAAAATGTCAATCCAATATCCCGCCAATCGCGAAATACGCGGCATCATCTGTTATCTCCTTTGGAAGGGAGCACCTCTGGTTGAGGTTTATAATGAGGTGAAAACTGCATATGCTAATAAAGCTATGAATCGTATGAGTGTGTATAAGTGTTGTCGTGAGTTTATAAACGGTCGTACGTCTGTGCATGATAATCAGAGGAGCGGAAGACCTTCAATTGTGATTAACGAAATTGTGGGAAAATTCGAAAATGCAGCCCATGGCAATTGCAGATTGACTGTGGATGAACTTTCTGCGATGTTTCCACAAATCTCCAGATCTCTACTACACAAAACCATCACAGAAACCCTTGGATATCGGAAACTGTCCGTGAGGTGGGTCCCAAAACAGCTGACAGACCAACACAAGTTGAATCGAGTGGTGGCCGGGGAAGAGTTTTTGAGGCGCTGCAAACTCTATGGAGATGAATTTCTCCGCTCCATCATTATTGGAGATAAAACTTGGGCTGCACACTACATGCCTGAAACCAAAAGACAGTCTCAACAGTGCCGTTACACCTCTTCACCATCCACCAAAAAGTTCAAAACCATAATTTCAGCCAAGAAAATCATGGTATCCGTGTTTTGGGACTGTCAAGGAATAATTTTAATTGAATATATGCCTCAAGGGGACACCATCAACTCAGCAAGGTACTATGAGACCCTAAAAAAGTTGCGGAGGGCAATTCAGCACAAGAGGAGAGGCATGCTGACAAAAGGAGTCTGCCTGCTGCACGACAATGCTAGACCATACACAGTTACGCCACGAAAAAACTGCTCACCTCAAAAACGGATGTCCTGAACCATCCCGCACATTCCTCTGCCCTAGCACCTTCAGATTTCTATCTCTTTACCTCCCTGAAGCTACAAAAAGGTTTTCAACCAACGAGGAGGTTTACCTCCTCGAAGGAGGTGAAGATGTGGATGAAGGGGTTGGCAGGAAACTACTTCGAGGAAGGCATCAAAAAATTGATACCCCGCTTCATCACCTGCATTGAGAGGAATGGCGACTATGTAGAAAAATAGCTTACATATATACTTAAGTAACCCCGTAATTTTTTTGTTTAAATAAAAATTTTTGAAACCTACAAAAATTCAGTACACTTACTTTCTGGATATGCCTCGTATATGAGAATAATTGATGAAAAAATGCCAGATCTGACCAGGGATTGAACCCAGGACCCAGCACTATGCCAACGGGCCGGCCAGTGAGACAGTGGTGTGGGTGAGAGAGTGTTTATACATATTTTTCTTTTTTCAACTTTAACAGTGAGTCAGTTCATTTTGATAAAAATTAGGCTAGTTTATTCGTACCGAAACTTAAATAGTTTTTTGTTTGTTGATCTTAAATTTTTAATTTTATTCTTAATCTCTTGTATTCCAAAACCAGCAATATTAATTTCTTGCGCAATTGAAATGTAAGCCGCATCACATTTTCGTTTATTTTTGTAGTCCGAAGACTTGAAGTCCCACAAACTTGAATAAAATGTACGCACTTTAATGAATTTTATTGTTGTATTACAGTCCCACTTTTTATGTGCCATTTTTAACATCAACACGAGGTACTAAGAAATAATGGCAAAGTGGATGTTAAACGAGTGCCGAGTACACACCAATTGTGATAGCGAGTCAGTGCCAGTAGGGTGGAGGGTTGAGCACTCGGTTTAGTAAGTAGAACAGGGTTCGAGTGACTATCTCACCACTGTTGTCATTATGTGTAATCAAGCCTTTCGTTTCATGGCCTGGCTTCCAACTACTTCCTGTTGTCAAGCTACCTTACTCTCATCATAAATCGAACCCTACAATTTTTCCCACTTCTATTACTATTATTTTAATTTTTTTGTAGTGACTAACAGAGTTAATCATTAATTAGCTGTTTCATGTTGTGTAATCTTTTGTATAATTTACTAATAACATTATGGTAAGAACTGAAATACCTATAACATAGTTGATGATATTTACTTGAAATATGATCTTAGTATGACCTCCATCTCGTGGAAAGATGGTGTACCCTGTTGTAAATGTAATATTAAATTATAATTACTTGTAGGAAAAATTAATTTACTTAACATCAGTAAGTTAGCCTTCAAATAATATGTAGTAAAGTCTTGTTACAACGAGACAAAGGAGCGTTGTATCATATTGACTATACCACTTAAAATTTTGTTTGCCTAGACAATTTGTGCAACAAGATTATAGTGTCTTACTTTCTTGTTTTGATTTAGGTCTTGTGATAGTAGCGGAAAATATTAACAGAATGAGATACATGTCGCACTTTAGAGCTGTTCATAGAGGAAGTTTTTTTCAAGAAATGCGAACAACAGAAGTTCGTCAGTTACTTCCAGATGCTTGGGGTTTCATATGTCCAGTTCATACACCTGATGGATCACCATGTGGACTTCTCAACCATTTAACAAAATCATGCGAAGTACTGAATTTGTTATTGTTACAGCCATAATGTATCATAAGTACGAGGGATATCTCTAAAGTAAAGACCGTTCCGTTGTTAGAAAATTTATTCTGAAAATTTTATAAATATTTTTTATTTCTCTTAAACTGCGTACTTTATACTACTTCCCTATATAATCGCCACATGAATTAAAATATACCTCACAGCGATGCACCAGCTTCAATGTACCCTCATCATATTCTTCTGCCACCAATTCATTTACCTTTCGATTAATAGCATTTTTAAGTTTTAAGTTGTAAATTGCTTACTACCCAAAAATTCTTTCATTTTTACAAACAAATAGTAATCAGAAGGAGCTAAGTCCGTACAATATGGTGGGTGATTGTAAATTTCCCATTCAAATGTTCTCAGTAGATCACAAATTGCACCTGCAACATGTGGATGTGCATTATTGTATAGCAGTATGACACCATCAGTCAGCTGTCCATGTCACTGATTTTGAATGGCGCGCTGTAACTTACATAGAGTTTTGCTGTAGGCTTTTGAATGAGTAGTTGGTCCATATGGCATGAAATCAATCAACAGTATGCCAAATTGATCCTACAAGACTGTGGCAATCAGTTTTCATGGCTGTGGCTTGACCTTTGTTGGTCTCATTGGTGACTGAGGATGACACCATTCACTTGACTGCCATTTTCTCTCTGGAGTGTAAAAAGAAATCCATGTTTCATCACCCGTAAGTGTTGAATTAAAGAACTTATCACCTATTTCTATTTCTAGTTTTATTTATATATTTAAATTCCAAAGCAGATTTCATTTGGGTTTTTGTAATGTTCCATTAAGAAGTGTTGGACCCAACAAGCACTAACGTTTCTGAAGCCTAAATGGTCATGAACAATGTGATCAATAACAGCTCTTAAAACATCAGGTAAAAAAAAGGCCACATCAGAAATTATTGAGCAACAATCTTTTCTGATTTCATCATCGACATGTTTCAACAAGTCCTTGGTGATTATCAAAGGCTAACCCAAACGTTCTTCATCATGTATGCTGATTCTGTTATTTCTAAACCTTTTTTTACCTTTTTCAGATGTTTCTTTCATTCATTACATTATCACGGTACACAGCAACCAACTGGCTCAATGTTTGGATGGTTTAAAAAAAGTATCACTCCTTTATTCACACTCGATAGCAACATCCATTTTTTTATTCATTTTATGACATAAAAACTTAAACATATTACAACACAACAAATTACAGACTACAACATAGTGTGTATATTACTAGCATGGCCTTCACCAACACAGGTTCGCCAACATCAAAGAGAGAAGTTCCTTAGCAGTCTTTACTTTAGAAATAGCCCTCATAGTTAAATAACTTCTTACATACACCTTTTGTTTGCATTAGATTTAGAGTATGTTTAGTATTGAACTATTGAACTTCCAAATAGAAGAGAAACTAAGTTGTAACTTTTATCTTAAGGAATAAAGTACAGGATTCAATATTGCAGTTTTCATACTTTGGTTTCACTTTACTGGTGGGTTCTTCGTAAAAGCTATTTTGTTTGTGAATGGCTAAAGGATAAATCCATGGAAGGTGCTAAGTGTCTACAAAAGTATAATATAAAGGCTCAGTTAGAAGAAAATAAATTATACAGTGTTTTATTGTTAATATTAAGGGGGTTTAAAGTTATGTAATATTAAGTTTTAAGCCTAATTTACACGGGTCGAGTATTTTAGTCGAGATTAGTAATTTAGTACTCGACTTGTTTTGACACGTCGTTTTAGTCGAGTAGTTTACTTGTAGTCTATAGTATGGTCGAGTGCACAGTTTAGTAGCTTACCCCCACCACTACGCACTACGTACTTTACAAGCGAGATCCTACCTCCGTGGAGCCATAACAATGCACTAAATTGGCTGTCTACGTTACATGTGCAGACAGTTACTAAATTACTAAATTGCTCTACCGTTGCTACTCAACTAAAATACTCGACTCGTGTAAACTAGGCTTTACTTACATTGATTATATGAAATGAAAGACAAACTTCAACAGCTTTTCCTTGATGTGTTCAATATGAGCACCATTCATCACATGGCTCATATCGACCCGATAAGAGAGTTCTTTAACATGTTAAACCCGGAGGCTAGAATCATGGATGCTTCACAAGGTTACCTTTTTTTGCAGTGAAAAAATACCATGATGCCCATAGGCACCATCCGGCCACACGAACGATCTTACTTATTTGTTCATCTATTCACCAAATAAATATATTACGGTATTGTACCTGTTTGTTGTCTAACTTCTACAAAATTTATTTTTGTTAATTGAAATTAACAAATTAATTCTAATAAATTAAATTATTTTCATGTGTAATCTTAAATAGAAAAACACACGGGAAAATTAGTAATAAAAGTACTGTTACTCGCACAGAACTATTTCACGAACATGATTATTATAGTACATTTATTATTATATGACATGCATAAGAAATACAGTACATAAATCATGAGTTCTCGAAGTAACAGAAATTATTTGTGTTGATTTTCATCCAGTTTTCACTGGATGAAAACTTGATTTTTAAAAATTGTTATAAAAACATTTCTTTCCTTCCCAGAATATTCAAATAGAGCAAGAGAAAGAAAAAATGGTAAACATTTTGTATGTTAATTTTTCATCTACCGAACTTAACAATGAATGAAATTTATTGAAAGTTAAAAATATCTCATTGGAACCACAATGAATTTTTTTTTTGGAACAAAATTTTTAAATCAAAAACCATTATGGATTATTGTAAATGTCACAATATAAAGATATTGTAACAGCTCCGTTGTCGTTAGCTCATGGTAATGCAGATATTGACAGTGGGTTTCCTGAGTTGAGGAGAATTATGTTCAACAAAGAAGCTTCGATGAGCCTCAGAATCTTTAATTTGTGGAAACGTGTAAAGATGGGTTAAAATTATATAATATAATAAACCAGAGTGTGTGCTAATAACTAATGACCTTATAACTGCTGTGGAAAATGCAAGAAAAATCTATAACGTATTTTTGGAAAATTAACGAACAAATTGCTCAAAATAATTTTGACGGAAGATTTTAAAACAGCAGTCGAAAGAAAATAAAAGAAGATGATATTGTGACAAACTGTTCAATGAAGCCACACTACAGTTTAATAAGGCAATAAAAAGTAATGAAATGAGTGACTTAATTGCAGCACAAGTATTCAAATTGAGAAAAAAGAGGATGAAAAACGCATAAATTAAGCCTAAAATTTTAGTAAATCATTAACTTTTTATTCTATTTTCCCTAAAATTAACTTTTTACTCTGTTAATAATTACTTCCATTAAAATTCACTATTTCCTCTCTTTTACACTGAAATTCTTTTTTTAAAATTCATACAAATTTTATTCGCTTTTTTTAATGTGTCACAGTGAGTATTAGCTCTGGATATCTTTAATAACATTTTTGTTTGTATAATTTAGGTGACTACAGTTCCAGATGAGAAGTTAGTTAATGAATTACCAGAAGTGTTGGTATCATTGGGAATGTCATCCCTTGACTCTCTTGCAGGAGTTCAAGTTAAAGACTATTATTCAGTTGTTCTAGATGGTCGTGTAATAGGCTACGTTTCTCATGAATCTGCTGAGAGACTTGTCAACAAACTGAGGATTTTAAAAATTATTGGAGAAAAGGTACTGTATTTCAAATTAAAAATTAATGAAAAATATAACTAAAAAGTGGTAATTCCATAAATGGACAAAAACATCCAGCATGTGAAAGTTTACTAGTGTTTAAAATTCAGAAAAAAGTTATTAGGTGTATGGTGGGAGTCACCCACTTAACCTCATGCAGATCGCTATTTAAAGAGCTAAAATTTCTTATAGTTCCTTCTTTGTATACCTTTGAAGTGATAATGTAGTTTAGCAAAATACCTTTTTACAGCATTAATTACTATGTTGCTAATCACAACACTAAATTGTTTAGAAAAAAAAACTGACTTTTACGGGTAGAAAATACATCAATAAATTGCCAAAAGCTTTAAAAAGTTGTGACAATTTTAATGTGTTTAAAAAAAAGCTTAAGAAATACTTGATTGATGAAATATTTTACAGTGTACACGAATTCCTTTTTTTAATAGTTTTTGGTTGAAAAATATAACTTCTAATATTAAACGTTGAGACATAAAGGTTATGTCTCTGTATTATTATCATAAAGATTACACATTAAAAACTTATGTAATGAGATCAATGAAGATTTGAAGCATTTCAAATTACATTAATTTAGGCTTAATAGCATTCCAAATTGTAATTGTTTCACGTAGATAGAATTACTTTTACACATAAATTAAATTAATATTAATTACCTGAACTATTCTGAATATCTTCTTCTTGATGTGCCTATCCGTTACGAATGTTTGCGATCATCATGGCAATCTTCATCTTGTCTGCAGCAACTCGGAAAAGCCGTACCGAAGTTGTATTGTACCAGACTCTGAGGTTCTTCAACCAGGATGTTCTTCTTCTACCTGGTCCCCGCTTTCCAAAAATTTTCCCTTGTAGAATGGCTTGCAGGAGGGCATATCTGGTTGCATTTCTCATAATGTGCCCGAAGTACTGTAGCTTTCGAGACTTGATAGTGGTCAGTACCTCCCGATTCTTCCCCATTCTTCTGAGAACCTCTTCATTTGTTACTCGATCAGTCCAAGGGATCTTTAGTATTCTCCGGTACAGCCACATCTCAAACGCTTCCAATTTCTTGCACATATCCTCTTTCAGGGTCCACGATTCAGCACCATAAAACAGCACAGAGAATACATAGCATCGCACCATTCTCACTTTCATACCAAGAGAGAGGTAGTGGCTTGTGAAGAAGGCCCTCATCCGGTTGAAGGTGGCTCTAGCCTTTCCAATGCGCGCTCTTATCTCCTGGTTGTTGGTCCATTCCTCATTTATAATAGTTCCAAGATAATTATAGTGCTTTACTCGTTCTACTGGTGTTTGGTTGACGTAGAGTTGACCTTCTGTTATCTTCTTCTTACTAATTATCATGAGCTTAGTCTTCCTTACGTTTATGTTGAGTCCATATTGTTGACTGTAGCATGTGATTTTGTTCATAAGGAATTGAAGGTCTTCTAAGTTGTCTGCAAATACAATGGTGTCATCTGCATACCTGATGTTGTTCAACCAGTGCCCATTTAGTAGGATGCCCTTCTCAACTTCGTGCAAAGCTTCGCCAAATATTCTCTCAGAGTACAAATTGAAGATTAGAGGAGATAAAATACAACCTTGCCTCACTCCACGCATGATCTTCACATATTCAGTCTGTGCACCTTCCATCCTCAGATTTGCGGTTTGGTTCCAGTAGAGGTTTCCAATTATTCTCAGATCTTTGTTATCAATTCCTGCTTCCTTTAGTATTTGCATCATCTTGGCATGCTGCACTCGATCAAACGCTTTTTCATAATCAACCAGACATGCATATACATCACAATTGATATCTCTGCACCTTTGGAATAAGACCTGTACTGAAAACAGAGCCTCTCTTGTACCAACAGCATTTATGAACCCGAATTGGTTGGGGGAAATTTTGCTCTCACACAACTTGTAAATCCTCTTATGGATTATCTTTAGGAATAGTTTAAGGAGATGACTCATGAGGCTTATCGTACGGTATTCTTCACACTTCTTGGCCCCTGGTTTTTTCGGAAGTGCAATAAATTCAGACTTCAGCCATTCTTCTGGTATTTCTCCAGAGTTGTATATGTTGTTGAGTATCTCTGTGATTATTGCTACTGTTTCATTGTTCATTAGTTTGAGTAGTTCAGCTTGTACATTATCGGGGCCTGCTGCTTTACCATCCTTTAGCTGTGATATTGCATATTGAACCTCCTGCTGTAATATCTTTGGTCCATCATTTACCTCCTCTCCCAGCTCAAAGGTGTTATCTCTTTGGTCCTCAAACAGTTTCTCCAGATATTCTTTCCAAGTTCTCATCTTACTCTGTCTGTCCAAGATGATATTTCCGTCAGAATCCATTAGATTTCCCTTCTGTCTCCGCCTTAGTCCACCAGTCAGTCAGCTCCTTAACTTTCCTATGCACATTGTAACTATCATGCTTTAACTGTAGAGTCTCAATTTCTTCACATCTTTCCATTGCTTCCCTCTCCTTTGCTTCTCTGATCTTCCTTCTTATTGTTATATTTATGACTTTATATCTGTCAGGGTCATTTTTGGCGTCTCTTCTTTCATCCATCAGCTTAAGAATCTCATCTGTCATCCATGATTTCTTCTTGATCAATTCATCCGCCTTTAAGTGTTTATCTTTAACCTTCTGAACTATCTCTGTGATACAGTTGATCTTTTGTTCTATGTTCATTTCATCCCCAATACCAGTCACCTGCTCGTTGAGCATACCTTGAACCTCCATTCTCGTATTAAGGTCCTTTAACAAATGAATATCACATAACTGTGATTTCCTTTTCTGCACTTTTTTTAGTTTTACTCGGAAAACTCCCACCAGTGGAACATGGTCTGTCTCCAAGTCTGCTCCTGGATAAGTCTTGACAGATGTGAAGCTGTTTCGGAATCTTCTATTTACTAGAATATAATCTATTTGATTTCTAATGATTCTCCCAGGTTTGTCTTGAGGGGATTTCCACGTGTACAGCTTTCAAGGTGGTAATTGGAAGAAAGTGTTGGTAACAACCATTTCTGAGTCTTCTGCGAATTTTTCTAGAAGATCTCCTCTCCCGTTTCTTGCTCCAAGTCCATGTGCTCCGATATACTGTGTTTTACATCCAGTTCCAAGCTTGGCATTAAAATCGCCCATAATTATCAGCACCTCCTGTCTTGGAATTTTCAATATGATTCTGTTGATTTCCTCATAAAACTTGATCACTTCTTCCTCCTCTTTGTCTGCAGTGGGAGCATATACTTGAATAATGTTTACATTGACCGGACTGGCCTGTACTTGAAGTAACATTACTCTCTCTGATATTGGTGTAAAGTTAGTAACACATTTGGCAACCTTGGGTGACACAATTAAACCAACTCCACATTCATGAGATCCATTACTTCTTCCCGAGTAATACACCTTATACTTTTCCACTCGTGCCTCCCCAGAATCCGACCATCTCATCTCCGCCACTCCCATGATTTCAATATTCATTCTCTTCATCTCCCGTATTGCATTGTGAACTTTTCCTGCCTTATGTAAGGTTTTTACATTCCATGTGCATATCTTGATATTCCTTCTGCACTTCAACTTATCATCTTTTGCTGAACTCAAAACTGTCCTCCCCGGAGATCCGATTGGAGGACTTACTTCGGAATTTATTTTAGTATTGAGCATCTTGCCATGATTGATTGACTAGGACATATCACTATGGATCTTTATTGGGGTGCGTGCCCTGGTTATGCTTCCCCATCCTTATGCCTTTGACCAACTTTGGTTCATCCGCCTTTAGGGTCAATTTCTCAACCCAGGACAAAAGAGTGCCCTACCACTCACCCACTCATCCGCCCGAAACCGTTGGTGAGTGAGTGGGGAATTGCTTATACTGGCAATTGTTCGGTGAATCAGCTACTGTGAGTAAACTCACAGCCCCCAGCACTGATCTGCTTGTCGACCCAGCTTCCCGCCTGGATTGGTTACCCGACCTTTCACTGGGTTGCTCGACGTAACAGGGGGCACCTCTTGTAGGTTACATGCTGGAGTTGAAGTGTGAGAGGCTAGAGGAAATCTCTTGCATGAAGTCCTTAGATTACGCATCCGATGTTAGGTGCTTACGCATCAACACTTCCATTACCCAGAGCCATAGCTCCCCCTAGGTTGATTCCTAGAGCCTATTCTGAATATAGTTTTACCATATTTATGTTATTTATTAATTGTTAAGAAGTATGGGAATGATTAATTTTACTTTTCTGATAATTAGGTACCAAAGACATTAGAAATAGTACTCCTACCAGTAAAGAAGACATTGTCCTTATTCCCTGGACTTTTTCTCTTTACTGGACCGGCTCGTCTTATGAGGCCAGTATATAATTTAGCTGCTCAAAAAGTAGAACTGATTGGCACTCTGGAACAAGTATATCTTGACATCTGTATCACTCCAGAAGAAGCACATGAAGGGGTAAGTTTTTGAATTGTGTTATTCATTTTTGTTCAGTGCTATGTGGTAAAGGCACTTACAGTGGGAAAATGGGCACTAGATGAAAAATTACCATAATATACCTTTCATTTGATAGTTGATCTGAAATAGTAATAATAGTACTGTATTTTCTAAAAAAAATTCCATGCTTGCAATGTACATGTAATTTATTTATTTGCATACATTTGTCTCTATTAACACATTGGCTGGCTCGTTGGCGTAGTGGTTAGCACTACTGGCTTCTTTACATTATCATCATTATCCACCATCTGGATTAGCAGAAATTTCAGAACAGTTAGACATTAAAAAAAATTGGTGTGAAACACACTCACAACTTTCTCTTGCCAATGCAAATAATTAACAATAAACCTAACATTAAAAATAGACAAAAAACTAACCTTAATAAACATAATCTAATTTTAATCATGAGTGAAAGACGCAAAATGAAAATCAACCTCAGTTTCGCTTAAAAATACGGAAAATCACTCTTTTACGCTAAACTTGGCTCTGTAGAGAAAAATGCTTTGAATAAAAGTTGTAGATCTTTTAATTTCCTATAAATTTGATTATATACACTTTTGTTGTAAAATGTATACTATATGTATAGGCCGAAATCTTAAAAAAATCGATTTTTCACACGTTTTCGTGAGATAAAAACAGAAAATCGCTAATTACTGCTTAACTAAGTTATACAAAAAAATGTTTGAAATAGAAGTTGTAGGATTTTAAATTCTCTATAACTTTTATTATAAATTTTTGCACTAAAATGCATATTAAAGCCACAATCATAAAAAATAATTTTTTTACGTGAAAACAGCCTCACCAAGAATTTCAGAAAACATGGCGCCTACCCTATCTTGTAGAGCATAAAAAATTTAGTAAACCAAGCGATTTAAAAAAAAATCGTAGGACCCGTTTTTGAGAAAATCACAAAAAGTGAAAAATTACATGAATAAACTACTACTTCCAGTTGACCGATTTTGATGAAAATGTTCATGTCTGGTCCGGTAGTGGTGTCTAACTTAAGTTTCAAGTTCGTACGATGTTCCATTCTTGAGATATTCTGATCACACACACAGACCAATCACTAGAAACGTGTTTTTTTGGATTCAGGGGGTCTGAAAACGTGTAATCCAGTGAAAACTCGATTTTGAAAAATCAACATGAAAACAATACTTTCCTTCCTGTATATCATATAGGCAAGAGAATGTAATAATTATTAACACATTCATTCCATGTTTCCCTGAAGTAGTGAAAAGTGACTTATTCAACTCTGGTTAAACAATCTTGTCAGTATAAATATTTAGTTCAATAAGTGAACTCAAATTTAATATTTCAGTTTACTCACCATCACTTTTCACATTAATAACCCACTTGTAAATTTAATTTTGTATTAGTCTGTAATATTTCTAGGAAATAAGTTTCATCATTTTAAAATTGATTGAGAAAAGTATCGTTTATAGACCACCATTTCTTTGTCAGGAATGAACAGGTGTCTGTTTATTCTGTTGTACTTATGTGTTCTATCTTGTACGTACATTTGATTTACTCTTATATGGCTTTTTCAAGATTTTGCTCATATACAGTTACCTGAATTCACTTGAAATTCTGCACATGTAAAAATATATTAGATTGGCTTGTAATTCATCACCATGTTTAGAAATAAATTTATGAAAACGTAATATTTTTATTATTTTCCTTACTCAAAAAAAATTTATTCAACAAATTAATTTTAATGTTAAATTAAAATCAATCATGTTAGGGCTTGAATGTCAGTCTTTCAAAACCTGTATTTTGAAATACATACCAAAACATGTATGATTTTTTTCTTTAAGTAATTTAAATCATTATTGTTAGTAGTAATGAAAATATTGTCAGAATTTTATCACTGTATGATTGGCCTTTCTCTGTGAATTGTGCATTCTTTGTTAAGTAGCTCTTTATAGAATTCTTGTATTGCTGTTACCATAGATTGCTATAACCATATAAATTACTACAATAATTTTATAAAAAAATGTTGGTAATTCTTGCTGTTGTATGAATTCATAATTTTTCAGATTACAACACATCAAGAATTATCTAAAGATAATTTTCTGAGTAATTTGGCTTGCCTTATACCAATGCCAGATTGTAACCAGAGTCCACGTAATATGTACCAGTGTCAGGTAAGTTATAATTGTATTAATATTGTCACAGTCATTTTTATTTTAAAATAAACCTTTCTTAGAAAATGTTTACTGTCATGTAATTATCGTAAGTAAATCTTTGTATTGTTAATTCCACATTCTCTTTCCCCCAATTCTTTTATTGACTCCAAAATTAATCTCTGTCATGCTTGACTATATTTTGTTTTGTGATTTTTGAAATTTCTATCTGCCATGTTGGATAACAGATTATTTGTTAAACAGCCTTATATTCATATGGTACATAATTTGTGTATGAAATCTAAAAAGTAAATTGTGTGACAAAATTGCTTATATTTTCCAATTTCTGATGTGATTTGTTTAGTATGTAACTATGTTAAAATGAAAAATAGCAAAAAATATACAAGCAAACATTTGTAAACCACTGTTATAGAATGCAGTACAGAAAGAAGTTGATTCTATTTAATTGTTAGCACCACTGATTCTTCTTTGCACGCCTTTCTGCTTCGAATGTTGGCGATCAAAATGGCTAACCTAACCCTAGTGGTCGCTATATGGAAAAACTTTGCGAAGCTCTTCCCAAAACCAGGTCCTCAAATTAGCAAGCCAGGAAAGTCTTCTCTGGCCAGGAGGTCTCTTGCCTTCTATCCATCCTTGTAGAATACGCTGCAGTATTTCATAACTTTCTTGATTTCTCATGATATGTCTGAGATACCAAAACTTACAACACTTGACAATGTTAATCACCTCTGGGCCCTTATTCATCCTCTGTAGGACTTCCACGTTGCTGGCCCTCCGGATCTACAATTTCCCCAAGATCCATCCGTACAGCTAGGTACAGATGGTTATCACCCTGTTCAAGGTCCAAGTCTCTGGTGGTGGCCAGATAGTAAGCAGGTTCAAGCAGTTTAAGCAGTGGAGCAGCATTGAGCTTAGCTGGTACCGTGGCCACACAGAAAACAGTCAGCTGCTAACACACTTTTCGTCTGCATGTCACTTGGTTCAGTCATGACTCCTGTTTTGTCTCGGTTCGTGAAATTACTACTTTTAGGTGAAAGTTCCCCATTTTAGTGATTTTTTTTAAAATTATTTTGACTGGCTTAGCTATTTTTAAATGCATACTAAAAATTATTGAATTGTTTTTTTAGTTATTTCAGTTAGTTTTTTGGTATTATATACGTTAGTAGAAAAAAAAGTACAAAAAGTCATTAGTTTGTAATTCTTTGCTGAATTCATTCCACGCAGTGATTGACAATTTTCTGTCCTTGAAATTCTTATTCGACTTATCTCATAAAATGGCTTGTTTATACACAGCCGATATTAGTGATTGAGTGTTAAAATCCGTGATAGAAAAATTAATGTACACAAAAACAGAACTGAACTCAGATGTACAGTTCTTGAATCAAATGTTATTAAGTTCACAGTTAATGGGAAAAAGTGTCAGTATTTGCAGTTCAAAACAAACATAATGTTAAAGAAAGTAGAGAAGTGGATGTATTTATTCATAATAATAGTTTAGAGCATGTGGAAACAGTGAAGTTCCTGAGAGTATCTTTAGATAAATTTTTGTCTTGGGACTTCTATACCAATTAAGTTTATAGTAAAACTTCATCTGGGGTATTTGCATTAAAACAAATTGCCAGATTAAATGATAAGGCAGCTTATCATGGCCTCATTCTGTCTCATATCCATTATGGTATCTTAGTATGGGGTAATTCTAGCATGAGTAATATGAATAGGGTTTTTAAAATTCAAAAGAAAGCTATTAGGTGTATGGTGGGAGCTAACCAGCTGATCTCAAGCAGGCCACTATTTAAGGAGCTTAAATTACTTACAGTTCCCTCTCTTTACAATTTTGAGGTGATTATGTATGTTAGGCAAAATAATTTTATGCAAAATTTCAATGTTCACAATCATAACACAAGAAACAGAAATGATTATTATGTGGCTAATCACTCCACAAAATTGTTTGAACAAAAACCTACTTATGCAGGCAGAAAATTCATGAATAAATTACCCCAATTTTTAAAATGTTGTGATAATTTAAATTCCTTTAAAAAAAATCTGAAAAATTACTTGATCGGTGAAACTTTTTATAGCATACAAGAATTTCTTTCTTGATAGTAGTGATACATTGTGTAATTCTTATATGTATTTCAGGTGTTATAATTGACATGTCCTATACTCCTCCTGGAGTCTCCAGGATGCAATAAAAAAAAAAGAAAAAATAAGTGAGCTTGTAAGTTGGAAAAATCAAACTAGTTTGTTTTTGAACAGGATAGAGCAGTAAGCAGTACAGCAGGTCCTGCTAATGGTGTGGCCATACCTATTTTCTAACATTAGTTTGTTCTACCCTGCTTATATGCTCGATGCTGCTACAACCTGCGTGCTGTCTGGCTGCAGCCTCTGATCACTGATCAGTGATTACCTCCAGGCTAATCATACTCATGGTGAAGCAGGCTCAAGTGTTATACTTTTACTTGGTTACTTTCATTTTACTGCCCGTTCCCAAGCTTTGTGCAGCTGAGAGGTATGCATTACGTCACTACTACTGTGAGAGATTGCGTTAGTAGTAGTAATGTTTTACCTGTATTATGTTTGTTGTAGTCAAGGGTACTATCCAAACTACATATATTCTGTGTCGCCGTCTACAGCGAATAGTGAAAACAACACCCACGTATGTCACGCACTAGGCAGCCTACTGCCCAGCGAAGCGCAATGAAATAATTAGTACAGTGTTATGACGTAACAGCAGTCTGGTACTTCGTCTTTCCCCTTCATCCCGCAGCTGCACAAAGCTTAGATTCATACAGTATATGAATGACTAATGTTATTAATCAGTATTCTTTGGTTATTGGGTCTACATAATGCCCCAGGGTTGATTAGTCTGTGTCTGTATTAGACTACACACTACGTACAAGTCATCCGTATCACAGTAATCTGGACAATTCAGAATCTTGGACTTTTATAGGCACTATACAAGTAATGAATAGTAATTGAATTGTTTTTGCAGTGAATAAAATAATTGTTTTCATTTGTTATTTAGATGGGTAAACAAACAATGGGGACACCTTGCCATACATGGAATATCCAGGCTGAAACTAAATTATACAGATTACAGACCCCAGCTTCCCCTTTGTTCCGACCGTTACATTATGACAATATTGAATTAGACAATTATGCTATGGGTGTAAATGCTATTGTGGCTGTCATTTCGTACACGGTAAATATTCTTCTCGATTATAATTTACAGTAATAAGTTTTAGTAAAATATATTGTGTATCATAATTTTAACGTTAAATTTTTAAAAAAATCAATTTAGTTACTAATGTACTTAAATATATACTACATTTAACAATTTCTTTACATATGTACAAGCTCGCTAATCCGAACTATCAGAAAAAAAGTTAGTTTTTATCTAGCGATGATAATTTCCTATGGTCGATTATTTTTTGAATTTCTTGATACGGTAACCAGACACTGAAATCATAAACGTGACTGCAGAATGATGATGATGATGATGAGGAAAACTACCAGAAAATAAAATCAACCATGAAGGGGCAGTTGCAAATTTTAATAAATGTATAGAGTGGGCTAAGGAAACCGATAAGCCGTTTCATAAAATATTATTGCTTATGCAGCTTCGAGACAAACCATTCAAACAAAGTTTGGCTTCCAAAAAACAGAAGAAAGTAAGTGACTTTTTTGTGAACATATTAATGTTAATGAAAAGTACGTATTTTATTATAGAATTAGGTTATTGCAACAGAACCAACTGTACATATTTTAATTAACTTACTGTAACTATGTACTCTAATTACAATTTTTTTTATTGTTAAATTATTTCTTTAAAAATGTGGTTTATTGTGGAAAAAACAAAAGTCAGTTTATTGTTCGTATATTAGTATTAAATTAGTTTATTCCAACATAGACAATTGTTTTTTACTAATTATTTTAAACATATTGCTTTTTAGACAAATATTCGGTAATCCAAACAGTCGCGGTTTTTTATTAGTTCGGATTAACGAGCGTGTACTGTATGTATAAAATTGAAACTGCCAATAAGTTACATTTAGATAAAAATTGTCAGGTTGAAAATTGTCTTTTTTTTCTTAAGGTTGTACGAGGGCTGTCCAGAAAGTAATAGACGTTTTGAAATAAAAAATAAACTAAGGAAAAAAATCAATTTTTATTACGTACATTTTGAAGGTTAACTCTTAGGCTATTTTTCTGTGTAATCGCCATGTAAATTAAGGCATTTATCATAATGTGGTACAAGCTTTTCAATGCCCTCTTTGTCATAATCTGCCGCCTGCGAGTTCAACCACTGGTTTACACCGGCATGGAGTTCAGCGTCAGTGTTGAAGCGTTGCGTAGCGAGCCATGTCTTCATCGCTGGGAACAGATGGTAATCGCTCGGCACCAAATCCAGGCTGTACGGCGGATGATTAAAAACTTCCCATCCAAAACCTTCCTAGAGCTCTTGAGTACGTTTGGCCGTGTGTGGACGGGTGTTGTCGTAGAAAAACAAAACTTTCCCACTAAGTTTTCCCCGACGCTTGTTTTGTATCGCGCATCTTAATTTTCTGAGTGTTTCGCAATACCTCTCTGAATTGATTGTTTGGCCGCGTTCAAGAAAATCACTCCATGAGCGTCCCAAAACACAGTAGCCATGATTATTCTTGCTGATAGCGTCTGCAGATGGTTTCGTGGGCGAATGCAAGTGACCCCATTCCATCGACTGCCGTTTTGTTTCACAGTTGACATGCTTTACCCAAGTCTCGTCACCAGTTACGATACGATCGATAACATGGTTTTCACTTTTGTCGTACTCTTTCAGAAATGTCAGTGCTGCAGCAAGTCTTTGCTTTTGTGGTCTTCCGTTAGGATTTTCGGAATTTACCTGGCACAAAATTTGTGGTATTGAAGTTTACCAACCACAATTTCATGAATTAAACCCCATGAAATTTGGGGAAAATGTTCTGTGAGTTCCGAAATAGTGAAACAACGATTTTCACGGATTTTTTCATGTGATTTTCACCTCCAATTCATCAGTCACAAGACTAGGCCTACCACTGCGATCCTCATCGTGAACATTGTTTTGGCCATTTCTAAAATCAATGCACCACTGCCTTTCACTCATTATTCCTTTGCCGTACACGCCACAAATCTGGTGATAAATTTCAATCGGTTTGTAATTTTTCGCCAACAAAAACCGTATCACACCACGCACTACACAACTGATGGGATTTTCGATGGCAGCGCTCATTTTAAAACTCCACCGTATATAAAGTACAATACGCACGATGCTCTAGCTACCACGCCTGGTTGTGTACTGAATGTAGAAACACTCTGACGCCAAGATGGCAGCGGTAGCTCTGCCCACTGCCGCGCCAAGCCAAAACGTCTGTTACTTTCTGGATTGCCCTCGTAGTTTGTTTGCTGTGGAATACCTACTAACAGTAATAGTATATACAGTATATCACACATTATATATTTTATTGTACCATGTTTATAGTTTGAATAGTAAGAAAATTGTTTTAATAGAAATCCTTCTGTAGATTTGTTGTGTATGTTCATTTTAAACATTCTCACACTTTAACACACCTTGGTTGTTTTTAACACACTTTTTTCACTCTTTTGTGTTTAATTTTGCAGGGTTATGACATGGAAGACGCAATGATTATAAATAAAGCATCATTAGAAAGAGGATTTGCTCATGGATCGATTTTGAAGTCTGAATTCATTGAACTAACAGCAGTATGTTACATTTAATAATAACATTATTTGGTATTATAATAAATAACTTGGTAGATAGAGTATTATTAATTACTTTCTCTTGCCTATATGAGTATAAAGGAAGGAAAGTATTGTTTTCATGTCAAGTTTTAGAAGTCGAGTTTTCACCGGAGCTACAGGTTTTCAGACCCCCTGAACCCAAAAAACATGTTTTTTAGCGATTGGTCTGTGTGTGTGTGTGAACAGAATATCTCGAGCGGAACATTAGACGAACTTGAAACTTAAGTTAGGTACCACGTAAGGACCCGACACGAACATTTTCATCAAAATCGATCAACCGGAAGAAGTAATTTATTCATGTCATTTTTCACTGTTTTGCGATTTTCTCAAAAACGGCTCCTACAATGTTTTTTAAAATCGCCTCATTTACTAAATTTTTTATGCTTTACAAGGTAGGGTTGACGCCATGTCTGCGGAAATTCTTGGGGGCTGTTTTCTTGTAAAAAAATTGTTTTTTTAAGATTGCGGCTTTAATATGTATTTTAGCGCAAAAATTTATTTAATAAAAGTTATAGAGAATTTAAAATCCTACAACTTTTATTTCAAATATGTTTTTTTGTATAACTCTTAGTTTAGCGGTAATTAGCGATTTTCTGTTTTTTTCTCACGAAAACATGTAAAAAAATAGATTTTTTTAAAATTTCGGCATTAATATACATTTCACGACAAAAGTGTTTGTAATCAAATTTATAGAAAATTAAAAGATCTACAACTTTTATTTAAAGCATTTTTCTCTACAGAGAAAAAGAGTCTAGCGTGAAAGAGTGATTTTCCGTATTTTTAAGCGAAACAGGTTGATTTTCATTTTGCGTCTTTCACTCATGATTAAAATTAGGTTATGTTTTTTGTTTTTTTTCCTAATGTTGTATTACTTAGGTTATATTGTTCATTATTTGCATTGGCAAGAGAAAGTTGTGTGAGTGTTTCACACCAGATTTTTTTTTTATTGTTTAACAGAGTTGTTTTGAGTATTGGTTGTACCAGCTCATATCGTGCATAGTGAGGGGAGGCTGTCATTAGTCATTGCATGGTGTCATTGTATGGTGGACCAATAAGCATACTGTATACTCAAGGCAAGATGGGTAATGGCAGTATTATTACTGCGGAATTAAAGACGTAGGTTCATGCACCATATGAACTGATACTATCACTATATCTAGATATTTAATTGTCAAACATTTTGTGTAATTAATGCCGCCATATTGTGAAAATCTGGTGTGAAACACTCTCACGACTTAGTCTTGCCAATGCAAATAATGACCTATAACCTAACATTAGTAATAAAATATTAGAAATAAACAAAAAACTAATCTCAAAAAATATAACCTTATTTTAATCATTAGTGAAAGACGCAAAATGAAAATCAACCTCAGTTTAGCTTAAAAATACAGAAAATCACTCTTTCACGCTGAATTAGGCTCTATAGAGAAAAATGTGCTAAAAAAAGTTGTAGATCTTTTAATTTCCTTATCAATTTGATTATATACACTTTTGTCGTAAAATGCATACTAAGGCTGAAATTTTAAAAAATTGAATTTTTATACATTTTCGTGACAAAAAAACATAAAATTGCTAATTACTGCTAAACTAAGCGTTATACAATAAAATTTGTAGGATTTTAAATTCTCTACAACTTTTATACATTTTTGCGCTAAGATTCATATTAAAGCGGCAATCGTAAAAAAACAATTTTTTATGAGAAAACAGCCCCCCACGAATTTCAGCAGACATGGCGTCAACCCTATCTTGTAGAGCATAAAAATTTAGTAAATAAGGCAATTTAAAACAAAATCGTAGGAGCCGTTTTTAGAAAATCGCAAAAAAGTGAAAAATGACACGAATAAACTACTACTTCTGGTTGACCAATTTTGATGAAAATGTTTGTGTCAGGTCCTCTAGTAGTATCTAACTTACATTTCAAGTTTCAAGTTCGTTCGATGTTCCGTTTTTGAGATATTTTGTTCATACACACACACACACCAATTGCTAAAAACATGTTTTTTTGGGTTCAGGGGGTCTGAAAATGTGTAAATCCGGTAAAAACTCAATTTCAAAAAATCGACATGAAAACAATACTTTCCTTCCTGTATATTTATATAGGCAAAAGAAAGTAATAATTACTTAATTAGTGAATACTTACAAACTGAAACAGTTTACACTCACCAAACACCTCTATTGAGGGCTTTCATGCTATTTCAAACTTATCTTCAGTATTTTACTAAGTATTAACATAATCAAATATTAAAACTTTCCGATCATAGCCATGACAGCTAAGAATTAAGATTCCTTATCAATATTAAGATGTTTGTGTTAACCGTTTTTTATGGTTTGTAATAATAAAAATTAATAATCCAGATAGTTGTATGTGTATATGTATTCTATTGTTTAAATATTTGAAAATTTCACCGACTTTTTCAGTTACCTTGATCCTTATGTTCTACTTACACATGTTTTGATGGATCTACCATCATCAGAGTACACAAGATATCATTAGTAACTTTAAAAAAACTTTAAACCCCACAGTAGACGTCACATCTTCAGTCATATACATAAAACTGTTAATTTTTTTGTTTACAATGTATTATTCATTGATAAATAAAACAGTTGTTTTGTGGATTTGTTCTATATGAGTAATAAAGATAATTTGGTGTAATATAAAACTAGCTGGCTAACTACTTCAATTTTGAGTATCATAACTGCTTTTGTAAATAAATATGTGGAGATTAAATAATTATTATTAAGAACTTGTTAAAACTTAAATGTTAACTTAAAAGAGAGATTTTCAGGGGCGGTTACAATGGACAATAAATGTATCTCTAATATGTAGTCATTTCATATGACTACACAATGTAAATAAATTATATACATTCACTACAGATTATCAACTGCAGTCTTTCTCACAAACTTATAAAAAGAATATTAATATCCTAATGATAAGATAATAAAAAAAGTGTTTTAATGTTAAGAATAATATTGAAGGTTGAATCCTAATTTAAAATGAATTTTTTGCAGTCAACTTCATATTTTGGTTTGGATCCAGAAAAGCCTGAACTAAAGGAACATCTTGGTACTGATGGTTTACCATTTCCAGGAGCAGTGTTGTCAGAACATTTACCTTTGTGTTGGTAAGCAAAGAATTAGTCATGTGGTAATTTAAAATCATGTTAGTTTGTGTTTGTATTAATGCTAAAGTTAATACTACAACTACAATTGGGCTAAAGCTGAAAGCTTAGGTTTTCTCATCTAACCCTCTAGGGTTTGTTAAAGAATATTCAAGTGGTATTAAAATTAAGGGTACCATAAGTACAAGATTTTTTACTTTTTCTTAATTTATAATGCTAGCAACACCCGTCTGCTTTGCTTCAAATATTTTATTTGAGGTGCTCAGTGCCAAAGTATCTTGTCTGCCTAATAAGTGATTATGAGAAAAGGGCATCCATATTAAAACTAGTTTTATCACATCGCTAATGTTTCAATATTTCTATTTAAAACATTATGTAATGGTTTATAAACTACAAACAGTAAAATTAAAAAAATATATACTATTTAAGAAAAACTTTTATTACTACGTTTATTTATATGATTGCGCCTGAACTTCCTTTGGCAAAACACGTTATTGGCTAACATGGCACTTATAAAACTCCTGGTGGATTTTACATATTTATTTCGGAAAATTTAGGGTTAAAAATTATTATTTGTTATTTGTAAAATAAATGTGACAAATTATTTATTATTGTGGTTTTGAACTATTTTTTAAAGATTAAAACAAAATTATATGAACATTTAAGACATGTAGTGAAACGGAAAGTTGAAATGGTGCTCAAGTCTTTTTAACACCCCCATAAAATCTTTATAGACATAGTAATTTTACTTAATAAGAACAGTTCACAACAAATTTCAACTAAATGTCTTTCCAATAATTAACTATCTTACTTAATCTACCACCTTTATCAATAATAATTATCTTACCAAGAGCAATTACAGTGTGGCTGGAGTAGTCCGATCCCCCGGTACACCGAAACCTCCCATAATCCGAACGGATTACGGGTTAATCATTATTATAATAAAAATTATTATAATATAATAATTATAATAATAATATTTATAATAATTATTATAATCATTATTATTATAGTGTTAATAATTATTATTCTTTTAAACATTTTTCTTTTGGTTCAAACACAATAATCCAATACCAAAACTGGCTGTTCAACTGTATTATTGTCTTACGGAAAACAACCACAGTCATTGGCAGTTAAGTTAGTATGGCAATTATTCATAAAACAAACAGTAGTATCACCAAAATAAACTCATGGAAGTAACAAAATTGCCATACTTTCCTTGTTACTTGAATTACTTTGGCTTTTGAGAAAAACATTTACAAATTTTCAATTATAAAGAAAACAAAAATTGACAATTTTGTCACTTAAGATCACTATAGCACTAAACGCCTCATTTCATCTAGTGAACTTAAAATACTGTTTATTAAAATATTTCAAAGCAGCTTATGTTTTTATTAATATAAACTTTTACAATATTCAATTGGCTACGAAAATTTGATCTCTGTAAACTTCTTGAATATGCAATGTTCACTATAATCAGTAATACATAGGTCCAATGGATTTGATATAGTTTTAAAAAAGAAAACATTTTTTTTGGTAATGTCCAACTGTTATGCAATTACTAATGCAGATGGTGAAGGATGAAATGATTTTTTTGTAACGTATGAAAATATGCCATGCCTGAATGGGATTCGAACCCAAGACCGCATGAAGAAAACAACAGATTTATGCTAAACAAAACATTGAGAAGAACAATCTTAATGCAAAAATCGTAGCACTTTTATTTTCTTTCTTTTTAATTTGTGCATTATCTTGTTACACACCATTATTACAAGGCTATAATTTTAGAAAAACCCCAGTCTTAATGCAGAATTTGCAGAAACTCTGGTATTGCTGCTGATATAAGATAAAGAAACATTTAGTACATAATGTTTAGTATATTTTTAACTTTTTTATGTGCATTATGTGCACAAGGAAGCATTTTTAATTCTTCTTATGGACATTTATCACCTAAAAAATAATACATTGATTAAAATGTCAGAATTACTTCTTGCAGTCATCTTAGTATATGTTTCATATTTTAGGATATTACTTTAATTTTCCTTTTTGAGTTTCATGTCCCCTTGTTGTGCACTTAAAACTAGTGAGGATGGTAAACTGTGATAGAAGAAAATGAGCGATGAAAAAATGCCAAACCTGACCAGGAATTGAATCCAGGGCACTTCATATAGAAGGCAGTTTCTCTGACTACTTAAAGCTGTAATTTTGAAATAATAAATTTTTCACAGGTTCTCCACATTCCTCTGAAAGCAAATTTTCAAAAATTATTTCTTAATGTGAAACAAATAAAATTGCTAAATTGAACTTTCATACCAAATTTCAAGTTTATAGACCTTGTGGTTTTGGAGATTTTGTGATGAGTGAGTTAGTGAGAGGGTGAATTTCTTTTAATATGCATAAAAATTTGAATTTGTTTCAACATTGATTACATCCAAAGGATTTGGTTGTAAGTTATTTAAAGTTGTACAAATTTAGTCCACTATTGATAGTTATTATTGAAGTTTTTTCATTAGATGAACACACATTTATGTACATGCCTGCTTAGTATTTGGGAGTATACAATTGCTTTTTTGTCTTACACCTGGCTGTTTTGCAGAAAAATGCTAATGCAAATGATTAAAGGTAATAGTTGGAAATGAGTGATGACAAATGTAAGACATGACTGGGAATCGAACACAGGACCCCTAGTGCAGAAGCTAGTTGCACTGACCACTACACCTTGGACTGACTGTGGTATACAATTACGTCTGTTTTATAACTGTAGTTACTTACGCAGTGGTACAATTGAAAATATTTTATCAGAAGCAGGTTTAGTTGGTTGTAAATAGTTAACACATTATCAAGGTGTGCATTCTTTACTTCTTTTTTTAATTAGCTGTATACCACACTTCATTCAGTTTGCTTTTTCCTGCATTCTGTTAGAATATACTAATATTTTAAACGATTGTTAATATTGTACTTTTGTGAATTATTAATGGTATAATAATAATTTGGTCTGTGAATGTGTTTGAATTATTTCAGTTTTTATGATGATGAAGAACAAAAATTTGTAGTTAAACGATATTCAGGTAAAACTGAAGTAACTGTTGACAATGTGAGATTATGTGGTGTGCTCCAGAATTCAAGCTCTAGAGATTCTTTTCGTAAAGCCTGCATTACTTACAGAGTTATGGTAATTATTTGAATTTTGAAATTGTAATTATTTCAAGTAATTTATGACTGTTGTGAGTTAAGGAATGTTACACTTGCTCAGTATGGTAAGAAAATATTTAAATCTTTGCTGGGAGTAGAACCTAGGACCTTTAGCTTAGTAGTCTTAATGTTTTAGATGATCGAAACAGCCTTTGATATTATCATTTTGTATTTTTTTTTTTATTGAGTGAAGATGCCTACATAAGCTTGATGCTTGCGGTGAGGTAATATACAGGTGAGGCATAAGGTTTGTTTTACAGATAGAAAAATCCCAGACCTGACCAAGAATCAAACCCAGGAACTCGGTATAAAAGCCAGTTGTGTTGACCACTACAGTCTGATTCCATTATGTAACTTAGTTTACAGACAAGATTAAAAGTCTAAGTAAACATTTTTATCATTTATTTATGACTAGCATGCCCCATCGCGGCTTTGCACATGAAAAATTGTGAAGTTGAAATGCTCTTGAAGTTGAAGCTCGATCGCGGTTTTGTAAAAGGTGAGATTCTCGTTGTTCCTCCGTTTCAGCAGTTCTTGCTTTTTGAAGTTTTTTGCTTTTGAAGATTTTCTTCCTAGTGATGTTTTTTTTGATGGCATTATTGAAAATGGAAAAAAAACAACCACCAAAAAAAATAATTGTCAAAACCAAAAATTTAAATCTACGTTGAATAAAATAAAAGTCAAAATAAAATATCTAAGCAATTGATCACTCACCAATTAAAAGAAAATTAAAACAAATTAAAGAAACACGGAACTTTACTTTTATAAAATACTCAACAATACAAAATCTTATCTACATAATAAAATACTATAAAATTATCATGTGATGTTGTCACCAGCTGATCCTTAGCACCACGTCGCTATTTGCTAAATCATGCGACTTTATTTATGACAAATCTTGATTTGAATCAAATCAGCTGGTTTAAAAGCGCAGATTATCTAACTTCATAAAAGCCTTAATGTAGGACATAAACATTATTTTCAACCCTTTAGGGCTAACTTTTTAAGGGTTTCAATAGCCTAAAATCTGCACCGGTATCATAGTTACAACATAAAAAACCTGCATGAAAATTGCTTTTGTAATTTAGGAGATAAAGGGGAACATACATACACACACACACACATACATCTAATTTTATATATATAGATTTCGATTTAATTTGACTGGTCACTTAATTTAATCCCTTACCTTATCTGTAGTTCAAATAAATATGGTCAAATTATATCATTTGGGGACAGGTTTAAAAATACAAATTTACAAAGATCCATGAACCTTGTTTTTTTAATACCTCCAGTTGCAAGCCCAGAGTCCCTTCTTGCAAGTTAGGAATAAGGAGTAACAACCTTGATCCATTAAAAAACCTGGTCCATCTGGCCCACATGGTAGCACCCAGTAAGGGCCCCTGCCTAGGGGTTACATGTGAAAACTGATCAACAATCAGGAAGGCAGAAGAGGAAGTTTCCCAAAGGCTTTGTGAGTGAATGAACATAGGAGATGGGTCTCTAAAACAAACCAGGGCCGGTCCAGAGGCTCTAAGTTGGCCGCCTCACCACTGGTCTACATACATCTAGGTCAGTTTGCGGAATCTATACCCTTTATCAACCATCCAGAAAAAAGTCAGACTGGAATTTTATTGAAGAAATATAAATGTCAGCAAGGAAATATGGAATTTGGACTGTCTGAAAAATGTCTACTCCTGGAATATAAGATCTTCATTTGGTAAAGACCAGAATTTGATGGGAGTTGGATAGCGTTACAGGCCATGTGTCTAATACCTGACAATAAGAAGATAAGTTAATCTACAGGAATTGGAACTAATACTTTGATGTTGGACTTGATTCAACAAATTGAGTGAATCGTTTATCTGCTTAGATAATCTATTTGGGTCCCATCAATTAATGGAATATATTTCATAGTTTAGGAAGTCACATAGATTTGTAAATGTAAACTTTTATAGTGTGAATTTTTTTTTACGGTTTAATATAATTTGCCCAACATTTTCAGGAAGACAAAAATGAAAGTATTTAGTTTCGTGGGCTTTTAATTTAAATAAATTTATCATCAGTGTTTCGTTAACAATTTGTGTTTATTTCAATGGCCAGCATGTAACAAGATAAGTTTTAATGATAAAAGTTCATGGTTTTATTTCATTTAAAATGTAAACAGCCTAGAAAAATATAAACATTTGTCCAGTGAGTTTATGTTTATATGTATTAAAAACATTATGGAAAAAATTATAGATATTGTTTATAGCATTCGTAACAATGTTTAATCAACCAGAAGAAAAAGAGTTTTGATATAAGAATTTATATGGGAGAGATAGCCGACAGAATTCTATGAAAGACTATTTGCACTTACCGAACTTACATATTTTATATGGTGAAAACATTTGCCAAGAAGCAATCTGATAATTAAAAGGCTTCAATTAATAACTAAAGTAGATTTTATAATATTAAATCAACTATTCTTCTGTAATTGGAACGAAGTCAAGGTCAAAGTTTTAAAACGTTGATTGCTGAAAGGATTTAAGGTTCTAACAAATGTTCAGATTGAATTGTTAACAAGGGATATTCTGTTAATGGACTCAGAGAATATTAAAACAGGTTTTATCTTATATACAAAGCTGAATGTAATGGGCTATGTTCGAAAATTCTATCCCATCAGGAGGCCTTGGAGCGAAAAATTCGAGGTATGATATTCCCCCCAGGACTGAGAAATCTAAAATTATATTGTAACTCCTCATTGGTTGAAGATATTTAGACAACTTTTTTTAAATTGATTTCTTGACCCAGAAAATTAGACTTTTTTTTTTTTTAAATTGTATAGCCGTTTTAAGAGCGCACTAGTTATGTAATTAAATTCATTTTCCCTTAAGCTGTTTTGGGAGCTGTCGCCTCCTTGCGTGGTACTCCCTCATCCTCCTACTCACCACCTGTCTCTCCTCCTCTGTCCAGATTCTAGTCTTGGACTCAGCAGAATGGAAATTCCCGAAAGTCTTAATCTTGTGCCTAAAAATGTCTCTGTTCGTAATGTTGTTGCCCGAGATGTCCAACGTTATGAGGTCTTCCTCCACTTCCTTCAACCATCTGTCTCTGGTTTTAAGTCCTTCCTGGCTTCTGATCAACTTGTAGGTCTCATTTTCTATATCCCCTAACCTCATTAGATGTCCGTAATATTGCAGTCGTCTTTTCCGACACTTTGTTGCCAAGGATTCCCCCAGAAAATTCATTATTACTTCGTTTGATCGTTTTTTATGTACGTTAGTGTCCGGGTCATAAACTGTTCCCAATATTGTCTGGGCAAATCTTCTGTGTACCTTGTCTAGCTTTGCAAGTTCTCCCTTTCTGTAACATGTCAGAGTCTCAGCCGCGTACAAAACCTGTGGGAGGACCACCGTGTTTAAGTGTCTTAACTTGGTGTTGCTGGAGATACACTTTTTGTTGTAAAATCCTTTCATCTGTACATACGCCATCACTAATTTTCCAATTCTTCTCCGTAATTAGACTTTTATTAACATAATACCAATTACTTTAACTTTGTTGCAGACTTTTCTTAGAAGAAAAATTTTGTACAATGGCAGAGTCGTACTCATGAATGCTCACAAGCGCATTATTTGTTTGTGCTGGTGAGCTAATTTCCCCCACTCTACATAGCGCGCTGGTCACCTGACTCTTATTATGTTGATTTATTATCATTGATATTGTTGTTAAACTTATGTCGTATGTCTTCAATTTTTGCGTTTATTTTTTTTAAATCATTCATTAATAAATTATTCTTATTTTTGTTAAGTCTATTATTCCCAGCGCAGTAAATAAATTTTAAAACACCTTCTACCGATTACAAAATGGCTGCACAGATATTACCTTTATCTGAATCCGCAGTTAATGAGCTAATAATACTGCCTCTGTAGCGTAGTGGTTAGTGTGTTGGCCTACCACGCGGAAGTCCCAGGTTCAATTCCCAGCCAGGGACTGGAAATTTCCATGTGTAAAATCCCTCAGTTAATGTTTCCTAACCCACCGAAGTCGCCAATGACCACGCAGTAGATGCAACTTTAAATAAAATAACTAAAATAAAAATTAGCTAATAAATAACAAATATTTATCAACCGGCCATGTAGGCAAATTTAATAAAATTTTCTCTGCAGAAACAAAGTTCAAACCACAAGAAGCCCTGTTAATGTGCAATCATATCAAATGTATAAATTCGATTCTCATAAATTAAAAGCATATCCAACTACTGCCTTCCAAAACCACAGAACATGTTGAACACTGGATCTGTACCTACTACAATGGAACTGTTATTCACGTGTATGACAGCTTCAGCCCAAAAAAAAAAATTTAAGATAACTAACCAGTAACTCTGTTGTTTTGGTTTATTTAATTTCCTCACTTGCAATGAAGCGCACAATAACTGCTAATATAATATAAAAATTTTTGTATGCAACTTCTAGGGTGTGTGCTTGTCCATTATTCATCATTATATAAACAATACCTTTGGTAATATTTTATTTCAATTAAATTGTAAGCTTGTTTGAAAGTTTGCGTATTATTTCTCTGACTGTTACAGTGTATTAAATGGTATTATGTATGTTTCAAGAAATAAGAAAATAATGGTGAAGTTTTTCTTTCAGAGAAATCCATCAGTAGGAGATAAATTTGCTAGTCGGGCTGGTCAAAAAGGCATATGCAGTTACAAGTGGCAAGCTGAAGATCTTCCATTCACAGAAAGTGGCCTAGTACCAGATATAGTATTCAACCCTCATGGTTTTCCTTCACGTATGACTATAGGTAATGTTTATTAATACTTTTGAAAGTGTACGGAGGGCATTTGATTGAAATTTTGAGAGACTGGCTAATTAAAATTTTTTGTGAGTTTGGTATAGGCTTGAAAGTAAAGTATTAAAAAAGAGGTAAAAAACAATTAAAAGTAAGTAGGAAGGAGCAAAAGGCAAGAAGAAAAGGTAAGTAGGTGGGCTGCTTGCTCCTTGTAAGCAAGGAGGTAAGTAAAAGTAAAAGGTGTAAAGTAAAAAAGTAAAAGGTAAGTTAAGGTATTATTACAGGATGTGTTTTAATGCTTTTTATTTTAATTTTATACGATGTTAAAGGTTTAAAACAGACAATCTTATATTCTTTTTATTGTACTGATGAGAGTACAAAATAATGTTGTTATAGATCACAAGCCCATGCTAAACTTTTAGGGGATCACATGATACACCTTGAAATTGTGTAATTTCAATGCTCCTAAATAAAATAATAACTTTGGTCCTTATGGCGGTTTCTTGGGTGGTGCAGTTGGCTGCACCGGGAAACTGAATTTCCCAACTCAAGTTGGGTTTTTCCAGTCAAAAAGTTCAGAGCGGTGTTAGTACCCTTGGATAGCACTTAAAATAGTAATCGTTGACGACCAAGTGTTGTATAAAAATAATAGGACCGAAAAGCAGAAGAATTATTTGGTTTTCTGAAAATTGTACACTTTATAAAAGTCATTTTATGCAGAATAGCATTTGCAAAATTCATTTTATATGTCTTGAGGATCTGTTATTATGCTATGCCATATACATTAGTTTGGCAATGGGGTGGTAAACACAAGAACAGCCTCCTACCTTAGACCCGTTTGGTGCTACATCATTGTACACAGAATGGCATTAACCCTAGAGCTGGAAATCGTCAATTTTGAAACTATGTTACTGCTTCTTGACCCAGTGGTGTCGCAAAATCGGATTTGCTTCATAGCATTGCAATGTTGTTGTTGTTTTAGTTTTCAATCCATCTACAGATAACGTTGTTGTATTGTATGCTGGGTTTAGCCTGTGCTTCTCTGACGCTTTTTTGTGCTTCTGTGATGATTTTTGTATTTTGCCTGTGCTTCTCTGTTAAAACCACGCTATTTTAGAGCTGGTTTTGGTTGTTTCTTTTTTTTACTTGATGTGTGTTTGTATATATGTTCTTAATTTTTGAATATAGCATCGTTGTCTTGGTTTTATTTTGAAGTAAACATTACGAGTAAGGAATTGTATATAGTGAATATTAAAAGTAGACCATATGAAAGTTTTAAACAGTAGTGTCATCTGAAATTTTAGAAAACCATTTGTCAAAAAACTGTCTTCAAATAGCTTCAGCATCCCTAAGTGTCAGATAACAATTTTAATAATGTAGATATTTATTTTATTCTCTTTAAGTTTTTTGTTATTTTGATGTTATCATATAATAAGGTTTGTGATTTCAAGGAAATTTTTAATTATTTTTTTACGGTTCAGTAAACCACCAGCTAAAAATTCCCTGCTAAAAAAACTGATTTTGAAAAATGTTATTGCCAGCTATAGGGTTTATTCCAAAATATTATTTGGTATCAGAAATGAATAAACAAGATTGTGTCATATTACAACCATGGGCAATACTAAGTTGGTAAGATTGTATTACACTGCATACAGTATCAATTAAATCAATTGCCATAGCAATTGATTTGTTGTGAACTGATAAACAAAGATCATTTTTGTATTTAATAGCCAAAAAAAAATTTTGGTGTGAAATGAAAATATAAAATAGCAAAAATTGTCTAAAATTTATGCATATTTAAGAATTCTCTATCACTTGATAAAATGATTGGAATTTTGAAATTATCTCTGTTTTACTTTCGTCAAGTATGAAAAAATAAAGAAAACTATATGCTGTTCCTGTTCATATTTAGGGTTTTCCACAATAGATGATATTTTCCTTGCAATTTTCACGACCCTTAAAGGTCTTTTGGTTCTGTACACAGTGTTTACAAAATATCATCCCCAGTTACAAAAAGTAACGTTTTAAGGGCTAAAATTTTCAAAAAATCATTTTTTGTGATATATGAGTATAACAAGCATTTGGATTTGAGCCAAATCAGTGAAAAGATTCCGTTGCTTTTCAGGTCCATTATTTTTGTAGGCACTTATGTGTCAACGATTATGTTCTGTAACGATTTAAGCCTTTCTATATTTTTGACCAGAAAAACTGACCCTAGGTTGAGAAATTCAGTTTCTCGCTGCAGCCACCTCCCCCACCCAAAAATAAACCGGCATAGGATCCAAAGTTATTATTTCATTTAGAAGCATTGAAATTATGGCATTCTGTGGTGTATCATGTTATGTAACCACAGTTTTACTCTTCAAAATATGATATACTGTTACTTGTATGATCATTATTTTAAATTTACTCATGATTCAAATAAAATATTTTATATTTAAAAAAAAAACATGTATAATATGGTTTATTTTTAATTACACAATTAATCTGTTTTTTTTTTTTTTTTGTTACAGCTATGATGATTGAGTGTATGGCAGGAAAGTCTGCTGCAATACATGGGCTTGTCCATGATGCATCGCCTTTTAAATTTACTGAGAATGATACGGCAATTGATTATTTTGGCAAAATGCTTCAGAGAGGTAGGTTCATTTGTTCATTAGACTCATTTTGGAAGATATAAATATATGAGGTCTGTTCCAAAAGTAAATGTGCTGTAAGTGTAAGTGTCTTGTATTTAATTATGTATTGTACTTACTTGAAATTACAAGTAATCTTCTTCGAAGTATGACCCTTGGAAAGTTACACAGCGGTTCCAACGTTTCTTCCGCTGTTCATAGCAGTACCGGAAGACATTTTCCTTAACATTTTCCTTGTGTGTAGCTCTTCGGTTACAGGTTTTTGTACATTTCCGTCTTCCTGGAATGATGACCCTTCAACTTTAATTCAACTTAGGGAAGAGGTAAAATTAGCATGGAGTTAAATCTGGGCTATAGGGAGGTTGTGGAAGTACGGTAATCATTTTCTTTGCCAGAAATTCTAGAATTGAAAGCGCAGTGTGAGCTGGTTGGTGAAGCACTTGATTGTCTGCAATGTCCGTTTTGACTCTCTGGACCCTTTTTGAAGTTGTTGCAACACATCTAAAAGACGTGATTTACTGTCTATCCTGGAGGTACAAATTCCTTGTGCACAATGCCACAGCTGACAAAAAAACAAGAATCATTGTTTTCACCTTGGATCTGCTCTTGCATGCTTTCTTTATCTTCAACATTTTCTTGGCCCTCTTTGAAAGCTTTGTTCCACTTAAAACCATAGTTCTTGATAGAGTGGCCTCTCTATAAGCTTCAGTTAAAGAAGCAAATGTCTCTGTGCTAGACTTATTGACTTTCATACAGAATTTGATCATGTACCGTTGTTCAATATATTCCTGCATCGCAAACGTAATGAGGTTATGAATTACGACCACACACAAACAGCAGTAGCGCGAAACAGATTCGACTAATCCAGTTGAAACAAGTTTTTATGTGCAACCAAAATCACTGGCTACGTGCTGATATACATCAAGAAGGTGCTACATTATCAGTTTATCTGTAGGAGAATCAATACACTTACTTATGGGACAGATCTCATATAATTTCTCGTGATTACAAAAAAAGGTGAGCAGTGGATTCAAAGGAAGTAAATGTTATAAGATATGGATTATTTGACAGCATTCAGCTGCCTAAACTCTTGATATGGAATTAGATTGGAAAATGTACTTTATCTTCCATTTCTGAAGAAAATTAAAATAGAATTCCTGTAGGCTAATTTGTATTTATGATGATAAGGTAATTTAATAAGACAACCCATTTTTTTGACTTGGGGTAACAAAAATTCTTCTCAGATTTTTGACTCGCCATACATACAAATGTTTTTAATTGTACATAACAATAAATATTGTAACAATTATCTCTAAGGTCCGTTTCGGGATCTGGATAAATTAAATAATTAACACACTCAAATTCAAAATTACCAGTATTTATTACAACTAAAAATTACAATTAATTAAGTGAAGTGAATAAAATCTACAAATAAATTACAATTAAATTATTTAATAAATAAAAAATCTAATTATAATTAACTAATACAATAAATAACTTATTACTTATTACAAGAAAAAACCAATTTACTAAATACTACTGCAGTAACGTCAACCTTTTCTAATTTACTAGTATGCACTATGGAATTTACTCACTCGATCAAAGACCAAACATAAAACTGACTAGACTGTAAACAAACTGGCGTGTACATAGGTGGGCTAATGAAAAGTTTGAGAAAAGACAGAGATTTTCGATATAATAGGATTGAATAGGTGTTATAAAAAGGCTAATTATCTAAATAAGTACCCCTCTTTCACAATACCTGTACAACAATAGCTACCTTTACTTAGACCATTTATATTACCCATAATATTTCTAACTATTTCTCGGAAAACCCTACCTATTACTCTTATTATTTACGTTAACATTTTTAAAATCTCGGTCATTCTCAACGCTCTTTCCTTTTCTATATTGTCACAATACGTATTTATTTATGTTCGGAAATTTAAGATTAGCACTTTTTTTTGTAAATTAGAGCATGCAAGTTGAGCTTTTAAAACAAAACAAAATTCTTAAGGAACAGTTGTCAGCTTGTACAACAAAACATAAAAATTCTTTTAAATTTAAATTACTTTTACGTATCTGCAACATAAGTGTATCATGTTTGACATTTATAATTCTTTGTTTAAAGGGATCCATCAATAGTGCTTCCATGTAACTAAAGGTTATCGTTTTAGTCTTTTTATTCTTATAAATAGTTACAGTAATTTTTACTTTCTCTTGCCTATAAGAATATATAGGAAGGAAAGTATTGTTTTCATGTCGATTTTTCGAAATCGAGTTTTCACCGGATCTATACGTTTTCAGACCCCCTGAACCCAAAAAACATGTTTTTAGCGATTGGTCTGTGTGTGTGTGTGTGTGTGTGTGTGTGCGTGTGTGTGTGTATGTGTGAATAGAATATCTCAAGAACGGAACAACGTACGAACTTGAAACTTGAGTTACATACCACTACCGGACCTGACACGAACATTTTCATCAAAATCGGTCAACCGGAAGTAGTAGTTTATTCATATAATTTTTCACTTTTTTGCGATTTTCTCAAAAACTGGTCCTACGATTTTTCTAAAAATCTCCTCATTTACTCAATTTTTTATTCTCTACAATATAGGGTAGGCGCCATGTTTGCTGAAATTCTCGGTGAGGCTGTTTTTACGTAAAAAAAGTGTTTTTTTAAGATTACGGCTTTAATATGTATTATAGCGCAAAAATTTATATAATAAATAATGTAGAGAATTTAAAATTCTACAACTTTTATTTCAAACATTTTTTTGTATAATGCTTAGTTTAGCGGTAATTAGCGATTTTCTGTTTTTTTCTCACGAAAACGTGTGAAAAATCGATTTTTTTAAGATTTCGGCCTTAGTATGCACTTTATGACAAAAGTATATATAATCATATTTATAGGAAATTAAAAGATCTACAACTTTTATTTAGAGCATTTTTCTCTACAGAGCCTAGTTTAGCGTGAAAGAATGATTTTCCATGTTTTTAAGCCAAATTGAGGTTGATTTTCATTTTGCGTCTTTCACTCATGATTAAAATAAGGTTATGTTTTTTGAGGTTAGTTTTTTGTTTATTTCTAATATTTTATTACTAATGTTAGGTTATATTGTTTAAATTATTTGCACTGGCAAGAGAAAGTTGTGTGTGTGTTTCACACCAGATTTTTAATATCTGTTATTCAAATTCTATATTTGAGAATTTTTTTACAATTAATATTATAGGTGGCTATAATTATTATGGTACTGAACGAATGTACAGTGGATTTGATGGGCGTGAGCTGAAAGCTGATATATTTTTTGGTGTTGTTCATTACCAGAGACTTCGGCACATGGTATCAGACAAGTGGCAGGTATGTAAGTTTAAACTAAAACTAAATTAGTCTAACCAAGAAAATTAAGAGGTTATTGATTTGCTAAATTTTATGTTGCATTGCAACCAAATTTATTCTTGTGAGAGAAACTGTGTAAACGTTTTTATCCAAAAGTGATGGATGTCTTGCTAAAAATTTCTAACAATTTTATCAGTTCTTTAAATGGGAAAACAAACCATGATTGGTGGTTGTTGTTTAGGTCATCAGACGAAAGGCTGGTTTGAACCTCTGGAGGCTTTACTAAGGAAAACAAGGAGTGAGTGGAAAAGTATGCTTATCAGCATGCTAGGCTTTCTGAAAAGCATCTACTTTCCATCCTGCAAATTTAGTGTTTCATTTAGTGGTTCTGATAATAAAATGGATGCTGGAGTAGTCAAATGGTTTAAATTACGTGACAGAGTTTTTTACACCTACTATCCATTTATTCTGGATTAATTTAACCCATAGTGTAGTTGTGTGCTTTATTACTGTTCAAGCTAACCTTCATTTGGTGTGTACATACAGCAGAATTTCACAAAATGTTAAGGCAAGTTTATTAAAACAAAAATCAAATCTGAGTTAAAAATTTAAATTTTATTCTCCATGAGCTGAATATTTTATGAAGCATTGTAGAACTATAGTGATTAATTATATAGAATTTGCTCTGGCAAGTATCTATGTAAGTTGAAAATTGTAAGACAGTGTCCTTGTATGGGATATGTTAACTTATTTGTACTATTTTTCAAAGTTCATGAGCTCTGAACAAACACATTGCCCCTTACCCACTTCATAGCTAGCCAATATTTGCTTTCGTAGTTCTGTTACATATTTCGTCAGCCATTTTTTGGTCTTTCAATTATAATTATAACATATAAACATAGAACCATCTGTATAAAGTATTGCATGTTAACACGCTCTATAATCGATGTGTTCAGTACAAGATGCAAGACACGAGTGAACTACTGCAGCTCTTATACGCATGCGCGTGTAATGTTTGTCAAGCTGAGATATTCGTACAATCTGACAACGCTGTCAAACGTTCTAATTGGTCTAAACTGTATGGAACAGCAGAGCTCATCAACCGTGAAAAGCTTAGTGACTACCAAGCTTCATATCAGAAACCATAATGAAGCATAGCTTTAAGTTCACCAAAACCTCTCCTATCATAATTAAGGTTTTCTGTTGAATACTGTGAAGTGTGATCCTGAGGTGGATGAAACATTAGGTGTAGGGAAAATACATACATTGTGTAAAGTGGTATGCCAACAAAACAGTGTAAAAAAGTAAACAAAATAAACTGTAAATCTCACCTTATTTGGCAATGCAGAAATACCAGAAATAAAACTTTTCAGACTGTGTTCTTATTGCCATAAAAAAGTATGGATTCTAGAATTTATTGTATCACCTTTTAATAATGAGAAACTGGTGACATAAAACACTAAATGTGATTAAACATGGTTACATTCATATAGGTTGCATTATTTATTGCTTTAAAGATTTCTTTAATTTCTTTGAGTTCATTTTGGTCATAGCTGACACCTCAAAGTTCTTCATCAGTCAGTTCTTAGTCAAATATCAAGTCCTCTATATCATAATTTTAAATTTCAGTAAACCCTTCACTAGGATTTTCAACAATATAATGAACATCCATCGCAGTTTCTGTTTCAACAGTCTGGCCAAAGTATTTTTGAGGCTGTTAGTAAAACATTTAATTTATCCTTGTGGATGAAAAGGTTTGGTGCAGTAGTACTTACTAAATGTACATTGATTGCAGAAGTTAACTAGACTCATTCATCTGGCATTAAATCTTAAATCTGTCAATTTTGTGTTATTGCATGTAGCCTAAAGCAGTAGCAAGTACAGTATATTTCATTAAACATTGAGTAATAAAAGAGTAGGCTTATATCTAAAGATTATTTAGATTGTTCTGTACATGAACAGACATTTTTTTGAGTAATGATGAAATCAAGTGTAAAACGTTCTTGCTGTAAACATTTTGTAAAATGACAAAATATTCTGCAAATAACCAAAACGACAACGAGGTGGGGGTTTTATGTTGTGTGATGTGTCAGGATCTATTTTGCAACTGTGTTGTGTTTCTTTTTTGTTCAAGAATAGATTGTTACCAACAATAAGTAAGTCAATCTCATCTCTTTTGGACGTGTTTTGAGTCATTTTGTTACACTTTCAAGTGCTTCTTTAAAAAAATAAATTGTGTCATAAATGTTTTTTTTAATCCTAATTATGTTACAACAGCACATACAAGTTAAAGTTTCATTTTGTGGTTAATTCGTATTTCAGTGCATAATTTTGTAATAGTAAAATAAATTAGAACATCTAATCCAAGCATCTGCCTGAAAATCTGTTGTAGGAACAGGATGCCTGACTTAATTCCAGATCCAGTTATAAATCTTAATTGATTCTTTGTTTATTAGGTGCGGAGTACTGGTCCAGTTGATGTTGTCACTAGACAGCCAATAAAAGGAAGAAGGAGAGGTGGAGGTGTAAGATTTGGAGAAATGGAAAGAGATTCACTTCTGGCTCATGGTGCCTCATTCTTGTTACACGACAGACTATTTAGCTGCTCGGATAAGTCATCGGTAATGCATTGTACCCCGCACTTTTGACATTACTTGGTTTATATCTGTAGCTCAGAGGTACAGGGCACTATGTTACAAAAATTGAATTTTACTGGAGAAGCAAAGAAAGTTATAAGTTTCATTGTTTTTCTTCTTCTTTTTCTATGTTGTCTATTTTGAAACTTCTTTATGTTGATTATTATGATAATTTTATGCTCTTTTAACATGGATATCTCACATTCATGATTTTCCTAACCGTTTAAAAGAAAATGGACATAGGGCCTTTTTCCTCGATTTTTTTAAAATTATTAGGCCTTACCATTAGTTTTGTTTGTATTACGTAAAAGCACTATGTCCAATTTTCCAACTAAATTAGTCAAAACAATGGTATTAAACAGACTTTTTAGAGCTGTATAGTAGAAAAATGATTTTATTGTACAAAAATATGGTTTTGTGTAAATCTTATTGTAAAAGTTACAACATAAAAAATATTACTGTTATGATAAACAATAATTTTTGTTAAGTGTAAGAAACAAAAATAATCTTACGATAAACCTAATAAATCGTGTGGTAGTAAACTTTATAATCTAACATAAAAACATAAATATCATTATAATTTTTGGAAAATTACTGCATTGGAGAAATGAGATATTTTTTAAACATGATTAAAAAATAAAAATTGTATGAAAAATTAAACCTTAAGCTGGTAATAATGAAAAACCTCTGAAGTAATATTAATATCAGTATCTATTGTTATGTACTCGTATTATGATTTATAAAAAAACTAGATTTTAAAAAATGGTTTTTAGGACACTTTAATATTTTTAATCATTTCCATCAACGTCTTCAAATACTGGAAAATCTGGTTCATTATTTTCATGTTTCAGATTCTTAAAACATTTATGATATGAAATAGGTAGCAACTGTAACTGTCAGAAGGTCATTGCATTTAACTGTTGAAATTACGTTTGGCTTTTCCGACTTTATGTCTAGTTCTTCTGGGAACTCAATCGTTTGATCTCTCACCCTTATAAAATTTACTTCTTTAAATTCACTATCAGCTGAAAATGAATCTTTCACATATAGAATATCAATACTATCTTTCTTACTTGCAGGTAGCAACGTTGTAACAGTTTTACACAGCTTCTTCTGGCAACAAAAGGAGCTTCTACAGTTTTTTATTTACAAAGTCTCCTTTTTATGACATGTAGTTTTGTTAAGTTTTCAAAATCTCACAGTTCCATATTGTGAACTAAATATTTATTTGAAGTAGTATGGCTAATTAATTATTGTTACCAGTCCCATGGAGTAAGAATTGTAAATTCTCTACCTTAT
The DNA here is from genome assembly GCA_035578175.1 of Catonia carolina. NCBI lineage: Eukaryota > Metazoa > Arthropoda > Insecta > Hemiptera > Achilidae > Catonia > Catonia carolina. The sequence goes on along the minus strand of JAQMRL010000001.1, from coordinate 142,916,920 downwards.
TTTCTTTATCTTTAACAGCTACATGGACAGAGTCAACCTTCATATGTTGTGTGTGTCACTTGATGGAGGTTTAAATGACAAATTAAATTTTTTATTGAAAATATCAGCATAACATCAATACTGAGCAATCATATTTTCGGCAATTTGTTTTTCTTTGCAGATAGCAACATAATAATTCATGAATTCGAGCAATGGAAATTTGGGTTCATGAATTTTTTAACTGAACATTCCCAGCTGTAGTGATTTATATAATGAAAAGTAAACCTATTGTAAAGTAATGTTTCTTAAAATCCTTGTAATGTTTCTTAAAACAAAATAATAAAATACGATACTCGGCTGTACATTCGACTGGCACCATAGCTGTACTACATGTCATTACAACGGAAAATGAGAAAAATAATAAATGGCATAACAGAAAATAAGCTAATTAATGAATATTTATACTTCAGTTCAAACAAGAAATTTTTAATAGTCAAAAGAAAAACATTGATGACTAATTCACGGCACCAACTCCATTATGATACTTAAAGTTTAGAGCGATAAGGCACTATGTCCACATAGTGCCTTATACCTCTAGAAAAGTTGCCATGTTGGTGCCTTATACTTTTTGCTAAATTGGCTATTATTAATCGTAGGACATAGTGCTTTATACCATTAGAAAGAGCGTAAAAAGTTATGTAAGAATATGACAAAAACAGAATTTCAGTAAAAATGGACATGGTGCTCTTTACCTCCGGGCTACTGATATTTTTGTAACATTAGAATATTGCTTCTGTAAAAAAGATATATCCCATTTTAGATAATAATCCCATTTTAGATTTTAGATAATTGTATGTCACGTGAATGAGAAAGTTGAAACAAGAAGATAACTTTGATTACCCTAAAGTGACTGTCAGATCGTAATGACGAAATACAAAGCAGGGAAGTGGTGAGAGGAGCGCAGTAACATGCTTCTTACGATCTTAATAACTTAAATGTGCCGTGGGTCTGTTTACTAACAGTGAAATGTAAATTTTGTGTGCATGAGTTGACCTAGACCAGTAGAAGTTATTTTTGTGGTGCAACCAGTGAGACCAATATTTTCCCATAACAGTCAAAGAAAGTAGACCAAAATTTAACATTCTGCTGTAGATCATTGTGAGGCTTGCTGGCAATTACATGTACTCTCTGAGTAGTAATGGCTGATGAATTGGAAGTTAAGTATGATTGTGTTTGTATCATCTGATTTTGCAACCACTGAGATAGTAGTGGGATTGACGCATACAATAGCCTTCATAATACAGTATTTGGCATGGTTTTTAGTGGACAGTTTTGTCTGTTTAGTAGACAACTTGAGTTTGTCAAGCACCATTTGGTAACAATTAACCTCACTTTTAATACCATTGATCACTTTTCTCCGGTTTGGGATCATTTTCTTTTATGTATTCAAAGAACTTTTCTAAATTTTTGAAACCTTTCACACCCGGGACTGGCTGCAACGTGGGCATAGAACAAGACGATTGTGGTATTGAATCGTCTCTATTTCACCCTGTTCTATCGACATCATTTATGGTGATAAATCAATTTCTGCCTCTATCCACTGTGAGATCTGCATCATCCAGTGGCTGTTTATCACTTTCAAAAATTTCTTTGATGTCTTTTTCTTGTGAGTCAAGGCCTATGTATTTTCCTAGTGCAACAATGTCGCTTTTTGTTATGCTCCTCAAGATTGATACTGAAATCGTCTTCTTTGAAATACATACCAGCGTTTTCGGCTTGACTTCTCTTCATGCCTCTCCTATATTTTTCACAGCATTGTGGATATTATAATTCTTCCAGAACTTCCAAAGGTCATGTGGGCATCATGATTACCCTAAAAAAAAACATTCTGTATTCTTCTAAAGTATTCTTTAATTATTTCTACTATACTTTATTTTTAAAAGTACTCGATTATTTCAGGAGGTCCGATGCTACCAAGTGTCAAATGCGCAGAGTCGCTCAAATTTCTGAATAAGATTTACGTTGTTAAGGTTTCTTTAAGAATAATAAGCTTAAATTATCTTAAGATGTGGTAATAAAAATTCAATACTCGATTATTTCATTGTATTTAGATAGTAGATTCTTTTTGGTCCATTTAATTTATAATTTGTTACTGAAACAGCATGTGGAAATGTTTTCTCAAGTAATGTAATTTAAATGTAGCGATAAGTCTTTGGTCTATGGGCTGGATTATTGATGTTTTATTTGGAGGAAAGTTAAGCACTGTAATGTGAGGGTTAATAACTGTGAGTTCCTCTGGGCTTGGATGACCAGGCATGTTATCAATTAACAAAATAGCTTTACACATGAGATTGTTCTTGAAGCAAAAAACTTCTACTTCTGGTCCGAAACAATTACTGAATATTTTTTATCATTAGACTTTGTGGTTGGAGGTCCAGTGCACAGATAAATTGGTTTTATCTATTCCCTTGAAAGCGCGAGGATTTTACGAATGATCATGAGAAGTGGTTTTAATTTGCAATCTCTGGCAGCATTTCCTCCAAGCAGTAACTTTCAGCGATCCTTGGCTATGTTGATTCCAGGCATTTGATACTTCCCACGAGAGATGAATGTCTTTTTAGGCATTCTTTTCCAGAAGAGGCCTGTTTCATCGATGTTAAATAACTGTTGTGTTGAATATCTACCTTCATTCATGATACCCACTAGTTCATTTCTGAACTTTTCAGCGTCATTGGCATCTGGCCATTTCACCTTAAATCGAGGTGCTGTGAAGATTAGACCTTTTTTAAAAATTTTTAACCAGCCATTGCTGAATATTTTTATGTCTTCAGCACTGTATTCAGGCTTCAAACGTTCATAAAGGCTTAGGGCCTTTTCTATTATTATGAGGGTACATATTGGAATTTGGTGTTTTATATTATCATCAATGAAAATGTTCAATAGTTTTCCATTTTAAACATAAACACCAGTGATCTCATGTTTGAAATGTATTTTCCCTAAGTGACATTGTGTTTTACTAGCTCCAAGGAAGCATCCTTGTTGTTCATGGTTGTACGCACTGTTGATTCTGCTAACCCAACATGGTGAGCAATTTGTACATTACGAATATTGTTAATGTGTTTTTTTATAACCTCTAATTTATTTTCATAAGTAATAGATTTTCGACCTTTCTTCTTAAATTGACTTGCCATTTTATGTCTGCACACACTGTATGTAATTGAAAAATACTGATAAATCCTGACTAGATGGAGACATCCAAACCTGAAAATGAAAACTGTTTAACTAGCTAAATGCACAGGATAAAAATTATAAACTACATACAGTATTAATAAATAAATAAACAGTGCACTATCCTATTGTAATTTTGATCTTGCACTTACAAAGAAAAGAAAACTGTACAATAAGGCAAAAGCAACGAGACAACAGCATAAATTATCGTGTTCAGAGACTTTGTATAGGTTACTGAACTTTGAATTTACACACAAGCACTTCCCACTTCACTAGTCATCAACCATAGGTAAACCGCGCGCCCTTTATCGTGTAACTTTGAAACCAGAGCTGCACATTATTATTAGGAAGGGTGCTAAAATGACGACTGTGTAACTTCAAAATTACGCATATTAAAACCGTAATTCTTAGGGATGCCTGTAAATAGTTCTTGAAAATATTTGTCAGGAAATGTTTTTGTTTGTGCACACAAAAGCACCTTATTTTGACGTATTGTGAGTTTTGTTTATCACATATTTCTTTCGGTTTTAAAAAGGAACCCGGTGGTTTTACTTTAAGATTAATGTTAAAAAAATCTGTACAAAAGTCCTCTATCATTTATCATAATCATAGTTTACATTACCATTGTACTTTCTCTTAAAATATTACATTTTATTTGTTTATTTCTAGACATTGATCTGCCATAATTGTGGAAGTATTTTGAGTCCAATGTTGGCGATATCTTCAAAAAAGGATGATGACTCCAACAGTAACAATAATAAAAAGAAAAACAGATTTAGCATTAAGTGTAGTAATTGCAGTGATGGTGGCCAAATAGATACCATGCCAGTGCCTCACATATTCAAGTACCTTACTGCACAGTTAGCTGCAGTTAATATTAAAGTAAAAGTAGGTGTTGCAGATTCTTGAAATATTTTGTTTTTAATCTTGAAAACTATCATTTAAATAAAATATTATGATAAACTATATCATTTGTTTCCTTTTTTAATTTACTACATCATGTACTTTATTTCATTGTATCAATGTGAAATTTGCCAGAACTCACTTTATTGAATTAGGTAAATTTTACATACCAAGGTTACTAGCAAAATGTTTTCATTCTGTGCAATAGCTACACATTTCCATTCCCTACCTTAAAATTTGACAATTTTTTAATCAAGTTTGTGGGCATCAACTGCCATGGTTCATTATAGCCTTTATCAAAATTCTGTTAGAAACCCACTTAAGAAATTTACTATGACTGAATAAATATGTGTTGTCAACTTCATTCAAATTATATCCTTGTATACTTCAGGTAAAAAACAAATCTAATAACTGCCCTATTCCCAAAGGTGTATAGGGCCCTTGACTGATTAAAACAAAATGTACTTCAGTTCTTAAAGGAACTCTTGTCAAGCTCCAAACATTTCAAACAATGTATTGTTTTTTATGTTTCTGTAAAATCCACTTTATATTTATCTTTTACTGCTTTTATACTATGTTTTTTACAAGTACTTTCGCGGTGCGCACTGTTTCTTCTGGTAATAACATATAGCTTCTAGAAACAGTTTATGAAGATTGCACCCAATCTTTCTTCGTTTCTAGAAGCTGTGTGTTATTACCTGAAGAAGCGGTGTGCACCGTGAAAGTACTTATAAAAAACTAAGTATTAAAAGCAGTAAAAGGTAAGTATAAAGAGTTTTTATATAATACTTAAAAAACAAAAATTAATTTGGATTCTGCTGCTATGATGATAACTAGTAACTTAAATAATTTATAGTATAAAATAATTATGTCATGTAATAAGAGTGTGCCACATGTGTGACAAACGAACGTATTCTATTTAAATATAACTAAATAATTCACTTTGTTTCAAAAGTATTTTATCTTTACGCACTCAAACCCAGGTTGGGAATCCTCTTAATTTCTCCGTTCATATTTAATCTCCTTTTGAAATCTGTTGTTTTTATACTCTTCCAATACAAGTATAATTATGAGAAGTGCTCCACAGTTTCGACACATTTGTCTATCAGTAATAGTTAATATCAATTCTGAGGTCTGGTGTTCAATATAAATATCATAAGCACTGTTGCCTTTAAAATAAATTTTTCCCATAACTCGGTCTTGATGAGGTACCTTTTATCTCATTCAATTTAGTTGTAAATGTACAACATCAATCACTCTATTCCCTATTCCCTATTCACACAAGTTGGTCTAGTCATTTTTAATATCATGCATTTATGCATCTCACTCATATATCTTCTACAGCTGCCCTTCTGACAGCATCATTATATGGTATGCCCTACTGCCCTAAGAACATTTTTTGGATTTTATCCCCATAGGCTATGTAGTATTGCATAATTTCTCTTATCAGAGCATCAGCCATAAACATGCTCTGTATAGTGATTGGCGAGCTACAATACTCAGACAAACAAACACTTTTTCATTATTATAATGCTGGGCATATCTTAGAGTTTACCGTTTTACTGTACTGTGTGCAATTCTGCTGTGTAAGTACTCACAACATGTGGAAGTACCATTTAGAATCCATCCGGTCCCAGTGACTTCTGTAGCTTAGAGCCTTTTTATATTGTTAGCTTGCTCTGTTTGCTACATTCTATAATTTGTCATAAGTGGCCAGATAATCAGTGGTGGTTTCCGACCAATATGTGCAACAGATGGAAACGTTATGTCATATTCTTTTAGAAGTTCTTGTGCTCATATTCCAGTTGGTCAGTTAAAGGTTGGATGTATTTAAACCCTTTGGAATGACAAGGTTCTAACTAACATTTTCATATTTAAGTTTTAGCAAGAAAATTTTAAAATTTTGTAACTAGCTCATAACGTAACTTGCCATAAAATGAGTAGACAGTAAATACAGTAAGTTGCCAGCCGTGTTGGCGTGTGTGGTAACGTGCTTGCCTCTCATCATGCCATCTTGGGTTCAAATCCCATTCAGCACGGCATATTTTCATACATTTCATCCTTCACCATCTGCATTAGCAGTAATTGCTGAACAGTTGGATGGTAAACCAAAAAAATACAGTACGTTATGTTCTATAGAGCTGCAGCTGCAAAATGTTTTATTACCTTACCAAAAATGATGAAAATTTTAGTTTTTTTTTTTGGTTTAACACCCGACTGTTCTGCAATTACTGCTTATGCAGACGGTGAAGGATGAAATGATTTTTTGTAACATATGAAAATATGCCGTGCCTGAATGGGATTCGAACCCAAGACCGTATGATGAGAGGCGAGCACTCAAAATGTAAGTTGAAACCGGTCATTCTAAGGAGTAGTGTTGCAGAACATGGCCCACTCATTTCAGAAATATTATTGATAATTTAAGTTCTATTTAAATACACTTAGATGCGCTGCATATTTTAATAATATTTCTCTTTTACAACTCAGCAGCGTTGCACCTCATGGTCAGCTCGTGGTGTAGTGATAATCATCATCACTTATATTTTTATTTATGATCGTTCACCGTCTGCATTAGCCTCGATAAAACTGTCAAATGTAAAGAAAGAATACCCGCTTCAACAAGAAGACTCCTTTTGGACTCCTGTGAAAAACTACTGTAGCATATTTCACACCTGCACGATGTACGTTTATTAAATCAAATTTTCGTAGATATACATAAATGCCAACTTGTATTCGACGCACCCACAGTCAATTCTAGACGTAACATTGTCATTATACATTTATTTGAGTTCCCTCAAATCTTAAAAACCGAGCAACTCGTCTTGTATACACACACGTATCACAGGAAGACAAACCGAAATTAACTAGTTAGTATTTGAAGAAAATAAATAGAAACATTAACAATTTAATTTTATCCAATTAAATAAATAATAATTTATTATTAAATTGTCAAACAAAACTGTACCTCCTTTAAAGATAATGACAAAATAACACCTTATTTTCGTTGGAAGATTTGAGTTTATAAACTGACAGCATATTATTCTGATTCTGTACTGTTTGTTAAAGAGCAATCTATTGCCATAAAGTGTAAGGATGTTTAACGATAATTCAGAAATGTTCCAGCGTTTATTATTCATTGCGTGCTTTTTAATATAGTATTTTGTTGTAAAATAATAATTGACAAGACAAAAATGAAGAATGGGTATCTGATGACGTCATTGTAACACGTGGTTGTGCTTTGGCTCCGCCTCCTGTCCAATCCGGTTGGAAAGATGGCCTCCTAAGCAGGATAATACAGTTGTCATAATATCACAGTCGGAGCAATAAATATAAACTTATTTGCTGGGATCGGAAGTTTGTAGGTTTGTAGTTTCCGCGATGTATTCTTTATTGTAACGCGGTTGTCAAAAGAAATTTTAATAGTGTTATTACGGTTGTACGTGTAAGCAGGTCAGTGTCAAGTGCATCTAATGTTTACAAACAATGACTTCACACACCGGCTGCTAGTTCCAGTCGACGTCATGTAAAGTGTGCGATATTAGTGAAATACGCTGCAGCTTGTTTACGTTTGTTCTTCAAGATATTGTGTTAGTACTGTCATCTGTGTGTTTAATTAATAAACTGAACAAAAGAACTTGCTTCGTTCAGGGGTTGGGGGTGGTATGTTACGATTATCGATTTCTTCCCCCATCTATCGTGAAGCTATTGTGAGGAAGCTCATAACCTACGTCAGGGGAGAATAAGAGTACCCAAGATGTCCTCAAAATGTAATAATTTGTGATTCCGTTTGTATTACTTGACAAAGAGACTATCTGATTTAGAAACGAGAACCGGCGTAAAACCATAATACGGTGAGTGGAAACGTATTGCTTAACCTGTTATCTAACGCTACATCGCAAGTGCACAGTCTCAGCCTTGACCTTGAATATATTCCGTGACGTAGGTCACCATAGGTGACAAAACAAAGTTTCCAAATAAATTAAATTGTTATTGTTCGACTAATACAAGTAGAAAAGCCTTATTACAATGTTCTCAACAGAAATCCTGTGACTAATCAATGTTATTTTAATGTTAACGGATTAGTAAGCGTTGTTTTGAATGTTGTATCAATTAGGTGGTTTGTCAATAAGTATTTTTACACCTACGCATTACATGAGATTTCGTGAAAAGTGGGTTGTAAACAAAAATATTGGAAGTTATTTGCTTAAAATTATCTAAATAAACGATATCATTAGGTAATTTAGTGTTAGGGAATGAATTCATTTAAAAAGTGGTGGTGTATTAAATTTTTTATGTAATTAGTTGCTGTGCTCTTTATGAATATTGTTGGTAACTGGCATCCGTTTACCAATCGAGCTTTAATATTTTGATGTAAATTTGATTTAAATCAATTTCCCCAAATTGTTACGACATGTATGATTTTTATTTCAATGTATCCTTTTTAAACCAGAATTATTTTGGGAACCATTTCATTTAAATAAACAGTAGGATATTAATGTAGAGGCAGAGATTTACCACTTCAAACCCAGAAATACCTCATTATTGGTTGATAATGTTTGTCACCGAAAGACTGGTTTGTTGTTTATTTGGTTAACGTTTATGACCAAATAAATGGTATATCATAGTCTAGTTTTAAATTATACAAAGTTAGAGCAATAGTTATAATACCAGGTAGTTTTTTCTTCAGTCATTGTTTCAGTATTTTTCTGAGATTAAAACTTACTCTTATTATTTTGTTATTGATATGTGGATGGTAATGCTAGCTGATGTTAAAATTGGGCTGTTCACAAATTAAGGATAAATAACTTCAGGAAACAGGTGTTTTCATTATGAATTGTTATTGAAACTCAAGTAATGCAGGCAGTGCAGGGACCTTAATTTTTTTAAATTATTTTTTTTTGCATAAATTTCTGTAAAGTTTTGTGGATCTAAATTTTTATTGACTAGTATGTGAAATATTAAACCCTTCTAGTATTTATAAATTATTTAGGATACCTGTGAGAATCTAAAGAACTTTTGGTTTGACAATTATGTATGCTATTTAGTAAGTTGTCATAATTCTTTTGAAAAATAAAGTAATCAATTTTTATTATGTTCAATCACAATATAATATATTGCAGTAGACACATTTATAGTAGTTTAGTTAAACATTTTCCTGTTTATTGTTCAGAATTATATATTGTAGAAAACAACATCAAATGCACATTAGATGGTTTTTTTCTGTATTGTTTTTGTTGATATGATTTGAAATGCGAGGGCTTGTTTTTTTTTAAAAGAACTTTAGTAACATGTTTAGGAGAAGCTTTATTGCTTATGGTAATGCTGAATGGTGATATGGAATGTATAGCCCTTGAATATGACATGACCTTTTTTAGTTGGTTAGGTAGGAAAAAGTACACCGGCTGATTCTTCATAGTATTAACGCTGAGGTTAGCCAGTTCTGGCTGGCATTGTATTCTATTTTTTTTAATCGACTAACTTTCTTACATTTGTGACAACAGAATCTATGATTTTTTTGCCGTTTGCATGGTGAATATTTGAACTTTTCGATTTGAAACTTCACTTTTATTTCTTTAGGTGTGAAACCATTACATTTTTGGAACTAATTAAGTCCATTGTTTTAAATTTTCTTTGCACAATGGAAATTGTGAGTACTTAACTGTGCCTTCCGTCATTTGTGAAGTTCCTTATTATCCTTTATTATGTTTACTACATTTCTTTCTTAGTTTCTTCAGTCGTTGCTGTGCTACTGTTTCCTCCATTGAAATGCATGTAACATCTGAGTACACAAAATTATTAGTTCCTTTAGTTTTTAAAAATATGATCTTGTTGGTAAGAATAATAGAACAAAATCTTTGTAGACACGGAGGCATGTGAAGATCTTGCTATTAACAGTGATTTGTTATCATTTTTTTGGTTTTAACCTTGTTAGGTGTTTAAGCTAATAAAACTGACTTTGATAAAATGAGAATTGTAACTAAAAAAGTATTATAAACTATTGAAAATTTTAATTGACCAGTTTGAAAATATTTCATTATATTTATTTCGGTGGATCCACAATCATCAAGAGATATGAAATATAATGAAACTTATATTTTTATATTCTCTTTTGATGGTGTAGCCACAAAAACACATTTAAGTAGACAATAATAATTTAGGCAGCTGAAGAGGTTAGTGAAATTTGTAATATATAAAATAAAATTGATTTCAAGCAGCAGGATGCTAAATTTATTTTTGAATAAAGATTTATATTTAATAATAATTGAATTTTTAAAGATGTTGTGTACAAAATATAATTAGCATTTTTTATTTTTCTCAAAATACAGTTTTTAATTGATGAAAACGGAATGGCTGATGAAACAGTAAATGAAGTAGTGTTGGGACATTTTAAGGGTGAATGTTAAGCAACGGTATCTACAAAACCCTAATTTTTCAGGACAGTGAAAAAACTACTTGTGATCAACATTATTATTATTTGTACTGTTACAAGCAATTAGTGATTTAGTTACAATCATTTGACTCTAGATGCTCTGTCATCTACTTGAACTCCTAAAGCACATCTCAAAAATTGAATTCTTTCTTGTTATGCCCATATAAACTTGATTATGTTAATGTCCTGAAGTTTAGCTTACTCATAAAAAACCTCTGTTGATTAAAAAGTAGGTACAATTTGTTTTCATAATGGTTTGAGTTAATTAATTTGGAAGATCCAATGTAAAATGAAAGAAGAAATCAGAGGAGTTGAGCAGGTTATTATTTGCTGTTGTTCGATTGTATTCAAATTGCCTTCTGGTTCCTAAATATTTGTATTTTTTCTATAATGTGGAGTGCTGGACATTGATGAAACTTTGTGTAACAAGTATTGGAACCCTGACAAAATTTTTGAAAAAAGGTATTAATGTAAGTGATTTGGTTGTTCCAACAATATTAACATCTACAGCTTTTTGTAAAAGCAGTGTCAACATTATTCCATCTCTGAAATACCAGTGATAAATATACTCAAGTTTTTAACTTGAAAACCTTAATTTTTAAGTTGTCCAAAAATAAACAAATAAACTTTTGTCGTGTAAAATAATAATATACATTATTTATGACGTGTAAAAGTTTGGGTTAAGGAATTCGAAGGTTATGCTACTGCCCAGAACATAAAACGTAGGGCTGGCGGGTGCAATTTCCTTTGGCCAATCCTGGCTTTCACATGTGGACAAAAACATTGACCAAGACAGCTAAATTTGTATTACTAAATAATTATTGTCTGATTTTTTTTCATATTTATTTTAATTTCAATGAGTCAATTCACAATTTTGAGTTTACAACAATGAAATAATAGCTAATTTAAGAGAAAAAAATAAAATAAAATAGGTGTCTACTGAAAGAATTACCAACAAAAATATAAAATAAACATTAAAATGAATAAATAAAAACCATGAAAACCACAGTTAAGTGCAAACCGGCTTTTACGCTGGGTTCCCGGGTTGATTCCTCGCCAGGTCTGGCACATTTTTTCATCACTATTTTTCATCTATCACCCTTTTCATCTTCTGCATTAGCAGGAATTGCAAACCAGTTGGACATAAACCCAAAAAAATAAAAAATGAAAAGCTAACTCCATTTTTTGGCCTAAATCCAATTTTGGTAAGCATTAAAATGCACTAGAGATCATAATGGCAAGCATTAAAATGTATTTTGTTGTGACAATTTTTTGCCTTCTCCGTGAAAACAATACGAGTTTCATTCCTTGTTTTGCTCTCCTGTAAAGTTTCAGGAAATGGATTTGGCTGGTTAACACTTTTCCAACAATATTGCAAATTAACAATGAGGAACAATAAGGCGTCTTTTCATAAAGAGGCTGTGCTGTGTACATTTCAGCAGAAACTATTTTTGAATCTTGTCAAATAAAAACGGGGTTCTTTATTTCTATAAACACCATCGCTCGCAAAACATGTATATTTTGAAATATGTAACAGAAATTGTGTAGCTGCTAGATGGACTGTATACTCTTAACATACACACACCTATGTTTTGAAAAATTACCCCACGTACCTCTCTTGTATACGTATGTACTGTATTTTCAAAATAAGTACACACACACAACGAACATTTCCCCCGAGTACGTCTCTCGTCATTATCAAACCCTTCATTTACTTCAATAAAAATACGTACTCGCATATACATACACATTTATGAAAACCTTTATAGGGCTTTTAGGGTTATCATTTTTTTAAATAAAAAAAATTGTTGCTGTGAATATAGATATGAATAATGCTGTCAAAATTTTATGAAAATCCATTCAGTAGTTTTGCAATTTATTAAGCTGCACAAAAAAAACACATTTGTCTTTATTATATTAGTATAGATTACATTGTAATCTTACAAAAATTTGATATCCAGATTTTGACATTTGTCCCATTTTTTGTGAATCCCTGAAGCAGAAAAGTGGTTTTTGGTAGGATGTGCGTACACACATCTTAATAGATGTTATTCATTCCAGTCTGAAAAGTATTGAATAATTGTGCTGAAACTTGAAACTAAGGTTTTTTTTAACTGTTAAGGGTTTTTGTAATTAGCAATGAATCCCAAACAAAATTAAGTGTATACAGAAACAAAATGGTCTATTTTCTTCTTTATTTTTTGAATGATTTTTATATATCTGTGCTCTTATTTACTAAGGAATTCGCTGAGTTCGTTGAAAATCCTTGTGGGCTCATCATTTTAGTGGTCAGCATAATTGGCTTCTATGCTAGAGTCCCAGTTAAATTTGAAATTATTTTAACATCTTATCACCTTTTACTATGTGCACTAATGTACATAACAGTTGGATATGCAACTAAAAAAAAATCATATATCAAAATCATGTATCAAAAAATCATTGACGAGTTGTATCCTGCTGTAAAAATTGGCAGGGCTCTGCTTTTATTCGAGAAAACTGTATTTTTTCCATTATATATGCCTAATTTTAGGGGAAAAGCATATAACAAAAATTCAAAAACTTGCGGCTATTGTAACTTACTTTCCTCCAAACATGGTGTTTGCAACAAATTTGGTGTGATTTACCAAATATTTTTGTTTTATTTGCTATTGAGCTTATCACTGATTTTAAATATGTGGGCCATTGCAGCATTTATAGTATACACATACCACTCATTCAGCCCACTACAAAATGTACAATTCTTGTGTGTTAATCATGTCAAATTAATAAAGATTTAGTTATTGATAATGGAACTCATTATTTAAATACTTTTTGTACTGTTAATTATTTCATAACAATCATGAATATTTACAGTGATATTATTGTTTTAAATTTTTTTAATCTTCATTATTAATCAGTTCATTGCTGGTTTTTTTTTTAATTTTATTCTCATTGATAGGGACTTCATAAATTTTATTGTCTAAATTTACTTGCCATTTAACCTTTCGTATTGTAGTATCCTAACTTAATGTTCAGTTGTAATATATTTATTGTTCATAAAATTGTACGATCGATTATTACAATTGATACATTAATAACAGAAATGTAAAACAAAATGTTGACATTTAGCCATAAAATTATTTATTGTACACAGAAAGACGCTTATCATCTCATTAAACACAGTAACAGTAATAAACTCGATATTCAATTATAGAAATTTACAATCTTATAACTTCGTTTTTAAATTAGTATAGTATATAAAGTTGTATAAACAGTGTACTTGACTAAGTTGTAAGCTCTGTGAGGAGGTGAACAAAACAGGTAATTCATTGAGTGTTAAAAACCTTAGGGGATTCTTTAAAATACTATACCTTTTCAACAAAAAATTATAAAATTATGCTTTAGGAAGTTATTGTGTTGGGCCTAAGTTTAACATAATTAGGGATTCTATAAAATTTGGTTGTAAAGTGGGAATTCTGAACACCATATTTATTCCTTTGGTATATTAAGAACAGCAGAACAAGAGGTTTATCGGTATCGTACCTAACTTCTGTACTTGGGTAAATAGTTGAAATAAGTGGTTTACAAATTCTAATTGATCTGGTTTTAAGTGCTGGCTTTAAACACTTTTAATGTTACTTAAGACTAGTGGATAAGTATTGCTTTAAATTGAATGTACTGGTTTTGATGTAATTTTAAAAAAAAGTTAATTTATGCTTATCAAAGTGTCGTACCAAAAAAAATTATTACTGTGGTTGTAATTTTTCTTATTTCTTTTTATTTTGATTCTGCATATCTGCTCTTGAATGAACTTTTTAAAGTATAATTGTTTTGTAAGACCAGAGCCTCTCTCTAAGAATTTTTTTTATAGATGTCGCTTTTTGTTCCTAATGAGCCCAGGAATGGCAACAAATGGGGTGAAGCTTAATCAAAATTGTCAGTGCAGTTTTTGAGAAAACTCAACTTTTAGTATACATTTTTGCATTAAAATAAGGTACAGTACACCCTTTTCAAGTTTAATTGAATGGGATCAGATTGATCTGAGTCAACCAAATATAGGAAAATCAATAAAAAGAAAACTTATTTTCTGAAAAGTGTCACTATATTTAAGAAAATACACATATTAGCAAAGCATTTCCAGATTTATAAACAGTACAGAACTTAACGTCATAAATAAACGCATACAGAGTAAATTCTAATTCGTCGAGTAGTAGTTTTACCCTTCAGTGCAAGCTGTTCTATCATACCTTTTTCAGCATAAGTAACTCGGCCAGTATAGTCTCTGTTTGTTGCTTGAAATGAACCCACTAACTGGAACCTCTTAACCTACAAATTTTATTATTTACTTGTGGCTTAAATCGGTCTAGGTTCAAGGGGTCGTTAAATAAGGACTTCTTAAACTTAACAGGGTTGTACTTTACTAATAGTCTATTCCAGTTTAATTTTCAGTGACAACAGCTGTTGGTAATGTCTGTTCGCCCTTTTCACTACTTATCCACCCAGTTCTAATAGTTACAATTTGTGTTTCGACCTGTGTGTTTATTTGTATTGTCCAGTTGTACCATATTAGTTTGTTTGAATCGCACTTCCTGCTCACTTTTATTTGTCATCAGTCTCTCGACTGGTTTGATGCAGTTCTCCCAAGCTGTTGTATCATGCGCAAGTCGTTTCATATCTACATACCTGTAACACCCTACATCTTTTGTGATTTGCATTACATATTCTAATTTTTGCCTCTCTGTACAATTTACTCCCTCAATATTACCCTCCATTATTGATAGTAGACCTGGATGTCTTAAGATATGCCCCACTAGCCTATCCCTTCTTCTGGTAAGATGCTTCCATATACTTCTTTTTTCATCTACTCGCCTAAGAACCTCTTAATTACTTATTTTGTCCACCCACCTAATCTTTAACATTTTCTTATAACACCACATTTCAAAAGCTTCTATCCTCTTCTTTTCTACATCACCCACGTTTCACTCCTGTATAATGCTGCACTCCAAACATAATGTTTTAAGAAATTTTTCCTAATCTGTAAATCAATGTTTGTAGTCGATAAGCTGTTTTTTGTATCAAAGGCTTTTCTAGCTTGAGCAATTCTACTTTTAATATCACTTGTGCTTCTATCATCCTTTGTTATTTTACTCCCTTGATAGCAGAATTCCCCAACTTCCTGTAAGTTTTCGTTGCCTACTTTTACATTTCCCATCTCTTCTAAGCCACTCTTGCTGCTCCACAACACTTCTGTTTTGTTCTTATTAATTTTCATGATGTAATCCTTTCTCATGATCTCATCCATTCCATTTAAGATATTCTCTAGTTCTTTCTTTGTGTCGGCTAATACTACTATACTTGAAGTTTTATTCCTGCATCAAATTTCTCCTTCACTTCATTTATAGCCTCTACTAAAGACAAGTTAAAAAGTAGAGGTGTTAATGAACAATCTTGTCGTACACCTTTTCTTACAGCAGCCTCTTTTTCGTACCCCTCAATTCTCAAAACAGCGGTTTGATTCTTATACAGACTGTAGATAACTTTCCTTTCCTTGTATTTAATTCCTAGCCTTTTCAAAGTTTTAAACATTTTACTCCAGTCCAGATTGTCAAATGCTTTCTCTAAATCTACAAATGCCATATAAGTAGTTTTATTTTTCTTTATCCTTTTCTCAATAATCAGTCTCAGAGCCAATATTGCATCTCGGGTTCCCATTCTCCTTCTAAATCCAAATTGGTCATCATCCAATACTTCTTCTACTCTATGTTCTATTCTCCTGTATATAATTCTTGTCAGTATCTTGGATGCATGGCATCTTAGGCTGATGGTTCTGTAATGTTCACACTTCTCCGCTCCTGACTTTTTTGGTATAGGAATCATAATATTTTTATAAGTCGGATGGTACTTCTCCATTCTCATAGATTCTGCACACAAGTTTGTACAATTTGTTTTTGAGCAACTTCTCCACAACGTAATAACAATTCCGATGGTATGTTATCTATTCCTGCCGTCTTATTCATATTCATATCCTTAAGTGCCCGATCGAATTCTTCCTGTAGTATAGGGTCTCCTCTTTGATCTTCTTCAACATCAGTTTCTTGTTCTATCACATCATATTCTAATTCTTTTCCCCTGTAGAGTTGGTTTATGTATTCCTTCCATCTTTCAGCTCTCTCTTTGCCATTCAACAATAGTTTACCATCTCCACTTAGTAAATTAACAGCTTTCTTCTTTCGTTCTCCAAAGTTTTCCCTTATTTTTCTGTAAGCTTCATCTACTTTACCAACTACCATTTTACTTTCAATGTCCGTACATTTCACTCTGATCCAATCTTCCTTCATCGCTTTCTTGTACTTTTTGTTTATGGTATTTCTCAAGTAGCAGTATTGCCTTTTGCCTCTTTCGTCCTTTGCATTTTTATTTCCTTCACTCATCCATCAGTTCCAAAATATCATTAGTAATCCAAGGTTTCCTACCTCTTCTTTTAGTATGTCCTATCCATTCTTCCGCTGCTTTCACTACCACCTCCTTGAAGTTTATCCACTCCTCCTCTACACTTCTTGTGTCCTGCTCTCATGTATTTAATTTTATTGATTTCTTTGTTATTTACATAGTTGTTTTTGTCATTAGAAATAATTATAAGTGTAATACTTACATCTGAATAAGAAACTTTTTGGTGTTATGTGAACAGTAGAATATTCATGTTCATTTAGTGATTTGGTGTTATTTATTATTGTTTTTTCTTGTAATATTGTTGTCATTATATTTTGTTCTTTGATAGTGCTAATGAAATGTATTCACCAGTTTAAAAAATTAAACAAGGTCAACACATTCATTTAAAAAAATCGTTATAAAATATATAATGTACAAAAATTGTAAAAATGAGCATCCTAATTTAATCATCTCAAATCTTGTAATGTTGCTGGATGATCATCCAGCAGCTTTGGCATAGAATTTCAGAGGTTTTATAAAAGAATTTGAATGAAGTTTGGCACTAAATGGATCTGAAACTTGAATAGTAGATAACTAGTACAAAAAGAAGCTGAAATTTTTTGAAATAAGGAGAAAAATTCTTAAATTCAAATAGGGTGATATAATTACTATGACAAGTATTGAGGAAAGTTATGGACGTGAGAAAATTGTGGAAATTTATAAAGGAAAGTTAATGGATAAGTCATTTAGATGAGATTATCATGAAAGCAATAACAGGATTCCCAGACATCTTACGGGAAAAAACTAATAAACATCATTTGTTGCTAATGAGTTATCAAAACAATTTACAAATTTATTATCTGTTTCATGTAATGTTTACTATAAATAAACACAACCTGCAGGTGTTTTTTTTTTCTAGGCTATCGGTAGATATTTAAATGAAATAAAACTGCATTTTAAATCCAATCAAAATTGGTTTGTTACAAGCTTTCATTAACTCAAAGCACTAATAGGTAGTGTGGTGTGTGTTAAAATATTTTACTATACCTTGGGATTCTCCAGCAAATAAAACTAAGTGGTATTAATCATCCCTGACCAAAACCAGTTTTTTCTTTTTTAAAATGATACACAAAATGTCTATACTATCAAATGCTGTACATTCTTTTAAAACTTAGTTATCAAGCTTTGACCCAATTGTCGACATTTATGTTCTTCCTGTTTAGAAACTTAATATTATTTTTTTAACCAAATTATTTAAAAACCCATCTATTGTATTCTCTGTATCCGTATGATGACGTCCCTATTCCAGTATGGTTTGTAAATTACTTGTATTAAATATTGAAAAGATAAGCTCTTTACAAACTTTCTTTTTTGACTGAAGCTCAGGTTAGGATGGTTCAGTCATTTTTTTGTTGTACAGTAACATGCTATAGAAAGTAAAGTCTGGAATAATACAAATATCTCAAACAGGTTGAACTTTGATTGTGTGATATAGTAGAGAAGGTTTAATTTTATCTGCTTTATCAACTTCAGTACCCATTATATATTAAAACTATTCTTTAACCTGGTTACTACCACGATTTTAACAATTACCTGGACGCCATTATGAAAAAATTTTATACATTCAATTTTATTTCAAAAAATTACCATTTATTTACAACAAATTTGTAAATAGAACCACATTTAGAGTAGGTGGAAGGCATATAGAGAACTTTGTTTATTTTAGGGCCATAAATTAGTCACCAAGCAATGTGACATAATCAACAAGAGAATAGAATAAAGAAATGAATATAGTCAATGGCATAATGATTGGTGTTCTCTAAATATTTCTATATATGAAAATTTATAAAAATTGGCTTTATAAACAAAAAAAAAATCTATTTTCTTTTCAAATACTATATAGCCAATTATACAAACATGCAACATACATAAAATTAAACAGGAGAAAATTCTCTCTGTCTAGTGCAAGTTAACCCATAGAAAATGATGAATAATTCCGTTGCAAAATGAGTTTGAATAATGTCATGATGCTTTGCCAGAATTCTGGTGGTTGGGTATAACTGGGTCAAAATGGTGTGTTGGTTACGTGAAGTGTGTATTTCTGGTAGAATTTATTTTTTATGGTCTCATCTCCCCTTATAGCCATCCCTTTCTAACATAAAGAATAACCAACTCTATGCAGAGAAGCGGATGGCTTCTAATTATTTGATGTAAGTGCAGTAAAACAGTATTGGAATGTTAGTGTACTGCACTTGGCTCAATAGAGAAGCGACTACACATCAATCCTAAGGATCATTGTAACATTCACAAAACATTAAAACTAAGCTAATTACCGAGTACCTAACTCTGATGTCCTGTCCACTCCAAGGGTCATCATAAAAGATAATAACAAAATAAAAATAACTGATACTACCATGCAAGCAATGTATAAGTGCTTATAACAAAAAAACAAATTCACTTCAAATACTCTTCACTAAAGCAAAACTATTGTTAATTATAAACATGTATTCATTAACTTCTTGATTTTGACGTATAAAAAAAATTAATGAATTTTAATTTACTGAAGATGTGTACAAGATACACGAAAGCGCTATAAACATTGGTAAGTGTTTTATGTTACCGTATTCTGGTGGTTAGAAATATATATTTCAATTTTAACTTCTTGATATCTTCCAACTAGTTGTTAAAAACGTCAAAGCAATTGCACCGGCACAAACTTAACTCACCAAAATGCATCTCTCCATTGGATCCAACTTTCGTGTGTCTAGTACACAAACGAGTTAATCCTACTATTCACATTTAGAACCACCAACCCTATCTGTGAGATCTACATCTTGCATACATGTATGTATGTGCATCAAATATGGTTCTTTGCGTTTTCAGTGTTGGTATCCTAGGGTCTTACTTTTTTTTTTTGTCATCAGTCTCTCGACTGGTTTGATGCAGTTCTCCAAGCTGTTCTATCTTGCGCAATTCGTTTCATATCTACATACCTGTAACACCCTACATCTTTCGTAATTTGCTTTATATATTCTAATCTTTGCCTCCCTCTACAATTTACTCCCTCAATATTACCCTCCATTATTGATAGCCCAATACCTGGATGTCTTAGGATATGCCCCACTAGCCTATCCCTTCTTTTGGTAAGATGCTTCCATATACTTCTTTTTTCATCCACTCGCCTAAGAACCTCTAAATTACTTATTTTGTCCACCCACCTAATCTTCAACATTTTCCTATAACACCACATTTCAAAAGCTTCTGTCCTCTTCCGTTCTACAGCCCCTATCACCCACGTTTCACTTCCGTATAATGCTATACTCCAAACATAATGTTTTAAGAAATTTTTCCTAATCTGTAAATCAATGTTTGTAGTCAGTAAGCTGTTTTTCATTTCAAAGGCTTTTCTAGGGTCTTACTATCATCCTCATAAGACACGCTTTTGGCTTAAAGCCCACAATGATGTAGCAACAACAGCAGTAGTATTTTCTGGACAACCTCCAATTTATTGCTTATGAGTTCCCTTATATGTAGATAGTGAAGGTACTTCACCATCGTACTGCTGAAACTGAATCTCCTAGTCACCCAAAGAAGCAATCCAAAATTTCTTTTGGCCTTATTACCAACAATCTTGTCTATATGACCATTGAATTACAATTTAGTGTCGAAATACACTCCTAAGTCGCGACTAATTCATACCAGATTTTCATACTGGATATTTTTAATCATACCTTGTTGTCAATGTCTGTGGAATATATCATAACCACTGCATTTTCTTAGTTTAAGGGCATCATGTTCTCAGTAGCCCTGACACAGATTTGGTTAATATCCATTTGTAATGCAGTGTACTCTCCATTTTGTTAATTGCTGCTAACACCTTCAGGTCATCAGGAAATTACATGATATTAGTTTTTTTTACCTTGTTATTAATGAATAATATGAACAGTAGAGGCCCTAGATTTGACCTTTGAGGAACACCAGCTGTGGCTGTAAACTCTAATGAAACCACACCAGCCACCTTCACTTATTAATTTTTTACTTTGAAGATATGAGATTAACACTCAGTCATCATACCCCAAACATCTTTAACTTTCTGACCAGAATTCTGTGATATAAAATTGAAAGCTTTTTGTAAATTGAAATATTGAATCCACTTGGCTTCTTTGAAGAATTATTGGGACTAACATTCCACTCAAGTTAGAAGTAATCAATCTACTGGACATACACCCATGCTGTTGAGGATCAATAACAGCTTCCAAATTAGTGTACAAATATCTACATACGATTTTCTTGAAAATTTCTGACACTGGCCTATAATTCTCGACATTATGCAGGTCACCTTTCTTTGGAATTGGAAAAACCAAAATCATTTTCCACTACTCGGCAAAAATATTGCTTCTAAGATTAAAGTTGAAAATGTATACTAAAATTTGATATCATTGGGGCCAAGCCCTTAATAACAAAAAGAAAAGACACAATCATAGCCCACAGCCGAATGAGGCTTCAGTTTTCCAATGGCTTGATCTACGCTATCAAGATCGTTAGGCTGGTTTACTGATTGAAAGTAGCTACAAAAACAATCACGTAATTCTCTTACATCAGTTAGTACCTCATGATCAGTTTTAACTGGGCATACACCTTTTGATTCTTTCAAAAACGAGTTTACGTATTTTAACTTGATGGCTTTATCATGCACCTCACTTTTAAGTTTATTGACCCAATCCTGCTGAACTGCTTAAGTAATATTTGACTCGTTTCTTTAAAATCGCGAAAGCCGCATAATCCTCTTCTTTTTAGACAATTAGTCAGTCTAGAGGAAAACCAAGCAGGTTTACCCTGACCCAAATTTCCTCTGGGATGTATTTCTTCATCACGTCTGCAAGAATATCAGAGAATATGACTGCGACATCATCAACAGTAAGCGCAGTATGTACTGCAGAACGGTCAACCTCTCTTACCTCATGGTACAAACCAAGATAGTCACAGTTTTAAAATCAAACCTTTTCTCTCACGCAGTCTACTTCCACATTTTCAATTGGTATTTCAGTGATAAGTGAACATGCTGTAACTATTCAAAAGCGTAATTTCTAGTTGTTGCTAATTGTTTTCTAAAATATCAGTACTAAAATAGTGATTGCCTCTTAATAGTTTCCATGTTTCACCTTGATGTCAATCCAGACTTCAACAAATTCTAAATTTTCTCTCCGGAAGCTGTATATTCTGAATGAACAGCCAATAAGGTTCCACCACATTTTTTACTAGTTTATGAGCAATATGATAATGATTACTCCATATTAATATCTTAATCAATTTTCAAATATATTTACCCATTTTTTAAGACTTCTTGTGTAGCTGTCAGGTTCTTACCATATTATAATTTTTTACACCAGTTTAACTTAAAATTAAATGCATTTTTATACCACTTAAATGATAAGAGCTGGCTTTGAGGCATAGTATAATTTTAATCAATCTCTCGTATCCGCAGTTTGATATTAGTAAATGGATACTGTTAAGCAGGTTGCACCTAGTCAGCTCTTGACTAGATCACAACAAATGTTCTAATAGATCAGACAACACACACACTGCTACACAAACTCTTACAAACTATTCCTCTCAGAGTAGAACTTGATACTGTTCTTTTGTAGTTAGTTTTACCACTGTGATAATAACTTCTAATGTTTATTTGAAATTGTTTAAATTTCATTTCATTTTGCATCTCATTTATTTATTTACAGTATTATTAACTCTATATATTTTATTAAACATTACTATGAATAACAGAACAAAACAGGTAAATTATAAATTAGCTACAAACTAAAGTTTTTAGTTTCTAGATGGAAATGAGACCCCATTTCAGCTTAATTGGGATACAGAGGTAGCTGTTTAATTATTATATTCATTTGAATAACATCAAAATAGGTTGCCATTAACATCAGGTTTAATACTATAAACTATTATAATAATAGCGATAGCACTCATAAACTTTTTGCGCAATATCAACAAAACAGAAAGTAAAGAAGAAACATCCATATGGAATCTTTGCACCATTTGGTTGGAGTGCAGTGCATTCCCTTCTAATACGTTAGTTCACAAAATATAAAGTTCTGACCAGATTTGATCTGAAGTGGGTTTCAGTCTAAAGGTAAAGGGAGAGGCACATTTAAATTCACACAATCTGGATTTTTCTGGTCTGGCAAGGTGTTCCAATCTGATCTGACACCATGGAACATCCCTTTGTACCAATTTTGATAAATCGGTAATTTAATTGTTAATGCATACGTGAGTTACTTGTGCTACAGTGGCACAATATTATTTCAGTTTTCTTTATAATTATTGCAATAGGTCAACCTACATTCTCTAAGTTCAGTTGGGATACCTTTGTCCTTATAATATAAGTATGACGAGCTCTTACTTTTTTTAATTTTATGTTTCATACATTTCAAGTACCAATAAATGTGAAGGTAATCTATGAATAAGTATTGGTTAATTAAGAAATTTTAATGTGCAGGATGTCAAATATACTGAACCTTTGTAATTTTTTGACTGAGAGAATTTTGTGCTATTAGTATGAGGCCTTTTGTGTTATGTTTAGTGAAGTTTGTATTTGTTGATGTGGTAGCATTGTCCACTAGCACTTTTCGCATACTTTTACAATGAAAGGATAATATTTAAATCAAAAAGGATAATAATTTACAATAGCAAATAATACTATAATATAAAAAGGATATTAAATATTGTAAGTAGTACATTTATGTATGTTTGCGCTGTATCGAGTAAGTTGTGCGACTTCAAAAAAGCCACAGCTGTTTCTTCATTAGCAATAACATTTCTATAAAAATCTTTTAACAACATTTTAAGTCTAGTTAACACATAACCTAACTGTAGTAAAGACATAACCTCAATGTAAAATATGTGAATTTTTACACACAAAAAGTGCTAGTGGACAGTGCTACCACATCAGCAAATACAAGCTTCACTAAACATAACGAGGTAGGCTGCAATACCTAAGTAGCCCCGAGAATTTTAAATTTGCGACAAAGAAACTTCATCGTGATTAGAATAAAATATGCTTCGCATGTATTAAAATTTCCTAGGTGGAATTTTGGATTAAGACCAAATTTATTCTGTTAAGTAATTTATGTTGCATGTTCAACTCTTTAGATTAATTTTCTTTGGAATTATGACAAAATACATTGTTGAATCATTACCTAATAAAATTGTGTCAAAGAATTAATTTTTTAATTTAGTTTGAAGTTTTATGACCTGGTAGTGAAATAAATTGACAGACCACCATTATTTAATTTTAATACATGTATTTGTTCTTTCCAGAAATAACACAGGAAATAATTAAATTCATTTGGTTGATAAAATCAAATTACAAAATTATAGTGTCATATAATTATTATAAGTAAAGCAAATACATAGTAAACTATTTTATGACTAGATTTTTTAACATGACTGCCAATTTTTGATAGCCGCATATAAACGGGATATTTTAAGTTAGATTGAATGAGGAAAACATTTTGTTTGACTGGAAGTAGTGTCGTGTATCAAACACACTTTTATGTAAGTAAATTTAGTTATTATTTTTACTTACAACTTGATAATACCGTGCCACTTTTTCAGTTCATCATCGAAATCCAAGGTTAGATGGCAAAAGTATTTACAAAACAACAATTCGCTTACACTTACTATTTCTCACCCCTCTTTAACAAATTTATTTTACTGTATTTATTGTATCTACTGTATTTATTTATAGTACTGTATAAAAGTATATACCACATAATTATCTATTTTTTCAGTTAATATAAAATACCCAGCGATTCTATATTAATTGCATGGTTTATATTTTTGTCTTAAATTTAAGTAGATAAGATACTTTTTTATTTTTTTAATAAATAACAGATTAGCCTTCTGGAAGCATGTCAAATATCTAAATTTGTAATAGATAACAAGTGTGATACATTGAATTTATTAAGGATGATTCATTGTGACAATAGGTTACGTTAAATACACATGTTTTTTTATGTGACTGAATTATGTGTCACACTTGTTAATTTTAAATGGATCACAGTTTATGTAAGCTTAGACTTAAAGTTTTATTGAAGTAAGATTTTAACTTTACCCGCTTTTAAGTTCAAATGCATTTTGAGATAAAAAAATTAAATAGATAATTATCTATTTTCTTTGAGATTTTTTCTGCCAAACTGTAAAGACATAACATGCTTATCAACTAAAGAACTTATTACCTGGCTACATTAATCTAGGTATAAAAAAGGGCTTCAAAAATTAAAATAAAAAATTGCTACTAAAACTGAAATTTTAATAGAATATTTTTTGTTATAAAACTACATTTTTAGACTAAACAGATACATATTTTTTCCAAAACTAAAAACAACCAAAAGTGGCTTCAGTTTAATCTGTATAAGCAAATTTAGAAAAGCTACCATTTATATTTCCACTTGTTAATAATGAAGTCATAAACATGTTATTTTTAATAGGTATTAAAAAAATTACATTTATAATGGGATTCTGTTTTTGGTAAATAGTACTGAATTAATTACCAGTCTATTGGTCTCAAAGTAATAAAACGGGATAGTATGAAAACCAATACAATAGTACTGGCTACAAAGCACACCACAAACATATACCAAGTTTCTTCATCAAATACATCATTAAATGCTGGTATATGTTTGTACATCTCCTCTATCAACCTCAAGCTATACGCATCTTTGTATTTTTTCATTTTGTTAAATTGTTCGGTACACAATAAAAGTTGACAAAAAGATATTAACCGGAGATCAAGTTAAAGTAGTTGGTAAACTTGTTTGACAGTTCTAGCGCCCTTTTTTCTTCTGAGCTTTTGTACTAATTACAGCGACAGGTTCTTCTTTTGGTGCAAGTACAGAAATATGAGTGTTAATCAGTTTTAGCATATCCAAAGCAGTTAAATGTTTACTCTTGAAGAGTATTGTTTCACCATTTGCTGAAAATAAAAACAAAATATTAGAATATGTTACTAAATCTAAAAACATTATTTACTATATCAAATAAAAGAGTAGACTGTTTAACGTAGCTAAACCAGCTATATACCAGACTGTTAATTCAGAGATCCCAGATTTCACTCATAAATGGATATAAACTTTCACTGTTATATTCTCAAAGAGTTCCAAATTCTACGAAGCAGCTACTGTCTGTCTATAACTTGATGGCCTCCGGCAGAGAGGAGCAATATGCGGATTGTAAAACCATTTCAGAATACATTTCTAATTTTTTGAGTAACTAAAGCTTGTTAGAAATGACGTATTTTTAGAAAACATAGTATTTTGCATGTTTTTGTTCTCTAAAATTATTTTGAAAGACACGCTTAATGAGAAAATATATAATGTAGTAAAGTTTTGTTTTTGAAGAAAAAACCTGTCCTCGTAACTTAAAAAGTAATGATTTTCTGTTAAATTTTATTGCATCATCATTTACCATATTATTACAGAACACACCTGCCAAATATATTAAGTTAATCCGTGAAATAGTTGTTGAACAGTTACGATGTATCTGAAAAAATATGGTTTTTTCTTCAAAAACTTTTACTAAATAATACATTATCTCATTAAGCATGTGTTTTTCAAAATAATTTTATAGAACAAAAACTTTGTTTTATAATAATACATCATTCAGACAAATTTCAGCTACTTAAAAAAATTGGATTTATGTTTTTTGAAATGGTTTTACAATCAGCATATTGCTCCCCTCTACCGGAAGCCATCAAGTTATAGACAGACAGAAATAACCAGTAGATACAGCTCTTAAAACTCCAGAAAAGCATCAAATCCAAAAATATTTAACTGTTATGTTCACACTTGCGTATGAAAAACACTAAATGTTAATTTAAATTATTATAATAAAATAAAATTTTGAAGGTTTCACCTTCTTAAATTACCACAAGTATTCTATAAAATTGTTGAATTGTTTTTTTATGATTTAACTCTTTTACATTAAAAATCGGGGGCTACATTTCACTGTGCGAAGAGAACTTCTCAAATCGCAGAACATTAACAGTACCAGAACTAATAATTTTGTTTCTGGAGATTGTAACTTGCCAAGCATTTCTTCTATTTAAAGTAAAGATGTGTTAACATAATTCGGCATAAGATACTGCAATGGTAATAGTATAAATACTCACTCAATTTAAAATGTACTGATGGCTCACTTCTATTGCACAAAACTTCTGTTTTAATTGGACAAGCTGGGTTGGTTTCTCGTACTTTTGAGTTTGCAATTTGATATAAGAATTGCCTGTAATAAAAAACACAAATATTTTAAAATCATAAATGGTGAACTGAAAACAATGTTGATATCCCTTTTATACAAGAGTAGGAATTACATAATTAAAAAAAGCTTTCAAAATTTTA
This sequence comes from Catonia carolina, assembly GCA_035578175.1. Lineage (NCBI taxonomy): Eukaryota > Metazoa > Arthropoda > Insecta > Hemiptera > Achilidae > Catonia > Catonia carolina. The sequence continues at coordinate 142,889,563 of JAQMRL010000001.1, read as the reverse complement.
GTTGTGTAAGAGGAAAGTGCTAATTTCAATTATAACCAAGTCATACATCATTATGTTGTAGAAGTTTTTCATTAAATTAACAAAGGAGTAATTGATTCTCATCATAAGTTATAGATATTAAATACGAAATGTCTGAAGCATGTATGTATGTTACCATTTCCCAACAATATACTTTAGAGTTGTGCCAATTTCAGCCAACTGAAAAAGCATTACATGGACAACTTTGATTAAAATTTTAAAAAATGGGTGGGTGTATGGGATAAGACCGGTTAAGGTTTCCTGCCTTATCTTTTACTATGATTTGCTTTAAGCGTACGTGTAGTCGCTATTTCTTCCGATTACATACACAAATGATGAATTTTCTACTTAGTGCAAAACCAATTTACACTTATTTTTTCATCCGATCTTAAACATATAGAACAAAGTAATACCCTGAATTGCAAATTTTGTGATTCATTTGGTTGTCAATGAAATAATAATGCTTAAATATTTTTTAAACTATGCAATTTAATATTAATAATATAACACCAACTATGTTTATTGTATATTTCAGTCATGGCTGCTCCTTGTCCAGATATACATCTGCTTCGCCGCGAGCCACAAACTGTTTCCATGCTTGGAAAAACATATGGATGTGGACAGTGCACAGGTTAGTCAATCTAAATTTTATTGATGTTGTAACAATATCAGCATCATAATTCTGCAGCAGTTTTACTTCATAAAGGGAATTCTTGTTATAATTTCTGTTGCCTACTCATTAATTGCATGACAATAGTTTAAGCTTGACTGTGACTTTCAGTTATTAAAAGCATGTTAAATTTTAACGAACTAATCAGCCTTGTTTGTAAATGGATTACTTTAGTCACTATTATTTAATTATATGTAAGAATATTTTAATAAATATACTAATTTTTAAAAAAATATTTACCCTTGTTTTATTTTTCTCAAACTTGTTAAGAGCACTTTCGCTGTGTGCACTGTTTCTTCAGGTAACAACATAAAGCTTCTAGAATTATTATTGTGAAGACTGCATAATCTTTTTTAAAGTTTTGATTGAAACTCATTTCTGACATAGTTAGCAATATTCAATAATAAATTATTCTAAAAGCTTTATGTTACAACCTGAAGAAGCAGGGTGGGCAGCGAAAGTGCTCGTAAAAAGTTGGAGAAAAATAAATCTGTAAAAAAGGGTAAATATTACAAGTTTCTTTTAAATAATAAAATAAAAACATTACATTAATTAGGATTCTGCTTTGATGATGCTAACTAATAACTAAAATAATCATAATTTTACTTTTTATTGACTGTTGTTACAAAGAAATTGTCAATTAAAACACCATGAACACTTCATTAAATTTATTTTGAGTTATAAAATTATTCAGGTCTTCATACAGCTTAGTCCATCTTCTTATAAGTACACCATATATCTTATGGTATACAATTATAATGATAGCTATCAACTGAGCATTTTAACTAGAAAGCTAACATTTTGTCACGAGACTACATGACTGGTGGTATTTGACTCCTTTTACCTCCTTGCCTCTGATCGTTCTTTCCACTCAAGTTAAATTTGTGTAAGTATGGTACCGTTATTTTTCTGAGACAGCTGATGTTTCATGAATACTAATATTGCATCATCTGCGAGTCGGAAGTGTTCAGTTTGCCATTATTGTTTCGTTAACTATCATATCAAGGACGTATTTATATTACAGAGATTATTTTTGTTATTCTTTGCATCCTGTCCAAGTAAGAAACAAGAGTTACTGTCGATACTGCCTAAGAGCAATGAGTGGCGAGCACCAAGCCCAAATGTTGCGCCCATTGTGATAAAAAATCACTAATTATTATTGTGAACTTATTATAAAGAAACAAATATGAAAGTTATCTTTGTATCATTCTTAAAATTGGATAACATTGTAACTGACTGGTATTTTTCAATAATACCCAAAATTTAGCTCAGTAGGTGGTAAAAAGAAGTAGTAGCCTGTTAAACTACGAATTAGCTTTGGTATTCGTTTATCGAAATGTTAGCTTTCTAAAACTAACGACTTGTGCTAATAACAATAAAACATTTTACAGAAAAACCTTGTTAATTCAAAATTTCTGTGAATCAGGATAGTCAGTTCACAGTTTTTTGTAATTTACTTTGTCTGTCACTTTAGTAAGTTTTTATTATGTGGTTCAACTGAAGCTACACTTAAGTGGTACGAAAATACTGTTGAATACAGGAACCTCATTTCTTTTTTCAATTTTACCGATTTGTTAATTCTTCTATTAAATATTATACAGAATCTATTTCAAGCTGCAGGATGTATTATAAAAATTGATTTTTGAATGAAAGTATAATAGATCTATTAAACTGTAAAGAACATTTAAGGAGTACACTATATTATGGACTGCATATTAAGAATAACAAATACAAATTGAGTACAAAAAAGGTTCATGATAAATTAAAATTTATCACGAGAGCCCCTTATACAAGGGTCGTCTCTTAATTACATATAATACTTCTTTCAGCTGCAGCTACATATTTTTACACTATTGCCTTATATAGATGTAGCGTTTTTTTCTTTTCTTTTTTGATTATTCATGCACTTTTGTTCCAGCACAAAGAATTAACATTTCAGGTCTTGAACTAACTGTAATTATCTCATGCCCAATGGTTCTTTAAGAATTAAAAACTTGGGCTAGAACATTAAGAGGCTTCTGTATAACAAAGAAACTACACAGTATTAACTTAAAATTTTTGTATGTTTTTTTTTTTTTTTTTTTTTTGTTTAACGTCCGACTGTTCTGCAATTACTGCTAATGCAGACGGTGAAGGATGAAATGATTTTTTGTAACGTATGAAAAAATGCCATGCCTGAATGGGATTCGAACCCAAGACCGCATGATGAAAGGCAAGCACGTTACCAACTTCGCCAATGCGGCCGGCTTGTATGTTATTACCTTGCCAATGCATGTGTAGGCTATTAAGAAAAAGGATTCATTACATAAATGGAGAAGAAGTTACATAGCGGTGTGTACTTGCTACTATTGGATTTTAATTTGAATAGGAGTTATTTAATCAGTTTGAATCATATTTAATCAGTAAAAACAATTTTGCCCATATTACACGTGTATCCAGCTTTTACATTTTGTGCACAAATTATCAAGGTGAAAGTTTTCATTTCATTTCTGAATAAGTGGCATAAGTAATAGCAAAAGAAATAGAAGAATAACTAGAAAAAATATCGGGTGGGAAACACATGACTTTCTCTGGACATTGTAGATAATGAACCATGTAACCAGTTTCATTGTGAGTAAACTATGTGAAATGATATACGTAACCTAATTTTAATCATGAGTGACATGCAAAATGAAAATTAGCCTATGTTTGACTTAGAATTTCAGAAAATCAGTCATTGTCTCTAAAAATGTTTTGTAGAGAAAAATACTTAAAATAAAAGTTGTAGGTTATTAAAAACTTTAATTGTGTACCATTTTGTCGTAAAATGCATACTAAGGTTGCAATCTTATAAAATCCAATTTTTTACAGTTTTTCGTGGAAAAACTGAAAATCACTAATTTCCACTAAACTTAAGTTTTGTACAATAAAATGTAATGTAATGAAATAAAAGTTGTAGGTAAAACCCTGCATTTAAAAAAAACCATTGTTCAGCTTTTATTAAATTTACACTTTTGCCCTAGAATGCATATTATTAAAGCTGCAATTTAAAAAACACATTTTTTTTATGAGAGCACAGCCTCCCCAAGAATTTCAGCAAACATGGCTCATATCCCATCTTGTAGAGCATAACAAAAATTATTAAATGAGGTGGTTTTTCAAAAAATTGTAGGAGCTGTTTTTGAGAAAATCACAAAAACGTGAAAATTGCATGTATAAACTAATACTTCCAGTCGGCTGATTTTGATGAAAATGTTCGTGTTGAGTCCTCTAGTGATACCTAACTCAAGTTTTAAATTTCAACTTTGTACGTTATTCCATTCTTAAGATTTTTTTATTTACACACACTGGCCAATTGCTAAAAATATGTTTTATGGGTTCAGGGGCTTGAAAACATTTATATCCGGTGAAAATTTGATTTTGAAAAATCAACATGAAAACAATAAATTACTTTCCTTTCCTTGATATTCATGTAGGGCAAGAGAAATTAAAAGAACTGTTTTGGAAAATCATTTTGAAAACAAAGAAATCTTTATTTAGTCAGGCCATGTAGTTGCTGTAACTAGTTATTCGTGTTGAACGGGAAGATGCATTTCACCAAATATTGCACTACAATGTGCATTTACGCTATCCTACCACTTGAATAAACAATGAACCAGCTTTACTTTCATTTATTTAGAATAATGTGTAAAAATGATCCTTAGGCTAACTAACAAATACAATCATCATAAACTAAAAATTTAAACATAAGCTAAAAACTATCTACAAATTAATCATAAAAACATGAACTGTAAACACAAATTAAAAAAGAAATAACAACAGACAACACATGTTTTGTTTACACTGAAATGTTTATTACAAAGTACAATTTAGACAGGCAATAAGCCTGCTTGACAGAAAACTTAAGGTCCTAATTTTATTTAATTATCTGTGTAGAAAGAAAAACCTTACTGTTTTAAAAAGTAAGATAAAAATAATCATAATAATTTTTAATAAGTGGTTGTGTTCGAATAAACTTGATATTGCAGTAGAAATTGTGATATACTAAATGTGTTTTAAAATTATTGGTCACCATGAAACAAATTTGAGACATTTTAACTTCAATAGTTAAATTTATTATTTTATTGTGGTTTGGTTACTGAAGTTCATGTTTTAAGATTGTAGGTAAATTTGTCTAGCCACTCCATTTTTTCTCACTGACAAAAAGATTAAAACAAGATCTGAAGTTATCATGTTAAAGTTTATTTAAATACATTATCTATGACATCTCAGAATGTGGCATATTATGGTATAAAAAATATAGCTAGTCTAATAATCATGCTTTCCATAATTTGTCCAAAAATAATGTTGATAGAAATGCTTATTACGTTGCGTATAAATGCTTACGTTTCATACAAACGTAATGGATAGGTAAATGATAAATACCGAACCTTCACCTAATTAATAGCATGTTCTACGTCATGTTGGAATAATTAGGTTTTAATAATTATGATCACACTCAGGCCAACATGTGTATTAATACTATTGATATTTATGTAAAAGATGGAATGTTTAATCTCAGTTATTTAATGAGAATTGGTCATGTTCATGGTTCTTGCCTAAGATATCTAAATATTCAGTAATAATTTTTTGTACTAGGATTTGGCTGAATAAAAAACATTAGAAATATTTTTGAATTATCAAATGGTTGTCAACAAATGCATTGTTTGTAGTGTGACCAATCATAAAACTAGATTGTAATTCCTTGCCCTTACTTGAAAAGATCACTAATTATTTATTAATGGTTGTTATTGGTATACTGCAGTTAAACCAAACTTGGTTAGAAAAATAACTGGACTTCTAATGAGAGGCCCTGTATTTGTATAATCTTGAAATAAAGTTAAATAATTAATGTTTAATAATATTAGCAAACTTAAATATTGGTATTTGCTACTAGATATAAAAATAATAAATTTTAAATACATTTTTTAAGAATTTACGTAGCCTAAGGTTCTTTTTACATCGTGTCGTGTAGGAAACGTACATATTGAAAGGTTAGGAAAGATAAACTACATTCATTTTTATGAATTACATCTCACCTCGTTTCGACAGATTCTGGTGTAAACGGATCGAATTGGATCAGAATTCTTTTAACTGGCTTCAAATTTATGGCTTTTACTTGTTTAGCTAGGGCACCGTATATTCCTCCGGAATTTCCACCGAGGATACCCGTAAATGGAATAGACATATTTAAATCAGAAACTGAGTATAAAAATATGTGCCAAGATCATTATTTGTGTTGGCTCCTTATTTCACTTATCTTTATTAAAACTACAGTACTAACGCGCACCAATGTTTTGGAGAAACGATAGGAACCTGTGTTCTGTGAATTCATTCAACGCTTTGCAGCTGCAGCCACTGTGACCTTGATCGTGCTGGGTTAGCTCTTAAAATACGATTTTAACTGAAACCACAATTTTTTAGTCATTTTCGAGAAAAATAGTATTATGAATTTTACGATTTGTAATTAATAAAATACTTAATTTTTAATTATTTTTTCCCTGTAACTCAGTATGACCAACTGTCATTGTTTCAATGTAAAATTATAAATTCGCGTCCTACGACATGAAATACACAAAATATATTGATACGGAACAGCCAGCGTAATTATTTATTTATTTTTAATACGTTAATTTGTGTTTTTGCACTAATATATAAAAGAATTACGTAGTTAACCGTAGCTGTTGGCTGCAATGATTTTTCGCACATCTGTGTTGAATTTACGTCACAAGACAACCGCCATGTTAATCAGCCTCTTCTCAAGCGACGTCGAGGTCGCTCTTTGAGCGACTCCTCATATTGTATTGTAATTTAGTTATAAGGAGTTAATTTTTCTTTGCAATGTATCCAGTCGGACAACGTGAGTAGTATTAAGAATTAATGAACTCTTTTTATGTTTTAAGATGTAAAACTGTGCTTGTTTATCGTTAGTATCCGTTTTAAATGAATAACAAATTTCGCAGAAAATTATTAGAAGGTCATATATGTTTATTTATGTTTTATGTGTCAGTCCTAACTTCTGAGAAAATTTTAGTTTTAATTGTGTACGCAAAAAATTATTGAATTTCTGTTAATATTTATTTGGCGGGTAGTTGCTTTGTCAAAATAATATATAGGCTAAGCTTGCAGGTCCGAGTTGAATGACCTTTTTATCATGCTGCTGTTGAGACCCGAGTATATTGTTTTCATGTACGTTTCTGCAGGTCCAAACAAACTCGTTGTATATCCTGATGAATAAATTTAAAGGAAACAAAATTTTTACTATTAAAATTTATTTTATTTGTAGCCTAATAATCAGTAGGCTTAATGTGCCAATTTACTTATGCTAAAATATAGGCCATGCAATCAACGGGTATTCTCCTGAGTTTGTCGATTAGGTTCTTATTTCTTTTTTGTTATAATTGGTAGCTGAAAGTATATTATTCATTTGTGCCATTCTGTGAATAACAGTAAGAGGTTTAGGAAAATAATTCGTGTTTTATTTATTATAAGGTTAGGTTAGGTATTTGTTCTGGTAGAGTGGTTTGTTTTGTTTGAGTTTGCCTTTGAAAATGCATTTTAGTAATTTAATTCTCTGTTCTTTTGGAAGAATAATGGAGTTCAGACAAAATAATAAGCTTGGTCTATTTTAAGTTTAAAAAATATGTATTTTAATAAAATTTTGAACATGGTTTTTTCAATTTCTGTGACTTCGGAAACTTAAATTGTTTATTTTGTTAAAGTAAGTCAAATTAAGATTCTTCTATAAAGTGATATTTCCTGTGGCTTCTTGCTGTGTTGGCCTACTTGTAAACTTCAGACATATTGATTATAGTTATGGAAATAAATTTCTTTAGTGTAATGAACAATTAGGATTCATCCTTCCAGGAACATGATAGGCCTATCAATATATCTCGCTTCATTATTAATATTATTGAGTTTTGGTCTTAAATTCTCTGTGAAAATAATATTTTTATAATCTAATTCACAGTTTTCTGACAATTAGTACAACATGTAGGCAGGCGGATCGAACAAAATTATCTGGCACATATTCCATGTTTGTCAATTTAAATATGTGTACAGTATGATGAATAATATGGTAAACATTTGATTTTTTGTTTTTGAAAATGTAATTTTATTGAAAGTGAGTACTATATTTAGTTTCTTAAAGTAACTGTGAATGTTTATTGTTTTTTTATTGCATTTAAGACTGGTGTTGAATGACATCTTCCATGTATCTTTTGTTTTCTGTTTGGCCTAAACCATACATGACTGACTATTTTGCCTAAAGTGTTTATTCTCAATTTATAAGATATTTTTCATTTTGGAATTTAGCTTTACATTAAATTAAATTTTTTTTTATCATTTAAAACCCAGTTATCTCCTTTGTTGTTTTTAAGTATTCATCTCATTGAAAAAGAAAATTATAACATTATATAGATCGTAAACCATACTAGGTATAGCTGAAGTTATTTTGTTGATTTTGCAACTCATTGTAAGAATATAGGATGTTTTCTTACTGAATCCTTTTTTTCTTAAAAAAGTTAAATTTGTTTCTTTTGTCGTTAAATGTACAGTATTTTAATTATGTTATGTTTTGGGTGACATATTTGTATGTCAGAGATGTTCTTACTTGATTAGAATATGAAAAAGGATTAATAACAACTTCTAGACTTTTTATGCTGTGTGAATTGGTAGTTCCAAGATTTTTATGTAGTCAGCTTTTTTTCTAAATTGCGGCAATTTTTTTGTTAAAGTGATGCTTATTTTTATGGGTTTTCTATGTGCAGTTCATGTAAGCACTTGTTTGTTCATGCAGAATTCGTTTGTAGACCTCACCATGTCAGTGCTGTAGGCTACTGACATTTAAATTGTGCCATTGGTGAATTATTTGTCATCTTTATATTTTGTTGTTGCAACTGATAACCTATATTGAAGTAACACATCAATTCCATTGTATTAACAATACTTCATTTTGTTTTATTTTGAAAAGATTTTTGAGTTTGATTCCCATCTGGTCTGGCATTATTTTAATCGTTCTGTCTATATAACCATAGAAAACAATCTGCACTGTGGCAGATTGTAAACAGCTATTCAGGAGTTAATTAATAGGTGTATTCAAAGATAAATATGTGATCATAAAATTACTCCTGTTTGTTTGTGAAAATTTATGAGATTGGAAATTGCTGTTCGTGACAAGCCTCTTAAAAATTAACTGAATTTTCTATTAACCAGTGACAGTTATTTTTACAATTTTCTTGTTGAAAAAGTTGATTTATCGATCAATTATTTCTTAAAAATGCTAGTTTTATTGCGAGTCCTTTGTTATTCGTGTTTATTATTACGGTATAATATTTATTCACAAACTTTTCGTTTAAACGAGTCATTCCTGGTCAAACCATCCAAGGGTTGACACCCAAGATTGACCGAGTTAAGTGAAACTTGGTGAGTTAACTCTATAATACAGAATTGTCCAGCTGATTTCAGACTTACTTAATGGCCCCTGACAGTATTAAATAAAATTTTGAGACTATAAATATTTAAAAGCACCAACCTGTATCTTCGGCATGGGTGTTTTTCCAAAAATATTGCTGAAGTAAAAAAACTATTGAAACTACGGGATGACCTAACATGCCATAGAGAAAGTAGGCTCTACTATTTTAAATAGCCATTGACTGCCATATTAAAGAAATTGACTGATATTAAAATCTTGGTACCACCAATTAATACTTCAGAAAACATTCTGAGGCTTACTGTGTGTTTTTTTATACACACTTTCCAAATTATATAATAGGTATACATAAATCACTCACCTTGTATCTACAGGTAACTATTGGTATTGAAGTTAACTTTCAGTTCTGTTTGTTTCATTGATCTACTACAGTAATTTATTATTCTTTCATTGTATCATTTTGTTGTCAGATCTTTGCAGACCTTTTAGTCGTTCTGTCTTGAACAAAATTTAGTTTGTGTGGTAATGGGTAAATAATAGGCTGCATTTTAATCCACTGAATGCTTTAATAAATTAATAAAATGCACCTATTTAATTTAAGTACTGTATATATTTTTTTAAGTTTTGTTTAGAGGTTGGCATGAATTAGTAAGTAATTTAATACAAACACATACATAAAGTAGGCTATATGTGAATTATGTTGTTTAAAAATGTGGAATTTTGTAAAATTGTAATCAACAGGTGGGCCAATGACACTGAAAAATTGCCCTATTTCAGTTGCAGAATTATTCTTACTTTAATTTTAAGTTTTGCTATATAAAATTATAGAGTTCGAAGATAACTTTTTTTTTTAATTCCTAATATGTGTACGTTGCAATCTGTTCAATTCAGAACAATAAGCAACCCCATGACCCAATGAGATGATGATGTGTGTGGCGTGTAAATGAGGTGTAGTCTTGTACAGACCCAGGTCGACCACTTCTGAGAGAGAATGGTTAATTGAACCCCAACCATCAAAGTACACCGGCAACCACTGTCTATTATTCAAATCCGTATAAAAGTAATTACCTTTACTAGGATTTGAACCAGGAACCTTAGTCTCCGAAAACCAGCTGTTAAACAGCTGATTTTGGTGACGACTTTACCTCTAGACCAACCCGGTGGGTTAAAGATAACTTAAATAGTTATTTATTAAAAACATGTGAGCTGTTATTTTTACAGTATCATGTAACTATAAAAATCGTTTTTTAGCCTACGTAATGACGTAAAAAAAGTTTTTCAATGCCCATTTCTGTGAAGGAATTGTAACAGTTACCATAAAGCTGGAATTATTTCCCTATTAAGCATTCTCTTTCTGGTGTGATTCGGCTAGATTAAATTTGCTGTCTATTGTAAATGATACCAAAAAGAAAACTGGTAGTAGCTGATTTTACCCTCAGCCAGATTGTGTGCTTCCTAGGGTACATGTTATTTTACTATTGCTTTAGTAAGGAGTGCAAAGTGGCAGTAGAATGAGTAATTTAAATGTCTTGAGTTCTGTTCCCTAATAATGATGTCGTAGTATCATATGTAATGTAATGCAATCAAGGAAAAATTAATCTGTGTGGCATATTACTATGTTTGAGTGTAGATTATTATATTACTAAAGGTCCAACCTAATAGGATCCAGATACCTTAGTGGGCCAGGACATGGCTAATGACTTAGCACAAAATATAAAAATATAAAATATAAAATATTTGTGTTGTTATTTAGGTGCAGTTTGGGTTCATATTCTTGCACCCTTTTTTTGTTGTTGAAACAATTTGGTAGAGCTGCAGGATTTGTTGTTGGCCTCATACAGTGCACTTTTGATAGAAAATTGCAAATTATTATTTGTCAGTTTGGTAGCTTCATCTTCTGCATGAAACATTATGCATGGATAACAAGTGTTATATATTGGTCTTGTAAGCGAGCCTTGTATTTAGTTATTAATGAAACACCCTAAGCCCAAAATACTTGGTGACATCATTTTAGTATTTTTAATGTTGATAATGTTTTTGTGATAATCAGTTCTTCTGAAATTATTATTTATCGGTCTAATCCATTTTCATTTGTTAAAAAGAAAATCTACGAGCCCGTTAAGTATTGGTATTTTATTTATTAAAAAGCTAAAAATAATTGAATACTCTTTTATTTTTTATAGTTTTACAGTGTTACACATTTATGCCAACTTCTCATTTTGCTTCTAACAGTATGTATATCAAACATTTTAAATTACTGTTTCATAATTTCTTTTGTAAAAAATACCATTCTGTTGTTATTCCTTCATAATCTGCCATATCCACTCCGGATGTTGGCTAGCATCATGATTTCATTCTCTGTCTAAATTTCAACTGGGGTAATAAACTATAGATGTTTAATTTTCAGTTCTGTAAATTATGAAATTTATTTATTCAAAGTCTTGTAATTATGTAAAGAAGTTAACCAATACATTATGACTTAATAAATTGAGTCATAATGGTTGTAATTTGTGTGTTTTAAGCTTAAACTCATTGAATCTTTAGGGGAAACTGTAATTTGTATCTGGTATCCTGCCATTGTTAAATTTGCTATTTTTATGTACTTTTTTATAGGATATGTAAAATATAGGGAAATGAAACTAACACTTATAGTTGTCCTGTTTTTCTAGCTACTGGTATTTTTTCAATTTAATCTGTTGGGCCATAAAATTTAAAAAAAAATGAATAACATTTTTACAATTTTTTTTTTTACTCTTTTACATATTACTAGTTTTTGGAGCACCTGAGGAAATCATAAAAATGTCTATATATGTGTGTATGTGGTGATGAATAGCTAGTAAAAATTTCAGCCTGGTAGGTTTAAAGGTTTCTTAGAAAAATGTAACAAAGCGTTAAAATTATAAATTTACAGAAAAAGGCAAAAAACAAAATGTACACGAACAAGTAAATGTCCCGTCAATAGTTGGTTAGAAAGCTGGACCTACTGTTGAGAAATTAAAAATAGTGATGCAGATGTATTAAAAATGTAAAATTCCCTTTGTATTAAAACAAGCCGTATTAAAATTATAAAAAAATATTTGTTCCTGGCGACATGATAATTTTTCTGAGTAAACTTGATAAAAACATATTTTTGGCGTAATTTAATGATTTTTGTGTATATCTAGGTTTAAACGATTCAAAAACATAAAAAACCGAAAATCAATATGTTCAGTCAAAACCATCGTACAGTCTCCCCTTAAAGATATCAATCATGTAAACCGCTCCCTGTTAATTTTAGTACTACTGTTGTTTAATTTTTTAGTTTCCATAAATGTCCGTTAGTATAGCCAAAAATGTTTATTTTGGAATGAATTTTAAAAGTATGGCCTGTGTAGGAGTGATGTGCGTAATGATCCTGAAATTAACTTTATTTTGCCATTATAGAGCCCTAAATCATCTGTAGATGTAGGTAGAGGAATTTGAGTTTATCTTTTGTCATTTGCAACCTCTGCAAGCAGAGTGTGTTGAAATATTAAATTTTTACGTGTACAGTTAGATGTTTGCTTAATTTAATGTAACTGGTGAAGTGTTTTTGCCTTATTATATTGCACTTTGTGTGTTAGTGAGCTTTATAATATTATGAAGAAACTTTTCTAGTAGTTTATAAATTTACTATGCACTTGCACATAATTCATCACCAGAAGGCATTCTCCTAAAAATGTAATGTAATCATTACTGCTAGATAAGCTTTTCATGTTTCTACTATATCTAGGGTTTTTATAAGGCAGTGAGTATAGATGACTTCAGTTTAAAACGTTTTTATGTGAGAGAAAAATTTTATACTCTTGAAATAGGTTTCTGATACGTGAAAAGAACAGATTTTATCATATAACCAGACCTTGAAGGAAGATGTTTTTGATGTAGGAACAGAAAAAATATTCGATTTGTGATGACTTGGCATGTGGATCCATGTCAAAGTGGAATCCATTGGTTACTCGTGATTTTTATAGTTTTATTGTTTTCTATTATATAGATAAACAAAGACATCATTGGATCTCTGTGAACCTCTTTACAACTGTAACCAATTTAACTTGTATAAAAAATTATAATTAATAATTTTATTGCAAAAGTACTTTTGCAAAACAAATAATGGTGATATTAACTGAAAATTTTTTGTACTGTTCACCCCGATGGATGTCTAGATTCTTATGATTGAATCATAACATTTGGCTGTTTGACATAGAATAAGAATTCTATGTCAACACTTGTAATTCATTGCTCAGCTAGGACAGAGTCTTAACATTTTGTTTTGCTTTTTTATCCGTGTATAAATTGTGAGTGCTTCTGTTTGAGTGAATGTACACATGATCACATATTTGTATATAGTGCAGTAGTAATTTAAGTCATTATTATTTGTATCCAACATCATTATAATTCTTTTGCTTGTTTATGTATATGTTGCTAACTATATTATTAATATACATATATATATATGTACATAATTTTTTTTAAATTTTTTGGTGTTTTGGTTATGTTCAGTGTGTTATATCTAATTTTAACGCTGGTAAAGTGTGGTTTGCTTTATTGCTTTCAGAAATAATTCACTGCTTTTGTTTTGTTGTGATATACTTAATAGATTATGTGGAATTGATTGTTTTTTTTTGTTTGTTTTTTTGTAAATAAACAGTATACAAAATTTTAAGAGAAATATAGACATTCTATAAAAATTATTATTTTTAAAGAAACGCATGTGTTGTGTTCTGAGTAAGCTGTTTTTTTTTTGCTATTTGTTTGAAAATGAGTATAAATGTAGGGCATTAATAACAAGGTTATTAATATCCATCCAGTTTTGTCACACAAATATAGCTATCAGTTCCGTTATCATCTCAGTTGTAAAATTATTCAGGTCAGTCATATTTCTATATTTGAGAGTCATATTCTAAAAATTTCCTACTAAAATATTTTTTCTATCAAAATCATAAAGATGCTCAAAGAATTCTGATGACAGTACTAGTTACCTCATGTACATTTTTAATGAGCATGTAGCAGTTAAAAAGAATAATTGCCTTATAATGTGTACTGTGTTTCTTAATGTCTTATTAGACATAATGTCTGTCTTGACAAGTTATTAAGAGAAATTTATAAAAGTAGAAAAAACTACCAAATACGCACTAGATGACTCGCCTGATTAAAAAAGTCAGTAGGTCCTTTCGGATATCATGTATCCATCATCAGTTGTAATTTATAAATACATGAAATGCATGATATCCAAAAGGACCTACTGACTTTTATCAGTTGAGAGCCACTTATTGTGTATTTGATGGTTTTTTTTATGTTGTATTATTCTTAACAATACGCAGGAAAATCCAACAAAATTATAACAGAAATAATCTGACTATGTTTCATGATCCGAACTATTAATTGTTATGTTAAAAATAAATTTTATTGAACTATTAATGATTTGTGTACTCTTCTAATCTGTGTGTATGTAACAAATTGAAGAGGTTGACTTTTCTGTCTGATAAATTAATCTACAATCATATAAGAATCACTAAAAGTTTTATTTCAAAAATTTTGTAGTTATTGGTGTCAGTACAGAAACTTTTTACTGTACAACTTGGTTAATTCGAACTTGAAGGGAATGGAAAAAAGTTTGAATTATCCAAAATTGGAAATAACCGACATCATATGGAAACAGTATTGTAAAGTGTAAAAAATTATGAAATTGAAACTTTTGTTGTACTATGTACTATTAACAGAAATAAAGTAGAAAGTCAATTTATAGAAAACCCTGATTTATTTTATTAATAAACTAGTAGAGTATATGTTGGGCTACATACATTTATGTATAAATTATAGTATTAGTTGTAGTATGTCCTGTGTATATTTACTGAAATACGGTACTGCAAGTTATTGAATCTAATAAACAAAACACAATCGTCCACTGCTTGATACTCGTATTCTGCTGTTCTTACCCGCTTTCGACTTTTTCCGTTTTTTTTTATTCCAGCTTTCCATAATTGTAATTTTATTTTTTAAGAAAGACGACAAAAAGTTTGGTAAAAGTCCATATTCTTAAGCTATGTAACATTTTCATTTTGACTGACTATTGTGTCTATTTTCAACCCAAACGCAGCAAGTAAAAATTTTATTACCTGTCTACGAAAATCCTACGTAAACAAACATTTATTTTTTTCTTTTGGAAAACTTTGAATCAATCTTCGAATTAGGCATACCATTTTTAATAAGATTTTAATATGCTTTTCAAGGGAAATACCAGTTTATTGAATTATCCAAGTTCGAAATAACCAAGTTATACTGTATTACTATTTATTTGTCCAAATATTTATGTTGATTTTCATTATTGTAAATTTATATCGGTTACTCGTCGCAAGTAATAAAAAATTAAACATTACTTGCTTACATAACTAAAGATGATAAAAGGATTATGTTTATGTTAAAGATAAAATGATAGATTTTAACACACTGAACAATCCGTTATCACTTGTGATCATTTATGCCTTGCTTTGCTTCTTAATATTAATTTTTTTTTGTTCTTTCGTGATGCTTGTTGTTATTGTGCTTTATTGGCTTGATACTATGTTTGGTGCGCTTGGTGGCGGCAGAAACCGCTTGGTCAGTTAACAGTCAATCTGCAAGTAGCAGTCCTGCACCTCATAACCATAGACCATCCACCCCTGAAACTGGTACAGTATTTATATGTTTTAACCTATTGTGTTGTTAGAATAAATTAATGATAATTTGTTTTATGTTAGTGTATGTATAGTAGAATTACAGTTTATTGTAAATTATTAAAATTTTTGGCTGAACAGAAAATTGACTTTTTTTAATGTAATTATGCTTTAAGAAATTCTATGTTCATGACTAAAAAGTTTGAATTATCCAAAATTGGAAATAACCGACATCATACGGAAACAGTATTGTAAAGTTAAAAAATTATGAAATTCAAACTTTTGTTGTACTATGTACTATTAACAGAAATAAAGTAGAAAGTCAATTTATAGAAAACCCTGATTTATTTCATTAATAAACTAGTAGAGTATATGTTGAGCTACACACATTTATGTATAAATTATAGTATTAGATGTATGGTATGTCCAACGGTACGGTATACCGATAAATGTGTCAAATCATTTTCTTGTATTATAAAAAAACCATTTCAAGACCACTGTGTTGGTGCAGTGCTTGAGAGCTAACCTTCAAAGCTTATGATGATCCCAGATTTGGGTTTTGGAAAAAATTTCTTGATTTTGCTTAATACTATTCCCTCCAAAATAGTATTAATGACTAAAATGTCAGTTAAAAAAAAACACACAAAAACTAAATATGTTTAATTATTTAAAAAAAATTGTGATCTCGTTATCTTTCTATAGTTTGGTGAAATTTACAAATTAACATGCATAGCCTAAATAAAGATAAGAATTACAACTCTTGTTGCTATCAATTAATAATTAATCTATTATTATTTTTTGTTTCATGCTGTAAATATCAAATGTGTTGTGGCCTTAATAAAAATATTTGCTTTTAGTAAATACTGATTTGTTCTATATTAATTTTTTCTGAGTTTATTATAAGTATCAGTGTAAAATTCATGTTTGTAATGTTCTATAAATCAACATAAATGTATGGTGTGAAAGTAGGCCTGCTTGAACGAAGAGTGGAAACATTAAGAATTAAAATAGATATATTAATGTAAAGTTTAGAAAGTTATTTATCTTGTGCATGTGTGTTTTTTATTGTTACAATTATTATATTATATTATATTCCTATAATTATTAGATTATATTAAATCTATCTTGATGGGGTATCTTTTCTGTACATAAGTGTGTTTACATAGACGGTTCGTATTCTTTAAACTCATCAGCTGTTGAAATTGAAGAATATTACATGTAAATTTTTTATGTTGTATTATTTTGTAAACTAGCTGGAAGTAGGACTTATTAGCTGTTTATATATTTTTTAAATTCTTAATTTATTGAATAGTTACCAGTGCCATACTTGTTTTGGAGTAAACTGCATGTTAACTGGATTTTACTCGCCTTAATGATAGAGACTTTAAATGGAAATTGCGTTATTTTTGCTCCAAATATTAACAAAAGAATTTAATAATGATAAATTATGGGGATATTAGAGGATTTTTTAATGAACCGTGCATATGTGAACTAATTTTACTTTGATTTATAATTTTAATTAGAAATAATTGCACATGTTGATTGATGATACACATTTGTGGACTTTCTGTTTTGGTACAACTTGTCCATTGCCTGTATATCTAGTCAGATTGTAAGTGATCTAAGGAAACTAGTAATCTCAAAGTCTGTTTTTTTTCTGTGGACATTTACAAATTTGTACTTTCCCAATGAAAAATTCTTAAAATAGAATGTTGATAAGTCCTGCTTATTAGGAGATGGATATGAATTACTGTTAATGTCCCTGAACAATTATTGTTATTATTCCTGTAGCTTTTATACAATGAAATTTTAACAATTTTTGGTTTTGATGAACCACTAAAAATGGTTAATGATAAAAAGTGTTGAGAAATTTAGGTAATTAAGAGTTATATTATATTTAGAAGGGTGTTCGTAAATTTTTAAGTTTTGTCTATTTATACTGGTTGCTTGTAGTAGGACTGTTGAAGATAATATTTCAGTTTTGTGCAGATTGTTAGTATTTTTTTTTTTTTGAAATTATTATTTAAAAGATAATTATCTGTAACTCTTATGTTATTTATTCTGAGGTGATTACATAGTTATCTTAATTATTCATTTTACAATTTTTTTCAGAATGACTAATTTTATTACTAAATACATTATAATTCTAAAAATAGCCATTTCTGTTGCAAAGATAAAAAAATTAATTAAGAAATGTCCTCTAGTAAATTCAGATCATGTTTCACAATTTAATAACTGTGTATATACAGGCTACACAATCAAAGGCTTCTTGGAAAATATAGAAAATTTGAATTATCAGTGCAAAATGGAAAGCAGGGAACAGGGTGGTTTTTTAACATTTTGATGATTGTAACTGTGCTCCCATAAATGCAAAGTGAATTTGAAAAAAATTAAAATATTCAGTGTACGTAAAATATAGTCACTTGCAACTTACCCCATATCTGTGGACTGTACAAAACAATCTCTGATAAATAAAGAGTTATTAACAGACTTGTAAAATTTGGATATCTCAATACAAACCTGATTGTTTATTTTATTTCTTTATTGAATTACTGTGTTATGTTGCATTATCTTTTAATCTAAATTAGAAAAGATAAATGGTAATTGCAGTAAGTGATGATAGCAACAAAACAACAGGTATTAACCTGTTGATGGCTGACGTGTCTCGGGCATCAATGTTCTTTTGTGTTTTTATACGCGTGTTATTTCTTTGCTGGTAGGGCAGTGTTTCTTTTTTTACCATGCAGCGCTTTAGAACCGTTTACTGTGCCCTATAGTGAAGACGTTTAAGATACCAGCTTTTAGTTTTTTTCCAATTTTGAAAGTGTCAGCTCGTTCATAATTGCTACTACAGTTTTTAAATAGTTTTTGTTTTATAATCACAGTTTTTACTATTGATTAAACATCTTACGCCTTTGTTTCAACCAAAGAAAATAAGCACTTAGAAATATTTCTGTACTAAAAATTTTAATAATTGTCACGTTATAAACCTGATTTGTTTGAGGTAATGGAGGGCACCTGAGAGGCATCAAGCCTTGGAATCGGTGTGAGCAGGTCCATTGCAGTGTATTACTTCTCATTATCCACCCAGCATTTAATGTGTTAATCATATTGGTTCTGGTAAAGAATAATGTATTAGAAGTTTTTAATGGAGAGTATCTCGGTTTTTAAACTTTAGTTCTAGGCTTAGGGAAGTCACAATTATAAATTATGAGTTTTAAAACCGTTAGAGATAAATATTATACAAGTTTGAGTTTGCTTGTTCAATTCTTTAGTATCCATATATGTGTACTGGTAGCACAAACAATTTTAAAGCTTGTTCACATGGTACCAATACACGCACTATGATCTATTCTACTATCTTTTTAACATAGCATTTACTTCCGTGATTTAAAACTATAGTCAATGTTTTCAATTTTGATAATAGGCACCACACATCGTAGGATAAGCTTCAAGATTAGTTGTGATACCTGTCTGTACTTGTAAGTGTCTATACTGGTGTGCTTTCATGTATTTCGCTCCTTCAAGTTCCTTTTCACCTTCAATAAAGCATGTGCCTTTACTGTCGTCTCGTTTGCATCAGTTATAACTTTTCTGTATAGTAAAAATCGATGAGTAAATTGCAACCAAGGAGACAATTCAATCTTGTTTGCACGTGCTCTTTTTCCATTGATTGTAATGTTCTTTAGAGAAAAAAAACCACAGACTCATTTTAGTTTTTACTTCTGTGATAAACATTTTAATGGTTTTTTTGACATAATAGAAAAACACATCATCTTTTTTGTGTGAACTTTGATATTAATGTCTTAACAAAAGCTAAGGGTTATACTGGTCAGAAGTCATACACAACAAACTTGGCCCAGTCACACCAAGCAAATGTTAAGAAATGTTGCAAAAAGTCACCGTGACCAGATTCACGTAATTTATTGCATACCTCATATTCATCCATGCAAATGTCAGACATCCTTTTTTATTTTAGAAAATTGTATTTCTTAGAAATAAAAAAGTTTATAAATTGATTAATTATTGTAAAAATATTAAAATTTTCCACTGACCTGTTTATAGCTGCTGTATCGCTTGTTTTTTTTACCTTTTCAGTACTTTTTACTGACGTTTTGGTGAATCCACCATTATCAAAATACATAAATTCAAAAAAATTGAAAGTAAACTTATTAAAATCTTTAGATGTTGTTGTATCAAAAAATAAATAAATAACTATGATTATTGGGTTCAGTCATTAATATAAAACTTAGTGTGAATGCCTGAAGATTATGTTTAGTTTAATTTAATAATAGTTTAAGTTTAGCTTCAATTTTTTTAAATTTCTATATTCCGATAGTGGTGCATCCACCAAAACATGTTGGTAAGTAGTAGAGGATTATGTAATGAAAAGGTAAAAACCAAGTGATATAGCAGCGACAACAGGTCAGTGAAAAATTTTAAAATTTTTACATTAGACTTTAAGATGCGGGATACATTATAAAGACTTGTTTAATAATTAATTTCGGAGTGTAATGAATTTAGAATAGTCCATGTGGGGATGGGCTAAACGATACTCAACAAGGAATAGAATTGTGTTCTTTATCTTCACAAAATTAATGTTGCTGTTTAGTACAAACCAATCATTACAGGTTCTTTAATCTTTCTTTGTAAATTTTACATAGCTCTTGTGACTTATTTGCAATAAAAAATTAAGACTGCTCACCCGTCGTTTAATAAAAAAAATCTGGTGTGAAACACTCACACAACTTTCTCTTGCCAACGCAAAAATAAACAATGTGACCTAAGATTAATAATTAAACATTAGAAATGAATAAAAAAACACAACCTTATTTTAATCATAAGTGAGTGATGCTAAATGAAAACCAACTTTAGTTTGGCTGGTATATGAGTTTATATATTATATTCATCTAGGCAAGAGAAAGTAAAGATTTATAAGCAGTACTATTTTTATATAATAACACCAACAATATTAATAACAAATTAGTTAATTAACCACTTAAGTGGCGCCAGGGAATTGTGACTGTTCATAGTAAACTACATGTTTACCTATAGCAAGCTGTGTATTTTTGTAAAGACAGAGTAAAGGACTTGTATTAACTGGTGCATCATTGAAATAGATTTTAAGGTAATTAGTTTTATTATATTCTGTTCTTTATTTTTGTATTAAAAGAGAGATAGCAGCTGGTATATCCTGTTGTTGTCTTTTATGAGGTATGCTTCAGTTTTGAATAAATCCAGTACCTGTGAATTCTGTGACCTACTAAACAGATAAAATACCCAATAATTTGAAACTTAAATAGGAAAAGAAATGGTTGATTATAAACATAGCTTTAAGTCTGGCTAGTTTTATCTTTTTGTTATTTGTCATTTCTTTGTGGCCTACAGATCTAATCTGTTGATACCGCAGATGTGAGTACAATAACATATTTTTATTTGTATCTGGTGATTATTTAGAACTGTTTTTGTTTAATGTTGCCACAGTATATAGATAATTTAAAACGTAGTTTGAATTTAATTCATAACTAGTACTATAATGGTTATTATTTTGATCTGTACCATATTATTGACTCCATTAATCTAAATTTATTGACTTTGTTACAGCTCCTCCTCCAGGGCCGTTGGGGGCACCTCCCGGACCTGTGGCCCCACCGGGAGCTGTAGCAGTACCCCCAGGTGCCATGGGGATGCTGCCACCTCAACAGCCTCATCAACCCCCGCAACCAGCTGATCTTCCAAGTGAGTATTTTCTTCTGCATGTAAACTAAGTAGTTTTTCCTGGTTTCCAATATTGTAGTGCAAATTTTTAATTTTAACGTGTATTATACTAAGGCCCTGGTTATACGAGCGTTAGTAATGTGTTTTCTACAGAACGGTAGCGCCGATGGCCTGGGTCAATGGCAGTACAGTGGTGTTGGTTATACAAGCACTATCAGCGTTGATGGATTTGCGTTACCAACACGTTGTGCATGGACAACACAACCAGATGTGTTAATTTCGCTCCATTGGCAACGCTGAACACACTTATACGTGCGTTGTGAATGCATGGTCCTGATCTTGTCAACAAGTAGTATCCACAGCGCAGTTGTCTTGAGTGTACAATCCAGTGTACAGTGTCTGATTGTGAAAAGTTTATTTATTTAGTGGATAAGTAGCCACCCTTAATGATAGTCAGAGGACTATAGTAACAAACAGATAAAGACCAAGTGTTGGATAGAAGTCGGGGAGGCAATGCACAAGAATTGGAATGAAATGAGTCCCATCAGAAAGGATCTTATTTTGTTTTTTAGTGTTTCTAAAAGGTGTAACAAACCTACACAGCCTAATTGTATCGTATCCATCTTGTAACTAAAAGTGATGCTGAACGTTGCGCTGCGTTAATAGCACAATGTGTAAATGTGGCCCTCGCTTCTGTTGCATTATCAACTGTACGTTTTCTGCGTCCAGTATTATTGATCAAATTGACGGATGATTATCTGCATTACTAACGCTCCTATAACCAGGCCCTAAGCGAATATGAGAGTCATTATTGAGTTTCATAAAAATCAATCAATATTTTTAGTACAATCTCAAATACGCATTATTTCAGATGAATTTCACAGAAATGTTTTTCAGGGATGAAATTAACTTCCGTTTTGTGTAAGTATTTTAAAAAGTATGTTTAGTTCAAGCCAACTGATATAAAGCTGTCAGATACTGTATTATATTTGTTTTGTTTCAGTGTTTAACTGCCCTCGAAGGCCAAACTTGGGGAGAGAAGGTCGTCCAATTGTGTTACGTGCCAATCACTTTCAAATTACCATGCCGAGAGGTTATGTGCATCATTACGAAATAAATATTCAGCCAGACAAGTGCCCAAGAAAAGTAAATAGAGAAATTATAGAAACTATGGTCACTGCTTATAGCAAAATATTTGGAAATTTGAAACCTGTTTTTGATGGTCGAAATAATCTCTACACAAGAGATCCGTTACCTATTGGAAATGATAGACTTGAACTTGAGGCAAGTATGATTTATTAAATTTAAGTTGATTTCTTAATTAATCAAAGTAAGCAGTAGTGAAAAGTTTTATGTTATATGTTTCCTAGAGTTATCAACTGTTCTGATATTAATATTGCTTAAATAACTCGCATGTGTAATCGTAATATCATTTTCAGGAATTAACTGTACTTAACTCAGTATTGTTGATAGTAACAATTATTATTATAATTACTGGAAAATTAATTATTTTTGCTGGAAGTGGACAGTATGATCTCTAAGTTGTTGATCAGAATTTTTTAATTATTTATTTTTGCACAATACAAGGTGCTATCTAAAAGGAATCTGAGGATAATAATAAAAGTAGGCCTATCATGTTAACAAAGGAGATCAATAAAAAAATGTATTGATCTCCTTCAAAGTAGTTACCTTTCGCATCAATACAGTGTTTTCAATGATTCTCCCATGACTGGAAGTCAAGTGTAGTTAGCGCCTTCAGAACCTCCTGCGATTCTGCTTGTATTTTTTCTTTTGATTTCGAATGACATCCTTTTAGCTTTGATTTCATCTTTAAAAACATGAAAAAATCGCTTGTTGCTAGGTCCAGTTAGTACATTGTGGGGGGGGGGCATCAATTATTTTATTTATGGCCAATTACTGCCATACCAACAATGAAGTGTTTCTGGGTGCATTATCAAGATATCTTATTCCTTCAACATTTCTGGTTGTTTGTGTTTAAAAACATTGCTTTAAAACATCAATGTAGTAGAGATTTGATGGTGTAACCAAGCAGGACAAAGTCCTGATTAATAATCCCACGAATGTCGAAGAAAATTACTAATATTGACTTCACATTGCTCCAAACTTTTGGCAGGTTTGATTTGGTCAAGGAGTGGTAGGTGTTTTTCATTGTGACAACTGCTGTTTCGTTTCCTGATTGTAGCTGTAGACTCAGCTTTTTTATCACTAGTTACAACCTTAGGTAAGAAGGTTGGATGCGCTGAAACTTTTTGTTGCAGCTCAATACAAACACTAAGCCATTTGTCATGCTAGTCAGTCATGTTACCAGTCAGGAGACAAACTTAGCTGTAATTCTCCTCATGTTCAGTTCGTGGACAAAATGCTTTGGCAAGACCCATACAATATTTGTTTAGCATCTACCACGTTATTGATGGTTTGTCTTCTGCCCTGCTGGATGATTTTACGAACTTTGGCAATGTTTCTTGGAGTGATGCAAGATGATGGTCTTGCCGAACACTTGTCATCTTCAACATAATCACATCCATCCGTAAAACTTTAAATCATTCAAAAGTCCTTGATTTGCCTAAAGGTTTATCATTAAATGTTTGAACCAACATTTCATGGGTCTCAGTAGCTGTTTTACCCAGTTTGTAACAAAACTTATTGTAAATTCTGCTCTTCGGCCAGAATCGTAACAAAAATTGCAGAACTGTCGAAACACCACTGTAAACAAAAGTTGCCTGTGCGGCTACAGTCTTTGCTTGACGACACCGTGTGGGACACTGATAGCCAATGATTCACCTAGCGGCAGAACTTCATACTATGACTAGTTAGCATGTTTTTCCTGGAACTTTTGGATAGCACCTCATATACCACAACTTTAAGTTTTCTATTGTGCCTCCCTAACTCTGCTGCCTGGCTCTTCTTGTCCCTGATGTTGGAGACACTGACTGGGTGTGTTATTTTAGTGGGTCATTGGTTTTTCTTGTAACCCCACACTCTTTTGGAGCACAGGTTTTCAAGAGGTCTAGTAGTAGTGGAGTTGTTTTTACAAACTACCATCAAAAAAAAACCTGTTACCATTTTAAAAGTATAAAAAATACATCGTAGTTGTCAGTGATGAATAAACATCCCAAAAGAAGGTTATCCTGTCAATTTCCTTTTTTAAAACATACTTAGTCGTGTCTGTTCTTTAAACATTACAAAGTATCCAACTACTGTTAATGTTGTCATTTAAAAATAAACACCCAGTGACACAAAAACAGCTGTTCTGATGAGATGAAGAATGGTTAGTTAGTTATTCCTCAGGCGTAATTTTATTTAAATATTAATAAACCCTCTCTAGTATGTCATGTTTTGAAGTAGGTTTTAGTGGACACATTTTATTTGTATTAGTTAAAAATAGTTTATTTCCAATTTGTTAGATTTTCAACACATTGCTAATTCTTGTGTAGCGACAGAATAGAATATTGCAAACAAATAGACCATTCTTCAGTTAATTTGCGTTTCTTGATGGATAGGACTTCGTAGATTCAGAGATACTTCATAGAATTTTACATGTTGTTAATCTGTGTCTTTTGTTTTGTTTAGGTAACGCTACCTGGTGAAGGAAAAGACCGAGTATTTAGAGTTGCAATCAAATGGCTAGCACAAGTTTCATTGTACGCTTTAGAAGAAGCTTTAGAAGGACGAACGAGACAAATTCCTTATGATGCAATTCTTGTAAGTGAACTTACTAAAAATTGTCATATCAGTATTTTTTCCTTTAATACCTCATCAATACTCAGTTTATCAAATAAGCAAGTAGTTGTGTGTTTGGATGTGTAAAATAGTTTTGGTTTAATTTCTGCGAATTTTTCTTTGGTTAGGTTTGGAATGGTTGCAAAAAACAAAATAATAAGATTTAACTGAATATATTGATTATAACTTGGGAAAATTCTCTTAAGGTCATTATTTGTTCATTTCATTTTACTTTACATTTGTATTGTAATTGTAATTATGTGGAATTTGTTTAGGCTTTGGATGTAGTGATGAGGCATCTTCCGTCAATGACTTACACGCCAGTTGGTCGATCATTCTTCTCTTCACCGGATGGTTACTATCATCCTCTGGGAGGTGGTCGTGAAGTATGGTTTGGTTTTCACCAGTCTGTCCGTCCATCACAATGGAAAATGATGCTTAACATCGATGGTATGTCTTAATTTAAGTACATTATGTTGCTTATGAAAATGAACATTTTATGTTTGTATATAAAGTTGTTTAGAACACAACGCTTTTGTGCTTATATCAATTTTTATACAATTCTGCAGTGATTGAGTTGGTTTAATCAGTAAATATAACCAACCATAATAATATATTTTTGCATTTTAAAATAGTTAATTCTTATTTTTTTTCTTGAATTGAATCAAAGTTTGGTGATTTGTCTGTTTTATAACAAAATACTATCTGTTCTTGAAATACAAGTAATACAGGTACTTTGTGAAGAGGTTTATTTTATTACTGTTATTTATTAAATCTTGCTTTAAGACAAATTGATGGTACAATAACTTTTATAATAACCAATGGAAAATTATTCTTTTGTTGTGATTATAAATTAATGGTTTTTCTGCATAATTTCTGACTGCAAAAAATAGTGAAATATTTTGCTGTGTCATAAAAGTGGTTAGTGGGAGTATTATTTCACCTGTTCATTTTACAGCCTGCCCAAGTTATTCCATTATGTACGGAAAAAGAGTTATCAATTTTTATTGTAAAGAAATTTTCTGAACCCTTCAGATTACGTTAATTTCATGCTCTTATTCAGATGATCTTTTTATTAAACAAAGCTGCCTGTGAAGCGATATTCCTATTATTAAGTCATGTCCCATATTCTCAACTTGGGTTGAACAAACTATAGTGACTACTGTATTTGAAATCATTGCTTATATTTGTTATACTAAATATTATTTTTCTTTTTTTACAGTTTCTGCGACTGCATTTTACAAAGCACAGCCTGTTATAGAATTTATGTGTGAGGTATTAGATATCAGAGATATTAATGAACAGAGAAAACCTTTAACAGATTCACAAAGAGTAAAATTCACAAAAGAAATTAAGGGGCTTAAAATAGAAATAACACATTGTGGTTCCATGAGGAGAAAGTATCGTGTCTGTAATGTTACAAGACGTCCTGCTCAAATGCAATCGTAAGTATATGTTAAAGAGTACTGTATGCAGGAGCGGTTCAAAAGGAAAATGTCACCCAAGCAAGGTTGTCACTTGGCGCCCCCGGGTCCCAATTGTCTATTATTATTATTTTTATTTTCTGACATCAATCAGCCAAATTTTTCTGATACAACGACTGTTTTCGAAGAAATATATAAATTTTAACCATCAATCGTCCTCTCATACTTATCCATTTACAATGATTTATGTAGCATCATAAACTAAAATTCCAACGCATATTTCCATCTCAGTCCAAGGATATAGCTCCAAAGGTCAGGAAAGCTCAGATTCCCATTACGAAAAACTCACAACCTGACCTCAGGTTTCATGCAATTATTAATTGATACATTATCACAAATCAACAGGTTTTTTTAGAGTTTTCATAATAACCCATTTCAGCACCCGTTGCAGGCGTTAACCCACTCTGACTGTATGTTGTACCTTATAGGTTAATAGGGTTTTATGGTCTTTAAACATAGTATATTGTTATGTTAAATTATTGTTCAGTTGCTAGTTACAAACAAGTCTTAGTGTTGAAGTTTCAGTTTTGGCTTCATATTATTTTTTTCTTCAGTGTATTGTTTCCCTCTATGGTTGCCATCAAATTTTTAACAATTAAAATCTGATTATGTTTAACCTGACCTACCTACCATATTAAAACATTGATTGTACACTTGAAATTTAAATAATTCCCATTTAACTATCTTCTGGTTACTACAGGGCAAATTAAACTTAATGTCGTTAACTTCTCACGTAAATTTTAAAAGCAAAATAATGACCACAAATTAAAGCTATAAAACTGGATATTGGTTAGTTAAAAAAAAACTTATCCAGTTGATGTGCATTTTCAGTTCATTAATTGAACTAACTGCAATTTATTAATCAACAAGCTACTTATTTTATGATTCACTACTCTAGAGATTATTTTTAATTGTTTTTATTTTCTTAATTTTTATAATTGTCTGTGGGTATTTCATTTTACAAAGGGTGACTTGAAGTTTCACTGTGATTGTTGTAACTCGTTTTTTTTATATTATTGCCAATGCAAACGATGAGAAGGGTGATAATGAGAATGTGTGAAGGAAAAATGCCAGACCTGACTGGGAATCGAACTTGGGATCCGTGGTATAGAACTGCTAATCACTCTACCACGGGCCTGCCATAACTGTAGTAGATATAAATTACTGTCTTGTTGAGGTACTGATACTTTGCCCCAGTCATTTTGTCTAAATTAGCATTTTGTTAACAGTATTACGCCTACTACAAAGTATTTGCGAAAAATACCAAAATATTGGGTTGCGTTTTACTCAAAATTTTAGTTTTGTTTGAAATGTGTCGTAATATTATTGTCTTGTTTTCAGATTTCCACTACAGTTGGAGAATGGTCAGACTGTAGAATGTACAGTTGCAAAATATTTTCTTGACAAATACAAGATGAAGTTAAGGTACCCACATTTACCTTGTCTTCAAGTTGGCCAGGAACATAAACACACTTACCTTCCTCTTGAAGTAAGCTAATAAACTGATTTGATATATGCAAGATATTAACTGTTTTATGTTTTTCAATAGCTGTGAAACATTACTATTGACTGTTAAATGCCTTCTTGCTCATTGTTGTTTACAATTTAAAGTTCAGGGAAAGTTATAATTCTCTTAACCTAATCAATATGTAAATATTTGTATAATTACTTATAATAAAGAAATGAAATTATATAAATAGCCTGGAATTGAGAGGAGTTGTATGTGAACAAACAATTGGCAGAATATCACTCATTCTATCCGTGCATTAGTGGGATTTTTCCTTATATAGTAAAAACTATCCATACAATAAAATTGTTCATTTTATTTATTTAGATTTTTATTTATAATTTAATATTCAGTAGTAGGTTTTCTGAATGTTTACTAGTTTAAATTAGCATTATGTACTGATTAGCTGTTTTACACTCAGAGTTTTTGAACTGAAGAATTACTTTTTAACCAGGAAAAATCAATAAATTCATTAAAAATGTTATGTTTCTGTGGTAATTATAAAAACCAGTACATGCCAGATTCTGAACGAGCGAGAGTGATGTAGCTGCATTGATGTGTTTAATAATATTGTAATCATAAACATAGTGTTAGTAATATTCTTGACGTGTTTCTAAAAATTCACAGATTTACGTTAATTAGTAGCAATATAAATATGTAAGCATGCCACAGAATGTGTGGGAACCTCACTCAGTAATATAATAAGCATTTCATTTTGTAATGTATTGATAATGACAATACTGTCCTGGCCCTCTCATTTGAATTTTGGCTAGTGAAAGAAATAAAAAAAGGCATCAGCTCTGCTCCACCCACACACATCAGCCCAACATCTACAGTCACTTCTTGTGATATTACCATTCTGTTCAGTCCCTGCATGCTAACTGGCATGTACTAAAACCATTTGTTTATATTATTTGTGCCTCGGGTCTAATTAACTACAGTACTTATAAACAAAATTTCTCACTTTGGTGTATCAAATAAAATTATTTATGTTTAATGTAAACTATGATTTGTGTCTCATTGTTATTTTTTGTTTATGGTTTTATACTTGTCCCTTAATCTTATTTTTTTTATTGGCATGTTACTTATTTTTGGATGTCATATCTGATCAGTGGAAGGTCTATATGTTTAAAAACCAGCTTGTATTCGGTAATAACTCCTCATTTCAACTGAGATGCCAAGACCAGTGTTTTATTAGTAGTTCAGTTGAATGGGAATCAGTTGATTTTTTTCTATTATTTAAAGTCCATTTGTTAGATGGTCTTTTGATCCGGTAGATAGTACACGTTTTGTTTTTATTTGTAGGTGTGCAACATTGTGGCAGGACAACGGTGCATTAAAAAATTGACCGACATGCAGACTTCTACAATGATCAAAGCAACAGCTCGATCTGCTCCGGATAGGGAACGTGAAATAAACAATCTTGTCCGACGAGCAGACTTCAACAATGATGCATATGTTCAAGAGTTTGGTCTGACAATCTCTAATAACATGATGGAAGTGAGGGGTCGGGTACTACCGCCCCCAAAACTTCAGTACGGTGGTAGAGTTAGTACGCTAACTGGCCAGGTATTTTATTTGGGTGTTTCTTCTAGTTTCTATGTTTGTTGCATCTGTATGTTTCTAGATAATAGATAGAATTATTGTTTAACACCTGTAACTAGACTGGGGACATAGGCTTCCATTATTTTTTAATATTTTGTATTGTCTATAAAACATGTTGTTTCTAACCAGTAAGCATTTAAATGCAAGCAAGTATCTGTTTCTGTGTATTTATTACTATCGAAGGTTATATGTGTTGCTGTTCAAACGCTATTGAATATTTTATGATTGAGGTAATTCTGAAATATTCATTTTCAGTTCTTGATTCAACCTAAAAATGATGTATTTAAATTTTAATTTATATCAAACTCAAAATAAAAATAAGATGAGTCAGAAAGTGAGTATCAATATTACATCTCTTGAACAATTGTTTAAAATTCAGAATAATTACACTGGAACAATCACAGTCAACGTAAATTTAAACACCTCTAGTTAAAAATCCTGCCCTATTAGTATGCCTTTAAGACTTGGAACTTTCTTTTAGCGAGCCTACTGGTGTGGTCAATGCAACTGGCTTCTATAACAGGGATTCCGGGCTCAATTCCCAGTCAGGTGTGGCTTTTTTCATGACCCTTCACTGTCTAGATTAGCCTTAGTGTGCACAACATCTGGATGTAAAACAAAAAAAAATCACTTTTAAGTAATTTCTCTTGGTCCAATTACAAACAATCTCTGTGGAAGATCGAACCCTTTAGTTTTGATCCAACATGATTGTCTTTTGTCATAGAGAAAGAACCTATAAAATCTTACAGAATCAAATTGGTGCCTTCTAGTGACATAGCTATGAGGCTTTTCCATCAAACCATATATTTTTTTGATGATACTGACTCGTAGAAAATAACAAAGGTATAGTCAACATTTTTTATGCATAAAATAGTCTACAAGATTCCTCCCAACCTATCCCAGACATTTATTTCACTAATATGATTTAAATAAATACAATGAAACTATAAATATTAAAAATAATATAGTATATAAAAATCCCTTTGATGAGTCTCATGGCTGGTGGCAATTTTTAAAAAGGCTTACTCTTGAATCAGAAATCACTAGTGATTTCTGTATCTACTCTTTTTAAGAGGAATCGAATGACACAAGTTTTGTTATGTTTAACAGATAAATTTGTAACTTGTTGAAGGTGGTATCTTCAGACTGGTTCTTGTAATTGTAATAATCACCACCATCCTAGTTTTGTACACTCTTAAGCACTTGAAAATGCACCAATTTAACACTTTCTAGTCTACCATTTTTTTCCATGACTATGCATTGCAGACTAAAGTAAATTATACATACCTTGTACTGTAAACTGATGTTTTTTTAACTTTTTCAAAAAACAGTGTGCAGTCACCTCAGTTTTTATCAACTAGTGCATTATATGAAAATAAAATGTGAAGTTTGTTCTTTTTTACCATACTAGTCTAGTTAGTCAATTATTAAGTTCTCTTTGAAATAATATTTTTTATAATTACCCTAATTTGTACATTTCCAAAAAACTTTTTGAAAACTAAAACCTAGGCTAATCTATAGTGAAATAGGTTAGAATACTTTTGTAAACAAAGTATATAGTGTATTTCCTCGATTCTAAGAACCACCTTTTTCACAATTTGATACCTCGAAAAGCAAAGTGCGTCTTACATTCGAAGTGTCTTGCAGTCGCACACTTATTATCTTTAAACTGGTACATTAGCACTCTAAACCATGTACGAGACATCCTTACGCATGACAAGATAAAATAAATTATCTTTTAAAATTAAAATAAACCTTTATAAATAATTATCAAAATTCGTAGAAGGGACGCGCATAAAAATGCAGCTTGTGAATTTCCAGTGCCATGTTATTAACTTACAAACTGAAAACATCTACTCTCTTGATCAGATAGGTAATACAGATAAAACTCTAGTCTATTTTGATACACCTAGGGACTGCATGGTCGATGTGAAAGGTGCCAAAGAAGTACAATAGAAAACTACTGGGTACGAGAAACTGTGAATAGTAGTTATGTATAACAACTGATGGAAACAAACTTCCTCCTTATTTGATACTCAATCAAAAAAGTAAATTCAAGAAAGTTGTTATTTCTTTTAATATCGTGTTACATTTAATTTGTTTCATCACCCATTTCAGATAATAAAATTTCACTTTATATCAGAAATAAGATTTTGATGAGTTTTCTAGATTTTATTATTTTCAAAAATTTGTACTGCCAGAATAAGCTAAGTCTTAGAATTGAGGATATACGGTAATAGCCTGAATCAAAATCGCTTTCATTGTCCACAGGATATTATGATTCATCAATGTCATCTAATTTAAATTTAGAATCTTCTACAAAACAATCTAATGTATCTTTAATTGTAGACATCATTTCGTGAATTGTAAATTAACAGACACAATAACAGTCGAGTACAAGGAACAAATGTTGCAAAGAATGTAGTCTTGTAACCTGCTATGTCGACAGTAGACGCTATGGTTTGATCTTGCGCATTAAGTAGCGGTTGATAGTTTCATCAATATATTAGTAAATACTTATCAATTCAGTTAACTATCACTGTAGGCAAATTTAGAATAAAGTGAACTTAAATAACAGTTAAGACGGGAAACGGATAGCCACAATTATGACAATGTAAAAGTAGCAAACATCAAGCGATGTTAATTCTGGTGTTCGTATGACATACGGTTGTTGTTTTGAAAATGTTAAGATAGTAATAAACTACATAGCAAACAGTGCTTCTTATGTAATATTCTAATAATATTAATAATGTATTTAGTTTACAGGACTTCAGGTTTCTGTTGAGGTGTGTGGTGTGATTTGCTTTAACAACTGATATTTTGAACTTCTGAAATTACCTTGTATTGTGTGTAATTAGATATAATATTATTCATAAGGTTGGTCATTTATGTTTACATTTCATTGCAGTGAAGTCTTGTTTAATACCTGTTTTTGGGTCTGATGGAAATATATAAAATTGCAGTGTGTATTTGGGGGGGAATAATTCATAATTATACTTAATCATTACACAACTTGCTTTAATGAATGGTGAACTGTTAAAAATAGTTTAAATGAGTTCATGGTGTTTCCATTATATTACAAGATGGTCGAAACAAAGCAAAGTATAATTCATGGTTGTGACAGGGTTTTAAAACTTTCCATTTCTAATCATTCGAAGTTTATAATCTTTTTTTTATTTTTCTTCAATTTTACCTGGTCAGTGTAAATTGAAATCTAAATTTATTTATAAGTAATACCTTGTACTAAATATGTCACCTCTCGGTAAAATATTTTTCTTTGTTATTAAATTTTTCTAAAACTTTAAAAATATCACCTCAAGTAATATTGTACCTGCTTATTATATTGTAATTTGTAACAGTTAAACCAAAACTTTATTGTGGCATTAAAAACCAATCTAATTGCATTTATTTGTAATCCACTTGCTCATTCTCGTGTTGTCAACTTTATATTAAAAATATAGCCATGTAACATAAGTAATCAGTTCTATAGTTGCATATTTATTAGCTATATATTTACAGAGAATATTACACTATACATTATAGATAACATGTTTTAGCAGCCTATTGCTTTTACAAACTAATATTTTTATTTAGCGGATAGATAAGTGAATTTGTTCTTAAGTCAGTCATTCATTATTTTCTGTAATTGGTGACCACTGGTATCCCATTTGCTGAAAACTCATTACTAAAGCCTGATTATAACATAAATTTGTTGAAGGATTTTTTTTAGTAGAATAAAAAAAAGAATGAATATTTTATGTGAATTTATCTCAGTCGTGTTTTTTATTAGTAAAATTTATGTTATGTTGTTGAATTCTACTTAGTATCAGATGAATTAGTACACTACCCACTATTTACCTAATAACGAATTAATAATGAATTAAAATGACTTTTATAAATTTGGTCTTTGGGTTTAAATGTTTACTGTTTTGAATCGTTTAGCCAAATTTGACTTAATGTTGTAATAAAACAAATTTTTAAATTAGACTTCATTGTAATGTATTTTATTTGCTTATTTTTGTGTAAGGCTATTGTTTACCTTGCCTTAAACATTGTGTTATTTATTGTAATATTTTTAATTAAAAAACATTTGGAACACAGCCTTCTTCTGACTTAATAGTGGTTTATGATAGATAAAAGTTGTTGATATTACATTCAGTCATTAAAGTAGTAGATTTAATCATAGTCTTTTCATGTTCATCACACGGTTTAAAATAATTGTGAATTTAAAAGTATTATATAATGCAGTAATTGCAGTTGGTTTGAAAATTAAGTCGTATAAAATTTATTAAGTATTATTAACGTCAAAATTTCAGTAAATGAAATTTTTCATTTTCTTTTTAAGTTCAGTGTCTCGATTGTGTTTGACAGCTTGGTGTCAAACACATTTGAAATGGGTTCCATAGCATTTTGTATTTAATAATATCTACTTCTTATATTAGTCAGTCGTCATTTTATTTTTGACTCATTTTAATATTTTGAAAATTTTTATTGCTCGATATTCAAATGTTATTTACCAAGCACAGGGCTATTTAATGTTCTCGCTGATGTAGTTCAACACATTAGTAGATAAGAGTATTTTATAATTCTGGTAAGTACTTACTGACAATTGATTAAGGCTGTTCTATATTGAAAATTACTAGCTTGGTTGGTTTTATAGGTGTATTTTTATTATTTACGTATGCGAACTTATTTATTTTATTTATTAGTTTTCTTTTGAAACTTTTGTTGTTTGCATGTTTAATCTGAATTTGTGAACAGAATTATTTTATGCATGAGGTATCTACTCTTAATTTTCGCTTTGTAACAAAATGAGCAGGGAATTTACATCTCAAAAAAATTAACACTTTAAATAATAATGAACGTCAGGAATTTATTTATGAGTATTAGACTAATATCCTTTGTCGTAAATTAATGTTTTCATTAAGTTTGTCTATTGATCTAGCAGGATACGTGCCATTTGTATTCTACATTCTTACAACTGTTGGTTATTAGGAATACTAAAACCGTCTTTCTATTTTAACTAATATTAATATTATTACAGTACTTTTTTTAAAAGATCTTATCCTGCAAACCCAGCATCCTAACTTAAGTTTAATTTATTGCGAGTTAAGCCCTCTATAAATATTTCTTTCTAAACAGGGATCAAGTAGTTTGGCTGGAGTGTATAGCAGCTATAGTTCAATGTGTTAGCATCTTCCTGCCTCCTCCCTCCTATGGTCAACATGCCAGCTGTCTGGCCTGTGGAGTAGTGGTCAGCGCAACTGACTTCTATTTCAGGGGTTCCAGTTTTGATTCTGGGTCAGGTCTGGCATTTTCCATCACTCATTTGCATCCTATGACTTTTCACCGTCCTCATTAATAGGAATTTTCAAAACTATCATGATGTTAAACAAAAAAAATGCTGGTTGTGACTTCTTCATGTATCTCTAATTAGCTCCTTATTACAAGAAAATTGTTAACTGTCTCAGTTGCATACCTAGACAAAAAATTTTAAGTGTGGAAATAAAGTTGCAATGTAAAGAAGTTGTTTGCTCTACTCTATTCCATTTTTGTACACTCATCTCGTTACATGTTTATGATTTATAGAGATAGCCACATGCAATAAGTGCAGCATGAGATGCTGTCTGGCAATAAATAAATTGACCTCAAGTAGGGAAAGCTAAAAGCAGTGACAACTTTTGAAGTTGTCTACTTTTTCTAGCTTACCAGTCCTTTTTTTTGTATAAAATCTTGAAAACTATAGTGTTTACTAGCTAAGAATTTAAATCATTTGCTTCTATATTGTATGAGAGAACATGGCAAACAATAGACTATGAATTTTATGTAAAAAAATAACTTGTTTGTTGCTTTTATCTTCGTAGTTACGTTCTCCTTACATTCTAGTTATGCATAGTACATACAACCTTGTGCTTTAATTTTCTGCTAATAAATTCGTGAATCAATATTCTATATTAATTTTTTTGTATAGTAGAAGTATTTATCATTTTGTAGTATTTTTCATATTAGTATAGAGTTAAAAGCATGAATTAATATAAAAAGTTATTTGATTATCTTAGTGCTTAAGTTGGTAGATTTTTGTTTTATTTATTAAGAATTCAGATAGTATTACTCAATGAACTTTCAATTATTGGATAGCCTCAGTTTTCCCTTCTTGGCATTGGTTGGGTTAACCGAATTGTAAAATTTTTTACCTCCACACTCATTGAACATTATAATAGATATGTTAATTTTTTTGTATAATATGAACAGATTTTAAGAATCCAATTTTTATGAGTACTGAAAGATAGTATTACTGCTCTGTATTTGTACCAAATGAATTAATTGTTAATAGAAAATTGCCTGTCGGAATTAAAAATAATTTTGTTGTCATCAGAGACCTAACCCAAATTTTCCGATCAGAGTATACTTAATGATATGTTTAGTTGAGACTACTGCTCAAATGGATATAAGTTTAACTAACTTTTCTGAACACATGACAGTGAAATTTTCAGGGCAATTCTCTATTTCCTCACTCTCTTTCTTTATCTTTACTTTTATACTATTTTTATAGATGTTATAATTTTTATCGCTCAGTATAAAAACAGTATGACATTATGTTCTAAATTTAGTCTACTCTATTATTAATTGAATTTATTATTATAATATAGGCCTACTCTTAATTTATGTCTTTTATAATATTCGTAATAACATTGCTGGTTAGTTTCCGCCGATGTATTGTATAGATTATGGTATAATAATAATAATCACAAAATAAAAATAGTATAATCAATTTACTTATCTTTGCAAAGGCTACGATAGCTAAATGTTTTCATCATGAATAATAGTTCCAAACTCCTATAAGAAATGCATGGCCAATACTACTCAATAGTCTCAACTAATTATGTCATCAAGTATTGAACTATTGTCTGCTTCATTTACAAATTACAATACGCGTGTTTAAGGTTGATAATTGAGAATCCATTATATAAAAAATGTATTATGGCAGTTTTTCTTTGTTGTTTTATTTGTACTATTAATAACTCTTAATTACTAATATCATCATCATTATTGTTGTTAATTTTTTCTTGAATTTGAGTTTATGCTTAAAGTTGGAAGAAGGCACCTGTACAAATTATCAGTTTTTCATGAATTTTGTCATAATCATTAAGAATCTAGATTTCATGAATGTGTAATTGTTAACTGATGGCACTGATACTTGTGTACCATTCATGTCGCTTATTAGAGTAGTATAATTAATTTGATATTATTTAATCTGTCAAATTGGTTATGAAATATATTGTTGAATAAACTTCATGCAAGATCTTGTAGAGGTTAAAGTTCTGTAATCGTGTGTTAATTAGATTCAACTATTGTACAGGTGGCTTATTTCAAAACATTTAGCAGTCACGAGTGAACGAGACCGGCCGCATATAGTTAATAAGTTTTTTCTGAATGCCTTGCTGATAAAGCAGGAGTTTCAGGGATGCAATGTGCTACAGACGAAGCAGCAGGCGATGCCGAACCAAGGAGTCTGGGATATGAGAGGGAAGCAGTTTTTTACGGGCGTTGAGATACGAGTTTGGGCCATTGCTTGTTTTGCTCCACAGCGCACTGTCCGTGAGGATGCTTTAAGGTAATTTAATATGTTTGAAAAAAAGATCGTATTAGTTTAATCCCTGCCAGGCTACAAAAAAACTATCCTGATATCTACCTTGGGTTCTTTTTTAAAAATTGTTTTTGAACGTTCGTAAAAATTTTGTGAATTAAATATTAATGGAAATTTGTCAAATAAATAGTAATTGTAAAAAATAAAATTGGGCTATTTTTTTACCACAATGAGTTGGAAGGTGTCTGTAAGCGAGTCATGTTTTATAATAATCCACATTCTGATTCTAATTTCTACGGAACATAATTTTCTTTCTTAGTTTTGCTATAAATTTTAAAAAAACTGATAGCTAATCATTTGTAAAATATGTAACTCAAGACGGAAAAAACGATGCCTAATCTGCATTATAAATCAAATAGTCCCTGTTCACGCTTTCCAAATCACTAAAATTGTCGTCTAAGCACTCTCGAATTTCATTTAAATTACTAGTTGAAGCCATAATTAAAAACAAATCAATGAATAGCGCTGGTAATTACACCACGATAAACACGCACAGAGTAATGTTGGTTAACTCAAATTTTCACGAAGGCATTCAATGTCCCAATTAAACTGCAAGTTGATTTTACATGTTTTACAATCTATATAGTCCAAAGAGGTTAAAACAAAACTTTCTGCACTTAAACCATACCTATTGGTCATTAAGTACTAATATTTATTATTAGAGTTTAAATACAGTTTATTAGCGGATATATTCATTAACCGCCTGCTGGGGAAGTACTGCCTTGCGGATATATCCGTAAACCGCCCAGGAAAGGTTAATTGGTAATACTTTTTGTTCTTGTTACACATAAAGCCGGTTCGTTTATATGGTGCCTCATATTAAAACATTTATATTTTTAAACTACACGGTTTATTAAATTGCAACTGAAATCATGATGTGCATACTTGATTGATGTGTATATATGAATTAGTTGTAGAAATTTTCCAGGATGTTCCAGTTGGAAATTAGTGAAAACTGATGAGGTATATTACAGTAAAATTTATTCACTGTGCCGACGAGATCAGTTAACTTTTCTGTTAAATAAAAATAAAAATTTTGGTTACGATGGGGCAATGTTGATGCTGTTGTGTGTTTAAATCAACTGGGGAGTTATGCAGTAACATAATTTTGATTTTAGCATTACAGTAGCTATATTCCTATTTATAATGTATTTTTCTTTTTTTAGGAACTTCACACAACAGTTACAAAAGATTAGCAATGATGCTGGGATGCCAATTATTGGACAACCCTGCTTTTGTAAGTGAAAAAATTTCATAGTCTTATAATAGTCATAGATAATGTGAGTTTCATTACCTAGGTGTTTATAAAAAAATACAATTTTTTTGTTTGTAACTCATTAATTGCAAATGATTCTGCTTCTGCTGTGCATTCTTGATAGCTTCTTTTAGATTTTTTGTAATATTCCAGTTTTCTAGTTCCTTTCTGTATCTATGTATTTTTGTAAATATTCAGTTTTGAAATGATATTAAAAGAACATTTGAAAGATATATCTTTAGCTAAAACTACAAATTTTCTGGAACATGTTCACCAATTCTTAGAAAAAATTATAAAACATCTAATTTTCTTAATAAGATTAATTGAATGTTGATAGGTTTACTACTTGTTCCTACCTGAAGTAAAGTAATAAAAAGAAGGCAGACTTGCAAGAATATCTGGTGGGATATTACCAAAAGTTTTAACATTTCTTTAATTAATAATAAAGCGGTATATCATCATCTTTTTAAGGGCTCTTGTCATTTTAAGGGTCGTCTTTTTTGTAGTGATGAGCACAACAGGATTCCATTCCAGGTGTTACAGGTTTGATTCCCCACTAGGTCTGGCTTTTTTCATTTATCACAGTTCACTTAACATTGCTGAAATGCATTAGCATTATTATGCGGAACAGTTGGTTGTAAAACAAGTAAAAAATTAAAAATCTTAAGTAATAGTTTAATAAATATTTTGACACCATTTTTTCACAGAAATACGTGCTTATAGAGAGTTTCGTTGAAGAAACTTTAATCTATAGTGTTGGCTTATTACATTTCTTGGCTGCATTTTCAATCTGTTGCTTAGTTTCTGTAAGCTCTGTTATATATGTGCTTCATCAGCGACAACACATTTTTATTTGTGGAATTCTTGTAAAAAATTTAAAAAATTCAAATGATTAAATCTGTAAATTTGAGTGGGGCTGCATTTAGAAGTGTTTACATGTGTAATCATTTTTGGTTTTCTCTTTTTAGGCAAGTATGCTACTGGACCTGATCAAGTTGAACCAATGTTTAGGTACTTGAAGTCATCTTTCCAGGCATTGCAGCTAGTTGTAGTCGTGCTTCCTGGGAAGACGCCTGTTTATGGTAATTATTTTATTTTAGCAAAAATTTATATTTTATAAATGAACCATGATTAGGCAATATAGTAATAAAATACGTTTTGAAATATTTCTGGTTTAGAACACATTACTTCATATTAAAAACAAAGAATTACGATGTTATAGCAATTTTTTGATGCAACTTAAACTACATTAGTTGGCTTCATTCATGATGACAACAATACCAATAAAAACTATCATAACACTCTTTATCTACATTTGTGACATGGTTGGTAAATCAAACAGATATTTCAAAGTATGGCTTCATGTGTTTTGTATTGATTACGTAAGTATAGAATTTTTCATTCGGTCGTTAATTTTTGAGATGAATTAGAGCTTTCACTCTAATAACATTAATGCCTGAATGGTTGATTTTTTTAAACCCAAAGTTATGTTATTTTGCTCAACTGTTTTCCCACTGAATAATTATTTTTATGATTTATTATTATTTTTGTTTTTATTTTTTATTATGTAACTTAAAGTACATTTAAGAAAATTAACGGGTCAAAAACTAATTTGAGCACATGGCTAAAATAGACAACTTTATTTAATATGACTGTAACAACAACTAGTTGCCTAGGAACTGTCACTGAATATGGAAAGATTGACGTTAAGCAACACTGCTACTGGAGTCCAACGGAAGAAAACAGAACTACAAAAGACTGGTACACATCCGGCTGTAGGCGACTAAAGTTACGTTCTAGAGCAAAAATAAGTTTGTGTTTTGACATAAGGGTAATATCCGTCACTGGCACTAGTCATGTACAATGCCTTTGACGTGATAGTTTGTCAAAAACATTTTAAGGGGTTAAAGAAAATTGTTCACCTAGACTATTTTGTTAATCTCTTTGTTCTGCAAAAGTGTAATTTTTCTTAATGTAATTTTAATGCCATGTGTTTTATCTTGTGTTACAGCTGAAGTTAAGAGAGTAGGTGATACAGTATTAGGAATGGCAA
This sequence comes from Catonia carolina, assembly GCA_035578175.1. Taxonomy (NCBI): domain Eukaryota; kingdom Metazoa; phylum Arthropoda; class Insecta; order Hemiptera; family Achilidae; genus Catonia; species Catonia carolina. Next base: position 142,848,744 of record JAQMRL010000001.1, on the reverse strand, counting down.
CCCAATGTGTTCAGGCAAAGAATGTAAATAAGACATCACCTCAGACGTTGTCGAATTTGTGCCTAAAAATTAATGTAAAACTCGGTGGCATTAATAGCATTCTTGTTCCAAGTATAAGGCCAAAGGTAAAAATCATGTCATTATTTTTCTTAGTATTATTGAGATGTGGGTATTACGCAATTAATTTCTTAACATAATTTGAAATAAATTCCATGGTATAGGAATTTGGTAGTATTGTGTCTATTTCTTTAGTATTCTAGAGCAACCTTTATTTAATTTAGCGTTGTAAGGAAAGATGGTTAACAACTTTTTAATAAATATTATAGTTATTGTAATGTGTATTGTTGGGATGTATTAAAGTAATTTTTGTAGATTAGTGCTATATTTTTAAAGATCAGGAATGCTTCTACATTCTATGGACCTAACATCCTGACATAGACTTTATATTTGATGCTAACCATGTGGTGCATAAATTTTCGTGAGCAGCAAATATTAAGTCATTTGGGAATAAAGATTCTTGTGGTAAACATTTATTGTATGTTTTTATAATGGAAAAACATGCAGCCATTCACAAATAGTCTTGACTTGTCAAACATGACTTAATTTTTTGTGAATAATCAGATTTTATACACAGTTAAAATTTAATCGTATTGATTCAATTAATTTTCATAAATACTTATTTTAGTTTTTGTTCTATGTTCATTGAAGTGCTGCTAGTACTAATTAGTACTAGTAACTGTTCAGGGTTTTATGATACCATAGTTGTCAAAAGTGTTTCAATTTTTTTCAATAGGTTTTCAATGAACCCGTAATTTTCCTTGGAGCTGATGTCACACATCCACCTGCAGGTGATAACAAGAAACCATCGATCGCAGCCGTTGTAGGTTCCATGGATGCACATCCAAGTCGCTATGCAGCGACAGTAAGAGTTCAGCAACACAGGCAAGAGATTATTCAAGAATTAAGTTCTATGGTCAGGTAAGAATGAAAATACTACGTTTAATCGTGTGTTTTAATTTAAAGAACATTATTATTCCAGGTTAACTTAGAAATTCATTGTCCTTTTGATTTGTGTTAATAAATGTATTTTCCACAATTGCATCTTTATCGAATGACCTGTGTGTTGGCTTTGTTGAGTGTTCAAAAATCTGTTGCAAAGTAACATTGTATCTTGTTTCAAAGCATTTTTAAACAGCTTCACTTATTTCTGTTGTAAAGTCAAATTTTGTTATGATGACACGTACAGGTAATAAAAATTCTGGTTGTTTAATTCAGTCATTTCTGAAGTTTTTAAAATTGATTTTTTGTTTTATTTATTCATTTTTTTTTAGTTTATTGTACTGTAGGGGGTATTTATTTAATTTTTTATACCTTTTGTAAAATTAGAGAAAAGTTAAGTTTAAGAATTTTTCCCCCAAATGTTTAATATTTACTTATTTTTGTATTTTATTGTTATATAAATATTTATAAAAATTAAGTAGTCTTGATATTGAAAAATAGTTATAAACTACTAGGCTTAGCTTTATTTATTATCCTATGACCAGTCTGTAGGAGAGCTTGTATATACTTGTAAGGGAGTATAATCAGAAATGAGCCACCTGAATTATAAGTCTGCAATTACTTCATTGTTTTCAAAAAAGATATTGCACATATTACATAATTTGTGTTTACCTGTTTTTCTAAGATTAAAAATATTTAATGTATTTGTCTTAGTTTTGTGTTTTCATTATCAATTCAGAATGAAAAAGTTGCCTTTTAATACACGTACTAGGTATGATCCAAAGGATATGGTGAATAATTTTATTATGATTACACTACCGAGACTTGATCTATCTTAAGTAATAAGTCCAATAGCGTGAATCTTTGACATAATCAGTGTTAAGTGTGAACAAGTTGTGACTTGTCGCTCAGCTTCCAGAGCTGGAAGAGTGAGGTCGTGTTTGCTGTGTCTTTTATTCATGGATTTCAAACTATCTGTTAACATTTAGTTTTGTTTTAAGTTGCAAAAACGTGCCAAAGAAGCTCAAGAAATGTTAAAATCAGTGTATGGTGAAAATGTAGTGACTTTGAAGAATTTTTACTAGTGATGTGAGCAATTTAAAAGCATAAATGAGTCTCTTGAAGACGAGCAGTGGTCTTACATGTCCTTTGACCTCAAAAATGGATGAAAACTTGCAAAAAGTGGGAAAATTGGTTCATTCATACAGGCAATTGACTATTTGAGAGCTTAATGAAGAACTGAATATCTCGTACAGGTCCATACAAAACATTGTAACCGGTAATTTGCAAATGAGAGGAGAAAGTGCAACATTTGTTCCCAGACTTTTGACTGGTGAACAGAGAGATAAGATTTTTCAGCGAAAAAATTCCTTTCTGTCCACACTCGCCTTATGCTCCAGATTTAACGCCATGCATTTTCTGGTTCTACCCAAAAACAAAAACCGTATTTAAAAGAAAACGTCTTGACACCAACATGCACTTTTTTGTTTTCTCACATATAGTTTATCTTATTTGTTTTCTTTTTACGTGATTTGAAACATGTATTTAATGATATTTATGTGAATTTTATTTCTGTCCATTGTTTATGGTTTTTGATGTTCTTTATTTTATTCATTTTTTAATAGGTGCTTACCTGCCTGTTGAGTTAATGTCAAGTGTCATTTTGATGACATATTGTTGAAATATATTTTTGAAGATTATATATTGCCATTTTTTTTAAAGTGTATTATAACTACTGTGGTCTAACCAATCCCACTGATGCCAATATGCTCACACTTTACACTGGTTTTGTTTAGTGAAGTTCTCTTATTTACTTCATATGTTTCCAGGTCTGTGATTTTATGAAATGCTAAGATTAAATTTGTTATGTTTACTTTTTTGTGAAAGTACTGGGCATTTTTAGATTAAATTAAGTAACTTAAAACACTTATGGGAGCTCTTGTTGGAGCCAATCACATATAATTTGATTTTATTATTGATTTCAATTGTTTTCTGTTTCACAGAGAGTTATTAATAATGTTCTACAAGAGTACAGGTGGTTATAAGCCACATCGTATAATACTGTACAGAGATGGAGTATCAGAAGGACAATTCCTACATGTAAGTAGCACCTTGTATAAATAAAAAATAAAGTTATAAAACTAATTTTATTTAATTTGTAATCGCTCAAGTCCACAGTCATTTACTACTTAAAATGACGATTATATTTATATTCTCAGTAGCCTATTAATATAAAGCTGCAGTTGTTGAATGAATATTTTGTTATTAAGCATGAATTTAATAAAGACATTTTTTCTGTTGTCATATTCTAGCATTTTTAACAATACTCTTTGGTAACCGTAATATTTTAGCAAAAGTTGGCCGGCCCGTGGTGTAGTGGTCAGCGCAACTGGCTACTATGCCGGGGTCCCAGGTTCGATTCCCGGTCAGGTCTGGCATTTTTTTCATCTGTAAATCACCATATATATCATTACCGACGCACAATCCCAAGGCTTATGTAGGCATCATCACTCAATAAAAAAAAGGTGGCACAGTATTGAATCAAGTTTGATGAATTTTGTTGGTAAATATAAAGAGTATGTAAGCTTTGTTATAAAGTGTTCAGGCGGATGAATTGTAATAGCGGTGTACACTTCATTTAATAGTAGATTCTTTTTAACCTACTGCTAATCAAATGCTTACACTTTGTTGGATATAATTTGAGATTAAAAGATTTTCAGTGAGATAGTAGGTAGGTATTATGAACAAGTTTGTACCCAGATAGTGATAAAAAATTAGGAAAATCTTTTAACATTAAACTTTATTCACTGTGGCTAAAACTTTGTATTGAACTTGTTTAAATTCTGCAAACCTTAAAGGTAATACGTCACAATTGACATAATTGTACATACACAGTTGAGGTAAATGTGTGTGCAAAAGACATCTGAAACATTTCAAATATTGTATTCATTGGATGTAAGTCAAACTAAAATTTGTTTTTAATTTTACAGGTTTTGCAACATGAACTTACAGCAATTAGAGAAGCTTGTATAAAGTTGGAAGGAGATTATAAGCCTGGAATAACTTTTATTGTTGTCCAGAAAAGACATCACACTAGGTAATTAATTTGTTTTAACCAATTGTACCAAGTTATAATTCATATATTTATTTTAATAAAATACGTTATGAATATTTGAAAAAACTTGTTGAGTTAATACGGGATTCTATTTTCAGGTTGTTTTGTGCTGATAAAAAAGAACAGTCAGGCAAATCTGGAAACATACCTGCTGGGACTACAGTTGATGTTGGTATCACACATCCTACCGAGTTTGATTTCTATCTTTGCAGTCATCAAGGAATTCAGGTAAATTAATTTTATGGCTTTAAAGAGTATTCATTCTTCAAATGTGTTCCAATTACAAGTTTTTTTCTTGAGGATCCCAGTTGCATCAGCTTCTTTTTGTACCTGGAAGACATTTTTCAAACATGATGGAGTAAAAATAAGTATTCAATTGAAGTTGAAATAAAATTGTGTTATCCATTACAAGCAGTTGTCAAAATTAAGGAAACTAAAAAATACCCTGCAGTATTTCAATTTTTGTAATATTTTCTCAGAAATAGGCATCCAAATTTTGTTCATTATGTAACATTATTTGTACTTCAGTTCATATATGATGGGTTTCTGGTTTAAGTGTCAAGAGAAATTATAGGGCTTGTGGATCAGCAGAGTGCATGTTGGTGAAAATTGTTGGTTCAAAGCAGTTACCATTAAAAATTGAAAGAAATGTTGGCAGTAATACAGTCACTTTAATTAATTAACTGTAATTTGTCTTGCTTAGGAATCATTACCATTGCTACATTCTAACATTGTTTTAAGCTATCACCCTTCTACATCTGCTTTCGCAGTAAATGCAAAACAGTTGGACATAATACAAAAACAAAAATTATAACACTTTCTGGAAGGAGTGTTTTCTATAGAGTTTTGGTTCTGTTAAGTGATTCATTTGCATAATGTAAAAGAGAATTTCATTGCACATAAAAAGGTTGTATATAGCTTTAGCTATACACGTAAATATAACTACAGCATTGAAGAAGCAAAGTTAACATAAAAATAGTTGGCATGCCTTATGAAGCAGCTGTTCGTGAAAGTTAAGTTTATTGATCCCATATAATTTGTTTAGTATAAAAGTAGAGCCAGTTGTGAAGAACACCCAGAAAGAAGCAGAATTTCAGTTTAAATGTTTAACTAGAGTAAATCAGGGATTAATCCGATGCATGGAAGCAAAATATTCATAATTACAAGATTTAATTGCATTCTTTAAACAACATGTAAACATTTCAAATCTTCAAATTCATAGAAAATGATAACCACATTTTCTGGAACTCAAAATTTTTTTGTGTTGTTCTAAATTTAATTTCTTTTTTAGGGTACAAGCCGACCTAGTCATTACCATGTGCTGTGGGATGACAACCATTTCGACTCTGATGAATTACAGTGCCTGACATACCAGTTATGTCACACATATGTTCGTTGTACTCGATCTGTATCCATCCCTGCTCCTGCTTACTACGCACATCTGGTTGCATTCCGAGCACGTTATCATCTGGTGGAGAAAGAGCATGACAGGTATTTTTCTTTTCTGTCTTTTCAACAGATTCTTTATTTTACATTAAAAATAATGTTATAATGACTCTAGATAAGTATAGTTTCAATGTTTATTTCGTTTAAGTTGGCAGCGGTATATTGCGAAACTATAGAAAACTAAATGAAAATATACAGTAATTTTTTGAAGGTAATTTAACATTAAGAAATTTCCAAACAACTGTTGTCTAGTAGAAATCAAAACTATTTTGTACAGGGTTTCCCCCCATTCACAACAGCAGTCTAATTTTGTTAATTCCAAATCATTCGGTACTGTATTGTGCATCTATTGCGTAACTCATGATAGTTTTGTTGTTCATTTTTAAGAGTTACTTTTAAATTTGTATTTCGTTTATTCATTACAATGTATCTGTAAAAAAGCCGTCACATTTTAGAGGTAATTGTTTTTAAAAGTGGCAAATTGTAGGTATCATAAAGAAGACTTAAATGTTTCTAAAAAACAACATTCTAGAAAAACATCTTCCTTCTGTGCAGTCAGCATGAGCAGCGACTAAATTAATGATTTTTCAGACTATACTGAATTGTACCAATATTCTTGAGTTCCGAAATAATCTCAAAAAAAGCATTTACATTAAATTTAAACACAACTAAAAATGAGCATTTTAATCTTTATATTAAAGTAGCGATGTGCTACAACAGCTACTTCTTTCCTATAGTGTAATTAAACATAAATGATTGATAACGCATCTTATAATAATTACCACTTACTGTGATCAAATTTCATTTTTATTTATGTATGCTTAAGAAAAAATTATTGTATTTTACTTGCATTGTATTTAGAATGCAGGTGCTTTTAATGATGCTTTTTGCAGATCATGTCATTCTGAAGCACTTTTCTCATGTGACATTTTCCTGAATCTTTAAGGATAGTTACTTTGATCATATGGAGAGAATAGGTCATGAAATGTTTTGTTTTTAAATAATAGAGGCTAAAATATTTTAGATTGATTATGAACACACAGTCTGAGAAGAGTAGTCATGGTGATTGTTTCAGTGGCGAGGGCTCGCACCAGAGTGGTTGCAGCGAAGATCGAACTCCAGGTGCCATGGCTCGTGCTATAACAGTTCATGCTGATACCAAGAAAGTCATGTATTTCGCATAAGATGCTGCATCTGCCGACACCTACTATCGTATTTATTATTCAAGGGGCCACTATCACAAGTCAGTCAAAGCTATTAATGTGTACCGTATTGATATAGTTATTGATACAAAAAATTATTTCATTTTGAATGTCATAATTATTACTAAATATGTTTGTTTTAAAACATAGTTTTAACTGTATGCAATTGTGTGCATATATTATAATTATTATTATTATAAAATGACTGTTATATTATTTAGATACTGTTTATATACAAAGAAAGATGTAAAAAAACGCCAAAGAATGCAGTCTCTCGATTGTTATTCCTTATTTAGGTAAATAAGAATATTGTGTACAAAATGAACAAGAACCATCAATCATCAGAACACAACTGCTACAAGTGTATAATAATAACAAAATGTGTAAGACTTTGTGACGAGAGTTTTCAATGCAATTTTAACAAGTTAAAAATACAAGTTCAGTAATACAATTATATTTTGTGTAACAAGTCTTAGTAAAGTAATGCCTTAGAAATGACATACCTGTATTACTAATTAATTTTTAACTGATCTAGTATGATTTTAATAATTAATTTTTAACCAATTACTGTTATTGTTAAGTAATTTTAATTTGTTAAATCCTTGTATTTTTATCGAAATCATGTTTGACTTAACGATTGAATAATAATTATTATTATTATTATTATTGATACATATTGTTGTTCTAACCACTTAAGTATATTAACTTTTATATAATTAAAGATAAGTGCGCTTGTGTGAAGTGTGTACATGTTTATTAAGTGTGCGTGTAAATAGTCTATATGCATACTACATAACCTAAAGTTAACTTAAATGTATTCTAGTATTAAAAATGAACTTTTATTGGATGGTCATTTGGAAGAGGTTGAAATTAATTAAACTAATTCAAGTTGGTGCGTTGGTATATTTTTGAGAAGAAGGTATTGTTGCCAGGAAATTAAAATTGAATAGATTAAAAATGAAAATAAATTTGTGTATAACTGATTTTCATTTTAACTCAAATTTTAGAATTGTTCCTGAAACATTAGTATATGTGTGTAACCAGTAGTTAATGTATTGTTAAATATTAATTTATAGTCAAAATTTGATTGTTGCTTTTTTGTCTATTATAACACAAGACTAAATGATTTCCTCTTTCATGTCAGTCACTCTAAAATTATTGAATCTCTGTTAAAATGTTCTATTTGAACATTGCGTGAACTGTGTAATACTATCAAAGGAATCTGCATTTGTGTGGTCTGAACACAAAATGATGGTTAGATCTTTTATTTATTATTTCACAGCATTACAGCAGCAATTTAATTTTTTTAGCTGAAAAAATTTTAAATTAGTCTTCACATTGTAATTTCTTATACGATTAATTACTGGTTCGATCTATATTATAGATTAATGTCTGTTATGGTGAAAGCAACGTGAATTTTTTTATTAATAAATTGTTATTGATAATGAAAGCATGGTGTAGAAATAACAAAATTATACAAAAAAAAACAATTAACTTAAGTATTTTATAGCAGTATATATCTACAGCTAATGTAAATTTGATCCTAGTAGATATTTTGTAACACATATGTATTTACTTTAGTGACTTCCAAACAGCATAAATTAAAAAAGTATTATTTTATATTAAATGTGTGGGACAATTCTTCCAAATAATCACATTGGATGAATATAACAGATGTATTATCTGTAAACATACAACTGATTGTGATGATGATCTTTTTTATTTATCAATTTTAAGTGTGGAATGGAGGAACAGTTATAAATGGAAAACAAAGATAACATTACCCAACGTTATTTGCTCTTAAGTTACAGTTTTCTATTGTAGCCAATTAAGATAGGAATATTGATACATATTTATTTATGCTTAATTTTTGTATTGATTTACTGCCAAGAAGTCTTGTATCTCATTTTATGTTTCTGTTTCTTATTCTAAGTCTATATTGTTATTGTATTAGCAATTTGTATTATTTATTTTACATTACTTGTTAGGTTTCATATTTTGTATTATTTCATCGAATATTAGTTAGTTGTTAAGACCTTGATTATTTTGATTTTATCATATGAATGTGTGTAATAATCAATTTTATGCTTTTGTTAAAACTAAAAGTGTATTTATCAGCCATTAAATATTTATATAAAATATATGAATTCTCATAAAATACACACTGCAGTGCACTTGATGTTTTTGTACAGAAATGAGTTATTATGTAATCATGAAGAATCCTTTATTATTATGTTAATTGATTTTCAGACAAGTGACAAATTTTGTCTGAACTCTACTTGTAATAAACGTTACCAATAATAATCCTTCATATGTTACGACCCACTTGTGAAATGGCCTTTAACATGAACTGAGTAATTATTATTTTTCTCCCCAAGGTCAACAATACTAAAGGCAGAAAATATCTTTTATCATTTATGATTTGTTAAAAATGTTGGTATTCTGTAATTTACTGAGTAAATTACTTTTAATTGTTTTAAAAACCAGTACAACAAAATTTCTCATTGTATTTTAATCCCAGACAAAATCTTAGTGCTAAAAGTTTTGCATACATTACTAAAAACAATGTCAAAAAGTACTGGTGCTCGAACAACAGATGTGTAGTTTTGTTTAAAACTTCATAAAATCTTTGTTAATATTCGTGATATTGTCATTTTTGGTATCAAAATGTTAGGAATAAAAAGAACTGGAGAATAGAATTTTTACTTAAGTATATTTTTACTCCCAAAAATAAGTATTATAGCAAACTAATTAAGCAAAAAATTGAAGAAATTTTTTTTTGCATTTTTACAGAATAAAGAAGGAGGAATTCATTGTAGAGAAACTATTTCATATTGTGCTAAATATTATATTCTCTGTATACAGAAAACAATTTCTTTGCTTAAAAAAATCAAACCCATAATAAAAATATTTTTCATTTTTTGCAACAAGTAAAAAGCGGAAACAACACAGCTTACCTAAAACTAAAAAAAAATATTTTCAACTTACAAATATTATTAGCGTTATTATAAACAAACAATTGACACATCAATACAAACACTCAAAAGAACATAAACAAACTATTTAGTAGACAAAATCAAAATGTAATAGTGCTGATGTCTTTTGGTTACAACCAAAAATAAGTTCCTGCAATGTTTATTACTAATATTTCTACGCAATATTGGGTTTGTGTTTGTATTACTGTGATATTGAACTGATGGCTTAGTCACATCTATTGAGCCAGGAAAATTAGAGATTAAATGGAACAGTTTTAGATGGTTGCATTTTTTTCTCTCGTCTGTGTTCTTCATTTGGTTTTATTAAATAGGTCTTAACATGCATTACAGATATTTCTAATTTATATAATAATTTCACTAACCTTTTTAAACTGCGTCACCTTTATTTTTTTTTATTTACACAAGTTTCGGTGGATCCACCATCATCAGAGTAAATAAAATAATTGAAACTAAAAAAACTTTTATCTCACTTATTTAAAATTTATAGAAGATGATGCATCTTCACAGTCATTTGTGTAAAACAAATGACTGTCAGTTTTATACAAATGACTGAAGATGTATTATCTTCTATAAATTTTAAATAAGTGAGATAAAAATTTTTTTTAGTTTCAATTATTTTATTTACTCTGATGATGGTGGATCCACCGAAACACGTGTAAGTAAAAAAAAATAATAAAGGTGACGCAGTTTAAAAAGAAGGTTAGTGAAATTATTATATAAATTCATTATATAAAATAGAAATAATTTCAAACTGCAGGATGCATTATAAAGATTTATTTTTGAATGAAGACATTACAGATAATGCTTATTTGTTCTGGTAGTATATTTTTAATCTATTGAATCTAAACTCAAAGTGTATTGTATGGAAATAGCAAAAAAGTAATAAAAATAATAATTTTTTGAACTGGCTGTTCATTTTATTGGTAGTTTCATGAATGGGACGTAAAACATTGGAAGTTTCTGCAACATTGGGTGCACTGTAGTTAGTACTCATAAATGTTTTGCTTTCCAGAATTTATATTTATGATTAATTCACATTTTACATATCTTGTAATATTTTTTAGATTAATAAATTAACATTTAAAAAAATATGGGTTCATGTTTGTTTATAAAAATATTTTATATTGTTTTATTTTTTAGTTGTACATAAGAATTTATGATTTTATTTCAAGATTTGTATATATAATCAAGTTACTGTAAGTAAAGCAGACTTATTTTATTTACAAATTTTTGGTGAACATATTTTAAAAAATTTTAGTTGTTAAGTAAATGTTATTTTAGGCGCAACATTTTAATAGAGTCTTTAAAGAAATCATATATTGTGAAATATCAACTTGAAATTATATTGACTACCGTTAGTGTATTTTGTCGTATTTTAATTATTTGTAGTTATAATATTCTTGTGCATCTACTTTATTTACTTGACAGTAAATTTATTATGAATTTCAAAGGTACAGACAGTTGTTTTATTTATTTTTTACTATTTCTTAGTCCAATTGGATTTTATGTAATAGCGCAACACCGTATCTTAACATTGGTGTTTTTCATTCCTAACTTCTTGTAGTGATAGTTATAAAACTGATGCCTCGCTTCAGATTTTTAGAAAACAATCTATAAATTTTTCTAATAAATTTGAAAAGCAGTTTTATGTAGAGTCACAGGCTTAATAATCATTTATAAATAGCCTTTAAATTATTATTTATTTATATAATACATAATCATTCTTCCTCCCGATTGATAAATTGTTCGCCATTTCCTGGCTTGGTGCTGTAAAAGGAATGTGTGTATTTTTTTTTTTAAAAAAGAAAATTGTATATATTTCTGGACCATTTATATTTCCCTTATTGAAAAAATGGAAGTAGTTGGGTGTCAAAGTATTGTTATTTGTTTCAGTTAGATGGTTTTATTTTCTACAGTTATTAAATACACATAACTTTGACAATGATTAACTGAAATATCTTATTCTACTATAAAGAATTGTGGGTTTTTTATTGTTCTATTAATTTAAAACAATTTGGTTTTATATCTTCTTGAATATGACAATCGTATTGCATTGCAAAGGATAGTTTTTTGTTCATTGTAATTATTTACTGTAAGAGTTAATATTACTTTGATATTAACCATAAATAGCATAAATATCTGATTCTTATTTTGAACAAACAATTCAAGAGTGAAAGAAATCAGCACTTTTCTGTTGTCCATTTGTTTTATAATCACAATATTTTTTATGTGTCTTTTTCAATGCTTGTAGAACTATTAATGAAATTGTTTTTTTTTTTTATTGTTATTTAATAATAAAGTTTATATTTTATCAATTTTATAATTACATTCTATTTGTTTAGTTTAGATATTTGTATTTAATATTAGTTTTACTGTTATAAAGACAGTGCATATTCGCCCATTAATATTTCTCCTTCATATTAGTGTTTAAATTATATCATTTTTTTTTATGAATTCCTTAAATAATTATAATGTATATTATCAAAGTAGGATTATTTTATCATATTAATTTTATGAAATTATTATTGGAAACTCAACAAAATGTTAAAACTTGTATAAAATAAAGAATACAAAGGATGTCGTTACAGTATTTTTTGGGTTGTCCAATGTAGATCAGTTTTTCTGAAATGTCATTAAATTAAAATAGAAAATAATATTTTTTACAGCATTTATTTAATTAGCTCTTAAATTATGATATTGTACCTATAACTCCATACTTATCTCAGGGTAAATAAGGAATTAAAAATTAAAAAGGATTTATTGTTGATTAAATTTTTGTCAAGACCTGGTCAACTAATTTTTAAGTTATCCATAACTTTTAGTTTCTTGTTAAATCAGGTGGATCCCTGTTACTCCAGTCATCAGCTTGTCCTGTACAATAAATTATATATTGTATTGCAATATTGCTTATAGAAACATTTTGGGTTTGTTTCACTGGTAGTTAATGAAAACTGCATAAAAGTGAAGTGCATTTGTGCAAGGTTTAGTGAATATCAAGCCAAGATATGCAAGGGACACTTTTCTTTGGGAAAATTCAATAAAAAATGTTATAGCTAAATTATTTTATTTTTATTACACTGGAGCCAATTCATTTGTTAATAAAAGGGAATCTCTTTTCATTCATAATTATTAAATATAGAGAAAAAAATCTTAAAAAGATCAAAATATTCAAGCTGTAAGAATAGTGTACTTTGTGATTGCAATAGATTGTATTTCATTTTATTTTTTTCGTATAAAAATCTGGTCCAACAATTGAACTACACATTTTTAACAATGTTTTAAGAAAAAATGCTTTTAGTAATTCAGCCATTTGTTTTTCAGCAACAACTAATAACAGTTTATACAAGTAACTAGTTTGTAATATTACACTTGCTGCAGAAAATTGAAATTGTGCATTGATAATGCAATTTGTTGATCATTTTTTATTGAAAGAGAATGCATATATTTTTGCTTTCTAAAAGATGTTCATTTATTAATTGGAGTTTTTACGATTTAATTGTGTAAAGAAATCATACAATGACTCCATTCATTTTTTAAACTAGCATCAGATGTTTATGTGAATTGTTTATTAATAATGTACTTTAATTTGGTGTTTTATTGTATAGGCTTTTATGAAGACCTACTTAAAAAAACACATGAACAAAAATATTGTGGACAAAATATAATTTAAAAGAAATTTTAAACAAATATTCATTTCAGATTGTAAAAGTATTAGAATAATTACGTTTTTCTTATTGTCTTCCTTTTTCAATGAAAAGAGTTGTAGATTTTCCCTTTGTTTTTTGACCTTCCAAAATTTTTAAATAACCCTGATCTTCCTGTTTATTTCACTAAGCTTCATTTCACTTCTTTTGAGGTAATCAATTTGCTCTTCTCAATATTTTTGTTTTAATGTATCATTACAATGAATCCTCTGTGCTGTATGTGTAATTAGTTTGAGTGTTATGTAAGATACGTGTGTATTGAAATTCCAGCATAGTTTGTCTCTAAAAGTAGCGTGTATTGAGAGGGAACATTAAGCAGATTTAGTCTTGTAATTACCCCACAACAAAATTTATAAAAATATTAAATAAGATAAGTTACAATTTTCTATAAACATCTGTCTTGTATGAAACATGAGGTCACCAGTTTTAAAATGACAATATTCATGATAAGTATAAAAATGTGTAGTTAAGTAATTTCGAAAATTCTTTAGAGAAAAACTTAATTTTAATGAAGTAAACGGAAATCACATTTATTAGTTTTACCGACATTGATTTTCATCTAATACAGAATAGTTTTTTCTCCCACATAAATTGCAGATCAAATACTTAATGCTCAATTAGTTTTTTTTTTACATTTAATAACTGGGAAAATTGTTTAATAGTTATATAAATATTTATTCTTAGTATATGTATCTCATATATGGAATACTTGTTGTCTTGGAAATATTCACTTAAATTAGAGAAATATGTTTAGTATAGTTACAGTAATGTAAATTAATTAATATATTAGTAATAAAATAATAATATTAATAATATTCATTGTACTTCACATGTTTGTACCTCATTATAGCCGGGAATTAACATGGGACATTATAAAATGTTACTGTTGTATTTTGTATCTAGATCTTTTAATTCACAAGTACCCATCGATTTTTTGACATTTACAATATGCGTTTGTAAATTATATATAATGTATATTTGTATTCAATGAATGCATAATGTAATAAATTGTTTTGTATGTGCGTAAATGTTATTAAAATTTATAATGTAACATTGACAATTATAAATTAGGAAGATATTAATGTAACCTTACATCTTATCCATTTTAATAGGTATAAAAATATAATTTTAAGTAAAACATGTATTTTTTATCTTACATCAGCAGAATGATACATTCCATTCCAATGTTAAGAAAAGGCTACTTATGTTGTATTATGTCTTGATTAAATGAACATGAAAGGATTATTATCACTACAAATGACTGTTATGTTATTTGCCGTTTCATTCCATTTATTTCATTGGTTTTAACCCATTGACCTACGAATTGTTTTGTGCTGTTGGTGGTGGCCTTACAGTTGGATGTAATTTTGCATAAAATGAGACTATATTGTAAATAGACAATAACTTCTTTTTCTTTTAACCAATTCTCTTAATTTTTTTCATTTTTTAAGAATTTAGTAATCATTTAGACCAAAGAATTACTTTTATTGTCTTTGAAATAATTTTTTTCTACAAATTTTTAAACAATTTTCTATAAAAACTTATATAAGGGCCATCTAGAGAATTCCTTTTCTACAAAACTATTTTAAATTTTTTTAAATTGGTTAATATAAAAAAAAGTTATGCCCTATTTTCTAATCACCGGTCATTGCCGTTTTCACTTATTTACACATCAATATACTGTCGGTAATGAAATAAATATTTTAGCTTGCAGAGAATTTATTTAAGTTAAAAACTATTGAATTAATAATATTGAATATTATGACTTTATATAAAACACCAAAAAATACGATAAATAACCTAAAAACTCTTAACAAACACGCATTTACATAAAGTAAACAAACGCCATTTTTCAACATATGGTATAGGTTATTTTGATCATGAAATTATAACTGAACACTTGCACGCACTCTATTGGTAAATATATGAAAATAAAGCAAAAATTATGTAGTTTTCATTAGTGCTGCTGCATCAAGAATTTTTTAAAAACTACATAGACAGGAGTAAATAAAGTACGAGGTTGTTGAATCGCCGTCATTACATTCCAATGCGTTAACACTGAGTATCACGAGACCTGACACTTGTTAACTGAATGGGGTCCAGAATCCTGGATGTTTTAGAGGACTTGTTTAAAAATTGTATGAACTGTTATCAACCAAATTTAACTTGCATTTATCAGTGTAAAATTATACTCGTGTAATATTTGTTTTTGAAAAAAATTTGGATGTTTTACTTAGCAATAAAGTTATAACTGGTTGAAAATTGCTTAAATAAATATATTTAAAATGTGAATGTGCGACAGTGCACGGTATTTAACACGTTGAGAGCCACCTAGAAATGACTAGAAGACTTTGTAAGCCCAACTTACTTTTTTTAAATAATTAGGTTAAATACTGTATAAAAATGATATTTATCCTTAGTAGGGATTATATTGTGCAATTTTACAGCAAAAAAAAATAAAGACGCATACGTGGTGCCAGTGGCCCTGCGATTGAATTATCCGACTGAGGGGCCGCTGGACGCACATGTGGTGTCCGCTTTGTTTATAGTATTTATACGCAACTAGCACATTCATTTTCAGTTTTGTTACAGTTTCATTGTTTACTGTTTATTGTATTATTAGTCTAATATTCGACAAAACAAAAGATTTTGTTCATAACAAAAGGTCCTTGGTAAAACCGACAAAGAGGATTTATTACCTTATGATATCTTGTGAAACATTTTTCTGTAAATACGATTGTTTTGACAGCAGTAAGCAGGAACGGCACTAGATATGATTCATAAATTTTAAACATTTTACTGCACTAAATCTGCTGGTTCTATTAAAATTGTACCCTACTATTTAGTATAGTGGTAGAAGGGGTTTGACTAATAAACAAAGAATGTTTTATTTGTTTTGTGTTTATTAGAAAAATTAAGAACAATGTTGATTTTAATGAGTAGTAGTGCAATATAAATATTTCCTGTTTACAAAAATAAGGAGTAAGTTACATAGAAAATAATAATGATTGGTTATAGTCATCATAACCATTATAAACACTTTAATGTCATCAGCCATTATAAAAACTTATTAAAACAAAAAACTGAAACCACGAACCGATACACGTTTACTGTAGTTCAATTAACATGCCAGAAAAAAAATCTGTGGGATGCACACATGGCGCTCTCAACGCAGCAGATAAGGTACTGCTTGGCGCCACGTATGCATCTATGGTGCTGAACGTGTTAAATAAAAACATTTAAAATTCTTTCAAGCACTTAAATGCAACTTGCACATTACTTAAATAAATTACTTAGACAAAAATACACTCCATATACCAGAAAAAATTTCATTAATATAGAAAATAAAGTTTTGAAGAAATTGTATAGACGTTAAACCAAATATTATGAATAATTTTTTTCTGTCTTTTTATCAACTGGGTTCTGCACTTTATTAATTTGTATACAATAAAAAATAATCGGAACAAAGAACTAAACAACACTTCATTTACATTGTTATAAATAATGTTTTGTTGCAACCACCATAACCGTCACAATTTACCACAAAACAACATTGACCTCTTGTTTACGTGATAGTTTCTAAAATGTACACTAGATAACACTAATCTATAATGGTTCAGACCCATTTAAATTTTACTATGTTTCGTGTTATAGTGGTCAGCGCAACTAGTTTCTGTGCCAGGAGTCCTTGGTTTGATTCCCAGTCAGTATAGCATTTCTTCATCTTTGTATCACCTCGTATCATTACATACTCACAAACCAAGCTTATGTATGGTTCATAACCCAATAAAATAAATTAAATAACTCTGGCTATGGCCCGATTGAGACTCAGGCTTCAGCTCTTGACTAAAAGTACCTGCTTGGGTCAGACTCGGGCTCAGGCTTCAAAGTGTTTAGGGAGGGATTTACTCGTAATATTTTTACATCATATTCAGAGTAATTTATACAACCAAAGACGAAGGGATTTTGTAAAATAATTACTTTTAATAGAGAAAAGGTTTTCATTATTGTAAAGCTTAATTACCCATAGTATCAACAACACATCCATAACTGGGGTTTCATACATTTGACTGAAAAAGCCTCTCATCAGTATTTATATTGTAGGACTGCGAGACCCTCCAGAAAATTAAAAGTCAGTAGCTTCTAAAATAATAGCCATGTCCACACTCATGCGCTGTTATTTTCAACTTTCCTTTTAACATTCATCAATAGTTGCCTTATTGCATTTACTTAAACGCATGTCATTCGCCTGTCCACACTCGTGCCTCCCTTCAGTTGTGTTTTAAGGTGAATGAAGATGATGCTATTCTGTTAAGAGGAGTCAGTGCGGCATAATTAGTGATTAGGTAAGTAAAGAAATATAGGAAATCAAGGTAAGCAATTTGGTTGAAAGAGTACTTCAAAACTTGTAATTTTCATATTTTAAAAGAGTTACAAGGTAATGAAAATGTGTTGTTTACAAACAATACAAGGATGTCTAGGAGAATTTTAACTCTTCTAGATTAGGTAAGACCACACATATAAAAATCTGATAGTAATTTTGGAGAAGCATTCCAGCAGAAGTAAGATTAGCAATAACTTAGCGTTTTTGGCAACTGGTGACAGCTTTTCATCCTTGATGTTTCTTTTTAGAGTTTCAAAAGAGTATCAGCAATTGTTCCTGAGGTTCGTACAGCAATCCTCCGTGGAATAAATGTTTCCTTCGCCAATGCTAGTGGTACTAGTTATCAGCATTTAGGGTGTCCTTAGGGATTCAGGGGGTTCGTCACGGAATCAGCTATAAATAGTAATGGCCGATAAGAAAACCCAGTTGCTTCATAATTACTATCAGTTCCGTAATCTTATTTTTAACGGCCTTCTCAGTTAAATTGTATTTCATAGCTAAATCTGCATAGGCCTAATGACGATTAGTTTTTCATATAAGATTTACAGTGTATGCTCCAGGAACAATTATAAGACTTTGAGTCTTCTCTATATTCAAGAGTTTGTTTGTTATTCATGATAATATTACCTAACTAAAACAAAACGACCATTTCAGTTCACTATAGTCCGCGCCACAAAAGAAGTCTTGTTTTGAAGAGCTCTTATTTCATCAACAGCCTAACAAAAAGTTTTCAACGCTACACCAAATTAAAGCCTGTTCTTTTCTGCATTGATTGAGTTAATGCAATTTACGCATAAAAAGTACTCAGTTTCTAGCTGGTTTTTCGGTTAATGTGCTTTTTAAACGTCTATTACTCCATCTTGGCTCAAATAAAAAAAATTTGTGTTTAAGTATGTTGAAGATCAGTTTTCTCTATAATATGTATGAATATTTTAAAAGTGAAATCTAATGTTCCTTGTTAATATGCCAGCCATTTTTTGAAAAAGTGCTGTTTTGGTTTCATGTAAAGACAGGGAAATGATTTTTGGACTGAATCATGCATTTTTACAACAGTAAATTGTGCAGTGTGTAGTATTTTGAATTTATAATTACAAGTAAAACGGAAATAGATATGTGATAATAATAGAAAATGTTATTAAACTTATTGAGAGAAAACTGCTCTACAGCAGTATACTGCTCAGATCACAAGTGCTTATAAAAATGTACTTCTGTGTTTCCCTTGCTACAACTTATTCTGCAACTCATTTTGAATTACTTAAAAATGATTTTATTAGTTCATACATTTTTTTGTGGTCGCTTAATTTTTACATCTTTGTGCCCAACGTTTTTTTTTGGAACATTATGTGACTGTGGATTTAATGCTAAATAAATAAGCTGTAGTGTTTATTTAAAATATATTCTAATGTAGTTGTTTGATCGATGCCTAAATTAGTGAGTGGTACCTACAAAAATAATTGTCAAGTATAAATTGAATGTTCATTATTAGTACTGTTTGTTTGTTATGGCTTCTATAAAAATAACTACAGTTTTTCTATCTACATATCTGAACGATATTTATAAAATGACTCGTTTGTATACAACAAACTTGGTATTACATACATAATATAAACTTTTGTGTCTTGATTATTTACAATTTGAACATAATTTTTTATATTCAGCTGGTAGTTGTTCATACTGTATCAGAGTATAAAGCCTTTAATTTTAAAAAAAACCATTCAGTAGTCGACTATACAGTGACTTAAGTAAGTGCTGGTGAACATTTTTAAAGCATGTTCTTGCACGATTTTTGTAATTTCGGATTCAGTGAATTTTTATTCTATTCTTAGACGTATCACTTACCTGTAATTTTATAATTTAATTAAAATGGAAACTGTAAGGCTTCAATTGGGTTCTAGGGGAAACTATTCTTAGTGATGAGAGGAATGTGGTTTTAACGTAATGAAATTTTTAAAGGCTATCGGACCTCTGTTTCGTAAATCAGTGAATTGAATTTCAATTAAGTTATTAAACTTTGCGCTGAAGCATGCAGTATAAGTAAAAAAACTTACCAGAATTGCTAATGAAGTAAAGGAGTTGGAAAAAGTGTTCTTGGTAAACCATTTTCCTCCACTCTAGGGAAAATAAGATGCTGAACCTGAAAATTTTCACACTGATGCAAGACCTTATTCGATGCACTGTATTTGTTTTCTACGAAAGAAATGAATTCCTACAACAAAAAGGATCACACACGACAGTTCTAGAACAGACTGTACTTCTAATGTCCTTGTCAGTGGCAACCTAGGTTCGGTGTAGCTAATTAAATCAAAATTTCTACGTCGTTCTTATTTCGGTTTCCATTTTATTTGCCACTATATTTAGCAAATGCTACACTTGACATGATACTGGTGTAAAAATGTATGGTTCAGTTCAAAAATCATTTCTCTATCTTCACATTGAGCAAAAATAGCATTTTTTTAAAAATCTGGTGTGAAATGCTCACACAACTTTCTCTTGCCAATGTAAATAATGAACAATATAACCTAAAGTTAGTAATAAAACAGAAATAAACAAAAAACATTACCTTATTTTAATCATGAGTGAAAGACGCAAAATGAAAATCGACCTCAGTTTGGCTTGAAAATACGGGAAATCATTCTTTCATGCTAAACTAGGCTCTGTAGAGAAAAATGGTTTAAAGAAAAGTTGTAGATCTTTTAATTTTTTATATAATTGATTATATACATTTTTGTCGTAAAATGCATACTAAGGCTGAAATCTTTTAAAGAATCAAATTTTTACACGTTTTCGTGAGAATAAAATCATAATTGCTAATTACCGCTAAAGTAAGAGATATAAAAAAAATGTTTGAATTAAAAATTGTAGGTTTTTAAATTTTCTCCATTTTTTATTATATACATTTTTAAATTCATATTTAAGTCGCAATCTTAAAAAAAACTAATTTTTTTACGAGAAAACAGCCTTTCCAAGAATATCAGCAGACATGGCGCCTACCCTATCTTATAAAGCATAAATATTCGTAGGAGCCGTTTTTGAGAAAATCGCAAAAATGATACAAATGAACTACTACTTCCGGTTGACAGATTTTGATGAAAATGTTTGTGTCAGGTCCCGGTAGTAGTATCTAACTTAAGTCTAAAGTTTCTAGTTCGTACCATGTTTCGTTCTTGGGATATTCTGTTCACATACAGACCTGTTTTTTTGGGTTCAGGGGGTCTGAACGTGTAGATTCGGTGAAAACTCAATTTTGAAAATCAACATGAAAACAATACCTTCTTTCCTTCTATATACCTATTCATGTAGGCAAGAGAAAGTAAAAATGGCTGGCATATTAAAATGGAACGTTAGATTTCAGTTTTAAATATTCATATTAGAGAAAACTGATCTTCAACATACTTTTTATGTGTAAATTACTTGATAATTACTTGTAGGTAATTTACTTGATCAGGAAAGACCTGTTTTTTTGGGTTCAGGGGGTCTGAACGTGTAGATTCGGTGAAAACTCAATTTTGAAAATCAACATGAAAACAATACCTTCTTTCCTTCTATATACCTATTCATGTAGGCAAGAGAAAGTAAAAATGGCTGGCATATTAAAATGGAACGTTAGATTTCAGTTTTAAATATTCATATTAGAGAAAACTGATCTTCAACATACTTTTTATGTGTAAATTACTTGATAATTACTTGTAGGTAATTTACTTGATCAGGAATGCGAGGAGGTCTAAGACCAGAACAGAAACACGGTTTAATGAACTATAGTAATAGAACTATAGTACACGGTAATACCTATAGTAAGTTGTAATCATAGATAATATATTTTATATAGGTTGTAATGTAGCAAGTTATATGAAGCTTTTTGGTAGAGGAAAATGCAAATGGCGACACTAGCGCAATTTGCTCAGTCAACGTAAATGGTATGGAATACCTTCAAAACCAAGCATAAGAACGACTCGGAATAATGAAACCATTCCATCGTGAACGACGGAATGCTTTAAGGTAGGTATGCTTTAATAGAGATGTGCTAATAAATACAGAACACTTTTTGAAACATAAGGAAACTTATTAGATAGGTTACAGAGCAGAACGCCGATTATTTAAATTTCTAATTTTCCGAATCGCTTTTACAAAAAATTTAAATTTAATAAATTTATTTACATATTCCATTTTTTGGAAGCTAGGTTCCGGATTTTCGTAGGGCTAAAAAAAAGAGTTTTCACGCAGTCGTTACGTGAATATTGGTACTATAAACATGACTAGTGATGACGTCATAGAAAAGCTGTCTGGCTTTGTTATTCGGCAGTGCTACTACTCGCCGCGAATGATTTATTTTGGATGCGGTTTGTTTTGCCAGTTTGTCGTTTAGGTTATGTTGCAATGGCTTCTAATGAAGAAGTAAATGAAGATTTGCAGAAACTGTCCGATTTATTTGATGATGGTTGGACATTATTTCAGAAATTAGTTGTCACCGATGAACCAACGAATAGCCTGACTGTTCAGGTATGATACAACTTTCTCGTTAGCGTAGTATTAAGAAATGATGGAAAATATATACCACTTTGTTACCTTGTAACTAATCATTTGTGCTATTTATTGTAAAAATGATTTGAAAAACTGTTATATGTTTAAGACACCATTACTTTTTTGGGTACCCTTTTTTGAGTAAAAGAAGGCTGTATAATCTCGATTTAAAATTCGAGGACTAATTTTATTTGGATTTTGTGCCAGTATTAGTGAAGGAGGTTATATGAAACAGGTAATTTAAACCAATGTATTTTATGGAATAACTTAAGGTGCTGGATCAGTAAGTTCAGAAATCTTTGAAATCCTTTATGGTAATTGTTTACTTATAGGACACCAAACCAATAACTCGGTAATAAATATTGTTTGCCTAATGTTATAATGCAAGAATTTTGGTAAATAGTATTTGATTTACCATGTGGTTAGTAAAATATTGGTAAGGTTATTGTAGCTGCCAACAAAATCTTAATTTTGTAGATTGTGTATGGACTGGATCAATCAATGCAAGCAAAGTTTTCGTGCTGTATTGTACTACCTTTTGAAGCTTTACATATTAGGCAGACTTGGATGATTGACTTCTAAAGCTGTTTAGAAACATTGATTTGAGATATGATTCATGTTTTAAAATACAGAAAAGTAAATATTTTACTAGATCTTTAAAACCAAAGTAATGGGTTGTAGTGTAACCTTTAAATTGTAATTTTTAATTTACAGGTATTGATTAACGATTTTTGCTATTGTAACTTTGTTACTGATAAAAAAGTTTCTATAAAAACTTTTTGTGTATGAAAATTGTGAATAGCAAAATAATACTTAAATTGTTTAACACGTGAAAAAGTGTGTTCAGTACAGTGTGCTGTCAGATATGAGATTAATAACTTAAATCAGTTGGTAATTAGAAACTTATGAATCAGTTCAGTTGCAACTATTGATTTTACGGACCTATTCCTTTATTTCACATCACATCATCTGTAACCTTAAAGTTATCTTGTGTAAACGCATCTTTACTATTATTACTGATTACTCCCACTCACTATAATTAATTGTAGATATTGTTTGTATGTTTATTAATACACATTAGTTGCTTGTTTGCTTCAAACACACGTGTTCTGTTAAATACATGATGAATCTTTTGGAATTGGCTCATATTATTTCTCTTAAGGAAAGAGCTATACATTTCTTTAAGAGAAAGGAATATTGCATAATCCGGGCATTGGTTTAAATTTACACGATATGATACTGAACACCACTGGCCAGGATCGTTGGGTGTGTAATAAAGCAATCTGCAGAATTAGTAAACCTTTAAGAAGCGACACATTTCTCGCTAATACGAAATTGGATTATCGAACCATCATTCTCTTTATTTACAATTACATTTAAATAATAACATACAGTTACAGTTAAATAAAAATAAAAACAACTGAAATAAAAGAAACAGGCGATTGCTAGTCAAACAGTACTAGTTAACAGTAAAAGAGCACATACTGGCGATTGCTGGGTTGAACAGTAAAGGTGCATTCACACGATATTTTGATGATGCGAAATAACGGAAAAGGTCCGATTTTACTACTGTACCCTTTTATTTTGGTAAATCTATCATATTTTATTTTGGTAAATCTATCATATTTTATTCTAATATCTTGATATATTACGAGAGGTTCACAGTATTTACTTTACGAGTAATAATGTAGTGACAAACTTTGGAATTTTCAGTTTGATCAAAACACACTTAACATATGTTTTAGTTTATGACTGTAGCAAAAGCAGACAAAATATGGGAAGTTATTTCTCTGCAACACAGTTGATCCTCCTATTTAGCTAGATATATATTGTCACCCAGGCTTCAGGTAAATTCTCTCGAACCCTAACAGTATATCTTATTAAAACAATATTCCACGCCGAGGTCCCGGGTTTGATTCCCGGTCAGGTCTGGCATTTTTTCATCACTTATTTTCCTATATCATCATCTCCACCATCTACATTAGCAGAAATTGCAAAACAGTCAGATGTAAAACAAAAGAAAAACCAATATTTTTGATTTCTATTACACAAAGAGTACTGAAAAGCGTAAAGATTCTCCAAAATAAATGCAGTTTGTGTAACTTCAAATTATTGAATTTATTAATTAAACAGTTATATTGATTTTTTTTTTATTGAGTGCTGATAATCACTTGGCTTGTGGTTAGGTAATGACATGGGGTGATATATAGATAAAAAAATACCAGTCATGATATCTCATTTGAAAGTTTAATTTTTTTGTAATTTTAATGTCATTTTTAAGTTGGTAGTATGCCTACCAGTGAGTGAACATTATTTTTTAGAGGTAAAAATTAAATGATGTGTTAATTATTTTCAGACCAAAGTCAAGCAGTGCATGCAGATTTTGGAAAATGCAACTCGTTTAACATCTGTAGCTTCTGTTTTTAGTCACAATGAATCTGTAGAAGAAGTGGCCACAGAAGATGTAAAGTTATTCCTTTTACCTGCTCTTCTTGGAACACTTACCTTAAAATTAACTTCGAGGGAGAGATCAGAAGTTGTCCAAACTGCAGAAATATATTTCAGAGATTTTCTGCAAAGATTAAAGGATTATGGTATAACTGATGTGGAGTTACCTCCACCAGCCAATCCTGAAGAAGAAGAACCAGAAACTAGTGGTCCGAGGCCACACGCGGCTGGTTTTGATATTGAATCAGCTGCACGACGTCGCGCTTCAAAAATAAAAGAGTATCATGAACAAAAAGCTTTAGAAGCGGATATAGAAGGAATGCGGAAATATCTTGAAACATCAGATAGTGATGAAATGAAAAGAAAATACTATTTGTCATTGGTCAAATCTTATGTATCAAAATCTTTAGAGGAATTAGATGCCTTAGAAGCAGAGAAAAGAATCCTTAAGTATATGGCTAAAGTTAAAAGAGAAGAATCAATGGCAGGCTCTGAAGAGAAGAGAAAATCACATATTCCAAAACCAAAGCCATTAGTTCCAATTATAATAACTAAAGATGAACTTCAGAAACAAATCTTTGGAGCTGGGTACCCAAGTTTACCAACGATGACTGTTCAAGAATTTTATGAAAAGAAAATTAGAGATGGCGAGTAAGTATAATCAATTTTTGTCTGTTTTAAACTAAAATGTGGTTAGTTCATTTTGAATTATGTCTGCTTTAAAATATGCAGCAAAATATTATGTTTAGAAACCTTCTTAGTGGTTCTGCGTCTCTAATACATTTTGTATGTATTTATCTGTGAATTCACAGGTTGGAGTTGAGGGAAAGTTGGGTAGTATAGTTCTTATCATGCTACCAAAAATTTTATTTATTTTTACTTAACCCTTTATAGGTCTTTGGTAAGTATACATACCACTGGCAATAAGGTCGATTTTTTTAAAGAATAAGCTATGCAGTTGAACCCTATTGGCATTTTATGGTTTGATAGATGTTCTCTGGTAAGTATGCTATCCACATTTTGAAATTAGTGCGCAGCGACCATTCGCTTCGTGAGCTGCACTAATGTGGTAAGGATTCATAGCAGTGTACCCAAGTGTTGTTTTGTTGTTACTTATGTACAGTGCTTAGAAAATTCAAGGTTTTTATGGGAAGGGAAGCATTCGTGCTAATATAAAGTTGAGATAAGCTATTCTACACATTTTTTGTTATACAGGACTACACGATGTTTTAATGAGCATTCTTACCATTATGTGATTCCCATTTCAATAAACGTTCCTTGGTAAGTATACTTACCAGGGCTTAAAATAACAAAAAAAAAATCTTACTGTTTTGGCACTAGATATACATTATTCAAGTCCTTATAAAACAAAATTTAACATTTTACAACATGCATATTTTTCGCCATAGTACTGCCCTATAAAGGGTTAAGATATGTGGGATTTAAGTTAGATACATGAGCTAAGTTTTGCATGTGTACTTGGTGTAATTTTAATTATGTATTTTCTGACTTATTGATGTAAATTAATGTTTTGAGCAGTTAATGTTGATCTTTGTTGATTGTAGCAACCAGCGCAAGTTCAAGCAGGGTCGTGCAGTAGATTTCCTCAGTATGATGCAAGTCTAAAGTGGCACCCCTTAAATGGTTTTTCTTTAAAATATCTTTTAGGGGTGGCTGTGTGATATATTAAAAACAAAAATAATAGCTTCATGCTTCCAGATCAAATGTGTTTGGGCGAGCATTCGTCAGTAATATCCAGAAACTCCAGAAACTGAAATCAAAGGGTACCAAAAGCGGTTAGGCTGTGGCGTGCAATAAATCATAAATCACACGCAGAAATATCAGAATAACTTAGAAAACCATTGCATAAAGATATTTAATTATTGAATAGTTCGAATGTATTTTGATATCGCTGCTTATACCACCTGATGCGGGTACCTCTTTGTAACATAGCGCAGCATGGCCCTCAGTCCAAGTTCAAATAATTAAATTGTTTTAGAAGTATTATTTTCAGTACGCTGTAATGCAGTTATATGAATTTTTGTAGGCCTACAGCCTGAAGTAATGAAATAACTAAAGGTAGTGAGTGACAGGGTCATCTTCTGGGTGACATCTTTTGTATGGCTTTACTCAAGAACGAAGTGTTTCTGAACATATATGGTATAACCTCAGTAGTTCTGTTCTCATTAAGACCTATCATCATTCATCACATTTGGCCCTGTAATGATGTATCATTAAAAAAACTGGCATACATCTGCATTATTTATACATCTAAAATACCTCTTTAGCACATGATACAACCTGTACTACAAATAAACTACTGTCAATTTCTTTATTATAGATACCCCAGTTTGGAGCCTTCTTTCTTCAAAACCGCAAGTTCAATTTTAATGTACTATACACCAAAATTTGGCTGATTGCAATCTGCATTGTTACATGTCAGTTTCATATTTTTAGATATTTTTTTTTAATATTGCGGTATCAAGATGAGAAGAAAAAAAAGAGCGGGTTTTTTTGTTGCTGCAAAACATTGGATGCATTTAGAGGCTTACAACTCAAACACTGCTCGACCGATGTATTTGAGATTTCGTCGGAATATAATCTTGTATGTTGTTATTATATGAACAAAATTTCAGATATATAGCATATTTAAATTTTGAGTTAAAATTCTGAACTCCTTTTAACTGTGTTACCACATTAATTCGGCAATTTCGAAAAACCATTGTTTTCAGTATCAAAATATTAATACAAACTCATTAATATTATGGAACAGCGATTAAGCGGTTATTTTTTTAAATATTTAAATAATTATATATGTTGCGAGGGTAGAAGAAGATTAACCATGTTGCCACGTCTGTTAATTGGTTGTGTTCTTTTCTCTTCCTGCTAAAGTTGCCTTACGACATAACATATGACTAGTTGTAATTGACTATTGTAAGTAAATGATGAATTGGTATTAACACTGCATTGTCATGTTTGTTCTGTGTATGCTGGAAGGACAGGTCTAAGGTATGCCTATAAAAATATGTAGTAGGCCTACCGAGTTACAACATGGCAACATGGTTAAGCTTCTTCCTCCCCCCTGCAGCATCTACCATTATTTAAATATTTTAAAAATTCTACTGAATAACTGCTCAATCGCTGTTCCATAATATTAATGAATTTGTATTAATTTTTTAATACTGAATACTAAAGTTTTTCGAAATTGCCAAATTAATGAGCGGTTATGGAGTTAGCAGGGGTTCAGAATTGCACTAATAACTCAAAATTTAAATATGCTACAAATCTGAAATTTCGTATGTACAATAACAACATACTAGTTTATATTCTGGCAAAATTTCAAATAAATCAGTAGAGCTGTGTTTGAATTATAAGCCTCAAAATTTATCCGATCTGTTGCAGTAACAAAAAACCGGTTCTTTTTTCCTTCTCATCCTGATATCGTAATATTAAAAAACCGCTGAAATGATGAAACTGACATGTAACAATGCAGATTGGAATCAGCCAAATTTTGGAGTGTAGTACGTTAAAATTGAACAAGCTGTTTTGAAGAAAGAAGGCTCCAAACGCGGGTATCTATAATAAAGAAATTGGCAGTACAGGATTTAACAATTATGTAGATACTGTATTCTGTTCTGGAGAATTTCATACACTATTAGCATAGCATAGAATATTAATTTTGAAGCGAGCATTGCATAAAGAAGCTGTGTTTAAGCTTTTAGGGGTGGCTGCCGTATGGTATATTAACAACAAATAGCTTCACACTACCAGATCAAAAGTCTTCTAAGTTAGGTCATAACCAAATTTCAAAAGTTGAATAACTTCGTTTGTAGCTAAATCTCTTTGTTTACAAATATTCTGATTACTGTTGGTGTTTGATATTTAATGAAAATAATTTTTTCACCTCCTAAATTGAGGAATACTTATTACACCTGTAGCTGCAGGGCATTTTAGTTAACTGACTAAAGGCATTCCATGAGTAGGCCTAAACATAAGCACTAACTTTTTGTTATAGTGTTTTGAGTTATTGACCACTTTATTACAGGTAAAATTCTGTTACAATTCTAGGGCATTATTCATAATTTTAGTAATTCTTAATCCCTGTACTTCATTTATGAAAAACTATCAAGGCAGTTTCATAAGTCATTACAGTATACAAAAATAACAGCCACATAAGTTCCCAAAGTATGACATGCTTAAGAATCACATTTTGTAAGGAAAAATAATCTTTGAAAGCAAACATCATTAACAGAGTAAAACATACACAAGTCTTAAATTAATAACTTAACCAAATTTGTCTTCAAAAGTTGAATGAACCTCAGTTGTTTGTAGTTTTAGTAGCTAAAACTCTTGGTTTACAAATACAGGGTGGCTCATATATTGGTTTCCCCAATATTTACGGAAATCGGAAGAAAGGTTAATGGAATAAAACACCTACAGACAAAAATACAAATTTATTATATAAACTGTACATATACTGTATTATTACCTTGAAAATATTATAGCAGGTGTTCAAAATGTCCACCATGATTCTCTATACACTTTATACAGCGACTTAAAACTGATTGACAAATTTTCAACAGTAACTTTTTATCGTCATTTACATAGTCAAATGCAATTTCAATTGAACTTTTTAGTTCGTGCAGGTTTTGTGGCTTGGAAGAATACACTAGTTCCTTTACAATGCCCCACAGTGAAAAATCACATGGCGTTAAGTCTGGCGAACGTGCAGGCCATGCAATTGTACCATGACGACCAATCCATTCATCTATTTTGGAATTTTAAAACTTAGAACTTCCTTACCGAAATGTACTGGGCACCATCTTGTTGCCAGATGAGCGATTGGATATTGTAAACAAGATTGTTTTCAAGTTCCAGAATTACTATTTCCTGCAGCATTTGTAAGTTATTTCCCTCAAAAAAATAAGGACCTATCAGTGCAGTACTAGAAATACCTCCCTATACCATAACACCAAACACATTAAGCTCTTTTTGAATTACAGTATGAAGATTTGTATCCGACCAGTACACGCAGTTATGCCGATTAACATGTCCATTGAGTTTGAAACATGCCTCATCAGACCATAAAATTGATCGCAAAAAGTTTGGATCGGGTTCTGCACGGTAGCGACTGTCTCACAGAATTCCAAACCCCTGTCACCATCATCCTTATGAAGCGCTTAAGAAGCTAGTAAAGATGGATGAAATGGCTTCAATTTTAATTCTTCATCATCCTCTTAGGTACGCTAGTTCGTGATAACCTTAGTTCAGAAGATGTGTTGTGAGTTGTATTTTCCAGGACTGGATACAAATGCTTCAGCAACCTTTTGTGGGTTATCATCATTGCCAATTCAATCGCGGATGACCACACTTCAGGGCATTTAATTCGCTTTCTGTGTTTTCAAATTTCTTATTTAACTTTTGTAAATGTTGCCGAGTCGGTAATGACACCTGGATACTTATCACTAGATTCTTCCAGTAGGCCTACTTTAGCAATATTTTTATGATGCTTCCACCACAACTGAAGCATATAAACTCGTTCAGTTGTAAACATTTTAAAAGTACTTTAACGAAAGAAAAAATGGTAACTACTAGGAGACGTACTTCACACCAGCCACTGTTACAGACAACAGTGATAAACACAGTTACAGACAAATTTTGATAAATTGGTAATAGTGCAATGTTGGCAGCATCACGTACAACATTCATTAGAAAGTTGTACGTGATGCTGCCAACATTGCACTATTACCAATTTATCAAAATGAAATGTCCCATCTCATGGGGAACCGATATATGGGCCACCTGGTACAGTAGTTATCGGGTACAGTGACCTCCAAGGGACAGGTAAGTTCCGGTCACTGTAACCTATGGCCTTTTCTTGTAGCAAAGGTCCAGTTACTGTCATGTTGTTTGCCCGTTGCAAAGTAAACGACTTTAAAAGAGCTTCTACGTCTTTTTTTTGAACAAGTTGAAGTCTCTTGGTTTTCTCTTTACCTTCATCAAAATTATTCTGATTTTTACCTCGTTTTGCCAAATTGCAGATATTGTAGAGTGTCTAATGTTGAACTCCCTTGCAATATCCCCCATTCATTTTATCGTTTTCATTACACCAAAATGTCCATCTCTTCCATCAGTGTAAAATATCTCCACAATGACACCATATTTACATTTGTATAAAATACAAAAATAACAGAAGCTACTATGAATAGGTAATGAACAGGTTTACACAAAAGATTTGAACTAAACTTGAGTAAACTGGACAATAAAACTGTAGATGAGTGCTGTATTTAAGACACAAAAAGAAAGAATAGGCCTATTACTAATCAAACTTCCGACACGAACTACTGTAAATGCACATTGAGACTAACCCTATTTATGAAAAATACCTGTTAAAACTAGACAAAACAATGAGTAACATACTGATTCATGTAATGTTGAGAGATAACCGGCATAGCTGAAAATTCATACAGTTGTCACTAAAACTGATATGATTTTAACTGATGTCAGTGTAAACGATATTTTATATTGCGTGTAATAATGGACCAACCTTTCTATCAAATATTGGTCACACTAACTGATAGGTCATTGTATCTGATGTCACTGTATGCAATAACTACTATATTCTTATTACTGTTGGTGTTTGGTATTTAAAGATAAATTTTTCACCTCCTGAAATGAGGTTGAACAATCATACTTAAATTAACTGTTTTCTGAATCAAAATGCTATTGTGTTATCATATAAATGTGTTTTAGTTTTCCAGACCCCTCAAAAATGAACTCATTACAAAATATAGCAGCGATGGAAAATGCAGGGGAAAAGCAAGAGAAAGAAGATGCTGAAATTGAAAATCGAATAGAAAAAGATGACCCTGAAACGCTAGAACGAGCACGACGTATGGATGATTACAAAGATGAACATAGACGTGGAGAAGGCAATCGATATAATAGAAGCTAAACTTTATATATTAAGTCTGTAAGTTGAAATAAGCAATCGTTATCAATGTTTTATTAACTATACTGAAATGGGTACATGAAATAAGATGATAAATTATTTTGTTTGAAGCTACATCTGTTATTACAGAATTAAGTAGGTATTGTTTTTTGTATTGGTTAACAAAATAGTACAGTACCTTATTTTTTTAGATCAATTTTGTATTAATATTCTGGTTTAATGTACAATGTAAATATTTTGTGAAAATAAAGTATATTATATAATTAATGTGTAAGTCAATTTAATGAATTAACTAAAAATGTTATAGTTACTGTAATTAATTATGGAAGTCTACAATTTATCTGAAATCAATTTATAATTATGTAACAAGTTAGAAGCAGGTTATTAAATCAGATTTAAGTTATACAAAATAAATTTAAAACTAACAAACTATAAGAAAGAGATTAACAAATTTTAAATTCCCCTCTGTAGACTCGTAGAACACTGCTAAATAGGAGGCTGACCTGTATTTCCCTGAAATACAACAAAAACAGTCAATCTGCCAAAATTCACTTAACTGACTGAAGTAATTTTATAGTATAAAGCAGCTGCAGTGCGTTAAGCCTAATAATCATTCTAATACAGTTAACATATTGAATACAATGTGGGTATTGAGAAGTTATATGCTGTGATGGGCCTGTTCCCGCCAATTCTGTGGGTTGACAAACTTCGGGTGTTGGGTGTCCCTCGTCATTCCATATGAATCTGGTTTATTGCATGGTTTTTATTTAAATTCGTAATATTAAAGAAGTATTTATATATGCTTATTTTGTTTTTGTTAAAACAGAGGCTTAAGATGATCTATTTATAGTAAAAACTCTGATTATTAAACAAAAACTGTAATAACAATTTTGAAAAACTGGCTATTTTTTCAAAATGGAAAAAATAACTTGGAATCAATATCTTATAACAATTTTTACTATAGTACAGAGTAAATGTTCTCAAAGTATTGTATATATGAGGATGTATCAAATATAAATAATAATTTTTGTTTATACATTTATTGGATAATGTTATACACAAAACAAACCTTCAACATTTCTCAATGTAGTCTTCTGCGTGATCTACACACTTTTGCCACCAATTTTGAAGCTTCAATATTCCTTGTTCATAAAAAGTTTGAGAGCGAGTTGTTAACCAATTGTGCACGTGTTCCTTGTCTTCTTCATTGCTTACAAATCATTTTCCTCCAAGTGATTCATTCAAGGGCGCAAACAAAAAATAGTCACAGGGGGACAAGTTTAGACTATAAGGAGGGTGTTCAAGGGTTTCCCAGCCCATTTCTTCCAATTTATCTTTTGTCAAGAACGCGGTGTGGGGCCTGGTGTTGTAATGAAGAAGAATGACATCTCCAATGGGCATACCTCCTTTTTGTTTCAGTAGGCGGTTTTTGCCGACTGTAAAAATATTGGAAATAGTAAGTTGCATTCACTGTTTGTTGTTCGTAAAGAAAATCAATAAGTAAAACTCCCCTTTAGTCAAAAAAATCATAGCAAGAACTTTCCGGCTGAGAGACGAGTTTTGGCCTTCACTCGGCAGCGTTCATCCTTCCTTCGCCATTCTCGACTCAGGAGTGTAATGGTGCAATGCTATAATGAATTGAACACTCCCATGGCTGATACCCACATTTGACGAGATTTTTTCAACAGTTAACTCGCTACCATGTTCAATAATCTCTCGAACGGCATGGATATTGTCATCTGTGAGACTTGACCTTGGCATTTGATCATGATTTTCATTTTCGACACGTTCTTGCCCACCCTTAAATTTTCTGGCCCCCGTATGCACTTGTTTCTGAGATAGTGTAGTGTCCCCAAATTGTGTCTTCAAACGAGTAAAAATTTACAAGGGTTTAACACCTTCATTGGTTAAAAACTTTATAATGATGCATTGCGCAACAAACAAATGTACCTCTTGCTCAGTCATGGCTGTACTGACGACAGAACCGAGCACGCCCATTAACTAAACAGGTTCCCCGACTCCTCGTAAACCTAACTTCAACCGTACATCACATAATCTACTTTGGAATTATGTCCTAAGCAGAATAGCATAATTACCGTTTATATTTGATCCACCCTCATATAACACAGCCTAGCTGCCAGAAAAACAATTATACCTATGTGAAAGAACATATATAATGTGAAAGAACAATGGCAGCCGAGTAAAGTTCTATTTGGCCCCTAAAAAGCATCAGCTATCAGACAGTAGAGTTCTATTTGATGCTCAATAGGCATCAGTCATATTCAACGTACTGTATGACTAAAAATGCACCATCCTATTTAATAGAGAGTGGTTACATTAATTATTTTAATGTATAAAAGTAGTCATCATTCATACACTATTATTTATAATTACAGATTTTTAGTAAGTACCATCATTGATACCAAGTTATTAATCTATAATTGTCCAGTGGATTCCAAATGTACCTACTCTGTTAATTAACATTTTAATATCACTGTGTACAGGGTTCTAAAAGTGAATTTTATTACAAGTTTTTTCTATTGATTAAAATTTCAAACCTTTTTACATTGTATATGTCTGTTCATGTATACATGGTTTCTTTTAAATGCATTTAAAAAAGTAAATAGTAGCAATATGACATTAGTATTCAATGTATAATTTAATAAGATGAAAAATTGAGAAACTATTCATAAATATTATTATTAATTTCAAAATGTTAGTGATCTAACATGCACCATTAATATCCAGAAAACAAAGAATAATCAAATCCTCTATTAGAATTTCATTTTCTGTAGTTTTCAAATTTTTATGGTCATCTTCAGAATGCTGTTTTGAAAGTAATTATAAAATTTTGAAGAGTGAGGGGTCTTTTAACAGATTTTACACTGCCACGGTGCTCGAAAAACAACACCTTTATTTACTTTTTCTTGATTTTTTTTTGTTCTTAAGAGGTCAGTTGTTAACTAAGGTGAAAAAATTTTAGAATGGTGTCATGTATTTTTTTTATTTGTTTGTTTTACGTCTTGACTGTTTTGTAATTTCTGCTAATGCAGATGGTGGAGAATGATGATATATATGAAAATGAGTGATGAAAAAATGCCAGACCTGGCCGGGAATTGAACCCCAGATCCCGGCGTAGAAGCCTTTTGCGCTAACCACTTCGCCAATGGGCCAGCTATTTTTTTCTCGTGGTAAACATGGTTGTTGTATGTGCTATCCGAAATTGAGATTTAGTTATCCATACCTTTTCTGTCTGACCTTCATATTCTCTACTTTCTTTCATTACATTGCTGTAATCCATTAGTTCAAAGTGATAAAGATATACTTCAGTCTGACAGCATGTGCTATTTTACTTGTTCCCTCCTATGTTCTCTATGTGTTGTTTAGGTCAACAGCTATAAGGCTGGTTGGAACCTCTAGAGGTTTTACTAAGTAAAAACGAGGAGTAAGGTGGTTTACTATTGCCTTCCTCACCGAGTTAAAAGAGTATGCTTATCAGCAAGCCAGGCCCTCCGAAAAGCACCCACTTTCCACCATGCAAATGATACCTTCACTTCATTCACCACATGGTCTGACTGTATAGTGAAATTCATTACTCTCAGAGGAGATAACTGTGAGTAGTGTCTTTTACACCTCTATCTCTTCTGTTCTTAAATAGTTCAGTCATATAATTGGCTGACTGTAAAATAGTTAGAGACAGAACAATTTTTTGTAGCCCTGGAACCAACAGATCGAGTGCAGTTAATTTAACTTCCACCTGCCCGTTATGGGCAAGTTCTCTATGTAATGTGTTTACAATTCCATTAAATGACCAGTATCTTGAACATGAGTTTGCTGGAATTTTTTAATTGGATATATATTTACATGGAACCAGTACTTAAAAGATACATTACAAACATTATAGTAAATTAATATTTGTATTGTTACTTGTTCATATTTATCATTTAAAATTATTTACAGATATTTTTAATCTAGGTATACAGTATACCAATTGAAAGGTCCATCAGAAAAATGACGAGAATACATTTCCAAATTTGTGATATTAGTACTACTTGTTAAATAAAGATTGTACTTTTCCATAACAATAACTTACAGGGGTAAAATGATGAGGTTCCTCTATGTTGTTAACTTTCTGAGAAATTACCTGGAGTGTATCTTTATCATTTTTCCTTGGACCCTTCAATTGCTTTGGCTACTCAATAAGAACTTACTTTTTGTAATTTTAAATCAGTATTAAAATATACACGTATCATAAAGTGATAATTGTTGGAGAGAATATGTGATAAATTGTATGATTTTATAAAATAATTACTGTAAATCTGAAATATTATAAATCATCTAGACCAGTGGTTCCCAAACTAAGGGGGGAGGCGTGAAGACAAGTTCTGGCAAGGGAAGTGGCGGACCATGGGATCGCTTTAGATACCTTCATATTGACCAAAATAGCTCTTAGATTTGAGGTCCTCCATCTCATTGATTTATTTTGTCTTTTACTTATTTAAATTTCAACTTGTAATCGTATAAAAAATAATAAAAAAATAAATGTACGTTATTCAATGTAATACTTGTTTTTTTTTTTCATTATCACATAAAATTGTGTAAGGGGGTATGGGAAGTTTTCTTCTTGAAAGAAGAAGGCTTGATAAAAAAAGTTTGGGAACCCCTGATCTAGACAAATTAATAATAATTTTTTGTACTGTCTGTCTGTAACTTGATGGCCTCCGGTGAAGGGGAGCAATATGCGGATTGTAAAACCATTTCAGAAAACATATCTAATTTTTTTAAGTAACTGAAACTTGTTGGAAATGACGTATTTTTATAAAACGAAGTATTTCGTATGTTTTTTGTTCTATAAAATTATTTCGAAAAATACACGCTTAATGAGCATGCTTAATAAAATGTATAATATAGTAAAAGTTTTGTTTTTGAAGAAAAAAATCGTATTTTTTCAAATACATAATCATTGTTCAACATCTATTGCTCGGATTAACATAATGTTTGGCTGGTTAATTCTGTAGTAATTATGGAAAACGATTATGCAATAAAACTTACCAGAAAATCATTACTTTTTTTGTTATGAGGTATTTTCATAAATAAATTTAGTAAAATCGCAAAACACGAAATAAAAAAGTCAGCATGCGAGAAACTTTCCTGTCTTTAAAGATAACTGTATAAATTTAGGAAATGAAATAAAGAGAAAATTCTTAATTAAGTTTTAGTGAAAGAGTTATTTAATACCGTTGAACAACAACGATGTATTTGAAAAACACGCTTTTTTCTTCAAAAACAGAACTTTTAATATATTATTAATTATCTCATTAAGCGAGTGTTTTTCGAAATAATTTTACGAAATGAAAAACATACAAAATCCTTTGTTTTATAAAAATACGTCATTGGCGACAAGTTTCAGTTACTTCAAAAAAATTAGATATGTTTTCTGAAATGGTTTTACAATCCGCACCATTCCTCTCTGCCGGAGGCCATCAAGTTATAGACAGACAATGCTTATACTATTTGTTAATTGTGAAAACTGTTGTTTATAAAATGATAAGTAATGAAGCCAAAATTTCTTTTTCTTATGAATATACAGGCTATCCCTGAAATCCATAGATGAACTAAAGTTATGGTGACAGGTTAGAACTCCAGAAATAAGCATGTGTTAAAACCGCTTAGTAATTTAAACTTCTTCTTCAGCTGATAATGGAAGGAAAGATAGCAGGAAAGCGCCGGCCGGATAGAAGGAAAGCGTCCTGGCTGAAGAATTTGAGAGATTGGTTTGGTCTCAACTCCACGTCACTGTTCCGAGCAGCTGTTTCGAAAGTTAGAATAGCAATGATGATCGCCAACCTCCGACGCGGAGACGGCACTTGAAGAAGAGGAAGTAATTTAAATATATAAAATAGTTTTATTTTTAAATTTCTTGTTATTCTGAAAACCTTTTTATAGTTTTTACCAATTTTCAGTTGTGGTTGTTAGTATAATCTTGGAAGTGTCCGTTTACAACCATGTTAAAATTATCTAGATTCGTTTAGTAGAATTATGTATTTAAGGGTTATTTAAAATATATTACATTGTATTTTGCATTTTAAATATATGATGAATAGGTTAGGTAGTGTTTATACATTAGTGATTTTTAATGATGAAAATGAAAATTGGCCAAAAATTAATGTAACAAATTCCACCTTAGCTTGATTATTGCTTGAGATATTAGAGATTGAGAAACTGTTAATGGCTGCCATTTTGAAATTTTTGACTGAAAACTTTTGTTACTTGTATGAAACGTTCAGAAGTATATGTGTACCAAATTTCATGAAGGGATTTTCAACCATTGCTAGGACTTTTTTTTATTCTAAAAACCCTAAATGGTGGCCAGAAAAAAAGTAAGTGGTGTTGTTGTTTATTTGATTATATACGGGGTAGTTTTTTTAACCTCGTATAGGCCATAAATGAAAGAAGTGAATATAGAAGAAATGTTTTATTACTAAAAGTTACGTATACCTTATAAACTGCTTTTTGACATAATCACCTTGACAATTATTGAAGCATTTGTTGTACCTGTAGATGAGCTTTTCAACATACTCTATATAAAATGTTACCACCAATGAACTTGAATGAGTCTAGATGTTGTTTTAAGCTCCTCATTGTGTTTCGTGTAGGGTTCGTACAGCCAGGGATCATGATTAATGCAGTTGTTTATTGTAAAACTTCATGAAGTTTGTAGAGAGCCATTCAAACAAAAAAAGAGGTGTGCTGACTTCTGCAATTGTTCTGACTCATGAAACGCCTGTCCTCACAGTGCTGGTGCAACCCAATGACTCCATGAGCAATTTCAATAGGACATTTTCAATCACCTGACATACAGTCCCGTTTTATCAGGTAGTGACATCCATCTTTTCTTCGAATTGAAGAATTTGATAGACAGCTAGATTAATGAAAAGCTTCAATAAAACGTCAAGACTCATTTCAATTCATTGGCAGAAACATTTTATGAAGAGCATATTGGAAGGCTCGTCCACAGGTACAAGAAGTGCTTCAATCGTCAAGGTAATTATGTTGAAAAGTAGCCATAAGTATCTTGTTATGTAAGTATATGTAACTACAAAGTCCTACGCACAATATCCAGTAAAGTAATTCATGAAAACCTACCATTCACCACCCTCAGTATATAAAACTATAGTTCAGCCGTCCTTACTTTGCTCCTACTGTCAACAAACCTAAGCCAGCTACTACAGAGTGTACGCTAGAGTCCACGACTTTAACTTTGTTCTTCTTTTTTTACATGATTTATACAATTAATAACTTGCACAAATAGAAAACTATAAATAGAAATGACTAATCAAATACTATAACACTAAATTCCTAATTGAAAATAAATTATAATGCATGTAAGAATGATGCGAGACAATACAATGTCATAAGTGAACTGGTAGCATAATAAAACGATGACATGTTCTTTGTCAAAAATGTGGTGAGAGATTTGTGGGTTTGAATTAGTCATCATCAAATTTGATTGAAAAATAACTAGTGACTATACTAATACTAGATAACAAATCATTAAAATTAAAATGTTTCTTTTAAAGTTCTCTGGTTTCGTCATACAGATAAGAGGTTGTATAACTTGTAACCACGGTTTTTTATGAAAAAGAATGGAAATAAAGTACATCGTTTTTATAAATTTATTACTTAAAACATCAGTCATAATATGATTAACAGTTGATATGATTGAACAGTTTTATTTTTAAAAATACTAAAATACTTTTAAAAGTATTTTGTTATTACTTTTCAATCAGCGTGTACACATTTTTAAGTAATGCGCATGCTCAGTGACGTCCTTATTTATTGACAGTAGGAGCAAACAAAGGAAGGCTGAACTTTACATGATAGCACCAAGACGTCAACCAACGAAATCATCAGAACAATGTACGAAGATACACATCCATCAGACGACTGCATCAAATTGTCATTTCATGATATCCTCTAACTCTTACCCAGACTAAAATTATAAATTCCTGTCCTTGATAAAAATATAAATTGTACCACTATGTCAATTTCCAAGCCCATTATTTAACAACCAGCTAATCTCCTGTAACCCAAATTAATCTGTAATTATTTTATCCAACGAACAGGTGGTATCCTACAATGTCATCTTTTCCAAGGGGTAAATACTCGTTTCTTTCAGGACTTGGACTTGGAGGTTGAAAAAAAACAACCATTGTAAATGATTATTTGAACTTTCTACTTTTGTTTTATGAAAGGAATAAAATTTTAAGTTTTTCTATGCATTTCAGAGATGGCCTGTATTTTCTTAATTCTTTTTCTTCAGTTATTAAAATACCACTATCTACTAGAAAATCTTTATTACAATAATCCTAATTAAATAAACCTTTATTTACAATAATTAATTACAAAATGTTGTGAAAATTGCAAGTTAAACTGCTTTAACATTAATTAATGTATTACTCGATTTAAATAAGTTTTTTATATCATGCATAATTATTATATGAAATTCAGTGACAACTCATTAAATTTTTTAACCAGTATCTAAAACTTTTTGCATTAATAATTTACTCAGTTTCAGTAAAGGAATCGTAGTAGTTCGTAGTAACTTTTTGTTATTTTCATTCCCATTAAGAAACATTATTTGGGAAAATATTTAATGTAGTCTTGATTCAATTACCTAATTGTTTAAGTTAAGAAATAATTTTGTTTCAACAGTTTTAAGTTGCAATTGCAATATTATTGTTGTAAAAATAACATGGTTTGTCTTTAAAAAATATCTATTCACTAAAAAGTCCAACTTCCAATTTTTTAGAGTTACCAATCTTTTTCTTTTTGTGTTTATTTTAAAGTTACGACCCTTTATTTTATAGGGTTGATAAATGTGTTAACTGTTATATTTGTACTCATCCTCTATGTACTTTTCACTTTACTTGTTCATAAAAGTAAATATAAAATCCAGGCAGGTTACAGTAGCACCATAACCAAATTACGTTAAGAACTTCAAAGTGTGTTCTCTCATTAATATTGCATCAATTTAATTATGATTAAGAGCTGGAGCTCAGCAAAATTTATTTAAGAGAAATGTGTGCAGCCTTTATTTTTAAGACATATTAAAGTAATTATTCTTTAACTAATACTTTTGTTGTTTTTTAGGTCATCAGCCAAAAGGCTGGTTTGAACCTCAATTTTGTTTGAAAAATAAATTATTAAAGGTGGAAAAATTGAATCTTACTCACAGTTGGAAAATCCCTAATCAAAGCCAGCATATACATGTAATCCAAAGTTACACCAGTTAAGACAAAGTAATTTCTAAGATACAGTATGGAAAATACTCATAGTTCTATGAAATATTTTATTCTTAATGGGAGTGCTATATTTTTTGGATTTTTAAATTATTTACTACACAATTTTTTTGGTTCTTTTTATACATAAATAAAATGTAAGGGTACAGGTTTTTTAGAATTTTATTTTTTAGCTTTATTCAAGGAAGATTGGATTAAACTTTCATTGTGAGAAGTAGACTATTCATTAATTTTAAACTCTGAACAAAAGAAATTATTTTCTGCATTTTATATAAAAACAAATCGCATCAAACTTGTGTAAATAACAGAACTGTAAATATTTTTTACTGTAATTTTTTTAAATAAAATTTTAATTAAACTTACGTTTCTGGAAATGATGTCTTTTCTTTAACATTTTCTTTTATAAAAATTTTTGTGTATTTCAACCTTGCGTTTGAAACCATAACTTTGTACAATTAGTCCACAATTGCCAACTGGACTATTCATTTCAAGAACAGAGGCCTGTTGCACAATATTTTACTAACTAATAATATTAATGATTTAAAAAGTTACAACTTGTGGAATTCTCTTGCACGATGAAATTGTACAAGTGAATTTTCTAAATTATTGATTTTACCAGTGTTCTAGTAATTACTGTTATCTTAACTACAAAAAAGCAATCGTCTCGTTGCGAGTGTATAGTTAAAAAAACAAAATGTTTCTCCTGTTCGTAAGTCGTGTGTGGTAAATTAAAACATAAGGTTTTAATAAATTTACTTACGTAGCAAAATACAGCCTAGTTTACAAACCACTGACAGGACCTCTTGCCCAATATTTTAATAACTAATAATATTAATGATTTTAGTATAAGTTACATGTTGCAAGTTGTGGGAATCTCTTGTAAAATGAAATTTTACAAGTAAAATTAATATTATTAGTGATTTTACTAGTGTGCCATAAGATTAATACTCCCAAGTCGTAGAATTATACTTGTAAAATTTCTACTAAAAATGGATAAATGGTTTATTAAAGTGTATTAATGGTTCGCTAATAAAATTTCCACAAGTATAGTAATATATTGATGCGTGTGAATGCAAATTACAATTAGTGATCATTGATTTGTCGCAAAAAAATGATATAATTGTTAAACAGTTGATTTGGGTTAAGCTGCTTGATTATTGACAGTACTAAATGTAAAAGTTGGTTACCAAAATTTTTATACTTAGAGTACTCATTGATAGCCAGGCTATTTTATAGGGAAGCAATTAAATTTATTTAAGTGTCACCGCCACCCCTTCTAATTAATCATTTACTGTGTTGCCGGCCTTCAATACTTCTTCCGGCCTTTGTCGGCGCGATGGGCTCTTTAGCGGCGAAGCGACAAAGCCCTGTAGCGGCGCCCGACAAACCTTCCGGCTGCCTTTGTCATCAAGGCCAAGCCAGTCGCCGCTCTCTACAACAGCGCTCTTGGCAGCTATATAAAGAGCGCTGCACTGAGCCAGGAATCAATTCCAATCAAGACACCGAGGGATTCACTTCGACCAGACAGCAGACGAGACGTCCACCACCGCACACGGCTGCCGGACTCCAGCGAGAACTAATCGACGACCCCGCAAGAGAGAAGATGCTGCTTCCGCTCGCCGTCCCGTCACCGTAGGCCGTCGACCGGACCGTCATCGCCCGCTGACGCGAGCGATGCCCACAGCGGTCCCTCGACCGAGCCTTACGCCCACCGGACCCGACGAAGCAGCCATCGACGCACTACTGCGAGGGAAGAAGATGACGTCTCCGCTGGACGACGACACGCCGTGTCGCCCAGCCTCCGACCGCCACGACGACTACGACAGACGACCACCGCTTAAACGGCCCTTTTCAGGGCCACCAAATTAATAAGGTTGCCACTTAATGTCGCCATCCGGTGACAAGTGGCGCCCGAACGTGGGGCAAGGATATGGAAAGGATTTTTCATACCGGACCAGCACCTGAGATAACAGAAGATATGGCGCCCAACACAACACAACTGCCTGCAGCTTGACGAGGCTGGACTGCTTCGTTCTCGCCTGCAGCCACCGAATTTCACCCGGCAGCACAGTTCTTAGTGGGGGGGAATTGTCACCGCCACCCCTTCTAATTAATCATTTACTGTGTTGCCGGCCTTCAATACTTCTTCCGGCCTTTGTCGGCGCGATGGGCTCTTTAGCGGCGAAGCGACAAAGCCCTGTAGCGGCGCCCGACAAACCTTCCGGCTGCCTTTGTCATCAAGGCCAAGCCAGTCGCCGCTCTCTACAACAGCGCTCTTGGCAGCTATATAAAGAGCGCTGCACTGAGCCAGGAATCAATTCCAATCAAGACACCGAGGGATTCACTTCGACCAGACAGCAGACGAGACGTCCACCACCGCACACGGCTGCCGGACTCCAGCGAGAACTAATCGACGACCCCGCAAGAGAGAAGGTGCTGCTTCCGCTCGCCGTCCCGTCACCGTAGGCCGTCGACCGGACCGTCATCGCCCGCTGACGCGAGCGATGCCCACAGCGGTCCCTCGACCGAGCCTTACGCCCACCGGACCCGACGAAGCAGCCATCGACGCACTACTGCGAGGGAAGAAGATGACGTCTCCGCTGGACGACGACACGCCGTGTCGCCCAGCCTCCGACCGCCACGACGACTACGACAGACGACCACCGCTTAAACGGCCCTTTTCAGGGCCACCAAATTAATAAGGTTGCCACTTAATGTCGCCATCCGGTGACATAAGTAAAGTAGGCTACTAGGTGG
The DNA here is from genome assembly GCA_035578175.1 of Catonia carolina. Lineage (NCBI taxonomy): Eukaryota > Metazoa > Arthropoda > Insecta > Hemiptera > Achilidae > Catonia > Catonia carolina. The sequence continues at coordinate 142,804,921 of JAQMRL010000001.1, read as the reverse complement.
TAATTGATTAAAATGGAGTAACCTGTCATGAACTGAAAACTTTTACCCTTACCGCTGATAGTGCGTCGCATTGATAACAGTACTGAACAGAGACACACTAACTGCAGACCGTTTGTTTTGGGTTAGAGGAAAAGGAAAACGTGACGTCACTAGGCAGGTGAGCGTAGTATCGTTGTATGCAGGAGGGGGAACGGTTGTCACACTCACACACACAACGTACAATAACCATGACACCAGTTTCAGTCCAGTGCACGCCGTGTATATCAGTCTTCTGTTGCCCGCGCATTTGTATGGTTGTGTTTCCTCTGCTCCATGGTTGGTGCTTCCGGAGTTACCACCCGGCATAAGCAATAGTGTGGAAACAAACAGAGTAAGTAATTCTAGATTATTGTAATGAAACGTAAAAATATTTTGTATGCTTGTTCATGTAATTTTTATTTTACAGTATTTTTTTTAAATTTATTAAGTTCGTATTACTAGAAATGAAGTTAATTGTCGTACTTACCATAAACCGGGCAATAGTATAGTCATTTTCTTTGCTCGTAATTTAGAATTACCGATTGTGTAATTCAGTTTAGGTAACCATTTTAACGTGATTTCCAGTTCTCTTCGGAAAATTACAAATACAAAAAGAGGGGAATTGTATTGCATAAACTGTAAAAGATATTAAAAAAAGTTAATGAGTACATTTTTCAGTTCTTCAAGGACAGTTTTTAACGTGTTAAGAGATCGTTGAAAATTTGGCGGTTTTCGTTAGCAGAAGTTAAAACCTAGATAATAGAAAAAATATAGTGCAAAATTTATCCTATTTCCTTCTCGTACGTAATTTCTGCCTTAGAACTGTAAGTGATTTCGGTGTAAAGTTAAATTAAACAGGAAAAACATTTTGTTTTTTTAACTATACACACGCAACGAGATGATTGCTTTTTGTAGTTAAGATAACAGTAATTACTAGAAAATAAAAAACAGATTGAAACATGCATTATTTTGTATTAAAAAAATCGTTGACAAGTGTTTTGAATGAATGGATAATATTTAATTGTTAACTTGGGATCTTCTTTAAAAATCTATGTCGATGAAATCTCTCCGAATAGATTTAATCAATCACTGGTTTGCAAGCTCGTTGTTACAAGAAGATACAGGAGTTAAGTGTTTTTAATGTGCAATTATACAGGTTGGCCTAAAATATTGTAGCTTGTATGTATAGTAGCTACGCAAGACCATTGAGATAGTACCAGTACAGCACTGTAGTTACATCAATTAACAAGTTAAGGGACAGTATTTGAACCTTGTTAAAAAGTTAACCTTGTCCCTAAAAGTTAACTTTAATACTTAGGTAATAGTATTTGACTGTGTGAAATGTAAAATTTAATGCTATCGTTAATATATCCGTAAAATTAATTATCTTGTAATGTTTATGGTGCTGAATGTATTTAAATTATAAGTTATTTTAATTTTGAGAATTAACATTCTGAATTTCGGAGTCCTTCTATTGAGTGATATTCTCAAAGCCGTAATGTCAATGAGTAGGCAATTTTCTTCCATCTCACTTTTTCGTTGTGGTTAGTGTTGGGTCGGCCCGTAGTGTAGACCACGGCGGCGACGAAGAGGTCAGCGAAATTCCCGGAAAGGTTTGGGATTTTTTCATTACTCATTTTTATCTGTCACCCTTAATCGCTGGATTAGCATTCATGTGAAACGTAACCGAACGTAAAAAAAAAATTGCTGTTAATATTGTACAGCTGTAGTAGGTAGATAAAGTAAAAAGATAGTTACAGACGGTTAAAAAAATACTGACAACGAAAAAGTTATTCCTCGTTGAAACTGAAGGTTAATTTCTGTTGTTTTTTTTTAATAACATGCGTTTTTCGGTTTCCAAAACAAGAGCGATCTGTTTTCTGAGTAGAAAATACATATGGTTCATTCCTGGTTCTATCTTAGAGATTCGTTTATTTTAGTTTATATTACTTTTACTTTGAAGTGTTCGTTTATCTCTGTGTTAAATGAACAATAAATGTCCCTTTTCCTCACATTGTTACTTACATTATTTTTTTTATAATCCTTTAATCTAATGTACCTCAAAGATGGTCGTTGATTTTTTTAATAAATAAAGGCAGCCCAACGGGATGTATTTTATTTACCGAGTTATTTCCGTAATAAAATAAGGAATAATAATTTTTCTTATTTATCTAATACAACGAATGTAAGAACCCCTACAAAATAGTACTGTAAGCCGATGAGATCGCTTTTTCTATTCAGTTTTGAAAGACCATAAAACATTGTCCCGGTGGCTTGCTTTTTGTCGAAGGTTGACAGCATGTTAGGGATAAATTTGATTAATAACTAATCAAGAAATACAGAAAACAGGGAAAGGCTGTGCTCATTGTTCATCGAAAGGAGGAAGGGACAAAGGAACATTTCAAATAAAAGTAATCTAAAAATTACAAGTGAATCTGAAAGATAGAATTAGGAATGAATCATAAATTTGGTATCTACCGTATTTGAATGTTGTGCAGCAGTTAACCATTCGTCTACAATAATGGCGTGATTATCACACCGTTACTAAAATTGAATCACATTATTCCAGAAAATTCTAGGAATTATTTTCAAGCATTCCCCAAACTAAAAAGCATTGTTGTTGCCTGATTGGCAGCATTTACGTGAAGGTACATATCAGCGCAGTTTATTTATTGGTCAATGACTGAACCAAAATTTTATTCAGAAATCTTAAGAATTTATTAAAATTATTTTTATTAATATAATATTACTACTCAATATTATAAACTATAACAAATAAATTAATATAATATTTTTGTAGATAATATTCAGTTCTGTTTCAGTACAAATATTTCGTTTTTTATTACATTTGGCTAGTCAAATAACTTATTTTTTTGTATACTACTTAATTTTAATCCCGTTCTGAAGAATTAGAATATTGTCTTCGATAAAAGTATTACCGTATCAATTTAAATTCAGATCTTTATCATTTCTCTTTATAGTTTATTTGCAATTGGTAATCAAAATTTCCGTTATTTGTGTAATTGTCTTGCGAATGGTTACTAATGGTGCGTAAGGTACTGGGTTCAAAAAAGACAAATCCGATCATTATATATGTGAACTAGGCTAAATGTTCTAATGCTTAAAAAACTCTACTATCCCTGGGCGGCACCCTGCGTATTTCAATTAATTGTACTGCGGTAAGGTTTAATTTGCTTTATTGAGAGTTCACTCCCGCATCGTATGAAGTAACCTATTACATTTCAACATTAAATCTTCAAAGCGTAAGATATCTTTAGAAGAACCTAGCTGGGAAGTGAACCATTTATTACCGTACTTTGATAATATTTACCTACATTAGTACTTAAGTAGTACTTTGGTTAAAAAAATCATGAAACTTCCAGTTCCAAATTTCAACATAAATACTTTTAGTGTTCAGTAACTGTTACCTAACAATGAGCGACTAAGAAATTTAATTCTGGAACGCCTAGAACATTCAGGAAACGTAATATACACCGTGTCTGCTAAGCGTCATTGAATTTAACTGTCCGGTTGAATGGCTGAGGTTCATTTGACATTGGTGAATGAACCGTGTCGAAGCTACCAGCTTCTGCACTGACATCAAGTAAACACCAAGTATTAAAAAGAACAACTGAACTGTCACATGTCGGATAGCCGCGGTTAAACGGATCTGGAGAAAAATATTTTCTAAAAACTTTCATTTATGACCTCTCTGAAAAGTTCATGCTTACTTTCACGAAAACCCACATGAAGGTTTAATGAACTGGATATCTTAATATTTGAAACCTTTTTACTACAGCGAAACTTTTAGGGAATATCATACCAGTCGATATGTTTTGTTCAAGCACCTTAACTTCTGTCAATAATGAAGGATAACAATATCTGGAACTAACTTTAAGTCGAATCGAAATCATTACGGTTAGCACCATCTTGAGTTGGGCTGAAGTACCGAAATGTATAACTTCGCCAGACTGTGCCTGCGGTGAAACCCGAATTGTCTTATTATGCTACGGTTACACTGGATACGAATTCGTATTGAAAAATAGTCATACGAATTGGCACGAAAATTCGTTCAACTACGTGGTTATATTAGCGAAATTTTCATGAGTTGAAGACATGTACTTGGATAGCGAATTCTTTTCACTAGATTTTTCTTTATTAAAGTATTTATTATCTTCTAATATTAGCATGAAAAGTAAATGAAAAGCTACTTCATTCTAAAGTTTTCTGTTCACATCTCTACTATGGTAGTCTTTCGACTTTTGTTCCCAAAAGGCATTTCTTTCAGGTATTAAGGTAATTAATTTTCTATTTCCATTGCGATCGATTGTGATAGCTCGTTTTATTTACTTTTATGTAGGATGTAGTTTTAAATAATTTGCAATACTTTAAAATAGTTGACACCAACCGTTTTCACAAATACACAGACAGTATTTTCGTACGACTATCTTACAAAAAACAAAGTAGTTTGGTCGGATGAAAGCGGTCGTGCGAATTCGTTCAGTTCGTACGTTCTCGTCGTAAGCAGTGGGGCCACACAGACATAATACAGGCTTGTTCACATACGAATGATTCGTTCGAATTCGGCCAGTTCGTACGACCAATTTTTTATGCGAAATCGTATCCAATGTACATCTAAATATAGAATGTATAGTACAGCTGTGTGCTATAGTACAGCAATGTGTATGCTATAAATTATTAATTATTTCTGATGCAGAAGATTTGAGGCCGTTATTTAACATTATGGCTGGTTTAAGACCAAATTTGTGTTCGATAAAAAGTGCATTTTGGCGCCCTATATAAGTAAATAGTGGTATTGTAGTAACCCTTCAACTATTGCACACCAGGCACTTGAAAGAGATGTATGAAGCGAATGATTTTGGTTGGTTGACTTTTGCCAAATTCTGATTATGTATTTCAATGCCTGTGTGATACTTTAATTTTACAGTTAAGTTGATAAAATATTGATTCATATTAACACAGTTGGAAATTATTCGTAACCACAGAACACAGATTTTTACTTTTTCTTGCCTATATGAATAGTTAGGAAGGAAAGTATTGTTTTCATGTCGATTTTTCGAAATACAGTTTTCACCGGATCTACAAGTTTTCAGACCCCCTGAACCCAAAAAACATGAGGACCACTAGAGGACCCGACACGAACATTTTCATCAAAATCGGTCAACCGGAAGTAGTAGTTTATCCGTGTCATTTTTTACTTTTTTGCGAGTTTCTCAAAAACGGCTCCTACGATTTTTTTAAAAATCACCTCATTTACTACATTTTTTATTATCTGCAAGATAGGGTAGGCGCCATGTCTGCTGAAATTAATGGTGAGGCTGTTTTTACGTAAAAAAATTGTTTTTTGAAGATTGCGACGTAAATATACATTTTAACGCAAAAATGTATCTAGTAAAAGTTGTAGAGAATTTAAGATCCTACAACTTTTATTTCAAACATTTTTTTTGTATAACGCTTAGTTTAGCGGTAATTAGCGATTTTCTGTTTTTTTCTCACGAAAACGTGTAAAAAATATCTATTGTTTTTTTAAAGATTTCAGCCTTATTATGAAATTTACATATACACAGCTATGTATTTTTATTTTAATGTAAAATTTTGTACGACAAAAGCGAGTAATGAAATTTATAGGAAATTAAAAGATCTACAACTTTTATTTAGAGCGTTTTTCTCTACAGAGCCTAGTTTAGCGTGAAAGAGTGATTTTCCGTATTTTTATGCCAAACTAAGGTTGATTTTCATTTTGCGTCTTTCACTCATGTAAAAATTAGGTTATGTTTATTGAGGTCAGGTTTTTTTGTTTATTACTAATATTTGGTTTATTGTTAATTATTTGCATTGGCAAGAGAAAGTTGTGTGAGTGTTTCACACCAGATTTTTTTTAATGTTTTAAATCCTTGGCCGGTATTTTTTTATTTTTGCTATTTGGCGCCACCTTTTAAGATTTTGTATTTATGCGGCTACACACTCCTTGAACTGACCCTTAGTATTATCTTTAAGAATGGAGTTTTTACTTTTATGGATTTTTTAAAAATAGGTCTTTATCTGTTTATTTAAAGTCGCGTCATTTACTTGGTCAGTAAGATAAGATATTAGGTCTTAATGTAAAATTTCCCAGATCTTGGTCGAGAATTGAACCCGAGACCTGCCGGTTTGCAGTTCAACGTAATCTAGTGGTCTAAACACTGCGCTGGTTGGTGACCGTTTTACTTATCTCAGATATACAGCTGTTCATACAAAATTTTAACATCTCTTTGTGGTTTGGGGACTAAATTTGAAATTTTGTGAACAGTTATTTGTGTATTACTTAAATACGAGACTTAGTTGATAGCAGAACTACAGGACTTAACATTTCAGCTATGAAATTTTAAGTCCTTAATTATTTTTATTGCTATGTATTTTTAAACGTTTGTTTGTGTTGGACTATTTTTTTTTCTTAGTTTTGATGGAGTTAGTAGTCACTAGTTGAACATAGGGAGGGGGCATATAGCGTTTGTTTATGTCAGCGCCAAAACGCCGCTAAAAACCGTAAAACGTGTAAGTTGGACGTGGTCCTCCTTACTAAGTCGCTCATCCAAACTCTGCAGCTTTAAAATTATTGCTAGTGTACGAGGAATTCTCCAAAAAATTCTTGTAAAGCTGTCTTTTGAAAAAAAATTGTGTTCAAATTTTGAGAATGTAATTCGAATAATATTTTATATCAACCTGTAAAATGTTTAGCAGCATGCCTGTTTTGTACTAAACTTATAATATAGTACAAAAACTTTAAAATATATTTTTTAGAAACCTTATTATCTACTCCTTTGTACCGCAGTACAAAAACAGTCCTGTTTGGTGATTCGATTAGTTGGTCTTAGTGTGTTGAAGAATACGTATTCAATCGAAAAATTCTTTTTTGTAAGTTATTTAGGCTTATACGTTTTTGAAACAACTATCTGTTTTTCTTTTTCTTACATATTGTATCGTATTTTTAACTTCGAAATGAAATGTTAGATATTATATTAGTATTAGTACCTAACAAGAAAATCCCTGTTATTTATTTAATATATCGTTTTAAAACTTAACTGATCTGTTTATATTTTTAAATTTTGCTTTGTGATTAATTCAAGCGTAGTCTATTGTTATAAGCAATATAACAGTTAGATTGGAACGTAATCGTAACTGAGTATAGCTATAGTTTCTAAATTATTTTACATACTGACTGCAGCTCGTCTGAATGAAACCAATAACTGTAAATTTAAGAAAAGTCACTAATGTTTACAGGTCCTAGGTATACTACATATTTATAAGATGCGGGCCATTGGAAGTGTGCTTCAGTGGATGCAGCGGGGTTATGCTGTGCTTATGATATAATAGACGCAATAGGGCACATGGTTGGCGAATGAGGTCTATAACGCCTGTCACTGTCCTGTTGTGTTTGATGGGGGGACAACTGTGTTGTAAACCGCTACTGTTTGTGGCAGGTGTACACAGGACATATGTTTAACTGACAACGAAACACGCAGCCAAAATGCTCGTGATGCAGCCTGTTGTCATATTGTACAGCGTCATATTCTCTGCCCTGATATTGCACTGGATATGTGGAAGATTCTTTTTGTATCCGAGTACTTTTATGCGTTATTTTCGGATGTAGTTTACGTATTATGTAATTAGTAAAATTCTACTGTTCAATTATTTTTTCAATCCTGAAGTTTTAAATTATTATCCTCTTCCAAAATATGTAGGTACTATTTACGTTAATATTTTTGAATTAAATATGTGTTGGTGTGTTATGGAAGAATATAACTTACCTTTCATTTTATTTTATTTGGTTGCGTAATTCTTTAATACGGAATAAACAACTGTACATAAACGCCTGGATTTTCTTATTCGGTTAATTTTCATTTTGTCTTTCATTTTATTTGATTTGGTTGTGTAATTCTTTGATATAGAATAAAAAACTGTAGGCCTACATAAACGCCTGGATTTTCTTACTCGGTTAATTTTCATTTTGTCTTGAACCCCAAACCCATTCAATGTAGCGATGAATCGAGGAAATAATGTGTCGTTCTCTTCTTTTGTTCTGTGTTAATGAATGGAACGATGTGACTTTCTAGCTCGTTTTTGAAGCTGATAACTTTGGCTCAGTATTCATGTAGGTACGTTATCGAATACATTGTAGCAGTTAGTATTTTTGCTTCTTTTAGGGAATAGTCTAACGGTAAAAAATAATTCTTTTAAATGAATGTTTTCGTTATTTCTGTAGAACATATTATTCTGACAAAATAGTATATTTGTTTTGTTAATTAATGAAATTTGTTTTGCGTTAATAAACAAATAAGAAAAAACCATGCCATAGAAAAATCTACAATTTTGTTTGTGAAAATTTCATTTTTTTAAAATTAAAACAGCTAGTTTAATTATTGTGATACAATCATGCACGTTTTTCAAAAATCATAACATTTTGAACTACTCTTCCGATTTCCAAGATTATTCTTTAAAATTACTCGGAAATTTGTTTTATAGGGCGCCTTCCTTGTATGTAAAAAGTAGGCTAATATTGTGTTTTAAACATTTCTATAAAAAAATTATTAAATTTCTTTGTTGATCCAATGCTTGCTATGGCTGCCTCCGTAGCGTAGTGGTTAGTCCGTTAGCCTACCATGGGGAGGCCCCGGGTTCGATTCTTGGTCAGGGTCTAGAAATTTTCACAAGTCAAATCCTACAGTTAGTCACATAATTCATTGTAGTCGCTAATAACCAAGCAGTTGATGGGAATTTAAACAAATAAATTAAAATAAAGCTTTTTTTATTGTTAATAAATTTCTAAAGAGAAAATTGAATGTAAAGGGAATCCTGCAAGTTCATGCATGGTGCTCTTTCCGTGAATTGTAAACCAAATTTCTCTCGTAAATTAGCCGAAGTACACTAAAGTTATAATTTCTAAAACCAGTGGCTGCTTTTCTACCTATACATTGATTTTAGGGATTAAGGATAAAATAGTGAAATAATTTTTATTCAGAATCCAAAAACCTTTCATTCTAGAAATAAAACAGTATCTGCATTTCAGGTTCAAAAGGTTTGTCACTGATTTGCACCAGAAAACAATTTTTTATGGTAGAATCCCCTCTTAAGTCCTTTACCGAATGCCTTCAGATACAGTTTTTGACTTCCCACGCCTAAGTCCATTTTAAAAACTGTCAATTTTTTCGTTTATTAAAATGCTTTGCTTGAGTTACCTATTGTATCAATTGGTACTTTTCTTGTGTTGTTTAGGTGATTAGCCAAAAGGCTGGTTTGAGCCTCTTAGAGGCTTTACTAAGTAAAACGAGGAGTGAGGTGGTTTATCATTGCCTCCCTCATTGAATGGAAACCAGGTACTCTAAAATGTATCTACTTTCCACCCTGCAAATAACACCTTCACTTCATTCACCGCAGGGTCTGGCTGTATAATGATGAAATTCATTATTCTCAGAGGAGATACTAACTCTGACTAGTGTCTTTTACACCTCTACCTCTTCTATTCTTAAATGCTCCAGTTATATAATTAGCTGACCATGTGATAATAAACAGAACTTTTTTTTGTAACTAGCAGATCGAGTGCAAATAATTTAACACTCCAACTGCATGTTACAGGCTTACTTTTCTTACTAATGAATACAAATTTTATCAAGTAAGCCGTGGAGTACAATCAGATGTCTCCCGAATAAATTATCGAGTTCTTGTAATTTTATTTATGTCACTGACTTAATTGGGCAGGAGTAGGAAGTGGTAATACAGTTCATATTGCGGTTGATCAATTTTATTTTGGGTTAGCTTGCCTTTGATCACGTCATTACTTGGCACTTCTTGTTCCACATAAATTAATTTCAGTGTCAGTGAGTAACGTTCGAATACTAGGTTGTGCAATCAAATCTTGTGAATATATTCGGCGTACAGTATTACGCATATTTTATATAATTGCCTACGTAACGTTAATTTTTATAATTTGGTAGTTTAATATTCGACCAATAACGGTCGGAACTGACCGTTGCAGATTACAGTTATTAGCTATTACAGAATAAAAATGTTTTTCGAGTTCTTTATGTTGAATTTAATTATGCCAGTATTTTCTTTGCTATATTGCAGCATTCAAAAGTATTGTAGGGACCTAATTACATTTTATGGATGAGATTTTAAGTTTTTATTAGATTGTTTTATATGGTTACATAGATACTAAATTTTGGGATGATAACCATTCTAAAGATGGCAAGATATTACGTAGCGTCGGTCGTAGATTAGGACGTTCTAGAAAGAGATAGACGGATGGATGACGTGAGGCCGAAACATAGGAACACCTGATCGTTGTGTGAGAAGAGAAGACAAAATTTTGAGAAAATTAGACATTCTGTGTGCGTTCTTGCTCTACCATTTTGCCCAACATATTGTATTTTATTCCGTAGCAAAAAACAAATGTAATTTTTTTTTGTATTAAAAAATTAGAGATATTTTTAATCGTCTGGTTCTTTGGGATGTAAACTGTTGTGGTGAAAGAGAATACTGATGCCCCGTGTTGAACTCGTAGTGTTATGAAATCGATGAGACGTACTACTGAACGGAGATACGAAAACAAGTACACCGGATGAGTAGTTAGAACACTAAAATCGAGGCGTGTGGCATCATCCACTCCTATCATCCCAGTTAAAGGAAGTCTCAGGTGACATGCTTCCTTTTTATTCCCCTACTTCCTGAGCATTATGACTGATAACAGTAGTGACTCTTTCAGTTGAGCTTGTACACCTTCTACATTAACTATTTTTAGGATTGTATCTACTTTATGGAGTAAATGAATACCGTATAGCTTAGAAATTTGTTTACATCAGCTTCTTAGTGGTGGTTTTTATTAAAAGTAAATAAATATGAAATTAATAGAACCTAAAAGTTGACTTTTAATGGTCAATTAACTTAAATAGTTTTAACTGACCATTTAACATCCTTCCAAGAACCCCACGGACGTTTACGAATATCTCAAAATTCATATATTTTGACGATATCCATGAATAATTATGTATATATGTCTATCTAACGACCGCTAATTTTCAAATTGGCATTAGTGTTTTATTTCACAAACCTAAATAACTGATAGACTAACGCTTTAAGATTTAATTAATAATTTTGATATTCTGTTGATTTTTTTAAAAATTATAATATAACTTAGCCTTTCTGTCGTAGATCAGTGCCTTACAGCATGCTGTGGTGCACAGTTTGGTAACAATCTACTGTTAATTTATTTTAAATTTTCATTTAATATTATAAATTAAGTGATAGAACTGAGTGAAGGCGAAACGTACCGGCATAACATAAGATAAAAGGGACAAAGAGAAGTTCGAGAAACCAAAACTTAGAAGGGTTAATGTAAAATATGAAGTTAACTTGAAAAGAACGGTTACTGAAAGGAACTTGTGGTTGCAGCGGCAAAGCAAAGCGTGAATAGGCCTATGAACGAATATTTTAAACAAAATGAATGAATATAAGTCAGGCATATTTTGTCCAAAACAGGCAGGTGGAGTGTTAAATTATTTGCATTCGATCTGCTAGTTCCCAGGGCTACAAAAATAGTTATGTTTCTTATCACATGATCAGTCAATTATATAACTGAAGCATTTAAGAATAGAAGATGTAGAGGTGTAAAAGACACTAGTCAGAGTTATCTCCTCTGAGAATTATGAATTTCATCATTATACAGCCAGACCCTGTATTGAATGAAGTGAAGGAGTTATTTGCAGGGTGTAAAATAGATACATTTTAGAGTACCCGGTTTCCATTCAATGAGGAAGGCATTGGTAAACCACCTCACTCCTCGTTTTACTAAGTAAAGCCTCTAGAGTTTCGAACCAGCCTTTCGGCTAATTACCTAAACAACACCAATCTCATACCTCGTAGGCTCTACGTTATATACAACGCTTTATAGTATTGAAAATATTATCAGTATAAAATTACAGTTTATGGGTATATTACATTATATAAATTAGATGTAGGCCTACATAGAATTTATACATAGAATTTAAAAACATAACATAGAATTTAAAAAGCGAAGAAAGGTCAAGAAAAATTCCATTCAATCAATATTAACCCGTTGATTGAGCCATAAGGCTCAACCGCTATAATTAAAACACTCACGTGTTTTAAAATCCCGGCCTCATTTATTACCCAAAATACTTAAGAAGTAATAAAGAAATACATAATAATTATAAAAAATATGAGATTTATTTACGCAGAACCGTAACTCTATTCTGTTTCAGTAACGTTATTGATTTTTGACAGTAACTTCTTCCGAACTTTCCTGACGCATTCCGACCTAAGTGAACGTTGAATAAAACTATAAAAAAGTTATAGGCCTACTTCTGAAATGTGGTTCACGAGTTTGTTGATCGATCGCAATTTACTACCTGTTAGTGATTTGGTTTCAAACTAGAGAATGCTTAATCATTAAGATTTACGAAAAATAAAAAGTTTTATTTTGTTTACATTGAGTCGAAAACTGTTTGACTATTTCAAATTAAAGAAAAACCGGCGAATCTTTTCTGTTATTCCCCCTCCAGCATAATTTGTCACATTTTGTGAATATTTCGTATGTAATCTTACAGTATTTTTAACGATAAAAACAGACAAATTATGTTAAAAAGTCCTGCAGCAATATTCCTTAAGTTAAGGTTAAATATAGGTAGGGTAAATACATTGTTTTTTCTCAATATTGTTACTGTATGTAATATTGTTACGTGCTCGCCTCTCATCATGCGGTCTTGGGTTCGAATCCCATTCAGGCACGGCATATTTTCATACGTTACAAAAATCATTTTTATCCTTCACCGTTTGCATTAGCAGTAATTGGAGAACAGTCGGACGTTAAACCAAAAAAAAAAAGAAAAAAAAAGTTACTGTATGTAATAATGAAATATACTCATTGAATACATGACATCATAAATAATTTAATAACATTCAATAAATAGTTTAACGTGTACTTGAAAAAGAAAAAATCTTTAAAGTTAACTTGAAAAATATTGATGCATGATTTTTTTTATTTTACTCTTTTTATCGTAAAAATTACTGAAAGATTACACACGAAATATTCACCAAAAGGGACAAATTTTGTGGGGGGGGGATAACAGAAACGACCCAAAAAGGCATTAAATACTTTACTTATCTAAAGATATTTGTTCTTGAGAATTTATTTTGTAACCAAAAACTCGTTGAAAATATGGAATGCATCTTATAAAACAAGAGTAAACATTGATCTAGTAGTTTCTAATATTTTTGCTATCGTTACAGTCAAGGAATAAGTTATGTGATAATTGAACATTTCCACGGTTGTGTAAGGTTATTGCAGATTTCAGGACGGTCGTGATGTTTGCTTGGAGTCGGTTCAGTAATTGTGGTTCTTCACGTCTTGCGTGGTCGATGGGGGTGGTGTGACATGAAGTTATTAGCTAACTACGCTGCTGTTACTCTGTCTACGACGGCCTCCGCCGCCTCCAGTAGCAGTGCTTTACTGTTAATATTGTTAGGAACTACTACGCCGCCAACCGGCTGGTAAATTGGTCGGTGGTCGTAATTTATTCAACTGAATGGTTTGATCGATTCCTAGTCGGCTGTGTTTTGCCGTTGCCTAGGTGAGCAGACACCACACACTTACAATCACACTGCATAGCCGCAACTTCATTGTAGGTTATATTATGAGAGCGGTTACGTGTCATGTGCTTTGACCAATGCACATTACCGTTGCTTGTATTAGGTTTAGGTTTTGTTGTCTTCACAGATCTTAACAATTATTGCTAGGCGCACGTGGAATTTGAATTTCATATTTGCAATTATTTCATTTCACAATAATTTACGCTAGGTTTTGTTTATTAATTGAGATATCTGCATTATTTTGTAATGAAATTATAATCGAATACCTATCTTATGACCTTTTGACATTGTGAGAGCTTAATTTATAAAAATCTTTAGTTTGTTTTAAATGTTACTAACAGTTTAATCATGAATGACTACTGTGGATTAGGAAACGGCGGGCTTTAACATAAGCATTTAATTAAAAACTGACGCTAGTCGAGAACCGAACCTGGAACCTTTAGCTTTGTTGTTTTGCACGTTAACCTTAACATTACAAGCGCTGCCAAGAATCTACTCTATTTTGTTAAACTATTTCCGTTAGAGTTTATTTTTTTTTATTTTTTTATTTTTTTTTATCCGGGGTTCCTACGGCCGGCGCCGCTTCCCGCACTTCAATCTCCATTCTCTTCTATCCTCCCAATCACCCTCATCCATCCCTCTCTCCCTCATGGCTTCCTGTATTCCCTTTTTCCACGTTTTCCTTGGTCTACCTTTCTTCCTTCTGTTGGTTGGGACATAAGACAACATTCTTTTTGGCCACCTCTCATCACCCATTCTCTGCACATGACCATACCATATCAGTTGTCGTCTCTATCCTATCCACAATGGTATCTTCTACATGAGCTCTTTTCCTGATGTCGTCATTCCGGATATGGTCCAACCTGGACACTCTACATGAACGGCGCAGAAAGTCCATTTCAATTGCTTTAAGCTGGCTGTCTATTTTTGATGTTATTTGCCAGCACTCTGCCCCATAAGTTGTTATTGGCTCCACAATAGTGTGGTACAACTGGACTTTTGTATTCATGTGCATTTTTGCAGACCATAAAATCGGGTTCAATTTCCGGATTGCTATTCTCCCTTGCACAATCCTATTTTTAACATCCTTCCTAGTTGAACCGTCTGATGATATGTAGGTCCCCAAGTACTTGAATTCCTTTGTGCTCTTGATAATTTTGTTGTCGACTTGAAGATCATTGGACTCTTCCCCTATAACCAAGTATTCGGTTTTGCTAATATTAATATTCAACCCCCATTCACAGTATTCATCCAAGAGTTTCCTTGTCATATAAGCAATGTCCTCTTCATCGTTAGCTATGAGCACTTGATCATTGGCAAACAGTAGTGTATACAAACAGGTATCTCCAATTTCAATCCCCATTCCATTACATTTCTTGCGCCAGGTGCTCAGTGCTCTTTGGATATATATCTTGAAAAGAGTTGGTGATAAACAACACCCCTGCTTCAAACCCTTGTTAACCCTGAATGGCGCAGATATTTTATTATTCAATTTAATCACACATTCTGAGTTCCTATAAAGTGTTCTTATTGCTCTGATGTAGCCTTTGTTGATGTTTGTTTCAGATAACACCTCAAACATCCTATTGATGGGAACATTATCATAGGCCTTTTCCAAATCAATAAACATTAGATGCGTACTCAGATTCCTTTCCGACCGTTTCTCTACCAATTGTTGGAGAGTGCTGATATTGTCCAGGCACGATCTGCCCGCCCTAAAACCACATTGCTCTTCTATTTCCTCAAAGTCCTGCTCTAGTCTTGTTTTCAGGATTCGACCATACAGCCTTCCCATAGCACTGGTTACTGTTATGCCTCTATAGTTCGAGCACACCTTTTTATCACCCTTTTTGTGTATCGAGCTCAGATACCCCATTTTCCAATCATTTGGGATATCCTCACCCCTCAAAAGGCATTTGTTATAGACTTCCACCATTTTTTCTAATAGTATGTCCGGTCCATGCTTCACCAACTCTATAGGAATACTTCCAGGTCCAGCAGCTTTCCCATTCTTCATATGTTTTAGGGCGTTTTTAAGCTCTACCACACTGATTTCCTCTATATCCATATCCTCTCTATCTATTTCCTCCTCTTGTAATGGAGTCGTCATAAACTGAGGTCTATCAGGTGCTCGTTAGAGTTTATAACTATAGTAAATTAGAACGGTAAAAATGAGGTATCTAAAGTATTTCAGTCGAATTTTACTCAGAAAAATCGGTACATAAAAAAATGTCCTGAACTAATTTCTAGAAACTCGGCTTGCCAATACAAGATGATTCTTGGTGTACTACAAGTCAGATTGAACAGACCGAGTAGCCTAAGTCAAAACAGATTAATAAAAAGGCTACTGTAGCCTATATCAAAGGAATATTCAAATAGGAGCTGGTCTGTGCTCTTTTTTCTGTAAATTATTAACACACACTGTATGTTTCATGTGTTGCTCATGATATGACTTTCTGAAGTGAAATTATCTCTGCTTTATTTCGACAAAGCAGACTCAGAATTTTACTTTTTTGAAACACATTATCGCACTGGTACAGCTCTTCCATCAGTTAGAGATACTGATTTATTAATAATGTTTGCTGTTATCTCTAAATTAGAATTTGTTAATTTACAATACAGTAATTAGATTATATTTTTATGGCATTAAATTCCACTTTATACATCTAGATTTAAGTACACACATTCACCAGAGACGTAAACAGATTGACTTAAAATTTAAACAATTCTCTTGGCTACTTAGACTGAAATCAAAATTACAGCTTCAGAACAAACTTTTTTCCTGATGTGTGTACTTTGTTTGCAATGTGTTCAATTTGAGAACAATAAGCAACTCCATGACCCAGTGAGATGAGAATGATGTGTATGACATATAAAAATGAGGTGTAGTCTTGTACAGAATAAGGCCGACTATTACTTAGAGAGTTTGGATATTTGAACCCTAACCATCAAAGTACACCAATAACCATTGTCTAGTATTCAAATACTACATATACTACTACGTATAAAAGTGACTACCTTTACTAGGATTTGAACCCCGGAACTTTCATCTCCGAAATTCAGCTGTTAAACAGCTGACTTTGGAGACGACTCTACCGCTAGACCACCCGGTGAATTAAATCAAACTTTTAATTTACGAAATCGTTCTGAACCTACGGTATTCTGTTAAGGCGCGCATCCAATAACTTAAAAATATCCAAACTTTACAGCGTTTTCAGTCAAAGGTCCTCCGAGCTTTAACAGCTGCACCCTGGTACAAGACAGGCAACCACATTCACAAAGATCTATTTTCAATAGTTTTAGAATAAAATTTAAAGTTTAGTGTAACGTACGAAAAGCGGCTTGAACACACGAAAAAATCAATTTAGTAGTTATTAATTTTTTTTTCAATCAGTTTATTGGATAAAAATATTACAGTGCGAAGGCTAAAACGGAGACACTCAACATACTAATTGTTTGGCGACTTAAATTATTACATTTGTTTTTAAAAATTTAACTTCATTATATTCATAATAAAAATAAAATTTTGAACAGTATTTATTTTTGAAAGGTACTGCGAGATACTTTTTCATGATAATTCGTTTTATCGGTTCAGAAAATTCGTGGTGAGACTTTGCTCTCGTTTGAAAAATCAAGTTTTTTTTCAAAATTACAGCCTTACATTATCTTTTAGCGCAAGAATAAACGTAAAATAAATTAACAATAATTATAGTTCCTTCAACTTTTCTGTTAGATATTTCTTGATCGATGCTATTTGTAATATTATTTGAGAATAACTGAGTCAAAATTATTTGTCTAAAATGGCAGGCCCATAGTGTAATTTACAACAGACTCGATCGTTACAAAAGTAAAATATAATTAAACATTCTCAAGTCTAGGGGTTGCTTGTTATTTTATTCTAAATATAGCTTTAAAAATGGTTCAATCTACAGTGAGTCGTTCGATATCGTACATACGAAATTATAAGTCTACAGATTCAAATCTGGCATTTTTAAATTAGGAATCGTTCCGTACAGAAACGTTTTATTTTCATTTTTCCAGTTTTCATCTTTTTCATGAATGAAAATCAGATCAAATTAGCAAGATTATGTAATGTGATAAAGTGTTCTGTGTTACTAATAGAAAATTGATGCGATTTTTCATATTATAAAGTTATGTTAATTAGGTAGTAGTTTCGAAGGCTTTGTACACTCTTGAGGAAAACACTGGTAGGTAAAGTACAAAAGTTATTTTAAAGTTTTATCTAATTAAGGTTCGTTTCACAGTGAGACTGTTCAGCAGATGTCAAGAAAAGAGACTGCTGAGATGAGATGGTTATCACTAGGCATGAACGTAATGTGTCAGAGTTGATATGATAAATCATTCAGAGAAAAAGGGAAGAATGGTACGGTCATTCGTTTCGGACGCCAGACGATTGAACACTCAAAATAGTATCGTTCACTGAAGAGCCAATGAGACAACGTAGTATTGGATGACCTCGGAAGAGATGTGCATCTCAACTTCTTCAGGAAATGGCATATCACTAAGTTTAAAGCTACAACGAATCAGGAAGTCGAATATGTAGCCTATAGTTTATAAAAATTGTGATGATTTAGTTTCAAGGTATATTTTTTTCAGTCCCTAATGTGTGTACGTTGCAATCAGAACAATAAGCAACCCCATGACCCAATGATATGAGGATGATGTGTATGACGTGTAAATGAGGTGTAGTCTTGTACAGACCCAGGTCGACCACTCCTGAGAGAGTATGGTTAATTGAACCCCAACCATCAAAGTACACCGGCAATCACTGTCTAGTATTTAAATCCGTATAAAAGTAACTACCTTTACTAGGATTTGAACCAGGAACCTTCGTCTCCGAAAATCAGCTGTTGAACAGCTGATTTTGGTGACGACTTTACCTCTAGACCAACCCGGTGGGTTTTCCTTTCTTAGGTGATTTATTCTATATTTTTCACCTCTTCCTTGTATCTTTTTTAATAATTACAACACACTTGATTTTTTTATTCTTAATTTTTCAAACTTTTAAAAAATTTCAAATGAATCCCGTATTCTCGTGTGAAGAATAACTGATTTTTTTATAAAACGTAAATCCGTATAAAAATCGGAGTTTTTCAGCAAAGTATGACTATTTTGCTAGTTTATAGTGTACATGTACTTTTATAGAGAAATTGTTGTATTATGTACTTTAAAAAATGGGAGATTTTAATTTTTTTTTTGTCAAAGATGTATTGATTTGGAGTCGTTTAGTAGTTGTATTTACAAATTAAATCGGTTTTATTGTTAATGTACAAACCTACAAGAATTAGATTTTAATTACTATATTATGATTTTATCTATTATAATTTATTTTATATATTTTTGTAGATGATAGAAATAGTTTAACTGTAGATTAGACTATATCTTAGGAAACCGTTAATTTCCTGAAAGATAATGTAGAGTAAGGGATACTTTCCGGTACTTATTACGGCGTAGGATATCGTATTTGTTCGTAAAGTTAGTCAATAAAGGAGAGTCCTTTGTCTTACTCAAGTGTATATCGATATATCTTATTCGTACTGTTAAATAATACTATATTATTACAAATGTCAGCAGTTGTAAAATCGGTGTTGCAAGAATATTTCCTGAGCTACTTTTTGGACGGAAATATGAACTTAATATATTTGATAATTTAATGTCGGCCTTCGGGCCAACCCAGTCAGGCAACTGGTAAAGAGTCGCTATTAATTGTTAAGTAACACCGGTTAGGTGAGTGACTTTTATAGTGACCAGCTGACACCCACTCCTGAACAAACTCCACTGGGAATCCCTGTTTCAATTCATGCCAAATCCACGTCAATAATACAGCACTAAAGCAGCGAGCAAATTGGATGGTTGTCTATAATGTTCGTACAGTTCCCGATAACAAATAAAAAATTGAATCTTATATCCATGGTAATACGCAAGTCTTACCGGGGATTATAAGATTTTTTTAAATGTTTCATATAGCCGTGTACGGATTCTAAGGTAGGATTAAATTCATCAAACCTTAGTTCAGCTGTACCTAGAAGAGAAGAGGTTTGCCCTGCGTAAACTCATACAGTGAAAAAAATTGGCTATCACCGATAGCATGGGCGTACCCAGCGAGGAACAGGCGGCAGCTGCCCCCTAGATGCAAAAAATAATTAAATGGTTATAAAGTGAAGGTTTGGTTATTGCCCATAATGGGCAGGTGGAGTGTTTAATTAATTGCACTCGATCTGTTGGTTCCAGGGCTACAAAAAATAAATCTTGTTTATCCAATTATATGACTGAACTATTGAAGAACAGAAGAGGTAGAGGTATAAAAGACGCTAGTCAGAGTTATCTCCTCTGAGAGTAATAAATTTCACTATACAGCCAGACCCTGTGGTGAATGAAGTGAAGGTGTCATTTGCATGGTGGAAAGTGGGTGCTTTTCGGAGGGACTGGCTTGCTGATGAGCATACTCTTTCAGCTCAGTGAGGAAGGCATAGGTAAACCACCTCACTCCTCGTTTTCACTTAGTAAAACCTCTAGAGGTTCAAACGAGCCTTTCGGCTGTTGACCTAAACAACACAAAATGATGGTACGAAACAAAATTAGGCAGGGCGACGACGAATAAAAATCGAGAAGTATCTAGAGCCACTGTAACATTAAATTGGGGTGCCCAATAAAACATTACAACCTGAACGGCCTTTGGCATGCCCCCCCTAATTTTTATCCTATTTTATCCACTATTTTATCCTATTTTTATCCACGCTGCTTAGTGTCAGCTATTACTGTACTACCTCAATAATCCGAGATTCTCCAAAATTAATTCTTGAAATCGAATTACGTCAAAAGTTTTGAGAGGATTAACATTGTAGTCAATTTATGAATGAATGTATTGTGACAATTTAATTGATGAATGGTTTTTATAATGTTGTGTTATTACTACATTATTGTATTGTGTTTATTAATAGCCTAGTTATAACTAATTAGTGTCATTTATTCCTTTTTTAATGGTGTATCCCACCCTTTTAACTGTTGTTCCAAATATGGATTTCAATAAGTGTAATTTCAAAGTTTCGAAAGAAATTCTTAGCATTTCTTTGATTATTATCATCTGTTCTTTTCTATTTTCTTTTTGAAACGTTAAGAAACTGTAAAAACGGAGCGGCTCTTTAATCCCTTTACTCTAGTTTCGGATAAAATAAGGTAAATATGATTAGGTATGTTTCGTTTGTTAGAATCCAGTTTAGTATTTAATGGGGTGCGAATGAACAGGTCTTCGTATTGAGTAGTTCGGTACTATAGTTGGTTTTGTAGGTAAGAGTAATCTGTTTCTGTTATGAATTTGTACATAGCCAATTCTTACTTTAGTTAAGTATAGTTTAAGCTTTAAGTTTGTAATAAAATTTTTGTAATTAATCTCGGTTAAATAATTTAATTGTAATTTACAGTAGTGATAAGCGTAATAACTTATTGTAATTATTATTCTGGTAAGAAATAGATGTTATTATTTTAAAAAGAAGTTTGTCTATAGTGCATTTAAACAATACAAACCAGGATTTATATATTTTAATATTAAATTTCTGTAATGAAAACCAACTGTCATGTTGCGATTGTGAATCATTAAAATGATTGAGCTTAAATTTGAGTTAAAGGTTGGGTATCTAGAAACAAAATTTGTTTTCGGTCAGTTTTGCGGTGGAATTTGGTATGAATCACCTATTTTAATGCCGTAGTTTCAAAATACAAAAACCTTAAAATTATAATCACAAATTACCTTTATAAAAAATTAGTGTTTTGAAAAAAGTAATTATCGATTGACTGGTCTAATTATTAATAAAATTAATTATAATTATCGAATAGTTGTCGAATTGTGAATGTAAATAATGAGTTGATATTTTTTGAACGAAATTTGTTGGATGAATTTCGGTTAGGCCTACCTTGGAAATTAATATAATAGCAGACTGTATCATGATTTCAAAGGATGATAAAACTGTAAATTTTATTAGATGTAGACCTATATATGCATTACATAAATAGCCATATTTTGGTCACAAACGTCATCTTTTGTTATTTGAAACGGAAGGAAGGCTGGTCAGGGTACGGGATCTCGTTGTGTAGGTTTTATGAATGGGGAGGCCGGCTCCCCTTTTGCACGTTGTATAGTGTTATCTGTGTTTATGTCCTGCATACGTATCCGGTCTTGCTATTATTTATTACACTGCTAAGGATCTTTTTAATACTATTACAACACGGCACAACAGGATTCAAAGTGACAGACATATTGTAGGTGTAACAATCGGTGTAGGCATATTGTTGATTCCGAATGAATGAATGAATGGGCGGATCAGGTGTTATGTCTGTTCAGAAGGCAAAGAGAAAAATGCATCCCCTCTCCATTGACCAGCACCACTACCACCACCTTTTCTTCCTTTAGCGTACGTACTATACGCCAGGATATCCGGCCACACCATTGTGAATGTTAACAACTTACAGAGCGAGTATCGGAAGCTGGACTACAAATTTATTCTCACTAACGTAACACAATAAAAAAATCTGGTGTGAAACACTCACCGACTTTCTATTGCCAATGCAAATAATTAATAATATAACCTAACATTAGTAATAAAACATTAGAAATAAACAAAAAAAAAACTAACCTCAAAAAAACATAATCTTATTTTAATCATGAGTGAAAGACGTAAAGTGAAAATTAACCTCAGTTTAGCTTAAAAATACGGAAAATCACTCTTTCACGCTAAACTAGGCTGTGTAGAGAAAAATTCTGTAAATGAAAGTTGTAGATCTTTTAATTTCCTATACATTTGATTATACACTTTTGTCGTAAAATGCAGACTAAGGCTGAAATAAAAAATAATGGATTTTTACACGTTTTTGTGAGAAAAAACAGAAAATCGCTAATTACCGCTGAACTAAGCGTTATAAAAAAACTGTTAGAAATAAAAGTTGTAGGATTTAAAATTCTCTACAACTTTTATTATTATATTTTTGGGCTAAAATGCATATTAAAGCCAAAATCTTAAAGAACAAACAATTTTTTACGAGGAAACAGCCTCTCCAAGAATTTAGGAGGGATGGCGCCTACCTTATCTCGTAGAGTATAAAAAATGTGGTTCCGGCGATTTTTTAAAAAAATCGCAAAAAGTGAAAAATGACACGAATAATTTACTACTTCCGGTGGACCGATTGTGATGAAAATGTTCATGTCGGGTTCGGTAGTAGTATCTAACTTAAGTTTCAAGATCGTCCGATGTTCCGTTCTTGAGATATTCTGTTTACACACACACACACACACACACACACACACACACACACACACACACACACACACACACACACACGCACACGCGCGCACACGCACACGCACACACACACACACACACACACACACACACACACACACACACACACAGATCAATCGCTAAAAACATGTTTTTTGGGTTCAGGGGGTGTGAAAACGTGGAGTAGGTGAAAACTCAATTTCGAAAAATCGACGTTTAAACAATACTTTCCTTCCTATATAATCATAAACGCAAGAGAAAATAAAAATTATACAGCTTTTCGTTTAATAGACAGAAGTTGTGAATTACAGATTTAAATTTCTAACTAAAATTTTAATTTTGATAATTATGTGATAAATAGTAAGTAAATCTATAGTTTTAAATACGGTGTTTTCAAGATTTATTTGAATGAGTGAGTATTACTGTCCTTACATCGTTCATGATAAATGATGACGTATTTAGCTTAATCCCCGTGGTCATGAATGAGTTGTGAAATAAAATTTAAAATAGATTTTAATTATTAACCTCATTTTTACTACTATAGTAAGCTTATTCATTTATATGCTTCGGCTCTCTTTATTCATTTCATTTCAGAAGGTACGATATTACAATTTAATTAACTTGCGAAAAATTTATTGGTGCTGTTTGAATAAATGTCATTGACCTTTCCAACTTTATTCGAAAACGATCGGTTGAAATGGGTTGTATCTACTTACGTAAATTTATTATCTAAGAGTCTGTTAAAACAGTTGGTTCGCTGCTAAATAAAAAATGAAGCAAATATGTCTTCTATAATCGAGTTACATTACATTCCATTTAGCTGGAGTTCGGATTTTACATCTCAAGTTTTATGTACTTCTATATTAAAAATCGTGTTTTAAAAATTAAAAATGGTTATTGATTCTTTTGAGCGTCAAGCAGTTTAAAACCATATTTCTGATGTAAAAACAAAGAACTCTTGATTTCAGTAAACTATCATTAGAAAAGGGCTTTTGGCTTGTTACTCGTTGAAGGTTGAAAAAGACACCTCCAGTTTGCTGTGAATTTATCGAAACTAATAATACGTACTTTCAACTTTATTTTACATAAAGCTAATACTGAAGATGAATGGTGACAGGTGAAAATTAGTGATAAAAACCGGGAATCTAACCCGAGACTCTTGGCGTAGAAACCAATGCACTGACTACGCACTACAGGTAGGAGCCGGCCAAAATTCTCATTACGAAAGCTTCGTAAGTTAATGATAAAGATTACACTATTGATACTATTCGAAGCACCGTGACCTAAATAGTTAGGTTACTGCTTAATTCATCGGGATCAAACGAGAACGGCAGTGGTTGCTGTAAACTATAATTTGTAAAGTTGTGTGTGTTACACCAATGTGTTTTTCTTCCGAGATTCATTATAGCGTTTCAAATATTATGCCGTATTTTCTGCAGTATATGTGGTAGCTAAATTTGTTGTTGTTTAGGTCATTAGTCAAAGGCTAGTTTGGTTCTAGAGGCTTTACTAAGTAATACGAGGAGTTAGGTGATTTAACATGCCTTCCTTACTGAATGAAAAGTAGCCTATGCTTATCAGCATGCCAGGCCCTCTGAAAAGCATCTACTTTCCATCCTACAAATGACACCTTCACTTATTATACCACAGGGTCTAGCTGTATAAAGAAATTCATTACTTACAAAGGAGATATCTGATTAGTGTCTTTTACACCTCTACCTCTTCTGTTCTTAAATACTTCAGTCACATAATTGGCTGACCATGTGATAAGAAACAGAACTATTTTTTTGTAGCTTTGGAACTAGCAGATCAAGTGCAAATAATTTAACAGTCCACCAGCCTGTTATGGGCAGAGATAAATTTATGGGCGGGTTTTTCTTTACAAGCAGTATAAAATTTAGTTACATAGGATACGAACCTGTTCTGAATTCATGCATACTTATATTTATAAACATATTATGTTAACACTTATGTAATCAGACTCATAGTAGACATATTTGTAATACAGAAATACATGCGAAAAAATAAATCGAAGGAAACAATTTTTGAAGTAAATAATATTTTAAGAATAAATAGAATTTTGAAGTGTACGATAAACGCCGTTAAAATTTTTTAGATAGAAGCAGTCCGTCCGGTAGGCTTAATGTAAAACAAATTTGCTATTGTATTATGACAAACTATTTGAACAAAATAAATGAAATGTTATTTTATAATAGGGTGATATTATCCGTTGATATTTGTGAGATGCAGGCTCCTTTATGTAAAGAAATGGAAGAATATTACATTGAAAAAGTCTGTTAGAATAGGTACCAAAAATTTTACCAAGAATCTATGAGTATAAAGGCTGTGACTTGAACTTCTGTTGTTTCAGTTCACGCCCAGTACTGTGTGAGAAGGCTTCGAATACAATCGGGTTTCATCTACACATTTACGAAGTACATTTTGAGTAGGTCTATGAGTACATAATAAGCTATTCGTTACCAACATTAGAATAGGTGTGTACAGTTTTTATACAATAACTTTAGTTATACAATAGGGCAGTTGGGCAGGCACGTGGGTTCGTAGTGTAACGTAAACACATTAATAACTCCATGCCGTGCCGTGTTCTACGATCTTGTGTTCATGTGGGCGAACAACTATCTCAGTTTGATACAAGACTTGTCAAACTGATTGCAATTTAAAACAAGACAATCATCCTAACTCCCACTTATTTCTTATTTTGTTGTCTCAAAAACTACAAATCCTGATCGGTCATTCGTTTTAGTTTTGTGGTTTTCTTCGCATAATGCCTGATGATTAGAAGTGGGGTGTTTTATGTTTTGAACCCTATTAAGTGACTAATTGATAAGCGATCGTCGTACTGACGTTCGGTTATTAGCTAGTTGTGACAGCAGAAATATGGAAAAAACGTGTTTATCCTTATCTATGATAAGTTTATAGATGCATCTGCTATAGATGGCTCTAATTTTGCCAGTTTGGTGTTTTAGACAATTTTAATGTAATAAGTACTGCCAATTGAAATTTTTTTATAATTGTAAGATGTAGTATTTTTTTTATTCGTTATTTTTAATTGTAAAATATTTTTGTGGCACCTTCAAAGTTATTTTTACACTGTTTTTTGACAAATTAGACTGATGAGCATGTAATCAAACTTTGAAAGATTGAACTACTAACACTGATTCGTGAGGAATGTATTGAATTCTTAGGTTCTTGCTGCATTAGTAAAAATTACTATTTAAATGTTATCGTGTCCAAATTTACTGTTCTGTTATTTATTTCTATGCTATCATGTACAAACATCTTTGTTTGAAGAGGATTTATACTTTTTTATTTTATTTTTTGGAGGTCATTGTCTTCTCAACCACTCGGATAGTAATAATTGACTCCTATATATTTGCGTTACTTACAAAACCCCGCTGATAATCGAATACTGAGCCTTTAGTTTAGCAGTTTAGGTTCTTTGCGGTTTTCCGCTACGAAAATTTTGACAGATACGCTTATTTTGATTATATTTATTTTTTATTTTTTTATAAATAAACAAACCATTTCCTGATTTTTTGACCAGAAATTGTAATACGTAATTATAAATATAAAAATAGAAGTCAGATACGAAAAAAAGTATGTTTATGTATTTTTATTACACCGTAAGCTTCCCACATGCCTGACACGACCGTTGCAGGCCTATCTTACTCCGCAAATTCCTTAATAACACAAAATATTGTAGATGTTTTGTCAGGAACACCATAATTTTTTGTTTGTTTTGTACACCATTGTTTGTTTTGTATTTGTTTATTTTACTGAGAGTGATGCCTTCATAAGCTTTGACTTGTGCGTAGGTAATGATATGTGATATAAAGATGAATGCCAGAATGAGATGGTGCTAGACCTGACCGGAAGTGGAACCCGTGACCTATGGTATAGAAGCCAGTTGCGCTGACCACTGCACCAATGGGGCAGCCAAATTTATACCAGAGCAAGAACGATAACTGCTCTTGTATGAAGGTGTACTCCTTAGTCTTAGATGAAACTTTAGTCTCAGCCATTTCTTGATAAATTTTGAAATTGATTGTACTTTACTGTAGTCATTTATGTTTAATTGTTTGGAACGTCCTTTTAGCCTCTCTTGGTACATTACCACGAAATGAAGTGTACTACAGCTATTACAGTACGTACTATAGTTTAACGTGACTGTACTTGTACTGTTGTTCTTCTTATAATTAGTCTGTTTACTCCCAAGTATAATTTACAGAGCAAATTGTTTACTATTAACTGGTACTTATTTGTTCTTACTAAATTTATTACAGACGAATGTAGAACTTAATTCGTTTAGTTTGTAGGCTACTTAACTTAGTTGGGGTGTTTTCTGTTATCCTCTGCCAAACATATCCACAAAATTTATCACATTTTATGGATATTTTGTATGTAGGTAAGCTTACAGTATTTTTAACGATAAAACGGGAAAAGTTTTAAAAAAATCATAAATCAATATTTTTCAAGTTAACGTTAATGTTTTTTCTTTTTCAGGTTAACGTTAAACTATTTATTGAAAGTTATTAAATTATTTAATAATATTTAGTTTAATTATGTTAATTTAATTGAATTTAAATTAATTTATTTAATGATGACATGTAGTATAGGCCTACTCAATGAGTTTATTTCATTAATACATTCAGTAACACATTGAGAAAAAGCAATGATTTACCCTACCTATATTTAACCTTAACGTAAAGAATATTGAGGTAAGATTTTTTTAAATATGTTTCCCGATTTTATAGTTAAAAATATTGTAAGATTGCATACGAAATATTCACAAAATGTGACAAATTATGCTGGGGGGATAACAGAAAAGACCCCTTAATTGTATTAACAAATTATTTTGAACACTGTTTTAGTAGAACGAGGTAAAATTGATCTTATTGGCCAATATTTCTTTCGGTGAAATTGTTTTAATTAACTATATTTAAATGTATTCGAAATAATATAATGTGTTGGTAACTTGCTGTTGGTAACTGTGTTCATAATAATTAATTTTAATTTTTTCCGAATTAAACCTTATGAGATAAATTTTCCTCAAAATATGTATTAGTGATAGAAAATTCACGGATAAGACAACTTCAAAAAAAAAAATTCAACTGCGTAAAGTTCTGAAGCATTCTAGAAGGTTGTCTATGGAAATTTATTAATTTTTACTTTCTCGTGCCTATATGATATAGGAAGAAAAGTATTGTTTTCATGACGATTTTTCGAAATCGAGTTTTCACCGGGTATACACGTTTTCAGACCCCCTGAACCCCCCCAAAAAAAACATGTTTTTAGCGATTAGTCTGTGTGTGAACAGAATATCTCAAGAACGGAACATATTACGAAGTTGAAACGTAAAACGTTAGATACATTAGAGCACCCGGCACGAACATTTTCATCAAAATCGGTCAACGGGAAATAGTAGTTTATTCGTGTCATTTTTCACTTTTTGCGATTTTCTCAAAAACTATTGCAACAATTTTTTTAAAAATCGCCTCATTTACTACATTTTTAATGCTCTTTCAGATAGGTTACGCGTCATGTCAGCTGAAATTCTTGGGGAGGCTGTTCTGTCGTAGAAAAAATGGGGGTTTTTAAAATTGCAGTCTTAATATGCATTTTATCGCAAGTTTTTTTTTTTTTTTTTTTTTTTTTTTTTTTACTTTTAAGACCACGCTGGATCACTTTAAGTTAGTTTAACATTTATTTAGACTACGTTGTTTTCTCTTCTCCCAGTAGGCCTTCATTCTAAGCGATCGGGCCAGTCTCACGTCATCTGATACGACACTCGTTTTATATTGTTTAGTTGGAGGAGGTGCAAATTTAAAGCTTTTAATGATGTTTAATTTTTCGCATTTATTTTGGAGGTCTTCAATTTTTAACCCCAACTCCTCCAGATCTTCATTTATTTCTCTCATCCATACCGGTTTGAGAGCGAGTCCACAACAGAAAATCAATATCTGTTTGACATATCTATTTTCTGGATATCTCAATATGTGACCGAGGTATGATATTCTCTTTTTCCTCATCGTCTCAGTTACTGGATCAATAGTTTTGTAAACTTCACTATTGGGCAAAAGTCTCCAGTGTCCTTCCACTTTGTTTTTCTTACCTATGCAGGTTCTCACTATTTCTCTTTTCTTTTTGACAACTCTGTCAGTGTTAATCTTGGATTTTATTTTAAACAGGGTCTCACTGCAATAGGGAATTTTGGGTTGGACAACTGTTTTATAGTGTTTTAATTTAGATTGAATTGAGAGGCATTTTTCTTATATGTGTTTTTCACCATCTTATAGGTGCTGTTTATCTTGGCTGATCTTTCAGTCCAATTTATTGCCTCATTATTATTTTTTGCGATTACTTCCCCTAGATAATTAAATTTCTCAACTAATCCCACTTTGTTGTCATTTATCATTATGTGTTTAAATTTGTCCTCTCCTAAATTCATCATTTTAGTTTTTTCATACGATATTTTGAGTCCTATCTTTCCTGCTATATCTTCTAAAGATTTAATTTGGGAAATGGCTCCCTCTGCATTTGTTGCTAGTAGCGCTAGATCGTCTGCAAATCCCAGACAACTAAATCTCAATCCTTTGTTCTTTCTTCCTAATACCACTGTGGGAGGATTGATTCTCTGCCACTCTCTCATTATATACTCTAGTGCACAGTTAAATAGTAATGGAGACAGTCCATCTCCCTGTCTTAATCCTGTTGTGATGTTAAATTCTTTGGATAGTTCTCCTCTAAATCGTATTTTGGATTTGGTATCTTTTAGTGTCAACTGGATTAGTTTGATCAATTTCGGGTGTAATCCCAAATTTCTTAATATTTTCAGCATGGAATTTCTGTGTATACAATCGTAAGCCTTTTTAAAGTCGATGAATGAAATCACCATATTCTTCGATTGTTTCATTTTCTTGTGGTAGTCTATTAGTAGTTTTAAAGTTAAAACTTGATCAGCTCCACATCTCCAAGGTCTGAACCCTGCTTGATAATCTCCCAATTGTTGGTCTAATTGGTCTTTAATTCGATTGTATATTATCCTTGAGAATATCTTGTACGTACAATCTAACAAGGAAATTCCTCTATAATTATCCGGGTTGGTCTTATCTCCTTTCTTGAACAGAGGGCAAATAATTGCTGATGTCCAATGTTCTGGTAATATTTCTGAGTTCCAGATTACACATAAGTTCCGATGTAGTTGGACTTGTGTTTCCTTGGACGCATATTTCCATAGTTCGGTTGTGATTGGATCTTCTCCGCAACTCTTATTGTTCTTCATCTCTGTGATTCCATTTTGTACTTCCATTAGTGTTGGTTCTTGGATGTTTCGCTGTTCCGTCAAAATTGGGGTATTTTCATCAATTTCAAAAAGTTCTGTAGGATCTTCGCAGTTCAACAGTTTATCAAATGAATCTGCCAAGATTTCTGCGTTTTCTTGGTTGTTATGAGCAGTTTTCCCTTGTCTATTTTTCAGTATTAGGGTTGGTGGGGCATATTTAGCTGTTTGTTGTTTGAATCCTCTATAATATAATCTGGTGTTATTTTTCTGATTGTTAGCATCCATTTCCTCCAAGGATGTTTTCAGGTATAATCTTTTTTCACTACGAATTATACCATGGGATAATTTACTTTGTTTTCTATAGTCCTCCAGGGATTCGTTGGTGCTTTCGGCTTGATGTCTAAGCCATTTCTTGTGACGATTATCCAATGCTAAGTCACATTTCTCGTTCCACCAGGGATGTTTTTTACGTTTAGTTAACGGGGATATTTCTTTAGCAATTTTTTGTAAGTTTTCAGATAATTGGGTTAAATTTAAATTATCTGGGATGTTTGTGGTCTTGTCTAAATAACTCCGATTTCCAATGATTTTAGTTGCATCATACTCCTTCCCTCTGTTCTTTACTATCCTATTCTTTCTTCCAGTGGGTGTTGCTACCATCTTAATTTTCACCAGGTAATGGTCTGAGCCCGTATCTTGTCCTTTACAAACTTTCACATTGTACATTTCTTTGTGGAAGTTTCTATCCATGCACACGTGATCCAATTGCCATTCTCCCTTTGTGCTATCTGGGTGTTTCCAAGTTCTCATCTTTTTGTAGGCTCTTTTGAAATAAGTCGATTTTGAGATAAGGTCGTGTTTTCTGCAAAGTTCGACCAATTTCATTCCATTTCTGTTGGTTTTCAGATGTGCTGTGAATTTTCCTATTATATCTCTGTATTTTCTCTCTTTGCCCAATTGAGCATTGAGATCTCCTAATAGGATTTTCACGTGATTTTTAGGGATGTTTTCCATTGTTTGATCCAGAGTTTCCCAAAATTCTCTTACTGTCTCTTTGTATTCTTTTTTCCTGTTTTTATCCTCCGTTGGGGCATGGACATTTATCATAGTGTAGAACTTTCTAGGTGTTTTGAATGTTAAATATGATATTCTGGGCGTTACTGCCTCAAAATTTGTTACTGATTCGATCACCTTCAGACTTACTAAGAACCCTGTTCCCGCCTTCTGCCCCTTGACCTCTGGTATTCCATTATATATTCTATAACCCTGCGATTCAAACGGTTCTGCATCCGTGTTTCTCATTTCCTGCAATGCCAAAATCTGTATCTTTTGCCTTTCCGATATACCTATTAAGTTTTTCAATTTACCCACTTTAATCAGGGAATTTATATTGTGTGTTCCGAAATAAATGGGTTTCTTGAATTTAATTTTGTGTCGTGTCAAATGCTCCGACTCATTTGAATCTCTTAAGTCGCTACCCACCGATCCCGAGTGTAGCGATTTCTTGTGATCTATGATGTTAATGTCACAAGCGGTGGAATTTTTCTTAAAAGACCTTTCCATTTTGCTTCTAACTTTTCTGACTATCGTGAAATAGCCGGTGGGAATCAGATCCCAAGTTTACAACTATAGCGATTAAGGGGGTTTTTAAAATTGCAGTCTTAATATGCATTTTATCGCAAGTTTATAATAACGTAAGTTTATAATAACTAGTAGACCATTTAAAAACCTACAATTTTTATTTCAAACATTTATTTGTATAACGCTTAGTATAACGGTAAAATTACTGATTTTCTGGTTTTTTCATGAAATTCTGTAAAAAAATTTTTTGTTAAGATTTCAGCCTTCGTATGAATTTGACGACAAAAGTGTTTATAATAAAATTTATAGGAAATTTAAATATCTACAACTTTTATTTAGAGCATTTTTCTCTACAGAGCCTAGTTTAACGTAAAAGAGTGTTTTCCGTATTATTAAGCGAAGCTAAGGTTGGTTTTAATTTTGCGTCATTCACTCATGATTAAAATTAGGTTATGTTTTTTGAGAAATGTTTCACACCAGATTTTTAAAACATATATCACCACACCGTTAAACAGAATTTTATTGCAATTATGCAATAAGAAAGATTTTTTCGCACTCGCTGAAATTACTTGAAGCCTATAAAAATGTATACAGTTCAATACAGATAGTCAGGCTACTATTTTTAGAAAATAGCTAAAATTGTTTGTTGTTAAACATGAGAATAACTTCATATTTTTCGAAGTCTCGGTATTGGTTTTTTTCCATTCTGTTGAAATAAATATTAATACAAATTCATTTTATAATTTTTTTTAAAGTTTAATACAGTGCATGGAAAAACTGGTCAAACATTTTTTTACACCAGAGAAATAGAAATAAGTTATATTCATTTTTAAAGAAAAAACCAGCTCATAAATAAATTAGCGCTCCGCTAGACGATACCAGCTTTTTAACTTATAATAAAAGCTAATACTGTATGTATTTAATAACTAAATGCCTAAAAGGTTTTGTGGACAAATTTCCTTCTATTGTTTGAAGTTAGATAAGCTTTCAACCCTTCTTGTGTACAACTGCAAAACAACTCTGGAACACTAAACACTGAAATGAAATATCTTTTATCTCTTTTATCTGTTTATTATTTGAACTTCACTACTGGATTCATTAATATCAGTATAGCTTAGGAATGGTTGCGTGTTCAAAAATAATTTATAATTAAATGAAGTGGTGCGGTAAGACTTGCTCGGTTTTTCTAATGATTAGGTAAAGGTATTTTGTGTTGTAGTATTTAAATCGGACTCCGTCGGGCAGTTTCCTTCATGGTAAGTCGTTTATAAAGGGTGGTGGATTGCGGTGGAATGATGAAAGGGATGTTTGGTGGGGATTGGTGCAGATGTTAGAAGGCCATATTTTTACTATTTTACTACCTAACTGCTTTGCGGTGAAATACGATACCAGGTTATTGATCAGATAAATATTTTCGTTACCAGGAGTATTTGTATTCTGAATAGAGTATTTAAATTGTAGCGTTTATGTCTGTTGACCACAAAATTATTTGACGAATCCATAATTATCGAGGTCCAATAGAGAAATCAAGAATATAGAATCCTATTTGAACAGAAGTTATGATAGCTTTTTGTAATCGCTTCCAGTAATATTAGACTCTTTTGTTATCTTTCTGATAAGAGTTCATTATTACCATTTTCGCTTAACTATATAACAGACATAATTTATAGCAACGAAATCTTTTTTCGTCAATGTACTACAATTCAAACTATAGTTGCCTACAACTATACGTGTATCGAACTAGTAGAGTAATTTTTACACCCATCATGAGCGTTGTATCTTTTGTCTTCGCAGTATTCGTTCGTGATTTTACTGTTGAAAAAATCAATTATATTTGTGGTTTCCATAATTTCATTTTACCTGAAGTGAATAAATTTAACGAAACACATTTCACACTCTATAGCTAAAATTTGTTGCTTTCTTGTAAGATTATAGGCTTCGTTATTGTTTTCAACGGTCTTTGTAATCAACTAGGTAATAAAATCCTGACTTGTAATAACTGGTAGTTTTCTTTCATGAACTTGTAATAAACAAAAATAGGGCATATACGTATTGACTACGTTGGTTTCTGTGCTACAGTAGTTACTTTGTGTGTATTGGGCCACATAGTTTAGTTTCTTTTCTTAAGACTATTTTTAAAATTTTATTTCATATTTTGATGTATTAATTTTAGTCAAATAAATCTTTACTTACTATATTATAGTCTGTACGTATATAGACTACGTGGATTTCTATGCTACAGTAGTTACTCTGTGTGTCTTGGGCCACATAGTTTAGTTTTATTTTTTTCTTAAGGCGGTTATTAAAATTTTATTTCATATTTTGATGTATTAATTTCAGTCAAATTAATATTTACTTGCTATATAGTAAATCAAATTAATTACACATGAATTGTACCGTGATTGTTGAACTGGTAATTAACTACTTGATACCAACAGAATTACTATTTGTGTTTATCTAAGAAAGAAATTGGCTCAAAAATATGTCCTAGTGAATTGAAATTTGGTCTTTCTTTGTTGGGTTATTGAATAGATTAACCTTATGTTCACTGCAAGGTTGTCCAAATCTAAAAGATAATTTCGATCATGATTTAAAGCAGCGTTTCTCTAACTTTGTTCAGTGTACAACTATATTGGCGCGTACCACTGAACATATTAAGTAGGCATATGTTATTTGAAAACAGTTTAATCTCATTGTCCTCGTTACAACCACAAAAATATTATCTGAATCCAATGCAGTATTACGCAGTAAATCTGTGATTAATGAGCTAAGAGAATGTTCATTTTAATTTCTTTTACATTAGTCAACATTAAATTTGCGTTTTAAATATTTATGATGTACAAGGATACTGACTAAAAATAATGGGGGTTCTGAGTCCCTCCATGTCGCTGAGGATAATATCGCCCTGGCGACGAAAACAGCTTAGAAAGAAGAGAATCGATCAGTATCTGTTGACCGATCGGTGGCTCAGTCGTAATATACTCAATGGCAAAGCTGGTATTTCTGGGCTCAAGTCCTGGCCAAAAATCTATTTTTAAGTATAGTTGTGAAGAATTGTGCCTTGCGTAGCCGTGTCCAACGTCTGTGTTTCAACAACGGCCCATAAAGTTCATATAGTTATACGAGCAATATATTTTATAAATAGGCAAAAAAGTACTACAACTTGTGATTTGTATTAATTGTAATTGTAATTATATTAAATTTTTGTGTAATTCTTAAGAAAGGAATTGGTTTTTTTTTGTTTCCGACTGTCATACACGTAGTGATAAATGAAGGGTGGATATATCAAAGTGAGTGATGAAAAATGCCAGACCTGACTGGGAATCGTACCTGGTACCAGTGATGTAGAAGCCACCTGCGCTGACCGCTACTCCACAGGTCCCGTAAGAGAAAAAAAAGTAGGTTACACCTTTTTTAGTAAAACTTAAAAGCGTAAAATAAAAATCAGAGAGTTGCGATTTATGTCCTCCCGTCTTTTGAAATTAATGTACGATTTCGATGGACAAGAAATGAACAATATTTCAGTTGACTATTACGTAATGAAAGTTTTGATTTATGAGCAGTCTGAGAAATATGACACTTCCCACGTACACAAATGTACACACTTTGAGTTGGGTGTGTTAACATTACCATTTACGTATGCGAGGCATTGAGGTTTATAACGCATTAGTAACTAAATATGTATAATTATGTAATATCGCTATTATTTATTATAAATGGGTTTCTCTATTCATTGAATTATTTAGGATTTCCTTTTCCGTTCTTGTATTACCCATTCAGCAGATTTTTTTAATTGAACTAACAATTAGATTAAAATTTTGGTAAATTACTTGCTCTGTAATAGTTCAACTACTGACGCCCCGGTTGCCATTGGCTGACGAATGATCTATCTCCATCTGTTGTTTAAATTATACAGTATTATATTTTGATTAATATAAGATTGAATAATAGGATTATAATTTCTATTAATGTTATATTATTAATTCTGTATAATACAATTTTATATTTATATAGGCTACTTTTTAAAAGATTATTTCCTGTGATTCTTTGAAAAGGTATTCTCAAAAGTAAAAGTGCGTTGGTTCGTAATGTATTGTAACAACACTGTTTTTAATCAAATAAGGAACTTCCTAATTTGCGTAATAAGCATATAAATATATATATAACTCCCTTCTAATGAAAAGGTAATTTCCCTTGGAAGAGGATTTCTATTTAGGAATTCAAAACGAAGAATACTGAGAAAAGTCGAAGGGGAATACCGTATTCCTTAATCGCTCAATCAACGGACAGTTTTAATTCCCCCGATAAAAAAAATGCAAAATGGTGGAAAAATGTTTCTCACAAATTTTCTAATGAGTATTCAGGATTATTATAGTTAGTGCTCAGAAGACTATTACGTTAACTGTACAGCCTACATTTCTGTAAATTAGATGTATGCCTATAGTTTTTACGTCTCTTCCAAACAAGACCAATCGTCGTTTTATACAACTATCTCATCTCTACCGGGCTTCCGTGAAATTTGCTTGGTTTCTATATTATTTAGTTTTCTCCATAAACAACAAGCTATCCAAACATTTTGATCTGTCATGTGTACGAGTAATGTTATAAGCCCATAACAGGCAGATGGAATGTTAAATTATTTTACACTCGATCTGCTAGTTCCAGGGCTACAAAAAAATAGTTCTCTTTCTTATCACATAGTCAGTCAATTATATAACTGAAACTTTTAAGAACAGAAGAGGTAGAGGTGTAAAAGACACTAGTCAGAGTTATCTCCTCTGAGAGTAATAAATTTCATTATACAGCCAGACCCTTTGGTGAATAAAGTAAAGGTGCCATTTGGAGGGTGGAAAGTAGATGTTTTTCGGAGGGTCTGGCATGCCGATAAGCGTACTTTTCCTTTCAGTGAGGAAGGCAAATGTAAACCACCTCACCCCTTGTTTTACTTAGTAAAGCCTCTAGAGGTCCGAACCAGCCTTTCGGCTGATGATCTAAACTATAATGTTATATTATTTTACGTGATAATAAAGTTATTTATTTATTAGGCTACATCTTAGAGAAATTTACATCTCAATTATGATAAAATAAATAAATTTTTAATAAAATTATCAGACCATAACCCTACTTTTTCTGTATTCGGACTAAAATGTGATCTAGCAAATACAATAAATACTAGTGAACTGTTTGACCTTCTGATTTTAGTACTTATGTAACTTGGTACTTTTTTATATAAAGATTCTTGCTGTTTAATTGTTCTAATGTTAATAACAGACTATAAATTAAAAAAAATGTTCTAAACAGTAGAATGATTTTGCGATAAAAATTTAATGTATGTAATTTAAAGGTTGTTTACTTTCGTTAATTTATGGAATAACCAAAGTATTAAAAATTTTTAGCAAGTTGTAGAGAGGAAATGAAACGACTAAAATAAATTAAGCAAGGTATGAATTTCTCGTCCAGTAAATATTTTAGCAATGACGTCAAAGTAGTTTCGTTTGTTCTTCCATCCCTATTCCCTGACCACTTCCTAAATTTGGGCGATTCTGATTCATCGTGTGGAGAATTACCCTCCTCCTACAAATAATCCAGAATTAACTCAACTTCTGTAAGAGTAATTCCGAATAGTATTTCATTATAATAATATAATTCTACTTTTAAAAATTTCGTTGTTTGTTGGCTGCCGTGGAATGCTTTATCTCCGTTACCATATTACAGGATCCTAATAGTATAATTATATTGAATTAATTACCTAATTCTCTGTTACGAAATCTGTTACAAAAATGTTCGGTAAACAGCACACTTTAAATTACCTTATTCGAACTCGCTATCGTTGAAAGGTAGGCCTCTGTTGCTGCGTTTTTGTTTTTGTGGTCGTCACTAGTGGTAGATTAATTTCAACAATAAATGTTAATTTATTTTTATCCTGTATTATATTCTGTCTCTGTGCACGCGCGCACACGACAATTACGTAAGTACTAAGTGCAAAAAGTGAGTATTCATAAAACTTCAATTCTCTTTATCATAATTCTATTTATAATATTATAAATAATAGTAGGCTTCTACACCGGGGTCCCGGGTACGATTCCCGGTCAGTCCTGGCATTTTTACATGATTTATCCTCATCTATCATCATTATCATCGTCTGGATTAGCAGTAATTGCAGAAAAGTCGGAAGTAAAACAAAAAAAAATTAATAATTAATTAAATAATTGCTAAAGAAACCTCACAAATTTTCACTTTATCCCTACCAACGTGATGAAATAAATTGATTTTTATTAATGTTATAAGACCATAAACCTACTTTTTCTGTATTCGGACTGAAATGTGATTTAGCAACTACAATAAATACTATTGAGAAACACTAAATAAATACCTAGGTTTCATATATTTAGTCTGTCATCATCCAGTTTTGGGTGCAAGCCTCATCTGTTTGCCTCACAATTCACTATTCTGGGTCCTTTCGGTCCAGTTAAATCCCACCACCAGTTTCAGTCATATCTACTCCGTGTTTGTGATCGAGCTTTACCTCTCTTTCGTAGCCAAGGCTTCCACTACTGAATCTCCTTGTTCAATCGATCATCTATTTGTCTCATTGTGCGTCTGGCCCATCGGCATTTTAGTGTCGGCACGTACTGTTTTATATCAATTAATTTATTTTTCTTGTGAATATCCTCATTTCTTACGTGTTCTTTCAATTTTATATTTTGTCTTCCCATTTAAACTTTTAAATAACAATATATAATCATCATCATCTGTCAAGGTTTTGGCTCAATGACATGTTCCGGCATCCATCTCTTTTTAGGTCTTCCCAAGCCTCACTTCTCTCTACGTCTATATTTCCATGCTTGTAGAGGAACTGTGTACTGGCATGCGATTTAAATGGTTGGATTAGTTTCCCTCGTGCATTCTTAATGTTTCACACAGTGACTGAATATTTAATTGTGCGCGTATAGTTTTGTTACGTACTCCATCTAACCGAGTACAACCTTTGACTACCCGCAAAAATCTAATTTCAGCAGCCTGGATACGAGATTCGTTCCTCTGTAATGGCACCCGTGGTTCACTCCCATTTTTTATGAATGGTACAGCCATTGCTGTATAAAATTTCATTTGGGTGTCCTGTCTCGTTTTCTTTCCTATTGTCCTGCGAATAGAACTGCATACAGCGCTGAATTTTGCCAGTTTCTCACTCACGTCATCATCTTTGTTATAGTAAATCCTGCATCCTAAATACCGTATTTACTCGCGTACCCCACGCCCCCGCGTAAGCCACGCACACGAATCATACGAACTAAAAAAAAATAAAAAAATAAATACGGTAAAAAATACAAAGGTCAAACTTACATACAATTTTATTATAATAATTTTTTTACAACACAAAAACAACAGTAATGGTTAAATTCAAATCAAGAGGCAAGTAGGCTACCTATTTATTAGTTAAGTGAACATAAAAACGCATCTTATGAGTCCATATACCCGATAGTTTATTTTTGACAGCCTGGTTGATCTGTAAAAAATAAAACGATTACTGCAAGTTTTCCTAAATATAGGAAGTTGTAAATTCTTTTGTGTTAGTATTTTCATAAAAAAAAATATATTCATATAGGCAAGAGAAAGTAATAACCTGTTACATGTCATAGTTCATCTGAACTGCTTCCTTCGATGTCAGAGGGATCTGGTACACCTTCGCTTGTGGCACTCTCATCTTCGTCATCACTACCATCCATCCACAGGATACCGTCCTCTGTGCCATCCAAATTGTTTGAAATCCCGCATTTTTTAAAACTTTTAACAACAGTTTCTTCTGTTATCTGCAACCATGCAGTTTTGATCCACTCGCAAATTAAATTAAGCTCTGGCCTCT
Organism: Catonia carolina; assembly: GCA_035578175.1. NCBI lineage: Eukaryota > Metazoa > Arthropoda > Insecta > Hemiptera > Achilidae > Catonia > Catonia carolina. Next base: position 142,765,197 of record JAQMRL010000001.1, on the reverse strand, counting down.
TGATTTTTCCAGATGGTGTATGCGCGTGTTCTTCCATAGCCATCCAATTCATATAAAGTTTCTTTAAATTAGCTTTGAACGGTCGATTCACGCACACATCCAACGGTTGTAACAAACACGTCAAACCTCCCGGAATAATCACTTGAAAACTTTTGTCTTTGTTTGACATTTTCTTTACTTCGTCAGTTCGATGTCCCCTAAAATTGTCCATGACTAACATGTTATGTGGGTTCAACAAAGCTCCGGGACGACGGTTCCACACCTTTTTTACCCAATCAACAACTAAATCGCTGTCCATCCACCCGCTTTCTTGCGCCGCCACAATTATGCCAGAAACATTTATTTTCGGTATGGTTTTTCTCTTAAAAATAATATACGGAGGTAATTTCTTCCCGTCCGCCGTAATACACAACATTACGGTACATCGTAATTTTTCGTAGCCTGCTGTCCGCACTGAAACAGTTTTTTCTCCAATCTTGTTTACTGTTGTTTCGGAAGGGCTCTCAAAATAAACAGGAGTTTGATCGCAATTGCCAATTTGAGCTAAAGAGAAATTGTACTTTTTCCTCATATCTATAACGTGTTTTAAAAGAATTGTTATTTGCTCCTCATATTCATCCGGTAACCTTTGTGCAATATGTGTTCGCTTTCTTAAACTTAAATCATTTCTTTTGAAAAGCCTAACTATCCATCCTCTGCTGGCCTTAAAATTAAGAATACCTTTACTTTCTGCTATTTTTATATCTTTATTTTGGCACATTTCAACAGAAATACCATAACCAAATTGACGTTTTTCTAATATAAACTGCACAAGTTCTTTTTCAATTTCATCAAATTTTTGTTTACATCCTCTGAAAGCTCTCCTGTTAGCAGAAGTTTTCAAGAGAAGATTTTTTTTCTTCCTCCAATCTCGTATACATGCTTCATTTATATCAAATTTTCTACCTGCTGCTCGGTTTCCGATATTCTCAGCTTCTCGCACTACATTTAATTTCTCACTCGCGGTAAAAGAACGCAAACGTAAACCTTTGGTTGTACTCATGATTGTATGTTATACAAGAACAAATAAACACGCTGTGAAACACTGCTTACTTCGAGATGACTAAACGCGTTATAGGCCTAGCTAGCAATAATACAAAAAATAATACCGGTATTATGAGTCAACAAAAATTCTGTGGTGGGAGTTGAGGTCGTTGACCTTGATCCAGTGTGTTAAAATCAGAATGTAAGAAGTGACAGCAAGTGACTAAAGTCAGGTGGCGAAATTGTATACGACTCACGGTATTTGAAATCTCAAACTTGTTCTGTAGTTCGGTTACCAAGTATAATTTTTGAGCGGACCGGCCATCTTCTCTTAAATGTCATAATATTTAATTTTTGAACTGATATTCTCATGTCAAACTCTGCGTTAATGCTATGCAACTTATAAATGGCATATTGGAGCCTGTCTTCTGTATCAAAACCAATAACGGTGTCATCGACGTACAGCAATGAATTTAAGAGTGCATTATTCCAAAACTGAATGCCTGAGTCAACTAGTCGATTCCAAATTGTTAAAATCTCACCAACATAAATATTAAAAAAACGTCGGAGACATTGGACAGCTTTGTCGTACTCCTTTACATACTATACTGTACAATAAATAATATGTTCGAAAAATGAATTTTTGGTATTAATTCATAGATTTCTTGAGTACAGTTAAGTACATTTTCATGAATCAGATAACAAAACAAGTTTAATTAGCAAAAATTTCATTACTTTCGAAGTTACCGTAAAAGAATATACCGTGACATGATAGGGTAAGGTGATAACCTTAAATCCCGTAACTCTACTTTCGTGTTAATGATAAGCCAACATTTCCGACATGTCCGAGATCATGACGAAGACATCATATTAGTTTCATCAAAATCGGTTGGGTAGCTTTTGAAAATACTTCACATACATTCACACGGACGAATTTTCTATGTATTTGTTTATTGTTCTTTTCTCTAGAGTATCGATAGGGTAAAATGTAAAATTATTTAATATTAGGACTTAAGTAAAATTACGTGCTGAAGTAGCACTTCGACCGCTTATTAATCGACTCAGTTGTTAGAAAACTTGTTGGTGGATCACCACCTTAATTATAAGCTAACAAATATATAAAAAATATATTTAGTTAAAAGTTATCGAAGTAGCCTATATTTTCTTTGTTTATATTTTAAGTTTTGGAGTTTCTGAACATTTTGCAGTTGTGTCCCTTATTGTAATTTCTATGTCTTCTATGTGAGTTTCCGTTCGCATTGAAAACCATTAGCACCCGAAGTGAATGTATTGTAGCTTAAGCGGATTATGAAAATTTGTTGTTACAACAAAATCAATGTTAGGTTTCTTGCAGATCCTAGCCGGCAGTTGTAATGGCGGAGCCTCTAAAATACTAGTATATTTAAAAAATATTAGTTTAGTATATATTTTCCTTAGCTAATTTTGGGTCTTTTCTGTTATCCCCCCTCCCAGCATAATTTTTCACATTTTTTAATATTTCGTATGTAGGTAATCTAATAGGATTTTTAATAACAAAAACGGGAAAAATATTTTGAAACATCTGGTGTGAAACACTCACACAACTTTCTCTTGCCAATGCAAAAATTTACAATAAACCTAACATTAGTAATAAAACATTAGAAATAAACAAAAAACTAACTTTAATACCATAACCTAATTTTAAAAATCTGGTGTGAAACACTCACACAACTTTCTCTTGCCAGTGCAAATAATTAACAATAAACCTAACATTAGTAATAAAAGATTAGAAATGAACAAAAAACTAACCTCAATAAACCTAACCTTATTTTAACCATGAGTGAAAGACGGAAAATGAAAATCGACCTGTTTGGCTTCAAAATACAGAAAATCACTCTTTCACGCTAAACTAGGCTCTGTAGAGAAAAACGCTTTCAATAAAAGTTGTAGACCTTTTAATTTCGTATAAATTTGATTAAATACACTTTTGTCGTAAAATGCATACCAAGGCCGAAATCTTAAAAAAATCAATTTTTCACACGTTTTCGTGAGAAAAAAACAGAAAATCGCTAATTATCGCTAAACTAAGCGTTTTAAAAAAAAATGTTTGAAATAAAAGTTGTAGAATTTTACATTCTCTACAACTTTTATGATATAACGTTTTGCGCTAAAATGCATATTAAAGCCGAAATCTTAAAAAGAAAATGTTTTTACGTGAAAACAGCCTTACCCAGAATTTCAGCAAACATGGCGCCTACCCTATCTTGTAGAGAATAAAAAGTTTAGTAAATGAGGCGATTTTTTAAAAAATCGTAGGACCAGTTTTTGAGAAAATCGCAAAAAAGTGAAAAATTACACGAATAAACTACTACTTCCGGTTGACCGATTTTGATGAAAATGTTCGTGTCGGGTCCGGTAGTGGTATGTAACTTAAGTTTCAAGTTTGAAGTTCGTACGTTGTTCCGTTCTTGAGATATTCTGTTCACACACACACACACAAACACACACACACACGCGCGCGCGTGCGCGCACGCGCGCACGCACACGCGCGCGCGCGCGCGCACACACACACACACACACACACAGACCAATAGCTAAAAACATGTTTTTTGGGTTCAGGGGGTCTGAAAACGTATAGATCCGGTGAAAACTCGATTTCGAAAAATCGACATGAAAACAATACTTTCCTTCCTATATATTCATATAGGCAAGAGAAAGTAACAATGAGTGAAAGACGCAAAATGAAAATCAACCTCAGTTTGGCTTAAAAATACGGAAAATCACTTTCTCTCTAAACTAGGCTCTGTAGAGAAAAATGCTCTAAATAAAAGTTGCAGATCTTTTAATTTTCTATAAATTCGATCTTATACACTTTTATTATAAAATGCACACTAAGGCCGAAATCTTTAAAAAATCGATTTTTCTCACGTTTTCGTGAGAAAAAACAGAAAATTGCTAATTACTGCTAAACTAAGCGTTATACAAAAAAATGCTTGAAATAAAAGTTGTAGGTTTTTGAATTCTCTACAACTTTTATTATATACATTTTTTCGCTAAATTGCATATTAAAGCCGTAATCGTAAAAACACTTTGTTTTTACGTGATAACAGCCTCACCAAGAATTTCAGCAAACATGAGGCCTACCCTATCTTGTAGAGAATAAAAAGTTTAGTAAATGAGGCGATTTTTAAAAAAATCGTAGGACCAGTTTTTGAGAAAATCGCAAAAAAGTGAAAAATTACACGAATTAACTACTACTTCCGGTTGACCGATTTTGATGAAAATGTTCGTGTCGGGTCCGGTAGTGGTATGTAACTTAAGTTTCAAATTTGAAGTTCGTACGTTGTTCCGTTCTTGAGATATTCTGTTCACACACACACACACACCCACACACACACGCACACACACACACACACACAAACACACGCGCGCGCGTGCACGCACGCACGCACACGCGCGCACACACACACACACACACAGACCAATCGCTAAAAACATGTTTTTTTGGGTTCAGGGGGTCTGAAAACGTATAGATCCGGTGAAAACTCGATTTCGAAAAATCGACATGAAAACAATACTTTCCTTCCTATACATTCATATAGGCAAGAGCAAGTAAAAATCATTTTTCAAGTTAACGTTAAAGTTTTTTCCTTTTTCAAGTTAGTCTTAACCTATTTATAGAAATCTTTAAATTTTTAAATAATATTTAATGTAATTATGTTAAATTAATTTCTTTAGACTACTGATGTCATATACTCAATGAGTTTATATTTCGTTATTGCATACAATAACAATATTGAGAAAAAGTAATGTATTTAACCTACCTATTAAACATAAACATTGAAGAATATTGGTGCAGGATTTTTTTAAACATTTTCCCCATTTTTATCATTAAAAGTACTGTAAGGTTGCATACGAAATATTGAAAAAAGTGAAAAATTGTGCTGGGGGGGGGGGGAGAATAACAGGAAAGACCCCTCATTGTATTGGCAATATTAAACATTTGAGAAATAAAACAGAAGAAGCATAATGTTTTCATACAATAAAATTCAGGTACTTTAGGCTGTATGTTCCGAACAGGCGCTCATAGACGGAATTCAATTTTTTTTTTTTTATTAAATGACATTATTTGCAAGACATTATTTAAAAAATAAACTATAAACAAATCTTTTGAATTTACAAATCACAAGTTGAGGCCTCATTACCCTGAATACCTCTCATTATATCAATTATTCGTATGTTAAAAGGGAAAATGACTATGTACAAAGATATTTACATTTTACAACATGGAATACTTTTCAATATAATTTTATGTACATTTAAACTCTTTCAGACAAGTCCAAAACATGGTAACGTTTCAGGCGCCTAACTACTTCTGCATTATTTAGAAGATTTATGGCTAATTCTTTTTCGTGGCTTTCAAGTCTTGCCTGATATTTTCTATTGAAACGCCTGACCTCGTCCATTACATCAGGAAGGTTGCAATAATGTGGAATTCAATTGTGCGATTTTTAATGATTCTAGACATATTATTTTTTTACATGAAACTTGTGAAATTTTAACTCCGAATATGTGAATTTTTGCCCGTATTTTAGAAAGTACATACGGGTACAGGTTTCGTCTTCTACCTTTATATAGTCTGTTGCTAATACTATTCTGGTTCCTTCTGTTCTCATATAAAAACTAATGTGGGGGCCTATTGCTGCTGGTAGTGAACACCGATCCAGAGCCAATAAATAGAACGTCATACGTCGTCGTTAAAATAATTTGTAACTAAGCACGGAGGGAGTCGTAGGGCCTGTAACTTGACTGTGTACTACGTGAGTGATTTCATTATTATTGACTGAAACAGGAAATTAGCTTATAGTACATACTTTACAATCAATATTTCGGCTTTCAAATTATAATGCAATGTTCGTGATATGATACAAGAAATGTTTGTACCCGTAGCCCATAATAACTGGAAAGCTACATATTCCCCAGTACTAAAAATTCTTTTAACTTTTCTTTTAATGGAAACGAAATAAAATTTATTCATCTGAAAGGTATGTAGAAAATGTTTACATTTCTCTTTTTATCGTGAAAGGTATTGTTAACTGTCCCAAACATGTTGCTGATAATCATTTTTCTTTGGATACGCTTGATATAATGATTATATAACAAAAAAATTGTATCTTATTGAAAATTATTTAATGTATTCGGTAATTAAAAAATTTGAGGAAAATGTTTAATATTCCTTTAACGAAAAATATTGCCTGGCTTTCAGTTGACTAAATAAATCACAGGGAATACACTACACAGGCAGCACGTAATTAATTTTTGTAACTTAAGCAAGTTAGATTTAAGTAAGCTTATTTGATCTACGAGCCAGCATTTTTTTAGTTGGTAAACGACTCACTTAAAAATTAAATAACACTATTAAATAAAACATTTAATAAGGTGATCAAACACTATTTTTTTACAAGAAGACACCATTCCGCATATCTCGTGAAATTTAAAACATTTTATGTTGTAAAAGCCAGATGAAATAGTGACCACTTTGGGCGGTTATTACTAATAAAATAGTTCTCGACAACAAGTAGTTTTTAAAAATTATTTACGGTAAACGCAAAACCGTTATACTGGTATGTTATTATTGCAGATCACTTATGTTGTTGTACGTGTAATAATAGTGTGTGTGTGTGTGTGAGAGAGAGCGATATTTTAATAGGCCAACTAGAGGTTGATTTTGGATGTCTAACCGGAAGATAATGTTAGTTTGGATTTTACGAAAATTTTCAACGGCTACTTTGACAACTTTAATGGTTTTATTTCAGTCATTTAAAACACGGTATTTCGACACCGAAACACCTACCTGATAATCCATTTTCTGTACGTTTAATTACAGACATAAAAACACGTACTGGTCATTCTTCAACCATGACAAAGCGTTTCAAAACTTATTTAACCTAACGTATTGTTTACTACCGTTTAGCAAGGTTTCTGTTACCGGAAACACTAAATGTCATTAATACCGAACCCGTATAATAATAGCGAAAGCTGGGTAAACCACCTTAATTAAGAAAGGGGCGAACATTCTAAGTTATTTGATATAACTATCTAGTTTTATAGAGGCCTTCTAAGCTTTCTTGTGTTTCTATAATTCGATAGTTTTGGCTTAGTACATTCCAGTTCTTGCCTACAAGCAGGTGGAGTGATTAAATTATTTGCAATCGATCTGCTAGTTCCAGGGCTATAAAAAATAGTTCTGTTTCTTATCACGTAGTCAGTCAATAATATTACTGAATCACTTAAAAACAGAAGAGTTAGTGGTATAAAAGACACTAATCAGAGTTATCTCCTCTGAGAGTACTGAATTTTATTAGACAGCCGGACCCTGTGGTGAATGAAGTGAAGGTGTCATTAGCAGGATGGAAAGAAGATTCTTTTCGGAGGGCTGGACATGCTGATAAGCATACTGTTCCGCTCAGTGAGGAAGGCAAATGTAAACCAACTCACTCCTTGTTTTACTTAGTAAAGCCTCTAAAGGTTCAAACCAGCCTTTCTGCTGATGACCTAAACAACAACAAAATTCCATTTCAGTGTTAATACAGATAATATAAAGGCATAACTCAAATTCCTACTTTCTTTAATACATCAACGTGACTTATTAGTTGCTTCTGAATATTAATTACCTTCAAAAATGTTCCCTACACTAGATTTTATTATGGTGAAGTCACTTACTTATTCAAAGATACTGTGATGTACCTGTTTCGTTGTTAAAAACAAACCGAGATCTAAGAAAATACTAAATTACTTAATTTTGATAATGCTTACATAACAGTACGTCTATTTTACTGAAATCGGTAGTCACTGTCTATAAAGATTTGATCTTAGTCTTTCATTCCAACAATAAATCAATAAACTTAACAATAAACAAAAATAACTGCATTTTTTACTGATTGTTTTTTGGGCATTGGTTTTTAAGAATTTTTTAAATAGGTATTTAAATGAAAGCCTACTTCTTCTTCTATGGTTTGTTAAAACTTCAATTTGAATGACATACATTTTTCATTATGCCGTTATAACCTAAAATCTGTAAACCTTATAATATGAACTAAGAACCTGTATTTTAAGCTTACTAGAAAAAAAAAATCTGGTGTGAAACAATCACACGGCTTTCTCTTGCCATTGTAAATAATAAACAATGTAACCTAAATTTAGTAATAAAACATTAGAAATAAACAAAAAACTAACCTAATTTTAATCATGAATGAAAGACGCAAAATGAAAATTAACCTCAGTTTGGGTTAAAAATACGGAAAATCACTCTTCCACGCTAAACTAGGCTCTGTAATGAAAAATTTTCAAAATAAAAGTTGTAGATCTTTTAATTTCCTATAAATTTGATTATACACTTTTGTCGTAAAATGCATACTAAGGCTGAAATCTTAAAAAATCGATTTTCTTACACATTTTTGTGAAAAAAAAACAGAAAATCGCTAATTACCGCTAAACTAAGGGTTATACAAAAACATGTTTGAATTAAAAGTTATAGATTTTGAATTCTCTACAACTTTTATTGTAATACATTTTTGTACTAAAATGCATATTAGGCCTAAAGCCGCAATTTTATAAAACAATTTTTTTACGATAAAACAGCCTCCCCAAGATTTTCAGCAGACATGGCTCTTACCCTATGTTATAGAGCTTAAAAAATTTAGTAAATGTGGCAATGTTGAAAAAATCGAAGGAGCCGTTTTTGAGAAAAACGCAAAAAAGTGAAAAATGACACGAATAAACAATAACTTCCGGTTGACCGATTTTGATGAAAATTTTCATGGCGGGTTCGGTAGTGGTATCTAACTTAAGTTTCAAGTTCGTACGATGTTCCATTCTTGAGATATTTTGTTCATACACACGCACACACGCACACACACACCACAGACCAATCGCTAAAAACATGTTTTTTGGGTTCAGGAGGTCTAAAAACGTGTAGATCCGTTGAAAAATCTATTTCGAAAAATTGACATGAAAACAATACTTTCCTTCCGATACATATATTCATATAGGCAAGAGAAAGTAAAAAAAATAGTTGTGGCTTCGACAATAACTTTAAAAGTACTCCGTAGGTAATGAAACCTTTTTATTGAAACTTAAACAAACAAATAATATTTCATTAACAGTCATCTATTTTAAATATAAAAATTTTATTGACTTGTTTTTATTAAATTATATCTTAGATTATATTTGAATATTATTGTGAGTATGGGAGTACAGTTTAAAATTTTGTGACAAAGGGGAGTGAATGATTTAAGAAACCTTAATAATGATGAAACTAAGAACACTGCCCTAATAATTAACCCGACGAAAACGCTGTACAAGTTTTATATTATGAAAGATAAACAGACTGTGGTTGAATGTGTCAAGTAAGGAGTGACAATAACCAGATTTCAGTTATTAATACTTAATCAGACAACCATAACTCGTTGACCGGTATCATCATGTAAGTTTCTGCAGGAATCGTATTACTGATCGGGTATAAATATTCAACTCTTTATGTTTAACCAGATGAATAATTCGAGTAAGTATTCTTGGTTAGACTTATTTTCTGTAAAATTTTATTTTATAGCAACTCTCTTAAGTTCTGAAAGTGGTACTGTCTGAGATAGAAAAGATGGGGTAAAATTTTCGATACACGAATTTCAACTGATTGGTTTCATAACCTACTGAAGATGAAAAACATCTGCTGTGAAATACTCACACAACTTTCTCTTGCCAACGCAAATAATGAACAATATAACCTAAAATTAGTAATAAACCACTAGAAATAAACAAAAAACCTAACCTCAATAAACATAACCTAATTTTAATCATGAGTGAAAGACGCAAAATGAAAATCAACCTCGGTTGGGCTTAAAAATACGGAAAATTACTCTTTCACGATAACCTAGTTTATCGTGAGTTTATGGCTCTGTAGAGAAAAACACTCTCAATAAAAGTTGTAGATCTTTTAATTTCCTTTAAATTTGATTGTATACACTTTTGCCATAAAGTGCATGCTGAGGCTGAAATCTTATAAAAACACATTTTTTACACGTTTTCGTGAGAAAAAAAAACAGAAAATCGCTAATTACCGCTAAACTAAGCGTTATACAAAAAATGTTTGAAACAAAAGTTGTAGGATTTTAAATTCTCTTCAACTTTTATTGTAATACATTTTTGCGCTAAAATGCACATTGAAGCCGCTATCTTAAAAAAACAATTTTTTTACGAGAAAACAGCCTCCCCAAGATTTTCAGCAGACACGGCGCCTATCCTTTCTTGTAGAGCATAAAAAATTTAGTAAATGAGGCGATTTTTAAAAAACCGCAGGAGTTGTTTTGAGAAAATCGCAAATAAAGTGAAAAATGACACGAATAAACTACTACTTCCGGTTGACCGATTTTGATGAAAATGTTCATGTCGGGTTCGGTAGTAGGCTAGTATCTAACTTAATTTTCAAGTTCCAACTTCGTACGATGTTCCGTTCTTGAGATATTTTGTTCATACGCGCGCGCGCGCACACACACACACACACGCACACGCGCGCGCACACGCACACACACACACACACACACAGACCAATCGCTAAAAATGTGTTTTTTGGTTCAGGCGGTCTGAGAACGTGTACCGAACGGTTTTCTTGTTGTGTGTACAGTTGTTGGTGTACCGAGTTCGATCCCTGTCAGGTCTGATATTCTTTAACCATTCATTGTTGTCTATTCGTACCTTCTTTTCAACGTCAGCATTATTATTAATGACAAAACAAAATAGTTGGACGTAAAATAAAAACGAAATCTAGGTGTTTTTGTACATAAATAAATAAATTCACTATTTATATAAAGCAAAGAAAATTGATGTTTTGAAGTTTAACACAAATCTGTGGGTAATGTAACTGTAGGTAATTTAATTATTCGCTACAGAGCAATAAAAATTGAAATGAAAGGTAAATCACAATTGGAACACTCCGCGATGGTTACTACTAAGGCGACTTTCTTTCGTTTTTTGACAATGTGACCGAGAACGGGTGTGTCGTGTAAGGTTAGTTAGTGGTGGAAGGGGTAAGGTACAGAGCTTCGGAATGAATACCAGCGGCGCGTAGACCTATGTTTATTGTTCTGTTTATTTTGTTTTCTAAAATATTAGTGTGTTTATTTTTATAAAATTGGTAATATCTCCGTTATTATGCATAAAAATGAAAAACTTTACATAATCAAACTTATTTGTCTTTAAACGTTTCGTAATTTCGATTATATAATATGTTTTGATAGATTGACTTTTAAAGGAGATATTCGCAGTGTTTTGTTTACCCTTCCCTCTGAACTCCCCCATTCCTTTATGATATTAAAAAAATGTATAGCCTATTTTTATTTCGCTCTGGTGAAAGAAAGCAAACTACTGTATCTCGACGGATTGGGCTGAAACTTTAAAACTATAGCATCCCTAACCCACTGAGGGGTTTCTGAAGTTGACTATGTAACCTCAAAATTAAGGGTACGTACTTTTCTCCGATACAAAATTCAGTCTTTTAAAAATGGTTTTAACGCCCTTATTCCCCGGAAAACTACATTTTCCGGGGATAATGACGGTTCAGAAGGATTTATGAGTTGGTACTACTCCTAGGAAAATTCGTTGGGAACTGCTCTCGTGTAAAAAATTAGGTTCTTCAAAATTACAGCCTAACGGTGTATTTTAGAGCTGAAAGCAAGTAGAGAAGTAAGAGACCATTAAAAATGCTAAAACTTTTATTATTTTTTGTCAGACTCTTTGTGTAATCGCAATTTGTAATATGCAGGCCGCATTGGCGTTGTTGGTAACTTGCTCGCCTCTCATCATGCGGTCTTGGGTTCGAATCCCACTCAGGCACGGCATATTTCATACGTTACAAAATAGTCATTTCCTCTTAGTCTGCATTAGCAGTAATTGCAGAACAGTCGGACGTTAAACAAAAAAAATTGTAATTTCATGTAAAAAATGCATCAAAGTCAGGGTTTTCTGAAATTACAGCCTTAAACCGAAATATACGGGCAAATAGCTGCGTTGCAAAAATTATAGGTAATTTGAAATACGTAAGTTAGGCCTTCTTTTTAAATACTTTAAATTTTTAACTTTTAATGTAATTTTTTACCAACGCTTAGAGTTTCGCGGTAATTTGTAGTTTTCTGTAAAACCGTATTGAAATTTGTTCATACCATATCGAGTCATTCGATATTATTGACCTCGTAACATTTTAACTACAGGAATAAAATAGACGTATTACGAGTACTGAGTGTTATGTAGGACTTCTTGAACACTAACAAGAAAGATAATTTGGCTTGCCATACCATTTGTTAGGCTGGAGTTTCTTTTATGAATGCTCGTGTGCTATTTTGATGAGCCTTTTAAGGGTATGTGAAAGAATAGACTAAATCTAAATTTTCAAATTGGCGACTTCTTGGTACCTACTTTGTGAACATTACAATATCATATTGATTTTTTACAAATTACAATGTTAGTGTATTTAGATTATCATGCATACGTTTTATTTTAGAATGAAATAAATTTACTTGCATTTGCATAGCCTATATATAAATACGACATACGGATTTTATGTGTTTTTAATACAATCCTTTCCTAGTCTATTATTAATCATTAGTTCGTTAAAAAGTTGAATACTCAACTTTTTCAGTTCTACAATAAATTTGTATTTTCCAATTTTATTTTTTAATTTCTTTAAATATAAACTAGAAAACCAGATCTTATCAATATTAGGTTAAATCTTAAAAATTTACCTTCAATCTTATTATTCTTATGAAAATATTCAACGCTAAGTGAGGAAAGGAGGATTGATGATAAGCGATTGAGAAACGTGGATAGGAATTTTGTTGGGGCCAACCCGTGGAAACTTGGAAGAAAGGATAAAACAATAATGATGAAATTATTATTTGTTAATTGCGAGGTCATTAGCAACTTAGGTGGTCTTTGGTGCATTATCAGTGAGTTTTAACATGCAATAATTTTTCAGAACCTATCCAGGAATCGATCTCAAAACCTTCAGCTTAGTACAATTACCATTACTACACGGAGGCGGACACATTTCAATATTTATTTACTTACTACAAAATAATAATAATAAGAAATGTAGATTTCTTTAATCTTTATGGTTTATATTATACTGTTATATTGATTTGTCATTAAGTTATTAAAAAATTCTTTTTTATACCGATAGTAATGATATTTTACTTGTTTCAGAATGGAGAATCCGTGTTTTCTGGTGGAAGATACTAACGGCTGGCCTACAAAACACATTCAGAATGATCAAAATCAACTACGTAAACATCGATCTTTCGTTCATCGTCAAAACAATAACAATTATTACCATTTATCTAAAGACTTTAAAATAAATCAACATATTAATGCTCAAGAACAGCCCCAGTTATATATATACCCGGTTTCAAATACGATATCCATAAATGGTAGCAGTCTTAGTGGTGGACAGTATTCTGAAAAAAAATCGTCTGGAATTTCGATCATCTACCAACCTCATTGCCTGGTTAGCAGATGTAGTGAGGATGTAAAAGAAGTAATAAGAAGTACGAAACTAAAGAAAGAATGGTGTCCTTCTGGTTGGAGATTACAGTTTGTAGATAGTAAATCTGGCACTTCGACTGGGCAAAAAATTGTTACAGTATTATGTGCACTTGTTCTGGCAACCATTATAACTTTATTAGCTACAGGAACGGTTTTAAATATTTTAAGAAACGGTAAGTCTCTCTGTTTATACTGTTTTATATATGAATAACCATCTATTTTTCAGGGCTGATGAGCTCTGAACGTACGCATTGCCCCCTACCCACTTCATAGCTAGCCAATACCTGCCAGCAACGTTGCCAATACTTCCTCGTAGCTCTGTTTTAAATATTTCGTCAGTCATTTTTTGGTCTTTCAATGACAATTTATAACATTCAATCAGCTGATTATATTATTAAGTATTGCATGATAACGCGCTCTTTAATCGATGTGTTTAGTATAAGATGCCAGACACTAGTGAACTACTGCTGCTCTTATACGCACGCGCGCGTAATGTTTGTCAGGTTGAAACTTTCGTACAATCTGACAACGTTGACAAACGTTCTGCTTGGCCTAAACGCGTGGAACAGCAGAGCTCATCAACCGTGAAAAGCATTATAATTTGTTGTTTTGTAAATGCACTGCTATTGAAAATTTATTTATCTCGGTACACGTTGTTCAGATTGTACTCATCCATTATGGAAATAATAGTAAATTATATTCTTCTAATTAAATAGTGTAATATAATTTTTTATGTTGTATTGAGAAAATAAATTAATATTAATAGTATAAATGACCTAACCTCGTTCTCACTTGATTGAAATAGACTTAATCGTTGTAGAGTTAAAAAAGGGAATGTAACCAAATTTGTAAGCTTTACGGCAGAATGATTGGTTGATGGGGAAAATCATACCATTATTTTTTATTCACTTTCCTGGATAACATTGAAAGTTAATTTTATTGTTTTTAGTTATTAACAAATAGGTATGAAACGATTTGAAAATGCAGTTTATATAGTACATTTGGTAATATTCAAGAGAGAGTATTGTATTCCGATATGTAGTGTATAATTGTTGATTAAGATTAGCCTCAGATTATGTACTTTTAAAACACGATATTAGAGTCAGATGAAAGGAAGTAATGTATAACATTTATTTGTACTTAAAAGCTCAGTCGTTAGAGTATTCAACTAGTAAGTAGAAAGTTCCTTTTTCGATTCCGAGATTTGGTTGGATTTGCAAGGTCTGCAAAGTTTTCAAGTACGCCTACTACACGCTTGCACCCATGTCTGACGTTTAAACTGATTGATGCTACTTAAAAATATGTTTTGAAAAGTACAAAGGTTGACTTATTTTCGTTGGTGAGAGTTGTTGATGAAATACGTATAATTTTGTGAACATTTTACTGTGAATAATTCTGTAATTATTTATGAGCGTTGGACAACCAGGGAAGATATCCATTTAGTCCTAGTAGACTCAGTAAGCGGATTAGCGTGTGGTTAACTGACTGGCGTACTATACGATAATTTTTGAGTTCGTAAGCTGTTCTTGTGTGACATTTTTCATAAAAATAATTCTTGTAACAAATTAAATACAGTTTTCTAGTTGCTTTTTCATAGATTTAGTAGCAGGCAGTACGTTGACTGCAATCAACTGGAAGTTCACTTTCATTAAAAACATATTTTAGAAGCACTGGATAAAATTTAATACGATGTGTAACCATGGGAGAAAATTAATTAAATAATTGTTTAACATATTACCTATTGCGTAAAGTACAGACAGAAATACTTACCCTACGCAAAATAATAAAAAAATTCTGACGTTGAAACAACAACGCTTATACTTTCTTTCGTTAAGTGCTTCCTAAAAATGAAAGCAATAAGCAATATGATCTGAATTTAAAGATTCATGTCTTTGGCAGTTTTGACAGATATCCTCCGCTATAATTTTCAAAACAATCCAAGATTAAATGTTTCAAAAATACCTATTTAAAAACTAAACATAATTTAATTTGCCTATACTTTATATAGAAACTTTGGCTGTATGTTTTAACACTTCCTCTTGTCTGTTTTTAGTTCATCCTACAACGGTTGGTGTTCCTAAACGAAATACATGGTTCGGTAAGATATTTCTATTTTTTATTTTACTCAGCTATTTACTCTATTAACTTCTATATTCAGTTCTTTTTACTTATGAAAAAATCTCTATAACATAGATTTATAATTACTAGTTTGTTTTTTAAGTTTAGAAAACAACCTAGATGTAAAATCAGCAAGATAGGCAAGTTTTCGCACCGACTTCGTGAGTTATTACAAAATGATTGCTTACTTTTAACAAATTTAATTTTTCTTGAATTGTTAATGTACTATTTTTTTAAAATTTTTGTGTTTGTTTAAAAATTAATGGTTTTATGTAGTTTGTGTGTTCGTGTATTGTTAATTAAACTAAAATTTACACAAAATATTTTTTAAGAGGCCTTCAGTTATTGGAGAAAATAAGTCTTAGGCATACTTATGACAATGTAATAAAATTTGCAGAAGTAACGAGCCTCCGAGCCAGTGCAGTCTGTTCGTTACAATTTATCGTCGTTACTATAAAATTTAAGTCCCAACTTATGGACAATCGTTTTGGTAAGGTAAACAGCCGGCTACTGGGTAACAAATAGCCTACTACTGGTATTCTACTTCAAATTTAAAATGTCTTATATGTATTATACTGTTTTGAGGTCTTAATAACAACATTTTTTACACCCTTCTTGAAGAAAAGTTTTTAAAATTGAGACTTAAAATGGCAGTTAACGTTGGTCATATTGGATTTTACTTATGTAATCCAACCTACACCTCTCGGAACATCTTGTGATAACTCGTTTACTAAAATCGGTACCGTAGTTTGAACGAATGTACCGTTCAAAACGTAAACTCGTCTCTTTGGCATCAAATTAGTCGGGTAACAAAATGCACAGTAGTAGCCCTCAGAAAACTAGATGCACTTTTAACATATTTTAGAAAAAAAAACCATTAGCGATAAATCCACGATTTCCTTTAAACTTATAAGAAGATTTTTTCATCCTTTATGTGTGTACGTTGTAATCTGTTCAACTCTGAACAATAAGCAACCCCATGACCCAATGAAATGAGGATGATGTTTGTGTATGACGTGTTAATGAGGTGTAGTCTTGTGCAGACCCCGGCCGACCATTCCTGAGAAAGTATGGTTAATTAAACCCTAACTATCAAAGTACACCGGTAACCACTGTCTAGTATCCAATTTCGTATAAGAGTAACCTTTACTAGTATTTTAACCAGGAATATTCGTCTCTTTACCTTTAGACCAACCCGGTGGGTAATTAGAAGTAAAGAAATAATCTTCTCTGAACTGAAGCTGATTAAGACTTTAACTGAGGTCCATTTTGTCTTCGTTATTTATTTTCTATTGAACATTTTTCAATACAACACTTCTATTAAAGAATTATGGAGTGTTTTGAAATTCGGTCACTCAGAACAGGTATTTCTAGTAAAAAGTTAATGGATATCTTACATTTTCTTGATTCTAGTTCGATAGGCATATCCGTTGGTCCCTCTGATTTTAGAGGAATTTTCTTTCAGATATTGTTCAGTTTATAATTCAAAAACGTACTAAAGGAGGGTAATAAAAAATACAAAGATAAAAAAACAGTAAGAAAATATAATGAATCGTAGAAAAAGTGTAGGAGGAACTTCAGAGCGAGATAGGTTTCCTTAACACTCTTTTTAGCCTAACATGATCATCGCGTGACCCAAACCTATCCATTTCTGCATATCTTTAGTGGCGCATCGTGTAAATTAAGTACTGGAACATAACATGCATCAAGAATTTTTATCTGAACAACTTATGTTGTGGTAATAATAGTAATTATTATATCACTAACAATAAAAATGTTGTGTGAAAAATTATTATTAGAACCTCCTTTATAAATAAACAGACGCACTTTACTTAAGATTAGAATTGCTTAAAGGCCTACATTACATAAATATGTTATTATTTCTATACATATAATTATATGTAAATTTAGGATCGTAATGGGATATTACAACTAAGATTTTTTAATGATATTCTAATGCATTTCAGTACGTACGGTTCTCTTGATAGTTCACCAACGTTTTGTCTACAGAACATTTATAAATTTTCTGTGAAGCGACAAAATAAATTTAAAAAAATAGTAATACCGTGTCTAAAATTGTATTATTCTATTTCAATTTCAATATCTACGGTTTTCAGTTCCATAACGTTTGCTAGTTGTTTTCAACATTCGCAAATGTTGAAAACAAATGTTGAAATGTTGGTCCATGGAATGACTGGAAATGTATTGGTGAAATCATGACGGTGCGTTTGTTTAAATAGTAGAATGGGGTTCCGTAGAGAATTTTCAGGAGCCGTAACTATGTCGTCTACAAAGAACTATATCGTCTACGAATAAAGAATAAGTTGAATGTACACACTCCTATAAAGTAATTAAAAAAAGTAGTAAACCCACCTCTTAACATTGTAATGAAACATATTAGGTGGCTTACTTCCTCTTCTCTTTCTCTTTCATTGCATACTGTTTTTAGGTCCCACTCGCTGCGTATTATATTTTAGTAGCCTATCCATTGTCTGGAGTTTGTATTCCGGTACTGACATATAAACAAACATTAACGTATAATTTATGCAAAGCTTCCTATCGTTTTGTTTATAGATTTACAAATTAAAATAGAAATTGAATTGTAGCTTAATTTTATACTTCAGAAGATAAATGATTTAAAAGAATAGTGATTTATAACTATTTATATTACTGCTACTCTAAATTTAGAGGTATTTCATTCTTAAATTGTAGCCGTAAACCAAATTTAAACTTTCTTGAATTGATTGTGGTGGTATTAGTAACTTGTAGTAATAACTGTAATTAACTTCTGCATCTCTTTACGGAATATAATGGTGGATACAAAGTAGTGCTAAAGTTATATAAGTGTCTACTGTATGTGAAAATACAGGAAAATCGAGTTCTGAGCACTGTTTTCCCAAAATTTCCTTTTAATTCGATACGGTAATTAGAACTACCTACAAATACGTACGTACTATTTAGAATTAATACTGAACAGTACTAAAGCTAGAGCGTGGGTTCACGTGCGTTTGAGAGAATGATTTGTGGGGTAAAAACTTATTTTTTTTTTTTGAAATAGTGTGATGTGAACACCTTTACAGGTTTTACTAAGTAAAACGAGGCTTGAAGTGGTTTACTATTGCATTCCTCACAGAGTTGAAAAGTATGCTTATCAGCATGCCAGGCCCTCTGAAAATTACATATTTTCTATCCTGTAAATGACTCCTTCACTTCATTCGTTACAGGGTCTGGATGTATAATGAAATTCATTACTTTCAGAGGAGGTAACTCTGATTAGTGTATTTTACACTTCTACCTCTTCTGTTCTTAAATACTTCAGTCATTTAATTGGCCGACCATGTAATAAGAAACAGAACTATTTTTTTGTAACCCTGGGACTAACAGATTGAGTGCAAATAATTTAATACTCCATCTCCATCTCTCTGCGATAAAGTTTCTTATAAATTCAAAAAAAAAATTATACTGCCAGTCTTGCTGTTTACATTAAATACATTTACCAAACGTCTCTGTTCTGGCTCATTATAAAAACACCATTTTTATTCCGCACTATTGTTTGCAATGAATAGAGTATGTTAATTACGTGATTTTTGTAACTTTTAAGCGAGGAGCATAACATTTTGGAAACCTGATGTTTTTTTAACAATTAAATTTGTTTTATTAAAAAAATGTTATATTAATAAGTTTGTAAAAGGGGTAGGTAATTATGTAGGTGCATAAATACTTTGGCCTGTGATATGGGGAACTAAAAACTGACCCTTACTTCTGTTCTTTTTTGTTGTGTATTTCATTTTTGTTTTAGTACGCAATATCAATCGCGGACATTTGTAGGTTTTTTATACCTAGTAACTTGGTTACAACATTTCTATTTTTTTTTTTTTTATACATTCGACTGGTAAATGCTATTGATATTGACATTGATATTAAGCTGGTAATGTTTATTGAATCATGAGTACTAGTAATTACTGTTATTTATACCAACATTGTTCCTTACCCCTCAACAATGTAAAGAAATTTTGTACTAACAAATGTTTTTTGTACTTCATTTCTTTTGCATTTTATTAATTACCTACTTTTTTGTGACAGGTGTCGTTATGGTGAATGGAGAATTTCACATTACAAATGATGTATTTAGAGAATCATTGACTGATCACCAGTCAGAAGATTTTGAGACATTATCTTCAAAACTAAGTTTAGAAGTAAGCATTAAATTATATTATTTACTAATTTGGTTTAAAGTTCTGAATAAAGATTAGCTATCAAGGTTTTTTTTGTTTTTATTATCTTGCACTACAATAAGATAAAATATTGCTATATATTTCTTTATATTGTGTAAAGGTTATATTTACTTGATTGTTAAATTAAATTTACTATTAGAAATTATGTAAAGTATTGGTTCAATTAACTGAGCTGTTACAGCTCACGTTCTATAATAGAAACCAAAATAGTTCAACAAAATTTTATTTCAGTATACTGTAGTGGGTGGGTGTAGATACCTTTTGATTTCTTAAATTAAATTTGTACTAGACAATTAATTTTAAAGTACTGTATTTTGTATCTAAATAATATTTATATGGACAGTACATTATGTATTTATATGTACGGTACTTAGTTGTACAGACAACTCAGAACATTTTATTAATTCATGTATTAAGTAATGTGAATTTACTGAAAGTTATGTATTTATTAATCACTGTTAAAATTGTACCCAGTCACTTCCATCGTACAATTTAGTAATTTTCATTTACATCAAATTATTTCTTAGTATTTAAATAATTCATATTATGAAGTACCTACTTATTCATCCTTTAAACAATTATTATTTATAGTAAGATTAGAATTGGCTGAAACAGTTTTCAGAGAATCTGATATTAATAAAATAATATAAAACTCTTTAAGAAGGTAGGACTAATCTTCTTCATCATACACTCTATGACAATAATTTGTCCGAATGTGTTTGTGACTGTCCTCTCAATAATTTACTGAAGTTACTGCACTAGAGATACGCAATTATTTCATAACTGTAAATAGACCTTGTAACAATTGACCAATTGCCTTAATACAGTATTAAAGCTGCTGCTAGTTTTAACATTATTGTTTTGGGGAGTTATATTATTACATACTCATTAATTAGTCTTTGAATGTTGATTCATTTATAAAGATAACTTTCTTGAATTGGACTATTTATTTAAAAAAAAAGTTGTTACCAAACATTTTGCTACTGTTATAGAAAATTTCACATTTTATCATCTTACTGAATTTTTATTTGTTCTTACCATTGTGTTACCTACAGTTCAACTCTGTTACACTTTATTTATATAACTAAGGATTCGTGTAATTTCTTAGAAAACCTATATCTGTTCCGTTGTAAGATCTATTTTTTATTTTATTAATAAGATATATTTAATATAGATAAATTACTTTTTAAAAACATTTTTGTTCCTACTTGATTCTATTTACCTACGAAATTCTAGTGATGGTTCATTGTGACTACACACATAACATAATAAAATTGCTGTTTCTTGTTTATTGCTACCCTCCTGCCTTTCTGTATTAAATTTCTCTTCAGGTAGAAATTGTTTATATTTATTGGGTGCCAGGAAATTAATCTTTCGAATTGGAAACCGCTACCAAGAATACAATATATAGATTAGGTTCTACATGATCAGATTATTCAAACAAAAATTTATGACCATAAGCAAACCCAGGATACATAACATAGAACCCAGTTGTGTAGCCAGCACACCATACTGGACTAAAATAAAACCTTTTGAAAAATATATTAAGGTAGAATAAAACAACAGATCAATAATTTATTTGTTACCTAGTATTTTTAGAAACATTTGTTCCTACTTGATTTCTATTTATCTACAAAATTCTAGTAATCTTGGTGAATGCAGAAATACATTTTTGTGTTCCCGATGATAGGCTTTACTGTGTTGGCAATACTTTACAGAAGTTGGTGATTGTCACAAGCCTTTTTAATTTTCTTTTTGTTGGTATGGTATGGGTTTTATGATATTTTTTACACAGGAATGTGAAATTTTCTACAATATCTATCTCTGATGTTATTAATGAAATAATTATAGATATTAATTTTTAATCGGTTGAAGAATTAATGTATCTCTAATTCTCTTAATTACTTTATTATAAAATTAATTACAATACTAATATCTGCATTTTTAAATAAATCTTTATGATGCATCCTGCAGCCTATATTCAATCCTATTGTAAAAAAAACTAATTTGCTCTGATCTGAAATATTAAATACTTAAATATTGACCCTAAATATTTTACAATACTCCAAACTGATTTAAACATTTTGTTTACATAATAACTTTCTTGTATTTTTAGCTTGATAAATTGTACTCTGAGAGTATATTGTCAGAAGAATACCATTCTTCAGTTGTGACCCAGTTTGCTCCAGGACCTCATCGTAGAGGGATTGTTGTACAGTGCTGGCTAGCTTTAAGGCCAAATGATCAGCTCACTCCAGAAAAAGTTGGAGTTGCATTTCTAGGAGGATTACACCATCAACATGGCAATGTGTGGCTTGGAAATTTTTCAATCGATATACAGTCTATTGGTTTTGAATGTGAGTTTAAAAATATATATTATTATTTTTAGATTAGATATCTGTGGATTATCTTGCAATATTTATTAAAATATGATTTGGCCCTATATATTAAGGTAGAAAAACTCTTCTTGTTGAAAAAATCTTGAAATACGATATTTAAAACCCTCCTGCCTTTCCCCTTGACCTAGTAACAAGCAATATAGGCAAGCATAGAGGCCTAAAATTAATTACAAAACTAGAATCTGCATTTTTAAATAAATCTTTATGATGCATCATATACATAACATACAACCCACGATAAACATAGGATATGAAACTTTTTTTTTAGCTTTTATATGTTATTGGGAACTGTACATTATTGACAACTACCCAATTTGATCGCTGCTTTGCTGTATTATTTGACGTGAATTAGGCATGAGTTTGAACAGGGACCCCCAGTAGAGTTTGTTCATGGATGGCTGTCAACTGGTCACCATACAAAGTCACTTGCCCAACTGGTGTTACTTAACAAATAATAGCGACTTACTACCAGCTGACTGACTGGGCCGGCCCGAAGGCCGATATGAAACTTTGTACAAATACAGAGAACATCATGGCGGACTCAATAAACACTTTGACGGAAAAAGAGCCTATAGTCTTTTAGGTTCTTTTTTCCATCAAACTTTTTCCATAAACAATTACAATTTTATTGTAGTATATTGAATAACACTTACAGTATAGAGAAATTTGTTATTTCTTTCTATATATTACCTTAATCTTTGTATAATCATTTTTAGGTTGCTTAGTACTTGCATACAGATCAACAGAAAAGGCCTCTATGCTTGCCTATATTATTTTTTTAAAGAAGATGTACACTATAGATCTGATGTAGATCAGTGCAGCATTTTATATTAATGTGTTGTATTGTTGTTTTGTTGGTTTTTTTAAATTTTTACACTGACATTATCTTATAAATTTTTGCTGATGCATTAGTTTGTTGGAGCAAAAATATTACGCATTTCTATCAGGAAAGCGCTTCTTGTGACACAAAGTTGAAAAGTTTTACGTGAGAATGTTTGGAAGTGATTGGAAAGTAGGCCTACTACTTTTCAATTACAATGCAAGATGTCTAATGATTAGACATGATGACATTGTTAATATAGTGGTACTTGATTGACTTTTAACAGTACAGTTTCCACTGTGCTATGAAAAATATTTGATTATCCTTTTTCAAAAATCAACAGTTGAAAAGTTGATAAACAAATTGATTTATTTTTTGTCAGTTTTTTTTAAAATTTACCTTATTTTCCCATCATTCTAAGCCAAGTTCTTTATAGCAAGCCATTGTCCATGTGAATCAGAGTCATTTTAACACAGTTTTGTGTTTATTACCAGACTATACTTAAAAACAAAAGTAAATATTTTACTAGAGGCTAATTAATTGAAATTAAAATAATTTCTTTGGTTTAAATACCAGCCAAATTGGAGAACTGAACAAGATAATAAATTTAATTTCTCTTAAGGGTTTTTGTAATTTATACCATTAATGATTTAACGATAGTGCATGTGTTATAAAGTTTAATCTAGTTTCAAAAAACACATTAGGCTTCTGGGCTAAAAAAAAATATGCTGCCTTCATGGTGCAGTGGTTGAGAATGGTAGATTACACAGCTTAAAGCAGAAGTTTCTGCTTTGTTTTCACCCGCTCTCTTTTCACCCAGCCTGCTGAAATGTAAAGAAAGGTGAACGTCTTCAAAATGGTTTGAGATATCGGTGTGCGGGTTTCACCATTTAAATTGTCTTGAAATTTCGTATTGAAACATGTGTTGCATGACCACTTTCCATTTAAAAAAATAAAGTTACATTCAAAATGGCAGACAAACATATTTTTATAGACAAAATAGTATTTTTTATTCGAGTTAGGTTCACATTTGCATATATCTTGAAATTTCCCTAACATTCACAATATTAACTGTTTTGGACTTTTCACCCACCCATGTAATATACTGTTTAAAGTATACGCCGTTTATAAAACTAATTTAGTTACTCAAATTTATTTTTTTAATTAAACTATATTAAAAATAAAAGTGATTTCTGATGATCAGACATTTTTATAACTTCAAAAATTAAATTAAATCTTAGAGCAAATTACTGTATTTAATTGTTGAAAATTGGGCTAGTAAATCTGATTGTATTCACTAAAGATGTAATTGACATAGGAATGCGTACATAAAGAATAAATTCCCAGACTTTATTATTGCTGCATTACACATCATGTTTTCCTTTTAATATCTTAAAAGATTTTTCTCAGGACCTTGTTTAAAATGATATTAAATTCATTTAATTTTATTCTTCTTTATTTGACTCATTTCCTGTCTTAGTGTTTCATAACTTCTTTTACTTATTCAGATAATGTAGATTATGTACGTAGACAAAAATTATTTAAAAAAATTTCTTAATTCATAGAAAATTATGTACATATAAATGTGCTGTATTATTCATAATGTCTTATGAGCAGGATTTTACTTTTACATAACACGTAATATATCACACTTAAAATGTTGCCTTTGAAAAGTGAACCCACCATTTCTTCCACATATATTGTAAAGTGATTGGTCTGATTAACCTATTCTGACCTCACACATAATGATGGTTGATCCTTTGTCTAGTACTGTCAGTAAATACCATGAAGTATTTGATTTTAGTTTTAAATTTACTGATTGTAGACACTGTATTGTGTCATGGTTTTGAACAATTGTTTTTTAGTTTCTCTTTGTAGGCTACTTATTGTTAATATTTAACATTATAGGTACATTAGACATTATGTTCATATTAAAATTTAGTACTTATTTTAGCTTACTTAATATTGTACTAACTGCTTGGATGATAGCAACTTTGTTGTGTGATGGAACTAACATTGTGGGTTTTAATGTGTTATAAATACAAAACCCTCACCAGGACTCAACCCGCATCCTTTCAATTTGAAGTCTAGGACTATTAAGACTATTACTATTAAACCGTTTAAATTTGCTAGTAAGACCAAAATAATGGCTTTTATTGGGAAAGACCCCATAAGGTCAAAAATTGTATTAAATGATAGAGTGTTGGAGCAGGTAGCACACTTCACTTATTTAGGAGTTGATATAACGTATGACGTTGATCGAGAGATAAGCACTAGAATAAGCAAGTTTCAGCATGTCTGTGGTTATATCAATAGGACTTTTAAGAATCGAACCAGGAAAGATACGCAGTTGAGGCTCTACGATGTAATGGCGGTGCCGATTTTACTGTATGGAAGTGAGACCTGGGCACCAAAGAAGAGAGATTTAAGTCGATTGGAGGCAACTGAAATGAGATTTTTGAGATCTGTGAAGGGATGTAGCCGGAGAGAACACATTAGAAGTAGCGCGATTCGAGAAGAACTGAAGAGAGACGAAACAATCATTGATAAAATGTGGAGGTACAGAAATAGGTGGCAGGAACATGTACTTAGGATGTCACCTGATAAAGCTAGTCTTCAGGCGCTGAAGTATCGCCCTAGAGGAAGGAGATGTTTGGGGCGTCCAAGAAAGAGATGGTGTGATGTTGGAACAGGCGATTGGCCTAATCCGTAAAGGAGATGATGATGATGACTATTAAACCTGTAAGACTATTAAAGACTAGAACTACTTTTAAGGCCAACTCTAGGAGATGGTCTAAAAAGAAAACCTACCTATTTAATTTAAAATTAATTAATCTTTTTTTTTAATTTGATCTAATGAGTGTTACAGTCTGGTAATATTTTCTCCAAACGTCAGTTACGTAAATACCTTCTAATTTTTAGTCATGTAATGTGTATTTCGTGGTTTTTTTAGATTATATAATTCTAAACAATACATTGAATTATTTTTAACAAAATTATCTGTATTATAATATCTATTTTCAACCTCTTATGTGTTGTTAAAGTTGGTCTACCATATTAAAATTATAACTATTATTTTACAATTTAAAAAAGACTTGAAGATGTGGCTTGCTTCCTTGTACTGTTTTCACCTCTCCACTACCGTTCATCGATACTATTCCCCTACTGCCGGTCCAGGTGTTAATCATCCCTGTCACTGGTCCCACTATCACAAAGAGGCAGTTCAAGGAAAAACTCTTCCCTAGTCTTTGGTGCATGCACATAGTCAATTTTTACTATGGTTTTCTGTTGTTGTTGTTTAGGTCATCAGTCAAAAGACTGGTTTGAACCTCTAGAGGCTTTACTAAGTAAAAAGAGGAATGATGTGGTGTACCATGCCTTCCTCACTGAGAGGAAAAGTATGCTTATCGGCTGTAGGCTCTCTGAACAGCACATATTTTCCACCCTCCAAATGACACCTTCACTTCATTCACCCAGGGTTGGTTGTATAATGAATTCATTAGTCTCAGAGGAGATAACTCTTGACTAGTGTCTTATACACCTCTGCCTCTTCTGTTCTTAAATGATTCAGTCTTATACCACAGTAAAAAAATCATGGTTTCATGGCAGTTGGCTGACCATGTGATAAAAAGCCAAAGTATTTTTTGTAGCACTGGAATCAGGAGATTGAGTGCAAATAATTTAACTCTCCAGCTACTTGTTATAAGCATCATAAGTTTTTCTTTTATAAATAGTTATTCAAGAGTGTTTGTGGTGTAATGCAGGGCTGAATTCAATATAAATTGTACTTACAATTAAATCCTTGATTTTAAGTATCATTTTGTGAACAATCAGTTTTCATGTTGTGCAAAAATCACTGTGGCTAGAGTCGTTAGATTTTATTTAACAGAACACATTAGATCTGTTCAATTTGATTTTGTGCAAGACTACACTTTGACATGGTGTACACATTATCCTTGTCTCATTATCCTTGCACAAATTTGAAACTTATTCAAGGTTCATAAAATAACTGAATTGATTTACATGTTATAAATCTGTTAAATAGTTATGCATAATGTTTCAATTGTTACAGCTAAAATTGAAGAGATATCTTGGTCTAATTGGTCAGACTGGAGTGACTGTAAGCGATTACCTGATGGTAAACTAGTCCAGATGAGGAATCGTAGTTGTATCCTACAGAGTGGGCTTCATTTAAGCAGAGCTGATCCTTGTTTTCTATTGGATAATACACCAAATGTGGATACAAATGAATGTGAAGATACACTGAATTCTAATTGGACTATTGATCTTAATAATACCGAAATTGTTGAAAATGTTACTGTTATAACAACAGAAGATAGTATTAATGCAAGCATTGTTAATCTGAATACATCATCAGAAGCTGATAGCAGTGAGAATAACAGTATTTATGTGGAATCAACAACAGAAGATGTGTTAACCAGTGGTAATAAATTGTCAGAGAGGAGTAATTTCTTAGAATTAACCCCAATTCCTATGAAAAAAGAAGATAAAGTAATAAGCATTAATAGACAACCACAACTAAATAAACAGGGTCAACATGTGATATATGATTTTTCAAAAAGTGAGTTTTAGTGTTTTTAAGTTATATATTGTGAGCACTATCGTAATTTTGATTTAAACACAATGCCATTAATACCACTAATATCCCATATAAAATTATATATAAATTTGACTGTCCACAGGAAAAGGGGCCTTATCATTACCCAAGTTAAAAGTGAGGTTATGATTGTTTCTTACAGAGAATTTAATACTGAAAACCACGGTACCATGCTGAAAACAATGATATTTTTACTTTTTTTATTGTTATTTATAAAAAAGTTACAGAATTTTAAAAATGAAGTTTAAGAAACACTTGTTTTCGGCAAATTTCAATTAAAGTTGGTTAATATTTTAGTGATAATATTGTTCAATTAGTACATTTCTGTTAGTATTTACTTTCCTTGTCTTTGTCAGATGTCATGTCATACTTATGTAAAATTTTGTGCTGAATCCAGTGATGTCTTCAAATAATTGATATTTCAAATAGTTAAAATCCTGTAACAGATTTTTTGAGATCATGTCAAATGTAAAAATTCATGGATGGGCAAACAAATCGAAAAATTTTATTGTAATTTTAACATACAACGTAGATAAAAGATTATTAAATACTTTTTTCTCTTTTAACAAATTTTAATTGAAATAATACTAAAGAAACTAATCTAAAAAAATAAATAAGGTAAAAAAAGATGATAATACTGGAAAAAGGCCTAAACTTAAAAATTTACATTCGGAGAATTTTATTGATTTTCATGTTAAGTGTGGAGGCACCAATCTTGACTATTTTCTTGGAAGGATATTCTCCAGTGCTTTTTTACTTTTTTCATGTTTTGAGCCAGAACTTTCAGTTTTTCTTTTACGTATCTTACAGAAAAGGGATCTTAACTTTATCAATAAGAAATACATCGGTTAAGCTAAGGTCTGTTTTCCCTATTTGACATACTGTCTATTTTTGGGAATTTAATCAGGTTTAAAATTCAAAATAAAATAAATAGGGTTATTTTTATACACAGAAAAGAATAAATAATATTTTAAACAAAAAAAAGAACAAAAAACAGAAACTGTCATTTTTTGACCTAATTTCAGTTTTTTGCTTTCCTGAAAATTTTGCTAAGTGAAGATAAGATCCATTTTCCTATGGACAGTCACAAATATACAGTATATTACATGATATTTGTAGATGCTGTGTCTCACAAACCTAAAATTAACTTTTTACAGCCTATTGTTATATATAATGACGAGCACTGAAGTAAGTTTTTATGTTACATCTTGAAACAGTAAATAAACTTAACTTTGTCTTTCATGAATACATTTTTAAAATGCATCCTGCAATCCTGCAATTTATCTGAATGTAAAAACACTTAATTTTCACTAACCTTTATTGCTGTATCAAACTTTTCGTTAATCTATTTAAAGAGTTCTATACAAATGACTGGATATATAACATCTTTTGAAAAATATTTTAGTAAACATAGTTCAATTTTATATTTTATACTCTCTGATGTGGTGGCTCCAACAAATCATGTAAGTTTAGGAAATGAAGTCACAGGTAAAAGAAAATTGAAGCGGCAATCAAAGGTTATTAAAATTTAACGTATTATACTTCCTCGTTGATCTGGGCCTCATTTATTCGGATGTCCAGATTTTTGGTCCAATCTGGTTCGGAAAACATGTTTTATACATAAAATCATGATATACCATGTGCAGTTTTTGAACTAACTGCGATCTAGATACATTACATTACACACTGTTTAACCCATGTATAGAATTGTACACTTTTCAAAACTTAAATATTCAATGTGTACAGTTCCAATATGTATTGTATACTGTTATGCATTACCTCGCTAAAGATTGCACGAATGTTATTGTACTTGCTTGGCTTATTGTACATGCCAAAGATTACAAAAAGATATTTATCGGTAAGAGAAAGTGAATTCTTAAAACAAAAGACAGATAGTTGGATAATGAGTCATTGGTGGACAACATCATGGCATAATTGGAGCAGCAGCTTGATACTACCCAGCTGAACTTAGGATAGTTTAAGAATTCTGCAGTTATGCTGCCTTTAAACGCCTTACAAAAGTAAAGCAAAGAAAAATAAATGATTTCTTTATGAATAAAATCTAAATACATGTATATAAGCATATTGTTGTGTTTTTGTGTCTGAAGAAGTATTTATATAAAGGGTAAGTAGACGAATCCATTAGGTTTTTACAAAATATAAAAATACTACTCATTTTTAAAAAATTGTTCGCTATTTCACTATGTATGTATGAAATTTTTTACTCCCTGTTTATTTTAAAATAAATATATCCCTGTCATAAATTAGGAGTTAGTTCATTAAAACCTAAACTTATATTGATAACAATGTGATAAACTCAACTAAAACTTGCAATGAGCTCCTGCATATTTTTACCTCCCACAACTTCCCACTATACCTAGTAAAATTAAACAGTTGTTTGTTTCTATTTGTGTAAAACTTAAAGAGATTCAAAATCATCATCAAAATCATAATCTTAATTCATAGTATTATTAAAAATAATTAATAAAGAACTTACAGGATTTGCATTACTACTGATTAAATATTTAGATCTGATGAAAATAATTTAAATTTCTTTTTTATTTATCATGTAATAATTTTGTATTAACTTATTACTTACAGGTGAACGAAGGCAGTGTGGTTTGTGTGTAGATGGAGAAGTTTGTGTTGCTTTAAAGGATGATGCAGTTCCTTACTGTTTGACAATAATTGATCCTAATGATCCAACAGGCTGTGGAGGGCACTGCAAAATAAACACAGAAATATGCCGAAGATTACAAAAAGATATTTATCGGTAAGAGAAAAAGAATTCTTAAAACATAAAACAGATAGTAGGAATTAATGTACATTCATTAAATACTTCATCATAAATACAATACCTTCATCAAACTATAGTCCACCTTATTTTTTTTAGCTAAACTCCAAGTTGTACAGGGTTGTGCTGTGCTACAATACATAGAGGCGGACACCTGGTGGCATCATAAGGGGGCAGCATAAGCAGTCAAAATAGAATTTGAACCGTTCAATAATTACAAATCTTCATGTAATGCTTTTCTATTTTTGCCTGTGTTATTTCAATATTGATGAATGCAATTAATGATTTATCACACACCTCTGCTAAAGCGCTCTTGGTACCCTTTGATTTCAGGTTCTGGTGGAGGTGTATCACTGATGAGCGCTTGCTGAAAAGATTTTTGATCTGACTGCATAAAGCAATCTTAATAGTTATATAGTTATATCTTAACTAGTTATATACTGCATAGCCGCGCCTAGAAGCTGAGGCGGCACTTGCATCTGTTATATATATATGTGTTCACATATTACTTGGTTTGGTGGTCAGCATAACTAACTGGTTTCTGTGCCAGGTTTGATCCCAAGTCTGTCATTTTTGCATCACTCTTCATCATATGCATTAGCAATAATTGCAAAAAAGTCTGATGTAAAACAAAAAAAGTGTTCTAAGTTCTGCTTTGAACTTACATTATTAACAATATCTGATTTTAATATTAGTTTGAGGGGCGGCATTTTGAAGTATTGCATCGTACTAAGAAAATCTACTGCTTGGCACTGCATTATGTTTCACAGACAGTGTGATAGTTGTTTGCAAACCAAGTTAGATACTAAAAATTTATTTTGTAAAAACATAAAAAGATATTGTTGCTGTTTTGTAAGTTATTGAATGATAATATGTTGCTGATTATGTTTACAGATGTGTTGATGACTCTCAGTGCCTTGAAGATGAATGGCAATGCAGCAACAGGCTCTGCATACCTTTATCAAAACGTTGTGATGGCTATTTTAACTGTTATGATAATACTGATGAATTTGATTGTGGTAAATCATTTTTTATAGCATTTATTAAATCTATTCTTATAACAAAATTCATATTAAGTTAATTTAAATAACAAACTTATTTGAAAAGAATTATCTTTGTTTAAATAAATAAATAACAGGTAAATGTAAATCTTAAAGAAATTTGCTCAATTAAAACTGGAATAATTATTTATTAAATTAAAATTATTTTGAAGGCGATTAAAATATTATCTAAACTTTTTAACTGCATTTTTAATCTTTTCAGAAGAAATTCCTAAAAACTTGTTACTTACTTACTTAAGCGAGGTCTCTTACAGCATCATCAGGCCGTTTCTCGCATCTCAACCTCCATTTGCCCCTATCCAGTGCATCTTCAGGAGCCAGTTGCCTCAAATTCATGGCGTTTTGAATGTCTTGCTCCCATTTTCTAGGAGGGCGCCCCCTTTTTCTCCTTTCTTGAGGTGTTCATTCCATTATGAACTTGGGCCATCTAGCTTCTGACATTCTTTTTACATGTCCATACCATAACAGTTGGCGACTTTCTATTGCTTCAACAACTGACTCCTGTTGATTCATTCTTCTTCTTATTTCTTCATTTCTTATGTGCCCTATCCTAGACACCCTGCAGCTGCGTCTCAGGAAGTCCATTTCCACTGCATTCAGTCTATCTTTATTTCTTTTTGTTAACTCCCATGCTTCTGCGCCATACATCAGAACACTTCTAAGGATGGCATCGTTCATCATTCTTTTAGTCCTTAGACTGAGAGTTTCTGACCAAAGCAGTGGGTTAAGTTGACTAATGACTTTTCTGGCATTTGTGATACACTCTGTAATTTCTTGTTCACTATTTCCTTTTCTTGAAAGAACTACTCCCAGGTATTTTACTTCCTCACATCCTGTAATTATTTTATTTTCGACAACCAGATCTTTCACGTCTTTTTCAGCTACCGCGTCTCCTCCAGCTACCAAATATTTGGTTTTGTCATAATTTATTTTCAAACCCCATTTTTCAAAGGTTTCTGTCAACTTTCTCATCAGATACTGGATGTCAAACTCATCTCCTGCTATAACAACCTGATCATCTGCAAACAGAAGTGTGTGGAGAAATCTTTCTTCAATTTTTATCCCCATCCTAGAGCATTTATTTTGCCACTCTTTTAATACTTCATTAATATATATCTTGAAGAGAGTTGGGGACATATAGCAACCTTGTCTGAGGCCCTTAGTTATAGGGAAACATTCTGAAACCATATTTTTACTTTTTATAACACTTTTTTGGTTGGTGTAAAGATCTTTAATGGCACATGTGTACTTATAATGCACATATTTGTCCAGTACATGAAATAGTCTTTCTACTGGGACATTATCATATGCTTTCTCTAGATCAACCAACACCATGTGTGTCTCCATGTATCGTGAGACTCGCTTTTCTACGAGTTGCTTGAGAGAGAAAATATTGTCCAAACAAGATCTGCCTCCAGTGAACCCACTTTGTTCTTCTCCAATTTTTATGTCATTCTCTATTCTTGTTTTAATGATACGACCATACCGTCTCCCAATAGATGAGGTGACACTTATTGCTCTATAATTCTTGGGATCCTTTCTTGACCCTTTTTTAAAAATTGGTGTAATATGTGCCAATTTCCACTCTTGCGGGCATGCTTCTCCATTTATCAAGCAATCATTGAAAAGTGTTACCAATGCTTCTTTTATACACTTTGGACTATGCTTCACCAGTTCTATTGGAATACCTCCAGGTCCGGGTGCTTTACCATTCTTTGTTTTTTGAAGAGCATTTTCAAATTCCTTGAGAGTTATTTTTCCTATGATTTCTCTCTCTTCCATTGGAGCCCTCTCCCAGTCTTCATTTATCTGAAACTGGTTTCGCGTTTCTTTAAACATATCTTCATAGTGATCTTTCCATTTGTTCACTTCGTCGCATTTTCTTTCCCAGGGTTCATTTTTTGCTTTTTTTACTTCATTTTTAACATGAACTCTCATCCGGCAGTAATTCTTTCTGTCTTCAAAATCTTTTGTTGTCAGCCACTGTTGGTATAATTGCTTCTTTCCTTTTATCAATTCATCCATGCTACTATTCCACCAGTATCTCCTGTCATTCTTTGAGCTGTCTTAATTCCCCCAGAGCTTCCTGAGCAGCAGTATGCAGAATCCTGGTTATTTTTTTATATCCTTCTTCAACTGTACCTGTTATCCCATTCTTTGCTTTTTCCGCAGCTCTCCATTTGAATAACAGGTTTGTTGACGGATCTCTGAGCAGATGCAACTTATATTTACTGTACTCCACTTTCAGCATGCCATCCATCTCCCTGTGACAGTTTTTAATTGCTCTCCATGGAAAGAATATTTTGCCAACAACCAAAGTATGATCTGTTTCACATTCAGCTCCTCTATAAGCACGCACATCATTCGTTTTTATCTTTGAGTCTTTCTTCAAAATGATGTAGTCCAGAATCGACTTCAGATTTTTGGTGTGTTGATACCATGTATATTTGTGTATCTCCTTGTGCTTGAAAAACCCATTCATTATTTTTAGGTCGTGGGCTTTACAAAATTGGATGAGACAGCTACCACTATTATTTACAAAATTTTCTCCAAAAGGGCCAACTGTTTCATCATTTTTCCTGTTTCCTATCCGTGAGTTAAAATCTCCAGCCAATATAAGCTCATTCCTGGATTTCACAGATATTGTTGAGTCCAACTCTTTCTCAAATGTGTCCTTTATTTCATTGCTTGAGTCGTCAGTAGGAGCGTATACTGCCACTATTGCTGTGCGATGACCACATATTTCCATTTCAATCTTCATCAACCTTTCAGAGATCATTTCCCAGTTTTTAATATTTCTTTTAAACTTCCTCCTAATCCATATCTCCACTCCTGCTCTGGCTCTCTTATCTGTGTCAACACCACTATAAAACCTTATATAGGGATCCATGTTTTCTGTTCCTTTTCCCTTTTTCTTTGTCTCTGTTAGAATAATGATGTCAACTTTATACTTCTGCAGAGTATCCAAGATTTTCCTAGTTTTCAAATTTATTCCTTGCACATTCCAAGTTCCGATATTCAAAATCCATTTACGTTTTCGTTTCCTGTTAGTGTTTCCGTTGAATCCAGTCCCATGTTTCCGAGGCTTAATGTTGAGATTTTTAGCGTTCACATATTTTTACCAATTTAAGGTTGCTGGCCTTAAGCTTGAACCCCCAACCTGGAGGACCAGTCCAGTTTTTTTTTCACGGTGACTATTTTATTTTGCCACGACCCTCCGACGCTGCTGGCTGCAGGGCCGGTGAGCTTCCCTGATTCCACACGGGGACGCACCCGATGGAGGTAACTGGCAAATCCCCTCACGGGTAAAAACTTTTTACAATGCAATATTGTTTAATAATCTTTAACTATGCTTGTTTAAATCTAAAAACAACTTATTGCGTGCAGTTCAGCCAATATGGTGAAAAAGGCTTCATCACATCCATACTGACATTAACAATGCATGAATAAACATAAACTTGAATAAATATGCCCTACCATTCATTTGCTGACATAAAAATATATTTATAAAAGATTATTATTTATTTTAAAAATACATAAATATTTTTAAAAAATCCCAAACACTGTCATTATCAACAAAATGTATATATTAGGCTCTATTAGGGAGTAACCCACCATGTTAGTGTAGTGGCCAAGTCATTGCTATCAGCTGTTACATTTTTCGAAGACGTAGGTTCCGTGATTCAAATCCTATTAAAGTTAGTTTTTTATTTAGATTTGAATAATAGAGATTGGGTACTGATGTACTTCAATGGCTGGTGTTTAATTAACTATACACTTCAGGAATGGTAGGCCTCAGTCTATGCAAGACTACACTTCACTTGTATATCATAAATACCACCCTCATCTCATTGGGCCGTAGGGTTGCTTATTGTTCTGAAATTGAATAGATTGGAACATGCACCCATTATGGATAAAAAAAAAACATATGCAGTGCCGACCTTAGCTGAAGTGGGGCCGAGACAAATGTTTTTCTGTGAGGCCTTTCTGGCAGTGATAAAATGCCCCTTCCTTTCCTGCTGTTTTAGGTTATCAAGTGTGTGGCCTGGGATGACCGGCTTGGTCGCCCATCTCCAATGTTGGCACAGTGTTTTTGAGCTAATAATTGTCAACGTTATCAATAAATTTTGCTGAAAACTCTGTTAAATTCAAACATACTAAAAAATATTTTTAGTGCATCTATTAATAATTGAGTTCAAGATAAACTATGTTGTTCTCTGTCTTTATATTTTATTTTCTTTTTTTTTGGTTTTATGTCCGACTGTTTTGCAGTTACTGCTAATGCAAACGATGAAAAGGGTGACAGATGAAAATGAGTGATGAAAAAATACCAGACCTGACCAGCATATATTTTTATTTTTATTTTAACCCTTAATATGTCCACAATGCAATCTGTTTAATTTAAGAACAATAAGTAAACTCATCACCCAATGAGATGAATGTGATATGTATGACGAATGAATGAAGTGTAGTCTTGTACAGACTCAGGCTGATACCTGAGAGAATATGGTTATTATTGAACTCCAACCATTAAAGTACACGGATAACCACTGACTAGTATCCAAATTTGTAAAAAAGTGTGTAATACCTTACCTTTACTAGGATTTGAACCATGGAACCATCGTTTCCAAAAATCAACTGTTAAACAGCTGACTCATGGCGACAACTTTACTGCTAGACTAACCCGATCGGTTGTCTTCAAAATATAAGAAATTTTTAATTTAAATTATTTTTAATACGATAGTACTAATTAAATTTATGTATTTTTTTAGAGTGTAACTTAAAAACACACTTTCACTGTGGCGAGTGGTTGTCTTGTTTACCAAATGAAAAGAAATGTGATGGAGTTGTAGATTGTTGGGATGCAGCTGATGAGTTTAACTGTACCAAAGGTAAATTGCATTATATTGAAAATAAATACAGAATAAAACAAATCAAAAAAATCTGAGAAACATAGAACATAATTTAGGTGTTGTAATTTGTCCATTCTTAGTAATTTATGCACCTGCAATATTTCCAATATTAGTAGCCTACATCTTGTCTTCATCAAATCATGAGACAATTCACAGTATGAACTAACAGTTTGTTTGTAGCTTCACTGTTAGTCAAATTTGTCTATTTATAATTTTATGTCTAACATTTGGGTCCTTGTAAAGGGGATTGGTGCAACAAGTTACTTTTATTTTTGATAAATTGAAAACCATCATTTATGTCGGCT
The DNA here is from genome assembly GCA_035578175.1 of Catonia carolina. Lineage (NCBI taxonomy): Eukaryota > Metazoa > Arthropoda > Insecta > Hemiptera > Achilidae > Catonia > Catonia carolina. The sequence goes on along the minus strand of JAQMRL010000001.1, from coordinate 142,728,341 downwards.
AAACTCTAACACCACATATTTTCTGCTAAATATCAACTTTGTAAAAGATTGAAAAAACTGTATTCTTTTGTTAATTTTTAAGTGTTTATTTAAATGGTTTGTACAACAGTTGTATAGTTCCAAATATGCTTTATTAGCACAGTCTGTTACAATTTGTACTGTTAATTAAAAAAAATAAGATGAAAATTGAAGCTACATGGTATTTAGAATTTAGCCGATGTAGTAGGTTTGTTTATCAGTGCAAAAACTGTTGTTTAGAGTGTAGATGGCTCCAGGTTCCATATTTTCCCATTTAATTTGTAGAATGTTGTCGTGCTATTTTCCTAATACTAAAACTTTGAGTACAAAAAACTGTGTCTAAACACGTAAGATGCTCTTTTTTAACTGTGAAAAGAAGGTAGTAATGTGTGTTGATTATTATATCAAATAAATGAATTACAAAAATTTTTTAAAGTTGGTTCATTGTCTATATTTTGAAAGCTTACACAATTAAATTGAAGGTGATTAATTATATGGCCGCATGTTTAGAATGAGCAAATATTGATTAAACAAAAGATCTTTACATATAAATGTACTTTACAATGTTAAAAGCGTAAGAGGTGTTTTCAAAAATAAAAAAAAATATGAAATCTTTATCTTTGTAAGTGTAAATTACTAGCTAATAATTACGAAGCGTAATTTATTAGCGTAAAAGGTTTTTTGTCATCAGTCTCCTGACTGGTTTGATGACATTAATATTAAACAAATTAATGTATATTAAGAAAATATTGTATAATTTTTTCAGCGGTGTAATGAGACAAATTTAATGGACATCTGGATTTGTTTATATTTGAGTCTATTGAAATAAATATAAATAATTCCAGCTGATTAAAATAAAATATTTAAAAATTATTTAATTTTCATAAACAAAATATGGTTACTAAGCAACTAAGAAGAAGAAATAAAAATTGTAAATTATTTTAGTGTGGGGCTGAATATCAAGCAAGCTAGTAGGTCCCACATTCGTTCTAGAAAAATGTATTAAAATATATATTAGAAGAGAATTTATTAGTTCAATTAATTAGTTACTGTATAACCTAAGGTGTTGGGGTAGGAAATAATGTCTTGGTGAATAAATACAAGGAGACTATAAAAATAATATCAGAAGGTTGTGTTTGTTGTTCAAAATGTGAATATGCTTAAATGAATAAAGATTTGTTAAGATGGTAAATATAAAAGATAAGACAGATGATAATAAAGATAAGAATACTGTTGAAAAAATAATAATTGTTTTTATCGATTTGTAGTAGATAATTATTTAACACATCAAAATTGGCTAATTCCTCGTGCGGAAAATATAAATCTATAAAAAATTGGCATACCTTTGTGAGGACTAATTTAGTTATATTGCAGCGGCATATGTTTTGCCACATTGCTTAAAGAAATGCTGGTTTGCAGAATCATAAAACTAAAGTACTGTATGACTTGTAATAAAAATATTTCTTAGTTCATTACTATAGTTGCTTTAGTTCTTTAGCGGGTTTGATTCCCAGTTGTGTCTGGCATTATTTCATCTCTCAACTTCATCTATCAACCTTCTCACAGTCTGCATTAGCAGTAATTCCAAAACAGTCGGGACATAAAACAAAAAAGAAATGTTTTTTTTTTTAATTATATATACTTGATTGGAAGAAGCTCGAACAAAACAGCTATTGAGTAACTTAATGTTTTGTATCAGTTTTAAAGTTTTTGTATAAATATTGGTGCAGCAGTGTACCATAGACTGTCAAATACCCATTTCGTTTCACTGTTTAGTGACAACTGCTTAATGTAGTTTAAAACTCTAGACTAAATGTTTCTAGTTTTTTAAGTTAAGTATTCATATAATAATTTAATGGAAAAATATTTATTATTTCAAATAATTGTTTAATTATTTTACATTCCAGATTGTTTTGGTAGTGGTCAGTTTACATGCAATGATAGTCAATGCATTTTCAGTCATCAGTTTTGTGATGGTTTCCCAGATTGTGCTGATCATTCTGATGAACCTCTAGGATGTGGCGGTGATTGTAAAAATAATGAGTTTAAGTGCAGGTAACTTTATATTTCTTTGTTCATGAAATTCCTTTTTAGTTACAGTATTTTCTAAACATTATATTAGCAATTACATTAATTATTATATTAGTAATTTAAACTACAAGGCATATCCAGAAAGTAAGTGTACTGAGGCTCTCACGGCTGGAGGGATTTTATTTTCAACATGTTGGCTACACTAACGTTTAGCTTGATTTCTCCTCTTCGCAACAAGACCAGTTCGAGGTCAGTATGTTGAGAACTGTCGACGCGACAACACGTTTGGTGAAAAATGTCAGTCCAATGTCAGGCCGTGCAAGAGTTTTTGAAGCGTTGCAAACTTCATGGAGATGAATTTCTTCGCTCCATCATTACCGGAGATGAAACTTGGGGTGTACACTACACACCTGAAACCAAAAGACAGTCTCAACAGTGGCGTCACACCTCTTCATCCACCGCCAAAAAGTTCAAAACCACAATTTCAGCCAAGAAAATCATGGCATCCGTGTTTTGGGACTGTCAAGGCATAATTTTAATTGAATATATGCCTCAAGGGGAGACCCATCAACTCTGCAAGATACTGTAAAACCCTAAAAAAATTAAGGAGGGTGATTCAGAACAAGAGGATTGGCATGCTGACAAAAAGATTCTGCCTGCTGCACGACAATACCAGACCACACACGGCCAAGGTCATGAAGGAACTGCTTGCTTCGTTTAATTGGGATGTCCTGAACCAACGCGCATTCCCCTGGCCTAGCACCTTTAGATTACTATCTCTTTACCTCCCTGAAGCTGCACATGGGTAGAGAAAGGTTTTCAATGAACGAGGAGGTATAGGAGGAGGTGGAGAAGTGGATGAAGGGGTTGGCGGGAAACTACTATTTATATTTCTATTATATTTCTTTGTTCATGAAATTCCTTTTTAGTTACAGTATTTTCTAAACATTATATTAGCAATTACATTAATTATTATATCCATATAATATATTATATTCCATATATCATTATTATTATATATTAATTATTATTATATAGGAAGGCATCAAAAAATTGATACCCAGCTTCACCACCTGCATTGAGAGGAATGGCAACTATGTCGAAAAATAGTTTACATACATACTAAAGTAACCATGTAATTTTTTTTGTTTAAATAAAAAATTTTGACACCTACAAAAAATTCAGTATACTTACTTTCTGGATATATCTCGTAATAGGTATGATGTTTGCCCATAACAGACAGGTGGAGTGTCAAATTATTTACACTCATTCTGTTAGTTGCAGGGCTAAAATAAATAGTTCTGTTTCTTATCACATGGTCAGCCAATTAAATCATTTAAGAGCAGAAGAGGTAGAGGTGTAAAGGACACTAATCAGAGTTATCTCGTCTGAAAGTAATGGATTTCATTATACAGCCAGACCCTGTGTTGAATGAAGTGAAAGTGTCATTTGCAGAGTGGAAAATATATGCTTTTCAGAAGGCCCGGCATGCTGATAAGTGTACTTTTCCACTCAGTGAGGAAGGCAATGATAAACCACCTCACTCCTCGATTTACTTAGTAAAACCTCTACAGGTTCAAACCAGCCTTTTGGCTGATGACCTAAACAACACAGGTATGATGTGTATTAAAGTAAATTTTTAAATACATTTGGAAAGAACACAGTGAATTAAGTTGGTATGTAAGTTTGTCCCTTTAAAAACCTCCAGGGAATCAAACAAATTAAGAAAAAGTAACCTTTACATTTTATAAAACTTTAAAATTTCTTTTATTTAGTGTAATATTCTTAAATTATTTTAATCTATGTAAAGAGTTTTGTTTTTATTTTAATTTTCTGATTTTATTTCAGGAACAACAGGTGTGTACGGAAAACTAATATCTGCAATGGGAAAGATGATTGTGGAGACAATAGTGATGAATTGTCTTGTGCCAATATAAGATGAAATAAATAATGACAATAAACAATTAGTTACTTAATAAAACTTAGACCAAAGACAATTTATATACCATATTGTATAAGTATTATTATCAATATTTATTTAACTAAGTTGATCTTTTTGTCGGATAGCATTCTGGAAGTCATGCTGATGGCATTGGTAGGACTGAACTGGCAGTGGATTAAAAATACATCTGGAATTACTATTTTCCTTGTGTATTTATTAATGTACTTTTTTCTCCACTGAAATAATTAAGATATATTTTTTTGCGATTGTAAGTCATAAAATTGTTAGAATTTGTTTCAAGTCTCTTTTGATCATACTTGAAAATATATATAAAGTATGTATGTATATCATTGATTTAATGCTATCCATTGACTAAATACATAAATAATCAATTTTTGTTTGAAATGAAAATATTTAATTTTTTTTTAGTATACCATGTCTAGTCTTTTTTTATCAGGTTCAAATTGAATTCCAGTTGAGAAAACATTTTTATGAAAGTCAAGAAATGCATCTGGAATTCTTTTAGATGTATTTTAATGAACTTCTCTTTCAGGAGGAATAATCTGGTTGAAAGTAATACACTTTTAATTTTTAGATACAGATTTTAAATATTTTTGTTTCAATTATTTTGTTTTCATCAGATTTTAGAAATTATATAATCATTGTACAAAATATTTTAGATACCAATAACTTCCCTAAAATTTTCTTTTTTTTTAAATTAAATTATTTTAATATAATGTTTTCTAAATGTTTTATTTAATTTAGTGCAATAAAATAAATAATTTTTTAGGAAAAGATTCAGTTAAGTCATGTATGTGTAACAGAACAAATCAACCATAATATTTCTGAACTAAAATATTTGCCTTTATTGAATTTTAATAATGTAAAACAATAATCCTTTCACAAATTCAGTCATTGAAAATTTAAGATTATTTTTATTTTTATTTTAATTATTAATTAGTTTCTATTGATAATTTGTACATAATTATAAAAACCCATACAATTTACAAGTACCTATGAGGAAAATATTTGTCAGTAACTAATAATTTATTTTAGATTAGTGTACGTAATCAATAGATATTTTGTAAAGGAGTGCATAGCTTTAATTTCTAGTGTTTCAAGCAGTCCTGAAAATGAAGTACTATTCGGATAATCATAAAAATAAATTTGAATAGATTAATATTAAATAATAGCATATTACTTCTGTTTTAATATTAAATAGTTTTAAATTAGATAGTATAATTATATAGCTCAAAGTAAATTACAAAATAGAAAACTGTCTTCCGCAGTGAATACTAAAAAACAATACCTAATATAAAAAGATTTTTATATTTTTATTTATTGTAAGAGTTGTTGGAGAGACAGGTTATAAGAATATATATTACAAATAATTAGAATAATATAATATATTAAAAAAATAAATATTAATATATACCATGTATATAAATCTATATTGTATATATTTTTAGGAATAAAATAATTTGTACCAATTAGTGTAATAACAATAACCTTAATGAAGTAGATGTAATATTAACAATATTATAACAGAAGTTTAAATACTGAATTAAGAAAAAAGTAGATAAGTATCAGTAAAATATATTTGCCGAGTATGGTAAAGTCTATTATTTATAATTAAATTGTTAATTTGACTACTGGTTTGTCACTAGCTCAGTATATCAGAGAGAAAAAGTATCAGTGAAATATATTTGCTGAGTATAGTAAAGTCTATTATTTATAATTAAATTGTTAATTTGACTACTGGTTTGTCACTATCCCAGTATATCAGAAAGAAATGCAAAAGGAGGATAAATGTGGACATGGATTAAAGTTACAGTATATTTACCAGCCTACTCAAAAACCGACCCTTATTAACTTTTAATAGCTTGCACATCATTATTAGTCTGCTTTATTAACCTACCAGACCAAGTTATCAGGAATTGAATGCAGGACCTCTGCTTTGGTACCTACCTACCTATACATGTAACACTTTAACCACTGGCCACATAGGAGGCTGTTGAAATATTTTGGTGAGCCTCAAACATTGTTCTTATTAATAAGTACTGCACCAAAATAAAAATATTAAGCAAAACAGCACTCTAATGCTAATCAATGAAAACTATTACTAATTTAAAATACTATTTTTTAATTTAATACTTATCACGTATGTTAAAATATAACTCAAAATGTATAACATGTTGTAAACTAAGCATACACCGCAAGATATACTGGTATTAAAGTAGCTACTTTAGAACTTGTGGCAAGAGTAACTTGTTTTCTTCTGAATTTATGGTCAATGATTCTAAAACCATATCAACACACAATGAATACAACTACTGGATGATGTAAGGCAAAGATACTCCTCTCACGTTTTGTCTCGCGTACACACTGAGCTAATGGCTAGCCAGTAGGCTACAAACATACATAATGTTTTCTAAATACTACTTCTTCCTACCTATATGAACAGGTTTTCTTATGTAAGTAATATTTTTTCATGTAGTAAAGTATGCTAAATAACTGTTAAATATTAATGAGTGATAAATGACTGAAGATGTTAAGTTTGTCAATCTTTATAGGAAAAAAAAGATAGGAAGTTATTCGTGAGTATTAATATTGTCTTAATGTAATTTTGTACTGAATAAAAAATGATTGCACAGGTTTCACTTTAATAATAGAAATAAAGCAATATTGTAAGATTGATTGTAGAAAATAAAAGAAGAGTATAATATTTATTAGATATACATTTTTTATCATAGAATGACTGAAGTGTTTTATTGTAATCCTTTTTAATAAGTTTTATTTAATCAGTTACAGTTGAAGGTGATTTATTGTACATGATCTGTTAACAATAAATATCAGAAAGAAGCATATGCGGTTGACATAAAACAACATTCTTGGTCTTAATGGCTAGACTAAATACTGTATTGCTCATTTTCAGTCTCAGATCTTTCTCATGTCAGGTTTTGGCATGCTTAAATTATGTCACTAAGGTTTTGAACAAATTAATTGGTTACTTAAGAATGAACACTTGTAACATTTCTTACTCTGGAACAAACTAAATAGTAATTTTAGTATCCATTTTCTGAATTTAAAAACGATTTCTTGTTTACTGTGCACTTTTTGGTCATCTAAATTAATATTAACTTTTTTCAATGATTTGGTCACATGGCCATCCCGCTGGCGTAGTGGTTAGCACAACTGGCTTCTATGCTGGGGTCCTGGTTTCGATACCCGGTCAGGTCTGGAATTTTTTCATCACTCATTTTCATATATCATCATTCTCCAACATCTGCAACAGCAGACATTGCAAAAGTCAGATTTGTTCACAAATATCCTCTCTGCAATGGAGCCTAGAAAATTCTGTGCTTGAAACTTCAAGCACAGAATTTTCTAGGCTCCATTACAAAAGTAACTACTTTTGTGTAATATGTATACAGTAGACAAGATTTTTTTAAATTTATGTCATAAATATTTAAAACACAAAATCTGGTCCAATGTATTTTATGGAGATTCTGTTAGTCCTTAAAAACAGTTCTAGCAAATGAATTTAAGAAAAGTTACATGGTTGTAAAGAGGGCATTTTCAAAATTCTGCAAAAACTTCAAACATTAAAATTAAAAATGCCATAATGAGATTTTACAAAGAAAATTACCAAATAATTGAATTAAGTTTCCAGTGCAATTATTCTGGTGGTAACAATCCAAAGTTCATTTTATTTCAAAGGGTCATTAAGGTGAGGGGAATTGTTTATTTCATAAATTAACACTGATACAAAATAAGACAGTAATAATGTAATTGTGAAATTGGTCGTCAAGAGTAAGTTAGTATTATTGTGTGAATTTATTTGCACAAGTCAGCTAGTTATTTCATATTTTTTTGAGAAAAGTGAAAAATAAAATAAAATTCTGGTGTTAAACATTCACCAGACTTTATCCCAGTAAGGGAAATCAGTAATTGCCGATTGTAGAGAAAAATAATTAAAAGTTATAGGTTTTTTAATTTCTTAGAACTTTAATTATATACACTTTTGTCGTAATACTAAGGCTGCAATCTTTAAGTTTTTTACAAACTTCCATGAGATAAACAAAAACTTACTATTTGCTGCTAAACTAAGCGTTGTACAAAAAAATGTTAGAAAAGTTGTAGGTTTTCAAAAGTTTTACAACTTTGATTTGATAAACGTTTGTTGTAAAATAAATTCTAGGGCTGGAATCTTAAACAATCCCATTTCTTCTACAGATTTTCATGAAAAAACAGAAAATTGCCAATTCCCGCTAAACTAAGCATTGTACAAAAAAAATTTGAAATAAAAGTTGTAGGTTGTTAAATGTTCTACAATTTCAATTATATAAAGCTTTGCTCCAAAATGGATATTAAGGCTCCGATCTTGAAAAACAAGGTTTTTGTCTATAAGAGAGCACAACCTCCTCAATAATTTCAGCAGACATGGCGCTTACCTTATTTTGTAGAGCGTAAAAAACGTAGTAATGCAGACAATTTTCAAAAAAAATTTAGGGACCAATTTTGAGAAAAATTGCAAAAAACGTAATAATTGCAAGAATATACTACTTCCACTGTACAGATTTTGATGAAACTGTGTTGGGGTTCTCTAGTGGTACCTACTTAAGTTTCAAGTTTCAGCTTTGTATGATGTTCTGTTCGTGAGATATTTTGTTCATACGCACACGCGTGCGCGCGCGCGCACACACACACACACACATACATACATGTTTTTTGGGTTGAGGGAGTCTGAAAATATGTATATCTGATAAAAACTTTCAAAAAATTGACATGAAAACAATACCTTCTTTCCTTCCCTATATATTCATATAGGGCAAGAGAAAGTAAAAATTAAAGAGGAAAACTTCTTTTACAATGGATTTTATAAATAAAATAAGTGTCAGATCGTTTATTCTGTCTCAGTACTTCGAATTGTGAGAAGAGCTTGGTCACCAAGGTTTCCGCCACAGTAGCCACCTCTTGTTTGGAATGGCATATGAGGTGTGGCTATTAAATAACGAGACTGACGTAAAAAAATTTATTTTTATTTTATACATTATCACTTATTACCTTCAATATACACTCCTTCTCTATCCCTACAATGCTCCATGCGAATTTTCCATTGTTGGGAACAGTGCTGGAAGTCATCTGCTGTCAGCTCCTTCAGGACTCGTGCCGCTTTCTCTTTTACAGCTTCCGCAGACTCAAATCTTGTCACTTTTAATGCAGATTTCACCTTAGGGAACAGGTAGAAGTCACATGGAGTAAGATCTGGTGAAAAGGTGATGTTCTAAGCGAGCTTTTGGTGAAAAGATGTTCTAACACTGAGATGCTGTACTTGGCTAGGAACCTCTTGACAGATAATGCGGAATGAGCTGGCACATTGTCTTTGTGGAGAACCCATGATTTGCCCTTCCAAATTTTGGGGCGTTTTTCCTTACTCTGACTTAGTTTAGAAAGTACCTCAAGATTGTAATATTGATTAATTGTTTAACCTTCAGGAACCAGTGAAGGTATGCAATCCCATGGATATCAAAAAAACCAATCAATTTTGACTTGCTCATTCGAGCTTTTTTGGCTCTTGGTGAAGCTTGGCTCTTCCAGTGCATGGATTGGCGCTTCGTTTCCGGATCATAAGTAAAAAACCATGTTGCATCACATGTTATTATCTTTTACCTGTTCCCTAAGGTGAAATCTGCATTAAAAGGGACAAGATTTGAGTCTGTGGAAGCTATAAAAGAGAAAGTGGCACTTGTCCTGAAGGAGCTGACAGAAGATGACTTCCAGTACTGTTTCCAACAATGGAAAATTTGCATGGAGCATTGTAGGGATAGAGAAGGAGTGTATATTGAAGGTAATAAGTGATAATGTATAAAATAAAAATAAATTTTTTTACGTCAGTCTCGTTATTTAATAGCCACACCTCTTATACTTTTGGCCACTTAGTGAAGTAGTCCATTGTCACAAGAAGATACTTGTTCCCGCTGTTTGTCATGGGAAATGGACCAGCGATGTCAATAGCAATGCACTCGAATGGAGCTTCCACATTGTACTGCTGCATTTGTCCTCTGCTTAGAGTCAGGGACCCTCAACTAGCCGCACAAGTGTCGCCCAGCTTGCAGAAATTCTCGACGTCGTCCTCTACCATTGTTGCTCTCCATTACAGATAACTAGTAAATTGGCCATTCAGTCAATCCTGCAAAATATGGTGCTTCACTAGTTCAACTACTAATGCTACTATTCAGAATTCTAGTATCTATACAGTTACTGCAGGCACTATTCCACACTATACCCTTGTGCACTAAGGCATACTTTTCAGCAATCAACACAAACAATTGCAAGTATGTATAAGTACGTAGATTGCTGCAGACATTTACACAAAGAGAAGAGAAAAACTAATAAAAAACCTATTAATTACATTATTTTTTATTAACATCAATATACAACAAATATACCACAAATTGCTAGAACAATGCTTATTAATTTTTTCCAATTAAAATTACTTTAATCTTATAATCAATTTATTCTTCATCTGGTATACCTTCTAAGCCCTGAAATAAAAAAAAATAACAGTTTTAACAAATATTCAAACTGAATTAATATATTATTATTAATCAGTAACTAGAATTATCTCTGTACAAATTTTACTTATGAAGTATTGTGACAGTTTTACAAACAAGGTCTTACTTTAATTATTACATTAGTTTGTCTTCTCAGAAATAAAGGAATTCACAATATTGTATTAACTCATTTCTAGTGCAAATATTCTACTGAATGAAGAAAAGTTTCATTCAGCATATACTTTAGTTATGAAAAGAAAAAAACAGTTTAGGAATTTCAGAAAATTTAATTAACACGTTGACGGATGATTCTGACCTTGACTGCTGTAGCAGTCAACACATGGTAGTTCCTAGAGGATTGTAATAGGGCATGACTGCTATAGCAGTCAAATTTTTTTTTTTTTTTTTTTTTTTTTTTTTATTTATTTATTTAAGGTCGCATCAACAATAAAGTCATTAGCGACCACAATTACATAATAATCTTAAATTAACAAAATTTACATAAAATTTGAATTAAAATGTCTTGAGTGAACAAAATTTGAAGAATGACATGTGTAAACAAAATTTGGATTAAAATACATTGTGTAACTGTAAGTCCGTAAGGTATAAAACGACATTCTGTATACTCTTGATGTCCGTCAGCATGATTTTCGTATTTTGTGTTAAGTTATACTTTTCTCGTAGATCACGTAATCCTGGGCATTTTATCAGTAAGTGTATTATCGTCAATGTAGTATCGTTGCAAAAATAACAGGTCGGTGCTTCAGTCTTTTGAAGAAGGTATTTGTGTGCGAGACTAGAATGTCCAATTCGTAGGCGTGTTATAAGTACTTGATTTTGTCTGCTACTTTGTGGTATTAATACGTCATGTGTGTTTTCCCTGAAGTCGTGTAGTTTACTGCGATGTCCTTTCCATTCATCGTTCCACACTCCTTGTGTCGTCTTGAGAACAAATTTTGATAAATCAACATGTGAGACAGCATGATCATGAAACACTTCTTTTATGGCTTGTTTGGCGGCATTGTCTGCCTTCTCGTTTCCTGATATACCAACGTGTGCTGGGGTCCATACAAATTCAATTGTGTTATTAATTTTTGTATTTGACACTAAAAGCCTAACTATTTCTTGAATTATCGGTTCTTTAGTATTTGAATTAGAAATGCTTTCTAGAACACTTTTAGAATCGGTAAAAATTACAAATTTGGAATTTCGAGATTGAGATGCAATTTCCAGAGTTTTTTAAATAGCATAGGCTTCACAAAAGAATATAGAAGATACGTTATTAATTTTGTAAAGAATCTCTGAATCAGGAAACACGATTCCACAGCCACAACCTTCAGTTGTAAGTGAACCGTCTGTGTAAACACTCAAGTAGTCTTTGAATCTAGCAGTTATTTTTTGAAACAGAGGCCTGAAGACAGCAGAATGGTGGTTTTGTTTTCCAAGAACACTAAGACTTAAATCAGGTATTGGAAGTTTTAGAAGCCATGGTGGTTCATCAGGTTGACAAACTTCAAAAACATTTGGAAGACGTATATTTAACTCCTTGAGGTAGGTGTCCACGCGATCACCTAAAGCTTTCGGGAATCTTGCTCTTTTTCTGGTAGATGTTTGGTTTCCTATGGATATTGCACTATATACTGGGTTCATCGGTGTTGTAGATATTTTAACTGCAAATTTGATACATAAGTATTTTCTGCGATATGACAACGGTATGTCATTGCTTTCGGCAATGATACTTTCCACCGGGCTGGTCCTGAACGCACCCAGAGCCATACGCAAACTTGTTGTGTGAATAGAGTTTAAAGAATTTTTAACTGATTTTTGTGCAGAGTCATAAACAATCGAACCATAATCTAATTTGTTTCTAATTAAAGCCCTGTAAGTATTTAAAATTATACGTTTATCAGCTCCCCAACTGCATGACGAAAGTAATTTAATTATATTCATTCGTTGTACACAGTCGGCTTTAAGTTTCTTAATGTGAGAAACCCACGTAAGTTTCTCGTCAAATACCATACCTAATATTCTAATTTCATTTTTCTGTTTAATTTCATGGTTACCTATAAAAAGCTGCGTATGTTCATCCGATGAGTGTTTTCGGGAGAAAATAATATAATCTGATTTAGTCAGTGAAATATTGAATCCGTTATTCAACGCCCATTTCTGTATATCACTCAGCGTTTTCTGTAAACAGTGTTGAGTTGTTTGGACGATTTTGCCTCTAATAGTAACAGTCACATCATCTGCAAATATGTAGCATTTTACTGGCGGTGATATTAATTTAGTTATATCATTTATAGCAACAAGAAGTTACACTCAAAACGGATCCTTGAGGAACACCATTTTCTACAACAAATTTTCTCGACAGACTTCCATTAGCCTTGACCATTATGACCCTGTTTTGTAAAAAATTTGAAATGAAGTTTAGGATTGGTCCGTTAACACCAATTTCACTTAATATCTTTACAATTCTGTACTTCCAAACCATACCGTATGCATTCTCCATATCTAATGCAACTGCAATTAGGTGTTCACCAGATTCAAAAGCATTACATATGTCGGTTTGTAGATTAACAAGATGATCTAAAGTAGATCTATTTTTTCTGAATCCACTTTGAAATTTAGATAGAAAGCTAATGTTGTCTAAGTACCAAACTAGACGATTATTTAATATCCTTTCTAGAAGTTTACATAATGTCGAAGTTAATGCAATCGGTCGGTAACTCTCTGCTTTACTATGGTCTTTATTTGGTTTAGGAACTGGAACTACAATAGCTTCCCTCCAAATGGCCGGAAAGAGACCGTGTAATAAGATTCTGTTATAAATGTCTAATAGAAATAGTATGGCATTATCAGGTAAATTCTTCAAAAATATATTAAAAATACCGTCAGGTCCAGGACTTGAATTACGTAATTTTGAAATGACATTTTGGATCTCGTTGTAAAGAATAGTAGAATTAAGAGGATGATTTAAGATGTTGGCTCCATCGTCAGTGACTTCGTTAATATTAAGTTCAGTATTACTTTTAATTTCTAAAAATTTCGCATTATATTTAGCGTCACTTGAACTTTGAGCAAAGGTGTCGGCTAATAAATTGGCAATCTCATCTGGATGTGTGATTATTTTACGGTTAGTATTTACAAGACATGAAATATTAGTAGAACATTTAATACCTCTTATTTGTTTTATTTTATTCCACGATTCAACGGAGTTTGAACTGGTCATTGAGGAGATGAAATCACTCCATGACTTACGTTTCTTTAATTTAAACAATGTTCTCGTATACGACCTACATTTTTTATACTCAGTAAAATTTATCTGAGTTGGGTGGCGTTTATATTTATTGAATGATTTCTTGAATTTTTGTAGAGACTCCTTGCATTCATCATCCCACCATGGGACTTGCCTTTTACGGATTTTTCCTGAAGTTTTCGGTATATTTTTAACTGCTGCTTCTAAGATTATACTAGTAAAACAACTAATTTCATCATCTATTGTTCTTTCTTCTTGTGTATGAGAGGTGGGCTTGAATATTTTCTCAATTTTTAATGATATGTCATGTCGGAATTTTTCCCAATCGGCCTTACCAAAAATCCATTTCTGATTTATCGTATCAAATGTATCTCTAGATCCAATGTCAATAATGATCGGAAAGTGGTCACTACCATACAACTCGGACTCAGTTCTCCATTCAAGCTGATGAGCAACTGACGCACTGCAAAGGGTAAGATCTATTGCACTAAAGACTCTATAACTGCTGTTGAAATGAGTAGGTTTCTTCTTATTTAAAAGAACCACATCAGTGTCTTCCAATAATTGTTCAATAATATTACCTCTGGCGTCGTTTTTATGAGAACCCCAAGCATAGTTGTGAGAGTTAAAATCTCCGGCGATTAAAAACGGTTTTGGTAGTTGGTGGATTAGATTATACAACTCCGTGGATGAGAGCTTGTACTGGTTAGGTAAGTAGATGTTACAAATTGTAATGGGACCTATTGGAAGAAGAACAGATACAGCGATGGCTTCGATGGTAGAATTTAATTTAATTTCAGAAGTTTTAAATTTTTTATGAATATACATGGCCACACCTCCACTAGCGTGTAAAACATTTACTCTATTTCTATAAAAGATAGAATAATTATTAGAAATAGGTGCAAATAGATCATCTTTAAAATTTGTCTCTTGCAGACAGATTGCAATCGGATTGTTTATTAATAAGTAGTTGGAGAAACTCTTTTTGCTGGTAAAAACCATTGATATTCCATTGAAGGATGGAATATGTAGAATTATAACTTCCTGTCATTTTAGAACATAAAAAATTAAATGATTAAATAAAAACAATTTTGAAAATCGAGAAATATATATTCCAATAATTACGACGAATCACAGTCTAGCAAAGATAGTAGATTACTGTCACCTTCTAAGTTGGCACTTTTTACTGGAATTTCCATACTTGAGTTATTAGATCCATCTATCGCTGATTTTAGTGCCTTTTGTAATTTAGTAAATTTAGTTTTAAGGGATCTTCCGTTTAAAGAAGGATAAGTATCATTAAGAAGAACCAAAACTTTAGATAGGTC
The DNA here is from genome assembly GCA_035578175.1 of Catonia carolina. Taxonomy (NCBI): domain Eukaryota; kingdom Metazoa; phylum Arthropoda; class Insecta; order Hemiptera; family Achilidae; genus Catonia; species Catonia carolina. Next base: position 142,713,209 of record JAQMRL010000001.1, on the reverse strand, counting down.
AGAGGTATATTCCTTTATAATGCCTACAGGATTGGAGGAACCGTAAGTCCTTTCAAGGAGGCTCTTTAATTGCAAGTAGTCAAGAACATAGGGGTTGTCATTGCTACTGAGAGTGTCCTTCAGAGGACTTAACTGGTCTTCTATTACTTTAGAAAAGTGATCACCCTTCTCCTTTTTAATCTTCTTTTTCATCGGTCTAGTTGGGGTATACCCTTCTTCTGTCGATGAATCGATATTCGACGAGTTATCTAAACACTCGTCATTATTAATGGCAGTAGAGCCCTCAGACGACAACGGCCTTTTATGTATTTTGGCTTCAGTCATACTAGATTTACCAGGAGCAGGAAGCCCAGGAAATTCAATATCAAACTTAGTGTGTTGATTACTAGTGTCGTTTGATTTTTGTGTACCGGTAACACTGGTATCAAAATTACCATCGGATTGAAAATTGTTAGTGGATTTATGATTTCCGTTAACAGTAGGAACCTCATTGTCCTCAACTTCATTTAAACTACTAACATTTTTAACATGACCAACATCCCTATCGCTTACTAAATTCTCATCTTCACGATTGAGGTCACTGACTTTGTCATTTATGATTGAAGTACAATCTTTAGCCTGATGCCCCGGTTGTTTACAGAGAAAACAGGAAATAGAGTCAGATGATAGATAAATCCAATAGGATGTATCATCATATACAATCTTCATAGAGTCAGGTAATTTTCCGAAATCTTCCGGGTGGATATACACCTGACGTCTGAAGCTCATGATATGGCTATAGCCGGGTTCAGATATCCCCGCTTTCAGGAAAGAAATTTTAGACGCTAGTCTTATATTTAGTCTAGAAAGTTTATCTTCCAGTATATTATGAGGAATTACTGGACACACATTTGATAAAATAATCCTTTTGTACGTTGTAATTAACGGCCGAAGAAGCAATTTGTTGTTATTCAGTGAAATTACTGTATGGTCTGCTACAAGACTGTTTACTATATCTGACGAAGCAAGATACATACAAATTCTGTTCATCGAGATTCGAGAAACAAACCTAATGTTCTCGGGTTTCACTAATAAACCGACTGCCTGGATGTACTCCTTTACTGGTATTCCGTCGATTGCATCTAAAATTATGGCCTGAGCCTTCGTTGGAAAATTATTCGTTTTTACGCTATTTGCGTAAGAAGCTTGTTGACTGTTTAATTTACTGTTTTTTTCCATTGAATTACTACTATTATTTAACAATGAACCTCTGTACTCAGAAGCCATTTTAAATATTTTCCGTAACCTAGGCTAGCTTAGGTTAGGTTACCAACAATGACAACAATGCCGACAAAAAACAAACAAAAGATAAAACAAAATGAAATAAAATAATTACCTATCACTTAAGTGTAATCGGTATACTCGCAGACAAGTAATTAATAGTTTTAAATAGAAAAATACTAGTATTTTTGTCCATAACACAAACAGCACAACATTTGTTTACAAACACCAAACCGGAAGTCCAGCAGTCAAATTTTTTTATCATATTTTTACTTTCTCATTTTATACAATCAGCTGTTGACTGCTATAACAGTCGTATTTAGGCCTTCTGTCCCCTTAGAAACCATGCGGCAAATTGTTGGGTTTGCAACACTGATAATCTAACCTTGTTATGTGTGTGCTGTTTGAGTCCGGTCGGTTACGTTATACCTGCGTCCTGTTGCATCGTATTTGTGTTTGGTTTGTCATATTATTTATGAACAAGAAGTCTAGATATGGAATAAAGTTTTATGAATTGTGTAGTTCAGATGGCTATGTTCTCAATTTAGAGATTTATCAAGGAAAAGATTGTAACTCTGTAGAAGTAAGAAAGACAGTCTAGTTTTGCGACTAATGGAGCCATATTTAAATAAAGGTCACCATCTGTTCATGGATAACTTCTATAACAGCATCAGCCTTACAAAAATACGTTACTAGAAAAAAGTACTCATTCAACAGGAACTCTTCGAGCCAATCCTGTAGCTAAAACACAGAAGAAGCTCAAGCCAGGACAATATACATGGCTTCGAAAGGAGCAGGTATATGTTTCAAAATGGAAAGACAAACGTGATATCCTGTTCATTACCACCGCATATCACCCTAAACTTGTTGAAATAACAAATAAGCATGGAATTGCGAAAATAAAGCCAGAAGATGTAAGCCATTATAATATGAACATGTGCGGCATAGATAGATCTGATCAAATGGTAGCGTATTATTGTTGCCCACGAAAAACCATCAGGTGGTACAAAAAAGTAATGTTTCATTTGTTGGATATATCTATGTACAATGCATACTTTTTATTCATAAAAAGGTTTAATTCAAAAATAAAATTTATTGATTTTCGTGATAGTGTTATTCGACAACTTATTAGTTTACCTGAGAAAAAGAAAAATTTGAGTTGGTTGAAGAAATGATTAAAAAACGAGCTACAGGAAAGAATGAAGGAAGAAAAAGATATCAGGTAAAAACAGCGAGTGGGGTCGATCGGCATGTTCTTGAATATATTTCAGTACAAAGTACATGGAAAAGAAAAAGTTATTTTCTGTGTTGTCGTTTAAGCTATGGCAATAAAAAAAAATAAAAAAACACAAGAACTCTGTGCAAAATCTGTCTGACTCCTCTTTGCCCTGTTCCTTGCTTTCAACAATGGCATATTCAAGAAAGTCATCCAGATGCTTAAACAATAGTTGACTTAGCTCTGTAAATTTTATGAACTGAATTTATTTAATTTTATTTGTTGGTTTATACTATCCTAATCATGTTAATTATTGACAAATTGACTATCAAAAACAGTGCGATCATTCTTTTTTTTAACAGTTTTTTTAAAATATATTTTCATAAGTAGTATGTATATAATATAATATTTTATTCAATTATTTGTGTTACGGTTGTAGACTATCAGATTGTAGACTATTACGGTAGTGACTTATCAGTTTTCAAGTTCAAATAATAATAATAATAATCAAATCATTTGCAAATTATGAGTTTATAGTATAATTATCTTACCTACGGCATGAAAAATTTCAAAATTGAAGGTAAGTAATTTTTATTATCCCTCTAATGCATGTACAATCGGAAAACCAGATGACTGCTATGGCAGTCATAAGGTATTTTCTGACGCAGTAAGAAGATGAGTCTGTCTAGAGGGGCATGACTGCTATAGCAGTCATAAATAATTTAGTAGCTAATTAGTTGGCTTAAAAATGCTGATTTCATAGGTATAATTTTTATCCCTTATAGCCCATTACTTTCCGAGATACACATGTGGCAATCTGGAGAGTAATATTTTCTCAGGGGTCATGACTGCTATTGTAGTCATGTAAAAATCGTCCTTCAACGTGTTAAAAACAATGCTCCTTAACTCTTCCTATCCTTGTGTTTCATCTTAGATAAAACAGCCAGCAGACAGATCAACCACCTGAAAATTGTGGTAGTTGAGCAATCACTGAAGTTACAAACACTTGTCAATGAAAGAAAAGTTTTTTCCTGTTAATTGTCTGAGAAGATTCTTTAAGCCATCTAAAAGATGTTTTTAAACAAACTAAAACGTACAATAGTTCATTAAATTTTATAGCACAGTGTAGGAAACACTTACAAACTCAAAACAATTAAAACCTGTATAACATAATTAAATTTCTCCTCACAAAGGTATGCCAATTTTTTATAGATTTATATTTTCCCCACGAGGGATTAGCCAATTTTGCTGTGTTAAATAATTATATACTACAAATCGATAAAAACAATTATTATTTTTTCAACAGTATTCTTATCTTTATTATCATCTGTCTTATCTTTTATATTTACCATCTTAACAAATCTTTGTTCATTTAAGCATATTCACATTTTGAACAACAAACACAACCTTCCGATATTATATTTATAGTCTCCTTGTATTTATTCACCAAGACATTATTTCCTACCCCAACACCTTAGGTTATACAGTAACTAATTAATTGAACTGATAAATTCTCTTCTATATATATATTTTAATACCTATATTTTTCTAGAACGAATGTGGGACCTACTAGCTTGCTTGATATTCAGCCCCACACTAAAATAATTTACAATTTTTATTTCTTCTTCTTAGTTGCTTGGTAACCATATTTTGTTTATGAAAATTAAATAATTTTTAAATATTTTATTTTAATCAGCTGGAATTATTTATATTTATTTCAATAGACTCAAATATAAACAAGTCCAGATGTCCGTCAATTTTGTATTATTACACCTGATCCTGCTACCAAAAAAAGATATCATTTGATGAATGAGAGAACTCATATTCAGAAATATTAGATGAACTGGTTTCTTCTTGTGAAAAATTAAAAACTGGAAGGTACAAGAACATTATTACAAATACAGTACTATAAGTACGGAATGTGAAGAAATGTGGACAGGAGATTGTGTTGTGCACCCAAACTCAAATAAATCTATCAAAGTATGTCAGCCAAAACGATACAAAATGGTACAAAGTACTGAATTTCACAGCAGTTGAGATATTTTATAAAAATCTAAGGTTGGATAGACAAAATCTATTTTTCACACATATTAAGGACAGCAGGAAAATTTCGTTTTTATTGTTCAGAATATAAATTATATAACATTGTGTATGACAATTTGTTTTTCTATTACCAAGGATAGGCAAGATGTCTGTTCCAATCCACACACTCAAAAAACAGAGTGACCATTTCCTAAAAGGACTACCCACACCCCTATTTCCCGTAGTGCTTCATGGGGAGAAATTTATGTTCACTGTTGACGCAGTGAAGTACCTTAAAAACTAGCACCTGCATAACTGGAATACCAACTGAAATTTAGTTAAACAATTTTTTGATGCTATTAGACTTCAAATAACACTTTCAAACTAATGTTTTACACAAAAATACAAGAAAATAACAGAAATCAGCAAAATCTACACAATAATATTTAAAAGTCTGTGGTAATAGTTATTTTTTCCAGTCATTCATTGTGATTACACCATCAATTTTTTTATGAACTAACTTAACACCCAAATATTCTGATAGTTTTATGAAATATAGTAGAATCTCCTGGATCCAAAACAGTTGAAATAATTTATTCTTTTTTACTTTGCAATAAATATTTTGAGGCATGTGTGTTACAAAGGATGTTGACAAAGTGCTGCAAGATAAAAATTTTAAAGGTTAAAGGTTTAAAAGATTCAATGTTTGCAGGCTCTTTATGGAAAGCAATAAATATAGATACAACATTTGTAAAAAAAGATAGGTAGAATAATGTGGTTATTATACAAAAACGAAAGTTTAATACCTGCAATGTTAAAAGTTTACAATAAATTTAAATCACTGTTGTAGAGGGGATAATTAATCAAATTAAAAATTGGTTCAGCTTCTTATATTTTTGATAAGGGAGGTTCTGCTATGGTTAAATAACCTAAAAGTATGCAATGGAATAAATCACAAACAATACTTACTCTTAATATATAAGTATTTCCAGTTATATATTCCTCATCTCTTAATATCAAATTTCTGTTAAATGCATAGTCCCTGTCTCTCCTGTATGGCTAAAAATTAAGAAAATATTTCAAGATTGCAACAAAATATATATTTTTTTAAATAAATGACTGAAGAATAACACATTGGTATTACAATGTCTTTTCATTCTGTATAACTGTTGATAAGAGCACAGCCTGATGCAAAGCGCATGACAGCATCAGCGGTAATATTAATAATAAAACTAACCCCTCTGTTTCTGGAATATCCCTACAACACATTTATACCTACAATCTGAAACACATTCCCCTCTGAATCATGCAACAGTTTGTACTACTGCTTTATTCAGTTAAACAAATTTATTTTTATTTATTTTTGTAAAATTGTTATTATAAACAATAACAATAATAAAAGATAAAAACACAAGATTCGTCAAAAAACTTGCGCACCATCATCAATGATTTGTACAGATAAAATCAGACAGATCAGATCCGAAAATATGAAGAATTATTAGGAAAAATGTAAAAATCCTAAAACCAAACCAAGAAGGATTTCTAAATTTGATTCAAGTGGCCCAATGAGGCCGTGAAAGCAATTAAAAAAAACAATAACAATGTATAGCAAAAAACCATACATAGATAAATGAAATGAATGCAAAGTTGTACATTGTTGATAGGCCTACTGACTACCCAGTCAGTTTCAAAGAATTTACTGAAACCAAATTACAGATAAAAAAAATTGTTAATTCACTAATTCTTGGAACAAATACAATGCAAAATACAAAATCAATTGAAAAGTTTAACTTGTATGAATAAACTGATTGTTCTACTAACATTATAATGTTGCAGAAATGGTATTTATGGAAATGAGTCATCACACTGACAATGAAATTTTTGTCAATGTTACTCAGCTTGTTTTTGTTTATTACGTTTTGTCACATGTAGTCACGTTTTTTCTTAGTAGCTGGTGACCAACTAATGATCCACCTCACATAACTGCCGCCATGCATTCTGAATCAGGACTTTAGTTTTTATCCTTCTCTTTTAGAATATCTCCTAGGTATTTTTATAGGATTTAGCAAAAAAAAAAAACCTATAACTTTATATTTAGGAATATTATGCAGTCATTAACAGCTACCTGAGACTGGGCCATGGTGTATTGGTCAGTGCAATACTGCCTTCAACACCAGGGTAGAAAACAAAACAAAAACCCTAAAACTTTTCAGATTCCTCATAACCCTTCTCTTTATTACAAATATTTATGTTTGTATCTATATATTTTTATTACAAATATATTAACAAGTACACTTCAAGATCATAATATTATTTTTTTAATATCAAAGTAAATTTAATGATTAGATCAACAATATGAAAGACAAGTCACAGGTATGACTGTCACTTATTAATGTTCACTGTGTGAATCTACTAGATTTGTTCACAATTATGATTATTCTAACTAGTCATGTGTAAAATAAGAGTAAAGAACTGTTATTTATAATTATTAAAACATATTGTTAAAAGGTATTTTTGACAAGTTTTTATTATGCATGTTTTAAAGATGCATGCCCACAACTAGAGTGGAGTAAAAATAATAGTGCTATAACAGATTCTAAATATAATAAAAATGGTATGCCTCTATTTATTTGTTGAAAAACTTTAATTTTCCAACAATGCAAACCCAGAGTCACATGTTTACCACATGATTCAACAAATAGGGGTGAAACTTTCGTTTCTGTGTGTTGTTGAAAAATTTAAATTATTTAAAAAAAATTGATAATAAAGATCATTAATAATTTCATGTAACTGTAAAAAAACTTTCAGCAGTTATAAAATTTATAAAAAATTTCTACTAGCAAGGTAGCAAACAATTGTCTTCTGACTGCCTCCGTAGTGTAGTGGTAGTGCACTAGCCTACCATGCGGAGGTCCCAGGTTAGATTTCCAGCCAGGGCTGGAAATTTTCACAGGTCAAAACCCACTGTTCTCTATAAAATCCACCGTAGTCGCTAATAACAAAGCAGTTGATGCGACAAAATAAAAAAAAATATTGTCTTCTCTAGAAGGATGACAAAACCTTTCTGAATGTCTAATAAACCGGTAACAGTGGTGGGCTGCCAGATTATTTTACAATATCTTTATACTAAATTAGAGTATGATGCCATTGGCAGCCTCAAGCTAAGCTCAAAATGATAAAAGGTGCTTGTTATTTAATGGGTATAACATAGTCTGAGATTGCAGTTTTAATTGTGTTGTGGACTATCAATGTATAACCCAAGGCACTTGAATGGTTCATTAATAGTACTCTTATTTTTAACCTTATATATACTCAAGGTGAATCTGTCAAAACAATTTATGGTTAAGTATTTTATTAACATATCAAACAGTAGACTACAGATTATGCCTCCTAGCCTGTTCTAGCTTCAAACTTCGTAGGCTTCTATTTCATGAAGAAGTTGGGATGCTCTTTGCAGGTCATCCAATACCATATTGTCTGGTTGGCTTGTAAATAATTACCTGTTCAGTGTTTGATCATCTGGCATAATCAACAAATAATGACTGCACCGCCCTTGCATTTATTTTCAAATAATTGAACCCCTAGCACACAAAGTTCATGCCTAATATCTTTATTTCATTTATGGTCCAGCAAAATTACAAATAGTCCTGTTTAAGGTAATAACAATCTCAACTAAGTTTCCTCTATTCTTGATACTTGCTGAGCAGTCAGGGTCCAACACTCTGAACTATACCTACACTAAAACAGGCAGAACTAGGGTGTGGAAGAATTTTAAAACTTGTCTCCTTCTGTACCTACTTCACCAATCAGACTATTCCTCAAAGTATACAGTAGCCTCAGATTCTTCTCCAATTTTATTACTTCATCTCATGATTGCACATTAAGATGTAACATATCCCAAATAAACAAATGAATGCACTTATAAGGTTTTTGTCATTCAGAAAAACTTTACTTCTGAGATGATCAGTACCCCTGCAATGTGTCACCTTTGTCTTCTCCAAAGAAATCACTAAGTTATAACGCTCTGTAACTAAATCCAAATACCTTTGCAAACCATCCTCTGACTCCACAAATAAATACAAATCAGTGAAAAGTTTAACTAGTCAATCTCACAAACCCTTTTTGTTGCATATAGTCATTCCATTCCACAATGATGGCATCAATATACTAATTGAACAAGTTTGGTGATACAGGGCACCCCTGTCTGAAACTTTTTGATAACCTCATTCACTGTTACTGTTTATATTCTTTACAATTATGAAAAAATACATACTCTGAATTACTCTTATTAATAATGGAAAGAACCAAACAAATGGCATAAATGATTGTGTATTTTTAATTTCCATTCGTTAAACTTGAGTACTTACAGAGATTGTTTAAGATCAGGTAATCATATTTTTAAGACAAATTAGAAGAGTATCAACATAACTATACAGTGTAGTTTTCTGGAGCTGGGCCATGGCAGCATAACTGAACAGGTCAGGAAAACTCGTGGGATATCTACACATACGTTTCTGGAGATACTGGTATGACACAATTCTACTTCCAATGGTTTAATTTAAAAACAAAGCATGATGATATTTTTTATTAATACAAATTTCACAGTTAGTGTAAACGACCTTCATGCTGACAATGTAAAGGCAGATGCTAAGCCATTGCTAAAACTATAATAGCAATATGCTTTTAATACCTAAAAATTAAAAGTGATTCTCCACACTCAGGCATGCCTGCTGATCACATTAATAATAATACTAACAGCTAACTTTTCATGACAGTTTTTGTATATTAGTGAACATAATCCAACAATGGCAATTAAAAAAATAACCTTGCATATAATCTTAAAAACCTTATTTTTACAGTTAATAATGATTAAAACCTTTTTCAAACAATACAGCTATGTGGTTTTTTTTAGTTATCAGAGAATATAATAACTCAATGCTTCATTTAACTAGCTGATCTCCAAGACAGCCAATATTGCTTAAGTTTTCTACAAAATCTATAAAAAACTGGTTTAATTTAACCTAACCAGAAGGTGTACAAAAATCTGGTGTTAACACTCACACAACTTTCTCTTGCCAATGCAAATAATAAACCACATAACCTAACATTAGTAATAAAACATTAGAAATAAACAAAAAAATAATCTCAAAAACATAACCTAATTTTAAACATAAATGAATGATTGAAAATTAAAACCAACCTTGCGTTTGGCTTGATATGGAAAATTACTCGCTAAACTAGGGTAGAGAAAAATGCTTAAAATAAAAAGTTGTAGATGTTATATTTACCAATAAATTTGGTTATATATAGGTACTTCGTAAAATGCATACTAACACCGTAATCTTTAAAAAATTAAAAAACAGATTTTCATGAAAAAAATCACTAATTACTGCTAAACTAAACATTATACAAAGAAATGTTTCAACTAAAATTGTAGATTTTTAAACTGTCTACAACTTTTGTTACATACACTTATGCACTAAAATGCCGCAATCTTAAAAAAATAATTTTTTTCTACGAGAGAACAGTATTCCCAAGAATTTCAGCATACATGGCGCCTACCCAACTTGTAGAGCATAAGAAATGTAGTAAATGAGGCAATTTTAAAAAACTGCATAGGAGCAGTTTTTGAGAAAATCGCAATAAAGTGAAAAATGATACGAATAAACTGCTACTTCCGGTTGGCAGATTTTGGTGAAAATGTTTACGTCGGAACCTCTAGTGATACCTAACTTCAAGTTTCAACTTCATACGATGAACTCTTCTTGAGATATTTTGTTCACACACGCACACAAACCAATCCCTAAAAACATGTTTTTTTGGGTTCAGGGGGTCTAAAAAATGTGTATCTGGTGAAAACTCAATTTTGAAAAATTGACATGAAAACAATTCCTATATATTCTGATTGGCAAGAGAAAGTACTAAGTGAATTGGGAGAAAAAGAACCACATAAATTATTGGCTCTTCTACAAATTCATTAAAACATGACTAAAAGGTTTATTGTACGTACAAATTGAGGCAAAACATGGTTTAAATGACATGGCTAAAAAATTACATAACGCATACCATATTATTATGTTTTGTGATGAATAAGAACTGGAAAGAACCAAATATAAATTTAACTTACATTTCCTTTTTGAAAAAGTCTATGAATAATGTATGTTGTAGGTATTGGTAGCATAATAGCAATATAAATTATAGCTGCACTAGGCACAATTTCATACCACATTTTGTAAAATTGTTAGAGACAATAATGTTCAACAACAATGTAACATATGATACTTTAGACTAGAAAAATAGATCAACTTCAGTTTTTTTTTATTATTATTTATTTATAATCTGGCATTAAGAATACTAATAAATCCATAATAAATCATTATGCATAACAAAAGTAACATGAATGAAGTAGGTAGCCTTTGCTGTCCCTTCATCTAACTAAATAAAATTAAAAAGTTTATAACAATTGAATAAAAGTTAAAAATAATAATATATACCATATACAAAAAGATAAAGAACAGTACAACTTAAGAGAGAAGAAGAACATTGGTGTAAATGTTTCTATCTGTGGGAGTGGTCACTGTTGTCTAAAAAAGTTAATTGCTAAATGATTTTTAATCTGTCTTGGTATTTTTTTCCATCGTCATATTTCATCTAGATTAGTGTTCGTATTATAAACACTACTATGTATGCAAATCAAGGTAAATTATGTCATGGGTATGAACCAAAATGAGTGTAATATTTGAAGGGTCTCCAAACTTTACTTGAAGTAAGAAGACTACATTAGATGAGCTTTCTGATACAACTCTACAATTTGCATAGTAAACAATAATTTTATAGAGTTTTATTTATATTCTGTTTATTCCTTTAAGAAAACAAAAATGAAACTAGAGAAATTCCTTAATTTAGATTTTTACAAAAAAAGTAGATTGTTTAGGTTGCTATTAGTAGTTCATCAGTTTCAAATGTCACTGAAGTTGCCATAATAATTTTCAAGAACAGTTCGTGAGTTTATGACCATCAGCAATTTTCTTCACATCGATTGGTATAGTTTCTAATAATAAAATAATGAAGCACATAATCCATGTTTAATCATAAGTAAACAAAAAAGAAAAGAAAAATTAACATAATTATAATGAGTGAATGATACTAAATGAAAAACAACTTGTTTAACAATACCGGAAATCGCCAATAAAATTGATTGTTAACTAGGTTCTGTAAAAGTAAATGCATGAAATAAAAGTTGTAGGTTTTTAAATTTTTTACAACTTTAAATAAAATACTTTCGCTCTAAAATATATATCAAGACCGCAATCATAAAATTTTTTTTACAAGAACACAGCCTCCCATGAATTTCAGTGGACATGCCACTTACGCCATCTTGTAGAGCACAAAGAATGTAGCATATAAATGAGGCAATAACAAAATCGTACGAGCTCTGTTTTTGAGAAAATTGCAAGAAAGTGACAAATTACACAAACTTCAACTTCCAGTTGAACGATTTTGATAAAAATCTTTGTGTTCGGCCCCCTAATGACATGTGACTAAGTTTCAAGTTTCAACTTAATACAATATCCAATTTGTAAGATATTTTATTCACACACAAACCAAGGGGGCCTGAATGAACATGTATTTTTCGTAAAAAACTTGATTTAAAAAAATTAACTGATAATACTTTCCTTACCTGTATTTCATAAACTGTAGGAGAGTTTTCAAAAGTTTACAGTTTCAACCAGTTTTCAACAGAAAGTTGAAAATGCGTTTCTAATGTGCTTGTTACGAACAGTTTTTGATACAATTTTACATAGCAAAAGGGACTAGTAACATGAGTTATATTTGAACTAAAAGTTGAATGTAAGAAGTGAAATTCATGACTGATGTTTAACTCAATGACATGCCAAAAAGCTAAATGTTGTTAATAGAAATAGGACTGAAGCACTCAACCAGCCCTTCCTCACTAGATTGAAAATTTTGGCTGTTTGTTAGTATACCAGACTTTTTTAAAAGCATCTACACTTTTTACTACCTTGCATCTGAACTTCACTCTTTCACCAGTAGTCGAGTGCTATCAATTTAATACTTCACCTGAATTTGAAGAACCTAAACAAATTATTAACAAGAAAATGTTTAAAAATTTTAAGAGTTTTGACTATCTTTGTAGTAGACTGCATATTGACAAGACTATTAAAAATATATAATAAAATAAATTATGCCTTCTAATGATTAGAACTGTAAGGCAAAATTGAGGTGTAACCGATCTTCAATTACCATACATTTTTACAAGATTTGGAATATTGTCTCAATGTATTTAGTAAATAACATCTGAGTCAGGTTTCCTAATTGACAAATTAAAGACTGATGCAGATACAGTGTTTTTATGAATCTGAGAATATCTGTGTTTAACAGGTTAACCCTTGAGCGCCAGGAAATGCATAATCAAGGTCTGGGTAGTTGCGAGCTTTTAGCGGCCGTATGTATAAAGGTATCAGGGCATCAGGGCATATGATATCTCAAATTACGCACGCTGAAACGTAGTCAAATATGATAAAAACCGCTTTTTACTTATGATAGTGCTGGTGAAGTTTGCCAACCTAACGTTTGACTTTACTAATCTTTCAGATAGTAACTTTGGGAATATTTCATCTCTAGGATTGGTAAAACTGTAGGTCTATTTTAGTGGATGTGTGTAGTTTTCTAAAGAGAGATCGAACATATATGCCGTTGCTGAACTAAGTTATGCGGATGTTTATGAAAGCTTAAATTTGTTCTTTCTTTGATGTAACACAGAAACCCTCTTTCCCCACTACATCCTTTTACTGGCGTAATTTTTGTATTTGTATAGTAAACTATTCCCTGAAGCAAGGTCATACCTTTATTCACTAAAAGTTAGCCAACCTAACTGATTCCTTTATTAGCCTTTACCAATTTTTTAGTTAACGTAACTTTTGAAATATTTCATAGCGACTATAAAGCATAACCGATTTTCAAGTTTTTATATTCACAAAAACCATATTTTTATAAGAATCACCTGTAATTTTTTATCACTAATTAGCTAAATTGATTTATTCAAGAGCGAGTTTTGAGATTTTCAGTTTACCATTAGCGCGAAATGTGGAGCAGCGCAAGAGGGTTAAGGAACCATTAAGATCTCATTTGAAAGTGAAAAACTTGAGAAGCAATAAGAACATGTGAGCAAAATGCATTATGACCTGAGTCACTAACACACCAGTTTAATTGACAAGTAATAATATTGTGCTCTCACTAAATACCAAAAATTATATATTTTTTTAAACTTAGCTGATAGTAATTAGGAATTTTGAAGACTGAAAGGGACATCTCATTAATTAATCAATGTTAGAATATTTCTTTATTAGGTCTGTTTTTTAGATTGTATGTTTGTGAGCGCTTAATCTCACAACAAACCAGACATGTTCATACATACTTACATACATACATTACTTACTTCATACATACATTATTTCAGTAAAGATAACAGATTTTTTCATATTAATTGAATTTAAACTAATGACTTTTATTAAAAAGTTCCCAAGTAGCCAGTTAAATCACACAAGAAGCAAAAATCCTCCCATTTAATCTACAATATGAATAAGATTATACTTTTTGAATATTCCAGTGAGATACACAACTTCTGAGAATTTTCCACAGGATCAGGTTTAGCATACAAGGGAAAAATGTTTTAATTTTGATTAGTAAATTGTTCATTCAATCAATCCCCTTCAAAATTCTTGTATTTATACAGTTAGCACAAGCACTATACCTTTGTATTTAGCAATCAACAACAACTGCAAACAATGCAATGAAAACAAAAAGTCTGTAAATTTATAGATTCCAGCAGGTATTCATGCCATGATGAGAGGAATTTATTTAACACAAAAACAACACCATAAATTACAATATTTTATTATATATTAATATTATACAGCTAATATACCACAAACTTGTTTTAACAAGCTTAATAATTAGTTTTATTGTTGCTAATTTCTGTAAACAATTTATTTTTCGTCTGGGATACCTTCCAAGCCCTGAAATCAACAAATTTAAAGTTTTAACAAATATCGTGACATTATTAATCAATAACTAGAATTATCACTTAAAATTTTACAGGAAAAGACTTAACACAGTAATCAAAAAAAATCATGGTACCTTAGAACCTTAAAAAATTTAAATTATACTTTGATGAAAATTGTGGACGAGACATAAATATGGTGTAGTGGATCCAAAGCCAAAGTATAAATCGCCGACGTAAAGAAAGTGAGATGGTCTGTTTTAGATTTCCGTTACAGATCTTTCATAAAACATTTATTAACTCACTTTCAAATCATGCCAGTGTTATTAAAAAGTTGAATATGGGTATTTTTGGTTCAGCAAAATTTTAACGAAAATTCAAACATTAAAATGATATTTTGAAATGAACAACACATATGACTACAGGACTTGAGTTGCTGCCAAGCAAAAGTGCTTGTAGTTTGGCCAAGGTCAACCAGTTTCTTCCACTCGCTGCTTCAACAACGGCCGGCCTGTTGGCGTAGTGGTTAGCGCAACTGGCTTCAACACCGGGGTCCTGGGTTTGATTTCTGGTCAGGTCTGGCATTTTTCCATCACTACTTTTCATATATCATCATTCTCCACCATCTGCATTAGCAGAAATTGCAACATAGTCAGAAGTAAAAGCAAAAAAAAAACTCTCCGTCTCACATTCTTTGCATTGGCGACCAATACTAGCTTAAGAATAATGTATGGTACAGAGCAATGAACTTAACAGCAATTGGGATATTTCACAAAAATTTAAGGTTGTGAAGACAACAGTTTTACAAAAACTACTGTTTATAATAATGATCCAAGAAAAATTCCATTCTTACACAGAATAATAATTTAGAGAACATTGTGAATGGGAATGTTTTTAATTTTCCACCATGGAGCATAAGTGAATATCCCATTTCTCTTTCACACTCATAAACAGATTCTGACCATATTCTCTAATGCCTACCCTCACCCCTGTTTCCCTTAGTGCATCAAGAGGAGCTTCTTGTTCACTATTGCTACACAACAACTATTGTAAAACATTTTCTTTATAAACTAGCATCATGGTAACTGAAACACCAATCGTAATTTGGTTTTATACTTTTTATCTTGAATATTAGTGATTAGTTGAACCTTGTATTACATCAAAACTTTTCGTGTTACTTGCTAGTTTTCCAGATAAAACATTCAAATAAATATTTTGATACAGATTCAAGAAAATCATACTATTTAGAAAAACAATAACAGACTGAAAATCTACACAACAATATTTTCCCCCAGCTGCTCTTTCTGATTAAACTTCATTAATTCTTTTATTAAATATTAACATGTAGGCCTTCACACAAATAATCTGATGGTTAATGGAAATATAAGGTGATTCAAAATTCAACAGTAATCTCTAAAAAGCTGATTGTAAATCTAAACTAAGAAAAAATTTTCATATTGTGACAATATCTAAAGGGAATGTGTGTTTGAGAATTTTCAAGGAGGGCTGAGATTTTAAAATGTTAACATAAATAATAAGAGTGATAAATAGGGCTTCCAAGAAGTAGTTCAAAATATTGTGTAGTATAAATGGTTGTATATTACAAGTAGGCCTGCCTATTGTTGTACGGGTATTGTGAAAAAGTCGGGTCCTATTTAGATAATAGGCCTTTTTGTAACACCTATTCAATCCTAATTTGTTTAGTTTGATAAGATTTAGCTAGAAGTTGCCAGAAGATTTTGCATTATTTTTATTATATCGAAAATCTCTTGTCCTCGGAACTTCAATAGTTCATTTATACAAGGGAGCATGCGTGTTTTGAGTCAGTTTTTGATTTGTCTGTGATTCGGTGAGTGAATCGCATAGTGGATAACAGTGTGTTAGAAAAGGTCAATAAAACCGTGAATTACTGTGTATTGTTTAACATTTATTATTATTAGTTTGTTATTTAATATAAGTAATTTAATTGTAATTTTTAGTTGTAATAAATACTTGTAATTTTAAACTTTAGTGTGTAAAGCATTTTTGTGTGTTATATCACAATATAAATAGTTTTAGGTGACGCTTCGGTTTAGGAAACAGTTTTGGTGAGTTACGCTGGAAAAAGATTTCACCTGGAATTCAATTACCCTGGTGATATGAGATCATACAGAAATTTTTGAAGTTTCAATTTAGAAACAACCTTGATGGAATCTTAAAGATTTTAAACTGACAAACTGATTAAAACAGGTCTATATATCTCTCAGTTTTAAAGATATGACATAAAACAGAAAAATTAGGGTTGTAAAACCACTTTTTTAAGTTCACTTTTAGTAAAATAACTTTGTTAAATGCATTATTTTTTAATTTACCACGTAGAAAATTAAATTCTGAGTAAAATGATGTAAATAATTAAGCAAGTCAAAAATTTATTCACGATATCAGTCACTCGAAATGGCCACCAATCTGTATTTTTAATAAATGGATTTCGCTCAACGAATCCATTCTTTTCTAGTGCAAATCACAACAAGAGTATTTTTCAAAGTTTCTGCAGCTTCGATCCTTGATTGTCTTGTGTGCCAATCTGCGATCAATAAACAATTGACTTCATCCAGCCCCACAGGAAAAAGTCAATTAAATCTTATCTGATAGCGGGAGGTCAGGAGATCTTGGTGACTTTTTCACTAGTCTGTTTTTATTTAATGTTTGGTGTGGTTTCTTGGTGATAATTTCTATAAGAGGATGTATCATATCAAAATGAAAGTTAAATTTCTGCAATGTTAACAGTTGAAGGGGATTTAACCAAATCCAAAATGTGTTCAGCTTCTTTTATTTTGGATAAAGGAGGTTCTACTGTGGTTAAAAAGACAAACTAAAAGTCTACAATAGAAAAAAAACACAAACAATACTTACTCGTAATACAAAAGTATTTCCAGTTATATATTCCTCATCTCTTAATATCAAATTTCTGTTAAATGCAAAGTCCCTGTCTCTCCTGTATGGCTAAAAATTAAGAAAATATTTCAAGATAACAAAATATATTTTATTTAAATAAATTACTGAATAATAATACATTGGTATTACCTTGTCTTTTCATTCTGTTTAACTTTTCATAAGGGCACAGCCTGATTTAGAGTTCGCGGCAGCATCAGGGGTAATATTGGCAGAAAAACTAACCCCTCTACTTCTGGAATATCCCTACCACACATGTATGCCTACAATCTGAAATTCACTCCCCACTGAATCAAGCAATCGCTAACTGTCATTCAAGTGTGTACTATTGCTTTATTCAATTATTTATTAATTTTTTAATTCTTTATTAAATTTTTTGCACTCTGTTCAATTCAGAATAACAAACAACCCCATGACCCAATGAGATGAGGATAATGTATATGGCGTGTAAATGTGGTGTAGTCTTGTACAGACCCAGGCCGACCATTCCTGAGAAAGTATAGTTAATTGAACTTTCATCATCAAAGTACACCGGTAACCACCATCAAGGGTTCAAATCCATATAAAAGTAACTGCCTTTACGAGGATTTGAACCAGGAACCTTTGTCTCCAAATTCAGCTTTAAAACAGCTCACTCACAATGATAACTTTATCTCTAGACCAACCCGGTGGGTTTATCACAAGAAGTCGGGGGGTCTTTTTTCTAGCTGGTACCACTGATGCTCCACCTTGCATAACTCCTGCTCATGCACTCTGAATCAGACTATCAGCCTATATTTCATTTTCACACCATTTTCATATGATTTAGCTCCAGGTAAAAGATGCTCCATACAACAAACCTCACATTTTCAAAGTAGAATCTGATGATCTTCAGAAATATTATGTAATAATCAGGAATCTACCTGTAAGGGCATAGTTACTCGATATGTCCTATACTCCCTTTTGGAGTCTCCTGGATGCAAAATAAAAAGTCAGCACAGCTGGTTTCTAAGCCAGAGGGCTTGAGTCCTGCAGTCGATTCCTGATTGCATCTGACTTTTTTTCACTCATCGTCATCTATCACCTTTCATCATCTGCATTAGCAATAATGTGCAAAACAGTTACATGTAAAAACATTAATTGTCTAAATCCTTTTTAATTTTCTCTTTGATTTCAAAACTCCTAATAAAAAATACACTTTAATACCATATTTATTCAAAACGCTAATTATTTATCATTAGTAAGAATTTGAATATAAAGGGTAACTCAATGATTAGACTAGAAATATCAAAGACAGTCACAATCTGGGGCTTTCACATGCCATGGTCATAGTACATTATTCTGATAAAATATTGAGAGTTATTAATGTGCACAACCAGCACTTGACAAACATGTTTGCAATCACAATTATGATTATTATAACAGAAACTTGTAATAA
Organism: Catonia carolina; assembly: GCA_035578175.1. Taxonomy (NCBI): domain Eukaryota; kingdom Metazoa; phylum Arthropoda; class Insecta; order Hemiptera; family Achilidae; genus Catonia; species Catonia carolina. The sequence goes on along the minus strand of JAQMRL010000001.1, from coordinate 142,694,339 downwards.
AATACTGCCGTTAATAATAAATATGCAACCAAATTGTTACCAGTCATTTCAGACCAGTTTTTAATTTTTTTATGCATATTTTAAAGATGTATGCATACAAGCCTAAATCAAATAAAAGGGTGTAATAAATGTGTTTAATAGACAAATGAAATGAATTAATAACAGTAGTACTGACAGATCCTAATTAAAATAACACCCAAAAGTACAAATAATTATAAGCCTCATTAAAACTACTAGTTCACGTTAAGGTACAAAACTTGTACCAGTTATAGAATTGATATGAAATTCCTAGTAGCCTAAAAATGGTATTTTATAGAAAGATGAAGAAAATACCTTTCTGAATGCATATATTTTAAAAACGGTAAGAGCTGCAGGCAGACACATTTATTTACACCTCTAAACAAAAAGTGTTAAAACAGGTATTTTTGATTGAGTATTTAAAAATTTTCATTTATTAAACCATGAACAAATTGAGTTCAGAAACTTTCAAAGAACAGGCATTTATTTTCTTCCAAAATATACAATAAAAAGGGCGTCAGCATAAATAACTGTATAGAAGAGTTTTATGAAGCTGCAACATCATGGCAGTACAACTAAAAAGGTCTGCGGAACTTGTGGGGCACCAAAACCTATGTCTCTAGGGATTCTGGTGTGACTTAATTCTTTGAAAGTTTTTTGTTGAAGATCAGATAATGGTATTTTCAAGACATAGGGGCTACAATAAGAAGGGTGTCATCAAAAGTAACTGTACAAAGAGTGTTGTGGAGATGTGACTTCAAAGCAATATAATTTAAAATGTCTGAGAAAGTAGTAGAACAAATACATATGGGAATACTGGTGTGACTTTTTTCATTGACAGTTTCATTTAGATGGAAAGGAAGTGATTACATTTTTTGAATAATGTAAATGTTTTTTTTTCTACCAATACGCCTTTTGATAATATTGACACTGCCAGCTAACTTTGTTAAATACTTTTGGCAGATAATTAGTGAACATAATCAAACAAATGCAGTTAGAAACAACCTTGAATATACTCTTAAAAATCTTATTGCTATTTAATAACCAAAATTCCAGTAACTAGATTCTATTAAACTAAACAACAAGCCTACTATCAAATAATAAATACAAGCGTTTATAAAACAATACTGCTAGTTTTATTTCAGTTCATAGAATAGAACAATTCACTACTTCATTTAAATTGTTGATCCTGTGACATCCGATGTTGCTAAAGTTCTTCCGAAAAACCTAGAGTGAAACTGGTTTCAATTTTGGTCAAATACAAATTCACTTAGGATCATTTAGCCAATATGAAAACTAACTGCTTTACCCTAGAAAGTGTAGAGGAAGTGAATCAGGAGGAAGGGTCACACAGGTAATTGGTGTTCCTAAATATTCATAAAAAAATTACTGAAGAGGTTAATTGGGCCAAAAAACGGTACCAAAAAACTGAGGCAAAGCACGGATTAACAGACGCAATTAAAATTGTTTCTTACGGAGCTTGGTAATACGGCTAAATTATCAAGAACCTAAAAATTACTTAACATTGTATTTAAATTTTGTAATTTAAGCAAGAATTTACAATAATTTTATTATACTTACATTTCCTTTTTGAAAAATTTTATGAATAAAGTATGTCGTAGGTATTGGTAGCATAAGAGCTACGTAAATTATACCCGCACTGGGTAAAATTTCATACCACATCTTATAAAATTGTTAAGATACCTTCGATAACGTTCAATAACAATCTAACATATGATCCAGCAGACTCCAAAAACGATCACCTTCAAGCAAGTTTGCACATTGAGTTACAGTTGTTTGTTCTACATGACATTCATTACTCTCTAGCACACTTTAATATTTTTTTTAATATTTAAAACTGTAAATCCTAAGACATTTTGAATATTGCAATTCTTATTAATTAAATTAATTAACACAGTATTATTAGTGATAAAATTAATTTATAAACAATATAATTTATAGTGGTAAATGTAGTGATTTAATTTATTTGAGGCCATAAAATTTTGATATTCAATATTTTTCATTAAATATTCATTAGAAAGACGCTTAACTTTTATAATGATTAATTATTTTTACACGACGATATTTAAAAGTTATAAATTCGTTGATGTCAATCAAGTAAACACTGGCTATTTGGATTCTTAATATCGCATTTCCAATATTTTTAAAATACAATTCTGAGTTATAAATTTTATTTGGTTGACTTATACAGTTCTAATAAACGTTTTGAGTTAATAACGTAACAATAACTTTGATTATTTACACTACAAATTGTTTATATTCTAGGATCTACTTTTGCTGTTATTGAATGCGGAGGAATACAGGTATATAAAAGACGGTCGACCTACTTTCATGGCCTCCTCTTCGTAGCAGGAATCCTACTTGTTAACGGGAGGTTGTGTGTCCTAGAAAAGGTTACACAACCCACCTTATTTTGTGAAATAATTCATTTTTAAAAACACAAAAAAAATCATAAAATATTAAAATAACAAAAAAATAGTAAAATCGATAAAACAAACGGGAAACATTTAAGTTTGGGAGTAACGGGACGTTTTAAGTTTAGCAGCGTGCAACGTGGGCCGTTTAGTTTGCAGTGGAGTCATAAGTTGAGTGTTAAGTATTCGTTGTTTGGTATTTATTTTAAAATTTTGTCTATTTAAAATCATACAAAATGAATCCAGGTCCAGGTGGTCCAAATTATCCCATGGCTTCTCTGTACGTCGGAGATTTACAATCTGACGTTACTGAAGCCATGCTGTTTGAAAAATTTTCAACTGCTGGTCCAGTATTGTCCATACGTGTTTGTCGTGATATGATAACTCGTCGTTCTTTAGGATATGCGTACGTTAATTTTCAACAACCTGCTGATGGTAAGTAACTAATTTTGTTTTTGTTTGATAAAATTATTTTTTTTTAATATTTCAGGTTAATATTGTGACCGACTAGGCACTATTTGTCTTGTTGCATCATTGAGCGAGATTTTTAGGCTTGCCTTATTGTTTGGCTATTTGATGTTTTAGTTAACGTGATAGTACGTTTTTCTGTGCTTTACTAAATTGATCGTCCCTGTTTAATTTTATTCGTAGTCTACTTCCATTTGACGATTGTGAGAGGCTTCGCTCTGATTTGACTGTTAATCCCTAATGTAGTATCTTTGTAGAGCGCGTCCGATCCAAATTAAGTTTCCTAACATTTTTTTAATTATTGTACTACACTTTGTTAACTATGTAGTGGAATTTAGTGAACCTTAATGTGCAGGGGTAGTATGTTTTTTATTACAGCAAATTTTAAACTCAGTTAATTACACCACTAAAAATCCAGCTTCCATGAACAGTAGAAACCCCACATGTGAATTGATTGAAACTTATGGTAGTCGGGATAAAAGAATAGTGAGAATTATGAGGATACAAGCAGTTTAATTAATAATTAAAGCATGGTATTACAAAATGTTCTAATTGACTGAATACATAGGTCAATGTGCTGGAATTCATATTTGTTTCATTCTTGAAAAGCTTAAAGCATTTTCTTTTTACTTTTTTTTTACTTTCTTAAGTACTCTTACTTTTAAGCGTTTTCAAAAGTGAAAACTGCTCTGTTGTCATACCAATCGACAAACACTTATGTGTAGGATACATTCATGCTTTTTTTAATTTTTGTAGAGTAAAGGAATCTTAGCATTTTTGAAACTGATAGATTTTTTGACTTCCTTGTATGTCGCTGGTGTTTGCTCAAATCATCAGTGTTTACCCGGATGCTGACATTTTATGTTGGGGTGTGTGTGTAAGTGTGTATTAGATGATAGGTATCTCCAAAAAGGCCTGTTTCATCTGCATTATACACTAGGTATAAATTGTACTGTTAAATATTTAAAAAAATTGTCTACAAATGAATCTGCATTTACATGTTTACGTTGTCTTTGAAGCTCACAAATCCCATGCGTGTTTTTTTTGATTTGCATGACTCAACTGCTACTTGTTTAAAAAAAGAATCTCCATAAAGTTTACGGTCGAATTCCAAAGCCTTTTTTGCATTACTAAAAACCAGATATCGGTTGACTGGTAGCCTGTTTCTTTATGAGCCATGCATTTAAACAGGTTTGTCCATGGTCTTATATTTCATTATCTACATCCTCTTTCATTGGGTACTTCAATCTGTATTAATCAGGTTCTGTGCAGACTACTTCAACAAATTCTTGTAAATATCTGAAATCGTGGAGGTTTGTGCACCATATCTATCTGCTAACACACAACCTTCTTCCTAATTCCATGGTGATCTGGCATTGTGTATGTGTCCACCATTTGTCTTCATTATGTTAGGGGGTTTCTACCATACAGTTGCTTGTAACAGTTATTTAATTCCAGTTTGTACTTTAATGGCTCTGAATAAATTATGGTTGTTATACTTGTGTTTGTTAAGGTAAATGTAACCCGTATATATATTTTGCATCTTAATTTTTTGTTTTGTAATAGTGTGTTATAATGCACTTAGTTTCTGCTTTGGAAAACTGGCGCAACAGGTGCATTGTTTGAATGAACACTATTGGCGCGTGAGAACTTAAATGTACGCTCTTTTACGTATCAGTATTGTAAAATTACCTCTCAGTTATATTGTTCATTATTAACTAAAGTAATTAATAAAATGATTCAAAATACAATACAAGTTAGGTTGACCAAAGTTGAGGATATGGAAAAGTAAATATTATAACAATCCTTAGCTACTGGAATGGAAGTAAAATGTTGTATTTACAAAAAGTCTTGTTAATACCAGTATATTTTAGTGGAAGTGTGTGTGTGTAATAAACAAAATAAATCCTAAAAAACCTAATAAAACCTAATAAACAAAAAACAAGAAGAAAGGCCTACAATTTAAAAAAAAAACCATTGCCGGAAATTTTGAATTTAAACTTTTCCGCTTCACTAATATAAATCAGGGTTATAATTTGTTTGTATAAGGAACAAAATGTTCTATTTGTCATTGTACTCTGGAGAAATTATTAGTTTGGAAACTAAAATTTCGCTAAACACAGGAATATGTAAAAGTTTTCAAAATAATTATAACTATGAGGGATTTTTTTCATTTGAAGTTAATTATTTTCATTACTCGGCACGCTGGGTAACCTTCAACTATAGTACTGTAGAATTTCAGTAGTCCGGCACCTTCAGTAATCTGGCCCTTAAAATATTGAAAAAGTATGCCTACCTACTGGCCTAAAAGTATGAAACCTCACCCAGCCAGGACAGATTTTGGTAAAAGATTTAAATTGAATTAGGGAAATCAACTCGACCTAATTATGGCGGATATAATATAACATGTATGTTTAGGATTTGATGTAAGGAATGAATAAGCATACTTAAATTATTGTTAAATGGAATAATTTTTAACCTTTTATCCAAAACCCAGAACTGCGTCATACTCTATACTTCATGCTGAATTGACAACAAAACGTAATTCTCAGAACAAGAGCACCCCCACACCGCTCAAGGCCATGTCAATAGCTGACAATTTTTTTTAGTACAATGACTACAGAAGTACTCAGCAAACCTTTTTAATTAGTTAAATTAATTTAAAATCACATAGAAATCAATGGATATGCATTTTTTATCTAAATTTATAGTTCCAAAATTCCAACACATCAAGTAATCTGGCACCCTCTCGGTCCCGAACAGGCCGGATTACTGAGATTCTACTGTATATCCCACAGAACCATGCTGCAGATATAAACAGACTACGGGTTGAAAGTCATTAAAAAGGATGCGTAATTATATTTCACTTTATCAATGCCTTCAGTCAAAACATCTGCGACAGATCGGATGTTTTATAATAGGCCTAGTCTATGAATTATTTCTACTGGTACTGTCGTATTTTTTATTTAGTATATGGGAAGGCAAAGAACACGTTTTGTAACTTGAATGGATCGCGCTAAGTTCAAATACTATTTTAATACATTTATGTTTTGGCGTTCTGCATGGTTCCATGGGATAGAGTATAACAATATTAAAACCTATACTTCAAAAATGGCAAGAGGTGTTAAAGGGAACTAAAAGATTTTTATGCATTTTTCTCATGCTTGTCATTTGGTTATTTGACCCTACAAAATGAAAAATAAAACCAAAAGATAAATCTGCTTTTTTTCTAAACAAAATTAAGTACTGTTGCATTTCTCTTAGTTTACATGATGATGGAGATAAATTGATTTGAAATATAGTCTACACAAGTGGCACTGAAGTAGCCATCCATTGCAGAGGGGTTAGAGATGCTATGAGTGTCTTTAAATTAACACAGTATACTTTAATTATTTTGCATGAATAAAGTTGAAGTATTCTGCTTCAATGTCAGTGACATCCCTATAGCGATGCAGTTTCATTTTCTAATTGTTAAACTTAATGTCTTGATAAGCTTAAAATATTGCAAAAGTAGCTTTATAGTTGTGAGATTTTTTTTTTTTGTAAATGAGTTATGGTTCAGTACATAAGGCACAAATATTTGGAGATGCTCAAAAGAAAACACTTAACAACATGCAAAATTTACACCTGTTGGTCATGATTATAATTTTGAAAAACGTGGAGTTTTTGAGTATTTGGATTGAAGATAAAACTCAAAACGATGGCTATAAGATCTATTTTAATTTAAGAGAAAGCATGGCTTTTAATTTTAGTCAATGAGATGGCAAAAGTAGCATCATTGACAGACATGCTTTTTCTATAAATTAATCAAAATTTTTACTAACAACCCCTCTTTTCTCATATGAGTTTTGGTTTTGCTTCTTGCAGAACATAACTCTGAACTAGCATGATGGTGGACTTGTGTGAAAAAATTCGCTCAGTGTTCTTAGGTTTCAAACCCCTATCATTAAATAAATGATTTACGTTAACAACAAACTTAATCGTTCTTAGAAGAACAGTGAAGTAACGACTAAGCACAGTAGTACAATAGTTTTGTCCAGAAAATAACGAGTTTAAACTAGATTTAAATAAAAGAACGTTAACACAATGTCTACCAACTGAGTGCCTTGTGCGATGAGAAGAGAGGTGCAAATATCCTGTATGCATATGTAATATGGCTTTTGAAGGAGTAAATATGGGATAACCGCATTACAATACGTTAGGAACAAAATTTAATCGTTTCATTTCGTAAAATGAAGCTCATATCAGCATGAATTTCTAATTTAGAGGGCAAATCAGGAAAGAATACACTTTAAAACCATGTAAAAATGATAAAAGTCCGTTCAGTAAAACTCTGTATTTAGGAGTTAATAGAATTCCCATTTAAAATATATTGGAAGCGATTTTGCGTTTTAAATATATCAATTGCAAGGAATTGCTGTGTGCAAAAGAAAAGATTGCATTATAACTGGGTTGTTCGTGTTACATGATCAACTAGCAGGATGTTTGCTAGTTGACTTTAACCGCTCCCTCAGTTGTGTCTGCTCATTTCAGGTTTTTACTCAGTTTGAAGTGCTTGTTCCATCTTGAGTATACCAGGTTGCTTGGTATTTATGTGCGAAGATTGGTTTTAAAAATTTTAGTTTTTTAAGTTGTATGAAAATGTAACTTTTTATAGGATTAGTTAGATATTAAGTGTTATTGTAATGTATTGTATTACAATCGAGGTTATGATTATAATTAAGGATTTAGGTTGGAAGATTTTCTGAGGAATATGAGTTTTATTAATAGTGAAGTATGTTTCACTGTTAATTTACTGTTTGGTAAAGCAAATATTCATATTCAAATTTGTTGTAATGATTTTTTTTCAATATTTTTGATGTAAATAAATTGTTTAAAAAATTATAATTTACAAGGTTTTTGTTACTTTTATTTTTACAGCCGAACGTGCTCTTGATACTATGAATTTTGACATGCTGAAAGGCCGTCCTATCAGAATCATGTGGTCTCAGCGTGATCCATCTTTGCGCAAATCTGGGATTGGAAATGTTTTCATTAAAAATCTTGATAAAGGCATTGACAATAAGGCTATGTATGACACATTTTCAGCATTTGGAAATATATTAAGTTGTAAGGTACGTTGTCTGTTACTCTATTCCTACTTTTATTTTCTATAATTTTACAGTTTTACTTGACGGAAAATTGATAAGACCTCTAAAAATAGTTTTTGAGTTATCTTCAGCTAAAGATAACGCTATAGAAAAGGTCTGGGTGCAGATTTATGTGGTCATGTTTTTTAATTTTTCTGAGTAAAGTCAGTGAGTAGGATAAACTTGGCTTACTGTTCACGAATGAAATTACTCTGGAATACAGACATTTTTTTGACAAAATTGCTAGAATTGGTTTTAGTAAAACAGAAAAGCTTTTTTTATAGCAGATATCAACCTAAATTTTAAAATTGGTTCATTCAGGTGATATTTTCTGTTTTGTTGCCGAGAGAAGAATTTCCTTTGATTTCTTGAATAGTGGTTCTTTAAAAACATGATCATAGACTTTATTTAATAATATATTATGTTGTTTTGAAAACTGAATATTTTTTAAGTTTTATAGTAATAATAAATGTACTAATGCTTTTATTTGTTGTACAGGTGGCTCAAGATGAAACCGGAGCTTCTAAAGGATATGGATTTGTGCATTTTGAAACAGAAGAAGCAGCAAATAAATCAATAGACAAAGTAAATGGCATGTTGTTAAATGGAAAGAAGGTAAATGCATTTTTGTAAATTAACTGATTGTGGTTCAAACCCTCTTGAAATGGTAGTCTATAGCTACATGTACACAGCATATGGTTACAATAATTTTTCTGTAAATAATAATAAATCTAAATGAAGTACAGAATGATATGAACGGTTTCTTAGTGTAACCGACCAGCATCGCTCCTGAAGTTGAAGTCCGTTACCCTTATAGTGCCAACATCCATGTATTTAGATGCGGCGTTAACTGCTGGGAAATGCTGATTTTTCTTTTGTCCGTGTACTCGGACATCAAAAATTGTGTTTACATAATTATTTTTTTATAGTACAAAGTGCAAGATTTCTACAAAAACAGTGGTTTACTAAAAAGCATTCGTTCGCTGTAGCATGTACAGCGGTGACACAGAGGATAGACTTGTATTACCATATGCTGGCTCTGTAGCATGTATGATCTAATCTTTTAATTGCATAATGAGCTTTACTTACCAAATTTTTCATATTCTAACCATACCACACACACACTCATGTTTCTCGAATACTCTGGTATTGTATTAGACTTTAGTCATTGTTAGTAATGCTGCGTTATGAAAATAACATAATTAGAAATCACTTGTTTAATTACACTGAGAAATGTCCTTTCTGTGACTTGATAAAAAAAGAACGTTTTTCTGACTTTTTGGCATGAAATATTATTTGATGTTTTCAATTTTTGGTGCATACCTTCTTTATACCTTTTTTATGGGACAGTAACTAATTCCAAGCTGTCAGTTTACAAATAAACAAGAAATCTGTGTATTTAATTGAAGTTAATGCTTGGAAAACATGAAAAAGTAGCAGATTTTTTCACTTTCTTAACAACCATAAAGATTTATAAAAAAAAGAATTAACTTTTGTTTAATAAAAAAATTTTACGTTCTGATTTTCACAATAGAAAAGAAATGCTATGAGAATCTTTTCTGTTATGTCAAGAAAGTTGTGGGTATGACTAACTTCTCAACTGAAATTGTTCAGTAGATTTGACAACATACTGTTAAATAAATTTTAAATATTTATTTATTTACTTAATTAGTTATTCCTTACTTAGTACTATTTCAGTTACAATTAATAGTATTAAAAGTACTTACAGTAGGCTTCTTGTATTATTAAAATTTAAAAACATTCACGTTTTATTGTGGAGGCGAGTAATCATTAATTTTGTTAAAAAACAAAATGTTTATATTTTAGTTATGTTATTGGTTGTAGTTCTTATTGTCATCACAAGAAATACGTATGCTGACTAATGGAATAAAATAATCTTTGAAAGTTAATATTTCCATTCCCTTTTTATGTATTAATAAATTCCCTTATACGTATTAAGGTTCCCTTTATTATTATTATTTCTTGTTAGATCCTACTAGGGATGCATTTCTCTTAGTTCCAGCCAGTTTCCGGATGACCCATGCTGCCTTCATTTTTTCTGCATGTGATCTTTTTCGCTCCTCTGTCCAGGCCGTTCCCGTTCTCCTCGGCCCTCCCAAGCACTTTAGATTCTCAATTTTCTGCTTCATTTCTGTTCTATTGAGAAGTGTTTCGCCCGTAATGTCATTCACCAGCATCGTCTCGTGGATCTCCTTGTGCCATCTCGTTGTAGTTTTCCTGCCCTCCCAGTACTTCCATAACTGCTTCGTTAGTCTGGAGTCGTGCATCCTCGCTATGTGGCCGAAGAATGCCAGTCGTCTCTGCTGGATGACTTCTCTTATGGGTGTGGTGAAGGAATATACTTCTTCGTTACTTCTGAGCCTGTATTCTCCCTCTTTATTTTGAGTCGGCCCGACTATTCTTCTGATGATTTTCCTCTCGGTAGTTTCTATCGAGCGCAGGTGGATGTTAGATTTCAAGTGGTGGGTTTCCGCCGCGTACAGCACCTCCGGTCTGGCAACCGTCTGGTAGTGTCTTATCTTGGCATTGCGCGAAATTGATCTCTTATTATAAACGTTCTTGGTGAGACCGTATGCTTGTGCTAGCTTTGTAGCTTTTGCTTGAATCGCAAGTTTGCCAGAGTTGTCCAGCGTTATGATCTCGCCAAGATATTTAAATGATTCAACACGTGAAATGTCGTCCTCTATCAGGAACTTAGGTGCGTCTTTTTCGTTGGACATGAATTGGGTTTTGTTTTTAGAGATCTTCAAGCCGATCTTTCCCGCTTCTTCCTCCAGTAGTCGTACTTGTTCTGCAGCGTCTTTGACCGTGTCTGCTATCAGTGCGATGTCGTCTGCGAATGCTAACGCGTTGACTTTTATCGCTGTTCCAACTTTAACTCCTCTCGGAGCTTTCTTATTCCATTCGCGCATGACTTTCTCCAGTGCGCAGTTGAACATTAATGGAGAGATGCCGTCGCCTTGTCTAACGCCTGTTCTGATGCAGAATGGTTTGGAGAGTTCAGATCTGAATTTTACCCTCGATTCCGTGTCAGTGATGGTTTGTTGGTAGATGTTTCTGGTTTTGTTATCCAGGCCGAATTCCTGTAGAACCTCGATCAGTGTGTCCCTATCGATGCAGTCGTACGCTTTCATGAAGTCGACGAAAACTATCGTCAACGACTTATTCGCCAGCTTTCTTCCTTCGATGATCAACTTGAGGTTGATGATCTGTTCTGCACAGGATCTTCCCTTCCTGAAGCCTGCCTGGTATTCTCCTAGATGCGGATCGAGTTGGGGTTCTGCTCTGCTGAGGAGAGCCTTGGATAGAATCTTGTACGTAACTGGCAAGAGAGAAATTCCTCGGTAGTTGTTCGCATCCGTTCTGTCACCTTTCTTGTGCAATGGATGGATAATAGCTGACTTCCATTCCTGTGGGATTTTGCACGTCCGCCATACCGTGTTGAGTTCTTCTACGAGAGGTTGTAGTTGTTCGTCTTCCAGTATCTTCCAGTGCTCTGCGACAATGCCATCCTCTCCTGGAGCTTTGTTGTTCTTCAGCGTCTGAATGATTCTCTTTATTTCTTGAAGGTCAGGTGGGCTGGAGTCTCTGTTAGGTCTGCTCTCGTTTGTCGGCCATTTCTTTAACGGTTTTGGGCAGTTGAGGAGTGTTTCAAAATACTCCGCTAGGCTCTGAGCGTTTTCTGCATCACCATGCCCGAGTTTGCCGCTTGTGGGATTTCTGATACTTAGGGATGGTGGAGAGTATTTGGTCAAAGATCTTTTGAATGTTTGGTAGAAGTTTCTGGTGTTGTTTTTCTTGAAGGATTCTTCCAATGACGCCAAGTTTTCCATGAGATATTTCCTTTGGCTGTTCCTGAATGTTTTGGCCGTCTTCCTTCTTTCTTCTTTGAAGGTCTCAAATTTAGAGGGTTTCGGGTGGGCTTTCCAGTCTCTCCATGCCTTCTTTCTGTTGTTCAAGGCTTCATCGCATTCGGGATTCCACCAAGCATGTTTCGGCCTTCGTTCCTGTGGTGCGATCTCTAGAGCTTTGGTCGTCATTGCAGCTTCTAATTCCTTAAGAGGAATTGCTCGGGGGAGTCCATTCCTGAACCTTTCCTGATGTTTCTGCAGGAGTATGGGGTTCATTCTAGGTTTTAGATTTTGACCAAATTTTCTCTTTCCCAGCGGGCGCATCTTAATCTTGATTTTGCTGAGGTAGTGATCCGAGTCAATGTTTGCCCCTCTCAGCACTTTGACGTTAAGGATTTCCTTTGCCGCCTTTGCTGCTATTGCAACATGATCGATCTGAAATTCACCCAGAGTGGGGTTGGGTGATGTCCACGTCTTCTGCTTTCTCGGTAGATGCATGAAATACGTTGATTTTAGCTTGAGCTTGTTCTGCAAGCATGTCTCTATCAGCCTTTTTCCGTTTGTGTTTGTTCTCAAGTGCGCCGGGTAGTTACCCACCGTGGACTTGAAGCATTTTTCTCTTCCGACTTGGGCGTTGAAGTCCCCAAGTAAGATCGTGGTGTCTTTCTCTGGGATCTCGTTGAGAGTATGTTCTAGCAGACCCCAGAATTCTTCTACTTTTTCTGGATTAGTTCTGTTATCCTTATTGGTGGGAGCGTGCGCGTTGACCAGAGTATAGCACCTGTTTGCGCACTTGATGGTTAACGTGGCGAGTCTACTCGAGATGTTCCTGAACTCCACGACTGAGTCAATCACTCTTAAATTTATGGCGAAAGCTACGCCTAGCAGTGGGACGGTAGGTATCACTCGCTTGCCTGGTTTGGACTTGTAGATTCTGTAGCCCTGTGACTCAAAGGCGTTTGAATCGGTGAATCTAGTTTCCTGAAGGGCTATGATCTGGATTCTGTGTTGTATCAACACATCTGTTAGAGTCTTCAGTTTGCCAGTCTTCAGCAGAGAGTTTACGTTTAGAGTGGCAAAGTACTGGATGTCCTTGTGTCTTAATTTTGGCTTTAATTTAGTGCTTAGGAGCTCCGATTCTCCTTCACATGATGTTGCAGGCTCCCCAGACTCCGCTGGCCTGCTGACCGTTCTCTCGAAACGGGTGGATTTCCTCTTGCTGAGGCTGCCACCTGGGGTACTAACTTCCGTTCGTTTGTGCATCATGATTGGGTGAACTATAGGATAGTTCTGGTTTGGTGGGTTCCGGCTTGCGCCTTCCTCCGTTTGTACGACTGAGGTTTCAAGCCCCAGAAGAGAGATTTTCCTCACAGTTTTCTCTAAGTGATTTCGCTCCGAAATCTCTGTGTTAATTTCCATTTTAGCTCACTCGCACGGTTATCCAACTTGCCGTGCGAGAGTTTCCAGGAGTTACCAACTTCTTCTGAAGAAGCCCCTTGGTCGATCTTTGTTTCGCCAAGGCGTGGAGGTGCGCACGGGAATCTTATGACGCCTCCGCCATTTGGAAAGATTCACCGCCGCCGGAAATTAAAACTCCCTAAGGTTCCCTTTATGTATATATTTATAAATATTTTCAATTTATTTAACAATATGTAATCAATTCCATCAGGCCGCTTTTATTTGAAATGCCTTCAGTCAAGATGTTAGGTACACACACCCGTAACTTTCTTGACGCAACGGAAAAAATCCCACTACGATATCATGTTTTTTCTATACGGTATTTAGATTTACCATGAAATTTTTCAAATTTTTTTGAGGAAAATTGGCCGAATAAAAAATTATTCTACCCGTGCGCTGTGTTTTTGTAGGCGTAGATTTAACTTACAAGTCGTTTTAGGAGGGTTAAGATATGTGTATATTGGTAGCGTTATAAGTTGATGATCGACGATCGTCAGCGAGTGTAAGGGTGGGCTATGCAGGGGTGGAAGAGCTATATGTGCTTTACTAAATGCATCATAGCGACGGCTCTAACCATGACATCATATTGTAGTTTTATTCGTACATTGATTTATGGTATGCTTATAACTGTCGTTTTATAAACATCCTATTTTATTATTTTATTGATCCTTAATAATAATCCTAAATAATAAACATTCATTCTAAATAAGCCATACTACATAGGCCTAAACGATATTTGGTGTTCGTTTTTAGACATCAGCAGTAAACTGAATTACTGCACACTGACATTTGTAGTGATAGATTAGTTAGTCCGTGACCTCTATCAATGTGAGCTTATTAACGTAAGTAATAGTGTAGTATGTATTAAAAATTTGGGAGAGATTATCTCTATTTTTTAAAAATTTATTTTATTTAATTGTTTTTTTTTTAAATGTATCTAATTTTCTTATATAATAAATAAGTTGGAACAAATAAAGAACCAGAAAATTATAAAATTATATAATATTATAATAAAATGTTATTGTATTTTTTATTTTAAGGATTTTCATATTTCATAATCTTTCCTAAAGTTATGTTAAATTGCAGTTGAATTTTAAACAATTTACCTTCTTTAAATAATTACATTACTCCTTACTTATTTAGTGTGACAGGTCGTGAACTGAATTTTATTACATAAGTGTTAGTGGTGGTTACATTTTGAGATACACGACTGAGACATGTCATGTGCTTTCATGTTGGCCGATGTTAGTAGGATAAATAGTATACTATCTTCTGCATGATTGGCGCAATCGTCAGGTTATAGCATGTTACCAGTAAACAAAGATATTTTAAAATTGGAAATTAAAAAATAATGGTAATAAATTTTTATTTGAAAGTAAGCTACTACTAACCAAAATGATGAATCTATGTCTGCAGAAATTCTAAATAGTGTCACCAGATGGCGACATTAAGTGATTAAGTGGCAAACCTTATCTGTTTGGTGGCCCTGAAAAGGGCCGGTGTAAACCTTAATGAGTTGGTCCTGAGAAGGACTGTTGTGCCGGTCTCGAAGGAGACCGGTGTAGGCAGCGGGTGGCTGCAACGAGAGCCGTGGCTCAGGCCCTGAAAAGGGCCGGTTGAAACCTTAATAAATTGGTCCTGAGAAGGACCGTTGTGTTGGTCTCGAAGGAGACCAGTGTAGGCTGCGGCGACGGCTGCTACAAGTCCCAGAGCATCTTCCTTCTTTATCTCGTGGATGTAGTCGGTCGATCTTCATTAAAGATGTTGAGCATAATGACAAGCGGCTCAGTGCACTGCGCCTATATAGCTACTGAGAGCGCTTAGGTAGGGGGCGGTAACTCGCTTGGCCTTGGCAACAAAGCCCTCTGTCAGAACGCAGCCGAAAGGTTTGTCGGTACGTCGACAAAGGCCGGAAGAAGTATTGAAGGGGTGGCGGTGACAATAGTAATGTATATTTAAACCAACATGGCTATTATGAAGAATAAAATTTAACTGTGTGCTTAGTAACGATGGGTTCACTGCCGATTTGTAAAAAGAGATACTAGGGCGCCCTAGTGAAAGTCATAGTATGTAAGGTGCCAGCGCAGAGAAAAAGACCCAAGGTTGTAGTGTTTACTGAACCCCAATGAAAGGTTTTAAATAAAATGGAATGCTATAGAAAATAACCCAAGAAGGAGTATTCTTTCATTGTTTTTAAAGTTTTATTTACTTCGTTAACAAACTTTAAAATTTACATAGTTTAGTGATTCGTTTGTTATAGATGTAATATCATTGAACTTGATCATTTATGCTTTCTGAAATTAATAATGATGTTTTATTTTTCCAGGTTTTCGT
This sequence comes from Catonia carolina, assembly GCA_035578175.1. NCBI lineage: Eukaryota > Metazoa > Arthropoda > Insecta > Hemiptera > Achilidae > Catonia > Catonia carolina. The sequence continues at coordinate 142,678,625 of JAQMRL010000001.1, read as the reverse complement.
AGGCAAGTTCATTCCACGTAAGGAACGCGAGAAGGAATTGGGAGAGAAAGCTAAATTGTTTACAAACGTTTATGTGAAAAATTTTGGTGAAGATTTTAATGATGAAAACCTTCGTGAAATGTTTGAGAAATATGGAACCATCACTAGCCACAAAGTGAGTATAAGTTATTTTTTCATTAAACACAAATATTATAGAATTTCATGTAAACTAACTGCTACATGGTTGACACACTGAATGAACATTAGATTTTTAGTGTTTTCTAAACAAAACTATTTGTTGTGTTTGATCATGCTTGAGATCTTTGTAATACTGAAAAACACAACTTTATTAAAGGTTTTTTTTCTGATGAATAATATTATGTAATCTTCACAATAATATTTGAAAGTAAAATCTGATAATATACGTTTAGTTTTGAAATAACATAAGTAATGTAGAACTGAAAGTTGAAGGAGTGAGTAATTTAATGAATGACTAATATAGTAGAATTTAGTGAAAAGAATGAAATTTAATCATTGTTCCCCACCATCATGGAATGTGTACTAGCCTACAATGTTTTACAGTTAGTTATTAGGCTTTGTATCAAAGTGTGGGTTGATTTGATAAGGTTAGTTAATTTTGGTTGTGCATTAAATTTAACATTTATTTACTTATTATTCTGTTATTAAATGACTTCATCCAGTAATTGTTAAAAGAGAATAATTATTATTAGTTTAAAATAAATCTTTGCTCAATTACTGTGTTTTCTTAAAACTGTTCTGTTATAAATTGTGCAATGTATATGTATATAAGAGACGTGTAATAATCTCTTTGTATGTGTTGTTTATGAATTAATTTCTGGGAGTTATTCTGTATTGTATTTACAACAAATATTTATTGTAACACAGTTTAAAAATTAAATTAACAATGTACTTTAATTCAAAATATTGATAACTACGAAAATCAGATTTATTTCAGTTTGCAGTTTTTTTATTAGGTCCCTGTTTTATGTAAGCTAGTTTCTCTGCCATAATCTACATTCTAAAAATAATAAAAAGAATTTCTGATGAATATGTGACAGTATTAGTATTAGCAAGCATAGTTACTAAACAAAGAAGTATTTCCTTGCTAAAATTTACATTCTGAAAATAATGAGTAAAATTTATGTGACCGCCTTCATAGCATAGTGGTAGCGCACTAGCCTACCATGCGGAGGTCCTGGGTTCGATTCCCGGCCAAGGTCTGGAAATTTTCACAAGTTAAAACCCACCGTTATGTATCATACCGCAGTTGCTAATGACCGAGCTGTTAATGCGACTAAAAGTAATCTAAAAAAAAAAATTCATGCGAGATGTTTATAAGTAAGGAACCAGTACTAGCATACGTTATTAGCCATATGTTATTTTAAATTAATGTGGCGATGCTTGATTTAAGTTGATAAAATTTGTTGTTTTATCTTACAAAGAATTCTTTTATAGTTAGAAGAATTTAATTTCTACATAAGTTGCTTATTAACTTGCTTAACCCGTTGAGCTCTGAGGCTAGAATCACAGATGCTTTGCTATGCCGACCCGGTGTCGCATGGAAAAAATACCATGATGCCTCAAGGTGTCAGTCAGCCACACGAACGATCTTACATATTAATTCATCTAATCACCTGCTAAATATATAGTATAATATTATACGCATTTTGTTTTGTTTGTTATAATATTATATACATTTTATTATTGTATAACGTACAGTATTTAAGAAATACAGTGCCTAGAAATTATGAGTTCTCAAAATAACAGAAATTACTTTTGAGTAATAATTAAACTATTTTTATGTAAAAATGTATTATTCTTACTTTTTCTTAGTAAAAAAATATACTAAAAACTGAGGAATTTGTAGAATAAATGATATAATTAATTATAATGCTATAGTTACACCGCACTAGGTGTCCGAATTGACTGCACTTTGAAAATTTATTTAAAAATTCTCAGCAGTTAGTAACAAATAATAACATTAACTCAGCGCTTGTAGGATCGGTCTGAATGCCTGAACATTTACTACTACTGCCAGTGTGCCAGTGATTGAACAAAAGCTATTAAAATGTGGAAGGGTGTCTGATACCTTAAAGTGTCAGTTGGCCTCAGGGTGTTGTTATGCTGTTTATGAAAACTATAATACTCTTTCATTTTTTAAACCTAACAGTTTGTTATATAATCCAACAAAAATTAAATTGTTACTTTTTTAACTCGTTAAATTTTTTTGTTTCTCTTTGGTGTACAATCTTCTAGAAAAATTGATTAAATTTTCATATAACTTTTTCTCTCAGTTTTCTTGTATGCAATTTTTTGTTGTAATAAATAGTAGGGCTAAGCATGAAAGTAGTTTATTTTTTATTTTATTAATTAATTTATTTTATTTTGTTAAAATACACTACAATTTATTACAAAACTAAATTAAGCCATACAAGTATACAATATTTTTAACTAAATATTCTTTAACGCAAAAGCTCTTCTTCACAAAGAGTTCTGTTTGCGTGTAGGAGTATACAGAAAAAAATTTTAATTACTTTAATACTTAAAACTACCATAAAAATTACTAAGTTAATTATACAGTTAAATGTGTTCAAGGATTACGTTAAACAGATTTAAAAAAAAAATTATTAATTTTTACTGTGAAGAAAATCATTAAAATGTTCAGTAAATCCTATAAGAAATTATTTTAGGCTCTAGTTCTCCAATACAACACCATTAATTAATTAAACAAGATTTTTCTGTTGTATTTTATTTTCATCGGTAAATATAAGTTTAAATTCTCATAAATATTTTTTGTCTAGGTTATGAATAAAGAAGACGGTAAATCCCGAGGATTTGGATTTGTGGCATTTGAAGATCCTGAAGCTGCTGAACACGCTGTTGATGAACTTAATGGAAAGGAACTCTTTGAAGGAAAGGTAAATTGTTTTTTTGATTTTTTTACATCTCTTGTATGAATTCTAAGAGTTCTTGTTCTAATTGAGTTCTTGTTGTTTTCATTAAGATAAACCTCATTTTATGAAAATAAGCACATTTTCTGATTTCCATCATTAATTTAATATTATTTTCAAAAGATTTTTTTCTGAATTTCTTTTTGAAGGCGACATCTATATTTAATAACTTTTCTCAGTACTAAAAATGACTAACCATTTGATATTACGCTGTCTGTTAAAAAAATTTATATCCGAATCTTTTATCATGTTTTGCTCTCCGTTACGATGCAAATAATTTTGAAATATCTTTGGCATTAGGTTTTCAAAACTAGTGACTAAGTTACAAACACCCAACGATAGGCTAAAAATTCTAAAATTAGTTGTGTTAAAAGACATTAACCATATTTACATGTAAATTAACTTCACATAATGTTTATTTGATAAATTTGCTGCTAGTTAAGAGCTAAGAAAAGTTTCTAGTGGAGAACTAGGACAAAAATACAGTAACTTACCTTGAGAATATGGTTGTTTATTTATAATATTACAGTGACGGCGGGCAGAGTTATGGAGGGTTATATATTATTCTTTTGTTCACTTCAAAATGAGTTCAGTGAACGTATTTACTTATACATTAATGTAAATCTGTTTATTACTTAGGTTAGCTTTTCTTTGTGATTAGTTTGAATTTTGTATCCTTGTGTAAAATCCCTTATTGGTTATTAGAAAGTTATTTATGCTTTTGTTTGTTTCAGGTGTTGTATGTGGGTAGGGCACAAAAGAAAGCGGAACGCCAGCAAGAATTAAAACGTAAATTTGAACAACTGAAGATGGAACGTTTGAACAGATACCAAGGTGTCAACCTGTATGTTAAGAATCTTGATGACACTATTGATGATGATCGCCTTCGCAAAGAGTTCTCTCCATTTGGTACAATCACCAGTGCTAAGGTAATGCTGGAAGATGGCCGCAGTAAGGGTTTTGGATTTGTTTGCTTTTCATCTCCAGAAGAAGCAACTAAAGCTGTTACTGAAATGAACGGCCGTATTGTTGGAACCAAACCGTTGTATGTAGCACTTGCTCAAAGAAAAGAAGATCGTAAAGCCCATTTGGCCTCGCAGTACATGCAGCGGATGGCAAATATGCGCATGCAACAGATGGGACAAATATTCCAACCCGGTGGTACAGGCGGTTATTTTGTTCCAACTCTTCCACAACCTCAGCGCTTCTACGGACCTGCTCAAATGGCTCAGATGCGTCCCCAGCCAAGATGGGCGGCACAACCACATGTACGCCCCAACACACAAGCTGCAGCTTCAGGTAAACATTAAACTTTGTTGAATTGAGATTTTTAATGAATATTTTATTGTGTTATTGTTAATATTTAAGGAATACGAGAACAGGAATTTAGTCATGTGCCCAAATTCTTAATATACGTTAAGTTGATATTTTGTTGGTTTTAAAATTATTTTTCCGCTAGATTTTTATAGTGAATGACTTGACCTGAAATATTCAGTGTTTTGTCTGGCTTGCATTATCTGCTGATTAGTTAATCTGATTTTGTAACTCCACTTACCAATTAAAAGGTCATTATTTAAATAGCAACGTTTTAATTCAGTTTGAAGAAAATCTTTGCATAACCATGATGGTTTATTAACCAAGGCGTGTTTCTCAATCTGAGTTTAAAGTGTTTTTATTCAGTATTTTGAGAGCAGTTTAACGATATCAGAAACCACCAGTAACCAGTAAAGTTTTATTGATTTTTTTTAATCTATACTAGTCTTGGATTTGATAGATTACTCATTGAAAATATTGACATTGACTGTCTTATCAAGTTGCAAAATATATAATACTGAAAAAACTAGATGCCAATAGATGACTCTCACCTAATTAAATAAGTCAATAGGTCCTTTTGGATATCATATATCCATCATCAGTTGGAATATAAATACATCAATGCACCTTTTCGTTAGATTTTCATGACGTAACAGATAAAAGTGTGCATTCATTGATGTATTTACATTGCTACTGATGATGGCTACATGATATACAAAAGGACTTGACATTTAATCTGGTGAGAATCATCTTTTGTGTATTTGATGGTTTTTTTCTGTAACTCTAGTTTCTAAACAATACACAAGAAAATCTTTAACAAAATTATAAATTAATTTTTAATTGGCATTATTTGTAATAGGTATTTTGTTAACATATTTGAGTATATTCTATTAAATGAATATCAATGGCAAAAGAAATAAAATAAATATTTTTAGTAACCTCCAATAATAATAGGTGCTTTCTTGTAAAACAAGTTTTTACTTGTTGCAGTGGTCATTTATACATTATCTTTGATCTCTGCAGGCTTTCTGCACAAACCCATACAAACTCCTGAATTTTTAGAATTCGTGAAGTGGAAAATTACCTGTGTAACAGGTTTTTGTAGAATTATTTTATACCAAATTTTAGAAATCACTAAATTGTGTTGAAATATTAATAGTACGTGTAGATGGTGGTTCTTAAATGTTGCCTCTTGTAATTGCTATGTTATTTTCAGCATTATATTGTGTGTTTTGTTAAACAAGATTTTTAAATTTATATAGAACTAATGTTAAGGCTTGCTTGCAGTTAAGATTGAACTGGTCAGTTATTGCCTTCAGGTCTGAAAATTCATACTTTTGGCCAATAAGTTCATTATGAAAAAGTTGATGAACAACCTCTGTTAATATTTTGAGGATTTATAGTTGTACATGTCATCATGGCATGTTTGTGTTGTTAGATATTTGAGACCTATTAAATGCTTGTCGCCACTGGCTTGTAGTAGTGCAATTTGTAAAGCCATCATAGGACCAACCGGAGCGGCAGGGCATCGGGCGGCGTAGTTCAAAAAAGGAAGAAAAAGAATTTGTTGCCTTAACCACTACCTCAAGAGGAGCAGTCGCTGGCAAGTGAAAGGAGGGTCGTCTGTACCGCTGCCTAAACGAATAGGAGCAGTCATCGACGCAGTGAACACCTTTTACCACTGCCTACGAGAGGAGCAGTCGCAGGTGAAGCAAAGGGAGGGGAAGTGAAGGGATGGGATTGTGCGGAGCGAGAAATACTCAATGTTGAGTGCTAAATCTTCTCCATATCGACCCTCTCGAATGAGCGGATCGATACTGACTGTTAACCTTCTCAACTATTGCTTTCATCGGTCCCTCAAGTATATCTTACCACTGGCACACACACTGTGAGAGGTTAGACTGCTGCGCCATCACAGCAGCGCCAACAGCGGGCAAAATACAAATGACGGACCGGCGTAAAAATAGTACAGTATCATGCTATTAATTGAAACACAATGGCTAATAAATCACCTAATTAATAAATTTTGTTGGGTGTATTGAGCTTCTACAGAAAAGTTTAAAATGACCAATCATAAATTGTTTTTGTTTTTTGTCTCGACAGGTTTTCCAAACATGCAGTCTCCATTCCGTACAGCAGCTCGTGCACCAACCGGTGCTCAGCCAAGCACCTTGCGCAATGCAATCTCTGCAAGACCAATTACTGGCCAGCAAGCAGGAATGGGAGCTCGAGGTGGACCAATGGCTACTGCCCAGCCAGTATCAGTCTCCGCCCAGGGCCGTGCACCGAATTACAAATATACTACAAACATGCGAAATCCACCTCAACCTATGCCAGTTCCGGAGCAGCCTCCTCAACAACAGGTGAATATTGATAGCTTTTATATAAGAGTTCAGTATAGTATTTAATAAAACTCTTCATGCAGTTTAACTGGATATGTTGATAAAAGACTGTTAACTCATGCAGTCTGTGTAACTAAGAAATATGAATAAATCCTTCAAATACATCTTGCAACTTGTACAAAGTACTAGAGGGATATATAAGCGTCTGAAAAGAATGTATTGAAAAAAATGATAATGATCAGTTAGTTTTGTAAATAAAAATAGATATTTGGTTGGTGGATTCATTGATTAATGTAAGTGAAAATAAAAGTAAGTAATAAAGAATAATAAGTTAAATTTTGAAAAATAACAGATAAATGAAAGCCAATAATATATTGTCAAAATAATAGGAACATCTATATCACACATACTCACACAAAATTAATTTATAATAGTACTTTTATTAAAAACCATGAAAATCGTCTAAGGAAGCTTAAAATAAAGTGTATTATTGAATAATGATGCTATACAATGTCATCTTAATGTATTGATTACTGTTTGTATGAGTAATTGTTCAATAATTTTTATAAATTTTAATAAAATTAGCTAAGTTTAAAATTTAAAAAAATTATGTTGAATAATTTTCTACAATGATATTAATGGATGGTGGATGTTATTCTTAAGTTACGGATGACATTCCAAAGTCCCATTGTGCTCTGTAAACGACTCAGTTTTATTGTCAAATAAAAATAAGATCCGTATGAAGTGTGTGTGCGTGCACATACTTATGCATACATGCATATGCATGTGCAGTGATCGCAAGAGGCATTGCTTAATTTCATTTGTAAAATTTACATTCGAAAGAAACTTACTAGTGTAAGAAATATGTGATTTTTGGCATTCATGTAAATGAATGTCTAGTTGCCGATAATATATTCATAATGTACAGAATTTCATATTTGTAAAATGAGCATAGTCTAAAAATGGATCCTACCGAAGAAAAGTAATTTTCTTTTAAAAATCATATCAAAGTCACATGTGCTGTAAATTCTTTTGTGTAGCTCATTGTTTTGAAATGTGTAGTTTGTGAATAGTCTTTACTCACAGATTTTTAGAAATTTCATTCTGATAAATTCAATTGAAACTTAATTTGTAAGTAATATGGTGTATCCCTTTTAATATTTTTGTAAACTTAGACTTGTTTTTAAATTTATTTGATAAGTGTTCTCAACTTTTTTTCTTTTGACATTTCAGGCTGTCGTCATCCAAGGCCAGGAGCCTTTGACTGCATCTATGTTGTCAAACGCAAAACCAAACGAACAAAAGCAGATGCTGGGTGAACGTCTATTCCCACTTATTCAGGTAAATTTTTTAATTGAAAATTTATTTGCATTTTTTAATTTCATTTTATTTTATTACAACTGTGTTATGTAGAATACATGAGTGTGTAGGAATGATTGTAAATATCAGTTTAGGAAATTTGAGTTGTCAAGAATCCAGATAGTGGTTGCTGCAAACTTGAAAGTATGTTGGTTCTTTCTCCTACCACTCCTATCATTGGTCTCGTGGATTTTATTATCATTTCAGTTACATTAAATGTTAGTCATCAAAAAAGTTTTGAATCAACCTCTTCATGCCTGAGTTGTTTTTGAAGTCTTTATTGTTAACTGTCTTTTACTTACTGCATTTTAACTTACTGGACTACATTTTAAATCAAATTGTGTTCATATTGTTTGTTTATTTTGAAGGTGTAAATATTGTTTCGACCAGAAAAAGATACTGATCAGCTTTTGTTTACAGAGAATGTATCCGGATTTGGCTGGAAAGATCACCGGAATGTTGCTTGAAATTGATAACTCTGAGCTGTTGCACATGTTGGAACATCATGAGTCCTTGCAGGCTAAAGTAAGTAACATTACTAACCATTTTACTGCACATTATAATTTAAGCTTAAATGTTAAAGAAACCTTAACAATGTAAGTGTTATTTTGACATGTGAGAGACTGCAATTTAACTTTTAGTTTCCTCAGACTTTGAATTCTAACCATTCAAAAACTGTTAAGTTACAATTATAATGAAAGAAAAGTCACGGAAAACGAATTTTTTAAACGTAAACTGCGTTGTGAATAAGTTCTGTATGTTCAAAAAGCAAGCAGAATTGCATTGATTGAGAGTACTCTAAACTAACTGAAGAAATATAATTTCATATGTGTATTACAAACGAATAGTTGTTGTTAGGTCAACAGCCGAAAGGCTTTTCCTGAACTATTTTATCCTTGGTTCTACTGCACAAAACTTTTTTATTTTTTGATAAGGTTTGTGTAATTTCTCAAAAAGTAAGGTCAGTGAATAAGAAGGAACAAAAATTATTTCACAGATTAAGGCACCAATTCCGAAATTACAAAAATCACGCAAGAATGTGATAAAACATTTTCACAAGCGCCAATTAACTGAACCGAGTTTACTACTATATTCGTAATAGACATGAAAAATAAATCCATAGCACAGTAGTTTAGTGTTATAATAACTTCATTACTATAAAAGTCATTTTATGAATGATGTATTTCTTATAATAACTTCATTACTATAAAAGTCATTTTGTGAATGATGTATTTCTTACTGACATGTGGAAGTTCAGTCATAAAAAAGAGTAGCTTATGATAATATTTTAAGTTTTATTTTATTTACTTCCACTAGTTTGCAGATTGATTAAATAATTACATTAGATCTATTTAAATAAAAATCTAGAATGGTTTTTAGTGGTAATCCCACTGTTCCATCGTGTTCCAAAAGTACTTTGGTTACTAAGAGCTCAAATTTATGCGACCATAAACAAATGTAAATTATAAAAACATCAGTTCAAATTGATCAACTGTGGAATGAAGTTGTGCTGGAAGACCATTAAAAGACAAAAAACATTTTAGCCAACTACTAGGAGCCTACACCAAGCTGGCTGCTACTGAACTAATTTAATAAAAATATACTTGTCATAGTTGTGTAAAGTTGCTTGGTTCAGTTCAAAAATAATTTCCTCACTGTCTTTTTTGAGCGTGATAGCATTTTTTAAAATGGCTGCTGTATTAAAACAAGTTATTGAATTTTACTTTTAAAATATCCACTTAATGAAGATATCTGATCTTAACATACATGAACTCCAATTTTTTATATTAATATAAGGATGAAGTAACATACATTTTAAAAGTTCATCAAAGGAAGCTAAAAACTGGGTACTATTTATACGTAAACTTCTGTATCTCCTACAGACTTTGAATTTTATTCCTACAAACTTCACCCGACATTTTACTTTTACCTTTTTATTTTATTTTTGGTGTGTCATTTAAATTTTCCCATTCAGTAGTCCATGAAATTGAGTTCAACTACAATGGGCTTCTTTTGTGGTACACACTATAATTATTGTACGAGGGCGAATCAAATATAAATGGTAATTTTTAAAATTATATTTATTGAATAATATTATACAAAAACTATGCCTTCAACATTTTTCAATATAGTCTCCTGCATTATCTACACACTTCTGCCACCGATTTGGAAGCTTGAATATTGCCTGTTCATTAAAAGATTGAGGGAGAGTTGTTAACCAATCATGCTCGTGCTTCTCGACATCTTCATTGCTTTCAAATCGTTTTCCTCCAAGTGATTCTTTCAGAGGCGCAAACAAAAAGTAGTCACAAGGGGACAAGTCTAGACTGTAAGGAGGGTGTTCGAGAGTTTCCCAGCCCATTTCTTCCAATTTATCCCTTGTCAACAATGCGGTGCGAGGCCTTGCGTTGTCATGGAGAAGGATGACATCTCTAATGGGCACACCTCGTCTTTTGTTTCGGTAACTGGTTTTTGCCGACTGTAGCACCTGGCAGTAGTAAGCCGCATTCACTGTTCGTTGATCGTGAAGAAAATCAATGAGTAGAACTCCCCTTGAGTCAAAAAAAATTGTTGCAAGAACTTTTCCGGCTGAGAGACAAGTTTTGGCTTTCACTGGGCAGCCTTCATTCTTCCTTCGCCACTCCTTACTTGCCATTTTCGATTCGGGAGTGTAATGGTGGACCCACGTCTCATCACATGTGACGATGTGCCTCAAAAAATCTTCACCTTCTTCTTGAAATTGATGCAAGTCTCCCGGCGATCTCCGACCTGACCTGTTTTTGATTTCCGGACAGCAACCTCGGAACCCATCGAGCACTAATCTTTCTGAAGCCAAGGTGGTCTGTGATTGCAGACTGAACACTCCCGTAGCTGATACCAATTTCTAATGAGATTTCTTGAACAGTTAACCGGCGATCACCTTCATTAAGCTCTCGAACGGCACTAATGTTGTCATCTGTGAGACTTGACCTTGGGCGTCGACGGTGACTTTCGTTTTCAACACGTTCTCGCCCACCCCTAAATTCTCTGGCCCACGTATACACTCGATTCTTAGACAGAGTAGTGTCCCCAAACTGTGCCCGCAAACTAGTAAAAATTTCCGAAGGCTTAACACGTTCATTTGCTAAAAATTTTATGATGATTCGTTGCGCAACAGATGGATGTACCTCTCGCTCGGTCATGGCTGTACTGACGGCAGAACGCAACAATGCTGCGAAGTAAGCTGTTCCCCCCACTCCTATTAAACAAAACAACAACTGCTCACCGCCACATCTGGTCCGAACGTGTTTGGTACAGTCAACCAGCAAAATTACCGTTTATATTTGATTCGCCCTCGTATAATTGCATATTTAAAATCAAAGAGTTAAGGTACTGTTTACAAGAAGGTTTGTTTAGATAAAAATAATTTTGATGTTCAAACTAATCTAAAATTCCAATTTATTGGTATTTTTGCATATGGTAAAATTGTGCATATGATCACTTCGTTACAACTGTTTGGGTAAAAACAGAAAATTACATATAGATTCATATTTTTAACAGTATTTTTATTTATTTTTGTTTACAGGTAGAGGAAGCAGTTGCTGTATTGCAAGCACATCAAGCTAAACAAGCTGCTTCCCAGATCAAGAAAGATTAAAAAGTGAACCGGCAAATAAAAAAATTATTGATAAAAATTTAACAAAACTGAAGTAAAAGATGGAATTTGTTTCGCCCCGAGTTTCTTCTTAATTCTAGAAAATGCTCTGACTTAGTCTTGGCATTTTCTTAATCGTTAATTAAAGTTGTTCTTTGCGTTAATGAATTTCATCTTGTACTTTGGTATTGTTATATTTTTATGACAGGGTTAAACTTTAAATGTTATTCTTTACAATCTTTGTCTTCTGTATTCCTATTTTTGTTTAATCTTTTTTTTTGAATAATGTATGTAACAGAATTGTATTTATGAAATGGATAATATGTGAACGGTTTGAAAAAATGCATTGGAAAACTTGTCGGTCTACTTGTAGTCATAAATTTTCCTTGGCATATTTTCTGCCTTATTTTAACAAAAAAAAAGTAAAGCACTAATTATTAAAAAATAAAGAAAAAAATAGCAACAACTAAAAGAAACAAAAAAATAAAATAAAATAAAAAGCGTGTAATTAAAGACTTACTCGTACGAATTTTTTTTCTTTTCTTATTGATATTACCCATTTCCATTTATTCAGTTGTGTTGTATATGTTATTCATAATATTTACTTATCAAAGGGGTTTCCTTATCATTTTTCTTTTTTTCTATCAGTAGGACATTCCAGGTTATAAATTTGTTTTCAATGATTCGTTCACCAATAGTAAGCATTCCTGTTATTGTATTTAGCTACTGGAAAATGTTTTTCTTGTTTGGTCTTACCATTATGAATTATTTAATATGTTGAATAAGTAGCAAGATCAATTTAAATAACAATTGATTCTGACTCTGATTCCCCGAATCCAGTTAATGAACCAAGCTTTTACTACTGCATAATATTACGTTAAGTAAAGTAGATGACATAATTTAGTTTAAGTCTATAATAATTTATGATTTGGTTCATGAGGTTTTTTCCAGAAAGAAATAATGATTAGTTTACAGCTTTTCTAATGGTAAATTGTTCGAAAACATTTTCCAAGTACGAATACAAAAATAACAGTATAACAGGCATGAGTACATTTTAATATTGAGTTGTTTTTTCTTTTTGTAATTTCACAATCATAATATTTTTATTTACTTATTATTATTTTTTTTTGTTGACATATATATGTGCCTTTACCTTATAGAATAATTTTCCCTTTTCTGAATTTGGTTTTGGGGCTTTTGAGAATAAATAAATAAAAAAAATGTGCATTTTTTATTTTTCTCCTGTTTTAATTAGTGTGTATTTGAGGTGTGGCAATTAAGTTCCGAGAATTTAGTTATAACTCGGGAAATGGCAATACTGCATCATTCGTAAACATATAACCATGAATAGGGGAATTTCCTTTTGTTTGAGTCTATAGCACGTTTGGTTCGTGTTTTATGCGTGTTTTTCGAAATTACTTTTATAGTGGCGTGAATATGAGTTACACTACAAGCAACGTGTTGTGATCCAGTTTTTAGTGAAATCTGGCGAAAACCTCTTGACAATTCTCCAATAATTGCAGGTGGTGTACGGAGACAAGTGCATGTTGAAAATGCCAGTGTTGAATCGGCAAAGTGGTTCAAGGAGGGAGGTGAATCGGTAGATGACGATCCACATGAAGGCGCTTTCATCACCTCGTACTGATGCGAATGTCGATCACTGAGTTGAAAATCAATAAAGAAAACGTTTACGAAATGTTACACGAGCATTTAAACATGCAAAAGATTTGCTCAAAGATGGTGCCGAAACTTCTCGCCCATGAACAGAAACATGCAAAAATCGATCTGTAAGGATTTGTAGTCCTTTATTCAGAGCGATTGCCATGATGCTAGCACACCTTCGTAATGGAGATGCTACATGAAGAAGAAGATTCAGAGCGATGGCAAAGATTGGACAAGTCGGGTAGTCTCTGGAGATGAGACTTGGATATTTGAGAATGACCCCGAGTCGTGTAAACAGTCAGTTTTTTTGTTTGACGTCCGAGTGTTTTTTAATTACTGCTAATGCAGACGGTGAGAAGGGTGATAGATGAAAATGAGTGATGAAAAAGTTTTGGCAGGAAGTATTTTAGCTATGGTGAGGAGGGTTTTGTCAGCAGTGAAGTTTTTTACAAACAAGATGTTCCGTAGTTTTTTTTTTACAAAAGTAAGAAACTGACAAGGGAATTTAATATTTTTAATTCTTAAAATATTAAGTGCAGTCTGTACTTGGCTTTATTTCGATATAATGGAATTTTGCGACAACCGACTATGGCCTCCTCCATTTAGTCCGTTGTAACAAAGACCTACTGTGTTCGGTAACACCATACAGTTATTTTCTGTTCTACAGGACTTGATGGGACAAGCCTGGTCAGTTTTCTAACTAAAATCAGAATACATGATTGGAGTGATAAAATGTAGGTTATAGGCACAGTGCCATTCAAATAAGAAGTTTAGCTATTGCTTGACTATTATTTCTATTAAAACTTAATAACAATTGGAATATTAAAAGGCTAGTATTTCAATGGTTAGTTTATGGCTACACACACTCCTATGCCTACACAGGCTCACCCAAAGAAATTCGCTGTTCACCGACTTAAAAAAACATCCAGCTAGAACATTTTATTTTTTTGGTTCTTCCAAAGAAGGCTAATGGGGTATCATAAGAGAATTATCTAGGTCTTGCAGAACTGATATTAACACGTTCACTGCGGCGCGGGAAGAGCGTGGTTCTTCCCTGTGACAGGTTGATTTCAAGGCTAAACTGGCCTGACTCAATTCTGCGTCCGCAGTTATACGAGAGAGCAAAATTCTCTGACTACGTCATAGCCTGTATCGTTCTGATATTTGATATAGGCTACCTTTTTAAATGTAATTTTATTCATTATTACTTTGCTTTTGTCCCGTAATATGAAAAATATTTAAAATAAATTACAAAACAAATTAATTAAAAATAATTTTAAAAAACTGTGAAATAGCTCAAGTTTGCAGTGACTTATTTTAAAACAAACTAAAATAATTATTGAATAAATGATTTTTAATAATAATTTAATAATAAACGTAGCCTACTTTATTTTTGGAAAATAAAAATAATAATAATATTAATAGTAAATAAGAATAATGACAATAACCTAATGATTAACTTACGTAATAAACAATAATAATACACGTCCAATAAGCCTAATAAATAATAATGGTAATACAGTACATAATTAATTTAAAATAATAGTATTCACAATAAAATAAAATTGTACTTGAAATTATTCACACAATAAATACAATTATTATTGACACAACTCATTTGTGCATTATAATTGCACTTCACTTAGGCTTATGATATTCAGCGAAGCCTCATTCAAACATAAAGCGGGTTGACTCGGACACTGCTCACAATAATACATTGTGTTTTTCTAATTTTTTTTTCAACACACACACGGCAACGTTTACGTACATTTATAGTCTTCCCTGATTCTGTCTTTTGGTTTTTTTTTAGGTAGGTGATTTAGTATTGTCTGTTGTAGTGCGATCTGTCGTGGTACGGTACAGGTAGAAGGGTTGTTAACAATTGCAGGGCGGTATGACGGAAGGACAAGTGATTTTATGACGGATAATCTAAATAAATATAAGGAAACTTTGGAGGTGGGAAACTAATAATCTTACTAATAATAATAACTAAATTTATAATTAATTAAATAATAATACACAAGGAGATGCGAACTGAATCGGAAAAGTACGTGATTTTAAAATTCCACTAAAAAAAGCAGGTAGTCCCCGGTCAAGAACTGATCACGCACTGGCTTAGAACGAATCTTTTTCAAACCACTGAACAATAATACAAAGACTTCTCACCCATGCTGAGCCGAGAAAGAAGTAAAGTAAAACCATATAGTCGGGACGCAGAATTGCATCCGCAGTCACCTGGGAGTGTTCAGTTGGACGCAGAATTGCGTCCGCAGCAGTGAACGTGTTAATAATGATTTTAAATAAGAATGGGCAAGACTTTTTTTGAGGTCCATGGTAAGAATGTTGTTGAAATTTTCATAAAAAATCTTGGGTGATCAGGTTGAAAATAAACTGTTTTTTGTTTGATTTGGCATGGATGACCCTGTTATGGAAGGTTGTTGTAAAACTTTCCAGATTCTAGCTTGGAAACCCAGTTTTTGTTCACTTCGGTTACCACAGAAGTGGCTTTTAAATGTTTTAATTCAGAAAAAAATTAAGTTATTTCTGACTGGTTCTATATCTCAGAGGTTGTGAGTTCAATTCCAGGTCAGGTATTTCTTCATAACTCATTTTCATCCTTCATAGTTACGTGTCTGCATTAGTATTTATTATATAAAACAGTAGCTGGCCGGATTGGCGTAGTTGGTTACATGCTCGCCTCTCATCATGCGGTCTTGGGTTCGAATCCCATTCAGGCACGGCATATTTTCATATGTTACAAAAAATCATTTCATCCTTCACCGTCTGCATTAGCAGTAATTGCAGAACAGTCAGACGTTAAACCAAAAAATATATATATAAAACAGTCTATTATTTAAGCATAACACTACTCAATTTTTTTTTTACTTGTCAGTTTTTCAAACCATTCTGAACTATGAACTGAAAACTGAACAGGTGGTTTATGAATCAAATGTGCTAACAAAATTACTTTTGGAAGGATGTGTTATTACTACTAGAGCTTAGACTTGAAAACTGAAAAACTAAGGATTCTCGAGTATTCCTTGAGGAGTTTGTGAGAGATGGTGTATCTTAATTTTGGTGCAAAATAAAATAAATTATCTTCTCTAAAATGGATCTTGACTGACCTTTCTCGAAGTGGGCGGTAACACCCCTCAGTGAATGCAGTTGGTCGGAGGGGGGTAGAAGGCTCACAGAAAATTGGGGGTGTGTGCAAGGTGGTCTAGGAAGACAATGGCTGAGTAAATAAAGCAACCTACTAATGATGTTTTTTTGATATTTCAAACTAAAATTAAAACGCCTATAATGTAGCAGTAGTATGAAATTAAAAATTAAACCAATTTACAGTCTTTTCTATTAAAATATGATTATAAATATGCGTTTTAATTTCGCTTGTTTAAAATGTCAGTTTCAACTCGGAAGTAGGATTTGCCTTATTTACAAACAGTAGTTGAAATTACCATTTTTAATTGGTGGTTAAAATGTTTGAGAATCATAATCTAGGCAAAGGTAGGATCTTTCTAATAAAAGAATATACTATTTGTCAGTACATTATTTACTGATAGGCTGCATGCATTGAGACTACCTTAGCACTTGGAAGAAAATTTCAGAGCGTGTAATCTTTCAAAGAAAATTTGTTTTTGAAAATTTCACTCTTCAGTCTTTTTCATCGAAAAATTGAATTAATGAAGATTAAAATACCACTTTTGTATTAACTTCTCTGGGGTTATCTAAAAGAGAAAGTGTTAAGCAGCAATACTGCATAAAGTAGGCTCTTTGTGTTACAGTGAAATTGAAAATTAAACATTTGTAAATTACTTGAGATCTCTTCAGTTTGTTTTGTGCATGGAGAAGCAATTTTTAAGTAAATGGATCATTCCATCTCAAATGCAGTAGGTCAGAGTTGGTTGCTTGACTATTAAATTGTTTTTTTTTTTTAACCATGGTTACATTTATGGAATAGGAGTATCAAACCAACCTATCTAATATTATTTCACTCATTATTAAGATGATAGCCATTTTTGTACATGGCTGCAGTAGGTTTTCATGTAAGTAAGGATTCACGCCGCCTCCTCAGTAGCGTAGAGGTTAGCGCATTGGCTTGCCACGCGGAGGTACCGGGTTCGATTTCCGGTCAGGGTCTGCAAATTTTCATGTGTTAAACCCAATAATATTACATAATTCACCATAGTCGCTAATGACCAAGATGTGACCTAAATAAAAAAAGGGTTCACGCCAAATACAGTGACTCATTTCAGGTATGTTGGAGATTTGAAACAAAAAACACGTATAGCTCATTCTTGCTTATATTATACATTTATAAGTTTTGGAATTATCTGAAATGAAGTCTTTGAAATTGAAGCGTGAAGTTTATAAACTGATTTTGCCAGATGTCAACTTAAACAATTTTTTTTATTATGCGATAAAGAATTACTTATTTCAAGTTTTGATTATTTTAAACAATAACTAGGGATCGAAAGAGAAAAACAAAAAAAACCTCACTTGTCCCACTTATAAGTTACAATAAAAATCTGATTTTTTAAAAATTTTGACCCTTAATAACTCAGGCGGGAAAAATTAAAATATTGTCAGTATAAAAATCTTTCTACAAGTTTAATTACAACATATAAATCATCTGTGTATCGTGGTTATTTGAGAGCCACGGCACTCCGATGTAATGAGAAGAGCGTTTATTTGTCATTGTGACTACTATGCTTTTCATTATTTACAGTATAGCTGCCCTAAATATTTTTCTTGTGGTAGGATGCGTTCACGTACTAAGTACGTTTGGCGAAACGGTAGCTATGACTGTGCGCTCACAGCCTGGAAACTAATGGGTGACTAAGAGAGTGTTACTGTACTTACAATAAAGTACTACCTACAATACATCTACATTTTATTATTGCCCATATATTATTATACTACCTACATATAAATCGCCTTACTTCATGATTAACACTTTTATCGTGCAAATCTGAAATAGTTATAAACAATTAATTTTAAATTTCAAAATCAATGTCTTTTTCAATGTTACTTTAATTGTAGCCAAAGTAGGCAACATTTTTTCACTTTGGTAAAATTTATGTACTACCCGCCTAACAAAACACTTATCTTAGTCGTCTACCTCAATCACTGGGCGCTTCCTCTTTTTCTTAACTGGAGTTCGAAATGACGCCTCTTTTTTACCAGAAATAATTTCTTGATTTCTTTGCGGTGTTATTAACCGTAGCCACAGAAACTCCACAAGGTGCCGCTGTTCTGTTATCACACTGATGAACAGACTTAACAAATTCACCCGATTGTTTGTAATGTTCGGATTCTTTTTTCATTAAGCCATTTACATTTGAAATAATTTTACGCGCCTGAATAAGTAGTTTTTTTACCAAGTTTGGACCTAACAGTTTTTGTTTCTATATTTTTTATAACTACGGCACTCACTTTTGCAAAAAAAAAATTAAAACAGAAAACAAAATGAAACGCTTCGACTCAAAACGTTTAGTATAAATGCAAAAAAGGAAGTGAAATAATGGTTTGGATGCTTCCTTTACCGAATTCAAACACAGGCTAATTATTTTTATCAAAACCAAGTTCAATGCACGCATTAAGAAGTTACATAACAGGACGTGTGCCACAGTAAACAAGAGATTAATCGGTAACTAATTGTTTTGACTACACCCGGTGGACAATATTGTCCCCCGCGAGCGTCCTCTCTGTCGAAGGTCATTATTATTCCAACATACTGTACAAAGCTTGTTTCCAGCGCCTGCAAACGAGCGCTAACTGGCGCGAGTAAAAGTCTATTGTTTAAAGTGTGTGCGTTCACAGAAAAAGCTGGTACGGACTTTCTAGCGATTGCTGCAAGCAATCAAAAATTACCGGCAAACAAGAATGTGTGAAACATTACTTCCAGCGCTTATCAAGCTGGCGGATACCAATGTACATACTGTCTGTCTGTGACTTGATGGCCCCTCGCAGAGGGGAGCAATATACGGATTGTAAAACCATTTCAGAAAACACATCTAATTTTTTTTTTAGGTCACTGAAAATTTTCGGAAATGACGTATTTTTATAAAACAAAGTATTTCGCATGTTTTTTGTTTTATAAAATTATTTCGAAAAACACACGCCTAATGAGATAATGTATAATTTAGTAAAAGTTTTGTTTTTGAAGAAAAACCGGTATTTTTTCAAATACATCGTCATTGTTCAACAACTTTTCCACAGATTAATGTAAAATTTGGCAGGCTTGTTCTGTAATAATTATGAAAAACGATGATGCAATAAAATTTAACAGAAAATCAATACTTTTTAAGTTACAAGGTATTTTCATAAATAGGCCTACATTTTGTAAAATCGCGAAACACGACATAAAAGTCAGCATGCGAGAAACTTTTTTGTCTTTAAAGATAACTGTACACTGTAAGCGAATGAAATAAAGATTTGAATGATTTTTTTTAGAGAAAATGTATTTAAGCTCTGTTAATAAACTTTATGCGTGCACTTTTTCGAACGACAGAAAAATTTTCCCGATATTAACTTTTCAAACACGCGCTCGAAAATATTATCGTTTTTTCTTATACTTTACGTCAGTACAATCAAAGTACAGCGTTTTTTTAAATCCTTGTAACTCCTATACGGTTCGTCAAATCGAAATAATTCTTTCACTAAAAATTAATTCAAAATTTTCTCTTTATTTCATTCGCTTAGTGTACAGTTATCTTTAAAGACAAAAACGCTTCTCGCATGCTGACTTTTTTATGTCGTGTTTCGCGATTTTACAAAATGTATTTATGAAAATACCTTGTAACTTAAAAAGTATTGATTTTTTTGTTAAATTTTATTGCATCATCGTTTTTCATAATTATTACAGAACAAGCCTGCCAAATTTTACGTTAATCCGTGGAATAGTTGTTAAACAATGACGATGTATTTGAAAAAATACCGGTTTTTCTTCAAAAACAAAACTTTTACTAAATTATACATTATCTCATTAGGCGTGTGTTTTTCGAAATAATTTTATAGAACAAAAAACATGCGAAATACTTTGTTTTATAAAAATACGTCATTTCCGAAAAGTTTCAGTGACCTAAAAAAAATAAAATGTTTTCTGAAATGGTTTTACAATCCGCATATTGCTCGCCTCTGCGAGGGGCCATCAAGTCACAGACAAACAGTACTGTATGTGTAGTAGTGAATTTCTACGTGTTTTATTTTTAAGTATTTTGTTTTGTTTGTATAAACAAATTAAAACTAAGAAAACAAATCACTAAGCGCTCTTCCGGATGTACGCGTATTGGTTGCTTTTGCCAGTTTCCCAGTTCTTTCCAGTTAATAATTCTGTGGCACTTGAGAGAAAGTAGTTAAACGTGTTCAGCTCCGTTCTCACATAAGAGAAAAATCAAACTTTATTGGATTTCAATTGAGGAAATAGATTGTGGCATTCACCTAATCTCCATCTTTGGGGGTTAATTTCATGCACACGTTGCCTTTTTCGTAACAGTTTAAACTCTTCTACATTTTCTATTATAAATAGCTCATCTTCACTTGACGAAGCCATCTCGATGACTGTAATCTTCTTCAGCGTTTACGGTGAAATACGTAAATTTTTGTTAGCTCTTCGAGCAAGCTGCAAGTTACAAGGCGCTTGTTTTCAGCTTTGTACGTGAACGCACCCTTATTAGTTAAGTTTATACGAGTTATCGTATTACGTGTTATGTTCATCGAAATAATAATTTTTAAATTATTTAAGCTACTAGAACGATCCAAAAAATAATGTCATCTGATTTCTGCATAGAACGTTACGTAAATCTTCCAAAAATGAAATATATCACCATTTTTTAGTTAATTTTCAGTTATTCTCAGGTCCTATTTCTCTTCTACAGGTGATTTAAACTGATGTTGACAAAATTCCTGTTTTCAATATTAATACGTAGGTTTTTTTGTGTAGTGGTTATGTGGCTTTCAACATGTAGGGTGTGTGAGAAGTTGAACACTTAAAAATTAGTTTTCCTTGAAACACAGTGAGCGGGAGGATTGTTAGTAACGTCAGTACAATTTGGTGTGCCTCAATGTAATGCTCATACAGTAATAGTCATTTGTGTGGTAAAGACAATACTATAATCGTACCTCTGTAATTCGAAATACTTCCTAAATCGAATATTTACTTCATCCCGTCGAAAACCCTCCGTAATTAGAATTGAATTACCTCCTTTATTCGAAGAATTTAGAGTTTCGTGGTCATGTATATTGTAGGTCTACATTAAAAAAAACATTTTTGAGACATTGTTAACGACGAATTATAGTAGTGCACACGATTTCTAATGCTGTTGATTTTCTCGTCTATTTCAAACTTCTCGAAAATTCAAACAAATATAGCCTACTTGTTCAATACAGTAAAGGCCTTATCTTCTTTGGTGCAGCCTACGTATTATTTTCTAGAAATTGGTTAAAAAAAGTACTGAACATCCTTATAAATTACGTAATCTTTTAACTCGTTTAAATTTTCGGTAATTTATTTTTAATTTTCTGTACCACACTACTTTAATATGTATGAACGTACTGTTTATGTTGTTCCCGATTTTTCATACCGTTTATGTCGTCTTCATCCTTTGTCATATCTTGTTTATGTTTGTCTACGTCTGTGTACTAATTTTATTAATACAGCATGTGCAATACGAACACATTTACGTAATTCTTATTCACAGCGCATTGAGAACAATATTTTTGTAGTACCCAACAGTTTTTCAATCAAGTAAGTAGACTATTAATATATTTGACCTTTTTACTGTTTTGTGGATTAATATGGATGTTTATTAAAATGCTATTTTGAAGTACATTTTGAGTTTCAATATTTTACCTCTGAAAACTGAAAAAATATCGGTCCCTTCAGATTTGAATTAGAGTGGCCGATTGTATTTGGAAAATATGTATGTAAACGTTCATCAGTGAAGCTAAAACAAAACAGTTCAACTGATCAAAACCCATTCCTTTGGAATTTGTGGAAACATGTTCAACCGAAGAACAAGAAAATGTAAGTTTTTATAAATTGAAGAAAATTGTAAGTTGAAGCGTTTGGGTGTTAAAACCTGTACTAATTTTGTACGTAGGAAATTAAAACATGCTAAAATGTGATGAGTATGAATGTATGGATAATTTTATTCTTTAATTTTTTGCCTCTAGGCCTACTGTTTTTTTTCTTAAAAAATAGCTGAAGGAAAAGCGAGTTTTTAAACCTCCAGTGATAAATCTATGGGAGAGATGTATCAATTTTTTAGCTTTGTTTACGTAAAATATTCAAATTCGTATGAACGCTGCCCTGAAACCAAAATAGGCAGTATGATATTGATTGATTTAAATTTACAACGGATATGTAGACTATGTTATTCTTCAATTTATTTTAAAAAATACATCTACGAAACTGAGTTATCACTAGATTGATTGCTGTTGGTAATTTCCTAAATAATATTTGCAAAGATGTGCACTACCTACTTTTTTTAAGATTATGTAATTATGTACGTGGATGAGAATTGTTAACTAGTTTACGCAAAATTTCTTGAATAAGTTTTGTTTGCTATCTTATAATGCTAAAAAAAGAAACAACCTAACTGTTTTGAAATGTATACAGCCTACAGGTAATTTGAAGATGGAGTGGGTTCAGCAGAATTGCTCTTGTATTTCCCCCCCCCCCATCAGTTAATTTACTAAAAGTGTAAGCACAATAGGAAGGTTTCATCCCTAAACCCGTCCTGGTTCTACTAAACAGATAAATTGGACAAGACATTCGCAATCTAATCTTTCAAAACCAATATTTTCTATTTATGTCAACAAATTATATTTGACGAGAAAATAAGATTTGATCAGTAGGCCTACTTGTACATATTTTTTAATCCAGCTTCAGAGAAAATAAATTAAATTTATCGAGGAGAACCAAAATAAAGTGACTAAGCACAATTATTTGATTCTGTGCTTTGCTTTCCAAATTTTTGTATTTTTTAGTTTATTCAAAGCACATGGACAACTTGGTTATTAACGACTACTTTGAGTTAGGGAACGGTGGATTTGAATGGGTACCTAATAATTTTCCAGACCCTAATCGAGAATTGAACCCTGGACCTTCTGCTGTGCTTCATAACACGTTAACCGCTGGGCCACGGGGGCGGTAATTTTTTTTTTATAGATACTCGGTGATATTTTGGGTATTTATGTGGGGCGCTATAGTAAGTACAAATGACCCTGACAATAACCATCCGCGAGAAGTTGTTAGTTTTCGAGTCACAGCTAGCAAAATAATTCATTAGTCTTCCTCAGACTCAGGGTTTCTATACTGAATTCACCGAGTCTAGAGACAAGCATAAACAAACACAAGCGTTGTTCACATGATATTAGTATTGCCGGTTGCCTAACTGACGCCGGCTATTGGATAATGAACCGCGCTAAAGTAAAAATAATTCCTTTCTTTCCTTCTAAAAATTTAACAAATTTTCATGATCTATGAGTCTAATGAAATCTATGATCTATTTTCATTAAAAATAATTTGCACTGTGTATTAAGCTAGCGATAATGCAACGAAGACTAATGTTAGAAGAATGCAATGACCTTGGTTATGCGTTCAATCAACAGCTATCACGTAATCCATTTGTTTACAGCGTGTCTCAGACTCGGTGAATAGACTATAGGAGATTAGGACAAAATATTATGTAACATATTGGTGATTTTTTAACTTAAAAGTAAGTTAAAAACTACAAAAATGAGTAGGTACATAGTAATGCAGTTCAATTGATTACAACGTTCGAATGGGTGTTAAAGAGTTTTCGGCTTGGTTTAAACCTTTTGTTACTTCCTTTTCGTTAATTACAATTAATTATTACTTTTTATCAGTGTTAGTTATAAAATTATCAGCTAATTTTGACAGCTTTGTAACACTCAAGCGAAGGTGTTTTGCAAGACACAAAGTTTTGACTTGACCAATGGTAATATCGACACCTTACAGCATTGTTGGCAACGTTTGCCAATGACCTGCCCTCTGGTATAGCTCAGAATCTCTTAATAACGGTTATTTTTAATCCTGAAAAATTACGTAATCAAATTTCGACGTGGCTCAACAAATGGATAATAAGTGTATTTTTTTTACTTTCTCTTGCCCATATGAATACATAGGAAGGAAAGTATTGTTTTCATGTCAATTTTTCGAAATCGAGTTTTCACCGGATCTAAAAAACATGTTTTTAGCAATTGGTCTGTGTGTGTGTGTGTGTGTGTGTGTGTGTGTGTGTGTGTGTGTGGGTGTGTGTGTGCGCGTGTGTGTGTCTGTCTGTGTGTGTGTGTGTGTGCGCGCGCGTGTGCGTGTGCGTGTGCGTGCGCGTGCGCGTGTGCGTGTGTGTGTGTGTGAACAAAATATCTCAAGAACGAAATATCGTACGAACTTGAAACTTAAGATAGATACCTCTAAAGGACTCGACACGAAAGTTTCATCAAAATCGGTCAACCGGAAGTAGTAGTTTATTCGTGTCATTTTTCACTTTTTTGTGAGTTTCTCAAAAACGGCTTCTACTATTTTTTTTTTAAATCGCCTCATTTACTACATTTTTTATGCTCTACAAGATAGGAAAAGGGGCTGAAATTCTTGGTGAGGCTGTTTTCTCGTAAAAAAAAATTGTTGTTTTAAGATTGCGACTTTAATATGTATTTTAGCGCAAAAACGTATCTTGTAAAAGTTGTAGAGAATTTAAAATCCTATAACTTTTATTTCAAACATTTTTTTGTATAACGCTTAGTTTAGCGATAATTAGCAATTTTCTGTTTTTTTCTCACGAAATCGTGTAAAAAAATCGATTCTTTTTAAGATATCAGCCTTATTATGCATTGTACGACAAAAAGTATAATCAAATTAATAGGAAATTAAAAGATCTACAACTTTTATTTAGAGCATTTTTCTCTACAGAGCCTAGTTTAGTGTGAAAGAGTGATTTTCCGTATTTTTAAGCTAAACTGAGGTTGATTTTCACTTTACGTCTTTCACTCATGATTAAAATAAGATTATGTTTTTTGAAGTTAGTTTTGTTGTTTATTTCTAATGTTTTATTACTAATGTTAGGTTATATTGTTAATTATTTGCATTGGCAAGAGAAAGTTGTGTGAGTGTTTCACACCAGATTTTTTAAATTTATTGTAATTAGTCTTAACAAAATTAATTAGTCTTAAATACAAAATTTTATTCAATCCTAAATTACGTAACGATTAAAATAATTATATAGGCCTAAGAAGTAACCCAACGGTTACTTGTGTAGCTCAATAGCTACTCTCATTTACACTATATTAGACTATACATAAAACAATTAGGAAATAGACAAAATTTATAAAAATTAATTAATGAAATCATAAAATACACTACGAATTAACATTTTGGATAGGCTAATCTTATTTTCTATCTAAGGTCCGTTCCGGGATCTGGGTTAAATAAATAATTAACAATCTATCGTTATAATTACAAACAAGTATTTATTACACTTTAAAAATTAACGTAACTAATAACATGATTATTTTGGCCTTAATTAAACTAAATCCTACTTACAACCAATTATACAATGTCTGTAGTAAACGTTAGACGATACACAGTAAAAAGTTAGAACTTCTCCAAACGTAACTGGTACACAATTCACTCACTGAATGACAATTCAAGACTGACTCACTATTCAGACGGGCCTGTGCTTAAATACCAAACTTAATCGAAATTCTAGAATAATAAAAAGTCCTTCTGACTGGTTCTGGATGTCTCTAACAAAGGGAAAACATATTACAATATCACACCATAACAAAAGAGTTAATTATTTAAATAGATACACCGACCCTTCTCAGGTAGTCGTCACTGCAATAAGCATATACTATTTTAAACCATTTCTTAGAAATAACCCGATTTATCAACTATTATTATTTACGTTAACAATTCTAAAAACAATAAGTTCTGCTAAATAATTCGGGAATATATACTTTTATTTTAGATATTGTCACAATATTTCCTAATATAGCTTTCGAAATAAAATTTGTGGGTTTTTAAACGTTCTACAATTTTGATTATATACTTATTGCTCTAGAATGCATATTAAGGCCATAATCATAAAAAAATTTCTTTGAGATCACAGACAGCCTCCTCAAGAATTTCAGAAAATATGGCGCTTACCCTATCTTGTATCTAGAGCATAAGAGATGTAGTTAATGAGGCTACTTTAAAAAAAAAATCGTAGAAGCCGTTTTTGAGAAAATCGCAAAAAGATAAAAATCACGGAATAAACTACTACTTCCGGTTGACCGATTTTAATGAAAATGGTCGTGTCGGGTCAAAATGAATTTATTTTGTTTTCTGGTAATCTCCCACGGTCTTTAATTCCGATTTTAAGAACATTTTGATTTTAATAATCAATTAATAAAAAATAAACTTTTATTAACACTTAAAATAATAGGGCCTATGTTATATTAAGATGTCAAATTTTGGAATAGGAAAAGGAAGGTTATGCTACTGTACAGAACGCAATGAGAGGGCTGACATGGCATTCGTTTGGAGCTTTCAAGGGAAACTTTGAAAAAATGCTTGAACAGAACAGCCATATTTATTACTTAGTAAATTTACATATTTAATAATATGTAAGTAAGGTTTTTTTGGTTTTACGTCTGACTGTTTTGCAATTTCTCCTAATGCAGACGGTTAACTATTGTGAGAGTGGTAAACCGCTTTCCAATGTGTCATCATGTATGCGCTCCATTCTTTGTGTCTTGGATAATAATGGATATCCCGCTTGTAAAACACTTTAAGAAGCTGCTCCTCAATAGTGAGGCTTATAGTAAAATTATTGCTACTTGTTTTATATTTTACGCTCTTCCAAGAATTTATACCCTAAACTTCAATATAGTAGTACAGTATGCATCAAGAAATACTTTCTTGAAAACTATATTCAGAAATATAATGAACCAGGTTGGTCTAGAGGTAAAGTCGTCTCCGCGAGTCAGCTGTTTAACAGTTGATTTTTGAAGTCGAAGGTTCTTGGTTCAAATCCTAGTAAAGGTAGGCACTTTTATACGCATTTGAATACTAGATAGTGGTTACCGGTGTACTTTTATGGTTGGGGTTCAATTTACCATGGGCTACTCTTTCAGGAGTGATCGGCCTGAGTCTGTACAAGACTACACAGCATTTACACGTCATACACATCATCCTCATTTCATTGGATCATGGGGTTGCTTATTGTTCTTAAATTGAACAGATTGTAATTTACACACATTGGGGATTAAAAAAGGATTAATACTTGGGTAACAGATCTTACCTTAAGTCGACTTGTCAATATGAACACTATAAACCAATGGTTCTCGAAGTGGGGGGGGGGACCTCGAGATAGCATTCCGTCACACGTCCAGTGGTGTTATGATTCACGAGTCGAAGTTAAGCTCTATTACGTAGTATACCCCAGTTTGTCACAGCAAGCTAGATACCGGTAAATTACAGTCGCTGCGACTGTATTTACCTTTTTCAAGCACCTATTTGTGCGAAAAAGCGATTTCAGTACTTGTTGCAATAAAGACAAATTATCGGGGCAAACTTGACATTGCTATGATTTGCGTTGTGTACTTTCTAATAATCAACTAAGAACATGAAATTTTATTAAAAAAAATGCAAAGACATCCACCTCACTTATTAATTTTATATCTTATTTAATTTAAATTACAACTTTTATTATTATAAAAATAAAATAATAAATGTATGGTTGATCAATGAATTAGCTACTTGTTTTTGTTCATTACAACATAAAATAGGGGGGGGGGGTTTCTTCAAGACAGAAGGGCACGTGGTAAAGAAAAGTTTGGGAATCACTGCTATAAACTATTAGGAATTAATTTGTAATCAATCGGTTTTCGAAAGTTCGGCTGCCCTGGTCAAGGTTGCTACGTAGTTTTCCTTGTCCATTCCAAGCGAATCGGTCAGTCTCCTTTCTGTGATCTGTGCAGTAGTACTTATAACTTTCTAATTTTTCACCTAATGTTTGTAACTTTTCTTAATATAATTTACATTATTTTACATGACGATTAAGTTTACTTATTTTTGTAGTTAATTCAGTTTATGTACAATGAAACTTGGGTGCTATCAAAGCGAGAGGAGAGTAGATTGAAAGCAACTGAAATGAAATTTTTTCGACTTACGTAAGGGTGTAGTAGAGAAGATCGTTACAGGAATACCCAGATAAGGTAAGAACTCAACATCTTCTCTTTAAACGACAGGGTTTCTCAGAACAAAATGCCAGTGGTTAGAACAAGTGAACAGAATTAGGGAGGATAGGATAGTTAAGACTATAAACCGGAGGGAAAGAGAGAAAAGGACGCCCGAGAAAGAGATGGGCTGATTTGAAAGGTTCGAACAGGCAGAGATGCCTTGAAAGGCAGAAGAAGAAGATTCAGGTTATGTGTAAAATACGAAAGCGTTGTTCCTGACTGCGTAAGATGTAGCACATTATTTTTTGCATTCCTTCGAAGAATGTTTTTTCGGACTGGTCTAACATCCGGTCTTTTAAAATGTTAAAAGTTTTATAAAAAGTAATTGAAACTACTGTAATATGTTTTACTTGTTTGAACCGCTCTAAAAATTATGAGGTTTATGATCATTATTATCGAATCGTACCAAATCGATCAGAAGTAACACGAATATGAAAACAAATATTGTTGTGTAATTGTGCAAATTGGTGTGTTTACATGGTAACTTGGTGTGTATAGTGTGTAAGTGTGTATAGATTAGTGTGTTTATGTGTTGGAGGCGCAAGTCAGGTAATATCGATCTTTCCAGCGCTCAAGCTCCAGTAACCGCCGGACAGACGGCTGGCTCCGCTGGTCATGCAGTGTGTTTCAGAACAGGATGCTCTACGTCTTCACTTGCTGCTGAAACCTCAAGGTACGTAAGTTTTTGTTTTTTATTAATACGATTTAATTGATAAATAATTATTATTTTAGTCGGAATTCTTTGACTAGAGTTTTCCTGAATCCGTTTATATTTTATAATTTATAATAGCTCACTCAGGCGATAAGAAGTTTATTGAAGTTTGCAGTAACTATTCATTTACTTTTATAGAAAAAGGGAAGTTTATTTTAGTCTGGGTAATTTACATTTGGCATCGGTAAATGGAAAAATTAAACTGAGAATTTTTTATAATCTGAAGACACTCTATGACCAGTTGCTACATTTTACTGGGAGGGTTGCCTCTAAAAATTCCTCGTAGTATTTAAGGGCATTTGATATAGCTGTACAACAAAAATCCTAGAAAGAATAACTTAATTTTTGTTGGGATGGAACCCTTTAATCATAACACTGTTAAAATAGGGGTTTTAAAATTTATAAATTTCTGTCTATAAAACACGAGAAAAGAAATGGTGTTATTTACTACTATTTAAACAGCGATACAAACATTAACATACATGACTACATAAATCAGTACTAACTAGTATATTAAAATTTAGACCGAATTATTAGTTATTTTAGAAAACGCATTTATATTAATAGCTATTTTCTTTTTCCGTGATAGTGTATTATCAACTTTTTTATTGCGATAATATGTTATTTTGTTATAACGACGAATAACAGAATATGATAAGACTTCATACGAATCAGACATCATAAATTTTCGAAAAAAATACATTAAATGTATATTAACTTACATAAATTAAAAGGATATTTTAAAATGTTTTATGAAAAAAGAACAATACATAAGATAAATTTATTATCTCACAATTATATATTTGGCTGGTATTTAATACGCTCAGTTATATTTACGATAAAAATAAAATATTGGTTTTTTACAATTTGCTTTAGTTTTAGTGGTTTGTATGTATAGCTGTAGGTAGATATTGTAGATTTAAAAAAGTTAAAAAAAAAACACGAAAAATCTATATTCCTATTTTTTTTAATCGATGAAAGATAAGTTATTTAATATAGAAAATAACCCTCTGGCAGCTTGTTTGCAGAAAATATGCTTTCCGTTCTGGAGGAATTCTCATTTCCTGGTAACGGAAAAAACCTGGTCAGTGAAGTAATTTCCGATTTCTACTTGAATTCTCCAGCTAAAGTTAATTTTTCAAAAAATGTTATATATTGACTTTGAAAGTAGTAAACACATTATTCACTGAAGTTTAAAATAAATGGGAAATTTGGTGAATTAATGCGCAAACGTGAACATAACATAAGTTAAAGATAAACCGAGAACTTTTGTATTTAACAATTTGCCTAACACTTGATTTATCCGATTTTTGTAAATCTGTGTAAGAAATTGCATCAAAATCGGCTAGTTCTGAAATTACAATCTCAAAATGTACAGAACAGATGCTAGAATCGTAGACAAACTTCATTAAAACTGTTCCATTCCGTGTTGAGTCGTTCCACATTTCTGACTTTGTAAACGTAGAACAGACGTAAAAAAAACATAATATTTATGATGAAAAATGTGGTACCGCCGGATGAGAAATGTACTGTGGTTACAGTTCCATTAACTTAAACTTGCAAGGAGTATTTCAAAAGCAATATATTAATAAAGATAGAAAATGGAAATCAATGAACGTTACGCTGCTAAGTGAGGAACAAAGTCTCGCCATCGCTGTCAAGTATCAGAGCTCACAAAAGAGGCAAACACCTAATTGTACAAACTAAATGGTCGGTTAAAAAATAAATAAAATCAGAAGCTTTTCAAAATTTAGTTTTGAAATGCGGTAAGTTCAAGTTTAACTTACCGGTTATAACGTTTAGCCCAAATTGGACTAAATCGGATTCGAACCCGGTCAGGACTAGCATATTTTCATTCGTAGGCCTTATAATGACATGGATGCTTATGTTGGCATAAACACAAAAAAATTTGTAACCTTGTGATTTTAATAATAAAATTCAGGTAAACGAATTGTCATATTTTTTTAAGTTTGATCATCCAGCAGCGACCGCAGGGGTTTACGGAACAGTACTGGTGGCTTTATGTGGTAAAAGTTTCAAGACTATGGCCGGGAATCGAACCCAAAACCTTCCGCACTAGAGTTCAGCATAATAATATATGTCGCTTTAAATCAAAATTAGTTTACCTAAATGTGTTCTGGCAGCCTCCGTTGCCCAGTTGCTGCTAGAATGTTAGATTATACTGCACACTCCTAAGCGGGAGGTTCCGTGTTTGGTTCCCGGCTAAGGTCTGAAATAATTACACTTAAAAATCCACCGATTCTATACTGTTACTATTAGTAGTCGCTAATAACTTAAGTAGTTGACACGACTTTAAATAAACTACAAAAAAATCTGTTCTGTGGTACTTTCGATGTTTTCAGCAAAAATACTAACATAATAAAATGCAAGGCTTTTTATTCCTTTAATAAGGTAAACTTCATTTCTATACACATAGCACAATATTTCTTTTGGTAGAGTTATTGCCATAAACAATATTCACACAAAAGGGCTATGGTAGCTGCAGTAGCTCTATCCGACTAAATTTGTAATTTACATTGGTTTTTACACCCAGCAATAATAATTAAAATCACAATTAACATACGAGCACTTCTATGCAATAACTTTTTTGCTTTCGCTTGCCTATATGAATATATAGGAAGGAAAGTTTTGTTTTCATGTCAATTTAGCGAAATCGAGTTTTCACCGGATATAGGCCTACTTCAGACGCCCAGAACCTAAAAACAACATGTTTTTAGCGATTGGATATTTTGTTCGCGTGCGCG
This sequence comes from Catonia carolina, assembly GCA_035578175.1. NCBI lineage: Eukaryota > Metazoa > Arthropoda > Insecta > Hemiptera > Achilidae > Catonia > Catonia carolina. The sequence continues at coordinate 142,646,634 of JAQMRL010000001.1, read as the reverse complement.
AACAAAATGTCTCAAGAACGGAACATTGTACGAAATTGAAACTTGAAACATAAGTTTAGGGACTACTAGAGAACCCAGCATGAAGATTTTCATAAAAATCGGTCAACCGAAAGTAGTAGTTTATTCATGTCATTTTTCACTTTTTTGCGATTTTCTCATAACGGCTCGTACGATTTTTCTAGGCCAAAAGTGTAGATAATTTAAAAATTTACAACTTTTATTCTTTTATTAGTTTAGCGGTAATTACACAGTGATTTTCTGTTTTTTTTTCATGAAAACCTGTAAAAATGTGGTTTTTTACGTTTTCAGCCTTAGTAGGCATTTTACGACAAAAGTATTATATTAAAATTTATAGGAAATTTAACGATCTACAACTTTTATTTTAAGCATTTTTCTCTACAGAGCCTAGTTTAGGGTCAAAGAGTGACTTTCTGTATTATTAAGCGAAACTTAAATTGATTTCTTTTTGTATCATTCACTCGTGGTTAAAATAAGGTAATGTTTTTTGAGATTAGTTTTTTTGATTATTTCTAATGTTTTATTACTAATGTTAGGTAATATTGTTCATTATTTGCATTGACAAGAGAAAGTCGTGTGAGTGTTTCAGACCAGATTTTTACATTTATTAACCTTACCTCCACATATCTGTTTATGCTTTCCTGGTATGTGTTATTGATATTGGTAAATTGAATAAGTACCTCAACTGACGTATTTCACGATTTTCAAAGTTACTTAACGTAACTTTAATCCAATTTCACGGTGCCATTGTGTCAGTTTACATAAAATTAATAATTCACTACCTACTAGTACCACTACGTAGAACATTTCATGATGCGCATTACGTGTACGGTTAATGGATGTGTACTTATCAATTAAGTTAAATGCGTTTCGCATTCCCATTCCTACATCCTACCTAACAATTAAAACGTTTTTACAACTTGTGCCCCAAATCGATTTTGTTGCAGAAATATGAAAATGTTGAATAATTTTCTAAACAATGTCTTCACTGAGCGACTAATTTAGTTATTATAAAATTAGTTTATTCAGTATATATTATTATGGAAATTCACATGAGTCAATATCGCTGCTAAATTATCCTGTATTACTTTATAAAATGCGATAGAGCGGTAACAGCATATTGATTACATATTGTTATTCGTCAGTAATGTGAATAATTAACTTGACGTAAACTGTAATACAATGAACTGTAAAATTGGATTAGAGAATTACGTTAAGTCTATATCAATAGTGTTAACGTTATCGATAAATTGAGATTTATGCTTTTTATAATACAGAATATTAAGGTTTAAGTAAGAATATGTATTTTGTCATTTTATTTAACATATTGACTTTGACAAAATATATAAAAAATTAGATTTCAAAGTTTTATAAAAAAATTTCTGCTCTTCAAGTTCGTAATCATTAGGATGAAATCGGTTCCAATAAATTACAATTTCTTTATTTTCCCTGCAAGTATTAGGCTTGCAGACCTGTTGCGACATCCAATTAATCAACCCATCTCTTTTCCGGTCGTCCAACCTGTCGGGTACCATCAAGAATGTAATATATTATTCTCTTCAACAGTAAACCTTCTTCCATTCTTTGGACATGGTCAAACCAATTCTGATGAAACTAGACACACCGTGCCTGATACTTATGTCAGAATTTTTCATTTGTTGTTAAGGTCATCAGCTGAAAGGCTAGTTTGAACCTCTAGAGGCTTTACTAAGTAAAACGAGGAGTGAGGTGGTTTACCTTGCCTTCATCTCTGAGTGAAAAAGTATGCTTACCAACATGCCCGGCTCTCCAAAAAGCATCTACTTTCCATCCTGCAAATGACACCTTCACTTCATTCACTACAGGGTCTGGCGTATAATGATGAAATTCATTACTCTCAGAGAACATAACTCTGACTAATGTCCACGTCAAAAGTAATAGGAACCTGAGTTTGAAGCTCAATTGTTAAAATAATATGGCATCAATTTTAACGTATTATGTGTCAAATTAATGCCTGTTTAATTTTGCTTTGAATGGTGAAAAGTTGAAAATTTTATTTATTTTTGTAAAAGTGATATTGACATTAGAACAAAGAAAGTACCTGTTTTTAGAGTTAAGGGTTATGCCAACTTATTGGCCAATAACTCCGTACATACTCATCCGATTTTAGTGAAACTTCGTCAATATAGATTAGAGTGTTTCTATTGTGTACACTGAATCTCAGAACCATAGCTTTTTTATTTTTTTATTTTTTGCGCTTTTTGCAACCCCTTCCTATCTCACCAACCGGTAACTTCCTGAATTCGCGACCAGGATCATTGGATTCGCAGTAGATTCAATAACATAAATCAATTATTCATTTAATTCAGCGATCCCTTTCTGAAACACTGAGCACGCTATCACTTCTGCTTGCAGTTGGTGAATATATTTCAGTGTTAAGACCCACATTTCACTGCCATAAATACGTACAGAGTTCTTTCTATTAATCTATTGATGAATAAAATTTTATCAGTTTTTTTAGAATTTCTTTGAAGGAGATATCGTACCCCACATACACGATTAAATGTCATCGTGTGATCTATATCCACTTCAACAGTGTACGATATCAGACATCCAAGAGACTTGAATTCTCTATCTTGTTCAATTCCTTGACTAAACATCAACTTCCAACGTTGGGGATAGTTACTAAGAAATGTAATTTACTTACTTTTGACCACAGATACATTAAAATTGTACGAAACAATCACTGTTTGTGACTTATACTAATTCATAAAACAATTAAATTATAATACTCCGATTCCTTTAAAATATTCGTTGCGTAGATTCTGTCACATTCTGTTACAAAAGATTTTTCCAGTGCTAAAGAATACGCTGAAAACTGAAAATACTTACGGCAGTAATTCTAAATTTATCCTAAAATTTTATTTATCCTGATCATATTACTTGATTTACCTAGTTGATTTTTTTTTCAGTTACACCAAACATTTTTTTTAAAACGTTCAACTGAAAAAATAAACCAACCGACGAATTGATTTAAGTAAAGAGATTCATTAAATTTTTAATATAAGTTGATTTCAGACGGATATATTAAGAGGTTAAATTTAAAAAGAGTTCTGGTTTGCTTGAAAACTGTGCAAATGTAAACATAGTAAAATCATATTTATAAAGCATGGTTTCTAAATATATGTTTGAATGAGATTGACCCACGGGATAAGTTCCGTGCAGTTCATTTTAAACTAAGTTAAAGTAATCCCCTTTGCCGCGAATATTATTAAATCCTCATATATTCGTATAAAAGAATAAAAAATGTTTAATCAAAAAAAAACCAAAAACATTAAAACTTTAAAGCCTTTTCGGCCACTTGGGCCACAATTCAGGCCACTTTGATTCCCCTGTTATTGAAGTTTTTCGTTCTTAGTAAAACAAACAACGGTGTATTTATAAAAATACCCATTTTATATTTATATACTTTTTTTCAATTAATAACCTTTTAAGAAAATCTTGGTAATTTTTCTCTAATAATAAATTCTGTTAGATTTGTTCAATATACTGCGGGTATAATAGTTTATTATGAACTAGATAATTAAATCGTTATTTAATTCTCTCCCCATGTACGATTTCACATCTCCCATAGCATACTTTAACCTATTCCTTGCCAGACTGAACAATTCTTTTATCCTGAAAATTCTGGCACAACATCTTATGTTGCCAACAAGGACGCCTGCCGCCGGCCGATATCACGCCTTCAATTTTTCCTTTCAACATAAGAGGGAGCAGTTTATAATGGTCACTATTTGATTGTGAACTCTTAAAAATAGATCCTTATGTACAAGATCGGTAAAAAGGATTTGATTAAATATGTAATATTATTTTTTGGTTACTCATGATAAATAGGCTAAAAGAGAAACTAAAAATTTTTTTGAAGTAGGTAGTTTTTATTTTATAGCAATATACGTATTTATGTGAAAATTATATAGCCTATATACATAACTACAAAGAAACTCGTATAAATTTTCTAATAACTGAATAATAAACAAAGTTTTCTAATTATGTAGATTAATAGAAAGGCTAGGAGCAATAAGTTTTCTTAACAAGCTGCTGTAAGTTTTCGAGAATTAATACGTTTACCTGTATTACACAGCATTCATTACTCCAAAAATTCATTTCACTTTAAGACGAACCAAATTCAATTTTTTTTTAGTTTATTTTAAGTCACATCAACATCTTGGTTATTAGCGACTACATTGGGTACAAGAACGGTGAGTTTGAGCTTGAAATAATTTTCCCGACCCTTACCGGGAATCAAACCCGGGACCTGCGTTTTGCAGTGTAGCACGCTAACCACTGGGTCACGGAAATGACCCAAACAAAATTTATTTATAAATTAATAAAACATATAATAATAAACCAAGTAATTCCTGAATAGGAAATGTTGATTTTCTTGTGCATCATTACAAAAATGTAGCCTACTTTGAGCGATAAGGGTTTACAAAAATTAAAAACGAAGTAATATCAATACTGTTTATTAGAATAAAATTGTTCAAGAAGAAAAGAAAGACTTAAGTTATTTACATAAATTAATTAAGTTTTAAGTCAAAATATTAAGTTTGTACACTATTTACAAGTACAGAATTTTTATTTACAACAGCTTAGCCTTTATTTACGCTTGGTTTCTCTCTAATTTCTCATTTATTTGATTATCCCTCGTTTCACTATCCATTTGCAACATCGTACATGTATCCAAGCTCACAGTAGACGACAACGTTTTCATTGATAAAAAGCTAGAACGACAGGAGTTTTTATCTGTGGATTCCTTGTTCACTCTATTACAAACCTAAAACAGAAAAAAATAATATAAATTAACAAGTTTGAATCCATTTGAATCGTTCGTAATAAATATTGATCTATATTCACAGTTAAAATATTGTTAACGGAATTAGGAAAGGATTAGGCACGTACGTATATACCATTTTCAATTCTTTGTTAAACGATAAATTATTAAAATACTTGGATACAAAAGAGAATTGTTATAAGAAATGCGTGAGCAAATTTTTACGTCAATCAAGATATCGATCAATATTTGATTAGCCTGTTATGCCCCTTTAAATATTGGTAAATAATATTTTCAATTTAAATCACATCGGTACGAAAATTCGTGTATGCACGTGACCATCAGATGAGAGGAAAACTTGTGACCTAGATTCTACGAATACTTTATAAAATATTGAAGGAAAAATTAATCGGACAATCCCAAGAATAGATTTCACTCTTTACTACTCATACATTTTGACTTTTTTATTTTTATTTTTATTTTAATAACCAATATTATTTAAAAAAACTGTTAATCTACAGTCAAATATAGATATATATTTTTTATTTACCTACTGCAAAAAAATGTACAATCTGTTCACATTGAACAATGAATAGATAACAAAAAATAAATAAATGACTAACAAAATAAAGTGAAAAAATTTTCAATAAAATTTGTTTGATGGGCTATAATGTAAAGACTCTTATTTCAACATAATAATAATACAAACATAACAATTATTATTTATTGTTGTTTAGGTCATCAGTCGAAAGGCTGGTTTGAATCTCTAAAGAATTTACTAAGTAAAACGAGAAGTGAGGTGGTGTACCAATGCCTTCCTCACTGAGAGGAAAAATATTCTTATCAGCCTGTCAGGCCCTCTAAAAAGCACCTACTTTTCACCCTGCAAATGACACCTTCACTTTTTTTCACCACAGGGTCTGGCTGTATAATGTTTAAATTTATTACTTTTAGCGGAAATAACTCTGACTAGTGTCTTTTATACCACTACCTCTTCTGTTCTTAAATGATTCAGTCATACAATTGGCTGACCATGTGATAAGAAACAAAACTATTTTTTGTAGGCCTAGAACTAGCAGATCGAGTGAAAATAATTTAACACTCCACCTGCCTGTTATGGGCAAAACAATATTTATGAAACTTTTAGAAAAAAATCATGGATTTAGTTTTCTTTATAACGATATTTTTATTTGCTTACCAACTGACTTTCATTATATCAAAGTTCTACCACATACCCTTAACAGATATCTCGTTAATGTTTCAAAAAAATAAAAATAAACCGCAAGATATTAATTCTCAAAATATTGGATTTAATGTAATTAATTTACAAAACCACTTAAAATAAATGTTATTAAAACCCTTTTTGAACATCGGCCTCCATCGAAACTTTTATGCAAGTCATTAAGACCTCTATAAGTATTTAAAAGCTGTACTAGTATCCTAATTCCACTTTTCTAGACAAAGTTTTAAGATTAATTTCGTTTTACAACTAAAATCCGTTGAATTTAGTTACTGTATTAATGAAATTCTAGTAAGCCTAAGGCCTACTTTCTTATAAAAAGAAATTATGCGAAACCGTATCGGTGGCGCAGGGTTTAGTTGGTCGCCTCGGTTCGATTCCTGGATAGGTACTGAAAAATGTTCACACCGCATCGTACATTGGTACAATTAAAATCGTTTTGTAGGTAAAATCCATTCAGAATATTAGTTAGTGTATAAAAGTGTTACTCGCGTTATTTTCAATTTCTCTTTTTAACTTGACAGTAGGCCTATTAAAAATATCAGTTTATCTCTTATTTGTTGTATTAATTAAGCAACGTAGTAAGTTTTTGTTAAGTTTTTACAGCGCATCCACAAGTTTTGTATTAAAATACATACTTCGTTGACAGTTCAAAATTATTTAATAATATTGGTCTGTGCAGTAGCTAAAATAAAACCTATCATTATGTCATGTACGAATGCCACAAACTCAGTTGATGTGATCCAGTTACTAGGCTTTCACGCATCCTATTATTAACTTAATGATTTACTTATGATTTCACCTTTGTAGCCTATATCATAATTATTACATTTTGCAATAAAATATTTCACTAGCTGATCCGTGCGATTTAATTCTCATAATAATACTAATTTATTCTCAACAATTTCATAATTACATTAACACCTGCAGTCTTATTTTGCAATGTTTTGTACCAGTGTTATTTACGAATAAAAATGTACCTAAACAAACAATTCCCGTCGCTATAAATAAATCTTCAAAATAAACTGAACTGCGCAACGTAACCGGCAAAATAGCAGCAGCGTCGGAACGGGGTTTTTCAGTTATTTTTACTATCTCTTGCCTATATGAATTATAGAAAGGAAAGTATTGCTTTCATGTCGATTTTTTGAAATCAAGTTTTCATCGAATATAGCTACACGTTTTCAGACCCCCCTCAACCCCAAAAAACATGTTTTTAGTGATTGGTCTCTGTATCTGTGTGTGAACAGAATATCTCAAGAACGGAACATCGTACGAAGTTGAAACATGAAACTTAAGTTTGGTATTAGAGAACCCGACATGAACATTTTCATCAAAATCTGTCAACCGGAAGTAGCCGTTAATTAGTGTAATTTTTCACTTTTTTGCGATTTTCTCAGAAACGGCTCTTACGATTTTATTTAAAAATTGCCTTATTTACTACATTTTTATGCTCTACATGATAGGGTAGGCGCCGTGTCTGCTGAAATTCTTGGGAAGGCTGTTCTCTCACAGAAACAAATGTTTTTTTTTACGATTGTGGCCTTAATATGCATTTTAGGGCAAAAGTGTTTATAAAAATTGTAGACAATTTAGAAATCGACAACTTTTAATTCAAACAGGTTTTGTAAAACGCTTAGTTTAGTGGTTTTCTGTTTCTGTTTAGTGTTTATTTAGTACTTTACTTGTTACAAACAACATACACAATTCAAAATAAAAAAAAAAATTTTTTAATTAAAGAAATGTTTTAATAAATTTAGTAAATGTTTCTATTATAAAAAAAATTTAAAATACAAAGTTATGGTTTTGTCCAGCTGGAACGTTACAATATATATTTAAATAGATAGTACAGTTGAAAAAATAATTGCCTTAAGGGCAGCATCAGACAAAAAAATATTTTGATTTATTGTACAAGGTGAATTTACTTATCTGCTATATATATATATATATTTCCAATATTTATAATACTGCGACCCCTGTAAAATAAACCCCAAACAAAATTAGTTCTGCAGGGCAATTTTTACAGGACAAAAAACAAATTTTAGAATTATATATTTAGCCTATTATAAAACAAAATAAAATAAAATAAATTGATAAGAGCCTGTCTTCTTCATTTAATTACAAATAATTTCATGCTCATTATCACAGATTTTATATTTAATAATAAATGTTTGAACATTTCAACGTATTTTATGAAATTATTAAAAAAAAATAATAAGAAAATGTATTTATCTACAATGAAATTCAGGCAGACATAACATGATCAAAAATCTTGAAAATGAAAGAATAAAAAGCTACTGAATCTACGATCCTTTATATTTTAACTTATTCGTGATAATAATTTACCTTAAAAAGAGAACAGATTTAATTCTATAAACCTCCTACACGAATTTGATAATTAAAAACTACAGATTACGTCATCATTAGACATTGTAAAAATCTAATAGAATTGTGCTTAATTGAAAAGAAAATTTTAATTCTTTGAATATAAAAAAAAAACAGAATGGAATTTAAAAAAAAAGAAGGTGCAGTAGTCAAGATACAAAAGGTTAATAAAATACAATACAAAATAATATTAGTAAATTCAAGTGACAGATGTAAAAAAAACTTACCTTAAAAGGGGATAAAAAAAACGAAGAACATAATTATATTAAATTTTGAAAAAGGCATAAGCCCAGAATTAACACCGTAACTACATTACGAAATATTTAAGAAAGGAGTAAAGTTTCAATAATAATAATATTTTAATTTATTTAACCAAAAATAATTCAACTTCATCACAACAAGTTAAAATGCATACTGTAACAAGACAATTACGTACGGACGAAAGAATAGGCCATAGAAAATTAGGCCATAGATAAAAGGCAAAAGCAACAGCGGCCAAGAGATAAGCGAACAAACGGTCGCGCAGGAAAGGCAGATAAGAAACAGTACATCCTCCCCTCGCCAAAAACAAACAAGGCCTAGAAAAAGGCCCGGTTTGCCTCTGCCAAGACAAGGTCAGGGGTAGTTACGGTCGTCCCCTTAGCGCGACCAACAATTTCCCCCCCAACTAGGAGGTATTTAACGTCGTCCTCCAGGCGCGACAAAACCCCTCGGGTGTAGTTAAGGTCATCACCCTCGCGTGACCAAAACAGAAAAGCCGAAGACCGCGTGGGACAACTCGCATACTCGCCTAATTAAAGGAAAGGAAGCGAATCGCCACGCGAAATCAGCGACCTCAAGGAGCGGATACCTACGCCTTCCGCCCAGCTAAGGAAAGAAAACGAGGATCTCACTCCCGCTACACTACTAGACCCAAAACACAAAACCCCAAAAACACAACTAACCAACAGTAACCAAGCAAACCAAACCTCTAAACTAACTACCAACAAAAAAAACTAACTAAAAGCTTAAAGGCAAGGACCGCCAAAAGGCAAAACAAAAGGGGCAGCAACAGGCGCAAACCCAAAACAACGCACCTACAGTGCAAAAGGTGGCTGGAGGACGTCTCCCCCAACACCACACCAATGATCACAAGGATCAAACAGGCGACCTAAAAGTCGCAAAGACATATCAGGGAAAAACACAAGTAACACGTGGGGGTTCCCCGGGGAAAAGCAAACAAACCAAAAAAAAAAACACAAGACACATCAGGGAGGTAAGTCACACAATAAGGAACAAGTCGCATTAACCAAAACATCATCTACATCAGGACTATTTACAAGCACACCAGGCTTGTAAGCGGGCTTTAAATGAGAAATATGCGCCTTTCGGCACACGACCTCAGAATTGGGTTCAGCAAGCAGGACGGTAACAGGCCCAGCAAAATTTAAAATGACATAAGGACCGGACCAACGGGTCATAAGTTTAGCAGTACGCCTATCAATCGCAGAGCTAAGGTTGTGTTTAGCACACCAAACAAGATCACCTACTTTAAAAGGGTTTTCGAGGCGACCTTTATTATATTGCACAGCGCGTTTCTCATGTGCTTTCACAAGATTGCTTTTCGCTTTCTTCCACACTTCGTTAACATCTTCGGCAGCTACGGGTAATAAATCGTGGATCTTCCAAACGTTTGACAGAGGAGAAGAAGGCGGTAATTTGAAGATAATGGAAAACGGAGTATTCTGGATAGAATCATGAAAGGAAAAGTTGAATGCCAATTGTAACCAGAACAAAGACTGGTCCCAAGTGGTTTGAGAATTGGAATGATAGGCTATCAAAGCGGCTTTAAGATTTCTGTTAAAGCGCTCGGCATTGGAAGGTTGGGGATGGTAAGGAGAAAGGGTAGCATGCTTAATTCCGAGGGAAAATAAGAAATTCTTGAAATTGCGAGAAGTGAAACAAGAAGCATTATCGGAGATATTAGTTTCTGGAAAACCGAAATTTTGAAAAACATGGGTCTGAAGAGCTTTAATGGTAGAATTAGTAGTGGCTTCCCGCACAGGACATAACCAAGTGAACTTAGAAAATGAATCTACAACGACAAGAATATAGGCATTGCCATTGCGGGTACGAGGAAGTTTACCGACATGGTCAATATGGAGAATCTGAAAGGGCTTAGTAGGAACAGTAGAAGACAATAATCCCAACTTGGTATTTTGCGAAGGTTTACTACAGGCGCAAGTGGTACAGGATTTAACACGCTGTTCAATATCTCTGTTCATACTGGGCCAGTAAAAATACTCAGCAATTTTGCGACGCGTCTTACAAATACCAAGATGACCTCCGATAAGAGAATCATGGAAATAACTGAACACCGTGTCGATCAGATTAGAGGGAAGCACAACGCGAGGAGAAGAACGATATAGGGAATTAATACAAAGAACGTTTTTGACAATGCAGTACTTAGGGTCAGCAATACCTTGATCGATGGAATTAAGAATGGGCAATAACTTGGGATCATTTCGTTGATGAATGGCAATATCGGTATAAGCGAGAGGGAAATCGGTAAGAATACCAAAACAGGGAATATGGTCTTCAGAATCGTCTAAGGGATTTTCTTCGAACATGCGGGATAGGGTATCAGCAATGACGTTCTGGCTTCCTTTGATGTGAGTAACTTTGAATTTAAGTGACATTATTTTTGATATCCATCTGCCCAATTTTCCCAGCGACCGGGGCCTGGAAAGCAACCAAGACAAGGCTTGATTGTCGGTTTCCAAAATAAACTCTCGATGTTCGAGGTAGGGTCTGAACTTGTCGATGGCGAACACAACAGCCAAGCATTCCAACTCATAGGCCGATCCTTTTCGTTCTTGGGCAGTTAAATTCCTTGAAGCGTACGCAATCGGTTGACGACATCCATCGACTTCTTGAAGTAGAACGGCGCCCAAAGCACAAGAACTGGCGTCGGTTTGCAAGATGAATTCTTTATTAAAATCGGGCATGCGCAGAACCGGGGGATTAGAAATAGCTGCTTTTAGATCATCAAAGGCAGTCTGAGCATCAGCGGACCATTTAAATCTAACACGTTTACCACGCAGCGCGTTAAGAGGACCGGCGATATCGGCAAAGCGAGGAATGAATTTTCTAAAGAAGTTGACCATACCGATGAAACGGGAAACGCTTTTCGAAGAAGTGGGACGAGGGAATTTTAAAATACTGGCAGTGCGCTCAGGGTCAATCTTAATGCCTTGAGAAGAAACCAAATGCCCGAGAAAGCCGATCTCATTAACCGCGAATTTAATTTTGTCAGGATTAACGGTTAAACCAGCTTTAGAAAGACGTAGTAGGACTTCGCGCACGTGAAGAATATGGGAGTCAAAATCAGTTGAATAAATAAGCAAATCATCCAGGAAATTAAAAATAAATTTAAATTTTATGTCATGGAAAATAGTATCCAAAAGGCGGCTAAGTACCTGACCACCAGTAGCCAGGCCGAAAGGAATACGTTTATATTGATATAGCATCCAAGGAGTGCAGAAACTAGTGACATGTTTGGACTGATCAGATAAGGGAATTTGGTGGTAGGCGGAGTTTAAATCAAGAACCGTGAAATATTTAGCTTGGCCGAACCAATCGAAGCAGGAATGTAAATTAGGCAAAGGGACAGCTTCGATATCAATATGTTGATTTAACTTGCGGTAATCAACCACCATACGAGTTTTACGATTATCACGATTAACAAGGAAAACAGGGCTAGAATACGAAGATTTGCTGGGTTCAATAATATCTTTTTCAAGAAGCATATTGATATGTTCTCGAAGAGCAAGCATTTTAGGAGGGGCGAGGACATATGGTTGAGACTTAACAGGAACGGAGTCCTTTAATTTAATATTATATTCGATCATATGAGTGAGACCTAAACGGGTAGTGAGAACATTAGGGAATTCATCGAAAAGTTCACGGGCACAACTTCGCTGAGTAAAATTTAAATGGGATACGGAGAAAGGTAACTTATCGGAATCAGAATCAAGCGATACAACATGTTGATTGAGTGGGTCAAGTTTTACAGAATCATTGCATAAGGGGATTTTCTCCTTGGGCTTAAATTTAAAGAAAATAACCGAAGAAGGAAGATCAAGAACCATTCCGGTATGAATAAAAAATCAGATCCCAATATGAATGGGCACGCCAGATTACTGGATATGAGAACGGGAAATTTCCAAGTGTAATTATCAATTTTGATTTTAAGCACAGCTTCAGAGTTAATTTTAATAGAAGTACTACTCGCTGAAACGCAGCTAATATTACAGGGCATGATGCATTTGACATTATGGGGATGGTTAATCCACTCAAAACATTCCTCCGACATGAGGGTACGGACAGACCCAGAATCAAGTAAGGCGCGTATATCACACCCGTGAAATGACACAAGGACGTGTGGGCGAGATTTAACACCGCACACAGAAACGATACTATTACGGGCTTTAGGTAAACCATCCTTAATACTTACAGGCCACTTAACAACACAACTATAACTATTAGCGCTCATTTTTCGATTAGAGGGCCTAATAACCCCACTATCACCGGTTGCTGATTCCACACGTGAAATTTTAGTTAAACAAAAACGTTTATATTCGGGACAATGCCATAAATAGTGGCCAATGATCTTACAACAAAAACATATAGGTTGGTGTTTATTTATAAAGGAGTCAGACTTAATCTTATCAAAACGAAGCAGGCTGACCGTATCAACTTCGTTGCACACTAGTTTTTTGTACCAGGTGTCGAGTTGCTTGTACCGGCTCCTCGATAAAAATTATTGCTGGTACTTTTACGCGAATAACATTGAGAAGCAACATGACCGGGTTTGCGGCAGTAAAAACATACCGCTACCGGACGACTCCTAGCAACAGGGTTAGATAGACTGCAAGCGGCATTTTCACGTTTAAGATCCGTGAACCGGGTGTTCATGACTTGTTTACATAATTGATCCAATTCGGAAAAATTTTTTGGTCTTTGACAGAGAACAAGGCATGAGCGGGTTTCTACTGACAGGCCGTCTAAAATATTATTAATTATGTCTAATTCATTTACTTCTAATCTCAAAATTTGGGCAGCCTCCTTAACCTCGCATATATAACTGTGCAGGGCTTCGTTAGTCTTTTGACTTCGGAAGTACCTATCGTTCTTAATTTCGGCCAATTGCCTAATTGGTATAAACGTTTCAATGGCTTCTTTATGGAAATCATCAAAATTTTGAGTAGCGCAATGCTTTAACAAACAATCTCTTAACGGGGATGCTACGTAGGGTAATAAAACAGAATTTAAACAAGATGAAATATCAGGAAAAGAAGCTCGCAAATTAATAGCATTTTTGAACAGATCAAGTAATTTATCTATGTCGAATCCATTACAAATTTGAATATTCCGTAATATTTGTTCTGCGGGATGAGGTAATTTGCTATAAATGTTACTCATCATCCCAAAACCGTTGCCAGCGACAGAGTTGACCTGTACGGACGGGGGATCCACAGAAGGCGGAAAAGGTTCCGGAGGATTATTGGTATTAGGAAGCTGAAGAACAGCCTGAACCATACTGTCCAGCGAATTGAGGTATTCTTTGCACTCAATGACCCTAGGGGTCAGAGATTCTTTACCGCTGCACAATGACTCAATCAGTTTTAGTCGCTCCCCAATACATTCATACCTGCGGGAAATTCCCTCCACAAATCTAAGTGTAACAGGGGGCGTTATATTCTCTAGTTCCTGGCAAAAGCCATGCAGACGTATGGTTAATAAATTAACTTCCTTGTCGGGTGGTATTGCCGACAAGTTATCGGATGACATACTGAGTCCCTGCGCCATAGCCCGCCTTAACCTCGCACGCAACTCGGCCACGTTGCCCGTGCTGGCTACACCGCGTCCGCGTAGCTCAAAGCTTAGGTCGTCACGTAATAGGTAATCGACCATCGTGACGAACCCTAAACCAAACGCAAATAACCAGAAAAACACGAGTAAGAAAACAGAAAAAAAGCTAACTGTCACTTGGATTTTTACAAATTAGCAAAAAAGTGTATCAGAAAACAGTTATAAAAAAAATTTTTAACAGAGGCCAGACCGATTGGCAAATTTAACCACACGTTCTGTCTACCATTTTGTTACAAACAACATACACAATTCAAAATAAAAAAAAAATATTTTTTAATTAAAGAAATGTTTTAATAAATTTAGTAAATGTTTCTATTATAAAAAAAATTTAAAATACAAAGTTATGGTTTTGTCCAGCTGGAACGTTACAATATATATTTAAATAGATAGTACAGTTGAAAAAATAATTGCCTTAAGGGCAGCATCAGACAAAAAAATATTTTGATTTATTGTACAAGGTGAATTTACTTATCTGCTATATATATATATATATATTTCCAATATTTATAATACTGCGACCCCTGTAAAATAAACCCCAAACAAAATTAGTTCTGCAGGGCAATTTTTACAGGACAAAAAACAAATTTTAGAATTATATATTTAGCCTATTATAAAACAAAATAAAATAAAATAAATTGATAAGAGCCTGTCTTCTTCATTTAATTACAAATAATTTCATGCTCATTATCACAGATTTTATATTTAATAATAAATGTTTGAACATTTCAACGTATTTTAAACGTAAATGTTTATTTAAAAGTTTAGATATTTTAAAAGTAAGTATTTTAAACACAATCAGTAAAATTTTTGAAAAGGTAGTATTTATTAGGTTAATCAGTTTCTTGACTGAAAACCTAATCATCTCAGAGGATCAGCATGGTTTCCAAAAAGGTAGATCAACTAAAACTGCAATTGTTTCACTTGTGGAGCAAGTAGTTGATATATTGGACGCTGGGGAAAAAGCATTGGCAGTGTTTCTGGATCTGAGTAAAGCTTTCGATTGTGTTGATCATGAAATTTTATTGAAAACACTAGAGTCATTAGGCGTTAGGGATGTAGAGTTGAAATGGTTTCAATCTTACCTTATTAATAGATTACAGTGTGTGGAGTTAATTAGGGTTGTTAGAGGGAAACTTACAAAAGTTGTATCTGGAAAGCTTGAAGTCAAAGCAGGCGTTCCACAGGGATCAGTTTTAGGTCCAATTCTGTTTCTATTGTACATTAATAGGTTACCAGAAGTCATACCTAATGGCAGAGCTTTGTTGTTTGCTGATGATACTTCAGTAATCAGTAACAGTTCACTGGTAGATGCTCTTGAAGTAAATACACATGTTAACATAGAGTCCGTAGTGCAGTTCTTGAATCAAATGTTATTAACAGTTAATGGGAAAAAGTGTCAGTACTTGCAGTTCAAAAATAAACATAACGTTAAAGAAAGTAGAGAAGTGGATGTATTTATTCATAATAATAGTTTAGAGCATGTAGAAACAGTGAAGTTCCTGGGCGTATCTCTAGATAGATCTTTGTCTTGGGACTTCTATATCAATCAAGTTTGTAGTAACATATCATCTGGGGTATTTGCACTAAAACAAATCGCCAGATTAAATGATAAAAAATTACTAATGGCAGCTTATCATGGCCTCATTCTGTCTCATATCCGGTATGGTATTTTAGTATGGGGTAATTCTAGCATGGGTAATATGAATAGGGTTTTTAAAATTCAAAAGAAAGCTATTAGGTGTATGGTGGGAGCTAACCAGCTAACCTCATGCAGGCCACTATTTAAGGAGCTTAAATTGCTTACAGTTCCCTGTCTCTACATTTTTGAGGTGATTATGTATGTTAGGCAAAATAATTTTATGCAGAATTTCAATGTTCACAATCATAACACGAGAAACAGGAATGATTATTATGTGGCTAATCACTCCACAAAATTGTTTGAACAAAAACCTACTTATGCAGGGAGAAAATTCATAAATAAATTACCCCAATCTTTAAAGTGTTGTGAGGATTTGAATTCCTTTAAAAAAAATTTAAAAAATTACTTGATCGGTGAAACTTTTTATAGCGTACAAGAATTTCTTTCTTGATAGTAGTGATACATAGTGTGTTTCTTATATGTATTTCAGGTGTTACATCTGACGACATGTCCTATACTCCTCCTGGAGTCTCCAGGGCGCAAAAAAAAAAAAAAAAAAAAAAAAAAAAATTTTATGAAATTATTAAAAAAAAATAATAAGAAAATGTATTTATCTACAATGAAATTCAGGCAGACATAACATGATCAAAAATCTTGAAAATGAAAGAATAAAAAGCTACTGAATCTACGATCCTTTATATTTTAACTTATTCGTGATAATAATTTACCTTAAAAAGAGAACAGATTTAATTCTATAAACCTCCTACACGAATTTGATAATTAAAAACTACAGATTACGTCATCATTAGACATTGTAAAAATCTAATAGAATTGTGCTTAATTGAAAAGAAAATTTTAATTCTTTGAATATAAAAAAAAACAGAATGGAATTTAAAAAAAAAGAAGGTGCAGTAGTCAAGATACAAAAGGTTAATAAAATACAATACAAAATAATATTAGTAAATTCAAGTGACAGATGTAAAAAAAACTTACCTTAAAAGGGGATAAAAAAAACGAAGAACATAATTATATTAAATTTTGAAAAAGGCATAAGCCCAGAATTAACACCGTAACTACATTACGAAATATTTAAGAAAGGAGTAAAGTTTCAATAATAATAATATTTTAATTTATTTAACCAAAAATAATTCAACTTCATCACAACAAGTTAAAATGCATACTGTAACAAGACAATTACGTACGGACGAAAGAATAGGCCATAGAAAATTAGGCCATAGATAAAAGGCAAAAGCAACAGCGGCCAAGAGATAAGCGAACAAACGGTCGCGCAGGAAAGGCAGATAAGAAACAGTACATACTTTATTTAGTAGTTTATTAAGTAATTAGTGATTTTCTGTTCATGAAAATCTGTAAAAAATGGATTTTTTAAAGATTTCGGCCTTAGTATGTATGCATTTCACGACAAAAGTGTAAAACTAAAATTTATAGGAAATTTAACGATCTACAACTTTTATTTCTAGCATTTTCTCTACAAAGCCTAGTTTAGCGTCAAAGAGTGATTTCCCGTATTATTAAGGGAAACCTAAGCTGATTTTCTTTTTGTATCTTTCACTCATGATTAAAATAAGGTTATGTTTTTTGAGGTTAGGGTTTTCTTTTTTACTAATGTTTTATTACTAATGTGTTAGGTTATATTGTTCATTGTTTGCATTGGCAAGAGAAAGTCGTGTGAGTGTTAACACCAGATTTATCTATTTCGCAAAATCTCGTAACGGCTTTTACCAATTTTCATTTCGGATTTTGCCCAAAGTAACCTCTTTACAACCAGGAAAATTGTTAAAAAATCCGCTTGGTACAACTCTGTACTTAAGAAAAAAAAAAAATTTCCATTTAAAATAGATTGAACCAGATTTTGGGTTTTAAATACGGTTTACTTTTGTTTGTCTTCTAAGTAGTTGTATGTGTATCATTTTCATTCGGCTTACTAAGTATAGCCTTAACTTAGAGTGTAGTGTAGGGCAGTGAATCTCAACCTTATCATGCGTAGGATCATTTGATGTTTGATCAAATTAATGACGGACCACATACACTAAATGAATGAAACCCAGTGTAGGCCTAGGTCTACTACATCGGCTACTAATTAAATACGGTGAATATTATAATTACGTTGGCCTCGTTATGTATTTGTGAAAGTAATAAAAGTATAATAAGTAAAGTAAAATGTTGTTGTTGCACTTCCTCCAAAATATAATAATTAGGAAAAATCTGGTGTGAAACACACACAAAACTTTAATTTGCCAATACAAATTATTAACAATATAACCTTACATTAGTAATAAAACATAAGAAATATAAAAAAAACATATAGATAAACATAAACAAAAAACTAACCTCAAAAAACATGACCTTATTGTCCTCATGATGCAAAATGAAAATCAATCTCAGCTAGGCTTAAAAGCACGGGAAATCACTCTTTCACGCTAAACTAGGCTCTTTAGAAAGTAATGCTCTAAATAAAAGTTTAATTTCATATAAATTTATTTGATTATAAAAACACTTTTGTCGTAAAATGCATACTTAGGCTGAAATCTTAAAACAATCGATTTTTTACAGATTTTAATGAAATAAAAAACAGAAAATTATTAATTACTATTAAACTAAGCGTTATAGAAAGAAATGTTAAAAACAAAAGTTGTAGAATTTTAAATTCTCTACAACTTTTATTATATATACCTTTTTGCGCTAAAATCCATATTAAAGCCGCAATATTTAAAAGAAAACATTTTTTCTACTAGAGACAGCCTCCTCAAGAATTTCAGCAGACATGGCACCTACCCTATCTTATGAAGCATAAAAAATATAGTAAACGAGGCGATTTAAAAAAAATCGTAGAAGCCGCTTTTAAGATAGTCGCAAAAGAGTGAAAAATGACACGAATAAACTACTACTTCCGGTTGACCGATTTTGATGAAAATGTTCGTGTCGGGTTCGGTAGTGGTATCTAACTTAAGTTTCAAGTTCGTACGATGTTCTGTTCTTGAGATATTCTGTTCACGCATACACACACAGACCCACACACACTCGGGGGGTCAGGGGGTCTGAAAACGTATATAACCCGTGAAAACTCAATTCGAAAAATCTACATGAAAACAATACTTTCCTTCCTATGTATTCATATAGGCGAGAGAAAGTAAAAATAGTCACCGTAATTTCTGAAAGTGAACTCATTAAGAGGCATCAATTTTCACATGAAGGAGAAAATCTATTATTCCTTTGAAGGCGTGGCATCCAGTTGAAGCCGCAGGAAGAACGGCGGAAAGACTGATTCCACAATAACAGCGCAATTAATTTATTTTGTTATTTAGGAAAATAAGACAAATCCAAAAATTTCTATGATTATTATTATTGTGCTGACAGGCCAATATTTTGTGGACTACATGAAAATGTCCCTTTGACCACAGGTTGAGAATAGCTGGTGTAAAGTAACATCATTTTACTGTTTATTATAGACTTAAGAAATAAAAAAAAATATTTATATTCATTGAATTTCTTAATCTCTACAAATAGTCGTAACCAATAAATTTAAATAGCATTTTAAAAAAAAATTGCCGATTTCGCCTTGTTAGAAACGTTAAGATTTTCTATTACAAAAACGTAATCGGTTGGTATTTCGGTTCGTAATCTTTTTATATATAAACTAAATAGCCAACAGTTACAATTTAAACTCTATAAGACGATCGATCAAAGCTACTCGTAAAAATAGCATTACTATATAAGGAACAAAAAAGGAAGGCAATAGCACGAATGAAGAAAGTTGGAAAGATATTTTAATCTCTATCAAGGAGAGTTCCTTATTACACCGCTAATATTGTCAAGTTTGTTGTATTACTGTATTTTGAGTGTTCGGCCTAATGTGTGATATTATATAAAAATCACATTAAAATCAACGTTTCGAAAAATTTCCAAAAAGCGGGTAAACTGGAGTTTGCAATAAATATACTAAAATCTGAAGGTCATCCCAAAAAATCCTGGTAATTAAAAATGATAAAAAAATTACAAATTACTTCCCTTAATAAATTAATTTTTTTGATTATTTTAAGTTTTTTTGATTTATTTAAATATTTTAATTGTTATACTTTTTGGTTTTTATTTTATTGGATATCTTTAAGTTTTATTTTTTCTTTGAATGTACATTTTACCGCTAAGGTGGATAATGAAAAGTTAGGTAGTTGAAATTCTGCAGATTCTGTACATAAATAATTACTTAATTTTGTAACATGAACTATTTTGCTGTGAAAAAATAAGTTTTGGTGAATAAATGCGTTAAAATGAAATGATCTGAAAGATTACGGAAAAAGTGTACGGTTTGCATCCCATTTATTTAATTTCGTTCTGAGCGGATCCACAAAACCAGGCGGTGGTAGGTAACGCGACGGTTACTTAATATATCTCTGTTATATATTATTATTGATTCTTATCCGACACTGTGATAGATGGATATGAGATTCTGGATAA
This sequence comes from Catonia carolina, assembly GCA_035578175.1. Lineage (NCBI taxonomy): Eukaryota > Metazoa > Arthropoda > Insecta > Hemiptera > Achilidae > Catonia > Catonia carolina. The sequence continues at coordinate 142,626,153 of JAQMRL010000001.1, read as the reverse complement.
AAATACGAACAGGATTTATAAGATTATGAGCTTCATGCATAGTTGATAAATGTGAACCCGTGAAAAGAATCTACTCTTTCAAATTCCAAACCTTTTGAATAAACATACGCAAAGAATATTCTTTTTAAAATTATAAAACTTTTGAATAAACATATGCACATTCAGGAAATTCAAATAAGAATTTATTTGTAAATTTATTCAGATTTAGGTAAAATATGTGGATTAAAGATTTTTCGATATTCAATAACTTTTTGTTAATTAAAATTTTTGTTAATTAACTTTTTGTTAAATAAAGTTTTAGGAAATCCACTAAAACGAATGAAATATTATTATTAAAATACTCATTTAGTTATTACATCACACAATAAAATTTTTTAGTATAATGTTTTTGCTCACATTAACTAGCTTTAATTAGCGATTCGCATTAGTTTGGTCATTAGCGGTTACTGTGTTTTGGAACTAAAATGGTGGGTTTGAACATGTAATAATTTCCAGATCCTAACCGGAAACCAAACCCGGGACCCTCTGCCTAGAAGGTTAAGGTGCTAACCATTCCGCAACGATGGTGGCTTTTAAACATTTATTTATTGTTACTTCGGCAAAACTATTTGTTTTAGTTTAAGTCGCATCATCAGCTAGGTAATTACTTAGCGAATACTATGGGTTAAGGAACAAACTGGGTTTAAACATTTATTGATTTTTCAGACCCTGGCCAGGAATCGAACCTTGGATCCGCTTTGCAGCCTAGGACACTAACCACTGCGGTCAAAAACTAATTCTATAGTACAGTTGTCAAAATGTTTTACTGTAACGGTTTTGATCAAATACAAGTTCTGACCACAAAAGCCGCAAATGAGATTAAAGAGATGCAGGAATTGGGATCTAATAAAAAAAATATCGACGAGGGTTCGCCACTAGGTGATACCCTCAATCTATATGAAAACAGGTCATTACACACGCGCATTATCATAAATACTCCTGGTTGTGTTAAATTATAGATGTAGTTTTCTTTTTACAAAAAAATAGAAAAAACATGTTCAACAGAGACTTTAGTGTTAATAAAACTAATATATTTTTATAAAAATTTAGGTAACTTACGATTATAACACTGTTCCTTCAATTAGGTAAAAAAATAATATTTTACAATAAACACGACGTGAATTCTAAGTTGTGCGATGTAAACGTGAAAATGTGGTAACATTTATTCTACAGTTATAAATAGTTTATGCTTGAGCTGACGTAATATAATGTAAACGTAGGGTAGGAACGATAAACGTACATAGAAAATTACTTTGCGTATTATGAAGAATTAAGAATGAAAAGTTTACAAAATATATTTCACCTCTTACTAATGTTGTTTAAACATTACGGCCGTTACACTCACTTTAATTTGATTTTAATTAACTTTAACTTGGTATTGGAACGAAAATTGTCTTTAATTAAAAGTTTTAATCAATAGACCACAGTGCAGGAGAAGAACGACCGACACTAACAACTCTGAAATACTGTTCTAAAGTCTTCCTAGAGAGAACGACAAAAGACCCATTAAACAGTACTAACCTATACTTATTTAAAATTTTCAGTACAATATGATGGATTTTTATCTATTATGCATTTTATCAGTTTAAAAAAATAATAAGTAAATAGATAAACCTGTCACGTAAAATAATACACGAAAAGTTAAAATTTGGGGTGGTAATGGAAAAGTTATACTACTCCACAGAAAAAATAGTACGACACAAAATAGAAAATGACCAGGCATCACTTGGAGTAGTTAAAAGAAATTGTGAAAAAACCTTGACCTATAGCCAAACATTATAATGAAACTAATTGATTAGAAACGAATCATTAACATTTTAGTGTTAATATTCACGTCAACTTATTAATTATCCATTAAATAGTTTAAAATTTCATTAACAAAAAGAAAAAAAATCTGGTGTGAAATACTCACATGACTTTTTCTTGCCAATGCAAATAATGAACCATAGAAAAGTTCATTTAAAAAACTTTTACTTAAAAATTATTTTACTTAAAAAAAATTCATTTTTTTACATTTTTCATTTAAAAAAACAGAAAATCACTAATTACTGCTAAGCTAAGCATTATACAAAGAAATGTTTGAAGTAAAAGTTGTAGATGTTTAAATTGCCTTTAACTTTTATTATATAAACTTTTGCCCTAAAATGCGTTTTTAGGCCGCAATCTCAAAAAAACCATTGTTTTCTACGAGAGAACAGCCTCCCCAAAAATTTCAGCAGACATGGCGCCTAAACTGTCTTGTAGAGCATAAAAATGTAATAAATGAGGCGATTTAAAAAAATATATATAAATAACACATTTTAATTAATTTTAAACATAATTTTATAGACTTTTGATATTAATTTTAAATTTAAAAAATAAGAAGAAAAATAACTTAATGTATAAAAAATACAAATATATCCATGTTAATTACATGCATGTAAAATACATACATACATGTGTATTACATTTTTATGTAATATAGGTAAATTTACATGTTATGTTAATTAAATGTATGTTAATTATGAGAATTTGTATGTTAATGTACAAAAAAGTAGTTTATCAATGGCATTAGAATAAGAATGTTTCATTACCATAAACTTCCTCGATGCCACCAAACGAGACAGTTAACCCAGTTTATCGGAAATTGATTCCAGAGGATATTAATATTACTATCATTAATATTAATATTGTGATGATTAATATTATGAAATAGTTTCTCTAACAGAAACTGTTTGAGTTTGTTTTCAAAACTTAACAGTGAACGAGTATTAAAACACATTGTTTTCCCTACACAATTACAGCTAGGCATGTAAAATATTATTCCTTTATTAGTATTAATTAAGATGAATTAAATAGAGTAGTAAAATGCTCAAATATAATTAGATGGTAGTCAAAAGAGTAGATTACTCAAACGTTTTTGTTTAGGAAACTATTATGTTAGTGACGTGGTGTTAATCTTTTATAGTCAGTAAAATAACTTACATTACAGTAAAAACAATGAATTATTAAAAATTGGAGATTTCAGATTTGTATCAGTTACAAACACATCACAGTAGAACCTCAATGGCAAAAGTCTCAATTGGATTTGGGAAACAATCTTGTTATTGATGGATTCTTCTACATAGCTAAGGTTCGTGCTATCAAGGTTGTGTAGACTAAAATTCGTGCTTTCAAGGTCACACTCGTTTCACTAAAACCCCTTTATAGTAAATGCATTTTAGATCAACCCTGGCTAACACGTTTTGTTTTAAAAATTACATTTACAGTGCTACTGTATATTACAGTAAACCTATTGTAACAAAGTTAATAAATAAAAATTCACATTTTAACAGAAAATACAGTTGTTTAATTGTATCGTAGTATTATTATAGTTACAAATAAATGAAATTTATTAATGAATTGATTAATGCCCAAGAAATCGTTTCCTTCAAAACATTCGTTCCATTACGTAAAACAACGTACTACTGAGGTTTAAAACTCATGCTATAAAGGTTCGGTTTCACAAAACGACGTGTTATAGAAAGTTAGAGTTTTAAACTGAATTGGGGAAAAATCCGAGCAATTGAGGTTTTAAAATAACAGGGTAATATTCGTAATTTAGAGGTACCTTTAACATTAAATGTTATGGCAATTTCTTGGCAATTAGAAAAACGCACGTGTTATCGAGGAAGTCGTACAATTGAGGATCGGTTAGTGAGGGTCCACTGTATTAGATTTCAGTACACTCCATTACAACGATATTAAGGAAGTCTAATGTACAACAAGTTCTCCCCACACCACTGGCCGTAATAATTTACGTAGAGCAGTGTATTCAGGGACTTACGGTTGACGGATAACTTCATTTATAGGCCTGATAAGAATCATTATTACGCCTATGTGTAGCTTAAACATAAAATTGCACGTACATCTTTTTATTGCATTTATTTCTAGAATATAAAAGTAAAAACTTTCAACGAGTGCCGTTATAAACGCCATAAACTTAAAACACATTTTTCGGATACTGTAAGTTATTTAATTAAAACTTTTCCGTTTGTCCCAGTAGAATTACTTTTCAACTCAACTTAAACACAGTTCCCAACGTGTACGGATAGAAATAAACTACATAAACTTACCCCAGTATACGTTTTTGTAATGTGACTTACAATGCTACTACAAGAGGACACCTATTTTTGAGTTTTAATATTATTTTATATATTGCTACATAATGTTGTATTAACTGCTTGGTAATTAGCAACTACCACGGAAATTTGAATAGTTGTATTCGTATCATAAAGTAACAAAATTTCCCAAATCCTATACGGGAATTGAACCCCGGACCTTCAACTCAACAATCGAATCTTAATTAATTGTGATGGATAGACTATCATCCTCTTTTGCTTTAAGTTACGTTATTTGTTTGGCGATCAGTAATTGTAGTGGGTATGATACAAGTCACATGGCATGGTGTGAACCTACTTTAAACCTAGCAAAAATTGAACCTGGGAGCTTTGGGCTCGAAACCGGGTCGCGACAACTATGTAACCATTTAGTTATTTTGATAAACGACACTGTACATTAACCTTTACGTCAACAAATAAAAACATTACATCAAAACATATTTTCACTATACAATGATTTAAAAGATAAGACAAAAAGAAATTTACCTTAGAACTTCGTTTTGCAGCAAAACGTGTAAAAGTTTTCATGATATTTGATATGATCCACGAGGCCATTGTTGTTGTGAATATACAAGAAGAGCTCGTTTCAATAACAACCGTGTGACTACGGATTGACTGGCGGACTAAAAGCGAGCGAGCGATTAGTAAGCCTAAAAGTAATCGCGATGTGGTCGGGGGGTGGAAGCACTAAACTCCGCCTGGAAAAGCAGGCGGACACGCGTTCACACACGCACAATAAATTATTACCCCCAGCGATTCCCACACTGTTAGGATTGTCCCACTTGATCACAGTTCCCTTGTGTCTCGTGCCCGTGATATTCGCCCTCTTATTCCACCCTCCCTTTTCAATTTTAATAACAGCTTGTTGTTATCAATGCGATTTGTATCGATTGACCTGGTCTCTTATTATAAATGCACTAATATTTTAGTACTCTGATGTAATTCTAATATAAAAATAATTCCAAGAACTTCAAGTTTGCTTTGGTGTATTAAATCAGATTTATAAATTCTTAAGTTATTTTATTTAACTTTATTTACTAAACTAGCTCTTTATGTTTAAAGCTAATTAATTGGAACTTAAATTGCTATACTTAGCACACGCACTACAATCATCTAATTGATAAGAATGCAGCATGAGATAAATTGTTGATCAATGCATAGACTGAAATAATAATAACAGGCTAATGAAAAATAATAGAAAATGAAACCGAGACAAATTCAATCAAATATATCAGAAAAATATCAATAAAAAGTTATATTATGTTATAAGTCACGTATCTAATAAATTCTCATTGCAATAAAGTTACCGTACTTAAAATTTATGGAATACTAAGAGCCCTACCGCAGAAATAAGGGTTGAACACCGTAATATATATTGGTTCAAAGGAATCAGTCTATACGTTTTTAATTTATTATGTTTAACGATTACGTTTAATTTATAGAACGTAGAGATTTATAGAACTTTCATGACTTTGAACAACCCAAATTATTTTTAAAAAATCATTTTTGTTTCTGTATCAAACATATTGTATCACCTTACGTTTAACATTAATATATTTTTACTTCCAAACCGTTATTTTGGGTAGATAAATATGCAGCTTTAAGTTAATTAAAATCAATTTTGTTCATTAAGTTGAACGAAAGTTAACAGCTCGTGGTTTCTGAAAACAACGAAACGTAAAAGATATGTTTTTTTTTGAAATTAAACAGTATAATAAATAAATTAAAAAGTATTTTCATGAAATAAAAAATTGTAGAGTATTAATGTTTAAAAAATACTAAATTTCGAGCATGGTTATTTATATACAAACAGTTAAACATGTGCATATCGGCGACATTGTGGTTTACAGAAATCAATGTGAATAATTTATTTGCATTAAATTTATTAAAAAATGTGCACTAACCATAATTTATTGTTATAAAATTCTTTCTTTTGTATTAGGGTATTGACTACTATAAAATAATGAAAATAGGACGGATTAAAATAAAAGTTCAGATGTTTATTTTGCTACAATTTTGCTAACTGTTTAATGCACGCTATTCATTCGTTCTTTCTTTTCGTGTTTCGAATTCTAAATTCTTTTCAACTAAATAACTAAATATTATGCTGAACGAAATAAAACTTCATATCCGTAACTGTCATATTATTTCTCCGATCCTTTCTAATCTTCTCAAGTTTTTAGAATAATTTCTGCTTCTAAAATCGATATAAAATGCTTACTACGCTTCGTCAAATATTTTCGAATTAAAAATAATTCACTTTCCATGTAGTCGTTGTTCATTGAATAAAAATAATTGCAATATATATATGTATTCGTATCATATAAAGAATAAATAAATATTTCGCAAAAAAATTATAGATACTGAAAGTCACGAAATTGCCTTTTGCGTATAGATAGGCTGTGAGGAAGGAAAGTGAAAATTTGACAGTGCTACGAACCTCAACAGTCAGACACTACTCGTACATTTCACTACCGTGCAATTTCTACATACATTTTGTTAAGCTGTGGTTTATTCCGAGAAAATGTTAATAAACCTTATAATAGATAAATGTGACCTGTAATATTGCCTACAGCTTAATTAAATGACTAAAAATATTTGATTTACTATATTTACTAGCTACCTTATTCTGTTGGAACAAAATTTTCTACGAATGAATCGCTTTCTTTACTATCGCTATCAGTCTCACTAGTATCTACCTAACCGTTTAGTTTTTTTACCAGTTGTCAAAAAAACTGTTGAAGAATGGTTTCTTCACGTCTTTAATTTCCTGTTTCATTTTTCGAAATGTGGAAAGAGAAACATCACAGTAGTTAGCCATTCACTCATGGCTTTTGTTAAGAAGCAGGAAAAGGCATTTTTGTTTAGCTTCATCTTCACAGGATTTTATTACACTGCATATTAGATTTCGTTTAGAACTGTGAATAGCATGCCCACGTTTTCGAGAAATTAACATTTCTGTTTACGGTAACAAACAGGTATATTCGTACAGTTAACCTACAAAAGGTTCCGCTATATACTGTATATGCTCTGGGTTAAGCTATATGAGTTGTGTTTGTTGTACTGAAATTAAAGCAGTCGCGCATGCGCAGTGATGCTTTCCCCCCTTTACCCCTCGTTGCAAACAAGGGCAAACTCGTGACTCAAGTAACTAGAACTTAAGAATTTCGTGTTCTTGAATGCTCACTGCTTACAATTACACAGTGACTAAATATCGATTAAAATATCTACATTATTGTGAACTAAATTTCCCGCCGTATACGTTGATAACATGGTTGTAATTGATGTACAATTAAATAAATATATTGATTCACAGCCAAAGTACCTACTTAATTATTCAAAAATCCAGTTAAATTCACCAGCTAATAATTTTCCACAAAATAATGAAGATGTGAGGCGTTTAGTAAGAAAAAATATTTTAGATTGGAATTTTTTTCCAAACCTACTACTTTAAAATTAAAATCAAAGTAAAAAGACATCAGAACCAACTCATAAACCAATTCAATCAATCAACTCAAATCAATTTAAAATTAAATGTAGACTGCCTACTTGAAACAAATTTATGGTTTGTCACTACTGAGGAACTAAACTTTAAAAGTTGTTAAAGTTAAAATAGCTTATTTATTCTCATCGCACGTTGTAACATTATATCGGATAGAAAAAATTCAGTACTTATTTATACTGTATTACATTAAAACAGAATTTGTTCAGCTGTATTATATTGTACATAAAATACAGAAGCATTACTTTTGTCAAATAATTCAGGTAATATGATATATCTCAAATTTTAATATTTACTTGATGTTAATGTAAGTGATATTTTTTCAAAGCACATGGAACTACAATCAGTAGTAGTTTTTTTAAACATACTTTGACGATTTTCCTTAGCGTTTGAAAACTTAACAACTTTCGTGAGGAAAAAACTGGTCATAGAAGTGAAATAGGAAAAGATCTGTCAATTTTACACAACAAAAATACTTGAAAATTTACTTGTTAGCACCATGAAACTTAATATATTCTTGGGATGGTGTGCTTTTAAAATTGTAATTTTTTTATGTAGCATTTTATAAAATTCCGTAGTAGGCTACTAAAGTAATTTGGGTTACCACTCTTGTAACATTTTTTATTGAACGTTACTTCCAGATTTTAATCTAGATTTCCGTTGTTCAATCTTACATTGAGCCACTGAGATGGCTTCAACACCAACGAGATGGTTAAATATTATTATTATTATTATTTGGATGAGACTTAGAAATTATTTACTATAATTTATCGTCAATGCGAACTCACCTAAAGTTCATTTTTAGGATTGATTTACGTACTTCCTGCTTTTAGCACGGGCAGTTATATGTTTCATGTTCGAGGGTTAGCGATAAAAACAATTTATACATTTTAGCGCCAACAGGACAAACTAAAAACATTGTTTATAGATAGCCCTTACATTAAATGCTTCCACTAACCCTTAAAAATTTAAGAACCAACCAATTTTTATATTTAATATAAATATACATTAACATAATCTCATTATGTTGTTCCAACACGTGCAGCGAAGCGTACGGATCCCGCTAGTTATTATATAAATTATTTAGTAAATTATTACTATTATTACTAATATTCCAATTAACTATTAATTAATTATTACTATTATTATCAATTAATTATTACTATAATTCCAAATTATTACTATTTATTATTATTATTATTATTATTGGCGAATTCTCCTTGGATAGAAGACGTTAAGCATTATTATTATTATTATTATTATTATTATTATTAGTAGTAGTAGTAGTAGTAGTAGTAGTAGTAGTAGTAGTAGTAGTAGTAGTAGTAGTAGTAGTAGTAGTAGTAGTAGTAGTAGTAGTAGTAGTAGTAGTAGTAGTAGTAGTAGTAGTAGATTATTAATAATTAATATTATTATTTAGTAAATTATTTACTAATTATTATTTATTTAGATTTAATAAAAGCAAATTTTAAGTTTGAAATTTACAGAAGATAATTCGTAGAAAAAATTATCAATAGGATTTGTTTTAATCTGGCGGTTAAAAATTTATTGTTTAATTGTGGTCATAATTTACCCCATCAGTGACCGAAATCTAATCGGGGAAAAATAATAAAACATTCTGGAATGACATTTATAAGTTACTAATGGTAATTAATTCGATTCTTTCTCAATAGGATCTATTTAGGGTTCCCGAAATAATTAGGTAACAAATGACCCTCAACCTTCTCAAAAAGGGGCTTCATTTTATTAATTAGTCAAATCATGCCTTCGTTGAAATATGAGTGTTATCTCTCAAGTAGGTATTGAATTTCCTTCTACGATAATTAATTACTTTGCAGTAGTCATTTTTTTACTTTTTTTAATGCTACAATAGTAAGGGATTTGTATACTAAAATTAATGTTAAGAGAGTAAATAAATGAATCAGATTAATTAAAAGTCTGAAAAACGTAGAGGGAGAAAACATCATTCAACCCTTACTAAAAAAATCCGTTCTTCTGAAGCCGCTTACACGACTGCAGTAAGAGCGTGTGAATGCATTAATGATTCTGACAAGCGTCGCCTAGTTAATAATTGTTAAATTTGCATTGTTGATCCGCATTGCTACCGCCAGATAGCAATTGAATTATTGCTCCTACTCAGTTCCGGTTGTCAAATTTATACTCTCTTTATTCAATTCATTAATAAGTGGTATTGAATTGTTACTATTTAATAGTTCATACTTATCTTTGTTTAAATGATAGACGTGACAAATAGAACTATTGTAATTTCAATATGTTTTTTAAATTTTAATTTTAAAAGCTTTAAAATGTCATTTATATGTTCACTGGATCAAATGGAATAAGCATATTACCACAAAATAAGTTTTCATCTGACGTTTTCCCATACAATTCTTTCAACATCTTTATTGAAAAGTTAATGGCGTATCAAAAGGAATGAAGTTATCAAATGCTTTTCTGTTAGTGTGTAGTCCCCTAGAACTCTAACAGGTGCAATGTACGGAAATTTCATTTCAATTGACGCAACGACAATAAATTTCTTCGGAACATTGTATATTCATCGAATCTTCTTTTATATCTCTCGTTTATTTTCAAGGAAAGCTTTAGAGTGCATAAAATTTTAGTACTGTAGTATTCCGAAAAGTAACAGCTTAAGTTCTGAGCATCTGGTTTAATAAAAATATTCTGATCACGACAATGTTTAATAATAAATTATTGCGTTACTTGTTCTACATTTCATTTGAGTTTATTATGATGCTCGTTTTATGAGAAACTGTATAAAATTTTATCAATTTAAGTAAATACTTAAAAGTTGGAATAAAATTTAAAGCGATGGGGCGTAATGAAATTTATTGCAAAGCATAACAATTTAATGTTTCAAGTACTACTTTCAATGTTAGGTGCTGCTGTCGTAAACTTTCCCAAATTGGACTGAATTCAGCGTGTTCATAAAACCGTGACTCAATCCAATTTTCGTGTTACAATTTTCGCGAATAAATATAAAAATTCCCGTTACTCAATATTCACTCAAGGATATTTAAAACTGCTTACGAAACGACTAGACTATTTTTTGAGCTTTTGTAGATTTGCTACTCATTTATATAGCTAGGTTTAAATAATATAGGTAGGAATCATTGGTTCAATTCTAATGATTTTTATATTGAGTAGGCCTACAATATTAATAATAAGCTACGTTTTATGAAATTACTCGACTACCACCTCCTTGGTTTATTGGATTTAAAACAAAAATTAATTTTACGCTAAACGCCAAAGCGGGAGTTCCTGAACTATTTTCCTGGCCAGGGTTAGAAAGAATAACTACAGTAAAATTCGCTGATACTGTACTATACGCACCGTTCCATGACCACAACAGTTCATGAGACCTCAAACAAACAAAAAACAAACTAGCAGGCTCAGTTTTCACTGGTGCCGTTTCCGTGCGTAGTGATTAGCGTACCAGCCAACTAAGTGGAAGTTCCCGAGTTTGATTCCCAGCTAGCCCTAGAATACAAAGGCCGTTTTCACCAATCGTTATTACTAAGGCGTAGTCTGTGAGACTACTCTGGGTAAAGTCATAATAAAACACAACATAAGGTTCGAAACATTTTTATTACACTTGAAAACTAAGTTTATAATGTTAAAAGTTGTATTATAAAAGTAAAGAAGACAATTTTAGTCAACTTGGCACTCACAGCAAATAGTAGCATGATGTTCTCCACACATGGCCTTTGAACAGCGATTGCAGAAATACTTGGTCATGCGCCGAAGTCTTGACGGGCAGAAGGCACAGATTTTTCTCCCTTGTGGTTGTAGTGGTCTTGGTTCTTGATTAGGTACTTCGACTTTCAGGATAGAAGCTATGGATCGGTGTAGTTCTCGAGGTAAGTTGGTCATCTGCAGTCTTTTCTGGAGGTGAGGCTTGATCATGTCGTTGTGAATTTTTTTTAGAAACTGTCTTCTATTTAGTGGCTTGGTTTTAGCTTTTACACAATTCTGAACATATAAGACATAACTGTTTACCATAGTTATATTTACAATGTTAAAGAAAATGCACAAAGGCCATCTTCTTGTCTTACGGCTGCAAGTTGTATTGCTGCATATCTGGTCCAAGGCATCAACGGCACCCTTTGTAGCATTGTAACTTTCTATTATCTCGGGTTTTTTGCTGTCTTTGTTAATGGCAAGGCCTTCATGGCAAGTTGAAAGAAGGATAACAGATTTACTTGCCTTAGTTTGATAAGAGACTAGTGTTTTGGCTCCTTCAAAACAAAACACACTTGTCCCAACTTCTCTCCTCTTGCAATCAACAATTTCTTTCGGAAGTTCTGGCTTGTCCTTGCGAAGTGTTCCAATGAGAGTTAATTTGTTTTCTTTGTTCAAAAGTTCATTAGCCAGAGGCACAGAGGTGAACCAATTATCACATGTAATGTTTCTGTTTGTGCCTCGAACAGATTTAGTTAGTTCCAACACAAAGTACTGGGCCAACGGCAAATGTCCTCTATAAGTTGCTTTTCCAATATATGGAATGGCATCTAACATATAATGGGTTTGAGTGTCACAAATCATGACAATCTTGATCCCATATTTGTTAGGTTTTTTTGGCATATACATACGAAATGGGCAGCGTCCTCTAAATGCCACTAGCTGCTCGTCGACCGTCAAATAACTCCGTGGTTTGTAGAGATCTTTACAGCTTGCAACAAACATATCCCATATTTCTCGAATAGCAGTGAATGGGTCTTGTGATTTTCTATCCTCTCTAGTCTCTGGGTTATCAAATCTTAGACATTCAAGAATGAAGCTGAATCTCTCACTACTCATTGCAGCTTTATACCTATTACCGCTGTATTCTGGATCAAACATCTCCCTAACATTTAAATGGTTATCCTTTTGTACTGCTGAGACAACGAGCAATCCCAAAAAAGCATCAAACTCATTTTCTGTTAATTCAGAGATAGTTGAAGTTTTTTCTTTGTAATTAGGTTGTTTTTTCCTAATAGTCATGTTTGTGAATTCTATTATTTTAGATTTTAAAGATACAGTGAAGTAGGCCCCTACAAGGAAAATAATTCTTTAGGTTCAGTTATATTCAGGGCTGCTCCTTTTGAACCTCTTTGGGTGTGTACTATATTCCTGGCTGCATGTCTCGTTGGCTTATTAGATGGAACAGTAGGCTTAGTAAACCAAGTTTGTGTTGTCTTTTTGCCTTGCCCTTTTAGAACATCCTGAGTACATTCAAATATATATTGATTGTTTTCTGATCTTCTAAACAATGTATTTGGAGTTATATTTTGTTTTCTTCTCTTTGCTGGACCCCTGACACGATCGGCTGATACGTTACTTAGTTTACGTTTAGCATCAAGCTTACCTTGATCGTCTGTTGATTTCGATGGAGTTTTTAGTTCAGCATTTACTGTGGGAACGTCTTCCTCTTCTTCAGAATCACTAAACTCTTGACCAGGACTGTAGTTTGGGTCGGCGTCACTACCATCTGTTATTTCATGAACTTCCAATTCTTCATGGTCTGAAGTTTCACTACCACTGTCAGAAATATCAGAATCAACCTCGTCTAAATACTTCAAAATCTGTTCATTTAGACGTTCCATGATGTCTAATAATGAGTAAAAACTTAAAAACTAACCACAAATACACAAATAAAATAGTTATATGTTAAATTAGAGAACAGCATAAAGAAAAAAGTCACAAACAAATAAAAACACAAATAAAAAGTACAAATAAACCACAAATAAAGTCACAAAAACACAAATAAAATAGTTATATCTTTAATGAGAGAACAGCATACAGATAAAAGTCACACACGTAAACACTAAGGCTTCGTCTAGCACACTACGGAGTCGAATTAGCAACTAACGTTAGTACAAAGGCGTAGTCTCACAGACGACGCGAAATGAATAGCTGCGTAACGGAAGCACTCTCAAGGTCATCTTCACGTACCCGTTGTTTTCTAACCACAAAATGAAGGTACACAGAGTTTCTAGGCGCCATGGTGTGAGGGAGGTGTGGGGCGAGATTTTAGACACAGTTGAGTAGTCTGGGAGACGACGCCTTTGTGTTCTAGGGCTAGAGTCTTGTAATTATCACAAAAAAACATATCGTTCCAGTTGCATAATTCACCATAGTCGCTAATTACCAAGCTGTTGATGTGACTGAATAAAAATAAAAATAAAATTAACAAAATTGAGTAGCCTATTAGCTATACACATTCGACTACACACGCCGAACCGGTATCAGATAGCCCTATGTTTCCGATTTTAGTGAAGTCAATTTACTAAAAAATAATTCAAGTTTTAACGCTAGCTAATACATTGGAAAGACAATTAAATTATCATCAAGCAAAAATATTAGGCTATATATATATATATATATATATATAAAATTACAAATAATACTACCAAGCTGTATACTATTGAATAAAATATTTTAAGAATAAACCGTTCTCAATCTACAAAATAGTTTTAACGCCTACTAGAGTAAATATGCGATGCTTGTATTAATATTCTTTAGAACAAAAAACATATTGTACAGGAGGCTTCTTGGTCCTAAGCTGAAAATTCCCGCCGCAATTCTCGGCTAGGATCCGGAAAATTTTACACATTACAACCCACTGGTGAGTTCATAAATAACCCTCTGAAGTCGCTAATGAACGAGTGAGAAATGGAACCACAAATAATAAAATTAATATCCAGGAGTCCAAAAATAAACCTCGGTTTTAATTAAATAAAAGAGTACTCTGAAAACACAAGCCAGACAATTAAAATTAAAAGAGCAATCATATTCCTAGAATGGAGGAGATTTGCTGCATTATTATTAATCCCTCTTTTCTCCCTACTTTTATTCTACGAATCTTTAAATGCTTAATAGGTATATATACAGTTTTTTTATTAGAGCTACATTTTACGTAGTTAAATTGAAAAATAACGTGTCAAGTAGCATGTTACTTTTTTATGTAGTAATAGTAGCAGAAAATGGAATTCAAGTTCGATACTCAGTGTTTTATTAGACCTTAAAATACAATTTCACCGCCACACTTTTATAAAACTTGCCTAATATACTTTAAGAAGAAAACAGACTGAACAAAGGCGTAAACTGAACTTTTTACAGGAATCGAGACTAAAAGAAATAGGAAAAACGGAATTATTTTTAGATTGCTTCTTTCAGAAACTTCGAGAGGTGTTTGATTATAAAATACTCTCAACTCTCTTACACTCTTTACTCTCTTGTATGTTTACTAATACAGATTAGTATTATTAGTGAACTTTGTTGAAGCTCTATTTCCTTTTTAGTAAACATTTTAAGACTCGATTTTAAAACTTTTGAGAAAAGTGTTCGAATGTTTTATTTTTCAAACTTTAAAAATAAATTTTACGGACAAGTCGCGATTGTAAATTTGAAATAGATTATAAAAATCTGAGTAAAATTTTATTGTTGTGTTACTCCTCAACATATGTGTATAATTTTTGAAAAGTTTGACAATAATCGACCTACAAGAAGGATCATTTTATAAGATGCGGAGCGCAAATTTGAAACAAACCTTTCTAAATAAACAAAAAGGAAGTATTTCTTGAATATAAACTAAAGTATTTATATGTGATTATTCAAAAATCTAAAACCTGTACAAGATCAATACAAAAGTATAGTTCCGGCAGTTATGATTCGTATCAATTAATTTGTATAAAATACTACCGTAACTTTGCCACATAAAAGTGTGGCAAAAATTCTATTAAAATTATGTATTGTGTGGAAACGCAATCATTTAAATTGGTAAGGCAATGTTGTGTGACGTTTTGGGAAGCATAATCCAAATGTTCGTACGAGAGTTGCAATTCAATCGTCTAAAGATTAGTTGATGTTTGGATTGGAGGGTAGGAGAGAGATAGTGTAAGAGAAATGGTATCATGCCATTATCATTGAAGCGGTGGCCTAACCAATTACCCATGGGAGGGGTTAGAAAGGAACATAAACATAGAAGGGTGCCACGCGCCAGCTACCCTCTCTCTTCCTGGTAAGGTCGAGAATCGCTTGCGATATACCAGACTGTTGCCGGAACTACGAACCGGGAAGTTTTGGAGTTTCAAACAAAATTAAACCTTATCGTTCTGTGGAACCCGGCCACAGGGTAGATTCCCACGTAGACGGCCGATGCACCTTGCTTTGCTACCGCCAGGTGCCGTCCGCCCCCGCTTATCAATTACTCGTAACTCTTTCCCACGTTAGCTGCCCAGAAATGCCCACCATATGTCCGACGAACTACGTATTAGATTGTAAAATTAAAATAGTTACTGTATCTCATTTTTTATTCACCCTTATTTTCGCAAATTTAGTCACCATATTATAATATTATTATCATAGTAGGATACTGTAGTGGAAAACACTGCGTGAAATTTGAACGTTCTTTTAAAATCTAAAATTCTAATTTACTTATCCATAAAATTAGACACTTTCGTTCCCAACTGTACCTTGACCACCCAATTTATCAGTGCCGATATCTTGATCTGTAATGCTAGAGTTGAAAAGGAACACAGCATTAATTCCAAGTGACTACCTGTTTCCTTAATCGAATGTGCCGACTACATTACTGAAGTTTTTAAAGTAGTTTCTACCGACTAAGTGGATCAAACTTGTTTGGTTTCTATAAAGCTTTTCTTTATTCACCTCTTGTAATAGCCTATTCTCATCATTAAAAGTATTAGTTATAATAAAATTTAATTAGAATTAATAGAATTGTACGACAACTGCAACGTTTATGTTAATTTTGTTCATTTTTACCAAATATAGGCCTACACATGAAGTTGAAATTTTGAAAACCGGATTTTTCAGAGCAATATCTATTGTAAATTTTCCGAAAATATCATTAATGATATTTAAATTAATGTAGTATGTACACGGGAAAGTCTAATCAAAGTTAATAAAGCTATTTTGAAAAAAATTCAAATTTCAATAAAAGTAAAATATCCGTAATTTGTGGGTGAAGTAGTAATTTCTGTTGTAAGATGAATAAAACACTCACGTAAGTGCATGAGCGTACGTATACAGATAAATATATTTAGGCTTGTGGTGGAATCGCAACGAAGTAGGAGCAGTAAAAATTCGGGAAGTTCCCTTTCACGAACCCAGTACATTCCACCACAATAGTCCAATCTTACGGAGACAGAATTCTACGGAGACTACGGAGTCGCAAGACAGAATTTAAATAAAAAACAAAGTAGGTAAAAGCCTACATAAAACATTGCTCCGCAATTTAATTTTTGAAAAAATAGTTTACTAAATGACTATAAAACATGAAATATCATAAAAAAATATTTTATGAGAAAAAATCACAATAAATCTACCGGATATTATCAACATTATAATGAAAAGGTTTCAGTCATCATTGTAATTTTACAATGTTAAGTTAATTATAGTCTATTTATATAATTTATAATATATAATTATAATTTATATAATTTATAGGTGATATATTTGAAATCACTAGAAAATGGTACGTAATTACACTAGTAGAACATGATTTATACGTAACTGCTTAAACAGAATTACTTGTAAATTTATGTTTACAATAAATTAACATATCATTAACATATATTCAGTTCCTGAAGAGAAGTGACCTAAATTCATTATAATTAACAAATAATTGCATTACATTATTTTAACATCTGTTTGTGAATTATTTATTTGGAAATATTAGTAACATCTGTTTGTGAAATATTATTTACCTAAATTAATAGATAGGCTAATTCATAGATAAGATAAAAACAGGCTTGCCTTCTAGTTTTTGCCAAAAATTCAGTTTGATTTGCCACATTATGTATAACATTTGAATGCAGAAAAAATTAGGACGTGAATTTTAGTGTCTATGAAAAATTCAATGCGGTTTGTTACCTTCCTTTTGGAAAAAAATCCGTTTGATTTGCTCTTCTCTCGCAATCTGTTGTAGGAAACACACGTGGCGGTTTGTCTTAATGCGTGTCTGTGAAATATTTAATGCGGTTTGCCAACTCCTGTTTGCGAAAAATTCTTTTTTACATTGTCATCACGTACGTTACGTGGGTTCCTTTCCCAGAGACGGAGACAAGGAGGTAAAACGTTTAAAAGGAAATGATTGCGTGTGCTGAGGCAAGGCGGCCCTGGGCGCCGCGGCGCACACTTTGAGCACCGCTATTGTAGAACAATCTCTCAGTACCCTATTCTACAGCCAAAAAACGAAAATAGTTTGTACAAACATGTGTCCGGAAACGCGTCGTTAGCAAGTTACATTGTCTGACAGAAGATTTCACCATGATGTCTACACCCCCGTGAAACGAAGCTTTAATGAAATTTTTAGGTGTATAAATTATAGAGATATTTTCTGGTTTTGTACAGTTCTTAACCTGAACAGTATACAATAAGAAAATATCTCTCGCCTTTTGAAAGGGGTTTCAAATTTCACAAGGATTAAAGCTATGTAATAAAAAATTCATAAGTAGACTAATATACTCGTAGAAAATCATGGGCCAAAATAAAGCAAAAATTTTTGTTTTTTATTTCTAATGTTTTATTACTTAGGTTATATTGTTGGTTAGTTTCATTGACAAGAAAAAGTCGTGTGAGTGTTTCATACCAGATTTTTAGCATTATATCCACTACAGGAAAATATAAAGTATTTTTCGAATAAAAAATTAAGGTTATTTATGCATCGTTTAACTACTACTGCAGTTCAATTTTGGTTAACAACATCGATCTTTGAATTTCATTTAAATAACCGACCAAATGAATTTATTTTCAACTGTTTGTTGGACAAATAAGAAAAATCGTTGGTAAATCTGATAGATTATTTATTTATACATACAGTAACTTACAATGAACAAACGAATGGTTTTTCATTACGCAACAAAACTTTATTAAGGCTGGGACTGAGAAACAAATAAATAATTGAAAATAATGAAAGTAGTTTTGTCTATAGAATGCAAAGTGGATAAGTGCAAAATTGCATGTGAGTCATGATCGAGTGTTTGGATTGTTGATTTTTAATCTGTTGCCCCAAAAGGGTCACTGACCAGATCTCTGTCCGGTGGTCATCGTTGCATCTGTCCACCGGAACAAACATACTTAACGTTCCTCTTACCCAGATGTCCAGAAAAGTCACGCCCCATTGGCATTATAGTTGATATAGACAGTTACGGTGTGATAATCTATTCCGCTGATTTAAAGCTAAGTTTAACCATATAATAATCGAATATTTATTATCGAATGTAATATGAAGAATTATAAATCACAACCATATTTCCCAAAAATTTTATAACCATTATTCGGAAATTATATTTAGTCACTCCCTTACAAATAAATTACTCACTGAAACTGTACCAACAGGAAACCGTAAAAGGAGGAGTTCTATTCCTACAACAGAACAAATTGAATGTAATTAAATTTTGTTAAATTAGTTTCTCAATGCTTTATAAAACATTCTAAGCGAACGTGTCTAAAAACCAAATTAGTTAACCACATTTTGAATACTTTACAGTGAAGTCAAAATCTCTGTAATTCAAAATATGTAAAATTAAAACAAGTCAAATTCCTTAAATAAATAGTAAAAATATAATATTTTTAATTAATGGTTCCACTGATAAGGCACATAATCCTGATTACGCATATTTATTATCTCAAAAGCAAATTAATTTTTAATAATAAAACTTTTGAGCAGATACATAAAAACAGTTTTATTTACTTAGTATGTGATGTCTCTTACACCCAATCTCGAGATGCAGAATTTAAACTGGAATAGCGTCAGAGGCTTATGCATACAATCTAAGGGAGACTGTGGTCGGTAAAAGGGGTAAACCGAGGCATGTTTACACATATCTTTGATTTCGATTTTTCTAATTTTTTGTTGCAGTTATTTAGTACATGTTTTTCATACTCAATTGTTACTTAAGATTTAAGCTCCACTTTGACACACTTATGAAGAGCTATTACTACGGTATTTTTTATGTATCTAAATATTTTTTGAACCCACCGGGTTGGTCTAGAGGTAAAGTCGTCGCCACGAGTTAGCTGTTTAACAGCTGATTTTCGGAGACAAAGGTTCCTGGTTCAAATCCTAATGAAGGTAGTTACTTTTATACGGATTTTGAATAGTAGACAGTGGTTACCGGTGTACTTTGATGGTTGGGGTTGAATTAACCATACTCTCTCAGGAATGGTCGGCCTGGGTCTGTACAAGACTACACCTCATTTACACGTCATACACATCTCCTCATCTCATTGGGTCATGGGGTCATTTGCTTATTGTTCTAAAGTGAACAGATTGCAACGTACACAAATTAGGAATAAAAAAAAAAGTTTTTTGAAAGTAAGTCACCTGTCTAAACATGCCCCCTAAAGAGGGCACGTTAAGCTTACACACTTGTGTCTGGGTAAGTTTACACACGTTTTAAAATTAGGAAATTGAAGGGCTAATAAAATATGTAAGTCAGTTTTATTACTTTAAAATATTGCATTAAGTTCTGTGTATAAATATTTACATTACCTAATATAAATGCAAGGGAAAGTATTATATTTATTAATTATTAAATATTAATACAAAATACAAATTGATCAAGAAGAATCATTTCCAAAATTATTATTGATACATATAAAAATAAATGGAATCTGTTTCAAGACGCCTACAATGATCATGTGCTCAGCTCCTACAATGGTTGCTTTGTACCCACTGTGCACTTTGTGCACCAGTTTTTGACTGGTTGAATCGTTTCAAGGAGTACAAACAAGCACAGTTTTCATCATAATTTTCGCTATCAGATTCACATAAATCGTCATCTTTTGGTTTCCTAATTTTTCCTATTTTTACTGGGCTTCTTTTTCAAATGACCGCACATGGGATCCATAGAAGATATATTGGTCTTCCTTACCAGATATCAAGAATAGAGGCCGATGACATTGATTGCTATGAGATTGTTAAGATTTCTAGCGAGGTATTAATTGCTGGATCATAAAAAATAATATTTTATAATGAGCTTATTGTACCAAGGGTGATACTATCTACCAATTGGAGATACAGGCAGAATCGGTACGGTCATTTGTTGGGATGCCAGAAGATTGAACACCCAATAATATAGTTTTAGACAAACTCGGAAGATATTAACATTCCAACTTATTTAGGAAATTGCAATATTTACATTTCTTTTAGAAAAATGCAAGTTTTTATGATTAAATACGCATTGAAGTACGTATCTATCATTGTTGTTGTTATTAGTATAAATAATGATCATAAATTATTTAAATTTATTATTATTATTTAAATTATTTATTATTATAAATATATGATCTATAAATAGATCAGTGATTTAGGTTTGTGTCAACTAACAGCGTGGGAGTGTGCCAGTATCACCAGCTGTCTGGAAAAAGGGAGGTTTCAAACATGAAAATTTAGGAATTTAATTCAATAGAGTAAGATGAAAATATAGTTCTGCGTTGGAGGAATATCATTGTTAAGAAAATAATGGAGTAATTGTCATCTAGTCATTGAAATTTAAATGAAATTAGGAGATGAGATTCACTTGCAGATGGAATGCTCATTAAGCAGTTTGCGTTCAGGGATTAAGCACGTGTCATTTGCTTTGTTAGATGTATTGAATAATTTGGTTACAGCCCTCACACTTCATCCATTACGTCGCGTTGGTGGTTTTGTTCATCTGCGACCACATTCGTTAAAATAAACTCACTTATTGCATTACTAGAATTGCTTTTAAGAAATTATGAAATCTCATATTATTATTAAATTTAGCCTACGATTACACAAAAATTTGAATTTTTAGCTTCTTGGTAAAAATAATTACATTGTTTTCAAGGAAAACAATACAAGTCATTCGTAGTTTGTTTAAAAACCGTGCAACTTGTAATACTTTTGAGGCTGTACTGAATAACAAATAATAATACCATAATTGCAATAAATATGAATAACCGAATAAATAAATAGGTATAAATAAATACTGTAATAAATAAATAAATACCTAATATAGTATAAAAATTACCGTTTCAAAAATTAGGTTGCTCACTCGATATCCTGACCAACGATTTTAAGTTCAATTTTCATTGCAGTAGGCCTATCTAGTAGCCTACATCAGTAGGCCTTTTAGATTCTGACAAATTTTCATTCGATCCTTTTCAATATAATCTAAATAATATCATTTGACTAACTATTGACCATTGCTAAAGTGCTACATACAACTCTATGAAGTGCAGCAATCAAGTAAAATTGGTTAAATGTCGCAGATTATGTGACAAGCATATTTATGACAGATTTCACTTTAAGGACTCTAAATTTTTTGTTTAATTTTCTTTTTACTATGCACTTGAGTAAATTTCAGGGTCTCTTGTTGATTATTTTAAACATAAGTGTTCCGTGTTGGAGGGATTTTTAAAGGGGTTTGTTTCTTCTGAAGAAAGACCTTTGTATTGTTTTATTTTCTGGAAATTGTTTTTCTTTTAGATTTTGTAAATTACTGACCCTCCATGGTCATGCCGATTGCCAATGTATTTTGTTCTGCTGTTTATAGATAGTGAAACAATTATACTTGTTTCGTAATTTCTATTCTTTGTATTTAAAAAAATAAAGATTCTAATTATTATTATTTTTCAAAAATTTCAAAAAATCTAGGATAGTGAGCTATCAGGCGACAGCTCGAGTAAGGTAGCAATGCGCTCACTTTATTGAATTTACAACGACTTTAATATAGAACGCTTTGTAATCGCCAGTGTGTGCCATTGGAAAATACTACTGTCTGTAACTTGATGGCCTCCGGCAGAGGGGAGCAATATGCGTAGGTTGTAAAACCATTTCAGAAAACACACATCTAATTTTTTTAACTCACTGTAACTTGTTGGAGACGATGTATTTTTATAAAACAAAGTAGGCCTATTTATTTTATTCTATAAAATTATTTCGAAAAACACACGCTTAATGAGATTATCTATATAATTGTAATTTAGTATTAGTTTGTTACTGAAGAAAACACCTTATTTTTTAAAATACATAGTCATTCTTCAACGACTAGTTCACGGATTAACATAGGCCAATATTTGGCAGGTTTGTTCTGTAATAATTATGGAAAACGATGATGCAATAAAATTTAACTGAAAATCATTTCCGACAAGTTTTAGTTACTTACAAAATTAGAAATTTTTTCTGAAATGGTTTTACAATCCGCATATTGCTCCTCTCTGCCGGAGGCCATCAAGTTATATCAAGTTATAGTTAGGTTTATAATGACGATCATTTTAAATTAGGTTTACCTATTAGAAAACGAGTAGTACGTACTTAAAAAGATGTTTAATCTCTACCGATCAACATATTACATACATACAGGTGTTCATAAAATCCAAATAAGTTAAATAAAGGTTGATAAAATACGAATTTTTAATGATGTGAATTCTATTTATACTCTTGGTCATTCGATTTTTCAAGAAATTTTATATAACATGTCACGTAGAAGAAATGGGTTGGACTAGAACGATAATCTAATGAAAAGAAAATGTATTAGTTACTTATTCTTTTAAAAATATCTTACCTTTTTATAGTAAATTTTTCATAAACTTGTTAAGCGTGCTAAAAAGTGCGTATCGGAGTCGAACTGTATTTACTACTTTGTTTCTATTTCTTATTTTAAAAATATATGCTAGTGTGTTTAAGAAAAAGCGATCGCAACAGGTTTTATAGTGTACGGAGTCTAATTGTCTTAGTTAACCTTGTGGTTAAGGAGGAAGTAACATGGTAATAAACTGCACCTGGTTATTAATAAGTAAAAGTGAAATGTTAGTACACAAAACGACAGGTAAATGTATATTTTTTCTTAAATGCGTTATTTAATTCCTAACTTATGCGGGTAGTCAAGAACCTGCATCAAGAGCTTAACAGTGGCTTACAATTGACAATCACTGAACGCTAGACTTCGACCAGGGATGACTTGCGTGTGATCAGACAATGATGACTTGATTGGATTTGCCTGCCGGTGATGTATGCTCGCTCATCGATCACGTTCGACAGTTTCCTACTCTCGATTTATAACAGTTGGCCAAATTATTGAGTTGCGGAAATCAAATGTTAAACAAGTATTAAAACTAATTGTTACCGTTTTCATCCCCAGAGCATTCAATTCAAAAGTTGATGACTTTTATAAAGTTCAATGAAAAATCAAGAAAACATTACAATATAATTTGGAAAAAGTGACTTAGAATCTGCTGTCATTTAGTGTGCGAAACGGAATACTTTCATGAATGTGTACAGTAGGCTATAAACATATATATTTTTTAAAATTTAATACGTAATAGGCTACACTCATATTCATTCTGAGCTCACAAACTTCGTGAATGTATAATTTTTCAAAAACAGCTCGTAAGTTTTTCATTAAACTTCCTTTGTTTACTAACACAAGCTAAATCATTAAGATTGAGCAGTTCGAATTTCTAGGAAAATGTTTTAGGAAGTGTTTCCTCTCCTATAGTTTGAAAGATCACTTTTAAAAAATTATACAGTAGGCCTAATCTAACCGTGGATTTCCGGTTAAATGTATATTTGAGTTAAAGATTATTAAAATTCTACGACTGTATTTAACATTATTTTTGTCCGACGCTATGCTTTAATTTAGCCAAAATTTAAAAAAAAGTCAAAATCGAAAATTATCTCCAAATAACTGTCTCACAGTGACTGCATTTTGTTGACACAAACACTACAACAGATTGCAACCTACACACATTATGGATTAAACAAAAAAAATATATGGGGCCTACATATTCAAAGGTAATTTTCAAACAAAACAGCTTGATAATTAGCAAATTCTGTCGGTTTTGGTACTGTAACGGTTGGTTTTAACATGTTTCCAGACCCTAGCCGGGAATCGAACACTGGACCTTTCGCTTTGTAAGCTAGCGCGCCACTAAACCACGGAGGCGGTAGCAATAAATTTAGTTGTAGATATCTTAAACTAAACGCAGTAAAACAAGATTTTTTGTTAATTGGTATAAAATATTTACATACAGATTAGGAATTGATTTATTTGCAGTCAGATTATTAGACTATAGTTAAATAAAAATTCAGCGGTGAAGAGATATAATTTTTTGGGCTTCCTTTAATATAATCGAAGTTTAGCGTATTATTCTTTTATATTTTATAAAAAATTTTATAATTTAATTTTTTTTTAAATATCAGAGGATCGATGGATATTTGACTTTGTTTAGTTTTATTTACTTTCTTTGACAGATCAGTTTTTATTGTTCAACGTAGGCTAAATGTGCAGGTTGAAATGTAGCAGTTTATTTATTTATTTATTTAATGAGTGATAGTGCCTACATAAGCCTTGGTTTGTGAGTAGGTATGCTATGAGGTAATATACAAAAGAAAAATCTGGTGTGAAAATTCACATAACTTTCTCTTGCCAATGCAAATATACCAATATAACCTAACACATTAGTAATAAAATATTAGAAATAAAGAAAAACTATTTTAAAAAAACATAACCTAATTTTAATCATGAGTGAATGATGCAAAATGATAACCTCAGTTTCACTTAATAATACGGAAAATTGTTTGACTGTTTGACACTAAACTAGGATCTGTAGAGAAAAATGCTTAAAATAAAGTTTGTAGATCTGTTAATTTCCTATAAATTTGATTATATACACTTTCGTCGTGAAATGTCGTAAATACTAAGGCCAAAATCTTAAAAAATCCATTTTTTACAGATTTTCATGAAAAAAAAGAAAATCACCAATTATCGCTAAACTAAGCGTTATATAAAAACATTTTTGAAATAAAAGTTGTAGGTTTTTGAATTGTCTACAACTTGAATTACACACTTTTGCGCTAAAATGCATATTAAGGCCGCGATCTTAAAGAAACCATATTTTTCTACGAAAGAACAGCCTTCCCAAGAATTTCAGCAAACAAGGCGCCTACTCTATCTTGTAAAGCATAAAAATGTAATAAATGAGGCGATTTTTAAAAAATCGTAAGAGCTGCTTTTGAGAAAATCGCGAAAAGTGAACAATTACACATATAAACTACTACTTCCGGTTGACCGATTTTGATGAAAATGTTCTTGTTGGGTCCTTTGGTAGTAACTAACTTAAGTTTCAAGTTTGTACGTTGTTCCGTTCTTGAGATATGAAAACAATACTTTCCTTCCTATGTATTTATATAGGCAAGGGAAAGTAAAAAGCCCGACTTGGGCGGGAACCGTACCCAGGAATTTCCGGACCCCGGACTAAATTACATGAAGCCAATTGCGCTTACCACTAAACCACGGGCCGGTCATATAACAGGAAAAATGCTTAGTTTACGGAATCTATGATTTTCTGTACAAACCCACATTAAAATCAGTCTATCCTTGTTGAATCGTTCCATGGTCGACCACGTAACTTGTTTTATGGATACACCATTTAAATATGACTTAAATTGATTAAAATGTAGATCTGCTAGAGGATTAGCGAGAAATTACGGGCAGTTAGCCTTACCATTTATTTCATTTACATGAACGATTTATATGATAAAAAATAATGCTCTCAAATTTGAAAGCAGTTCATGTTTTTCACTTTAAAAAAGCTGAAATAATCTTTTGAGCTAGTTTTGTTTCTTTAATTACGAGATTTTTATGCAAGCTATGTTTTCACTGACCACAGACAAACAGAAATGTAGCTATTACTACGTGTGTGAAAATAGAATTTAAAACCGGTGCGGTTTCCCGGCTTTATCCAGATAGAGACGGTTTGGCCTGAAGCTTACTGAACTTTTTTTTTATGAGATACGCTTTGCATTGTTAACGAGTTCTGGTCAAGAAATTTTGTATCTTAATATAATACGTAAATTTGAAATAGTTCTGCTTGCTTTTTGATGTATTATATTCATAAAATATGGTGATAGTGTATTTATTGTATTTTACAGCATCGTTACAGATTATAATGGGTCCATTTTGCTAATGATAATAGTTTCACAATGGATATTCTCTGTCGCTTATTGAAAACTCACAATACCAGTGCACGTGTTGGTACAGCTTTTAAATAGCCAATAACAGATTTTTTCATTCTTTTTCCATCGCTGCTCGTTAGCGCAGTTCATGGCAAGCATCGAAGCGATAGTTAATTGATGCAGCTTGTCTTTTCTAGTAACGACCCTTTTTTACAGTCCCAATATTTATTGTCTCAATATTCAGTGATTATTAAATATTGGTTGGATATTCACGCTTTTGTGGGAAAATATAGTTTTTAAATAGGGTAAAAACTGGTTTTTATTTCGTATGCAGAATAATATTTTGTTAAGTTATACTAACTAACGGGTTAGGCACCCCGTTTCTAGCTTCATACGTTTACTTATTCAGACGTTTGTGAAAAAGAATAAAGATTTAGTTTAACTATCCTAAAATACTACGTGGTGTTTTTTTAATTCGAAAACATCAAGATATTATTATTTTTCTTCATGACGTCTTTTTATGGGAATCTTGCTAGATA
Source organism: Catonia carolina (assembly GCA_035578175.1). Taxonomy (NCBI): domain Eukaryota; kingdom Metazoa; phylum Arthropoda; class Insecta; order Hemiptera; family Achilidae; genus Catonia; species Catonia carolina. The sequence continues at coordinate 142,598,985 of JAQMRL010000001.1, read as the reverse complement.
AATAATTTTTATAATTTTATTTTATTAAACATTATTTCCTTTGTTTGCATACACTAAATATATCGTATACAATGAACAGCCAAACAAAACAAATTACCTATGTATGATACCCACCTCAGACTATTATATGATATTCAAGATATCTTTTGTTTCTCTCGGAGACATCATCAGGAACACTCTCTTCAGCTCTTCAGCTCAGACACAAATTTTGACAGGGGTCCCAATTGGAGTTTTTTCTTGTGTGTGTCTGTCGGCTGATCACCACCCAAAGTCACTCGCCCAATCGGTGTTACGTAGGAATAAATAGAAAATTTCGACCCCTATATAATATAATTTCGATTGGGTTGGCCTGAAGAGCTAAATAGAATTAATAATTTAGTATCTAATTTTGTAATTTCACCTATATTTTGCATTGTTTTGTTTTGTGGCGTAAGAAGTCTAGTTAATCCAATAGTCCTTAAATTATTATTAACATCCTCTTACAACGGTCCAATCAGTTACTTTGGTTCAAATTTACTAAGTTTTTCTATTATGATTTTCTCTGATGAAAACTAATTCGAAATCCCACAAGAAGACTTATTCTGATGCCCTTAAAGCTTTCAAAATTTTATTTGAAACCTTATTTAAATGGCAATAAGAGATTTTCGTTTTTTTCTTGATAAGAAGTAAATTTTTAACAAATATTCGGTCAAAAGTTTTGCCTGGAATATATATTTTTCAAGGGCTTCAATTTTTTTGTGGTTCGATTGTTGTATTTAGTAGGTTTTATTAAAGCAACTGATAAAACACATAAGTAATAACCAAAGTTGGAATTGCATTCCATAAATGATTATTCCACAATTTTTTAAACATTTTGCAATTTTTTATAAATTAGACTAGGACGGCGACGAATCTTTAGTGGGTGACCTGATTCTAGGAATTTATTTAAACTAGAAATAGTACGAGTAATTACTAAAATGACATTATTATAGCACGAAATCGCATCTCCTGAATTGCGTAGTTACGTGTTTAAGCACATCATTAACTACTAGGTATATTGTGCGTAACTTACACCGTTCATGTTGGGTTGAAAAACCTCTTTAATAATTTCACCTGCCTCTCCATGGAATTGGAAATTGCTACTCGTAAAAAGGCAGGAAAAAGATATATGGGGAATCCCTTAACATTTTCTAATTTTCAAAAGTACTTGATCTTTAAATTCGTAATTCTGTTGGTCCTTTGAGAATTTACCTGTTTTCATAAAATTTCGTTCTGAAGGAATGTACAGGCCTATGGTGTGTAGTTATTCCAGTAATCCTTAGATTACTTGAACCAGGAACATCTAATGTACAGTTATAAACTTTTTTGTACAAAAGTTAGTAAATATTATTTATGGTAAACAGGAGAATTCAATTTAAAGAAAATTTGTTACAAATATTTTTAAGGAATAACATTTGTTTTATTAAATTTTTTCTTTTCCTATAAGATAATCACAACGTAAAATGTTTAAGTACAACATAAAAAATAATAAATAATATAAATGGTCACATGATAACGTTGATGAGATCTAATGGAAACAGATTTGAAATTTCTTACCTTAAGCAATTAGTTTGGAATTTTTTAATTAAATCCATTTGGTAATAAACTTTTATAGATATTAAAAAAATATATCAATCATTTCAAAGACACAAAATCATCAAAATTATTTTACTTTATGTTAATAATTTCTATAGTTATCACAGTTAAATATAGACTAAAATAATAAAATATTATGTTAAAAAATAAGGCTTAGGAAAATGCTGAAGCTGAATTATAAAAATTTGAGCCTAGCATATTATAGCCTACCTATACTCAGAACAAAGACAGAACAGAACGAATTGGAAAAAACGTACTTTTTTTTTCTATTCGATCTACAATTGAACACACTTTATTGCTCTAAAAAGAAGACATTTATTTTACTCGAGTTTTATTAAGAACATTTCTTTTCTTTTAATCATACTTTTTGCGTGTACAACCCGATAAAAAAAATCATAAAATGGAATGGTTTATGAAGTATTAAAAATCGTAACTAAACTAATTAATTTAGACTTTACCAAAATTTGTTAAAAAATTATGACCAGACAATTCACAGCAAATTATTTTTAATGTAGAGTTTAAGTATACGATAATTCAAATTGTCTCATTCATATTAATTTAACATAAATACGACTACAAATCGGAGATGCTACAGTAAAACATAAAAACTGTTGTTACTATAAAATATAGCCTTTACAAAACATACTTTAAAAAATTATGATACATGCATAATAAAAGTTTCACTTATGGGACTGTAAGACTATACTTCTTTATATTTTTTGAGAGATTTCTTGTTTTTTAGCTTTTATTTGTTATTGGCCTGTTTTATTGACAACCACCCAATTTTATTGCTGCTTTTCGCTGTATTTTTTTTGGCGTGATTCGGCATGAATTTTCGAACAGGGACCCCCAGTGGAGTTTGTTCAGGAATGGCTTTCAGCTGGTCACCATACAAAGTCGTTTGCCCAACCAGTATTACTTAAAAAATAACAGCGACTTTCTACCAGCTGACTGACTGGGCTGGCCCGAAGGCCTGAAATATTTCTAGGTGGATTTTCAAGAATTTTTGAAGCTGGTTCTTATAAACTTAAATAATAATTTGAGTTTAATAATAATTATTATTATTTTTAAATTTGGTAAAAATTTGGTAATGCATTTTAGGCAAAATTTAGTTTTTTAAATCTCATAACTTAATTAATAAATTTAGTTATCAACGTAATTTTGTTTAAAGGGGTTCATATCGTAATGCTCTTAGTAGCATTTTAATTAAATGGGTAACAACATGGTAATTAGTATTGCTTATTAATTTTGTTTGAGAGATAAAGTATTTATTTTTTAAATTTTATTTGTGAATGGGATTACTATTCTCGCAAAGGACCATGGTAATAATATCAAACAAATTTTGAGGCAAAAAATAATACTTATATTATGAGTATTTTAATTGTATTCAGTTTGGTGTTGTTAATTTTAACTTGTAAAGAAGCTATTTATTATTTGAAATAAAAGTCAATTCATTGTTATAATTTCAAAGATTAAAATAACAGAAAAATAATAAAATAAAATAACAAATATTGATAGTAATTTAAATATGTATTGCTGAAGAAGCAGTCAAAAGTTCTTCAGTGGTTCAATTCTTGATGATTGCTACACCAAAGGTCTAGGTTTCGATCTCTGTCAGAGTCTAGAAATACCCGAAATCTTGTCAACTCTTTAAAATCTAAAGCAGTCGCTAATAACCTTAGGAGCTGATGTGAGGCTAAAGAAAAATCGTTAAATAAACTATTAGGGCTCACCATTGCATTTAATGGCATTGTTCAAATACAACACGCAATCAGAATTCTTATCAGTGAATTTTGAAACTCAACATTTTAAACTAAAGATGTAGGACTATAAAATCTCAAATTTTTAGTGGATCTATCTCTTTGATTAAGCTTTAAATAATTTTTTATCATTAGAAAAACACGCAACTAAAATTAAATTAAAATTATGTTGAATAAATTTTCTACACGTCTCATATAAATTTGTTAAATATAATAAAATTTTCTCTACTCAAACATTCTGAACTTATTGGCATAGTTCTATAAAATATATAAAAGTAAAAAATAAATAAAAATAGGCTATTTTAAAATATAATTTTTCCTAATATACAACATGTCTCTATGTACAAACTTATATTACAAACAATTTACAAACTAATATTTACGTTTAATGACTATCAAGACACTCATTTTAATGACTTAGGACACATTTTTATATTTAATGAACACATCAATATAATTTTTTCAGTAACTATTCATGTAAACTTTTAGTTCTTACTTCAGATCAATTTGGTCTAATTTTTACCTCGTAAGTAACTCATAATATCGAGTAAGCTTAATTTACTAGGAATTAATGCTAAAGAGTTTAGTTATTTATTTATTCATAGATTTGAGTCACATTATCAGTTCTAAATTAAATTTGTTTCTGTAAGAAAAAAAATCAGTAGTCGCGGAACAACGACAGAAGTGACTTTAATTAACTAAGTTCACAAATTAAAAAAGATTTTTGTAAATTAATTAATGGTAATTGTTGATAGCCGACCTTAACGACGGAAACTAAAGTATTTTCCCATGCTAAAAACACAGTCCATGCGCACCCAAAAGACGTATTCACGTCAAAGAAAATATTATATTTTTGAGGTGGCTACTTCATTTGGCGCGCCTGGACTGTGTTTTTACACGGGAAAAATCTTTGGTTTGCCGTCACGTCAAGATCGGATACCAGAGCAATTACCATGTAAACAATTACTATTAATTAATGTACAAAAATTTTTATTTAATTTGTTAACTTAAAATACAAATGTATACTTTTAAAAGAAGTCAAAATTAAATTAGGTAAGTAAAAAATAATCAGTTAAAAATACAAAAACAAATTTTTGTTATTTATGACGAAAAATATTTTCTGAAAGAAGATCTGAAGTAGGCCTAACAGATAAATAGAAAACCCATATTTTTAAAAAAAAAACTTCTAAAATTTAGTAAGCAACTTCCGCACCCCAAGGCCTGTAAGGTTTTTGAATCTGTGAAGAAACAGAATTATTATCATTGGAATGATGAGGAGAGTAATTTTGGTGATTCATGGGAGGATTATGATGGTGAGGAGGTGGTGGGGCGTAAGGAGGTTGGTGATATGGAGGAGGCTGCTGATGACGTGTATGGTGGTAACCACTAGAAGAAACGGGGGTCAAAGGCGTCAAAGTAGGCGTAGAAGGTGAAGCTGATGATACAGAAGTGGCAATTGGAGTGGATGCAGCTTCACACGATGTATCAAACGAAGAATTACCGGCAGAATCTAAACCGTGTCCATATCCTGGAGTAGGGGGAAGCCACGGAGGTGGACCTTGTTTTGTTGCCAACTCGCGTTGTGCTGCAAAACACTGAAGATGTGACATTAGCCTAAGTCGTAATGGATCTTGAATATCTAATCCTTCCACAGTCACTAAGTACCTGGCTACTTCCGCAGCACACTCTCTAAAACCAATGTTATGATAGTCCATTGCAAATTTCGATGGGTCGTAAGACAACGAATCAAGTCCTGTAAAAAGAAAATTCAACATAAAGTATTAGTGAACATAAAATTGAGAAAAAAAGATTTTATTGTGTATTTAATTAATCTAAGGATAGACTACCTGTAAACCGTACCTAGACACATGTTGAATTAGGAAATTATTAGCTATTACCTTTTTTTCAAATACTGTTTCAGGCAGCAAACTAAAATTCGTAAAACTATTAATATACATAATTTGTAAGAAAGGCTAGCTAAACTACTCCTTTTTCTTTTGTTTAATTCTTATAACAAAACAATTGGAAAAGTTTGGAAAAATGTCTAAAATTTATCATTAGAAAACAAATTAATTTGTAATTGTTTTAAATAATTTTACTATAGTAATTTAGAATGGATGAAAATACCGAAAGTTTCACACTGATAATTCAAATGGTTTCTCAGATAATGGTCTTTTATATGGAAAAATTAGTTTCCGAAAATCTTACGCCAAAGTTGTAAACTTAAAAAAAAAAATACTTCAAAACTTTGAGGTAACTCCAACATTTGGTTATAAACAAATCAAAAACTGTTGCAGAACGTAATTAGAACAAAATATTCCTTTCTAAGATAAAAATTCCTTTCAAAATTAACAAAAAATTTACTGTTAAATTGAATTTTTCGTACAGTTTTGAGGCATTACTTAATTATGCTACGTTAACTTAAAAAAATGTATAAAAAACATATTGACATCGTACAACAATAAAAGAATATACCATTCTATGGAGAAAAAAGTATAGAACACTTAAGATTAAAACAAAATTTTAGAATTACCGGTTACAGGTTCTCTTAAATAGTAATAATACTGTGTTATACAGTTCACTATTTTGTTTTGTGTAAATTTTATTTCTGAAAATCTCGCTTTTTGATAAAATGAGTTGACAAACAGTAAATATTTTTTATTTGTTTAAAGTTACATTTATTAATTTATTCATAGAGATAATAACCATGGCAGGTGGTTTCCTAGAATTAGAGAATGAATGAATATTTTTTTGAATGAATGCCACACAACAGGGTGAACAGTAGGCTACACATGAAAGACAGCCAAAGAGGTTGCGGCGTGGGAAATAAATTTCCCCCACTCTTTTTACGACACGCACAATCTCTCCTTCCACTCCCTCAGTGCACCCTTTAATAGCAACCCTCTTCTTCCTTCCTACTAGTACTGAATTATAATTTATACCCTTGCCCTCCTGACCGACTCTGAGAAAACAAACGTTAAAGTAAATTAACGATGACTTTTACTGTTGAAATAGAGTAATATTTTCCACGGAGATTTCTTTGCCAATAATTCAATTTAACAAAAACAGAATGAATTGCGTACATTTTCGTATTATTAAGAAATAAATTCAAGGTATTTCCACGAAATTGATAGGTATGAATTTATATTCCGAATTATATTTTGTAAACAAAAACAAACATAGCAAGAGATTAAAAACAAAACATAACAGAGTCGCTAATGACCGTTGTAGTTGATGCGACGTTAAATAAATAAATTTAAAAACATAACGGACAAAAACTTTAACGTCATTAGAAGTATAACAATCGTATTACCAAAATAATAAGAAACTCTGAACGACAAAAAATTTTCTTCAACTTTACGACACAAGTTCTCAAACGATACTCTACGATTCATTAATGCACAAGTATCTATATCTCGTAGGTTGCTAAATTAGCTTTCTAAAAGGTTCCCATTACATTTTCCTGCAGAATTCAAACACTCTTTAATGGGTGGTTCGGAACTAATTTCAATTTTACAAAAAACCAACACATCCCAAACAATGTATTTACCGATTCAATGATAGCACAATTAATAGTTAAATTTCAATTTTATCATATGAAATAGCTGCCCGAATGAAATACCATAGTAATCAATTACTTTTTTCCTGTATATTAATAAAATTATTTTGCTGGTACAAATTTGCAAACCCTTCATAAATTGACTTAGTATATTCTTATTATTATTATTATTATTATTCTTATTAGACTTATTTATTCGTAGAAACAAATGAATTGCACATCGCAAAATATATATACTTATTGAACTTGGCGTTAACATTCATAACAAAACAAAATTACTATTTTACAATACAGAATTAAAATCTCTATAGATAATATGTTTTGGAAAATACAGTTATTTAAAATACAAATTTATGTTAAATCTGCAAACTAACTGTAAGTTTACAAATTTGTCATTCCATTTCTGTAGGCCTGTATGTTAAAGTGCAAGATAGTGATGCATACGTTTCTCATCCTGACTGTGGGTTCCCAGGTTCCGGTTGCATTAAGCAAGAATGATCTTATTCTGCTCAGGGGAGGGTGAGGGAAGTTCTAACTGAAGGGGAGGATAGTAGGTAGACTATTTTGTTCAGCTAAACTACCGACCGGAAGTGGTCGAAGTAGGAGCGGAAACAGTTCATCTCGGCAACAGGTGAGCAACAGCCGTTGAGCGCTAAACATTGACTGGTTGTCCAAACTATGCATGATATTGCTTCCGACCGTAATGTTTACTATATTGTTATGATTATGCACAATATCGATACCAGTACACAAACACTCATTCAACTCATTGATGACAGATATAAAAAAAATTTTTATTAAATATTTCCTTCTTACATAGCTATTATTTTATTCTTTTATAATAAATTCAATTAACAGACGAAGGGTATCCTATTTATAGACAGAATGATCCTAAATTATAAATCAATAAACTCAAGTAGATATACGTCTAAATTTATTCTAAGTAAAATTGTTATGAGAATCGTAAAACTTCTGTATTTTTATTTAGGCAACTGCAATTCTTGTTGTGCAACGTTATACCTACATTATTTCAATTATTAATACTTCTAGGTTAAAAGTTGGCATTTACATTTTTATATTGTTAGTAATGGATACGTCGTAAATTTTCCCATAACGGGCAAGTGGAGTGTTAAATTGATTGCACTCGATCTGCTGGTTCCAGGGCTACAAAAAGTTCTGTTTCATAGCTCATAGTCAGCCAATTGATATGACTGAACTATTTAAGAACAGAAGAGGTAGAGGTGTAAATGACACCACTCAGAGTTATCTCCTCTGAGAGTCATGAATTTCACTATACAGCCAGATCCTGTGGTGAATGAAGTGAAGGTGTCATTTGTAGGGTGGAAAGTAAGTGTTTTTCGGAGGACCTAGCATGCTGATAAGCATACTTTTTCAACTCGGTGAGAAAGGCAATAGTAAACCACCTCACTCCTCGTCTTTACTTAGTAAAACTCTAGAGGTTCAAACCAGCCTTTCGGCAGTTGACCTAAACCACACGTCGTAAATATTTTAATGATAAATAAAATCAATATACCTTTAGAATGGAGCATTTTGAGATGATCAACTGTCAGCTGAAGTATCTCAGCTTTCTCAAGTTTTGCAGATCCTTGTTTCTCATAAGCTGAAGGAACAAGTCGACGAAGTTCTGAAAGACTAGTGTTAATACGATCCCTTCGTCGCTTTTCGATGATTCCTCTTCTTTTCTTTCGACTTAACATTTGGCAACTATCAGCATCACTAGGTGAAGAACATCTGAAAATATTGGAATATTTATTAATAGTGATATCTATATTAGTGAACAAAACTAATCTTTTTAATTCCATAAGTAAAACCTAAACTTATTAACAATGTTTCAAAACAAATTTTCCATTAATGTATTAGAGTTTTTGAGTTATTTAGTGAAAACTTCATTATTTTGAAGGTAGAAGAATGGCTTTTTGTTTAAATATTTAACTGAATTACTTCTCTAGGGTAATTTATTCATAGTTTTTATTTTTTTAGTTAATTTCAAATCGCATCAACAATTCGGTAATAATTAGCGACTAGTTTGGGTTATGACTTAATCTATACTCCGTTTTGGAGCCTCCTGGATGAAGTTATATATACAATCAAAAAAATTAAACTGTGGTCTTAAACTTCAATAATCTCTTGACCCTGCCGGGACATAAACCTTTCTCTTTGTGACCTAGCATGCTAAAAATTACGTCTCGGGGTTAGCCGTTTATTATTGTAGAATCAAAAGGTATAAAAACTGACGATGATCGCCAACATCCGAAGCATATAGGCACGCTAAGAAGAAGAATATAAACTGAGTTGGCTGTTAAAGTTACTTTATTATTACAAATTAATTAATTTATTAAGGTGTTGATCTCGCAATGATTATGTGGCTGTGCAAAACTAAATGAATGCCTCTAACTTATAGTACCTACCTTTAAAAAATAATGTGCACATTCCCGCAATTGAAGCAAAAAAAAACACAAAAAACTGTTGAGACTTTTTAATGTAGGCTAGAAATACAAGTGTAGTACATTTTTATACTTTAGTTTGCTATAACATTGCAAAGAGTAAAACTACTCCCCCTACAAATGGCACCTGCATACCTACATCGGTTTTTTCTCTAAATAGACATGTACAACTAGAAGTCTAATCCACTATACCTATTTCTATAAAACTCAGTTCATCGTTTTAACAAGTGGTGTAATTTTTAAACACGTTATTATAACAAACCAATCAAATGTTTTTTTTTTATGTGCTCACTATTGAAACCACTAGCCTTGAAGGCGTGTAAAAGCTTCCAGATGTCGCATAAAGTTGTATTAAATTTGAATAATAAATGGGAAATAGTAATAAATAATTTTTCTGGATATTTTATTTCCAAAAAAAAAAAATTGGCTGCCTCCGTGGCGTAGTAGTTAGCGCGCCAGCCTACTAAGCGGTTGTCCGGGTTCGATTTCCGTCAAGGGTCTGGAAATTATTGCGTCGAAACCATCGTTTCAGTTCTCTAACCCACCGTAGTCACTAATGAACAAGCTGTTGATGTCACTTTAAACAAATTTAAAAAAAGTTGAAATTCTTTGTTATACTTAGGCCTATCTGCTTTATGAAACATTCCCCGGGTTCGATTCCCAGCAAGTGTCTGAAAATTATTACGTCTCAAAACCATCGTTTCAGTTCTCTAACCCATCGTAGTCGCTAATGAACAAGCTGTTAATGCGACTTTAAATAAATTTAACAATAGTTGAAATTCCTTGTTTATACTTGTCTGCTTCATGAAACTTTCCCATTTAAAAAGAAAAAAATCTTACGGGGTTTTTAATGTTTTCACTTCTACAAATTCTTTTCTTTAAATTAGTTTCTTTGCTGAAAAGTACCCCTACAGAACTTTTTTAGTATTTCCAATAAATTTACAAAAATAAATTAACAAAACTACTGAAGTACCCTACGATTCAAATCTTTAAAGTCTTTGAAGTCACACAGAGTTTAAACATTTTTTTTATAAGCTAGAGGATCCATAAACAAGGTTGTATATTTTATTAATGAGCCCGTTGCGTGATTTCAATTTAGTTGTGCAGATACCATCAACCTTTAGTAATAATAACGCAATGTAATACAATTCTATTCACACCTTACACTATTTACTATTCCGGATTAGTTTAAGATTCAGCTAGGTTAAAATGTACTATAAAATAAATCTACGTTTCATTTGAAAGTGATTTTAAAAGTTTATGTTTAAACGCTAGCAGATTCGGGTGAAATTAGGTTTCTAAGAGATCACTATTAGAAGGCGTAGTTAATGACAAGCTTTAAGAATGAAACTATCAATTTTTGGAAGATGATCTTCTAGACATACCCCTATGAGTAAAGACCTGTTGAAATTTCATGAAAATAATCCACGCTAATCACGTGTTTATTTCAACATAACGCGAATCATATTGATAGTCAAGGCACTGTTCATACTAATTATTATTTTGTTCGAAATTTCATAAAAAAGATAGTATTGTAATTTTTCATGACTTACTGCTCTTTATTTGACTCCTCCGAAAATACATCATCACAGTCGTCACTTTCACTATGGTCCCTCTTGACGGAAGAATGCTGTTGAGGTCCAGGTCTTGGAGGCGGTGGAGTACCCCAAGGATTGTAACTCCAGTGTAGAGGATCAGATGCAGGTTCGGGGGGCGCCGAGCCCCCCCGGGGAACCACTACGTGCCACAGGGTCACGTGGAAATAGAACCGCAACAAGTGAAGCGGCCGCGTGGACGTCGGCCGACCGAATGCTGGAAACGTGTCGGGCGGCAGCCAGAAGAAGGGGCGACACGCTCCGACCGTGGGAACCCTTCCCCCACTCTGTTTCATTCAGTAGACCTATAGTATGTATTGTACATTATTTGTACTAGTACAATATAGTAGTGAACTATCCCCTCCAGTATTAAAAACTACCAATAGCAAACATTAATATTATCTCACCCTCTTACTTTAGTACTTCGCAACATATATTACTTTAAATCGATTTATTTAAATATGAAATTTCGTGTACTTGAAAAATTTAGTAGATTTTGTCTAGAGTATTACAGAATTAAATTTTCATAAGTAAAACTTACATTATTATAGTAATTTTTACTTCTATTTTAATATTTAAGGCATTCGTAACGTACCATGTTATCATTTCATTTTAAGTCTCTAATGACAGGTTGAAAATCAAACTGTAACAAATGCAACAAGATGGATGAAAGAAATTGTGTTTTCTTTTTAGAAAACTTTTACGATGCAGTTACGACACCAATACTAATTAAACATTAATTGAGATAATAGTTTTTGTTATATTGTTCCAAAAATTTGTAAAAAGTTTGTTACTATTGTTCAATATATTAACAGAAGAAATGCATTCATGGCCGGAGTAGTTGTTTAGGTCATCAGACGGAAGGCTGGTTTGAACCTCTAGAGGCTTTACTAAAGTAAAACGAAGAGTAAGGTGGTTTACAATTGCCTTCCACACTGAATGGAAAGGTATGCTTATCAGCATGCCAGGGCCTCCGAAAAGAACCTACTTTCCACCTTGCAAATGATACCTTTCACTTCATTCACCACAGGGTCTGGTTTTATAATGAAATTCATAACTCTTAGAGGAGATAACTCTGGCTAGTGTCTTTTACACCTGTACCTCTTCTGTTCTTAAACGCTTCAGTCAAATAACTGGCTAACGATAAAAAAAACTTAAATATTTTTGGTAGCCCTGGAACTAGCAAATCAAGAGCAAATAATTTTACACTCCACCTACCTGTTACGGGCATGGCCGGAGTAGATATAAAGTTAATTATGAAACGGAACTGTAAACTGTTTTACCTAGTAACGTAGACCAATATGAAAAATTTTAAGACAGAAGATTACAAAAGAAGTGACAGTATTAAGAAATTATGGTTCTCATGATTTTTAGGTCTAATATTCTTAAATTTCAATTGATCGTACTCATAAAACAACAAACTGTACATTTTTTTATTGTATTTTTTTTAACAAAATTTTGTTAATAAATAGAACCATTACCTAAATGTATTAGGCCTATTTTCATTAGGTACTAGAAGAACAACGTTCAAGAATTTTCGTAGTTAATCTACAAAAATTTCCGAAATTTCTTTGAAAACCAGTCACATCGACTAAAATTAGGTAATCGTATTAAGGAATTTAAGAGTTTGTCTTACCTGATCACCGATGATTACACGTTTTTCTCGACTATGTAGCTACTCTGTTTGATTCGATTGTTTTGTTTTTTTACAATTTTTTTCTATTATGTACTGATTTCAAACCAGTCGAGAGACTGATGACAAAAAAAAAATGTACTGATTCTAGCATTATAATTCTGTAACTAATATTATGATTTAGATATTTTGGCCGAAATTTGACTCGATTAAATTTTTCAACGATTTTACGCAGATATTCATTAACTTTGTCCTCCTGAAGGGTAGATAAGTTTTCTATGAATTCTAATATTAATAAAAATGTATTATATTTATCGAAGTATGATCAGTCAGTTAACTCTCCGTCCTGTGTATATATTCTTGAACAACTGCTGAGAAACCAAATACTTAATCGGTCAAATTCGGCTATATGCCTCCAACGACTAAACTTTTTTCTATTCACTTGTACAGTGAAGGGATACAAACTGTTAGTGAAAAATTAATAAAACCAGATAGTTTAGAGTAGTTTTTTAATAATACGAGATATAAACTTCACTCAGATCCTTGATACTTAATAAAAATACTTGACGATTATTGGGACGGCCAAAAAGCAGCAATGTCCTAAAGTATCGCTTCAAACGGATTCGTTTTTTCTGGAAGTCATTTGAAAAATTGCACAGATACACAATTCGTATAGTTCGAAAATGTTAATGGCAAATTCATCTTCAGTTAAATAGAGCACTGACATAAAACTGAGGGTAGGTTCCTTGTCTCTTGACTCCTTGTCTCTTTTGAGGTAGGCCAGTTTCGGCGCGCGGTAATGCGTCGTTCGTTATCTGCAGATTGATTAGATAACAGCGCTGACCGGAATAGCTTTTAAAGGCCTGCCGCACAGAGTGCAATCTACGTTCTGCATTCCGGGCAAATAATAATAATGTCTAAAATATTTTTTGTGCCTTGTGGTTAGTAGCGAAGCGTGGTACACAGATTGCGTTTTGATGGTGCACGCTGCGGGCAGAAATTGAACGCATCGCGATCCACACCTACTCGTCATAGCCTACAAACTGCACTGTTTGTCAGAAAGTTGTAATTCGTCGCTCGAAACGAAAAAGTTCATTGAGGCAGTTCGTTGCTGTCGTTATTTATATGACACAGAACATGCTAATATCTGTAAGAGCTTTAATGTGATAAAAGTTCTGTACATAGTTTTTATACTCTCCAAACTGTAATCGTTTTTTTGTTTATATCATGTAGGCCTACCCACACTGTACGTTTTTCTTTTTCTTTTTAAGAGATAACAACAATAGAGTAACGGCTCCTTCCTCTCCTGATGAAGAACTCATCACGACTGACTGAATGAACTGAACGAATTCTGTGTGACAGGAAAGATTGTACTTAAGATCGGAGTGCGTTCACTTGCCCGAAACGGAGGACGCAGATCTCATTCTGTGTGATTGTGATTTTGTTAATTGTTAGTCCTTTCACTACAAAACATCGTTTTACATCGTTATTTGCCTATAGAAAAACGTTTATTCGTTGGGGGCATATAACCGAATTTGACCCTTAAATCTTTCGAAAAATTGTGTAAGTTTACATTTTAAGGTACTACATAATAAAACTTACACCTTAAAGAGTAAGATAGTAAAATAAATCACGGAAAATTGGTGTATATACTTTATGTTGTAGACTACTTAAATGTGCGTAAATATTTGCTGATGACTTCATTTAATTGTTAAGTTATAACTTTTATCTACAAACCTAAATTATATTACAGTTCTAAATTATATTATTATTATAGTATGTATCTTATTACATAACACTATACAGCTAAGGTAAATTACAAGAAAACATTTCATGTTTAATTCCAAAATAAGCCTTTAACTCAGTGTAAAAAAGCGGTAGAAGTAGTAATTAATTAATTGTGAATTGAATTTCTTGGCGTTAGTCTTGAAAAATACATTTTAACTAGAGTTCTTTTAACAAAGAAAAATCGTTTCTGAACATTCAGGTCATTCAGTAAGTGTGGCATTGACAGAAATTCCTTTTTGATAAATTGGAATAAACGCAGACAGTATGGGGACATCTATAAATAAAGTGCATTAATGATAATGTTAATTTAGTTACAAAAAAATGATGGGTATATTTGGTCATGGAATATATGTGGACGGAAATTTATAACAAAACCGATGTTCAGTTATTTAGTTATTATACATTTAAAAAGGACAACTTTCTTTATGAATTATGACAAAAAATACAGTTTTGTTATTCTTTAGTTTTCTTAGTTAAATAAAGTTGTGCAATACTAAAGTGGGGAAAACGACACTGAAAATCTTGGTGTCTATTACTAAACCAATAAAATAATAAATAAATAAATATGGTAGTTTTTTTTATTCTCTAGAATCTTACGGTCTTATTAGCACCAGTACAAATACCTATAAGTGTTAACCCAGTACCTTAAATACGTACTACAAAATATCTTTGGGCAGAATCAATTTATCAAAATACTTTGGGCTATACCTACCACTGAATACCTTGGAAAATATTCTTAATATAAGAATTACACATTGCAGATTTGTAAAAATACGTATAAAAATGTTTGCTCATAAACAAAACTTGACGATTAGGATGCGTAGCAAAATTGGCATGGCCGGCTTATCTTAAAAATTCCACAATACTGGCATAATTATTTAATAATAGTAGATCTATAAATTGTTGCAGTATTACATAGACCATTAGCTAAATTAGCTTTTCGATCTTATGGTGCAACTTCGATAACCTACCCGTGTAGAGACTCCGAGGTAGCCCCTAGTGTTATAGATCAGTATAAAAAAAAATCTGGTGTGAAACACTCACACAACTTTCTCTTGCCAATGCAGATAAGTAACAATATAACAAAACATTAGAAATAAACAAAAAAGCTAACCACAAAAAACATAACCTAATTTTAGTCTTGAGTGAAAGACGCAAAATGAAAATCAACCTCAGTTTGGCTTAAAATTACAGAAAATCACTCTTTCACGCTGAACTAGGTTCTGTAGAGAAAAATTCTCTAAATAAAAGTCGTAGATTGGTTAATTTCTTATAAATTTTATTGTAGCTTATACATTTTTGTCGTAAAATGCATACAAAGGCTGAAATCTTTAAAAAAAAATCGATTTTTTTTTTACACATTTTCGTGAAAAAAATAGAAAATCGCTAATTACCGCTAAACTAAGCGGTTCAGGGGGTTCTGAAAACGTGTAGATCTGGTAAAAACTCGATTTCGAAAAATCGACATGAAAATAATACTTTCCTTCCTATATATTCATATCTAGGCAAGAGAAAGTAATAAATAAATTAGCCTACAGGTAATTATAAAGAGCACTACAAGACTGTTACGAGTACGCTAGACTACTTCTAGTTGTTTTAATACAACAAATTTAGCCAAATCCTTTTTTATGTTAACAGAAAACTATTGTTTTAAGAAATTTTAAAATAAGTATTTCTACTGTTAGAAAAGTATATTGTACAGTGTATCATTATTCTTCTAGTAAGTCATAGATTTTCACAAGTTAAGTGTCTCCGTTTTACACCAAGAAAATATTTTCGCAAGATTTGTTTTCTACTTATAACTCCATTTGAAAATGAAAAGGAAACGAAGCGAAAATCAAGGAAATTAATAGCGTATAAGTATATTTTCACAAAACTTCATTTCAAGTATCGATTTCCACTACTTTCCTTTCTAGAAGTTATTTATTGTAAAGAAATATTAATTTTAGTTCTCTAGTAATAATAACTTAATGTTAAGTTTATCTTCATAAATTTACATATATCCAACAAAAATAGAACGAGTCCCGCAATATACACCTGGGTAAAATTATCACCAAGGAGTGGGGACAATTCGCAGAAATCTCCTCAATACGATGAGATCAGCGATCAAGAGGCACGACCCTGAAACCAAACTGCGGCTTCTGAGATGTTATCTTCTCAGGTGTTCTCGTTTTTTTTATGATATAACAGGGCGATTATCGAAAAACTTGAAGCCTTTGAACTCGGGCTGTATAGAAGAATCTTGAAAATACCATGGACTAGGAAAGTCACCAACATGGAAGTCTTACGGAGAATGATCAAAGGGTTAGAGGTAATTAACATTGTCAAATGTCGTAAGCTTCATTACCTCGGGCACATCATGAGGATTCAAAAAATATATGAAATAAAACAATGCATTCTGTAAGGAACAATAGAAGGAAAAAGAAATACTGGTAGAAGAAGAATTTCCTGATTCGCCCAATTTGAGGGCGTTTGATATGAGCTTAATGAAGTTGGTCCGGATGGCGACTTACTAGGTCGATATAGTCATGATGACCGCCAACGTCCGAAACGGATAGGCACACTAAAAAGGAAAAGAAGTTTATTAAAGTTTTAACCATAATCGTTATGACTCAAAACAAGGATCTTTATTTTTGCAGACAAATGTATTCACGAATCTTCCTTCAGTTTGGTACAGATGTAAACAATTTTAAAATCATGTTTTCATTATTTAATTTCACTGTTAGAATCCCGGACAACGTTATTTTTGTTGTGTTTAACTACGTTTGCATATATTTTCCTGTTAATCAACAAGAGTGCGTAAACAACCATTAAAAGTACGTGTTTGTCTTATTATAGGGAACTGGTCGCGTCAGGTTCGACTTCCTAGGAAGTGGTACGCCAAGCAAAGGGGGTCCATTCGCATGTATTATGCGTTGTATGTATATTGTCATACAGTACAGAACTAGGGGAGATCGTGGGAAAGACTCTACGGAAGTGTCTCACACACCCTTCCCAACCCACTAGTAGTTGTTATACCGCTAGCAGCTTGCTTTTTGTAAAGTCGTGTGCCGGCGACGCGTGTCGTGGCGTGTGCTGACGTACGTAGTATTTTACCTGCCTTCTCGCTAATGCTAAACATAATTTCTCCCTACGAATATCACAAGACATATTCAAGAAGCAAGGCGACTTGAAGGACGAACGGTATCCGGACCACTTGCTGAATAATACTTTAAGTTGTTGCGCTTATCAACAAATGCTTTTGTAATCGTGGTTTTTTTAACGTTATGCACCCGCTAAAAATACATGTCAAACAGTAAGTTTTACACCACATTGAGTAATTTTTTTAAATTTTTTTCTATGTACACTTCAATCCCTGCCTGAT
Source organism: Catonia carolina (assembly GCA_035578175.1). NCBI lineage: Eukaryota > Metazoa > Arthropoda > Insecta > Hemiptera > Achilidae > Catonia > Catonia carolina. Next base: position 142,581,207 of record JAQMRL010000001.1, on the reverse strand, counting down.
CAAATTTTTATTTATTTCGAGTCTTTAATGAATCTCGGACTATGTATATAATATACTTTTTTTATGACCACATAGGATCACTCCGGTCATTTTGGATGGTTCTTCCTCAATTTCTTCTTCTTGCTGTTCCAAAACTTTTTCATATTTTCAGATCACTTATTTTCCGTTGTTTCTCTAAACAAACAACAATTGTGCGTTTGATTGTTTTGGTGGTTAATCGAACTTTGTGACTCCCCATTTGCTGTTTATACCAAGGTGTACGTTACGTTAGGACCTCCATGGTTAGGCGAGTTCTTTCATGACGTTTTGAATTTTTCTGAGCCAGGTTACTAAAGCTTTTTCGACTTAGCGGTTAGTAGTTTTTCAGTGATTCTTCTTAGAAGGCATGTTGCTGGAGTTCTCAGTATGTGTCCCAGGAAGAAATTTTTTTTTCTCATTGCAATTGTGACTGGTTCTTTGTAGACTTGTTCGTTGCGTAAAAGACTGTATTGTCCATTGATTTGGTGTTTATTTAGATAGGCAAATTCATATAGGTGATAACACGATTTTGAAAAAATAACAGAACTTCATTTGAATTTATTGTCAACAAATGACAAAAAACTCTAGAGAATGCAGTTGTTTTTCAGCTGTTTGAATTTTATCATAATTTTAGTTCGTCGTAATTGCATAGCCGAATATAACCATATTTAAAACTACAACGTTCAATGCACCCACCGGGTTGGTCTAGAGGTAAAGTCGTCGCCAAAATCAGCTGTTTAACAGCTGATTTTCGGAGACGAAGGTTCCTGGTTCAAATCCTAGTAAAGGTAGTTACTTTTATACGGATTTGAATACTAGACAGTGGTAACCAGTGTACTTTGATGATTGGGGTTTAATTAACCATACTCTCTCAGGAATGGTCAGCCTGGGTCTGTACAAGACTACACCTCATTTACTCGTCATACACATCATCCTCATCTCATTGGTTCATGGGGTTGCTTATTGTTCTAAATTGAACAGATTGCAACGTACACAAATTAGGAATACAAAAAAAGAAAAAAAGTTCAATGCAAAGAACAGACGGTTTGTTCAGACGTTCGACGTTAACACCAAACTAACATCAAACTCGAATCTCACAGGGTTATGTGGAATATAACTACAGTAGTTACGTACTTGTATATTACGTAAACGTAACAATCATCAGACACCTATTTAAAAAAACAGTTCTACAAATCTATTCTCAGTTTCTTATTCGTTCTATAATTAATTGAAAAGAATAAATTTTTTGGATATATTTGATTCACTCTCATTTTGGCGAAAGTTATAACAAAATAACCGGACACAGGTCAGTTCTCTTAAATGCCGCTAGATGACAGGCAGACAAACTATTGGGTTCACTCCAAATTCATACCGCCGCATAGGATATTTTATTCCGTGGGTTACCTGAGCAAATCCAAAGCAGTAAATAAAAGAAGATTATTCTTGCGTTACTCTGTTACCAGCCAAAAACGTTCATCCTTAATTTTATTTACTTAAAGTCTCATCAACTGATTGGTCATTAGCGACGACGATGGAGTATGTAGGTCTAACATTAACTGTGGGATTTGACAGTGAAAATTTCCAGACCCTGGCCGGGAATTGAACCCGGGACCTTCGAGTGGCAGGCCAATGCGCTAACCACTACGCTACAGAGGCGGCCAACTTTCAGCCTTGTTTGACCGAGTTTTTCCGATAAGACTTCCAATTCTGAGATTTTCACATAAAGAGTTGTTTTATGTAGTGTTCATGTGGTCCATAAAACTTCCGTCTTTTACCGAGATTTACTGTGTAAAACTTATTTTATTATTATGCCTCATTCCCCCAGAACCGAACAGTGACTGTTCCCCCAGTATCGGAGACTGAAAAAAATGTCTCTGGTCGTAAATATTTTACTACTTTACTTCATTCTTTACAGACCCGTATTTCCAAGGTGGCTAAATAGCAAGAAAGGGATAAATGGTCAGAAGATTGTGTGAAAATGGCCGTAGAGACAGTTATGAATGAAAAATAGGTATAAAAGATCTGCTTATCATTTTGAGGTTTCAATAATTTTTTTATATTTATTATCAGACAAAATAAAAAGTCGTGGTGATTTTTGGGGTTTTGATATGGGGCCGCTACTTGGAGCACTCAAGAAATGCTTACAGACGATAAGAATTGCATTTGACAGATCACCTTAAACAGACCTGGACAAACAGTAGGCCTAAGTTGTTTTCACGTCACATTGAGTAATTTTAAATGATATTATTTAAAAGTGATGACATTGAATAAAATGAATTTTTAACATTGTGTTTGATTTGGCTGAGCCCCTAAATGCTTTACATAAGTTTAACACTGAGAAAAGAAAAGCCGGTAAAGAGTTTTAGGCCTACTATTAATTTATAAGTCATGACTTTGAAATCACTTCATGAAAACCACACTCAACAATTAACTGGAGAGCTATTGGCTTTAGTAAAGAAAAATTTGACTTAGTTTTTATCTACTTTTAAAGTATGAACAGTTATTGTAAAAATATAAGCCATTTCCTTCAAAGATATTTAACTGTGACAAAACCAGTGTTTCAGTTGCTCATAAAAACGTTACAAAGTAATAGGTGTCTAATATAATATAAATGTAATAGTAATAGTAATATAACATCTATATATAGGTATAGTAGTAATATAATAATAATTGTTGTTTAGGTCAACAGCAGAAAGGCTGGTTTGAACCTCTAGAGGTTTTACTGAGTAAAAACGAGGAGTGAGGTGGTTTACTATTGCCTTCCTCACTGAGTTGAAAGAGTATGCTTATCAGCATGCCAGACCCTTTGAAAAGCACCCACTTTACACCCTGCAAATGACACCTTCACTTCATTCACCACAGGGTCTGGCTGTATAGTGAAATTCATTACTGTCAGAGGAGATAACTCTGACTAGTGCCATTTACACCTCTACCTCTTCTATTCTTAAATAGTTCAGTCATATAATTGGCTGACTATATGAAAAGAAACAGAACTATTTTTTGTAGCCCTGGAACCAACAGATCGAGCGCAATTAATTTAACACTCCACCTGCCCGTTATGGGCACTTATAATACTATAATAATAGGGTATAATATAGTATATATAATATGGTATTGTAATAGTATAATAATAATAGTAATAATAGTATAATATGTCACATAATTAATTTACTATGGGCATTTTATAACAGTGATGATAATTATAAAATATAATAGTTTTTGTTTGCTAAAAATTTGTAGTTTCAGTAAAATTTAATTTTTTCACTTAGATTTTTGTACTTGTTCCCTTATTCATTTTTTAAAGTAAATTTATATCTTAACTTTATAATAATTTTAATATAATTCCTGTCTAATAGGTGCTATGCTTGGAATTTGAAGAAAGTCTAAGGTGTCCGGTGCTGAGTGACTCCCCTACGTTAGTGTGTTTCACTATTCTGACAATCGAATTAGCAATACAGTATTTTTTAAATAATCTGCTTAATAGTAATCAGATTTTTAAAATATCTTAGTTTTTAATTTATTGAAAGTCGCATCAACCTTGGTCATTAGCGAATTACTGTGGGTGATGGACCGATGGATTTGACATGTTATAATTTCCAGATAATACCTGGGAAACGAATCCGGAGAATTTCGCTTTGCTGGCTACTACGCTACCACAACGCCAAGGAATAGGCCAATATCATCTTGAGAATATGGAATTCCATTGAAGTTGTTCATACTTTATTGCGATGTATAGAATATTTATTAGAAACAAATATTTCCCCTTTAGTAATTTGATAGAAATAATAGTTTAACTTTGATTCATGTAAAATTTTCTGGCAAGACAATTTCGAAAGGAAATTAGTTAATAACAGAAATAAGCACAAGAAGGTCTATATTAAAAGTGGTTTGGGGAATGGTTTAACAATTTTCTTGTGCAATCCACTCACCAACGAAAAGCGGGGAGTTGAAGCGAGCTTTGTAAACGTTTCTAAATACTTGAAGCTTATTATAATTTCCAGAAGAATTACTCCATTCTAAGTTGTATTATTCTGTAAGATTATTACCGTAAATAAATGAAATTCAGTTCTACACTGAAACCACATAAATCCCACTTCAACTACTTTTCCTCTAATTAATAATTTATATTAAACATTTAATTCACTTTTTAGTTTTCTTTCGTGATAATACCAATGTTGTTTGTTTATAAGAAATCCACGCATTCGGAATGAAAATAATTACAGACATAGACTACAATCTATGATATAAATAGTTAATTCTGTCTATGATATAAATGCACTTAACACATTTTGAAGAATGATATTCTCATTTACTTTAAAAGTACGTCAGTCAGATCTGAACGAGAAACATGTGATCTCAAAAATTACCGGTAGGATGGTAGGAACTTATCTTAGATAACCTCTCCGTTGACTACGTGGTACTGTGCCAAAGGTAAAACTTTTTATAGACTTCATTACTTGAGAAACCTAATTTCTTAATAAGAAAGTTTTGTCCAGTTACACTGATGAGATTTTTAGGTGGTTAGAAGAAATTATGTTGAATTTAAATACAACTTAAGCGCAGATTGTTATTATGGACATTTCAACTTACTAATAGTACCAGCGGTGGCTATTCAGGTGAAGATTTATTTCTCTTACAAAATATGAATAATTTCTGTTATAATTACTTTTTGTTTTACAATAAATGAAGAAATGGCGTGTAAGAAAGCCCGTAAAATTATTGTATCTGCTTAGAGCGGTTTCTAATGTTTTAAATAGCTCTTGTAATAGCCTTAATATACGTAATAAATGATGCCTCAGGTGAAGAGTTAGACGGGTGACCGCCGCTTCTCTTCCAACGCGAGCGGATTGCCATGACAACAGAGATGTTAGCGGCAAATATGCACGCCCACCTCTCCCCACCCGTCCCCTAATAGTGAAGAGATTGCGGTGGGTCGACCAGCTTACTGGACCTGCATGTTTTATGTACGTGTACGTTAGTTGTTTTGTATTTACGGTGACACACAGTTGTTTTGTATGTGTGTATATGTGTATTTTATATTTAATACTCTCAGAAGTCTCGCGGATACGTTTGAATTAGAGAATTCTGATATCTCGTATAATAAGTGTACTAACCCACCGGGTTGGTCTAGAGGTAAAGTCGTCGCCTAAATCAGCTGTTTAACAGCTGATTTTCGGAGACGAAGGTTCCTGGTTCAAATCCTAGTAAAGGTAGTTACTTTTATACGGATTTGAATGCTAGACAGTGGCAACCGGTGTACTTTGATGGTTGGGGTTTAATTAACCATACTCTCTCAGGAATGGTCGACCTGAGTCTGGACAAGACTACACCTCATTTACACGTCATACACATCATCCTCATCTCATTGGGTCATGGGGTTGCTTATTGTTCTGAATTGAACAGATTGCAACGTACAGACATTAGGGATTAAAAAAAAAAAAATTAGTGTTCTAGTTTTCCTCGTTTTTTGCAACTCTTCACCAATTTGTGAAGGTATGAGCCGCCGCAGACTAATACTGGGATATTATAGTTTTTCAGTAGACTACTATAACTTTGTTGTTGTTTAGGTTATCAGCCGAAAGGCTGGTTTGAACCTCTAGAGGTTTTACTAAGTAAAGCGAGGAGTGAGGTGGTTTACTTTGCCTTTCTCACTGATTTGAAAAGTATGCTTATCAGTATGCCAGGCTCTCTGAAAAGCACATATTTTCTACTCTGCAAATGACACCTTCACTTCATTTACCATAGGGTCTGGCTGTATAATGAAATTCATTACTTTTAGAGGAGATAACTCTGATTAGTGTCTTTTATACCTCTACCTCTTCTGTTCTTAAATGTTCCAGTCATTTAATCGGCTGACCGTGTGATAAAAACCAGATGTATTTTTTTTAGCCCTGCAACTAACAGATTGAGTGCAAATAATTTGACACCAGCTGTATGTTGTGGGCTACACTATAACTTTATACAATCTAATTGTCAGAAATTGGCCGCTACGTTTATCAAAGAAAGCTGTATCATTACTTTTTGAAACCGATCTGGATATATGGTTCCCACATTCACAGATCCGCTATACCGATCCGTATAATAAAATTACAGCCCTGCCAATCCAGAGCACTTTGAATTATAATGGACTCCCCTTGGTACGTACAAAACAATGCTATTCACAATGATTTACAAGTTCCTTACTCGTTCGACGTAATAAAATACAGTAATAGGCTTATCAACGTTACTACAAAAGAAAAAACCGGCAAGACATAGAAACAAACTAATCAGGGCGATTAGCTCAGTAAATTTACCGCCCAACCAGCCAACAAAGCAAACTAAACAACCAGCAAAGTCTAACGATACCTTGGAACAGAAATTTGTTGCTCCCTTGAAAATTAAGATAATTAAAATAACCTATGAGTCTAAACACTACTGCAGATATAATTAGAAAAACATCTGGTGTGAAACACACACGACTTTCTCTTGCCAATGCAAATAATGAACGATATAATCTAACATTAGTAATAAAACATTAGAAATAAAAAAAAACTAACCTCAAAAAACATAACCTTATTTTAATCATGACTGAATGATGCTAAATAAAACCCAACCTCAGTTTGGCTTAAAAATACGGAAAGTCACTCTTTCACGCTAAACTAGGCTCTGTAGAGAAAAATGCTCTAAACAAAAGCTGTAGATCTTTTAATTTTCTAAAAATTTTATTATACACTTTTGCCGTAAAATGTCATCAGCCAAATAGCCAAATAGCCAAATATTACCTAAGGCTGAAATCTTTAAAAAATCGATTTTTTTACAGTTTTCATGAAAAAAAAACCAGAAAATCACTAATTACCGTTAAATAAGCGTTATACAATAAAATGTTTGAAATAAAAGTTGTAGGATTTTTAATTTTCTACAACTATACAGTCTAATTGTACAATCTAATTGTCGCTGTTTGTCTTATTTATACAATCTAATTGTGTTATAGCCTACTATATAGTCTACATTTTTGCGCTAAAAGCGAAAAATTAAAAAGAAGATCAAAAATTAAAAACATTAAAGCCGCAATCATAAAAAACGGGTTTTTTGAGAAAATAGCCTCTCCAAGAATTTCAGCAGACACGGCGCCTACCCTATCTTGTAGAGCATAAAAAATTTAGTAAATGAGGCGATTTTTAAAAAAAATCGTAAGAGCCGTTTTTGAGAAAATCGCAAAAAAGTGAAAATGACACGAACAAACTACTACTTCCGGTTGACCGATTTTGATGAAAATTTTTGTGTCGAATCCGGTAGTAGTATCTAACTTAAGTTTGAAGTTTCAACTTCGTACAATGTTCCGTTCTAGATATTTTTTGTTCACACACACACACACACACAGACCAATCGCTATAAATTAAACATGTTTTTTGGGTTCAGGGGGTCTGAAAACGTGTCTATTCGGTGAGAACTCGATTTCGAAAAATTGACATGAAAACGATACTTTCCTTTCTACATGTTCAATGAAGTTAGTTTCTTTCTTACATCGTTCGTTTTATTATTTGTAACAATTGACCCTTGCGAATTAATTCCCATACCTAACAATTTTGATTCATCTACTGAATTTATTCTTAACAATCTATTTAAGAATTAGATTAACATTTATAGTCGTATTTTTATATAATTGATTGGTATCCACCCAAATAAACAATTCCCCCGTCACAATAACGAGCCTTCAACACAAACTGAATTTCGCAACGTCGACAACAAAATACCATTGAAACATTAATTCAATTACGTTGTTTTTTTTACTTCTCAAAGTCTCGTTACAGCTTTTACCAATTTTCATTTACAGGTATTTTCGAAAAATCGTTTGTCCTCTTTGCAACCATGTAAAAATTTTTTAATTCCGTTCGGTACAACTCAGTAGTTAAGGACAAACAAAAGTAAAAAAAAAAGTTTTTATTTTTTTTTGTGGATTTTAAATATAATAATATAAAAATATTATCTTTCCCATTATTTCATTTTTTGTTGTAAAACAATGCACAGGTACAAATATATAATAAGGTTAATATAATAAGCCTATTAGAATAAATGTTTTTTTAAACTTGTGCAATTTATTACGCATTTTTAAATAAATAGGTTTTATGTTCAGTACATAGGCTGAAGCTAATTATTTCAAGTTAAATGTGTCAGCGTACCGGTGTAAATTGTGCAACTATATACTTATCCATCCTTGGGTTAACTTGGAAATTCAAATTCATTTTTAGTGAACCTTGTAAGATTATATTCAGGGTTCGGTTACACTCAGGTTATATATCGTTTAAATAAATGTGCCTGTCAACGCCATAACGCTGTTTTTAAAAGGGTTTTTGCAGTATTCTTACTTTTATGTGCTGTAATTTCGCAGCCACATTTATTAAACATATTTTATAAGTACAGTATTTTGTACTATTTTTCTCGATTTCACAGTGAACAAGCCTGTGTACAATTATTGTTGAAACAAGATGTCATAAAATATTAGATTCTCACCCTACTTACTTATCATTGCGACAACTAGGTCACATTTCTTTATATTACTGTAATAACTAGCAACCCCTTCTCTCTCGTAATTTTTTTTTACTTTTGAGACCGCAAAGGATCACTTTAGTCAGCTATTTAGAAGCTCTCTCTGCATTCTTTTCTGTGAATTTTCGCCAGTATTCGGTCATTCTGGCCGATCTGGCCTGTCTCTCTGAATCTGAAACAACCGTTTCAGTACCTCTGCTTTCGGTTCTGGTTTAAAATCTAAAGTTTTTGTCTTTAATAATTTGAGTGATAAGCTACCTCAGTGTGAATTATATCATTATAATAAATTAAATGATATTAATAAGAGGAAACGTGAACCTGAAGATTTATCGAAAAGTATAATTTGTTTTAACAACTCCCCGTTACATTGTACTGCAAAATCCGAATTTAATTCTTTTCATAATTTAATAAATACAATTAGTAAAACTCTTCTTTATGACAAAATATTATATGTTTACACTCGCATAATTAATAAAATAGAAGCGTGTGTGACTGATTCTCAATCACAAAATTTGATTGCTGAAGTACCCAAAAAGAGCTATAAAATGGTTTATCCTCTAAAAAATCAGAATATAACAGTCGGATTTTCAGGTACATTTTACAGTTTTCAATAGCTTATGTATGATATGTAATCTGTTGAGAATTAAAACCATTAAATGTCTACTTAATATATCGAGACGGAAAATTATGTAATCTCCTAAATATTATATAAATTTCAGTACTAAAATGTATCATGCATCAAAGAGAAAACTGAGGGTAAGGAATAAATCTATCTCCTATACCAGCGGTAAACTTTTTTGGTAGCGTACCACTTAATATGTCATGACATATTCACGTACCATCAGTGGTGCTATCTCAAAAATAATATATAAACTTGGTCAAGGGCACAGAAGAAGGGGAGCTGCGTGCTAATCATACACTTTTAACGCTACTATTAATAAATAATACACACTGATTAGTCGGTGACCACTTTTTATTTACACAAATTAGTGTTCAAAAAAAAGTATGTCTATCTTGACTCTCATGAGCTATATATCGATTTTTAAAGATCCCTTAAAGTTAGACCTAGTTCTTCCATATTCATAATATCGGAACTATTTTATAAATGGAATAAAATACCGAGTATTGAAGTACTTCGAAGAAGTTTTCTTTTCTATTAACACAAAATTGTACAATGTTCAGGAGGAAACTAATAATTGACAAAATGTTTTGAGTCTGCTGTATTTATTTGTTCTGTTACTTAGGTCCATTGAATGAATCGATTTTTATGCAGTTAAAAATACAGACTTTTATTTAGCATCGGTCGGACTGAAAATATTTAAACACAAAAATCTGAGAACTTTCATGTATTTACTCTTGGTTTTGACCCTACTCCATGGCAGTGAAACTTGGGTGCTGTTAAAGCGAGAGGAGAGTAGATAGCAAGCATTTGAAATGAAATTTCTTCGACATACGTATGGGTGTAGTAGAGAAGATCGTTACAGGAATACCGAGTAAAGGAAAGAACTCAACATCGTCTCTATAAACGTCAGGGTATCTCAGAACAGAATGCAGTGGTTGGAGCATGTGAGCAGAATGAGAGAGAATAGCTAAGCGAACACTAGGCTATAAACCGGAGCGAAAGAGAGAACGAGGACGCCCGAGAAAGAAATGGGCAGATTTGAGAGGTTTGGCACAGGCAGAGATGCCTAATCCTTGATAGATTGAAGAAGAAGACTCTTGGTTTTATGCTATTTTGGTTAAATACATTACAAGACCGTAATTTTAGAAAAAACCGATTTTAAGGTAGATTTTTTTCAGGAAATCGTAAATTGCTGGTAAACTAAGCTTATGTGAAGAATATTAAATAGCGTACGGAAGATTTAGTAGGCGTACTTTTTATTTTCTTTAATTCTTGTTCATTTTTTCATAAAAAACACATTGAAGTTGTAATGTGAAAAAAATACTTTTAACAGTTTTCCATTCTCTTTCTTTAGAAATAGAATTGTTTGAAATCGTTTGTTAGTAAGCACCACGATCCAAACGAACATTATAACAAATTTCAAGTTTCTAGGCCTTGTGGTTCTGGAGATTTCATGATGAGTGAGTGAGAGAGTGGATTTCGCTTTTATATATATAGCTATAAGCTTAGGCCTAGATTAATCAATCTGTTTATATTAACTGCTAGAGGTTTTTACAATTTCTGTAAAGTTTACTCTGAATTAATTAAAGATAGTCCAGCTTTTTAACTTTCTGTCAACGAAAATTGGATGCCATTCTTTTTAAAATATCTTTCCACTCAATTATTTTCCATTAACCGGTTTCCTATTTGTATATTTGGCATCTAAAAACTGTTAATTCAATTGTATCAAAAATTATTTTATATTGATCATGTATCATCGTCAAATTATTATTTGTCGTATAATTCTTTGAACACAGACGAAATATCATACTCTAATAAAACATTTTGTCTCAAAACCAGCTTGCTAGTTAGTTCCTTTAGTGATGTCTGACACTAGTGTAACCTATCCTCGTGTTTTATAATGTAAAGCTATAGGTACTAAATTTATTTTATTTTTTACTTACGTTTTATATAATTTTATATAAATTCTATGGAGATAAGCAATGCTGCATAGTAATAAATAATATCAAAACTACACACGCAGATCCAGTGGGGTAGATAATTATTACTGAAATTCTATTATACTGAAATATGTCTGCTGGTAGAATAGTGTAATGAACTGTTTATTATGCGTAGTACATTATACACGATATTTGTTGTATTCTATTACAATGTATGTGATACATAACCTCACGTAATATATATAGCAACAACTGTGAGTAACGACATGTTGTTAATAGAACTTCCGAAACTGAAATCTATCCTACACAACTTCCAGTTGCCTATTACCATACTAACATTTTAAAACAAATCTATTTACGAAAGTACGCCAAAACATTTTTTATAATAAAAGTAAACTGTAATAAAATTTAAAATAATCTTGTTTTAGATATTGTTAAATTTATTCCGGGTTCTTTTGGGATCTAGTTATTTATAAATAACAAAACTTCGTTTTAAATTTATAATAAATAAGTTATTTATTTACAAGCTGATTACTTACCTTAATTATTACAGTTTTAACTACTAATAAAATAATTTTTAATAAAAATTAGTTTTATTAGTTTTAACAACCTAATAATAAACTTAATTTAATACACAAATCTTTAAAACTTAAATAAGACTTTTAAGTTAACAATAAATTCAGAAACAAAACGTTCCGATTTTGCATTGGCGTTCAGTATATTGGGAGAGAAAATATTTGTTAATGCAACTAGCAGACATCATCAACAGTGAAAAAATTAAGACTCAAGAAATTGTTGCGTTGACAAATTCTCTTCGTGATTTTATATTATTGTGGTATTACTAGGGTTTTAAACAATATAAAATATTAGGAAAAATATTTAAACTACATAAAATGAATTTGTTATTTTTTCCAGTTACTAATAACTATGTATTGTGAAAACGGTTATGAAATAACCATAATGAAAATTTCAGGACTTGGAAGAGAAGAATGTCATAGTTTTTTGAAACCTCCAAGTGTTGACGTACTTTTGTATAACTGTTAAGCAGGTGGGTTCATAAATTCCTCAAGAAAACGTTATTAATTTAATTCTTATCTATTTAAAAAAAATTAATTTAGGTGATCTAGTAGTTAAAGAAGTTTAAATATTTTTAAAGTACCGATTTATTAAAATTAATGTTAAGTGATGATCAAACAGCAGAAATTCCGAAGGTGTTTACAATTTATTCCTAATAAAAATTTTCAAAGGAAAATCTTCAACAGCGGAAAAATGTATCTTTTATTACTTACGGATTAAAAGAAATCTGTTCTGCTCTCATACTCTGCCGGTGGATGTATCAACATATTTTTTTCTGCCTGCGCGAGATAGAAATGGGCAATCTACGATTCCTTTTGTTAAATACTCACGTATTTATTGCGGTACCAAGAAATTAGTTATTAGCATTCAATGAAAACAGTCGAATAGAGTTCGTACTTAATAATAAATGTCTAGACCTTAGCAGAAGTCGAACCCGGACCGTTGACTAAGCAGTCTAGAACTTTATAAAACGAAGCGATCTATTTTACTTTTATTTTTAAGAAATAAAAAGCTATTGTGTAGGTATATTACTTGGTATATTATTTAAGTAGTCTACTTTGTGCCGTGAAACGATACAAGAGTTAGCCAACAAAAGAGAACGACACAGAAAAAAAATGATAGACCTAATAATTTATTCCGATAATGCATAGGACATATTTATATCCAAAAACGAAACAACGTTTTAAGTAGGCCTATTTAGTACACTAAGGCCATTTGAATTGATTCGCAAACTTGTAATCTATTTGGGTAAAATAATGATTGTGCGTAGGTTTACCGTCATTTAAATTTTCTTTTATATGCTTAGTTGATTTTATTCGAAGGTAATCCTTTATGTCATCTGAGAAGGACAATGAAGGAAAACTACGGGGTTCAACAATTGTGGAAGGGGGCACGTGCCAAGACACGTGTCTGACGAGGCGCTCAGAAGATTAAAATTAAACAATGAACATCCCCTATTTGTTCACGATGAGTAACGCAAACCAATTTCGGTCATTTCTTGACGTAAGCGTACAGAAATCATTATTACAAAAACATGTCTAATAAATAATTTAATAATGAAATATAACAATGTATTTCGACCATAGACACACGTGCTATTTAAATAACACACAAACAAAACACATACGAAAATTGTAATTTCAAATCGAAGTGGGAAAAGATTCATGTAAGTTTGAATCGGTTACGAAATATGTTATTTTGATTGGGTGAATTATGATCCACGACATTCGGTTACTAGGTTTATATAATTATCGTTAAAATCGTATATTTTATTTCCCTTTAAGGAGGAAATGAAGTTGGTTTTAAAACAGTGGTAGGCTAGTAAACAGTTTCCAATTTGGGCATGTAGGCAACCAGCAAACATTGGCATTCTTTAGGCCCATTCATTATAATTGTACCTGAATATGTTACGCAAGGACTTAAATTTTTCTCACATTGTCTTTCAAGTCGTCCAATTTTGGATATAGGCCTCTTCCAAATTCCAAGCATTTAGGCCTATATCTGGGCTGCTTTCTTCCAGTACAATTCTCTGATCCGCTTCAAATCGTCAGCCTACCTTATCTGGAATTATCTTTTTTCTCATTTAACAAATCACAACCTTCATTTCTGGATAATATTTTTTATCTTTGATATTTCTGTCTCGCATCCGGTCTGCGTAACTTGACTGAAGCTTAGCGACCTACTCTGTGACGTATGTCACTTTGATCTTGCTTCTTATCCACCAGTTTGACTCCAAGCAGTTTCCTCTTCATAGCTTTGTGTGTCTTTGTTATTCTTTCGATGTTTGTTTTAGTTATGTCTAGGTTGAGTAAGGACTTACTAAAATACTTCACTTTAATTCGTGTGAGGTTTCGTTCAGTTCCAAACGCACTTTTGGTTTTGCACATTGTCAACGCAGCCGATATATTTCACAGGTCACTGAACATTGCTGTGAACCAATGAAGACAATTATTTACTAATACTTCGATGAAATAGGTAGGACACCAATAAAAAAACCGGCTTCAAAAACCAAATTAAATCTTTATAATAATCTTCACTTCGATTCAAAATTAACTTTTGTGAGTTCTATCGGTAGACGGACGAACATGTTTCTCAAAAGGGAATGCAATAGACAGTAAACTATAATCTTGATTAAATTTTCCTTCTTTCACATGAAGGTTCAATCCGTTCTGAATACTAATCGGACCTATACATGAAATCTATTTCAAACTATTTCAAGATGTTACTTCTTTGCAGGCTCTTAAAACTCGGCAACTTTCCCCGAAACTAATCAAATTTTCCACTCAGAAATTTAATTTTAGAATCTGTAAGGTTATGAATTTGTATTAAACATAAGTGAGAAGTAATTCTTTGAAATCATGGATTTCAGTTTTGTCAGTAATGCATGGTTATGAACTCTTTATAATAAACTATTAAAAAATACATAAAACTTCATGCTTTGCGTATGGTTAATCCCCCGGTTGGTTAGCCACAATGCGAGAGTTTTTAATTTGGTCGGCTGTTGGTTAAATAATTATAATGCACAGAGTTTTATGAGCGTGTTATTTATAACAACTGAGCTGAAATTATCTTTCATTATTTTTATTATAACATTACCGTACTAAGGAAGAATTTTCTAGTTTTACACAAATGTTAAAAATTTTGATTCTGTGCGCAAGTTATTTTTTAAATGTAGGGCTACGCATTATAACATTATATTGTTCATCTAGAACTATTTTACTAGTCAGGTGAATTTTTACTCGTTCTTTCAGTAGTGTAACATTTTTGTTTTTGTCATATCTTTTTTATTTTTTTCTGTTATACAAACAAATATTTTTGAAGTGCAGTAGTGGCTTCTTTTGCGGGGGCTGAGCGTTCTAATATTGAAAAAAATTGCAGTCAACGCTTACAAAAATAACGAGTGACTTTTGTAGATGCGGAAAAACTGAGATTGGAGTAGATTATAAGCAATCAGTTGAACATTGTGGTGTTTTGAGTCTTGTGAGGATTTCCGTGATTGAAGAAGTCGGTCTTGACAGGTATTGACCAGAGAGATAGATCATCTAGAAGGGTTCAAACTGTGTATGTCAAGTCAGGACAAAAGTATGAATTTCTATTCTCCAAGAGGCAGAAGTTCTTTTGTGCTGAACATACAACCACTCTTAACACTCTACAAATGTATTAGCAATTTGTTAACTGCCAATACATTTTACGCGTGATTCTCGGATGAATTTGTTTTCTTGAATCAGTTATTTTCTTAATGGTTATCAAAAGTAGGCCTAACGCAAAATGTGTATATTTAAAAAAAGTGTTACGATAGAAATGTATTTTATCTTAAATGATTGATACTCGTATAAAAAAATTTGAGACCAATTACATATATATTTATAGGAACAAAATAATGCCGATGTGTATTGTTTTTTGAATAAAATTAGCGAATAAATTTTTTAAAGTCAGTAATTAAAACATCAAAGTGAGTTAGATAAAGTATTTGTAGATCCAACCAATGTTGTTTTAATTAAAAAATTGAATAGGTAAAAACAATAGATTTAATTTTTTTAAATATTTGTTCCTTCATATTTACAAATGTCCCACTGTTAAAAAAATATTTTTTAGTCAAAAGTTATGGGGTTAAAAGTTACAGTGACTCATTGTAACATGACAAATTATTTATTTTTTTATTAATATTAGGTTAAAAAATAATATTAATAATATGGGTGAAAATTCACGATTCAGGGTTTAAACATTACAATTTTTGTATCAGTTAAGTATTCTTATCTTTAAAAAATATTGTGGTAATTTTTAAAAGAGTGAACATTGATTTACAGTACACAACGTGGTTGAGAGGACTTAAATTGCCAGCAGCTTACCAGCCCCACCCGATGGAATTTGTGTTTACTGCTCTGGTACAGTACAGCATCACACAACACACCCTCCTCCCTAGTAGGATACTTTAATCGGTTAGAAAATGAAATACAACGAACAAAACTAACGCGTATAGTGGCGCGCCTTGTGACTGTTCAGCGAATTAGTGGTGCAGTTTTATTGATCACCGTCTCCTCTTCCCACTGTTGGATGCCGGAGTGTTGTGAGTAGTCAGCTGTTGTGGTGTTTCTCGTACGTAGTAAGAGGACAACTTCGAGAACGGTTAACTGCTTGGGTCGCCCCACGTGAAAGTCATGAAACCTCCGTTGCTTTGAGGTCAGTCAACACCCACATATTATTATGTCTGCATGTTGGTAGAACATTGTTACTGTTGCACTCAATAGTGGACGAACGTGCTTAAAAACATTCTGTTGTGGTCATCGACGATGCTTTTTGTACATGAACTCAGGTTCTACTATCAGCCGGTTCTTGATAAATACTAAATTACTCTTATCAGCGTTACGGTTTAAAGAAATTTTGTAGTATGTATTTAAATGTATAATCTCATTTATTTTACACAATTTTCTATTTACATTTCAAGTCCATTTTTGTTTATTTGTAATTATAATGCAACAGTCTACTATACTTGCCACAATACTGTTGTAAAAAAGCATAGTTCAGTCAAAAAATCATTTCCCAATCTTCACGTTGAGCCAAAATAGCACTTTTTTAAATGACCGCTGTATTGAAACGGAAAATGAGATTTTACTTTTTAAATATTCACATTTCAGAAAAAAACTGTGATCGTTAACATACTTAAATTCCGATTTTTTAATGTAAAAAGGATAAAGTAACAGACTTTAAAAAAGTCTTTAACAGAAAACCGGCTAAGAACCAGGTAGTACTTTATATGCCCAAATGCTGTATTTTAGACAAATTTTTAAATAAAAAATTTAAGCTAAATGAATAAACTCAGGATAGAACAGACTTTAATTTGTTGCAGCGTTTAAATTATTCTGTTCGGTCGTTTTTGAAATAGAGCTCTTCTAACACAGCGGGCTTTTTTCGTGGCGGGCACCATGAGTTATAACATTATTTTAGGTTACTCTTAACTTCAATTTTAAAATTCTGACTAAAATTGCGTACGTATACTTCACAGATACTTGCTTTTGTACCCCTTCGATGCCACGTATAAAGTTTAAAATTATAAAAATTTCACCGTACTTTCTTATCAAGGATAATATAAGTGCTTTAATTTCGCGTTGGTGCCTGCCGGTTACAATGACGTAAGTAAACATTGGTTTGTGTTAGTTTCCTCGTAAAATTCATTCACGTGCAAGTGTAATAACCTTGAAAAATATATAGTTTGAAGTGTTTCCAAAAATACATTTTTATTGCCTCCAAGGTGGAATTTTCATAATTGAAACTGTTTTAAAACTGAATTTTCTCGTGAGATCATATTAGTATTACGGATGCTAAGAACTAATTTGATGTAAGCCTAAGTATTTATTTTCTTATTATGAATTGTCAGTTATTAATTGTCAGTAAAAGGATTAACGTGTTTTTTATGTGTATTACTTAATTTTATTTATTGTCTCCGAATAAATTTTGTTAAGGTTGACGGGTGGGCTAACAATTTCCAGCTATGACATTTGCTGTCATACTACTTTGACAGCTGCAGCCTGAGAATTGAATCCATCAAATTACGTACGTATAAAATTTCATTTCCGCTGTCAGGACCAATTTTTTTACAGGTCCTTTTTGGAATTTCGGAGAGTTCTATTATTCCCTACAAAACTTCGATTTCGTTTAATCGGTAGCCTATTTGATATTTTCTATCTTATTTAATTGATCTTAAACAAAAAATTTAATTTCCGATCCAATTTAAAAAGAAACTTAATTTTATACGGAAAGATGGGCGGATCTCTAAATTAATTTGTTTTAATATCAAAGTTTTTTGTAAGTTACGGTGACAGTTTAAAGGATTGAAATATTATTATTAATAATTTAATGTTTTTTTTTGTTTATCCAGTATTTTCTTACATTTTAAATGTTTAAGGGTTGACATTACACTGACAGTACTTTTTTGTAACTTCGTTTTTTCTTAAACTGACAGTTTCTTTTTGTAACTTCTGATTTTAACAGCTGCACGATAAAACCAAAAGATCGGCTTGAACCACTTATCATTGATGTTTCTCTGATAACGTCAAACGTTCTCGCTAACCATCGGTACGACAGTATTGCCTCTTGTGCTGTCTTTTTTACCAGCATTATGTAAGCTGCTATTTTTGTTAGCGTAGACAATTTGGGACGTTTTAGGTTTTTGACCTTTATATACGTACGAGTAATTTATCTTGGAATCGAATCCACATCTTCTGTCTTAACAGCCAAGCACTAGTGCACCAATTTGTATTTTTATTTTTTAAATTAATTAAAAATATTCCCAGACTAGCGGCTCCTCCTTTTACGAAGGAATTGCTAAATTCCAGAATGTGTACAGGATGCCATGTATTTTTAATTTTTTTTTTTAAATAAATTCTTTCTCCATTTAAATTATATGACACTATTACAAAGAACGAATAATCGAAGTAAAAATATAGTCTTGTGGAATTAAAACCAAGAACGATAGATTTTTTTAACCATAGGTTGCAAAACGTAGCTATAAGGTGATTTATGTGCTACTATATACAGTACAAGCAATTTCTAGCCTCCGATGGGTGCATTAAATAAACTGGTTTATTACTTTTTCTAAATCACTCCACACTTTACGTTTCTAGGTACCGTTTTCTGAATATTAATGCCGATTTTCACAATTGCAGCCCTCTAGGAAGGTACAGAAATAATACTATTTTCTTGCTTTGGAGTAATGAATTTTGTTTTATCCTTTAGGCGCAAGTGGTCAAAATTCTAAAGCATTTTTACTGTACTTGAGAATCGCGTACAGAACAAGAATACCAATTTTTAGAACTGTGGCTCTTCGGGAAGATATAATATCCTTTTTTACTCTTATCTAGTTAACTTCCTTGTCTTCTCCTGAGGCTCAAACGAAATAAAATGCTATAGTCTTTTTATTCAATCCCTAAGGAACGAAAATGTCGGATTTTAGCTCTATTTGATACGGATAGTTTAAGATAATAATCAGTGTGAGTGAATCAGTCAGTCAGCGTGGGCTTTCGGATTTATGAACTGTATTTTAGTGGCCTACGTATTGAAAATACGTATATTGCTATAAGTAGGCTAATTAATTAATTTATAATTTAGTTATTAAATAAAAAATAAAAATGTACCCGTAATAGACAGGTGAAGTGTGAAATTATTTGCACTTAATCTGTTAGTTCCAGGGCTACAAAAAATAGTTCTATTTTGTTATCATATGGTCGTCAATTAATTTTTTTTATCCCTAATGTGTATACGTTGCAATCTGTTAAATTCAGAACAATAATCAACCCCATGGCCCAGGGAGATTAGGATGATGAGTATAACGTGTACTTATATGAGGTGTAGTCTTGTACAGACCCAGGCCGACCATTCCTGAGAGTGTATGGTTAATTAAACCCCAACCATCAAAGTAAACCGGTAACCACTGTCTGATATTCATATCGTATAAAAGTAACTACCTTTACTAGGATTTGAACATTCAATTAAAGACTGAACTATTTAAGAACAGAAGAGGTGGAGATTCAAAAGATACTTATCAGAGCTATCTCCTCTAAAAGTAATGATATTCATTATACAGTCAGACTCTGTGGTAAATGAAGTGAATATGTCATTTGCAGGGTGGAAAATACGTGCTTTTCAGAGGGCGTGGCATGCTGATAAGCATACTTTTTAAATCAGCGAGAAAGGCAATTGTAAATCACCTCACTTCTCGTTATACTTAGTAAAACCTCTAGAGGTTCAAACCAGTCTTTCGGCTGATGACCTAAACAACAACACAAAAATTTATAAGTTCGTTTTACAAGTAGTAATTTGGTAGGGCCTACTTTGTTTTTCAAATTTGTTAAAAGTTTGTGTCGGTTAAATGTACAGTGGAATTACAGATTAATTATATTACTACATTAATTGTTGTAGTTTCAAACTGGGCGTTTTATTCAGTAGCGTACATTATGTGCATTACAGTAATAACACGGTATAATACAATTAGGTACGTTTTGGTAGTACTAATGCTCAATTGCTGAATGTCCATCAGTGTAATTAATTGATCGATGTTCATACCTCTGTTATTACTGAGCATTTCATCTATGATAAGTTGGGTCGCCTGCACTATGCTAATATATTAAACTACTTATAATGCATTATGTATACTTTAATACGATCTTATTTCCCTGGATAGATTAGTCGATTTAAAGTAAAAACCCGCTTTTCCGAGGTGATTGGGGCCGAGGGTTCTCTGATAGGTAAAAGCTCGGATAACGCAGAACCGTTAGAAATTATGTATGTTATTAGGCTGACTACAACGTTTCTATTTGTAATAATCATCACTATCAATACCATACCTTTGGGTTAGTGTCTATTGGCATGTAATTAATTAAAACGTTCTAATAACGAATAATTATAATTCGTTAATTGTTTCGTTTAGTGATAACGAAAAATGTGCTTTTTACGAAATGCCTAATAAAACGAATGCCTAATTGTATTTATGTGCCTAATGAAGTACTTCACTATGACCTGGGCATACCTACGGTGAGAGAAGAAATTAGCAGTCGGAGTAAAAAATATTTAAACAAGTTAGACATTCATTCTAATCATTTGGCTATAAATATTCTCGACAACAATATTGAAAATCAAAGACTCAAAAAGGCAAGAATATTAGATCTTCCTTTCCGGTTCACCTGATCAAAAATACTTAACCATCCTTTAAAGATTAAAAACATAAAATTATATTACGAATGGTCAACTATTATTTCTCAATAAACTTAATTTTATCAGTTAAACAGACCGTCAGTATCACGTCTTCATTCTATCTCTGTATAATGAAAAGATGTACATTGCCAGGACCTAAGACGAAACCTTTCATCACTTATAACCAAACGATGACACGAAAGCTACGCTGCTGAGTGCTGCCTTCTTCAAAATATATTAGAAAATTGTTAAAACATTTACTGAAAGTTTTTGTTAAACTGTTTGTAAAATTCTTAACAGTTAAAAAAACTTACAAAATGCAGGTAGGTTATTTAATTTGGGAACTCTTTCAAGACTGAAAAATCTTATTTGTTAAAAAAAATTTACAAAAGTTGAACATATTTCACAAAATAATTATAATTAACCTATAATAAAATGGGTCTCTCCCCATTGTAAATAATATTACAGTATTTTTAACGATAAAAACGGAAAAAATATTTTAAAAAATCTTACAGATATATTCTTCAAGTTAAGGTTAAATATAGGTCGGGTAAATACATTGCTTTTTCTCAATATTTTTAATGTATGTTATAATGAAATATTAACTCATTGAGTACTTACCTCATTTATCTTCATTCGATTTGTTACACTTATGTTCAGTACACAGTAATGTTACACATTTGTTTCACAGTAATGTTCAATAAAAATTTAAAAAATATTTGTTACACAGTAATTTTTAATAAAAATTAAAAAAAACAACAAAAAATTACTGTCATCAAATTAATTTATATTAGGTAAATTAAATTAACTAATTTAATAATTTTTAATAAAAAGTTTAAAGTCAACTTGAAAGAGAAAAACCTTTAACGTTCATATGAAAAATATTTGTGTAGAATTTAAAATAATATTTTTACCGTTTTTATCGTTAAAAATACTGTATGATTACATGCGAAATATCCTCAAAATGTGTCAAATTATACTGGCGGGGATACCAGATAAGACCCATCCATAAAAAAATACTTTTTTGGTAAAATCATCTTTTAGGCGTATTATTTTTGTTTCAAGTTGCCCCTTCTTTTACTTGCCGCCGTATTGCGCCGCCAGTCCAATCTAACGAACTATTTTATTAAATCTTGGTTTGAATAAAAAGCGCCTTCATTTAATCTTTAAGTAAGACAAAATATATCAAGCGCATTATGACTTACAGTAATTTCATTATACTGTAAACATTTGTGATATTAAAATAGCAGGTAAGTCAAGGCCGAGGAACTAGAGCTTAAAAGGATTACTGGAAGATATGAAATTTAATAAGTAGGCTACCTGCAGATGAAAAGAATGGTTACTGTAAGGATTTAATCGTTACAACTTTTAGAATATTCTATATTAATGTGATTATGTTGTATAATTTAACACGAAACCTCGGATAAGGAAATTTTGACTGTGCAGAAACTTATGAGTCTGTTATTTTTCAAGTACGAGTATAAAAGTTACTATCGGTAACTTATTATTCTGAAATTCCTAAACAATAAGATAGATTAGATTTTTTTTTTGTTAAGTGACCACCTTTTAATAAGGTGATAATGAATTTTAAGTTGGTATTTTTAAGAATTAGGATTACTACTTAAGATCATTAAGATTAATATTTATTAAAATTAGTACTTTAATACTGATTTCAAATGGTGTGATTTTAAACTTCAGCACATGACGTTTGTTTTTTCGATGAAGATTGTTCTAGTTCAAAAATTATTCTTTAAAATTAATTGTGAAAGCTTTATCAGGCACCGATACAATTTTTAACATATTTACCTTACTTATTATAATATATTATTTACTCACAAAAATGTTTATTATTAAAGAATTATAATTATTTCTTTTTATGTAGTAAGTATTAGTTGTTGTAGTTATTATTTTGTATGTAGTTAAGATCAGTTGAGGAATGGAAATAAGATTTCAACGCATCATTCGAGCGTTATACTATATTTATGATAGAAGTCAAATGTCGAATTATGGTTTCCTAACAATTTGTATTCATTTGATAATTTGTATTCATTTGATTGCCGGTATAAGCAATCTCCCACTTACTGGCCAACAGCTACGGGTGGAGGAGCTGGTAAGTGGTAGGGCACTCAATTGCCCTGGGATTGAGAAATCGGTCCCGAAGGCGGAGGAACCCAAAAAAGGGTCAACGGCATTTGGATGCAGAAGGCAACGGGAAACCACTGCATTACAAATCCCTAGTAAAATCACAATGGATACACAAAATCAAGCAACGGCCCTCAGTCCCGGGCACCCCTTAAGTGGGGAGAGGGTGCTAAGAATCCCCCGGTTTTCCAATAATGTTTTCAAAACAAACCAAGAAAGGAGAATCGGTACATGGAATGTACAGAGTATGTACCAAGCCGGGAAGACGGCAAACATAGTGAAAGAGATGAAGCGGCTCCAGATCGACATACTGGGATGCAGTGAAACAAGATGGCCGGACTCCGGCCACTGCATAGTAAACGAACATCACATATATTTCTCTGGAGACGATACCACCAGAAATAAGAATGGAGTGGCAATAATTCTTAATAACCAAACCAACATGACTGTAAAGGGATTCATCCCCATCTCGAACAGAGTCGCAATGATTAAGATTAGGTCTAAACCATTTGACCTTAACGTCATACAGTCATATGCCCCGACATCCGAAAGCAATGAGCAAGAAATAGAAAGTTTCTATGAACAGCTTAGAACTGCTCTTAAGCATACAAGGAAAGAAGAAATTAGCATAATTATGGGCGACATGAACGCTAAGATCGGACAGGGAGAGGTTGAGGGTGTGGTCGGCGGTTTTGGGCTGGGAGTGCGGAATGAGAGAGGTGAACGATTAATAGAATTCTGCCAAGAAATGGACATCACAATTATGAACACATTTTTCAAACTACCTCCCAGAAGACTATACACCTGGAAATCCCCAGCTGACAATAGTAATAGAATCATGAGGAATCAAATTGACTACATAATGATAAACAGAAGATATCGCAACATGATCAGCTCTTGCAAGACGTACCCGGGCGCAGACATACCATCGGATCACAACCTATTACTGGCTCGTACTCAACTTCGACTCAAGAAAATAGTCAAAGGGAAGCCCTCAAGAAATGCTGATATACGGAAACTTAAACAAGACAACGTGCTCCAACAAACAACAGAGAAACTAAACAGGGAACTCAAGAGTATATCAGAAAACAGCAACCACAAAATGGAGATAGAAGACCTATGGAATAAAATAAAAACATCTATAACATCTGTCACAGAAGAAGAACTAAGACCAGATAGGATAGTGAAAAGACAATGGATGACAGATTCTATCTTGGAACTTATGGAAGAGAGAAGACAGCACAGAAATAGAGACAATGCAAAGTACAAGGAGTTGCACAGAAGAATCCTAAGAGCAATTAAAGAGGCTAAAGAACGATGGTTACAGGAAGAATGTGCCGAAATCGAAATGTTGCAAGAAAAGCACGACAGCTTTAATCTCCATAAGAAAATAAAAGAAGCAACAGGAAGATATCAAAGACGAGGTCCAGGAATTATATTGGACGCAAATGATAACATCATTACCGAGACTGACAAAAAGCTCGCAAGATGGAAACAGTACATGGAGGAGCTTTTCGGAGACGAAGGCATCGAAAATGGGCCCATAGTGATGGGTGAAGAAGGACCTAGCATTACACAGGGAGAAGTGGAATCAGCTGTCAAACGACTAAAGAACAATAAAGTTCCTGGGCCAGACCAGATTCATGGAGAGGTCCTTAAATTACTGGACCCAGAACAGATAAAAGTGCTAACCAATCTTTTCAACAAAGTTTACACACGCGGTCAATTGCCAAATGACTGGCTGCTGTCTACATTCATCCCACTACCCAAGAAATCAAATACAATTAAATGCTCCGAACACCGAGTAATCAGCTTGATGAGCCACGTCCTAAAAGCTTTCCTTAATATCATCCAAGCACGCATATATAGAAAACTTGACGAAGGAATAAGTGACACACAATTCGGTTTCAGGAAAGGACTTGGCACCCGAGAGGCCCTATTCTCAATACAGGTCCTGTTTCAGCGAGCACGAGACGTTAACGCAGACGTTTTTGCATGCTTCATAGACTTCGAAAAAGCCTTCGATAGGGTTCGACATGACAAACTGATCTCAATCTTGTATGAGTCCGGAATTGACGACAGAGACACAGATATAATATCAAAACTATACTTACAACAGAAAGCCATCGTTCGAGTCGAAAACGAAACATCTGAGGAATTTAACATAAGAAGAGGAGTGCGCCAAGGTTGTATACTGTCGCCTCTTCTGTTTAACGTGTACTCGGAGCACTTGTTCAGGGAGGCATTAGACAACATGGAAGACGGAATTGTGATAAACGGAGAGATAATAAATAACCTAAGATACGCTGATGACACCGTCCTTATAGCAGATACTGCTGAAGGACTTCAAAGACTAATAGATCGAGTAGAGACTGTATGCAGCGAATATGGTATGAAAATTAACTGTAAAAAGACACACGTACTGGTTATTAGTAAAACCGTCATCGACTACCTACAATTCACCACTAACAATGTAGCTCTCACAATAGCCGAGACAGTCACATACCTGGGCTGTACCTTGAACAGGAACTGGGATCACTCTCGAGAGGTGAAGTGCCGAATCGAGAAAGCAAGAGGTGTATTTAACAGGATGCGTAGCATACTATGCAACCTGTCCCTCAACATCTATACTAGAATGAGAATTTTAAAATGTTATGTACTCTCAACCCTTCTGTATGGGGCGGAAGCGTGGACCCTTACTGATGCCTCATGTAATCGCATAGATGCATTTGAGATGTGGTGCTATCGCCGCATGCTCAGAATCTCATGGACACACCACGTGTCAAACGATGCGGTACTACAACGCATTGATGGACAACTAGAATTCTTACAACTTGTCAAGCGTAGAAAATTGGAGTACTTCGGGCACATCATGCGAAACGAAAAATATCACCTTCTTCAACTCATCCTACAGGGGAAGATAGAGGGGCAGCGATCAGTAGGGCGAAGACGGATATCGTGGCTGCGGAATTTGCGGGCGTGGACTGGGATGACGTCAACAGCTCTGTTCAGAACGGCAGTGAATAGAGTAATGTGGACCAATGTGATGGCCAACATCCATAGAGGATAGGCACTTCAAGAAGAAGAACAATTTGTAAATAAGATTCTCTAAAAATAGTATTTTACAATTTAAAAAGTAACTTGAAAGAAGTAGCTTACTCTGCTTGTACTGTTTTCGCCTCTCCCACTCCTGTGCGTCGATACTATTCCCCTACTGTTAATCATCGCTGTCGTTGCTCTTACTATTACAAGGAGGCAGTTATAAAGGGAACTCTTAAACTCTTTAGTTAGCGTATGCGCATAAGAAATTTTTTACTATGTTACTCTGTCATAGCCCTTCATCGTAGGTTGCAAGTTAATTATCACCGGCAACAGGCAGCAGATGCTTCAACAACTTTTTAACTGTTGCTGCACGTTGCAATACATCCTACGGGTGACAAGTTCCGTTACTTTGTAACTTAAAAATATGATTTTAAGAGGTTTTTTAATGTATTTTGTTTTTGTTACTATATTCTGTATAATTTTTCAAACTGATGTTCTGACGTTAATTTTTTCTTCTTATAACTTCACTTTTTTGTGATTTATAAATTAGGCCTAGACAATTATTTTCGATAACTTCGTTTCATTGTTCAAAAGATATACCCAGAATATAGGCCTACACTTCATTCTGAATTAGTGCGGGCGTAATTGTCAGTAATTTATTTTACAACCGCTTATTCAATTATCTTATTAACTTATTCAGTTTTGTTTCCAAGATACTTTTGTTTTCACCGAATTATCAGATAAGAGTGAACGCAGCTGCTGTTTCTGTTTTGATATGTTACTGATTTAGAATAATAATAATATGGAACAGAAATGAAGCTGATTGGTTGCTACCTGCAGCAAGTGTCTTTGCTATCAAGGAATACAACCTAAATACAAACTAAGTTGGTTGTGACGTTATTTATTGTTGCTTTTGATGTTAGATATAACTTACATACGTACTGCAACTTTTAGAACTATCCTTTCGGTGGGATATGATTGCATAAAAATTTACAAAACTGTCATTTCCTTCGTAAAATAAATGACGGTTAATCGAGCCAATTAATTACGTCACCTGCCCTGTTTAGTGATACTCTAAATTAGAACGAGTTTTGAATGAATTCCACATCAGTCCAGTACCCTACTAAGCCTACTTGAGGACGTTTGTTTTGTACTATTTAGTTTGGAGCGGTGCCAAGTTGCTTTAATAAAATCGCGGTGAATACGTTTAATAATTGTGCCATTACCGTTACTTTGCAAAAAACGAAAAGTTATGCCTCCTAATAAAAAATTAATGTGCATATAATATTAATAGTATAATGTGCAATATATGCAGGCTGCTTTTCATTATTATTATTATTATTATGATTATTATTTATTTATTTATTTATTTTTATTGCCGTGTACATTATTACTTGCATATATTAATAAAACTTATACGGTATTACGAAATATATATTGTTAATTATTTCAAATAATGTAATTATGTAAGGGTACTTATTTTTTTTATAATCAGTCTCTCGACTGGTTTGATGCAGTTCTCCAAGCTGTTCTATCTTGCGCAAGTCGTTTCATATCTAGTACTTACCTGTAACACCCTACATCTTTTGTAATTTGTTTTACATATTCTAACCTTTGCCTCTCCCTGAAATTCACTCCCTCAATATTACCCTCCATTATTGATGACCAATACCTGGATGTCTTAAGATATGCCCCACTAGCATATCCCGTACTGAAAATGTTACTTACTTGAAAGGGTACTTACTGGAAATTAAAACTTTTTATTGCCAGGTTCTCGGTAACTAAGTGAATATTGAGCTACTCAGTGATATGTTTCATTTCCAGTTAATAGTATAACGATTACAGAACTTGAGATTACACTTGATTACAGAAGTTGATATGAAAGAAGGTAAGGAAGTAGTAACGCTCAAAAAACTATTGGCATTCAAACTATGGTTTTTGTTCTCTCTATAACCATTATTGTTTGTTTTTTATATTTTTACCATTCTGGTAGGTACTTAAAGATGCATTTCTGGCGTAGTAATTTATGCTGTTTTGAATTAAAACAAAAATATTTATAAACATTGGTGCAGGCTCAACTAAATATAGAAAATTATTCTCTCTGTTCTTTTGTACATTCTTTTCAGACCACGTTCTCATAACGTCTTTTGTTATTCTAAAAGGCTTTTCTGCTTTGTGATTTTCGATGAATAAAAACACAATACTTATGAAAATTTGTTGAAAATAATAATGAACGATTTAGTTTAAATTAGTCTGAGATATTGTTGAAAGAAAAACGTATAACTTACACGTTTTCAGTAAAAGAATTTTCTTCAGATTGTGCTTATTATCAACTGTTTTTCGTCTAACGGTTCATCCTTATTTAATTGCTATTCGTTTTTTTCAGATTCTTTATTTTGCAATTTGTTACTCTTTCAGAATCTGCTTCACTAATTACCAAGTTTCCATTATACTGCCTTCATATAAGAGAAACTTGTTTTAATAGAGTTTCCAATTACTAATTGTGTGCCTGAAGTAATTAAGATAATTGGCCTTTTATAACATTAGTTTTGTTTTACTCCCTCTTTTCTTGAAACCGTTTTTAATGTTATTTTCAACTGTTTTTTACTAAACAGAGTTGCTAAAAATATCAAATGAGTTTAAAATAATATTTTTTGTCTTAATTAGTTATTTTTACTTTATAAATTTAAATCTACATTGGTTTTAGTTAAAGAAAGAACCAATCCTGAACCAACTAAACATACGTAAAATAACTATGGATGTTATTTTTAAATTCGAACAATAAAATTAAGTGATAAATGGCTGCTTCTGTGGTGTGGTGATAGAGTGATAGATTAATGAAAAGCGAATAGTCAAGGTTTCAATTACCGGCTAGGATCTGGAAAATTTCATAGTGCACCATAATTGTAAAAAGTTCCACATCGTTGTACTATTCGGCAGGGACAAATCAGTTAATACGAATACACAAATGGATTAATCGTGCACTTGAGTAGGTTCCGCAATTTTAGAAGTGCGGTAAATTGTAGGCCTATTATATTTTTTATAGGTAGACTACTTTTATCGCTCCTATTAACTTACTGATACTATTCTTGTAGATACCGCAGTAAAACACAAGCAAATTTCAATAAATTATCAAATATTTTTTCTCAACTAACTTAATTTCAGTCCATTTATGCTTTACTAAAAATATGTGTTAAAATTTAATTTTAATATTGATGAAATGATTTTTTTTTTTGTATAAGGTAGTCTAATAAAACTTTTCAATAAAGTTTGCGTAGGTATATTAAATTATCATAAATATCGTAATAAAAATGATTGTCATCTTAGTGAACATCTGGAGACTTTATTGATCTGTTCTTTCCCTATCTTGCGAGGCATTGATTCAGTTCTAATTAATTCACTGCAGACTTAAAATTACGCATAATCTGTCTGCAGTCTACAAGACAAGTTTCTGTAGCTTGGGTTAGGTTTTCCTTCTCTTAACTTTCGCAATTTCAGTTTATACTGGAATGTGATTTAATTTTCATTGCGGTAGGTAGTCTAAGTGTGTCTTGGAGTAGAGATTAGTATTAGTAGATTATATTAGTTTTCGCATTGTTACTAGTTAAAATTCGTCTCTACGGTTTTACCGCTTTTCCAACTAATTAGGCTACTTGATCATTAAACCAATGATTAGCTCAATCAAACTGACCGAGCTTTAGGAAAGAAACAGTGCAATTGTTTTTTACTTTCTCTTGCCGATATGAATTTATAGGAAGGAGTCTGTATTGTTTTCATTTCGATTTTTCAAAATCTAGTTTTCACCGGATCTACGCGTTTTCAGACCCCTTGAACCCAAAAAACTTGTTTTTAGCGATTGGCTTGTGTGTGCGCGCGCGTACTTCCGTGCGCGCATGTGTGTGTGTGTGTGTGAACAGAATATCTTAAGAACGGAACATCGTACGAAGTTGAAACTTGAACTTAAGTTAGATACTACTACCGGACCCCACACGAAAATTTTCATCAAAATCGTTTAACCGGAAGTAGTAGTTAATTCGTGTCATTTTTCACTTTTTTGCGATTTTCCCAAAAACGGCTCCTACGATTTTAAAATCGCCTCATTTACTACTACATTTTTTATGCTCTACAAAATAGGGTAGGCGTCATGTCAGCTGAAATTATTGGGGAGGCTGTTTTCTCATAAAAAAATGTATTTTTTTAATATTGCGGCTTTAATATGGATTTTAGCGCAAAAATATCTGTAATAAAAGTTGTAGAGAATTTAAAATCCTACAATTTTTATTCCAAACATTTTTTTGTATAACGCTTAGTTTAGCAGTGATTAGCGATTTTCGGGTTTTTTCTCACGAAAACGTGTAAAAAATTAATTTTTTTAAGATTTCAGCCTTAGCCATTTTACGAAAAATAAGTAGACTATATAATAAAATTTATAGGAAATTCAAAGATCTGCAACTTTTATTTTGAGCATTTTTCTCTACAGAGCCTAGTTTAGTATGAAAGAGTGATTTTCCGTATTTTGAAGCCAAACTGAGGTTAATTTTCATTTTGCGTCTTTCACTCATAGGTAAAATTAGGTTTATGTTTATTGAGGTTAGCTTTTTATTTATTTCTAATGTTTTATTACTAAGGTTATATTGTTCATTATTTGCATTGGCAAGAGAAAGTGAGTGTGAGTGTTTCACACCTGAATTTTATTTTGAACTAACACTGCAATCGTTCGCGACGGGTCACATTGACTTTCATGTACAAATACTTTTTTCTTCTTCATTCATTTGCAAAAACTGCAAAATTTAAAAACTTTAATAGTTGCAGTGACGTCTAATTCGTTTTAGTAGATATGTTTCAAAAACATAGCACTGAGTAGGTCTACATATTAAATTTACTGGATACATATATCAAAATTATTCAGTAGATAGGAACAAGGTGGTATAACATTCATAGCGCTGCTTTTCGTGCTATACAATGTGAATACTTTGAATTCCATGTACTATGTGAGGCCACAAAGATATTGTATACTGTGCGCTCTTTTAAGTAGGATCTAGCTGAAGTTGATCCTTCTCGTGTAAAAAATTCTTGAATATTTTAATGGTAAAAAATGCGGTATGCTGTTGTACAGCACAGAAATAAAATATTGTTTGAAAATGAAGTACGCTGTACCTACTTGTAGCCTGCTTTAAGATGAATTTTTGTTATACTAACAGACAAGGATAGTTTTTTGTTACTCTAAAAAATCTGAGATTCCTGTTCTGTTCAGAGGGTTAATAATTTTGTAGACATTTTACAGTAATAATATTGTAATAAAAAAATACCGAAATTTTTTTAGGAACATTTGATACAAAACTCTTGGGAAGTATAAAATTCTTTTACTTCTGTACTTGCCTTAGCTGGCTGGATTCGTTCGACCGATTTTTAGAGATACGTAACGAGGCTTTTGATAACATTTAGATCTTTTGAAGAAACAGTGGTTTTGTGTTCAAATATGAACAATAAATCTTCTGAATAATACGAATTAATTTTGACTATTCGTGTATTCTTTCTTATTTGTAACCGTACATTTAAATAAAACGAAAAATTTGAATCTACAAATATGGAACAATTTGGCATGTGTTATTTACGCGCATTATGCCTACTTCATTAACACATTTTATCGTTATTATTATTATCGTTAACACATTTAAACTCCGTCCGTAAACCTTTTTTTTAAACAGTAGGCCTATATATCTTTTTCAATCAGTTTTTTTATAAATATAAATTATAAACTTTAAGCAAAGATGAAAAAATCTGAGCAATGTCTTTAGAATTAAAATATAAACCACACTCAGTAGTGAGTTCCAAAAAAGATTAAACTATGAAGAAATAATTTTTAAAACTAAACTTGATAAACTGTGTTACATCTTGGAACACAAAGTTGTTGAAGTTGAAAATGACGATGACCATGATAGAGATGATAACATATCGGTAATGAGATGACGATGATTTGCAGTGGAATTAAAAACAGAGATTAAATGATTAACAAAATCGTAAAGGTAGGTCTAATGTTTTTAAACGTTTCAGTCTGTGAGTATCTTCGCTGTTGTCGAGTAGGTTAATATTTTTAATGGATTTTGACGGTCTTCTTTGGTTTAATGTCTTCTTTTATGAAGGGCAAGTTTAGATCGTTGTGTAATATTTCATTGGTTACGTACCACGGGGCTGCAGTGATTAGTCTCAGGCATTTTGACTAAAAGTGCTGCTGTATTTCTATATTTGAGAAACTAGCCGTACCACATAACTCTAACCCATAAGTCCAAACTGGTTTGAGTAATACTTTGCATACAAATAGCCTAATTTTTTTCTAGGGAGAGTTGAGACTTACTGTCTAAGAGCCAGAACAACGTAACTTCAGCACAATTTGCTTTCGTTTCGTCCATGTATGACTTTTCCACGTGAGTCTTCGATCTAAATGTAAACACAGATACTTAACTTCCTCTTTCAGCGGGATTACTGTACCGTTCAAGGTGACCACTGGACATGTTGGTTTCTTTAATCGTGTTGATTTCCGTAAACCTAAATCAACTTTTTTTTGTTAAGTTAATAAATATTGGACTAAAACATTCAGATAAAATTTCATTACTGCTCCTTATTAATAACAAATAAAAAATAGGTATTTCATAACTGGTGTAAATAAATTACTTTATTGTTATAAAAGTTAAAGCAAGTTATACTGTTTTATAAAGATTTAAGTAATTTATTCTTTTATAGACTGATTATTTTATTCAAATAATATGAAATGATATTGTTTTCAGTACTATAGTTTTTCAAAAAGCTATAAAAAGTTGTATTGATTTATAATTGCCAATCCTTTTTAACTCTTACGCATAACTTATGTGATCAAAATGTAAATGATTTAGTTTTCTGTTTAACCCCTTAGTGACAAATTTAATTAATTTCTACTCTGTAGGTAATTGGGAAGGCAGAAAATTAATGTCTTCATGATTGGATGGATCGAAGGATAGAGATGGCTCGTTCTGTATTTTAAAAATGACTTTTAATAGATAAATCCTTGAGTCTTGCCTGAGATTGAGGATGGTTCGATGTTACATCTTCTCAACAGTGGTATATGGCGCGGAAGCTTGGACGTTAAAGAAGACGAATATCAGGAGAGTAGATGCGTTTGAGCTTTGGTTGTACAGGCGCATGCTAAAAATACCCTGGACGTATAAGTACCCAACGAGACAGTCTTTCGGAGAATGGAAACAGAAAAGGAGATTGTTTACACCATCCAAAAAAAATGAAATGGAATATCTGGGTCATATTATATGTGGACCAAGATATGAAATGCTTCGCTTGATAATACATCATGATTGCCAACCTCCCGTCGGAGAGGGCACGTTAAGAAGAAGTAGAAGAGCATGATTGAATCAGTCTTGTCAGTAAGGGCTTTTGCATTTATAAACTTATCGGCCTTAATTCTTAGCCAATCATATAGTAGGAAGTACTTAATATTTTTGTTAAGTAACACCGGTTGGACAAGCGACTTTGTTTGAAGACTAGCTGACGGAGAAACATGGGTCAACATGGCTAGTGTAGTTAACCTGTTCACTATACACTAGTATTCATGCCAGACATACAACTGGAAAGCATTCATTGCATTGTGTAGTTATTGAATAAAAATTAATCCCAGTGATTAATAAAAATAAAAATTAGTTAGGAAAAAATATTTAAAAGTTTCAGTGTGTAGTTGTAAGTTTTATGTAAAGCTACATTTTATTAGCCTAATGATTAAAAAAACACCAGTTAGAATCCTTTCTGTAAGAAATTACAAGATAAAAATGAATATTATAGTTCTTGAGAAGTTAAAGTATTACGAAACAGAGAATATGAAAGCAGTTTTTGTCACAAGAGGACAGACATAAAATAAATTCGTGTATTAAATTTCAGAAATTACGTACAAAAGATGTATTTCTTTTAATAATCTTATTTAGGATAGTTCTTCTTCTAAGCTTACAAAATTAAATCTATTCATTACTTTTTTTATCTATTTATAAAATGTAAACAGGGTATTTTTAGCGCGTCATAGAGCAAGACTAAAAGCGTTGTGAACGTCTCTATGTGTCTGCCTTTCAGAAAGTCGTAGTTAATAACATTTCAGTGTCACTACAAATTTTTTACTTTCGCTTAAAAGAAAAAAAAACAAATATTTTGTTAGTGGCATTTTTCAAAATGTTTGACACTTCTGAAATTCTCAGTTAAAAATACTACAGATCTATAGGTTTGCGAGTACGTGTAGCAAAGTTTAAAAGCCGCGTTTTGTCCAAGCAGATATTTTTTTGTCCAGTGAATCAACCTCTATTTCTGAAATGTAATGGATTTATTTTGAGTACATTGAGCTTTTTAGTCTGCATCAGACGAATATTTTTGAAATGTGGCATGTACTTTCGTAAATGAAATATGTTTTTCTTTTATAGACTTGAAATAACTAAATTTTTTGTAAAACATTTATTCGGTTTAGCACTTACGCTTTACGGAATCCGAAAAATTCTGGCAAAGGTTTTTACGATAAAATTATTTCCTCTACAGTTATAAAATGTATACTTATGATTCAATAATTTTATGAATAACTTTTGAGTGAGAAAATGTTAAATTTTTTCCCAGACAGCATTAGGTCTATTAAAATGTATTTTCGACTTAAAAATATGAAGATCGGGATTAAATGTGTTTGGAATTAAATATTAAAAAGGTTAGCCTTATTGAATGTGATAGATTAATATAAGTAGATAAACCGAAAGTAAGAGTATACAAGTACCGGAATGAATAACATAAATTTAGAATTTGATGTTTCTAATACGCTTTCCGAAAAGTTGCCTGTAAGGACCGTTTATCAAAATGTCTTATGCAGGTTTGTATAGATTACACGCTGTGTTTTTCAACCCGTGGGTCGCGACCCCCTGGGAGATCGCAGGACGTGTCTGGGGGGGGGGGGGGTCACGAAACACGAGGAAAAAATAAAAAATTGTTATTGTTATAGTTATTTATTTACAAAAGAGACACAAAAATTGAACATTACTTTTACAACTTTTTTCAATTCAATTAACGTAAAACTTGGGCTTGTTGGAATTAACCAATTTTTGAATTTATGGATTTATTTATTTTAACACAAAACAATGCCATTTTCCAGTGCCAAACGATTTCTTGATTTGGGTTTCAAATTCAACATTACGGAAAATCCTTGTTCACTGTTGTGGGATGTGGCAATGGTTTCAACGCTACTCTGAACAGTTGTGGGTATTACTTTTTAATTTTCGAATTTTCAAATTTTGTCGGCACAAGCATTCTTGAAAGTTAATTTCATTACCTGATCACTTGATAGTTCTACAATGATAGTTCATTATAAAGACGAACACTTTTGTGCTTGTAAAGCTCAGCATTTTGTGCAGCTTGCTCATCAAACGGATTGACTCCCACAGATATTCACTCATATCCTTAACTATGCCCATAACGGGCAGGTGGAGTGTTAAATTATTTGCACTCGATCTGCTAATTCCAGGGCTAAAAAAATAGTTCTGTTTCTTATCACGTGGTCAGCCAATTATATGACTGAATGATTTAAGAACAGAAGAGGTAGAAGTGTAAAATACATTAGTCAGAGTTATCTTCTCTGAAAGAAATGAAATTCATTATACAGCCAGACCCTGTGGTGAATGAAGTGACCGTGTCATTTGCAGGGTGCAAAGTAGATGCTTTTTGGAGAACCTGGCATGCTGATAAGCATAGGCTACTTTTGTTCTCAGTGAGGAAGGGATATAAACCACCTCACTACTCGTTTTACTTAGTAAAACTTCTAGAGGTTTAAACCAGCCTTTCGGCTGTTGACCTAAACAACAACATCATTAACTAAAGTTACTCTTATCCTTAAGTAAAAATTACAACTATTGTTGTTTTTTAATTTTTTTAACATTATTCAGAAGGGGTCAGCAAAATACTCAACCTAACAAGCGGGTCACGATGTCTGAGAGGTTGAGAACCACTGGATTACAGTATGGAGATATA
Source organism: Catonia carolina (assembly GCA_035578175.1). Lineage (NCBI taxonomy): Eukaryota > Metazoa > Arthropoda > Insecta > Hemiptera > Achilidae > Catonia > Catonia carolina. Next base: position 142,545,126 of record JAQMRL010000001.1, on the reverse strand, counting down.
AATGTAGCCTATCCTTTCCACTAGATGCAAACACAGGAAATTGTACTGTGGAATTTTATGGCATCTTATTTTAAAAGTTGTAAGCTACTCAAAACACTATTGATGAACAGATTTGTTATATACGTACGTAGACCTACCTTTTCATGTCATGTAACAATAAAAATGCATATTTTTTTGTCAGTTGTTACGTTTATTTATCTTTTCATTCAACTGATTTTACTTTTATTTGAATAAATTTCAATAATAATAGAGTAAATATTGGATCAATACAATGAAACAGAATAACTGGCCAGGACAATAGTAAATCTAAAATTCATGTGCTTTACAAATCTCGTTACTTTTTTGTTTTACTGACGTGTAGGTTTAAATTTACATTTGAATTAAATTTATACATTTTATATCACTAGTTTTAAATTCAATCCTTGCCGGGTAGAATTTTAATCAAACATTTAAACTTATTTATTTTCAATTCATAAAGTTTAGAAACCTTATTTCTAACTAAACCATGTTTCGGATAAAAGTAATTATTTCCGAATAGATTTAGAATTAAATTTGATATTCTTGTATAGCTATTCATTAAAAAATAAAATAATTAACACTAAAAATTTAAAAAATAGGAAAAATGCATGCGAAAAATTTGAAGCGAAAGGAAAAAATCGTCTGTTTTAGGAATTTCGCAAGTACGTCAGAGAACATGGAAAAGAAAGAAAAACCAGTTACCTCAGGCAAATTTGAAGCCAGACTAGAAAAATACAACTGTTTTAACTACTACACAATTGCAGCGCTTTGAAACGTTCGTAACATCCCTTTTATGCATGCGATTTTGTCGTGCGTAAACATGCGGCTCAAAATCGCGCTTATTTGAAATTAATTGGAATAACCGAGTCTATTTTGTACTGCCATAAACGTTAAACGTTAAACCACGGTAAAACATGTCGCATAATTTTAAAACGGCACCGGCATCCACCCCAATCGCAACTGTTATAGGCACTACTGTATCAAAGTTTAAACACCCCTCCACCGTGCTCTTTGCTCCAATTGTTGAACTCTTGCTGAAGCAGCAAAAATAAATTTAAACCACGGCTCTTTTGCTCTGAACAGTTTCTTGTCGCATTTTTACGCATGGCATAAATCGTGTTCATAAGAGGGCTGTAGATGAAGCTTTACGATGACACAAAGGGTTGATAAATTCATTTAGAATAAGCTTAGAATACTTTTTAGGCTGCTTATTAATTAATAACAAGGTTTTTTATTATTTATTGGATAAATTACTCTTTCTATTGGGAAAATAGCAAGATAAATAAATAAAAATACATTTTAAAACAAGCTACTGAATGTTTAATCACTGACACGCTTTCTGTTGGATGTTTCATGAACTGGCCGTATTGGATGCTCGCGTGATTTGTTTGGATTGCATAGCATTAAGCTAGTAGACCACTCCCACAGCGCATGGCGTTAGCCAATCACATTCTATGAAAAAGTAACCATGTTATCCGTAAAAACAGTTCTTTTAAATCGTAACGTGCACTTTCAAATTATTTACTGTAGTAATATGGATATAAATTAATATAAATTATTATCTAATGAAAGAAAATTTATTTTAAATTTTTGTGTAAGAGAATTAAAAATTTGGTGTGAAACAGTCTCACGACATATCTTGCCAATGAAAATAATGAAAAATATAACCTATGTTTAATCATGAGTGAAAGAAACTAAATGGAAATCAACCTCTGTTGAACATAAAAATACAGGAAATCACTAATCAACGCTTAACTAAGCTCTGTAGAAAAAGCGCTTTTAATAAAAGTTGTAAATATTTTAAAATTGTCGATAACTTCAGTATATATATTTTTTCGTAAAATGCATACTAAGGCCGCAATCTAAAAAACCTAGGTATTTTTTGACGATTTCAATGAGTAAATAAAAAATAACTAATTGACGCTAAACTAAGCGCGGTAGAAAAAAGGCTTGAAATACATTTTGTAGATTTTTTTATTTTCTACAACTTTTATTGTGTACACTTTTGCCCTAAGTCCATATTAAGGCGACAATCTTAAAAAAAAAAACATTTTGTACTACGAGAACACAGCCACCCCCCACCCACATATTTCAGCAGATATGCTGGATACCCTATCCTGTTGAGGACAAAATAATATGTTGTAAACGAGATGATTTTTTAATCGAAATCGTAGGAGCCGGTTTTTGAGAAAATCGCACGCGAATAAACAATTACTTCCGGTTTACTCATGGTATTAAGTTCCAAGTTTCAACTTTGCACGATATTCCGTTTCTGAGATATTTTCTTCGCGCGCGCGCACACACACACACACACACACACACACACACACACACCGATCGGTAAAAAAAACATGTGTTTCGGGGTTCAGGGGGCTGAAAACGTATATTTCCGATAGAAATCCGATTTGGAAAAATTGACATGTAAACAATAATTTATATTCCTTCCCCATATTTTATGTAGGGCAAGAGAAAGTTAAAATGTGTGATTTCACAGAACCAGCATTTTTATAAATCAATATGTTTTAGATTAGATGACGTAGTATCTCTGCTGTGTGAGAAAATCGCCTGGTGGTGGCTTCTATTGACAGTCACAGAAGATCTCTAAATCCATTTCCTTTACAGTTTTCTCGGAAAATTTTGTGGTTGGTGAGATCCGTGTAGTGAGTGAACGTGTGGATTTGTACGTCCATGCAATTTGTCGTGAAAATGCGTGTACAAGTTTTCTTTTCGTTTCGAATACGGTTTTAGTATCGAGTTCTCTTTGCAGGCTACCTAGCAGTTTTACTGCTGCTAACGAATTTTACACAACCGGTAATGATTCGTAAGATTTAGTTCTCCAATATTTTAATACGCTTGGTATTTGAGGTTTTAATTAACTGAATGTTTTAAACTATGTTTCCCTTGATGTTGATGTTTAGGAAAAATGTCACCAAAATATTTTATCGAATAATTAATAAGCCTTGTATAAACATTTACTCTCATTCCCGAATTTTTATTTTTACAAAATGTTTAACAATTTTTAATTTGGAATAGTATTGTTTTTGCTACAACGAATTCGTTCCTCACCAAAAGCGGTGACGACAAGAGCCTAGCTGATAAAATAAAACTACTGCATATTGGCCCTTGTTGCGCTCATTCGCGCAGCACGGATATTTTTATAATGCTCATATTTAGCCTGGAACTGTTGCAATTAGGCCAATAATGTCCCCACAAGATGTTTCATTAGCATATAGCCTAACTGGATGAAAAAGTCATATTTGAGAAAAGTGGTTGAATAGCGATTATAATACCAATATTTTTCTTTGTATTATTTAAGCGTAGTTTAATTAGTACGTACGAACAGTTTCTTCAATCGACGTGCATTTTTCTAAAAAAATCGATGTAGCCTACATACAAAGCAGGATCATTTTTACTTTCTCTTGCCTATAGAATATATAGGAAACAAAGTATTGTTTTCATGTCGATATTACGAAATTGAGTTTTCAGCGGATCTACACAGTTTTCAGACCCCCAAAACATGTTTTTAGCGATTGGTCCACAGACCACACACAGACGGCTCCTGTGATTTTTTAAAAATCGCCTTATTTACTACATTTTTCATGCTGTACAAGATAGGGTAGGCTCCATGTCTGCTGAAATTCTTAGGGAGACTCTTTTCTCGTAAAAAAATCGTTTTTTAAGATTGCGGCTTTAAAATGCATTTTAGCGCAAAAATTTATATAATAAACGTTGTAGAGAATACAAAATTTACAACTTTTATTTCTAACATTTTTTCGTATAACGCTTAGTTTAGCGGTTAAATTAGCGATTTTCTGTTTTTTTCTCACGAAAACGTGAAAAAATCGATGTTTTTTAAGAAGCCTTAGATTAACGACAAAAGATTTTACGAAAAAAGTGTTTATAATCAAATTTATAGGAAATTAAAAGATCTACAACTTATATTTAGAGAATTTTTCTCTACAGAGTCTAGTTTAGCGTGAAAGAGTGATTTTCCGTATTTTAAAGCCAAACTGAGGTTGATTTTCATTTTGCATCACTCATGATTAAAATTTTTTTTTTTTTTTTCAAACACTGCTTAATCTACAATCTGTTCGCAAGGAACAATGAATAGATGAGTGGTAGAGTCTATTAACTGGCTTGTTGAAGAAGAACTCATTAGTTCTTCTCCATTTTACAAAATAAAATATCACTTTAAAAAAAAAAAAGTTTTTTTTTTTTTTTTTTTTTTTTTTTACAATGAATATAGTTACGTTGGTTGTGTTTTAAAACAAGTCTGTCGTGTGAAGTATTTGTAAACGTCGAATTTCTTCACTGTTGTCGAGGAGGTTCACCGCTAAATAATTTGTGTGGCTATTAAGTCTTGTATGACACCTCGAAGAGAATCTTGAGATTTCATCCGTGATGGTTGGTATGTTCAAGTCTCGTTGAATGATCCTGTTGGTGACATACCACGGAGAGTCTGTGATAGTCCGGAGAAATTTCGTTTGAAAACGTTGAATTATGGCAACGCTTGACTTTGTCGCCGTTCCCCAAAGTTGTATCCCGTAAGTCCAAATTGGTTTCAGAATAGTCTTGTAAATTGTTAGTTTGTTCGTTAACGATAATTTAGAATTTTTGTGTAACATCCAATAAAGTTTATAAAATTTGTAATTTAGTTGTTTCCTCTTATTCCAGATGTGTGTTTTCCAAGTTAGTCGACGATCTAGATGCATTCCAAGGTATCTTGCTGTATCTGATTGTGGTAGTGTTTTATTGTTTAGTTTAACAGGTGGACACGTGTCTTTTTTTAGTGTGAATGTCACTTGAACACTTTTCTCTTCGTTAGACTTTATCCGCCACTTTTTTTGCCAGCTCTCTATGTTGTGTAGATGTTCTTGCAGATATTTTGAAGTAGTATGTGGTTTGCTATGTACAGCTTGGATTGCAACATCGTCAGCAAAAGCTGCTAATGTGGTGTTTTCCGAAACAGGCATGTCAGAAGTATATATACAATACAGGAAAGGTGACAACACACTACCTTGAGGAACTCCCGCATGGATAGGAAATAATTGTGATGAGTCTGCTTGTAATTTAACCTTGAAATACCTGTCTTCTAAAAAGGATTTAAATAAATTGAAAATTTGATGAGGTAGGTGCTTTTTGAGCTTGAAAAGCAGACCAAGGTGCCAAACCTTGTCATAAGCTTGACAGACATCAATAAAGACTACTGAGCAAAATTCTTTTTCTTCGAAAGCCTTTTGAATTTTAGCAGCTACTCTGTGGATTTGCTCGATCGTACTATGCCCCGCTCGAAAACCGAACTGGTAATCTGGTATTACAACACTTTGTTCGAGTACAGGTATCAATCTTTTTAAAATAAGTTTTTCAAACACTGTAGACAACACTGGCAACAAACTTATTGGCCTGTATGACTTTATTTCGTTAGGTGGTTTACCTGGTTTAGGGATGAGCACAATTTCTGCTATTTTCCACTGTTTAGGATAGTATTCAATATGAAGCATAGCATTAAAAATGATTGTTATTAGTCTCAGAGTTTTTTGTGGCAATTCTTTTAGAATTTCTCCTGTGATTGAGTCGTGCCCCGGCGACTTTCTTGAACAAATATTTTTTTGTATAATTTCCTTGACTTCATTTATGGAGAATAATTTAAGAGGCATTGCCATTTGAAATGGAGATTCTAAAAATTCGTTAATTTCCTCCTCATCAATTGAATCTGAGGGAAAAGGAGTGAAAACACTTTCAAGATGACTAGCAAAAGCTTCTGCTTTTTCTTTGTTGCTCTTTACCCAGTTGCCGTTCGGTAGTCGAAACGGTGGAATGGTGTGATTGGGTCTTTTAATCCGTCGCAAAGGTTTCCAAAGGGAAAAATTTGTATTATAATTAGGACCTAATTGCTTTAAATAATCTTGTAATGATTCATTACTATATTCCTGCAACAAACGCTTCAGATTCCTGGCTGCATTATTGTAATTCCTTTTATCTACTGGGTTCCTTGTAGTTTGCCATACTCGCCTTAGTCTCCTTTTTTCGTTAATAGAAATTTTAATGTTCAAAGGTTGATAGACGTCCGTATTGTCGTAATTAGTTATCTTGTCCGGAGTTGACAATTTGGCTGCTTCCTGGATTGTTTCGGTTAGGTAATGAACAGCCTTGTCTATATCATTTTCATTTTTTAAAGGAATATCACAGGTAATTTTGTAGTCTAATCTTTGCCTAAAATAGTCCCAGTTTGTATATGAATTTGTCAAATGTTTAGGCAACTGCGAATTATTAAAAATGGATGCAATTGATAATATTACAGGTGAGTGGTCTGACGACAAGTCAAAGCAAGACTCTATTTTTACGTGTGCGTCAGGAACTCCCTTTTTAATAAAGAAATCTATGACGTCTGGAAGTCGTCTAGTATCAGTAGGCCAATATGTAGGTTCATTTGAAGAAATATAAGATAATTGTGTTTGATCGATGACTTGCATTAACAGACGACCTCTCGGGGAAGTTATTCGAGACCCCCAACGCTGATGTTTTGCGTTAAAATCGGCACCTATTATAAAACGCCTTCCCAGTGATTTGAAAAATTGTGTGAAGTCCTCTTTCCTTAGCGTGTACCTTGGAGGAAAGTATGCTGCTGATACGTTTAATGGTCCAAAATTATCTGTTATTGACACACTTGTGGCTTGAATGCGTTCAGTTTGGTACGCTGGTAATTGATAATGGGCGATGGTATTTTTTATTATTAATCCGGAGCCCCCATGAGCTCTACCATCAGGGCTGTTTGTTTGGTATGTCGTGTATCCTGTCATTCTGAACGTATTTGTATCTTTGAAGTGAGTTTCTGATATAAGTAAAATGTCCAGTTTCTGAAAAATGATAAAAGACTTGATTTCTTGGCTATGTTGGGCCAAGCCGTTAGCATTCCATAGAGCTATTCTAAGAAGTCTTACCATTATGACAATTTTGCTATAAGGGTAGACATCATATTTAGTATGATCTTAATGTCGTCATATAATTTAGCCTGACATTCTAGCTGCCTCGAGATCAGCTGTTCCAATCTGCTGAGGGTTTGACTGCCTACGCTTGTTTCATTTCCAGGAATTGTATGCATTAGTACTGGAGGTGACTGTGTTGAATATGTTATACGATTTCCTTCTGAGTACGGGTGAGGATTCAGTACACGATTATTAGTGACGCTATTATCTACATAGTGCTGAGTTGTATGCACTTTAGAAGCCACCTGTGCGTACGTTTGTAGTGAGCCGTTTATAATGCGCGGATCACGCGGTGAAGCAGTCGGTATTGCCGTAGGAGTTTTAAGATGAGGTTGATTAATTTGCTGTTGAGAAGGATTTATTTTTGGCCGAACCTGAGGATATTTTCTTTTCTGCATATCCTTATATACAGAGCACCCTTTATAGTTTGCTGGATGGGATCCTCCGCACAAAACACATTTTGCTGGTGTTTTGCGATCTGTTTTTTTACATTCAATCGTTGGATGTTCTTCAGTACACTTAACACAACGGAAGGGGTGTCTGCAATACGCCTGAGAGTGACCATACCGTTGGCATCTTAGGCATTGTACCACATCTTTCTTAGTGTGGGGGACTTCAAAAGAAATTTTGGCATTTAGCAAATATTGAATCTGATATATATCTTTGTTATTATCTTTTCGCTGTATATCAACAAAAAACATATTTAGTGGCTCTTTTGAGATCCTGTGTTTTATGTTATGAATTCGTAAAACTACATGGTCCTTTTCTTCTAATTCGGTTTTCACGTCATCAAGACATGCTGTGTGGTGCATCCCTTTGAGTACAACTCGGAAACACCTGTTTTGTGTCAATTGGTACGTGTGAAAGCTTATATTACGGGATTCCAATAGTTTAGCTATAACTGAATATAATTTAGTAGTTTTAGGAGTTAATTTAATTTGATTTGTATTTTCTAATTTGTAATAATATTGTCCTTTAGCAACCTTGTCTACAATTCCTAAAATATCATTTATGTTCACAAAATTTATAAAAAGAGGTTTCGGTTTTTCTAAAACGTTTTCAATTTGGGTTTCTTCGGTATCTTCTATATCTTTATCTTCCATGACTTCTTCGTCACTAGAAGATAAGCAGTCAAACATATTTGTAATCGTTACAAATTGTTTAGAGTTTATCTTAGTCTGGTTTTTATTGAAGTTAGGTTTTAAAGTTCTTTTAAATTTTTTTGAATTATCAGGAAGAACATTTTTATCCACATCGTTGGTATCGACATGATTATAAGCACGTTTAGATTCTTTGATACGTTTCTTCTTCGTCAAAGAAGAGAAAGTAATTCCATTAGTTGACTGTCTATGCTCCAAGTCGTCTAATACCTTTAAATATTCTAAAACAGCTGTTGTTCCGACATCTGTACTACCAGAGCCTGCTAGATCGCTAGAACGAGGCGTAGTTGCGTTACCGTTTCCATTACACTGACTACTGAAATTGGTAGCCATGGCAACTAAACACCAAACCTCGTATAGGTTACGTAAACCATACAGACAAACAAAATTGTTAATTAATTAAGAATAAGTAAATGTTACCTTGTAATTACACGTGCAGATGAACCATATCACTGTACAGATAAAATAAAAATAAAGTGTAGTAAAATTCTGTTGTAATTTAACAGCGCACTGAATACTGTTATGAAAACAACATGATTAAAATAAAGTTATGTTTTTTGTTTTTTCTAATGTTCGGTTATATTGATAATTATTTGCATTGGCTAGAAAAAGTCGTGTGATTGTTTCACACTAGTTTTTTTAGTATTTTGATGAGATCTGATTAATTATGTTCTTCATGTGATGACGCCAATGGGATACTTACTCTAACTGAAAACGTTTGTACAGGGTTTCTCATAGGTGGGAAAACAACAAAATAGACCTACTGTGTCTATTTATAGCATTTGAACCGAAGTGAGATTAAAGGATACACATCCTGCTGCGTTGTTGCTCCTGATTGATGAAAGGGAATAGTACCACTGACGTAAACTATGGATAATCAAAGAACCACCTTCAGGCGTTTATATTACATCATGCCCATTAGCTTTGTGAATGAGTTACATGGCAGAAATTTGTATAATTTTAATCCTGATTTGTACGCATTTTATATAAGCCTATACATGTTGTCTTATTATACGTAAAAGAGCAATATTTAAAAAATATTCTGTTAAATTCTATTTATTCGAACATTTCATGTTTTAAAAATTTAGTTTTGAGTTAAGAAAAAACTAGGCGTTTAAAATAATTAATTATTTATTTAGTTATAAAAACGGGGTAGATAATCTTTTTGTACAAATACACTTTTCATTTAACATTTAATAAATATTTGAAGTCAGTTTAACAAAAATGTTTATGTAGAAAGATTTAACATATCCTACAGAAAACAACAATCGGAAACGTTGCTTTTATACATTCTCATATTCTGTTCTTTAATTTTCTCATATTTTAATAAATAACTTATTTAATTAGTCTTTTTCTTTATTTGAATGTTAGCTACTGCTTTTTTTACACCATTCTTAATAATTTGTTTACAGCTTTATTAAGTACCAACTTGGAAAATGTATCGTGCAGATAACTCGTTGAAAGGTTTAAATTAATTTTACAAAGACGAATTGTGATTTCATTTTATGATTGTTCTGATGCTTAATTGAAATATATGAATGATGAAAGTTTTAATTAAATCTAAAGCAATACTAATCATTTCATATCTGTTAACATTCATTTTCATTAAAATTAAATGTAGATAATGTGCGAAGTGAATAACAATTACTTTTTAATTTGCTTTTATTAGTAGGCCTACTTCTTTTTTTATGAAGTATGCACTACAATTTGTTTGAATAAATGAGCAAGTTCGTACATAATTGTTGCTAGAGTTTTCCGGTTGCTTAGTAGGCCTACTTAACTGAAATATTTGTTGAGTAATAAAGAGAAATTATTTTTTTATCTTTTGTATTACTGATATTTTTCAAACATAGAGAGCAGCTTGTTTTTCGTTTGTTAGGCTAATAGCATTTTCTCTCAAAACTACTGCAGTAAATATTAAGTGCTAAGATCAGTCTCACGAGGATACGCATAGGACACTCACGTTTAACACGCACTTTTATCTTTTATCAAAAACAGACCCTCGAAAATGTAACCTTGTGACAATATTCTATCTATAAGACATCTGCTTACGGCGTGGAATGTATGGCTTTACAAATCCGAGATTTAAATTGAAAATTCCTAATAATATGTACAAGTGCCTAAATGAACCACATCTGTGTCTGATACAATCTAGTTTTTTTAAAGAATTAATTACTTTCATGATCTCGAATAACGTCAGTTTCTTTTTATTTTATCTTGTGTTTTAATCTTCTAAGTTTTGAGGAACTATAATCTTTTAAATTTAGTAATATTAGTATTCATGAATTTTAAAAATTGGTGTGATTTTTCTGTTTCTTTTGTCCTAGTATAATTTGAAGAGTATGATTCATTATGCAATTCTTATTTTAAGGTTTTTTTTTCAATTTGTTTACAATAAATGTATTCATTAAAACTCAACGATATCTAGATCTTAATTTCTAATTCTGAAATCTACCATGAAATTGAGCCAATTACTAACATCATGCGGAAGAAACAAATTTCTTCCTTCGGGCATTACCTTAGAGTACCGGACAATCAAATAACTAAACAACTCATTTCTATAATTAACTCGTGGAAAAATCCTCCAAGGCGGTTGGCTGAAATAAAGCAAGATATGGAAGAATTTAACATTGCAGGACAAGATCTTTTAAAAAAATCTGAACAGCTTAAGTTGCTTAGAGAGAAAGACACAAAATCCGTCGAAAAAACTCGAGCTCCGTCGTCAATGATTTGTACAGATAAAATCAGACAGATCAGATCCCAAAATATGAAGAATTATTGGGGAAAACGTCATAATCCTAAAACCAAAGCAAGAAGGATTTCTAAATTTAATTCAAATTGTCCAAGAGGCCGTAAAAGCAAAAAAAGTATCCATAGTTTTTTGTAAATATCGTTATACTCAAATTTTTGTAGTCCCTTAGGTACTACTGTTAGTTTTGATGTGATTTTAAAATAGTAGTAAAATAAAACAAAGCACAAAGAAAAGAGATATTGAAAAAAACCTGCAAAGAGTAGGCTAAAGCAATTCATTCAGGCCTAGAATTGTGGAAAAATATTTTAATGTTACGGATTAAATTTTGTTTTAAGTCGCAGACATGTCAAGAAGGGCGAAATTGAAATAAAAAGAATAAGAACGTGTATTAAAAACGTTCATTTTTCTATTATTTTTTTATATTATTTACATTAGGTACAAAAAACATCCGAGTTTAAATTACCGCAAATAAGATAGTCTTAGAAAACTGTGAAATTGTTATATCTCAGAGTTCTCGATTTTTCTTTCGAGTGTTGTCTTATGAAATTGAATTTATTTAAGTGGAACTTCTTAATTTCGCTTGCGGCGAGAGAGCATAATATTGTAAATAAAAGTTTGTGCTTTAACGAAAAGTAAATTTATTCTCTCTCTTATTAAAATAAGATGGGATGGTTAAGGATTCTTCAAGTAAATTTAATATAGGCCTATTTATATTAATTCGTTTTTATTAGTTATTAGTTGTCGTGAAGAGTAGTAGAAGCGTTTAGCTTCTTATTCAACCTTACACGTTGAAAGTAAGATCAAGCTGTACAAAATAAAATTAATCAGTATTGGAAAAGGGTTTTTTTTGACATTAGTATGAATAACAAGTATAAGGGAAGAAATACGAGAATAACTGAACTTGTTATAAGAAAAAGTAGTTAAAATCTGTTTTTTTTTTTAAATGGTATATGATCTCTTTCAGTTTTGAAAGGTCTATACAACTTTCTTTGCGGAAATCGGATGTATTATTTTTTTGATTACCTGTCCCGTTGATGATTTTCAAAAATTTTGAAAAAAGGGAAGAGGAGTAAAATAGTATATTGTTGCCGGTATTTTACCGTACCTGATACCTGACTGTAATACACCTGATTACATTCTATTGTATTCAGTAGATGGTATATAACTGGTGTACACAACCTTTTTGTAACGGTGGGTCAATTAATTAATGATTTTTCGAGCCGGGCCGCAGGAATAAAATTTTTAAAGTTTAATAATTGGCATAGGGCTGCGTCTTATTTACTTATGGTTAAATTTTTAATCCAACTATTTTATAATATGGTGAACGATAGAACTATTTAATATTGTACTGCAATTTTGTATAGCCTGCATACTACATGTACCAACGTTATCCATAGGTCAGCAATCCTCCATCGTTGATCGATTTGTTCAATGTCTATTTCAATTACTATCGAATAAACACGAAAGTTTTAAAAAAATTCTTGCCAAATAACTATTTCTAGCGGTAAATATTTTTGTAAAAATCTAATGAAACATTTTAGGTATTAAACAAAATTGTGTGGTTAACACTCAATCTCAGTATCATATTATTGTTCGGTTCTGCAATATTGTGCTGGCTCATGCCTTTTACTATGAAATAGTATTTCGTCGAACTAAATTTAAGAGCAACATTTTAGAGCGGGCTGTGGGCCGCATGCGGGTCCACAGTGTGCTGCACCTCTGATATGTAATGATAGGTAAAATAAATAACCTTTCAAAACGTCACCAAACAAATTATAAAAGGTAACTCCTTTTACCAATCACAAAATTTAAAAATTACGCAATTCCATACGCAAGTTTTTGAAGCCTTAATGATTTTTGTATTTGTTACTCAGGAAAGTATCAGCTTTCGAAAAGTAAATTTTTTAAAAATTTGATTAGTTTCTGAAATTACCTCTTACCAACAAGCAAACAAACGTTACTTTAAAATTAATCTACTAATTTTCACGAGACTAAATCTTTTACGATTCAACAAAAAGTAGGTTACCGATTTTGGTTGTTAAAAAATGTCAGATTCACCTGATTACAAAATTTCACAGTAGAGTTTAGGTAGCTAATACTTAGGATAGAAGTAGTTAGTGTAGGTTTTAGTATAAAAATTTAAAATAGATTATGAAACAATTTTACAATAGGTACTGGTAATTTGATACGTTGTATTGCGTAATTTGGTAACCACAGTGACGTAACAAAATTATTAATGCAACTGGGTCGTAGTTTATTGAGGAGTACCAACAAACAGTATTTTTTTAAATTTGAAACATGTTGGCCTTAGTGTTTCTCACCATATTTTTCAAACTTTTTCTGGAGAATTTTTGTCTGACTACTGTGTTTTTATTTTTATTTATTTCTTTATTTGATTTAGTTAAACATAATACAATTTATTACTATACTAAGCTATAAACAATATTTTAAACTAAATATACTTATACGCAAAAACTCTTCTTCACAACAAATTCTGTCCGCGCATAGGAGTAAACAAAAATAATATTGAAAAAAATTTATAAATACTAATAACTACTAAAACAGTACTATTATAAAATCTACAAAGGGTACAAGAATTACGTTAAACAGTTTTTGTTAAAAACATTGAATATTTATGATAAATTTTATTAAGTTTATATTAAAAATATCAATAATAATAATAATAATAATAATAATTTTAATAACAGTACAATTTAAAAAAATTACCTTAGATTATGTACATTTGCATTAATAGAGGAAAATACTTTTTTTTAATAACGAAAACGACTTCACAATTTATTTTAGAGAATACAATGTGGGTATTTTTACTTAATGAGAAATTAATTCAATTAATGAACACAGAAGCAAAAACAACTAATGCAATGAGGAGAGTAAAAACTAATCAGAGAACAGTTATTTTAAAACTTGGAAAAGTTTCTCAAGTTCTTGATCGTATATCAATATGATATTTAAGTTTATGTTTTCTTAAGATGTGGTGATATATATTGTGTTAGCCGAACTTCACCTTGTGGCAAATGGTTTTGATCCATTTATGAATTCTGATCCACCAACCCCTCTGAGGCCGAGACACCTAAGCGACGCGAAGCGCCGCTGGAGTGGCGAGTTTACTATTAACTGTGGCGGAATAAAGCCAGATAAAAAAATATAGCTTGAAGAAAAAAAGTATAGCTTAAAAATTAACTATGATCGTAAAATATTATTTTAGGAATTTTTAAAAATATTTTATTGTATTTCAATTATTTTTTAAAATTTTATGATGTTTATTAAGGCTGATATCAATAAAAAAAGTAATGAGAGTAATGGTGGTTTCTTGTTGGGCTGTGTAATAAAATAACCTTAGGCTACATGAAATTTATGATTTGTATTGTGACCTAAATTGTTCTGTGTTTAGAATGAATGTTTTATCGTACGTCTTATTGATTTCTGTAGTCTATTGTCTGAAAGAAGGGTAACGTTTCAAAAGCGGTCTCGTACTATACACTTCGCCGTTACCACAAATTCCCCTCTTTCACCATTTAACGGGTTAATTTGATTTATTTTCAAATATATCAAATAACTAACCACATAATGACAAAAACTAATAATAACAGGTTAATTTATTACTCGCTAATTTAGAGGTGTTTTAAAGCATATTTCTGTTAAATGGCGTCGTTTTAATAAATATGTTTAACCGCTTAAACTAGAAGGCAAAACCTTTTAGTTGTTTTATTTACGTAGTTTACCGATAAATTTTACCAAATTTTCTTTTATTTCCGTGGTATTTTCTTTGAATAAAAATGGTTTTGTTGAAATTATTGTACAAAACGACGAATTACTGAAATATGTTTCGTGATGTTTTCCATTTTAAGGTTTACCTACCGATTTTATTAATAGCAAAATATTAATACATAGGAGCGTCGATTATCCGAACCGTCAATATCCGAATCACCATAGATGGAAAAAATACATAATTATTTACTCACTCAGAGGCGTTTTCTGCACTAAAAACTGCAATGCTAAGGTATGAACAACAGCCTGATTTAAGTAGCCTACTGCTGAAGCATTGTTACTAAAAAGAATAAGAGATGTTGCTGCTACAAAAAGAAGTTCAGTCTTAGTTCAAAAGAAAATTCAATATTTTTTAAAATTACTGTGTAGATGTACAAGTGCGTTAAAAAGTATTTCGTAAAGGATTTACCGTAGTTTATTTCGTTTTGAAATTCTGCATTTTTCCGTTTTTGAAGTTTTTAGTTCTCTACATTTGCAATAATCGCAATAAAGTATTAAGTTTTTAAACTTAAGTTTATGTTAGCCTTTATTTACCTATTAAACATTTAGGATATATTACACTGTCACGGCACAGTGTATAAGATTACAGCATTTAGCGTGTTTAATTACCCGAACTATTTGATTATCAGAACCGCTCTGGTCCCAATTAGTACGGATAACTCACGCTCCACTGTAATTAAATCTTTATTTATCCTCTTTGTGTTGCAGTGGTTAGAGCACTACGCTGCAAAGCGGAAGGTCCCGGGTTCGTTCCCGGCTAGGGACTAGAAAATTAGTTCACGTTTAAATCCACCGTTCTTGAACCAAAATTAGTCGCCAAAAACCTAGTTTCAGATACGATTTATAATGAAAGATTTTAAAACCTTTATTTTTCAGCGTCCCAATGTGTGAATTTAAACATCGTCAAACTAAATATCAAAACAAAAAAATCATACACATAACGAAAATGAAAACTAGTTTTTTAAGGTTTATTACTAACTTTAATTTCATTTTAAAGCTTATTACGTATTTCAACTTTTGTTGATCAATTAGTTCGGTTATATGAGTTTTGTCACGTAGATATGTAGTTGTTTGATTCCAGTAAATTTTTTAATGTTTACCATTGTTTTAAAGACTAGGAAGATTATGTTTAAAGTTTCCTTTGAAAACCTTAGATCCTAAAAAAGAAAAGTGAATTTAACAAAAAAAAAATGAAAATCTATAATTTTGTATTTTACATTTTATATACCTAGGCGTGTATACCTAGGTAGGCGTAGTTGGTCTAGTACTCGCCTCTCATCATGCGGTCTTAAGTTCGAATACCATTTAAGCACGGCATATTTTCATACGTTACATAAAAATCATTTAATTTTTATGTTAAACGAAAAATAGAGGTAGGGGGCGGTATGTAAGCACAATGTTAATTTTAAAACTTTATTTATTTGTATAGCTGGAGAGATACTCTACATGATTCGCTAGGCTATGCATTTTGTTAAGTAGGTACTTGTGTCCATTACATCGGCATTGTTATTTTCTCTTTAGTAGCTAACTAGAGACATCTTTATCGATATCGGAAATTTTTAAACTATTCCTTGTATGCTCTTAGAATTCGGGCAGTAATTAATTTCACACTTAAAATACCGAATTAATTTTTGTAAATCTGGTATAGATTAGTATGGAGTTTTCACCGTACCCAAGTGTTCGTAAGTTTCGTTGATCAACTTAAAAATAATTTGCAAACATTTTAAGAAATTTAGTATTACAGAAACTTCATTCAATTTTTGATAATCCCGTTGTTCTAGTCTTTATTACAATAATTAAGTGTATGTAAAGAACGTAAGCACTGGTATGACTAACAGTCTGAAAATGTGTAACTTCACGCTGATAAGCTGTACATAGTTCCGGAAAAATACAATTATTAACATTTATTATTCCTAGTACGTATTAACTAGGTTAGGTGATATTCATTAGCCAGGAAAGAAAGCTACAATGCGCGCGCGCACACACACACACACACGCACGCACGCACACGCACACACACACATATATATATATATACATATAAATGTAGTATATATAAATGTACTAACATAAATTATAATTTCTTATCATTTGATAAGAAGGTCGGCAAGCGATTTATTACGTAAACATGTGTTTTAAAAACTAATACTAGGCCTAGTATGTTCTTTAATAAATTGAATGTTATGAGTTTTTTTACTTTCTCTTGCCTATATTAAGATATAGAAAGGAAAATATTGTTTTCATGTAGATTTTTTTTAAATTGAATTTTCACCGAATATACACGTTTTCAGACCCCCTGAACCAATAAAACGTTTTTAGCGATTGGTCTGTGTGTGTGTCTGTGTATGTGTGTGAACAAAATATCTCACGAATGAAACATCGCACGAAGATGAAACTTGAAATTTAAGGTAGGATCTACTAGAAGACCCTACACGAACATTTTTATCAAAATCGGTCAACTGGAAGTAGTTTTATTCGAGTCATTTTTCACTTTTTTGCGATTTTCTCAAAAACGGCTCCTACGATTTTTTTAAAAAATCGCCTCATTTATTACATTTGTTATGCTCTACAAGATAGGGCCTTGTGTGCTGAAATTCTTTGAAAGGCTGTTATCTCGTAGAAAAAAATGTTTTTTTTAAGATTGCGGCCTTAAAATACATTTTAGGACAAAAGAGTACTTAATAAAAGTTGCAGACAATTTAAAAATCTACTTTTATGTCAAATATATTTTTGTATAACGCTTAGTTTAGCGGTAATTTGTGATTTTCTTATTTTTCAATGAAAATCTGTAAAAAAATGAATTTTTAAAGATTTCAGCCTTAGTATGCATTTTACGATAAAAAGTTTATAATAAAATTTATAGAAAATTAAAAGATCTACAAATTTTCTTTTAAGCATTTTTCTCACAGCCTAGTCTAGCGTCAAAGAGTGATTTTCTGTATTATTAAGCCAAACTGAAGTTGATTTTTATTTTGCATCATTCACTCATGATTAAAATGAGGTTATGTTTTCTGAGATTAATATTTTTGTTTATTTCTAATGTTTTAATTCTAATTTTAGGTTATATTGGTCATTATTTGCCTTGGCAAGAGCAAGTCGTGTGAGTGTTTCACACCATTTTTTTTTACAGTATTTCTTTTCTATCGACGGAAAGTGTATCACAAAAGTATTTGGTTGTGCTGGAATAATACTACGTACACGATTTACTGCTGTTTTTACACAGCATAAATTAAGAAATTTTCCAATCGTTAACTATTTAAAATTTGTTTACTCATTTATCTGAAGCTACAAACAAAAGTGTTCTTTAAAAAAATATTTAGTTGTAATAAAATTTACAATTTAATATATGTATGTCAAAGAAATTTCTTATTTTTTTAACTTTTGTCGTTTTAGGTTTTGTCATTATATTCGAAAATAGACAATAAATAATAGTTTTAACTATTAACTAAATAGAAAATAATTTAATAGTCTTATCATTCTTTAAGAATAAAAATATTCTTTACTCATTAGATACAGGACTTTCTAATTTTTTTCTTAGAAAAGAAATGACGGAGGTCCATGCCACTCTCAACATAGAGCAATACATCTAAAGTTCAAATGCGTGCAGTTTGTTAACAGATTTTTTGCCAAATTATTTTTTTTGCAGTAGGATTGTAAAATTTGATAAACTTACTCAAATTACCATTGTTATTAAGTATAGCACTGACATTTTGGGATATTTTAATTTTAAGGTTCCAAAATAGCCCGTTCTGTAATATGACTGTCGTATATGTCAGTATCTTTTGAATGTAAATTTTTTTGTTTTTAATTGGATAAAAAAAATTGTTGTATCCTATAAATTCACAAAAAATTGATGTTTGTCCAATGTTGGTGTAATGTCCAATGATGTAATTGATGGTTGGTTTGATGTTACTTCCAGTGGTAAAAAACTATTAATTTTTCGTTTTCTGAGCGTCCGAAACATCAGAGGAAAATTGGGAAAATACATCATGTAATTAGGCTGGTTCGTATTTCCAAATTTAAATCCTTGCTAGATTCTTCATTTTCATAAAAAACCGCTTCAAAAGAAGACTGAATCATGCTGAGTTTTTAATGTGAACAAATAATGGATCAATTTTACTCGGATGTTCGTACCGTTGTTAGCCTTACGGTAAACGGCGAAAAGAGCAGTCATATTTTTAAAATCATGTTAGGGTATAAAATATATCGAAATTCATAAATAATCTAAAGTATAACAATGAGATAACTTTTCAAACGTACTTGATGTAACCCATTGTATTATCTAGTAATGTACAAGCTTTTGAATTGTAATAATATTTATGATGTTCCAAAAAATAAACTGTAATAAATATTTAATTATTATTTTTATTATCATGCAGTGCAGATGAACTACATGATCATAAAATAGCTTGGCAGGGCATCATTTTAATCCACCTACTGGTCTGGAATCGGTAGCTGTCTGCTGACTTATTTATAGATATGTAATGCATTTGAATAAATACAGGTACGTTGGAATGCAATCAGACTACAATAATAGCTTTTTATTGATCTAATATTTGTATTTAAATTTGTCGTTAAGGTCAGTCAGAATAAGTTTTTGAAACTAGAGTATAAGGTAGACTAATTAATATGTTGTCGTTTAAAGAAATAAGAAGTCTGTTCGATTTCCAAATTACGTAATCTTTTTTCTCTCGGTTCCTGTTACGAATACTTTTTAATATCAATAAAGTTTAAGAACAGATGACGATTTTTTTGTAGCTGATATGTACCATCTGTATGCGTAAATCTGAAATCCATTACAAATGATTTATTATGCAGTAATCACCAATTTTCTTTCTAACTTCCTGATCACCTAGAGAAGTGAAATTCAGCACATTTGTTTCATCGGGGTTGAACAGAAGAACTAAAGTATTTCCACATCGATCACTTTCTCATTGAGGGTAAAAAGGGGTGACTTCCCTAAAATACACATCACTACCTTCTCAAAAAATTGCGTTTCTAAAAATTTGCATGCATACACTTCAAGTGAAAGAAAAACATTTGATTTTCGCTCACCTACTCCTAATAAGAGATGGGAGGGGTCTAACTGCTCGAATTAATGAATATATTTTTGTACCTTCCCACAAAATTATAATTTTGAAAATCGGCATCAATATTCGTAAATTAATAAGTATATAAAGTAAAATATGGAGTAAAACCAGGAAAAATATGAACCAATTTATTTAATGTGCTTCTCAGAGGATTGCAATTGCCAGTTTTATACAAATTTGAGAGGGTTTATTTAAGCATTGTTTGAACTAAGGGTACGTTATTGATATAAAACCATAAATAGGTTTACATTTACTGGGTTTCAAACCACTCACTCGATATTAACGCAAATTGAATTGCTTATAAGCCTACACACCATCACGATGTCCAAATTTTGTCATAAAAGCAAATACAGTATTTAACTTTAAGCTGGGCCATGTTTAGAACGCACTAAAGTGCGTTCAAACCAGCGATAATTATAGCATTACTGTAGGTAATTAACTTCTTAAATTACTTTTTGATAATTTCGCTTTATTATTTGTCTTTTGTATCAGAGGACTTTGTATTGTCATATTAAACAATAGGAGTGAGTTCTCTGACCACCTGTAGCGGTTGAACACCAACAAGGTTTGCTTTGATCGCATTGTTACCTCTCGCACTCGTAAATGTTAATCTTTATACAGCTAGATATCGCAGGAAACTTTCAGCTGAATTACTTCTGTTTTATAGCTTTTTTATGTATTTTCATAAAGATCGTTGCAAATTTGAAAAACAGGATTAATTTTATTTTCCAAGTTCGGTGGTAGCAAACTGACTAAGAAATCTTAGATTCCTCGTTTAGGGTGGTGATGTGCGGTTAAAGACTGGAGAATTGTTAAATTGAAGACTAACAGATACTGTAAAAATTACAAAATAAATCTTCGTAACAGTGTAATACTTTCACCGCCTTTGATTTTTGAAGTGAAGACTATTTTAGAAGCAGTAGACTTGAATCGAAGTAAAAAAACCGATGTAGTTTAAATTAAAGATACCGTTTAAGTTAAACGTGAAGTATTCGACAGTGTAACCCTTTCGTTTATATATACGTTTTTTGAACAAAGTGGAAGATCCCAGGTTCGATTCCCGGCTAGGGTGTGAGAATTTTTACGTTTTGAAACCAAAATATTCTGCTCCATAACCCAAAGTAGTCGCTAATACCCAAGATATTTATGCGACTTACAATATTTAAATAAAAATATGAATTGGACAGATTGTCATATACCTATATAATATTATTACAATTTTGTCGATAATAGTTAATGTCCGTTGATGTACTAAAACATTTTGTACTGTATTTAGCAATGTAGGCCTACATGCATCAATTGACACCAGCTGTACGCAGTACGTTAATTGCCTAAGGTACGAAGTATTTTCATTTTAAGTTTTTTTGGAAGATTCGTTTATATGCCCGTATATTTTTACTGTTCTTGTATCATCTATTGTATAATTATTACCTTCTCTAGCCCATGTGAATATATAGGAAGGAAAGTATAGTTTTCATATCGAGTTTTTACCGGATCTACACGTTTTCAGACCCCCTGAACCCAAAAAACATGTTTTTAGCAATTGGTATGTGTGTGTGTGTGCGCGCGCGCGTGTGTGTGTGAACAGAATATTTCAAGAATGGAACATCATACGAATTTAAAACTTAAGTTAGATACTACTACTGGACCCGACACGAACATTTTCATCAAAATCAGTCAACTGGAAGTAGTAGTTTAGTTTATTCGCGTAATTTTTCACTTTTTGCGATTTTCTCAAAAACGGCTACTACGATTTTTTTAAAAATCGCCTCATTTACTACATTTTAATGCTCTGCTAGAGCATATGCCATGTCTGCTGAAATTCGTGGGAAAATTTCTCGTAATAAATTGTTTTTTTTTTTAAGATTGCGGCTTTAATATGCATTTTAGCGCAAAAATGTGTTGTAGAGAATTTAAAAACCTACAACTTTTATTTCAAACATTTTTTGTATAACGCTTAGTTTAGCGGTAATTAGCGATTTTCTATTTTTTCTCACGAAAACGTGTAAAAAAATCGATATTTTTTAAAGATTTCATCCTTAGTATGCATTTTACGACAAAAGTGTATATAATCAAATCTATAGGAAATCAATAGATCTACAACTTCTATATAGAGCATTTTTTCTACAGATCCTAGTTTAGCGTGAAAGAGTGATTTTCCAAATTTTTAAGCCAAACTGAGATTGATTTTCATTTTGTGTCGTTCACTCATGATTAAAATTAGGTTATGTTTATTGAGTTTAGTTTTTTGTTTATTACTAGTGGTAGATTATATTGTTAATTATTTGCATTGGCAAGAGAAAGTTGTGTGAGTGTTTCACACCAAACT
Source organism: Catonia carolina (assembly GCA_035578175.1). Taxonomy (NCBI): domain Eukaryota; kingdom Metazoa; phylum Arthropoda; class Insecta; order Hemiptera; family Achilidae; genus Catonia; species Catonia carolina. The sequence continues at coordinate 142,523,002 of JAQMRL010000001.1, read as the reverse complement.
TTGTAAAATTTGTGAATGTAGTATCCTTAAATCACTGAAAATGGAAATAAATATTATTATTAAAAAGTTTCTACCGTGCGGGATTACACGCGGTTGTTTTTATTTTTGCGTAGTTTGTAATAAACTATTTTTGCTTGGTTTGTTTTAACTGAACGGCACTTTTAATAAACTTAGTTGTTATTTTGTTACAGAGTCAGCAATGAGAATCAACATGCGAACTATGGCCACCCCTATTCAGGAGGAAGTGGACAATAACCTAAAAGTAAGTTTTATTTTAATATTTATTGATTATTTTTTTATTATATCTTTTTTTATTTTATTTATTTTTTTTATTTAGTTAAATATACATAACGATTTAATACTGAACTCAAGTAAGCTGTACAGGTATACAATATTTAAACTAAATATACTTATACGCAAAAACTCTTCTTCACAAAGAGTTCTGTCCGAGCATAGGAGCATACAGAACAAAAACAAATTAATCACTTAGGCTAAATACTTATAACTACCATAAAAATTTATTTTATTTTAAAATTTATTTATATACGTATTTTAAGTTAAATTACTACAGGTCACCAAAGGTTACAAGGATTGCGTTAAACAGAATTTAAAAACCATAAATAAATGATTAATTCAATTACATTTACATAAAATATCAATAACAATAGCCTATATTTTTATTTTAATAACAATAGAAATTTAAAAAAACTTTAAGATTATGTTTGTGCATTTGTAATAGAGAGAGAGAGAGAGAGAAAAAGAGAGAGAGAGAGAGAGAGAGAGAGAGAGGGAGGGAGAATGAGAGAGAGAGAGAGAGAAATGTATACATATATAGCCTATATATAATATATACTATATAACTTTTATTTTTTTAACTATAATTACTTTACGATTTATTTTAACTAACACAATGTAAATATTTTTACTTTATGGGAAATTCATTCAATAAATGAACATAAAGAAACAGGTAAACTATCGCAAAGAAAAAAGTAAAAACTAATAAGAACGGTTATTTTAAAACTTGAAAAAGTTTCTCAAGTTCTTGCTCGTAGATCGATAGTATATGATATTTAAGTTTGTTTTAATAGATGTGGTGACATAATACTGTGTACATGGGGGTGGACGTACGTTAACGAACCGCCTCTCAAGATAGAGAAATGACTCCTGAAAAAATTTACAATTTGGTTTTCTAGTCTTAATTTTTCCAGCGTTCCTAGTACCATAATTGGTTTTATTAAGAGATCAATTATTACTTCACACTTATCACGAGCCCAAAAGAACTGTAACAGTACCCTGTAAACAAATAAATATCTTAACGGAAGGACTCCAAATTCCTGGAATAAGCTCATACGATCGCACTTTTTGTATCCGTTAATAGCATATATAGAAAAGATTTTTGTAGATTAATTACAGATTTAATGTGAGTAATGTATGTACTACCATAACATGCATTTCCATATGACAACCGTGAGGGTACAAATAAATTTGTTTTAACAAAGATCTGGGACACATATACTGTAAATGATAAAACATATGTAGAAGAAGACTCTGAAAAGCTTATTGTGTTCTTAATCATGTTTGAAATAATTTTTTGTATACTCAACAGAAATGTGTTAAATTCTGCGCTCGATAATATAAAGCTATTAAGGAAATTTCTGTGTAGTGTTACGTCACTGTATAGTAGTAGTTAACTGGACATGTAGGACGAATAAATTTGTCGATATAGAATTTTGAACGACGAAGTAATTGTTGAAACTATGGATAACAAAAAGTATGTAATGTATATGAAGAATTTAATTTTCCTTAAGCAGTTTATAGGAACGTTGTTGTAGCCAGTATAATACTATCCTCAACACTTGGGGAGTTATAAATAGTCGTCTTGGGGAGGTACAGTCCTTGAATTTGTATGAAGTACATTTGAAATTAAGGCTACATTGTCTGATAATGTAAGGTGGGCATATATCTATGGATTAGTTATACTGGCCACGAAATATTTAGGTGAGTCTAGTTCTCGCTCGTGTATCCCTTCCATAACCTCCTATGTACTCATAGACTCTCCTTACGCGCTTTGCAGCGTTACGAAAAGTACACTGTTTTTACGTGTTAGATTAAATAAAAGTAGTCTATTCACTGTATTTTTTCATTTACTGTATTTATTTACTGCTGTTGGATATTACTAATAAAAATAAAGTACAAAAATTATACTTTTATGTAGTCTAAACCATTTAATAGTATAAAGTATAAATCATATAATATGCTCAAGAACAAAACATCATTTTGTAATACACAAAATTCATACCATAATAACCTGAAACATTTTATTAAAATAATCAAAATAATTATCAAAATTAATGAAACACTGGGAAAATAATTACAACAGAACCGAAAAGCTACTTAACGATATAACAACCGAACTGAATTAAACGACCAATATCTTTTCGAGACTAAACGCCAACTGACTTGACAAGCATAAAACCGACAAGCATACTTGTAGGTTATAATCGTATCGTTTTGTTCACTATTATAATATTTTTGACTATTTATAATACTGTAGGTTTATAAACTCATTATTATGTGGGGTTATAAAAGTACATAAAGAAATTGTAGCATTATAGCAGCACTGAAGCCAATAAATTATTGATGTACACAAAACTTTAATGTCTGGGTGACTCGAAATAAACAGCCTTCCGTATTTTATTTTCATTTTGATATCAGTCATAACAAACTTGTTACATTACATCGTATACTATAGGCTTAACAATGTTTACCCCAAACTTTGTTTTTTTCGTAATTTTGAATCCACGCAATTGAATTATTTACCTATTTCAAAAGCTATATCTACATTAATTGTAGGGTGTGAAACAAAATTACATTCCATCTTGTTTTATTTTTCGTACGAAATATAAACTTTACATGTTATAAAATATACGTCCAGTAGTTCTCTACAATCAAGTACTATAAGCTAATTTTTAAACACGAAAATAGAACAGTTTGATATTTTTTCTTTTTCTGATTTGAATTTGTTTTAACGCATACGTCGCAAATCTGTCCATAACAGGCAGGTGTAGTGTTAAATTATTTACACTCAATCTATTCGTTGCAGGGCTAAAATAAATAGTTGTGTTTCTTATCACATGGTCAGCCAATTAAATGACTGAATCGTTTAAGAACAGAAGAGGTGGCGGTGTAAAAGACTCTAATCGGAGTTATCTCCTTTGAACGTAATGAATTTCATTATACAGTCAGACCCCGTGGTGAATGAAGTGAAGGTGTCATTTGCAGAGTGGAAAATATGTGCTTTTCAGAGGGCCCGGTATGCTGATAAGCGTACTTTTCCACTTAGTGAGGAAGGCAAGAGTAAATCACCTCACTCCTCGCTTTATTTAGTGAAACCTCTAGAGGTTGAAACCAGCCTTTCGGCTGTTGACCTAAACAACTAACGTCGCAAATATAATAAACTATTACTTGATGATGTGTATCAGATATTATAGCCGGAGTAGACATTTTTTGAGCGTAAAGGGTAAAGTAAACTTTAAAATAAAGTATAAGTTTCAAGTCAACAGGAGCAGTAAGAGAGGATAAATTGCTCGACTGTAGGGAGTGGTGAGGTGAGGAAGTGGCGAAGTACAAAGCAAACTCCCACCCGCCTAAATAAATCGTGGTTATTATAGTACGCATATTGTAATGGGACATTATGAAGACTGTTTTTTTTTGTTGTTACTACTTGTACAAAAAGTGATTGAAGGTGAAGCACCTCAAATTTAGTAAAAACTTGTAATTTGTTTAAAAATGTAAAAATTTAGTATAATAATCTATTAAACTGAACTTATTGCGTTTTATAACATATAAAAAACAAAATATTTTATTTTTGAAATAGGATCATATACCTCTTATTATTATTTTTCCAAGAAGCTATATCATAACAAAATGTTACTTGCCTAAACGTGTGCCGTTTTATTATAGTAGACTTATAATAATACGGCTCGTTCAGGACTTTTCTGGTTCCGGATTACCGGAAATGCCGGGTCATCGGGGGATACCGTGATTGATCGCTGAATCGTAATTCAAACAGCGAATACAATTGGAACATCATGAAGTTACACTGCAAATACAGTGTATGTTTTACCAGGAACATAAGTATAAACGTTTCAACTCAAAAATCAATGTGCAGTGTAAAATAAAACTTATATTTTTATTGTACCCTACATTTAAATACACAGTATAGTACAGCAATACACCGACATAAATAAAGAAGACCTACGTATACAATGAACTTTAAATTGAAATCCAGTACAGTATATTAAATTTTAGTTAAGTCCTACTGTAGTTTGTAAATTAACGCCTCATTTAAAAAAATTTACTACTAAAATCTAGTAGGCCTACTGCATTGCTGAACCACAACGAAGAAGCACGTTTCCGCCCCTAGAACAGTAACGTAAAACAAATTTATTACGTATGTACATAAACGCATGATGGTGCCGGACCATATTTTTTTTATCCGAGGCGGCGAGAAACTCATGTTCACTCCCTCACGATGGGGGAAGTAGTGTTGGACTCAAATGAGGCGTTCTCGTCCAGCCGCAACCGCCTACCAACCAAAAACCCGCCACCTGGCCACTTGATTTGACTTCAGCAAACAACCCTCCACCTCCCTCGGAACTGTTTATATAATACTACAAGGGAAATGTCGGGTTAAAAAAATTTTTTTACTGGTGCCGGACCAATGGACGCTTCGAACCATTGGATGCCGGACTATTGGAAGTCTACTGTATTTATAAACCATGTATCAGTTGTTTCTTTTTTACTTAACAGTAATGTACATTGTGCGGTTCTGTTATTAATATGTTCAATTGTGCATCGTTACACAGATTCTGTTTATTTATCACGAAGCCTGTGTGGTATTATTGACAATCGTGTACACACCTGTTCATCACGTTTATGAAAGAAGCCAAATATCAGTTATTTTGGAAAGTTGCCATTTGGAAAAGGAAGTGATGCTCGTCTAGGCCAATAATTTTACTAGTACAGACCCACTGATAAAACTTTTGGGCCATTTGGGGTGGGGATGGCTTATTTCTGTTTATATTCATTAGAACATGTGAGCTGAAAATCCGTTGCACACTTTAAATTATTAGGTTCCATAATTCTTGTTTTATGATCTAGTTTATGAAGTTTGTTTAGGTTGTTTACCTCCTAAAGAATTAGGCGTAACTGAACATAAAACATAAAAAAACGATTTATGTAGTCATTCCTTTGTATACAAGATTGCATCTTGTTATGACAAAAAAAAACTTGTTCTTGGGATTATCAATACATTAATTTCTTTTTGTTATAGTTCGATCATTTATTATTCAGTTGATAGAATTTTTCAACCAATTTAATTAATACGGCTAACTCTGCATTACCCTCAAAATTTTCAATTTTAATTTTTTATAGTGAAGTTAAGAAAGATTTTAGTCCTCCGATACACTTAATTTATTTTGAAATATGTTCGAATGAAACTGTAAAACTATGTTAAACCATATCAACCTTTTTGCCTGGTTTTTGTTTACGTAAAGGTTTTTAAGGAAAATATTGTTTTCATGTCGAGTTTTCACCGGATATACGCGATTTCAGACCTCCTGAACCCAAAAAAACATGTTTTTAGCGATTAGTCTGTGTGTGTATGTGTGTGCGAGCGCGCGTGTGTGTCTGTGTGTGAACAGGATATCTCAAGAACGAAACATCGTACGAAGTTGAAACTTTAAACTTAAGTTGGATACCACTAGAGGACCCAACACGAACATTTTCATCAAATCAGTCAACCGAAACTGGTAGTTTATTCGTGTCATTTTTCACCATTTTGCAATTTTATCAAAAACGGCGCTACGATTTTTTTTTTAAAATCGCCTCATTTACTACATTTTTTATGCTCTATGAGATAGGGTCGGCGCCATATCTGAAATTCTTGGGAAGGCTGTTCTCTTGCAGAAAAAAATGGTATTTTTAAGATTGCGGCCTTAATATGCATTTTAGGGCAAAAGTGTATATAATTAAAGTTGTAGAAAATTTTAAAATTTACAACTTTTAATCCAAACATTTCTCTGTATAATGCTTAGTTTAGCGGTAATTTGTGATTTTCTGTTTTTCTTTTCATGAAAATCTGTAAAAAAATTGATTTTTTTAAGATTTCGTCCTTAGATTTTACGACAAAAGTTATGGAATATTAAGAGATCTACTATTTTTATTTTAAGCATTTTTCTCTACAGAGCCTTGTTTAATGTAAAAGAGTGATTTTGTGTTATTACATAAGCCAAACTAAGGTTGATTTCGTTTTGTATCATTCACTCATGATTAAAATAAGGTTATGGTTTTTGAGGTTAGTTTTTTGTTTATTTCTAATGTTAGGTTATATTGTTCATTTGTACTGGCAAAAGAAAGTCGTGAGTGTTCACACTAGATTTTTATACAAGCAGAAAGTTGTACGAATCTAAACCCATTAGTAGTCTAGTGGTTGTTTGTGGTAGCATGAACTACATTTTGTAATTTAAGTAGATTCTAAGAGCGCTATTTGTAATACTTTCAATTTTCGTTTAGTTTTTTGATAGATGATAATTTTGAATCTTTTATAAATAAAATGGAAAGCGTAATTTCAAAATTATTTCAGCTGGATTACAGTAATCGTGTTGTTTTGTGTTTTATAAAATGGATTTTCAAAGACCCATCTGTGTTGTTTCCCGGTGAAGTTAATTAAATAAGTGAACCAGCACTAGGGATACAATAGCGTAAATTGTTTTGTTTTTCTTTCAACAAAACGTGTTGTCCAATCTATCCTCAAACAGTTTTTTTTTCTTGTGGAATAATCAAATGTGTTAATATAAACCTGCTTTTTATTTAAATATTCGTGTGGTTATTTTTCTTTTATACATTTATTTTTTTTAATTTGTTATTCGGTATTAGATTTACTCTTCAAACACAGTGAATTTGTTAAAATGAATCAACAAAATTGACATGGCTGTCAGTATTTCATATATAATGTACGCATTCAGTTTTCATTCCAATTCATTTTGAAAGGAAGCGATCGGTTCTTTATGTAAATGCAAACAAATTTTTTAAAGGTTTTTTGCTTGTAAACAGTTTAAGACGTATATAAATTAGACTTACAAATGTTTCAGTCTTTTGAAATATTTACAAAATACTTTTAGACGATTTAAGGAGTTAGAATATAGCTTTTTTTTTAATTTTTATGTATTCAGTAACCATATTGATTGAGAATTCATCTCAAATTAACGCGTATCTACTTTTATTTGATTCTTTATGTTGATTTTTCTTTTGGAGGTTGCTTCAGTTATAAAAACGCGTACGAGTGCGTAGACTAAAATTGAAGTAGCCCAATGTTAGAAAAACGTTTTAGATAAAACGAAAAGTGAATACGCTTTCAAATTTTATCAGCAAAACTATGAATTATTTAATCCACGTATACAACTGAAAAAAATGTTTAAAAGTGGTTAAATTTTTTTACAAAGTGTACTTCCTTGTGTACTGAGCTGGACTGACAGGTAATGTACGTAAATAAAGTGCTAGTTTCAGTATCATTCAATTTTTCTGTAACAAGGAAGCCTTTTTATAACAAATAAATTTTATCGATAGGTAACGTTAAATCTGTAAAAAATAAAATGTTTAATCTTAAAAAACTGAGTTAACTGTTGTATCTTAGATTAGGTATCCCATAAGCTGGGCTTAATCGTGTTAGACACGTTTTATTACTGAAACGTCTTAGAAGTTTGTTAATGTTATTAGGAACCCTGAAAATTTCATGATGTGAAGTTTATCCCCAGTAGAATTCCAAAAATTGACAACAATTACGTTAATGATAATATAGTTAACTGCTCTCCTGCGACGTTTTCACTTAATGCTTACAAAATTCTTTGTGTTCTATGGATCCATTAAAACACGATTAACGATAATAGTTTTTATCGAACTGTTAAGGATACGTTAATAGATAATAAAACCACAATGTAAAGAGGCCTACATGCGCGTTAACCACAAGACGTTTGATACAAAGTACTATAAATATTACAGTACCTAGTACTTTTAATTGATTTCGACAAACTAACTATATACAGAGAAACTTCAGATTTACGAACTGAAGAATTTACTTGTAATCTTATTACTTCTGGAAAAATTCTATCTAGATACGTATTCTAAAATTGATTAGAACATTGTAGATTTTTACAGTAACACTCCCACTTTTCTAACATACGCTAATATAATGAAGCCTCTCTCCCATACGTAGTCAGCCAATTATATGACTGAACTATTTAAGAACAGATGAGGTAGAGGTGTAAAAGGCAATAATCAGAGTTTCTCCTCCGAAAGTATTGAATTTCATTGTACAGTCAGACCCTTTGGTGAATGACATGAAGGTATCATTGGCAGGGTGCAGAGTAGATGCTTTTCAGAAGGCCTGGCATGCTGATAAGCATAGGCTACTTTTGTACTCAGTGAGGAAGGCGCTGGTAAACCAACTCACTCCTTTTTTACTTAGTAAAACCTCTAGAGGTTCAAACCAGCCTTTCGGCTTCTGGCCTTAACAACAACAACAAATTAAATTATTAAAATCAAGATCAGTTTTTTGTTAGCGTTTCGGTACAAATCAATTTGTTCGTTTAGGCACAGCTCGGAAAGTCATTATTCGTGACAGTCATAACAATTTCTTTTAGATTGCGTAAAATTTTTGCTAGTTATTTGAAACTTTTTTAAGATTTATACCTGGATGTTGCTGTCTACTTCAGCTGAATCTATTTATTTTTTATATACTTGCGACTTATTCTAATCGTCTGACCAGCGTAAATACTTTTCTCTCAGTTAATTGTTATTATATCGTGTTCACATTTAAATTAATTTTCCTAATTACAGTACTAGCGTACATTTATTTTATCATTAATATTAAACTGTCATATTGTGTTAGTGAATTCAAATTTAATCGTGTTTAAATACCAATAATTACTACGTCTGCATGTTTCTAGCTTATGGTAACGATGAAACTAATTTGTATCAATTATATTATGATTATTGGTTTAATAATAAATTATAACTAAACATCTAATATTATAATAATACATTTTCTATGGTAATATTTTACCATACACAACGCGATTATATTGCTTACGTCACTTTTAGTTGGCTACTCGCTATTGTGTAATAACAGTTGAATTTTCCCAATATGTAAGTGATGCAAACAATCCGTAATATTACAAGACTGAAAAATCTGGTTTGTAAACCTTACACGATTTTCTCTTGTGCAATGTAAATAGTGAAAAACGTAACCTAATTTCAATCATGAGTGGATGAGCTTAAGGAAAGTCAACCTCATTTGGACTGATTTTGATGTGCAATATATGGTAAATCACTAATTGCCGCTAAATTATGCACTAAAGGAAAACGCTTGAAATAAAAGTGTAGGTTTATTAATTTTCTGTATTTTTTTACATACACTTTTGCCCTAAAATTCAAATTATGGTCGAAATAAAAAAGAAACATTTTTTTACCACGAGAGTCAGCCCCCCATCCCCAACGAATTTCAGAAATCGTGCCGCTTACTTCATCTTGTGGAGCACAAAAGGTTAAGTAACTGAGGTGATTTCAGACAAAATTGTGGTAGCGTTTTTGAGAAAATTTAAAAAAGTTAAAAACCACACGAATATCAACTACTTCCGGTTGTGACCGAATTTGATGAAAATGTTCGTGTCGAGTCCGCTTATGGTAACTAACTAAAGTTACAATTTTCAACTATACAATTCTCCGTTCGTGAGTTTTTTTACACACACACCAATCGATCAAACCATATCTTTTGGGTTCAGGGGGCCTAAAAACATGTGCTTCCGGTGAAAACTACATCTCGAAAAATTCACATGAAAACATATTTTTCCTTACCTATATTTTATATAGGCCAACAGAAAGAATAAACATGTCCGTAATTTGCATTGGCACCTTTTAGAAAACCAAATAGGCATTAAAGATTGCGAAGGGCCTACCGCTATTTATTAAAAATCTACTGAGCTATTATTCAAATTCATGTTAAAATGACATCTCAGTTTCTAGCTTCACGTGTTGTATTTTTATTATTTCTCTTTTTCTGGACAAATCTCATGATACCTCATTAAAAGTTTAATTCTATTTATTCATGCTAACAAAAAAAAACAACCTTTTCCCCAACGAACTAAAGACTGCAGATGAGATCTAGCCAATAACAGCCAAGGTCGGGTATGAGGTTGCCCCTTCGCTAAGTCACACTCTGTTCCACCGAACTACAGCTGACTTTTTGTTAGGCTGTCATCCACTGCGGGACCACAACGTGACAACGCAGGATGCGTTTAACGAAAGTCAATAATTGGCTCTGTGCCGTGTCTAGGTAACTATGCTCCGCCTTCATCTGCAGTCTCTAGTTCGTTAAGGTTTTTATAGTATTTGTATTCATGTTTTAAAAGGAGCTACAGTATTATGACATTCGGTAGTAACATAATATTTTATCATCTGAGGAATTTGCATTTGAATAAATTGTCAGATTAAATGATAAGAAAATCTCTTATTTGGTATTCTATTTGTGCGGAACAATTCTGTATAGGGTAATATGGAGTTTTAAAAATTCAGAAAATAATGGGAATAAATCGCCTATTTTTGTTCATATAATGAATTTTATTTTTAAATAAATACTAGCTCTCTGAAATTTTAATTAGGGCTACTATTAGACACATAATAATATCCTATAACATTTACAAACACTGAAGTTTCTACGAGTGTCACTAGATAGATCATTATTGTGGGATTTTTATACCGATCAAATCTGTAGTAAAATATCAACTGAGGGATTTGCATTAAAAAATTGCCAGATTAATGATAAAAAATTGCTAATAGCAGCTTATCACGGTTTAATTCTATTTCATATTTAATATGCCATATTAGTTTGGGGTAATTCATCACAGACATGGAAGGACATGGAAGGAGTTTTTAAAATTCAGAAAAAAGCAATTCGGTGTTTGGTGGAGAGTTAACCACTTAATATCGTGGAGGCCATTATTTAATGCGCTTCAATTATTTGCAGTTCCATAATTCCTCCTTTATATGTTTTTGAAGTGATAATTTATTTAATGTAAAATAGGCCTACCTTTTTACGTTTTTTAAGTATCCAAAATCAAACACTACAAAAAAAAATTATATTTGTGATTGAAACTAAGTCAGTTCATTTGGCATTCACTCTTCGTAGACGAATGTGCCCACCAGAACTACTCAATGACATTGTGGTGCCACAGTCAGAAGATGTGAAGTAGGCCTACCTGGGGCTTCATTTGGACCACCGACTGACGTGGAAGAAATACATTTTGACGAAACGAAGACAATTGGGCTTAAAAATGAGAAATATGTTTTGGTTTACTGGGAGACGCTCACAACTGTCAACTGAATCAAAACTGACGCTGTACAATACAATTTTCTACCCTGTGTGGACGTACGAGATTCAACTCTGCGGTACAACATAAAATACCAATATTGACATTATGGAACGTTTTGAGATAAAATGTTTACAAACAGCTCTCAGGACACCGTGGTACATACGAAACAAATATATTTATTACTACATAGGACTTAGCTCACCAAGACAAGAAATTACACAATTTAGCAGAACATACGAACTAAGCCCGCTCGGACATCCAAATCATTTCGCGATAAACTTACTGGACAACTGTAACTACACATTTACGAGACTTAACAAATACAATGAGTTAGAATTAAATAACAGATTTTGAACACAATTTTAGTAACCTCATATTTACAAATATATGTTTACACTTATATACTTTTTTATTTCAATTTTGAATCATTAAAAATTCCAAAAAAAATTATCTGTAACATTTGTTTTAATGTGTTGTTTAGGTCATCAGCCGAATAGCTGGTTTGAACCTGTAGAGGTTTTACTCAGTAAAATGAGGAGTAAGGTGGTTTACTCTTGCCTTTCTCACTGAATGGAGAAGTACGTTTATCAGCATGCCGGGCCCTCTGAAAAGCACATATTTTCCACTCTGCAAATGACACCTTCACTTCATTCACCACCGGGTCTGGCTGTATAATGAAATTCATTACTTTCAGAGGAGATAACTCTGATTAGTGTCTTTTACACCTCTACCTCTTCTGTTCTTAAATGATCCAGTCATTTAATTGGTTGACCATGTGATAAGAAACAGAATTATTTATTTTAGCCCTGAAACGAACATATTGAGTGCAAATAATTTGACACTCCACCTGTCTGTTGTGGGCAGTTATTAATGTATGATGATATAATAGGCTATGTTTTGTATTAAATGTTAAATTTATTACTTATTGTCCTTATTTCTTTATAAAAGAACAGATTGTAATTTTGTTGATTTGTTAATAATAAAAAAACAGTTTCTAGTTAGAACACAAAATTGTTTGAACAAGGATAGGGTTTAATCGTAAATGTTATTTAAGATTTGTGAATGAATATTAGTTTGAATTCTGTAGTGGTGAACATACACTTTATTTCACCTCTTCTAGCTATACATATTGAATGCTATTAAAATATTAAATAAGAGTTTTCATGCTTTTATTTGCTCAACCTGTCAACTACCACAATTTTATTGGTTTATTTTGAACGTGAGTTAGTTCACGTATCATTGCAATTCTTTCACAAGATATGCTGTATAAAACTACTGGCGTTTGTTCACTGATTACATGATCATATTCCTTTAGGGCTATTTTGTTGAAACCATTTTTAGATTATTGCAGAACCGCTCTTTGACATTGAAACAAATTATATTCGTGAGTATCGAGTTTGATGAACTTAATTTGTTTAATTTTATTTCATAATTAAGAAATAAGTTTTCGTATTTTAATTACATATTACTGTAGGCAAGGTTTTATTGTAGGAATGTAGCAGGTATTAAAAACCTGTTCATCATTGCTTATTTAAATAAAATGCTAGATTGCCACTTCTCGTAACTTGTGGCTACGAGGTCTTCTTAGTTTAATTAGCATACCGTTTTTGTTATTTACAAACTTAACGCAATGATAACAAACATCTGGTATAATTATAATATTATATAATAGTCTATAATTATAATTATAGTGCTGATTTTTCATGCGTTTAGGGTTCGTTAAAGTTCAATACATATTTTATAATTTTATTAATAAATATTTATGTATAAAATATTTTATTTATACTATAAAATATTTATTACGAGTGTTTATCAATACCGAACTCCTTAATCAATAGACTATTAGTTTATTTGATCACGTTTGATAAAATTGTGTCAGTCTAGGAACGTTTTAAGTATAAATTGGTGGATCGCCTTATCTTGGACAATTTTATGAGTAATTTTTATGTACGAATTAAGTGAGGCCAGTAACCTTTTAGAGATTTTAAATTGTTACAGAAACTGATTTGAAAACTATCATCATCGTTCTCATTACCAGACTAAATTATCAAAACTCTTTTTTACTTTCTCTTGACTTATATGAATATACAGGAAGAAAGTATTGTTTTCATGTCGATTTTTTTGGTTTTTCATGAATATTCAAAATCGAGTGTTCAGCGGGTATACACGTTTTCAAACCCCTTGAATCCAAAAAAACAACATATTTTAGCGATTGGTCTGTGTGTGTGCGCGCGTGAACAAAATATCTCAAGAACGGAATTGTTCGAAGTTGAAACTTAGAACTTAAGTAAAATTCCACTAGAGGACTTGACACAAACATTTTTATCAAAATCGTTCAACTGGAAGAAGTAGTTTATTCGTGCAATTTTTCACTTTTCTACGATTTTCTCAAAAACGGCTGTTACGATTTTTTTTAAATCGCCTCATTGACTACTTTTTATGCTCTGCAAAATAGGGTAAGCGCCATGTCTGCTGAAATTCTTGGGGAGGCTGTGCTCTCGTTGAAAAAAATGTTTTTTTTTAAGATTGCGGCCTTTTATGCATTTTAGAGGGAAAGTGTATGTAATCAAAATTGTAGAATATTTAAGAACCTAGTACTTTTATTTGAATTGTTTTTTTGTATAACGCTTAGTTTAGCGGTAAATTAGTGATTTTCTGTTTTCTTTTATGAAAATCTGTAAAACATTGGATTTATTAAAATTGCGGCCTTAGTATACATTTTACGACAGAAGTGTATATAATGAAATTTAACCTATAGAAAATTAAAAAGCTGCAATTTTTATTGTAAGCATTTTTCTCTGTAGAGCCTAGTTTAGCGTCAAAGAGTGTTTTTCCGTATTATTAAGCCAAACTGAGGTTGGTTTTCATTTTGCATCATTCACTCGTGTATAAAATTGGGTTATGTTTTTTTAATTTTTTGCTTATTTGAAGTCGCATCAAGAGCTTGATCATTAGGGTTTATGGTAGGTTAAGAAACTGTAATGATGGGGTATGGCACGTAATAATTTCCAGACCCTAGCCGGTAATCGAACCCGGGACCTCCGCTTAGTAGGTTATTGCGCTATCCACTACTACGTCACGGAGGCGGCGATTTTTCATTTTACGTTGTTAACTTAGGTTATAGTGTTAATTATTTACATTGGCAAGAGAATGTCGTGTGAGTGTTTAACACCAGATATTTTTGATTTTATTTTTTTTTTTTTACTATGAACGTACTGAATCACCTGTTCTTTAAATGCTCAACTACTGTAAAAGAATACTCTAGTTGAATAGACATTTCTGCTATTACTACGTCTATGGCATATTCCGCAATATATTTGTTGCAATCGAAATTTTTATTAAATATATTAGGAAAGAATGCCTTCAAAACGAAAAATTAATAATTCCGGGATCTAGATATTTTAACGTAGGGCTCAGGCTACGTATTAAGGCTGTTGAGGATGCGTCCAGTGTCTTCCAATGTCGGTCGCTCCATGATTGATGCAGTGAGAGGGTGAGTAGTCGAGTGCCGAATAATAATGATATTCGGACCATTCATTGCATTGTCGGTATTTCTGACTCCCATCAAACGAATTTCTTGATGTTGGAACGCCTTCCCACACGACATACGGTACTTCTTTATATTATACAGTGCGACTAATATATGCAGCTATACATACTCCTATATTTATGAAGTAAATGATCAGTAGTTATGATAAGAAGTAGTATTAAGAGGACAGTCTTTGATAAGATATCTCTAGTTTTAGAAAGGAGCAGACCTACATATATATTGCTTGAGTCCCAGCTCCGTGTACTTGGATGGAATGCAGTGCGTTGTTATAGTAGTAAGAGAATAAATGAGTTAGTAGTGTTTCACAGCTGATGCATTTGTAGTGGTAGCGTGTACTACCTAGACTAAAAACATATTCTTATCATCCGGCTCATTAATTTAACAAATACCTACCGGGTTATTAACTTGGTCGGATTCATATTATTTAACTTACAAATTTTTATCAAAATATGTAAATAAATGAATATAATAAATACAAACAAATGTGTTAAATACGGAAAGTTTGAAAACGAATGTTTTGTATCAGAGTAATACAACAATCGTTCTCCCAGCATGCGTCACTCATTCATTATACTTCACCCGTACCGTTCAACACGCAGCTATACGGAGCTTGGAACCGCACAATGCACATCCTACATAATTAAGTTCTTAATTCTGTTGTTGTTGTTTAGGTCAACAGCCAAAAGGCTGGTTTGAACCTCTAGAGGTTTTACTAAGTAAAAACGAGGAGTAAGGGGTTTACTCTTGCCTTGCTCACTGAGTTGAAAAAGTATGCTTATCAGCATGCCAGGCCCTCCGAAAAGCATCCACTCTCCACCCTGCAAATGACACCTTCACTTCATTCACTACAGGGTCTGGCTGTATATTGAAATTCATTACTCTCAGAGGAGATAACTCTGACTAGTGTTTTTTACACCTCTACATTTTCTTCTTAAATAGTTCAGTCATATAATTGGCTGACTACGTGATAAGAAACAGAACTATTTTTTGTAGCCCTGAAACCAACAGATCGAAAAATAATTTAACACTCCACCTGCCTGTTATGGGCATTAATTCTTAATTTTAATTAATTATAATTAATTAATAAATTCTTAATTCTATTCAACTATTTCAAGACAAAATTGTGTACTGCTTTATTAAATTAGGGTGAAATTCCACTATTAATTATTTATAAACAAGTTAATTTATTAAACAGAATGGATGGTCACTTCGGAGGGTCAGTCGGCTCGCACTCGAATAATAAGCTGTAACAGGTTCGTCTCTCGATTTTGGTGTGTAAAATTTCTACATCGGTACCACTCACGTATAATATTCTATAACTCATTAAGTGAGTATAGTTTTATGATCAGGTAGTTGATGCGTGAATTTAGGTATACTAAATAAAAACAAAAAATAATAATGACCGCCTCGTGGCGAAGTGACTAGCGCGCTAGCCTACAAAGCGGAAGGTCCCGGGTTCGATTTCCGACTAAGGTTTGGAAATGTTAACAGTTAAAACCCGCCGTTACAGAACCAAAACTCTTAGTCGTCACTAATGACCAAGGTGTTGATGCGAATTTAAATAAGTTATAGACTACTAAAAAAAAAATAATAATTATATTATTTTTTAGTAGGTAGGCCTACTACGTTATAATTAAAAATATTAAAGTATAATATTGGTATATAGAGTATTTCTTTTGTAAGGGATTATTTCGCATTTTACTGTTTACGGTAGTTCCTTTCTTTGATGGTCAAAACAATGGTTATATTTAATCCAGTCAAATATTTTTATTTGTTACGTTTACGTTTTATTTGTTTTTTGCAAGTTACGTTTATTCCCGCGTAAATAAACGTCTCAGTTTCTAGCTTCACGTGTTGAAATTGCATGACGATAAACTTAAGGAATTAATTAGATTATAAAATTTACCTTCGCAAATCATTAAAACAATAAGATAAGAACAGCAAACTCTAAAAATAGCAAATAAATATTAAATAAAACGTAATACAATTTAACAAACAAAAACTCTACTGCAAAAACAGTCGGATGAGAAATGTTGTTTGTGCGCTGAGTATTCTTTATCTAAAAAGATTTTTTTGCGTTTCTTACGTTTCAGTTTTTAACTGACTTATGTCATTCAAGTAGACTGCCCGTAGAATTAGTTTTGATCGTTGGGAATAATAGAATGTAAACCAGTCTTTCCACCGGGCAATACTGACAGCGTGCTGTTTGGTGCCAAAGTAGTTGTCACCAAGAGCTTTTTAAGTTTACTTGTTTGTTAATAAATGTAGCCGTTGTAATTTGTTTTTTCTTTAATGTATTTTTAAAGTTGCATCAGCAGGTTGGTCATTAGCGGTGTTTTAACTAGCCTTGGGTCGGAACAGGATTTTTCTGTTCCTAGTAGTACAATTATTCAGTACAAGAAGCTACTGAATGGTAATTGATAGAACTCGTGCATTTTGCTGAGAACCCCGGAACAGACATGTGCACTAGCAGCCGAACGTTTCGTTCCTCGTCTTTCCCATCACGTACAGTCACGTAGGCATATTACGTAAAAAACCTTGTGCATCGTGCACAACATCAGTATTTGCAAAACCCCTTAATTCAGCACGAGCCATACTGTACTGCATGTAGCGTTGTGACAGCAACGTCTGCTTCACAGCTCTCAGTAAAAAGTAAAAGCTATACCTGATATACATTTTGTACCTAGTACCGACACAAACTACCATCTGAACCTAAAAAAATTATTAGTTTCTTTTTGCTCTATTATCTTTTGCTACTTTCGCTGTATTCAGTTCAGTCATAACTATAACTATAACTGTATCATTATAGTGATGAGGCGAGTCGTAGGAGACCAACACTGTAGAGTTGGTAGAACTCGTACATTTTGCCGAGAACCGCGGAACAAACATGCGCACTAGCAGCCAAACGTTCCGTTCCTCGTCTTTCCCATCACGTACAGTCACGTAGGCATACGTAAACAATTATGCACACCATCATTATTTACAAAACCCCTTGAGTGTTTCCCAAGTCGACTGACTGATACCCATGATGCCATTTTAGTAATAGCATCTGTTTTTTAAACTATATTTTTAGTCACCTGTTATGGCTTACTAAATCATATTGCACAAATTTAAACTGTAATTGGATTAACGTTTGTAATACTTTTCTTTGGATGTGATATTTTCGTCGAATAGTGTATGCCTATTTGTTTATTTATATTTATATTTGTGAAATAGTACGTATATTAGTAACTATAAATGTGTATAATTATTACAATATTACCTATATTATACTTCAGCTACAATAATACAAAAATGTAACTATTATAGAATAAGAATTATAAAAATAGTACTAACTTCCGTGTAATCAATAAATCCAAGTTACGTATGAGATCTAGTTTAGCACGAGCCACACTGTACTGCACGTAGCTGTGTGACTCATAATGTCTGTTTCACAGCTCTCAGTAAAATGCATAAGCTATACAATGAACGCTATACTCTGTCCCATGGAACTGTGCAGCACGTCAAAACATAAATGTATTAAAACTGTGATTAAACTTAGCGCGATCCATTCGACTTACAAAAAAAACTCATCCCATCGCTGTTTTTAATGTGTTTTAAATTTCTAAATGTAGCAGGGAATCCAATCCAGGATCTTCTGCTTTATAGTCTATTAGCTAACACATTGCCAATGAGGCGGCTGTATGTACTTTTCGTTGTTACATAAACATTAAACAACCCTCACCTCAAAAATGTCATTTAAATCTACCAGTGTTCCATTAAAATAAGCTAAACTGAGATGGAATATACCAAAATAGCTGACCAGTCTGGTAATCATGCCTAAAACCAAAATAACCAACATCTGTAGGTTTTATTTGTAACTTTCATTTTAAAATTCAGGATTTCAACAAGAAACTTTAATGGTGTTTTGAAAAAAGCTAATTTAATAAAATTACTTTTATTCTAAATTATTTCATTTTGTGAAACAGTTGTATTGTAATAGGTTTTATCAAATTTTGTTGTTTCTGTAATATTAAGTTAAAACAATTTATTTGGTAAAATTAACTTTCAGGTCCGCAGTGGGATGGTCAAAGTCAGTGATGGCAAGACTCGTCCTACACCAATGAGGTTGCATCTCTCAATGGAGGTTCTTAAATTACAAAAAGAAGAAGTTACACCAGTCAACCGTAATCAGAATCAGAAACCTTTTCCAACAGACTCTAGAGTAAGTACCACGATGTTTGTAATAAATAAAATTCTTAACGATTGAATACTACAACATCTTAAATTGCAATAAGCTACGTGTTTATGTAATGTAGAATATATTTTATTTTAGAACAGCTAATTTAAATAAAAACTCAATGAATTTAAATTTAATTCACAAAGTTTAGAAAAATTACATAATTAAATTGCTTAGGCTATATTTTAAGACTACAGTTTTATTTTTCTCAAACTAGTCTGTTTTTAGAATTCCTCTTGCAGATGACATAAATTAATGATCATTGAATATATGGAAAAGTAATTACAAGTAACACTCCAAAAAACAAAATAACAGTCAGTTGAACTCATAATTTTCAATATATTCAGTCTGAAGTTGATTTAAAATAATTGTTATTATTTTATAAATAGGGACCGATTATTAAAGAACTAATTATTTCTTGAAAATTTTATATTCTTGTTTTTGCGAGCGTGTACTTCTTTAAAAGCTTTTGTTTGATACCTACTGAGAACTGTACATTTTTGCGAACTACCCAATAAGTTGCTGGTTTTTTCTCTATTTTTGTATGCTTCTGTTGAATTGAATTTGGACAGAGATCCCCATTGGTGTATGATCATGGCTGGCTGTCAGTTGGTCATTTGGCAAAGTTGAGCACCCAACCAGTGTTACTTAACTTCTTGTAATAAATCTACGAGCTGACTAACTTGGCTGGTTCGAAGGCCATTTTCTCTCTTCAGTTTTTCTTATTAGGTAAACTAAGGTATTATTATTATCAAATCATTCAGTTATTTTTGTGTATATAAATATTTATTTATTTATTTGACAAAAAGAGAAAAATCTACTGTTATTGAATGCTGAGAATGTGGGCTACAGAAGAGCTTCCTTAAACATCTTAAGTCACCTCATGTGGTCTAAAATCGGTCCTATATGAAAAAAATTATTTGTTTACTTATTAATAAATTATAGATTTGTTACTTTCTTGTGTTTATGTATCGATGGTGTTTCAGGTTAGGATAGTTGCTGTTACACGGCAGAAAGTAGGAGGCCTTGGATTAAGCATCAAAGGAGGTGCTGAGCACAAGTTACCTATATTAATTTCACGCATATTCAAGGATCAGGCTGCAGACCAAACGGGAGAATTATTTGTTGGAGATGCTATTATTAAAGGTTGGCCAAATTTTTGTTTGTTTTAGAACTATAGTGCTCAACACAAGAGAAGTTCGCTGTGAAGATCAGTTGCCCTCAAACAATTTTATAAAATTTTCTATTTACATCACTAGTTCATTTCTGTTTTATTTGTAATTATAAATACAAGAGTTTACTATACTTGGCACAACACTGTTGTAAAAATGCATAGTTCATTCAAAAAATCATTTCCCAATCTTCATGTGGAGCAATAATAATTCTTTTTTAAATAGCCACCGCATTAAAAAGAAAATTATTCACATTAAAGAAAAATCCTGTGTAAAACACTCACAGGACTTTCTCTTGCCAATCCAATTAATGAACAATATAACCTAACATTAGTATTAAAACATTGGAAATAAACAAAAAAAACTAACCTCAAAAAACATAACCTAATTTTAATCATTAGTGAAAGACGCAAAATGAAAATCGACCTCAGTTTGACTTAAAAATACGGAAAATTACTCTTTCTCAGTAGGCTCTATAGAGAAAAATGCTTAAAATAAAAGTTGTAGATCTTTTAATTTCCTATAAATCTGATAATAAACTTTTGTCATAAAATGCATACTAAGGCCATAATCTTAAAAAATCTAATTTTTTGCAGATTTTCATGAAAAAGAAAACAGAAAATCGCTAATTACCGCTAAACTAAGCGTTATAAAAAAAATTTTGAAATGGAAGTTGTAGGTTTTTAAATTGTGTACAACTGTTATTAGGCCTATATACAGTTTTGGGCTAAAATGCTTATTAAGGCCGCAATCTTTAAAAAAAAATTTTTTACGAGAGCAAAGCCTTCCCAAGAATTTCAGCAGACATACCACGTAGGTACCCTGTCTTGTAGAGCATAACAAATGTAGTAAATGAGCCGACTTTTAAAAACATCGTAGGAGCCGTTTTTGAGAAAATCGCAAAAAAGTGAAAAATGATACGAATAAACTACTACTTCCGGTTTACCGATTTTGATGAAAATGTTCGTGTCGGGTCTTCTAGTAGTATCTAACTTAAGTTTCAACTTTGTACGATGTTCCTTTCTTGAGATATTTTGTTCAGAGAGACATTTTGTGTGTGTGTGTGTACGCGCGCGCGCGCGCGCACACACACACACACACACTCAGAGAACAATCACTAAAAAACATGTTTTTTTGGGTTCAGGTGATCTGAAAACATGTTGATCCCAGTGAAAACTCGATTCCAAAAAATCGTTATGAAAATAACACTTCCTTCCTGTATATTCATATAGGCAAAAGAAAGTAAGAAACCATGATATTTAACTTACTTAAACCGCAATTTTTTATGTAAACCCAAGATAAAGTAACGGACATTTAAAAAGCACACTAACAGAAAACTGACTAAAAACTGGGTACTTTTTATACGCAAATTGCTGTATCTCTGACAATTTCTTAAAAAAAATTGAATTGAAAAGTAAAGAACAGATTTTAATTTGATGTAGCATTAAAAATTTTTCGTTCGGTCGTTTTTGAAATAGAGCTCTTCAAACACAACAAACTTCTTTCGTGGTGGGTACTATAATCAATGATAAACACTTGTTACGTAATGTCACAATTCTATATTTTAGCTTCTCATAAAGTGCAGTTGAGAGCTTGTACAGAATTACAATTTATGTTTACTACATTTTTCAACATTTTCCATTCCTTCTATTGGTTCATAAAATTACTCCATGACTAAAATTCAGCTAAATTATCAGGAGATAATTAATGTTAGAATTTAATAATAAAATAATAATTATTATTATTATTATTGTTCAATTTAGCGTGGAAGTGAATTTTAATTAGATTTGTATTTTTTAGAATCAAATAACTGTCCCCTTTAGACATATTCCACTCAAAAACTATCTACCTGATCGAAGTTAAAGTGCATTCTCAGGACTACCATTAGGTATGCATTGTGGTATGCAGAATGAATATTCTAATTTCAATGTATTGTTGACTTTTTTCCAGTTTGTTATTAGCTGGCCCACATTTTTTTTTATTGAGGTTACGAGTATTCTTATCAATATTTTGAAATATGGAAAAACCAAGTTATTCCATAACAAATGTTTGCACGCACAATTTTCTACAAAAATGTTTTTTAATTTCAAATTGAAGTATTTTCACAGCACACTTAGTCATCACTATCAAAAAGATAAATCACAAACTTATTTCTGAATACTTTGATGTTTGCTAATGTTTATACAAATATCTGCCAAAATTGATTTATGATATACTTTCACTGAGTAAGGAGTATAAATAATATGCATGTATTTCTCTCTAAAACAAAAGGTGTGGCAATTTGTGGTGAAAATTAAGTGTAATATCGGTAACAAACACTATAAGAATATATGTTTGATGTTTGTACCATCAAAAAAAGTGTTTCTATTTTGAAAAATACACCTTTAGAAGTTGCTTAAATAAAATTTTATAAGATTATGGTAGTGGTAATCAATCTATTGGAAAGTTGGGTGATGAGTTAGATAGATATTGTGAGTGTTCAGAGATCAGATATGAGATTTAAGTGAGTTGTTGAAGGGTACTGTTTGAGGATAAATTAAAAAGTACCAAGATAGGAACTGACCTAAATGTGCCTTCAGTTAACTACCTTATTGAAGAAAGATTATTGAATGAAATGATTTTCCCATGTTGAGTATTTGGCAAGCAGCCATCTTCCATGAATTGTGGAAGAAGATAAACTTGAAGGATAGTGGTGGTTGAGATGGCCACAGAGAAGATAAGGATTTTGTGAGAACTGAATTTGGCCTGGTCCTTGCTAGGAGAAGAAGAAGAAGAAGGAAAAATTAATATTGCAGAAATTTACCGTACATTTATATAGGAAGTATATAAAGTTTATTTACAGTTGTCACCTACTTACTCAAAATATACATTAAATTAAAATTATTTTCTTGCACAAATTTTTCTTTATTTTACAGTGAATGGTGAACTCATAACGTCCTGTAAACATGATGAAGCTGTAAATATATTAAGAAATGCTGGAGACATGGTGATGCTTACCGTCAAACATTATCGGGCAGCAACTCCATTCCTACAGAAGTCCAGTAAGCCTTACTGACAATTCAACATAACTCATAATGTCAGTCTTAAAAAAGCAACAATCAAATTTACTGTACTCTAAAAATTTAAATTGTTTAAAAAGACAAAAAAACTCGATTTCGAAAAATCGACATGAAAACAATACTTTCCTTCCTATATATTCATATAGGCAAGAGAAAGTAAAAAATAGCTATTTCGTTATAAAATTGTAATATATTTTCCTGGGTACTTTTGGAAAAGTTTTAAACACAATAAATAGAAAACAAAAATACAAATAAATAAAAAATAAGATAATATAGTTGCATATTTGTATATTTAAAAATCTATTTAAAATCTGGGATTTTAAAAACGAGCTTAATAGGAATTTTTAAAGTTGTTTCTTGTAGATCTAAATGCAGTTTTTTTTTAAATTTTTTAAGTCATACCATCTTTTGTATAAAAACAATCATTTTAAAAATTAATATACAAAATTTATTGATTCTCCATACTTTTTCTGAATTCATCATTGGCTTGCGTGGTCGCTAATTCTAATTCAGTTATACCATTTCTAGTTATCTAATATTAACGGTTCATTCTGGTAATTAATACAAAATTAAGGGCAAACTGATTTGGTTTATTAACCTTAAATTTTGTAATCTTGTCTTAGTGTAAGACTATAAATATACTGACTTATATCTTTTGTGTACAATATTTAACACAAATTTATAGCGAACAATGTCAGAAATTCATATATTTTTTTATATTCAAAAGCGTGATCACTTTGTCTTTGTGGTTTCAGATAAAGTAATGAGATTAATTGATAATACTCATGGCATTGTTAATACAGTCAGTCATATCTTGAAATGTATTTTTATTACTATGAGCTGTTATGAGTACAGTATTTTAAAGTTAATGATTGCATTATATTTGCATGAGCAAAGCTATTGACCTTTTTCTGTACTTTGTTAATATAATAATACTTTTTTTTTTTAGTAACTGTTTTAAATGGGTTAAAAATTAATACAGTTTTGTTTTAGTGTTCGACTAAAGCTTGAATATTTTAATATATTTAAGGAACTTCTCCTCTTGTAAAGTAATTACTACTCCTTTTGTAAAATATTATAAATTCATTATATAATTTTTAATCATTTTTTTTCTATTATAAAACTGAAAAATGAAAACCAATATTTTTTTATTAAAAATATACATTTCTGGAAGTAATTACAGAAATTTCAAATTGTACATTTTTTTCATGTATCATAATTATAACCTATCATAATACTTGCATATAGACTGATTTAATTACTCTCTACTTAATTCAGGAAAAGAAGATCAGCAGTTAGATAACGATTGTGAAAATGAAGGGGATGAAAGATGGACAAATCAAAATGGATCATCTCAGAATGGAACAAATGAGAAGCAAATGCAAACCAAATGGATAGATATTATTACGGGTAAATACTGAGCTATTAACTTTATTGATACTAATCTATTCTGGTTTTCTACAAAATTATATGTCCTTACTGAGTCACTCAATCATCAACGCACAACCCATACTGCTAGATCTAGAAATTTGAAATTTTACATGTAGCTTCCCATACGGGTGCAAACACCGACTAAGAAAGGATATTTCATAATTCATCCCGTAAGTTCATAAAAAGGGATAACTTGTGTATAAACTGAGTTTTCCATCTTTCCAATAAGTTAGAAGGCAGAAATTGTCAAAAAACTACAAAAAATCATCTCTTAATGTTGTTTAAAGGGCATACAATTCCTTAATACAGAATTTTTAGTGCCCCATTTTCACAATTAGATAAAGCACTAAAATTTGTATTTAACATATAATTCATAATAAATGATATGGAAACCATATTATAATTTTCTTAAAATTAGCCATTTTTCTCGTATTTTTTTAAGTGGCATCAACAGGTTGATCATTAGTGACTACTGTAGAATATGGTTCACTGTTTGTGGGTTTTAATGTGTTATAATTTTACAGACCCTGGCCAGGAATCAATTTGAGGATATCTCACTTAGCAGTTGAGCATAAATGTGTAGTCCTCTCCTCCTCCTCCTCTCTCTCTCTCCATCCTTTCCCCTTCTTTTTCTTTTTTTCATCCTTTTCCCTTCTTTTAAGCAAGAAGTACTGGACCAATTGAGCTGAAATTTGAAAATAAGGTATTCTTAACAAGTTCCAGAGATTTTTGGAATTAGCTAGGTAGCCACAAAACTAATGGAATTTGCTCTTAAAATTCAGATATCCCATTTTCTCAAAAATGGCTTTAATGATTTTAAACCTCTTAAAGGGTGTTATTGATATTAAATTTACATTTGATTTTTTATGCTAAGTATATTTTTAAAGTGATTTTTTTGTGGTTTTAAATCAGACTTTTTTTTCAAATTACGTCTAAAGCAGATGGTGAAGGGTGATAAATGAAAATGACTGGTAAAATTCTGTTAGACCTGACCGGGAATTAAAAAATGTTTACCATGGCTGTGATTGGATTAATTTGTGCACTTCTATAAGATTTAAGTTGTGTTTTGCAGCTATTTGTCTGAAATACTAAACTATCTAATGAAGAAAGTGTAATTTTAAGTGTTAGATATTCACTATATTCATATTCTAAATTAGATATAAAATTGTGTCAATTATTTGGGTTTTAGTTCCTTTAATGATGGCTTATGTAACAAGATACATATTCGGCACAGATAAGCTTAGGCCGAATGCATTTGAAGTCCGTGGATTAAATGGCGCAAATACAGGTGTCGTCCATTGTGATGATGCTGCAATTCTTTCTCAGTGGCTTAAATATATTACTGACAATATTATGGGTCTTACACACTTACAGGTAAATGGTACAGTTAATTAGTTTTAAATACTGTAGTTATTTATATTCTGTATTGTTATATTATTTCACTTAATAGCAGTATACTTATTCCCTATAACAGGCAGTTCCATACTTTGTTATGTAAACAATTTTTTTTTTTTGAGGTAATTGCCACAACATTTTTTTACTACAGTTTCTTTTAAGGTATATACTGACATACAACTCTACAATGTACTTGATGTTTCAATAACATGCATAATACAATGTAAGCCTCATACAATATGATTGTGACACAGTCACTTACACGTTGGCAGATGTTTTCCACATGAACAACACAGGTAGAAAACATCAAGTGCCAACCTAGCTTCCAGCTTCAGTGAAGTTTGTTTAATGTTCTTAATGAAGATCCATTAGCCTAACAGCTTGCTTATTTGAAAAAACATTGTAAAAAAGTTTTAATTTTTTTTGTTTTGGTTAAA
Organism: Catonia carolina; assembly: GCA_035578175.1. NCBI lineage: Eukaryota > Metazoa > Arthropoda > Insecta > Hemiptera > Achilidae > Catonia > Catonia carolina. Next base: position 142,496,310 of record JAQMRL010000001.1, on the reverse strand, counting down.
CGTCCGACTGTTCTGTAATTACTGTTAATGCAGACAGTGAAGGGTGAAATTATTTTTTGCAGTATATGAAAATATGCCATGCCTGAATGGGATTCGAACCCAAGACCGCAAAAGTAGTATTAAAAATTTGTGTACTTCAACATTGTACTTTGGCAAAGATTTTTAACTTTGTTACAAATCTCATGAGCAAGGAATATCTTTTAAAATATTTTGATGAAGTTCTGATATTCTGTAAGCTCATACTTACTTAAAGTTTTCTTATTTCAAAAGCAGAGTTTGGTAATGTGGTCTTCTATATTTCTGGTGATGTTGTTCTCGTACCAGTTGGTTTCGTCATTAATAAATTCATGTTGGCATAATTTGTATAGATGTTTATTAGAGTAAGATTGTGCTTGTGAGCTTGGACATGGGCCCATTGAACTACTGAATTTCTTTTAATTGTAATAATTAAAGCAACATTTTTGATATTAGTAATTTGTAATTAAGTAAGTTTTCTTAACGTAATCAATTCTTTCCTTTGGCTGTATTCATTTTTGAACAAAATGTTTCAATATGAGCTGGGAAGATCTACAGATTATTCCTAGCCTTGCAAAGTAAACATAAATTACATAAATTTTGAAGTAATAGTTTTATGACTCATCTGTTCTGATATTGGCTACACTCACATAGTTACTTGAGTCACTAGTTTGCCTTTGGTTTTAGCGAGGGGTAAAGGGGGGGGGGAAATTATCAGTGCGCAAGCATGACTGCTTTGGTATCAGTTCACCACCACAACAATGTAAACTATACTTAGAGTATATACAGTATATTGCAGAATTTTTTCTAGGTTAACTCTACAAATATAACTGTTCGTGACTGTAAACAGAAATATCAGTTTCCCGAAAACGCAGTTGAACTGTTCACAGTGCTGAACGAAATCTAATATGCAATGTAATAAAATGCTGTGAAGTTGAAGCTAAACAAAAATACCTTTCTGTGCCTCTTAACAAAAGCCGTGAGTGACAATTAATGCCTACCACATACAACACATTACAGACAAATGTTTTCAGGTTAGCTGATATATGTAATGTTGTGAGAGTGACGTCACTCTGATCACCGCTAGTACAGCACTGAACCCCACTACTCGCTGAGGCAACCAAACACGCCATTACCAAAATAAACCTTCTGCGCACTTCAGAAAACCGGCAAGCTTATTTGGTGTCCGCTCTAGTAGCAGTATTGTTTCTGCAGAATATTTAGGGACGGTTCACAAGCCATATGAAATAGCGCCATCCGTACAAAAGTTATGAATTATGTTAAATTTTTTACTTGAATATTCATTCCATTTTTCAGATGAAGACTCATTATTTACATTTTATCTTTTGGTAATTTTACAATGTGTGGGCTCTGAACTGTTTTGAGAATATAACAATGAATGTGTATTCAACATTGTTGTTAAAAATAACCTATTACTGTAATAAATTAATACAAACTTTTTTACTCTTTCAGATGAAGCTGTACAATCGTAATTTTCCTGCAGCTGAAAGAATAGAATATATGGGTTGGGTTAACGAAGGAATTCTCAATAACAATAACAATCAGCCCTGGCAAAGCTATCGGCCACGTTTTTTAACTCTAAAGGGAACTGATGTTCTTCTCTTTGACTCACCACCTGTAAGAGTAAAATAATTTCTATTAATTTTTATTTGTAATTAAAAGTGTATTATTGTCAATATTGTTTATTGAATTGTAGCAATCTTTAAAACAATCTACTGAAAAGATGTTAACTGAATAAGGAAATAACGCCCAGAAATACAAGCACATGAAGTTTATATTTGTTTCATAATTTATTTTATTGGTTAAGCTAGACTTAATCATGTTTAAATGTTTATTTTAGGCTTTCTGTTTCCTACAGACTCATTATTACAAATTGTTTATTGATTTTTTTAGTTAAAAAACTGCTTTTGCAATGAATCATTACAATCTTGAAAAATATATTAATTAATGAATAGTGTTTCTATATGACTCATTTTATGAAAATAATATTGGAAACATTAGTGATTAATTAATTTGGCCAGGCCGTTGGTCTAGTGGCCAGTACAACTGGCTTCTAATCCCAGGTTCAATTCCTAGTTAGGTCTGGGATCCGTTCATCCCCTTATTACATAATTATAGACAAACCAAGGCTTATTTAGGCATCATTAACCAATTAAAAAATACTAGAATATTCTGTGTATTTTTAAAAAAAAGTTGTTTCTTAAATAATTCATTTAACTTTTTGTTTTCAGCTGAACATTGGGGATTGGCTGCAGTGTAACCTTACATTTAAAGTATACCAGTCTATGTTAAGAGTGATCAAAGATTCTGAAAATGTCGATGAACGACAACACTGCTTTTTAATTCAAACTTCTGGTCAGGAATCACGATATTTCTCTGTGGAAACAAGACAGGAATTGCTCAGAATAGAGAGTGCATGGCATTGTTCCGTTTGTGCAGCTGTGATGAAATTAGGGGTGAGTATTTTTTTTATCTAAGTAAATTTATGTTAATTTTTTTGCATAACTAACTGTACCCAGTGACTTTCACTTTCTGCTGTATTAATAGCACAAAATTCTTATATATTATTATCATTAAATTCAACAATTTATTTTTGCTGCTATAATTGCTTAAAAGGCTGTAGACATTTGCAACTACATTTTTGTTTAGAGAAACTTTTGTACATGGTAACATTGGTGTAGGATTTTTCCTGATTCTGTCCACAACTTGAATCCCAGAACTTCTTACTCAGCGTGCAAATAACTTGGTTGGTCTGCACTGAAATTATCAAGGTGTAAATAAGAAATTTTACTTTATTATGTAGGGGTTTGTGTTAAAAGAAAAGTTAAAATTTGTGCTATTTGACTGAATAAGTTAGCACATTTAGAAAATTGATTGTTTTTCCTTCAAACTGGATAAAACAACCCACCGAGTTGGTCTAGAGGTAAAGTCGTTGCCAAAATCACTGTTTAACAGCTGATTTTCGGAAACGAAGGTTCCTGGTTCAAATCTTAGTAAAGGTAGTTACTTTTATTCGGATTTAAATACTAGACAGTGGTTACCGGTGTACTTTGATGGTTGGGGTTTAATTAACCATACTCTCTCAGGAATGGTCGGCCTGGGTCTGTACAAGACTACACCTCATTTACACGTCATACACATTATCCTCATCTCATTGGGTCATGGGGTTGCTTATTGTTCTAAATTGAACAGATTGCAACGTACACAAATTAGGAATAAAAAAAATGGATAAAACAATAAAATCCTTGAAAATTAATTTTTAATTTTTTTTGTCTACACACTATACCACCATATTCAACATGTGATTCCTAGTTGTTGGCATTGTAATAAATGTATCTGAGAAATATAATCTTTGTATTTTTTTTTTGTCAGAGTAAAACATTCAATGTGACTGCTGGAGATACGAGAAAAACAGCAGGTTTAACGCTGGATTGGAACATGGGATTTGCATTGTATGATACTCAAGCACGTACATATTCATGGCAATACAAATTCTCACAGTTAAGAGGCTCATCTGATGATGGCAAGAGTCGACTTAAGCTTCATTTTCAAGATTCGGAAACTAAAGCCATTGAAACAAAAGTAAGTAATTTTATCAGTATAACAGGACTGTTTCAATCTATCTTAAATGTTTAATACACATTAATTTTCTTTAAGCTGTATTAGCCATTAGGCTAGTTGCATCTGCGGTGTTAAAAGGGTGGACAAAGGTAACTGCATCAGTTTTTCCATTTCACTCATAACTGATGTGCCGCATTACTTATAAGCAGGCTATAAATTAGATTACGGGCTAACTGGTTAGGCATTGCACTTGCCTGCTGCGTAGAAGAAAAGAGAGGGTAGCATGGGTGGGTCAGAGTAAGAAAAAGTGTCCCCTCCAAGAGTCGCTGATGTCTGCTGCGTAACAACTAACACAAAAAATTATGCAAAATTTAATGACTGAATGAATAAACAGTCTCTCTGTTCTGATTATCCATAAGTTTTCATAGTGAGTAAGTATTCATAAGTATTCATAACAAGGTATTGACATTCTTTTTAAAACTTATAGTTACGAGCAACCCACAAGAAACACGATAAATAAATATTATATAATTAATCATAACACAATAAATACAATTATTTGAACAGAGTACAGTATCTGATGATTCAAGTTGCTGACAGCACACATTGAAACATCCTGAAAACAGTTTGAAATATTTGGTCATTTAAAAATACCATACAATTTAAAAAAATATTCATCTGTCTAATTCATATTGTATTTGCAGTATGGAAATTCGAGAGAAATACAATTCTTAAAAAAATATAATAGTTTCATGTTTTACTAATTTAATACTGTAAAATCTAACTACTTTAGTAACGGTATTAAAAACGTACAAGATATAACCTAAAAGGATCAATGAAATATTTTGAAGATTTTCTTTGATATAACGTTATTAGAATTGAATTTATTTTTAGAATTCTGTTACATTATAAGAGTTGTATGCATACTAATGAGTAATATTTATTTGATATAGCACTTTTTCAAACAGCAGTGTTGCTTTTGAACATGCTGTGCCGATGTTGATTGTCCGACATCTAGAGCAGAAATGAGCGTCAGTATCCCCTCCATATGGCTTACTACTGCGCATCACTCTCCCAAGTGCAAATCTGTTTCACTTGGCCTGTACATTGTTCCTTTAAGATATTAGCTTTGCACATCCCAATGATATTAGTCTTAACATATTTAAGGGGATATTGTTATATTAGTTTATGTCATGTTTCTCATGATAAACAAGATAATATTACTCCTATGTATTCTTTTAACAATCTGTTTATTTAACACAATATCTGCATTAGCCTTAATGAGCATAACAGCTAAACGTAAAACGAAACAAAAATACTCATATGTTTTAAAACACTCTAGTTTTCCATAGATTAATTTTAATAGGTTACTTTAAACCATGAGTTTCACATAAGTTTGCTTTTTACCTGCAAGTGTTTTGCACATTCAAGCAAAAACAAGGTATAACAATATTTTTGATAAAAAAACTATTTGTTTTTAATTTATTTATTGGTGTTTTAGGTATTCATATCTAAAATTTTATTGAACCAATTTTTAAACAAGTGCTTTTATACACTAATTGTTACAAGATTTTCCATTGTAGACTTCCTTGAAATATATATTGATACTGTATATGTGTTTTCTTTTTCCGTTTGTAAAATCCAGTGGCAGACCAGCAGGAGGGGATGTGAGCATGCAACCCCTCCTTGAAGAATGAAAAACTGTAGAAAAATATGTCTATTTAAGAGTACATCTACACTATTTATTTTTGTTAAGTGTATCTTTACTACTCAAAAATTACATTTCTTGAAAACTGACTTTCTAACAGCAATATTTAGAAGTACTGTATTTTCATATTCTCAGTGACCTCAAAATGCAGCTATATAACATAAAGTAACATAAATTTCTAAACATTTTTACCTGCAGTTTTACCCGCAGTTTTTCCTTCTAGACATTTGCCCAAGGCAAATTCTAGATCTGCCGCCACTGGTAAAATCTTAGGCAAGTGTCAAGTGACGCAGTATTTGTCAAGATTTATTTTACAATTGCTGATTATCTGTAGTTAGTTTTTTATTTTTATTTTTTTTTATTGAGTGATGATGCCTACATAAGCCTTGGGCTTGTGCGTAGGTAATGATATGTGGTGATTTACAGATGAAAAAAATGCCAGACCTGACCTGGAATCGAACCCGGGACCCAGGACTGTACTTATTTACTCAAATAAAACCGTGTTCAATTTTCGGTTCTGGGTTCAATTTCCAGTCAGCTCTGGCATCTTTTCATCTGTATATCACCTCACATAATTACCTATACGCGAACAATGGTTTGCGTAGCCATTACCACTAAAAAAAAAACTTAAAAATTATTTTTGGTGCTGTAGAACAAGTCCACAAACAATAAATTAAAAATGAGTACTTTAACTCAATTTCTAAGCTAGAATATTTTTATGATTGTTTCTAGGAACTCGAATGCCCATCCCTACAAGGTCTACTATTCTGTATGCATGCATTCCTTACTGCAAAAGTAGCTTCTGTAGACCCTGCATTTTTGTCGTCAAGAACTCCATGAACTTTGTTGGAAAACGCATCAGATTCTGCGCACAATTTACAGTTCACATTCATTCTTATAAATCAGAATCTCTTTGTGTATAAATTTCGTGACTGATTAGGTAAGTAAATGATAAAATATGAAGTTTTCTTCTTAGTGTTAATTTTTCTTCTAAAAGTAATTTGGCTATGCAATTTGTTGAAACAATATCAACTTTCATGATTGTCAATCTAGTTAAGTATTCTTTTGGATTTATTGTTACTTTACATCTCACGTAATTTGGATGTCTGGTACAATATTAGTAATATTGATAGTACAATAATAAAAAATAAAGGAAGAAAAATAGTATATCAAGAAAGAAAAAACATAATTATTAGATATTTGCATTACAAGTATATTGATTTACTTGCAAAATGAAAAGAGCAGCAAACTGTCTATACAATATAATACACATACTGAACAGATCAAACCGTTAAAAAATGTCAACATTGTAGACAAAATGTTAAAAAATAATTAAACAATTCTTTTTTAACATTGCATTTCATTTTTATTACTTTGTGCAATTTAAATTTGTCTTGTTTTGTAATTTTACTTATCATTATTACAGTGATTATGCTGTTTATTTAACAAGTTTGTAGATAATTAATTTTTTGTACATCTTTACTCTATCTTTGAACATAAAAATAAAGTACCTATTTAGCTATGAATAGTAATAATTTTATTACTGTGATGACCCTCAATAGTCTGGCTTAGTTGGGACTGCAGGGGTGCCAGAGTATCGAATATTCTGTACTACTGGGAAACAAAGGAATTTAAATTTAAAAATCTGGTGTGAAACACTCACACGATTAACGAAAACAATACTTTCCTTCCTATTTATTCATATAGTCAAGAGAAAGTAAAACACCTGTACTGTGCTTTTCATTGCACTTTATTTAATAAAAATGGGCAAATTAAATGTAAAATACAGTATTTAATAAAATTTTATAACAGAAAATGAAATACAAATCATTAATCTACTAACACTAAAAATTTGTCTTTTAGGATTTTTAAAATGATGTTTTAAAATCATTATCATTGAATTATGAAAATTTAATGTGTTAAAGTATTTTAAAACCTTTGTTTCTTTCTGTAGTCACATTATTTAAAAAAAAAAACAAGTGTATGGTTATTTTTGTTTTTTTGCAATAAAAGACTAGCGAAAGACTTTTTCTAAAAATTGTTTAAGAACACTCTTGTTCTTCAGCCCATTTAAGCAGCTATTGAAGGTGGTCATAGCTTTGTAGCAATGCACGGTTTGTTTTTGTGTTACGAGTTCAGTTGTTTCATCAGAAGATATTTATCTTTTTCCATAACATCCTTAATGATTTCATCATTAGAAAGAACTACATCTTTGTCATCTGCTATAACACTGGTGGTGGTGGGTATTTCGATGAGTTACGCACCTGGGACAAGCATGTACACAAATTATTCCTTTCAGTTGATAGGGCAAAGAGAGTAAGTTCTGTTGTCTATTCAAAAACATTTGGTGCTCTTGTGATATGAAAATTAACCTAACGTATATATGTACTATATAATTATATAGTAAGTTATATACATAAAATTGTGTATATACCACATTAATACAATTCAGCAAGCATGTCTTCTGATCTCTCGTCGTTGAATGTTTTATTATTGTTAAACAGTTATTCAATCACGTATTTTACTTTATATGTTTCGTATTGTATAATATTCAATAATAAAATATAATTCAAAATAAAAACAGAACTCATTATTTAATGTTGTAAATAGTTTCTGCAAAAATAGAGCTGGATTACTGGTGAACTACTGAGGATTCACCATATTATTGTAAAGTACTTTTACTAAACATCATTAATAATTTAAGGGAACTGGTGTGCCACATACTCTTTAATGTTAAGGTACCTACATATGTCTGAAAATCTTACATGTCTACCTACCTACATGTCTGAAAATCTTTAAGATAACTTCATGAATCTTTTTTTAATCAAAACTTCTATTTTGTTCTATTTTACCTTCCTATTTTTTCTTCTATTTGTTTCTATTTTACCACATCCTTTATTAATTTTTTACTTATAAGCCTATTAAGAATTTTTTAAATTAGCCCAGCCTGCCAAGCCTAAAAAAAGAATATTACATTTTATTTTTTTCTTCCTCTATCATCTGTATCTAACATATTAAAAAAATACGTAAAAAGTTAACTCAATAATTAAAAATTAAAAGCAAATGCCATGGAAATTTAAAGCAAAGATCTTAAATTGTAACTTATAAATTATGTGTGCCTGAAGTTGAAAAGTAGAGGTTCTTGGAAAATTAGCATTAAACACAGATAAAAAACCTTTTTTTTCTAAACAATAAAATATCAGCTATAGTTTTTAATTGCACATTGTAGAATCAGGTTGACTAAATCATAGTGTAAGAACAATAAAAAATAATTCTGAAAGAGTAACAAAATACTTGCCAAATTCTAATAAATACACAAGAAAATTTACATAAAAAATGGCAAATTCAAAAAGCATGTTAAACCTTAGAAAAAATTTAAGTTTTGTTACTTAGAATTAACAGATTTTCACAAGTTTACCACCATTTTAAAGAGGGAATTTCACCCTGTATGTTAGTGCTAAAAGCTAAAAAACTACGTTCATTTGTACAATACTGTATTTGTTATTTTCTTGTGCATTGAACTGGTGCCGTTAAATTAGTTTCAGTAAAACTAATCTGAAACATTATTTCTTACCCAAATGTTGTTAAAAATATTACTTTATGTTCAGTTCTCTGTTTATTTGTTGTAACAGGAAGGCAATAATTATGTATTTCTCATATTTGTGTAGTTAATATGTCTGCTAATTAAAAGTATTTCTTTACTTTTTTTACAGAATCTTTGAAATGTCAGGTAAACACCTTTTTCTTCAATAGTATATAAATCTGCTAATAGCAATTTTTTTTATTTTGTCAGGTGCATTTAATATTGAAGAATGATTAAGTTGTTGGTCTACAGTGATTGGCAGGAAATAAAAACTGACAAATGTTATTTGCTGATACTACACTATTGGTGAACTGTGGGGACACCATGAACAAAAGTAGAAAAGCGTGTTATTTAGAATTTAGTAAAATTGTTTTCTGTACAAATTTTACAAAATAAGTCTATATTAAGTTAAGTGTAATAAATTTATTAAACAGTTTGTAAAGTTTAATATGTTTTTATTTTATGAGAATATTTAATATGTATATAAGCTTCCTCTTGTTAATAAGTGATTATAATATTTGTGTGAATAGTTAAATATTAGAAGTTCTTCTGTGATTTTATTTTGTAATTTAGCTAAGGATAAGTTTTCGTACTTCATGGTTGTGTTAAAGCTACAACCATTAAGTTTATGGAATTTAAAACTGACAAAACATGTTCAGATATTGTAGCGCTTGTCAAATTATTTTCATTTAGCACAATTTTGAATGAATTAATAAAAAAATATATAAACCTGCTTATTAACAAGGTTTAATTTATTCTAAAAGGAATTATCACAGTATAAAATTTTTGTTAGGTCAATGAATGAAGCAGTATTTCGAGGTTAATAAGGTATTGAAAAAAATAATTTCACTTGAAAAAATGTTTTATTATTATTTTGTTTTCATGTATAATTGTGTTAAATATTTTGTTTTATATTTTGTTTCCTATGCCTTTTCACTTTCCTTTAAAACTAGGTAAATATTTTTAAAAATTGTACCATAAATATTGTGCTTCATTTTATAACTGAAATCATGTTTTTTTCTCAGTGTATCATGAAAGGTACATGGTGACTTTTTAAATTTGTTGTTCCTTTTTAAATATGTTTGGGGACCACACAAAGTAAAGAAAAGATAAATCATGTTAACATCTATTATTACTGTTTTTGAAACTGAAAGATGTAAAGTTGTTCATACTAATTAAGGTTTATTTAAAATTTGATCTCACATTAAGCAATTTTCTTTTCAGTAAGTCTTCAATATTTCTTATTTAAAGAGAGGTGTGATGGACATGCGTTTGAGGTATTTGATTAATAAGAATAGCGAATATCAGGTCTCAATACAGACTGTTTCTGTGGGTCAGTTGGCTGCTCATTCTCAGCTGCTGCGCCAACAGTCCTTAAAAGATTTTGGATATTTTAATACACAGTTCTACTCTCTGTCGAATATGGTTGCTAACGTAAACCTACATGTTGATACAAATGGAAATAAAGAAAAATATTAATTATAAATTTATTAAATCATTGTTAATTTATTCTGCATGTCATTAGCAGTGTTATTCTTTTTTGTTCATAACTTACAATGGTGACATTTATTGGTGTTTGTGCAAAAACTTTAGACCATTTTATGCTAGTGTGGCAAAAATGAAGGTAGCTAATCCAAAACTCAAAACAAAAATATTCAATCATTGACTTTCTCATAATCATCTATAACAAACTATCAACAGTCTGAGACACGTTGAAATGTAAAATACTGTTTCCTTACCAACACTTCACTTGACTTCACTAAATTTGTAATGAGGATTTAGAACTACCCATCTTGTAAGACTGTAGGCCTAATAATAGGAGCAGTCTTAATGAGATTAGAATGGAACGCTAAATATTTTCATACACAATGTTACCACAATAAAATATTTATAATTTATTGTTTTTCAAACCAAGATAATGTTATCAGTTTATTGTATTTTCCATATTATTAAAAAAACATATTTCAAATATTTATTTTTGGAAGAATAAACTAAATTAATTTTCTTAAATATAATAAAATGAATGATGATATTTTGTTAAAAAAATCTATTGTAAATAAACTGTAATATTTCTCAAAGATCATATCATACTCATATATCAATTAAATTTTATAAAACGAATAAAACCTTTATTAAGAAAATGTTCTTACAGTTACTTTTGCTGCTTACTTAAAGATAAGGGTAATTGGTAATAATTTAAACAAATTATCATAGGAATTGATTTTACTTAAGTTTTTAATACAAAAAACCCAATGAATTCAGAGGATTATGAATCATGTACCAGCGGGTCTTTCATGGAAATTGTATAGTTAAATTAATTGTAATGGGTGCTTAAGAGAATTGCTGTGAATTCAAACTGTTGTTCATATTACCATATTTTATTATGACTGTTAATAAAATTTATTTTACTGTTGAAATATTAAAAAGGAAATCTATAAACTCTCTTTAATAATTTTTTAATTATCAAGTCTAAATAATTTATTAAATATATTGGTAATGAAGAATGTTGTTATATTTATTTAAACTATTAGGTTTCATTATTCTTAATAAATTGTAAAAAAAATACTATTATTGTAAGGTGTTCTTCGAATGAATATTACCTACCTATAATTAATTGCTAAATTAAATTAATTATTATTCGTTACAAAATAGAATATTAAATACAGATATACAAGTAAAATATTATATGAACGAGTAAATAAAATACAATTTTATCATTGAAGACTATTAATTATAGGCTATAATAAAATAAATATATTTTTGAAAGTTACATAGTTATAGTACCTGAATTTAGGTTGTATAAATATATTTTATGCACTGTATAAAAAAAAACATCACCAAAGGTTAACTGAAAATTTAGCAAAGTTTATTATATCATTAATGTTATAATAGTATTATTATACATTAAGGTATTGATTAATTATATTTTATAATGAAACCTATAAACTGTTAGAGTAATTACTATGTTAATTCTATTGTATAATATATATTGTAAATAAAAGATATAAAAATAAAAATCATGTTCTTATTTGTTATTAAAAATCTGACAGTGTTGCATTCCTCTTCCCTAAGTCATTATTTCAGACATTTCTTTACTTTTATTAGTAACGGGTGATTCAAAAAGAGCGCCGGTTTTTAAACGGCTGGTAAATTTTTGTTTATCGGTTGGCAACATTGTTTGACCTCATTTCTATTTCGGAGAACATTCCGATTGACGATTCAGTTGTAGTTTCTCTTGTTCGCAGTGTAGTACTCTCGCAGTCTGTGTCTAACCATGGAGAAGTTTACTATTGCACAACGAGTGTTAATCGTCAAAACATTTTACCAGAGTGGAGAGAGTTATGCGGCTACTGTCAGGCGACTTCGCGGTACTCTAGGACGTAATGAAGCACCGAATGAATCAACAGTTCGCAGGCTCATGAAAAAGTTTTTTAAGACGGGTTCAACAGTCGACCTTAAAAGTTCTGGACGTCGTCGTTCTGGCTGAACTGAGCAGAACGTTGCGTTGGTTCGTGACAGTGTGGCTGTTAGCCCAGCAAAATCAATACGTCGCCGTTCTCAACAATTGGGTTTACGATGTTCTTCTGTACGGAGAATTCTTCGGTACGATCTCCAATATCACCCGTATAAAATTCAGTTGACGCAACATTTGAAAGTGGCAGACTACCAGAAGAGACGACAGTTTGTTGACTGGGTATTGAGAAAACGGCAGGATGATGACACCTTCGCAAACAAAATCATTTTCAGTGATGAGGCGCACTTCCACTTAAACGGTTTTGTTAATAAACAGAACTGCCGTATGTGGGGTTTAGAAAACCCTCGCGTGGTTAATGAAAGGGAAATGTATGCACAGCGAGTTACAGTTTGGTGCGGCTTTTGGTCGGGCGGTGTCATCGGCCCTTACTTTTTTGAAAATCAAGAAGGACAAGCCGTGACAGTAAATGGAGACCGATACCGTACGATGATTAGGGAGTTTTTGTGGCGTCATTTAAATGGAATGGACATTGACGAGTTGTGGTTTCAGCAGGATGGTGCCACCTGTCACGCTGCACAAGAAACAATGTTGTTGCTCCGTGAACGGTTCCAGGATCGCATCATTTCTTGTAATTCCGACCATCAATGGCCACCAAGGTCGTGTGACTTGACGCCTTGTGACTTTCATCTTTGGGGTCATCTGAAGTCATTGGTGTATGCCAATAAACCCCGAAACATCAATGACTTGAAGGAGGAAATTCGACGGGTTATCGGGCAAATGGAAGTCGAAACTTGTCGCGCAGTTATATCCAATTTCATGGACAGAGTTGATGCACGCCAGCGCAGTAGAGGAGGACACATGCATGACATCATTTTTCATACATAAAATCGGAAGGTAAGATGAACTTGTTGATGTATTTATTTTCAGTTTTTCAATAAAAGAAATCTCTTAATTTGATATATCAAAACTGGCGCTCTTTTTGAATCACCCTATATTTATTAAATATTTCATTGTACACGTCAGGCCATACAATGGGCCTATTACAGTATAACTTACAATATTTCATAATCAGCATTCAGATTGAACTAATCAATTATAACATTAACTTAATTTAATTTAAATTATTATAAAATAGGCCTACTTAGATGAAAATTAAAAAAGAAGAAAAGAAAGAAGAAAATGAGATTTATCCTACTTTAACAGAAGCAAACCCACCGGGTTGGTCTAGAGGTAAAGTCGTCGCCAAAATCAGCTGTTTAACAGCTGATTTTCGGAGACGAAGGTTCCTGGTTCAAATCCCAGAAAAGGAGTTACTTTTATACGGATTTGAATGCTAGACAGTGGTTACCGGTCTACTTTGATGGTTGGGGTTCAATTAACCATACTCTCTCAGGAATGGTCGGCCTGAGCCTGTACAAGACTACACCTTATTTACACGTCATACATATTATCATCCTCATCTCATTGGGTCATGGGGTTGCTTATTGTTCTGAATTGAACAGATTGCAACGTACACATATTAGGAATTAAAAAAAAAAAGAAAAAAACAGAAGCAAACGTCAAAGACAGAATATGCAGTATTGAGAGAAAGAAGTAAATCAATAGTGGAAATTAAAATTTTAAATTAATTTTAAATGTGTGAGCATCATTTTATTTTGTTTAGTAATAATTTAATCCACACAAAACTCAAAAAGAGTATAGGATAAATCAGTATCAAAACATTTCATCTTTTAAAAAGGATTAAAAAGAAACATATATTGTCAATAAAACAAATATTGTCAATATCACACATAATAATATAAAACACAGTTTAGACTCCATCATTTATAAATTCCTGGATTGTATAATATGAGTTTTTAATCAGGTAAGACTTTTAACTCTTTCTTAAATTTTTTCTCGCATTCAATCACAAACTACCTTCTTGGAAGATGGGACATAAGTTTTGATATAGAATATGATGGTTTTTCCAGTATCATGATGAAAGAGGTTCAAGTCGACAAAAGCAAAAATTCTATTAAAAACATTCATCATTTTTTTCAGAGGTTTATACAGTGAGTAGTTACTGGGTGCACGTCTGATATAAAATACATTTCTGGAATGATTATGAAAGTATGGTTCGTAAAATGTCAATCGCTCCAAAATAACCGGATCATTTATTTTCCCAGATACAAGTCTTCGTAAATACAAAAGTGTAGCTACACCTCAACAAGCCTCTAGCCTTACAATACCGTACAAAGACAGCAAATTGGCATATGACACCATTCTGGGGTAAATTTGAAATGTTTAAAATAAAGATAACGCAAAAACACTTTCTGAACTCATTCAATGGAAGATATATGTACTGAATAATACGGTGACTAGACAAGAGACACATACTCCAGCCTTGACCTAAATAATTTAAGTTCTCGTATAATCATTTAAGTTCCTTTTATTTTTTATTGAAAAAAAGCCTTTCAAGCACGTTTAATAAAACCAAGACAAGGCATTGCTTTACCAACTTATCAGATATGTGAATTTTGAAATTAACAGAAGGGTCAAAAATCACACCCAAATCGCAGATTTTGGTGGGTGACTTAGCAAAGCAAACAAATTAAGCAAGTTTTTTTTAACTTTGATTCTTTATTTATAAACTATACAGTACAATACAACCATCCAAAAGCTTAACTAAATTTTGAATAAACAAATCAAGTGAAAAATAAATAGCAAATTAAATTAAGCAAGTGAGAAGAAAAACTAAAATTAAAACAATGCATCATTTTCAAATGGAATTGTTTTGTCAAATGTAGTGTGTTAGCGTTTGTAAGGCGCTGGATAAAAGACAATGAAACGAATTTAAACTGAATAATTCTACAGTAATTAGTAGACGATTAATTAACTTAATTCGGAGGACCAGGTTAGTTTTAAGCAGCTGCCAACCACAGCTAAAACGACTTAGAGAATAAACGAAATGAATTAATAATAGGAGGAACCAAATAACGAAAGGTAACGGACATAATTGGTAGGGAAAAGACATAGGGAGACACACAATTGAACAACTAACCGTAATAAATGAAAAACGTTCTTACCTGGAATCCATAAAACAACTTGAAACTTGTAGATACGCACGTGGAGAAACACTGGTAACATAGCAATGAATACACTACGACAGTTTACAATAAAAAACACATGAGCAATTGAATATAATTCACACAAAGCATAGAATAACGAACAGTTTAGGTTTGTAGTAAACCAACGAGTAACGAAACGAACTGATTGTAAACGAAGAAATGGCAGGGAATCGCCACCCACGCCACGCGCTAAGCGCAAGAGACAAGAACGCACCCATTCATCACGGAAGCTGAGACAAGAGTGTGTAAGGAAGAAGCCGGATATGCATAAGGGAGTGGGGATACGGATGACGTGACTTAATGATGTCACGCGGAAACAAAGGCAGGAACAAATTGTGATTAGCGGGGAAAACAGTTTGAACTAACCCCGGTAAGACTGGCGCTAACATACCGCCCGCCTAAATCGAAGCAAGCGATTTACAGAGAACTGGTCGAAGAACAAAGCCGCCCGCCCTGAGACAACAGGGAGCGGAAAACGCAGGAAGAAGACGAAGAACGAGGCCGCCCGCCCTGAAGCAACAGGGAGCGGAAAACGAAGCAAAACGAAGAGCGAAGCATAGACGACGATTGAAGACGTAGAACGAACGAGGTGAAGAACGGACACATCTTGATGTGGCGTGACAAACGCACGGGTTTGCCCGGCCAACGACGAACGGAGCATCTTCCACGGCTTGCGCGGAAGCCAACGAGTAACGGAACGATCTTGAGGTGATTGCCAACAAGGGTTGACAACCAGAAGCGACGAAGAAACGACGAAAACGACGAACGAAGAAAACAAACGAAGAGGCGAAAACGAAGGTAGATGAAGTTAAGCGGAAAACGAACTGAAACGACGGAGAAAAGTTAGTTGCCCAAAGGCGGAGCTAACTGGTAAGCGGGTTGCGAAACGAACTGGCGAGTAGGCGAACAAAAGCGACAAGAATTCTGAATTGCGGTACGGCGAACTTCACTAACTTGCTGAGAGTGAATCCGTGATTGAGGTTGAGGCGACGTGCGAGATTGACGAAGATTACACCAGGCGTTGAACGAAAAACGAGAATTGAATTTACAATTATTCACCGGTTGTGAAAATTGTGTACGACGATTGGGGCCCCGCCCGCCAAGAGGGGCACAAGGCGCGCGAAGAGCGTTAGCAGAACATGAAGCGACTGAGGAGGGCCGATTGCCCTTTAGCGAGGCGATTTGCAGCGGTTTGTTAACAGAGTGTACGAGAGACGACGAGAAGCGATTTGACGAGGAATTAGTTGAAGACAACTCGGAGGGAGCCTTCAGCGTAGACTTGAAGCGAGGCGTA
This sequence comes from Catonia carolina, assembly GCA_035578175.1. Taxonomy (NCBI): domain Eukaryota; kingdom Metazoa; phylum Arthropoda; class Insecta; order Hemiptera; family Achilidae; genus Catonia; species Catonia carolina. The sequence goes on along the minus strand of JAQMRL010000001.1, from coordinate 142,479,546 downwards.
GACTTGAAGCGACGAATGGACGAAGTACCAGCAGCAAGATCGGTCGAGATACTGGCGGAGTCAGTAGGCGAAGCGAGAAGAGAATCAACAGCGATGATCTCAGATGAAGCGGCGAATCGATTTGAAGGCGAAGAGACTGAAGTTTTACGAAGACGATTTGTTAAAACAGTAGGGCGAAAAGAATCGTTGTCAGATGCAGGCGAAACAAGAAGGCAATTAGGCGAATTAACAGTAGAAATGATAGAATTATTGAGCTCGGGGTTTACAGCAGCACCGAGTTCAATTTTTGAAATAGCAGGGACGATAGTTTGATGATTGACGGCGAAAATTGGAGGCGAAATCGAATTTGTAGTTGACGTGCGATTTTCAACAGTAGGCGATACGAGATTAACAATAGTAGCAGGCGACGAGAATTCAGCGTTATCAGGGAAAACGTATGATAAAAACGAATCGTTATTTGTTACAGAACTAGGTGGTTGAATGTCGGGTAATTTGCCAAACACGACATAACCAAATACGGTTGATAAAGCGGAAGGAGCGCCCTTTATTAAAGGCGTTTTACTAAAATCGAGTATTTCGGAAAAGTAGTCAGCACCAAGCAGTAGGTCTACTGAATTTGGGCTGCGAAAACGAAAATCAGCTAGCAGATGTTGAGAAAACTGTTCACCGACGGACTTGTGAACTCGAGAAGCAGGTAGGCGGTCTGATATTTTTTGAATAACAGTAGCCTGAAGCGGTAGGCGAAAATTAGAATTTTGCGGCGACTGAATTGTAAGGTTTGTAGTGCCCTTAACGGAGGTAACTTGCGATGAAATACCTTGTAGGCGTTTAGTGGTAGGCGCTATGTCGAGTTGAAGCGAACGAGCAGCGTTGTAGGTTAAAAGGCTTGATTGAGAGCCATTGTCAATGACAGCGCGAAGTGGAACAATTTTACCGGATGAATTGACAGCGTGAACAATAGCAGTGCCTAACAGCGCGGTTTGGCCATCAAGCCGACAAGATAGAGAATAATCGGTAGATTTTTCAGCGACGACTGACGAAGACGAATTTACAGTAGTTACCGGCTTATTAGCAGAGCAGGTAGCGCAGGAATTAATTGGCGGAGTTGTGATAGCAGTAGCATGAATCGACGGCGAAGAATTAGCAAGTAGGCAACCGGGAGATTGAGAATTGTTGGCTGGGCGCTCGATGAGTTGAGGCGAATTAGCGATTAGCGAATTATGCGATTTAACAATGGAAGAGGCAGATGAATTCGACTGTTGAGTGTTACGGTCAGAATGCAACAGCGTATTATGAGATTTAGAATGACAGATACGACAATGTTTAGTTGAGTTGCAGTTGCGACGATCATGATGGCCGAAGCAGGCAAAACACAGTTTAAGCCGAGAGATAATTTTGTAGCGATTATCCACGGTTTGCGAAAGAAATTCACTACAGTTTTGAATTGAGTGCAGGTTAGATTCGCACGAAAGACATTTAATTGAGTTTGATTTGACGAAAAACGAAGGTATGTTGTCAGAACGAGTAGGCGGCGATGTAGAATTACGATTAATTTGTACAGTACGGCGATCAGCGGATGCCGGACATGATGAGTCCGGTTTATCGAGGTTAGAACTACTTGAATACGGAGAACGAACATTATCGATAGATTGAGAAGGATTAACTAATTCACAAGAATGCATTTTAGCAGTAACAAACGAGATTAAAGCTTCGTACGAAGGCATAGTGGACGCAGGATTGTGATCTTCAAAGCTGAGTTTAGTAACAGGATCTAAATTTGAATAAGCGATTTCAAATAAAAGATACTCGAGTAGATTAATATTGAGTATTCGCAAGGCACCGATAGCAGATTCATGAACGTTTAAGAAATGTTTTAACGATTGATAGTTAGGAGAGTCAGATTTGACGAAATTAAAAACTTGATTTAAATGTACATTTGCAATTCTACGTGGATTTGAATAACGGTCGAGTATTAAATTATATGCCAATAGGTAATTATCAGCAGACAATGGTAAATGCTCAATTAAGCGAAGAGGTTCGTTGTTTAACGAGCATCGCAGGTAGTGCAATTTTTGCACTTGAGACAAATCAGAATTGTGATGGATTAAGTCATTGAATAGACTTATAAAGTTCTGGAATTTCGTTATGTCCCCATCATAGGACGGTAAGCGAATATTAGGTAACTGGACCAATGGCGAATTATTGATTTTGTGTTGACTTGAAATAATCACAGTGTTATCTAGCGATTGAATTAGTTGTTTCGCTGAACCGATTAATTGAAAATATTTGTTTTCAAAATTAGTGCGCTCGACTTCGAAGTTGTTATCAGGTTTGAGTAATTCAAGTTTGGTTTGAATTAATTCAAAGTCAGACCAGAGATCAATGAATTTTTCTAACCGTAATTTTACTTGAGTTATTTCTACATCAGATTTGAGAAACAGATCAAAACGATTTAAATGGTTATTGATCACGTCACGTTTTTTAATTAATGAATTATAATCGTCCATGATGACGAAATAAACGAATAAATATAAGTGAATTAATAAACAAACACAAATTGAGAAAGATAAACAAACATTAACTGTCAATAATTAGGTTAGTGTAACGATTTAACATTGAAGGTTATGAAGAAGTGCACAGCGTGAGCATCAGTCTGTGAATGAAAACTGGTTGACTGTGGAAAGAGAATGGACGAAGAGCGAGTCTGCGCACTAGAACTTTGTAACTTGATGAAGACGAGAAAATGGCTGCTGTTACAAATTCTTGAATAGCAGCTAACATAAGAGTGAAGCGTTGAGTGTGACGTCACGAGACGAAATAGCGTTGCAGTTCCCTATAACACGGTACAGCTAACCGCGCGAAACAGCAAGCCCAACACAATGAACATATACAATTACACAATATGTAATTAACGAATTTAATGAAATAATAAAACAGTATATATATAATTGACTGTATCCATAGATCACTGATAGATATCCGATGCCCGGAACGGACCAAAATGTTAGCGTTTGTAAGGCGCTGGATAAAAGACAATGAAACGAATTTAAACTGAATAATTCTACAGTAATTAGTAGACGATTAATTAACTTAATTCGGAGGACCAGGTTAGTTTTAAGCAGCTGCCAACCACAGCTAAAACGACTTAGAGAGTAAACGAAATGAATTAATAATAGGAGGAACCAAATAACGAAAGGTAACGGACATAATTGGTAGGGAAAAGACATAGGGAGACACACAATTGAACAACTAACCGTAATAAATGAAAAACGTTCTTACCTGGAATCCATAAAACAACTTGAAACTTGTAGATACGCACGTGGAGAAACACTGGTAACATAGCAATGAATACACTACGACAGTTTACAATAAAAAACACATGAGCAATTGAATATAATTCACACAAAGCATAGAATAACGAACAGTTTAGGTTTGTAGTAAACCAACGAGTAACGAAACGAACTGATTGTAAACGAAGAAATGGCAGGGAATCGCCACCCACGCCACGCGCTAAGCGCAAGAGACAAGAACGCACCCATTCATCACGGAAGCTGAGACAAGAGTGTGTAAGGAAGAAGCCGGATATGCATAAGGGAGTGGGGATACGGATGACGTGACTTAATGATGTCACGCGGAAACAAAGGCAGGAACAAATTGTGATTAGCGGGGAAAACAGTTTGAACTAACCCCGGTAAGACTGGCGCTAACATAGTGATTGGATCAAAGTCAGGGCCAGCGTGACTTTTTTAAGTTCTTGTTCAAGCTAAAACTGGAATAACCAAAGCTAAAGCACTCCTCTGTGATGTCATCACCAGATCATGAATGTACAGTACAAGTATATTTTATCCATTTATTGAATAAAACTTGTTCATCACTAGCCCGTGAAACTCTGGAACTGAAAAGATATGAGGCGTTGCGGACCAGAAGGGCGAACTCAACAAAGAGTAGTTTTGAGAAAAACGCAAATTAAACTTTTTGATCCAAGGGCGAGCTCAACAAAAATTGCAGAGTGTATGATGCATAGCGATAGGAAGGGGAAAGGGTAGAAGTGGGGTGGGATCAGTAGCGTAGAGGTGACAAGACTCACGTCTTCCTGTTGAGTTCGCCCTTCTGGTCCGCGCAACTATCGTTCAAAGTAAACTCCCTGATTTTTTCTATTTCTCTTTTCATATAATTTAAAAGGCGAACTCAACAAAATATACCTATAACATTGAAGTTTGTAACCCAAAGATGCTAAATAAAACAAAAACAAAAAATGCCCCTATGTTGAGTTCGCCCTTCTGGTCCGGAACGCCTCATATTTTCCACGTCTGGTAATAAGTAACAACTCAATTTGGTGGAGGTGCGAACTATGTGCTAATTATCCTGCATTTATATGGGAAATTAAAATATCGTTATTCTAAACCTGTTCTATTTTTAAAGCATAGAGTACACTCAAAACAGGACTGCATATAACTTCATGCTGCCCTTAGGACAACCAAAAATCTCTCGCCTTCAACAAAAAAAGAACAAAATAAGACACACAAATAGGCCTATATTATAGATATAGCAAGCTTATTGAGAGGAGTTTAGGTCCTACTCTATAAGTTAAAAATCAAGCTGATGCAGAAAATGCTGAAATTCAGCATTATTGTATTTATTTCCTCGTACTTTCTTTACACGAAACCTTTATTACCCTAGAATTGCAGGCTTGCTTCAAGGACAAGTAAAAAGAAAACAGAAAGTATAATATATCACTATTATTAGTTTTTTAATACCAGTCGCTCGATTTTATGACAGATTAAAACTGCCCGTAAATAGGACAAAAATTTAACTCACGTAGTGACCATATGAATGTTAGTCAGGCAGGTACAATCTTCAATTCTTTGCTTTTGATCATCATAACTTGTATTACATTGGACCAGCCGCATAGTATAGCCTACGTCGTAATCTGGGCATTGGACAAGATTACTGTAGTCCGAATTATGAAATAAAGTAACGAACAAGAAGAATGTAGGCGCTACTACTACTACTACCAAACTGCTACTATGTTGTGAAAACAGAAGGCCCGAGTACGCGACTAAGTCGGAAGTACCAAAAAACATAACTATTTTAATGTTGACTACAAAAATGTTATTTTTCGGACATAATTCATCAGACTATAAAGCTAAACTTAGTATAATAGTGTTCTAAAAATGCTATGTTCAGACCAAAAAATTGTTTTTCTTCTATACGTGGAACCGAAATGACAATATTTTTAAAAAAATGGCCGCCATGTTAAAACGAAACAGATAATATTTCAAAATATTTACTTTTACGTTTATTATTTATATGAATGCCGTTTTTTAAAATATACAATCTGTTTGAAGTATCAGACGTTTAAAAAGCTTATAAACGCAAAACCGGCCACAAACTTGGTGTATTTTCCCCAAAATACAAATTTTGGGGTTTTTTTACGGACATGTGTCCGTATTTCATACTAATTTTGGACCTACTCCGTTATTTCACATCATCAAAATATCGTGTGAATGCACCAGTCCTTTACTATTCGACCAGCAATCGCCTGTTTCTTTTATTTTCGCTTGTTTTCATTTTTATTTTATTTTTCCTTTATTCTTTTACAAGTTTCACAAATTATTTACAAGCTTTATTTTACAAATTGCAAAACAATTACAAAACATTAAAATTTAAAAAATAACACAAATTTATTAAAAATTACGTCTTCGCACCATTTAATTGATGCGTATTCTTTGCGCCAAATGTAAATGAAGAGAATGGTTGTTCGATTATCAAACTTCGAATTATCGAGAAATGTGTCGCTTCTTAGAGGATTACTAATTCTGCATATTGCTTTATTAGGCCTACACACCCAACGATCCTGGGCAGTGGTGTTTAGTATCATATCGTGTCAATTTAAACAAATGCTCGGATTGTGCAGTATTCCTTTCTCTTGAAGGAAACGTATAGTTCTTTTAATAAGAGCTAATTCCAAAAGATTCATTATGCATTCAACAGAACACGTGCGAAGCAAACAAGCAACTAATGTGTATAAATAAATATCTACAATTAATTATTATAGTGAGTGGGAAGTCATCAGTAATAGGCCTAATAGCAAAGATGCGTGCGTTTACACAAGACGACTTTACGGTTACAGATGATGTGATGTGAAATAACGGAATAGGTCCCTAATTTTTAAATAAAAGTTTAGTCATACGAGTCAACCAAGAATAGGAAGGTTTATACAAATACAAGCTTTATTTGGAGTATCATTCAAAATTTTCTTTTCTGCGGTTTCTGAAATTGAATTCCTCAAACTTAACGGGTTTCTTTCGTGACAAGGACTACAATTTTGACTTGTGACGTCAGTTTCAATTTCGATTGCCATCAGCTGTAGTTCGGAGGCTTTGTTTCATTAGGAGTGCTATATTTACGGAAGGTTATTGGAGGTTATCTTATCTGTTGCTGACCAGTATTGATAGGTTAGTTACAGGTATTTAATTCAATGGGATGTAAATAATCATAAATGTGTACCGTTAAGATATCAGTTTTATATTTTTTTCGTTCAGTAACTGATTTTCGGAATTATACGAGAATTATTCCGATCATTTGAGTGCTGTAAAGCACAAATGTATTTGTGAGGACTTGAGTGTGCGTTAGCTATAAACTGCCTGTTCGTAATTTAGTTTGTTTTGTTGAAATCGTACCGATTGAACTAATCAAAAAAAAGTTTACAATATGATATCTATTCAATATTGTTGTAGAAATGCGTTGTGGGGTCGGGCTTTAGTAAAATATAACAAATTGTCTGCTGTTCAAAATAAAGTAGGCCTACTACGTGTTTTATCTGCAAATGCATTTGTCAACGTTAGTATAGTAAATCGTAGCAGTTGCAGCAGTGGGTGGCCTTTGCATCATTGGTTACACAGCAAAGCTTCAATTTATAATTGGGTTTTAGAACCACGCATATCTGCAACAGTTTTGAAGGAGAGTCAGCGTCGTTATGCAAAAAAACAGAAAGTAAGTGGCCAATTTTTGAATGCTTTTATTCTTCTCAAATTGAAATAGTTTGCCTTAGTCCTAAAAATTTGGATATTCCAATTTTAAAACTGATAACACCTGAATATCCTTCTCTTATCACTTATCATTCTCTTATCGCACAAATATCACTTCTCAACTTCTTGTGTGTAGTAAAACAATAAAATGTATAGCCTACTTTAATAGATTCTATTTATTTATGTTTTCTGCACCATGAAATGACTTATTTTCTTACAAAACTTAGTACGATTATTATTGCTGCTGTAATTTAAACAGAATATAATATTGGATCCTTGCCAGTTGTGTAAATCAGTCTGAACAGTGTGGTTCTTTAAGACAAATCGCAGCATTTTTATTTCATGTAATCAACACTATGAAACTGGACTGTAAAACAATTTAGACTGATTTTGTTGCAGTGTAAACAATAATATGTGTTCTAAATTAAGAACCCTCCAAAAAATTTCTTGGTATTATAATTTTTTATTATTATTACACTTTTTACAATCACAGTATGCAAGGCAATAATATTGAAAATAGCCTATTAATTTTTATACAGTTGGTAATAGAAATAGTAATTTTCTGCAAGATAAACTAAACTTCATGCAAATATAATTACGTTAATTATTACAAAAATCAATATCTTTAATTTCCCATAATGTGTATTTTTTATGCTATGTACATTTTGCCATGTAATACACATTAATGCTATTGTTCCAAAAAAAAATATTAAAAAACTTTACCTAGGTATCTCTTATGTTAGCACAGCAAGTTTAATTGAAATTATTAGAATCGCTCTCAAGAAATTTTTGATTTAAAGTACCCTTTTATTTGGAGCTGATTAATAATAGATACCTTATTTCTATTGATCAGAAGTTATAGGCTGATTGGACAATTGTGGCAACTGGTGGCTAGGTAAAGGCTGGAACAGGTCTTGGAACGTAATCCATGATTGGTGAAGAAGAAGAAGAAGAAGAATACTTTTATTAGAATTTTACAAAATCAGCCTTAGTTGAGGGGCTGAATAGCTATTTAAAAAATAATAGTTGGATGAAAAACTTCAGCCCAATAAAAGTAATAGCGTTTACTCTAGAACACACTCACACATTTTCAAATGGATGTCCTTCTGAAAACCATAGGCTACTTTTGGATACTGTGTTAATACAAACTGTCAGTTGAATTCCAGATATCAATTTTGTTCTGCAATTTGTATATTTTCTCACTCCCTCCAGTAGAGTCTCAAGATAGTTGGAAGTAGGACTCTGCATTCTATAGAATATTGATTAAACAGATGGATGGCAGCCTGTACAAAGAATGTTTTACATGTTTCAATCAGTCTGTTTGTATAGAGATTGCATGTGGAATTTTCAGATTAATTTAGGCTTTTGCTCTTATTTCAGGCTGAATCAGATTCAGAGAGTTCAGATGATGAAGACTTAGATTCTGTACTTGATAAATATGATAGAAGTTCAAAAGTAATTAAATGTATTCTACAGTCATTGAGATTAGACTTAGTGTTAAAATCTGCACTTGGATTAGCAAGGAAGTATGAAACTAATTTTAATTTATAAAGATTAAATTAGATGCCAAACTGAAGTGAGGTGAAGCATTTTATTTTAATAATTTGTGCCATTGAAAAGGAAATTATTAAATTGTGGCTTTTACTTATTATATTAATTTGTGACTGCTTACCGTGCTGTCTTGTGACCTGCTATTATAGTGGTGTTAGAATTTATAATCGGTACTTTCCCATTCACGTGCATTAAAAAAAAAACTGGTGTGAAACACTCACACAACTTTCTCTTGCCAATGCAAATAATGAACAATATAACCTAAACATTAGTAATAAAACATTAGAAATAAACAAAAAACTAACCACAATAAACATAACCTAATTTTACTCATGAGTGAAAGACGCAAAATGAAAATCAACTTCAGTTTGGCTTAAAAATAGGGAAAATCACTCTTTGATGCAAAACATTTTTCTCTGTAGAGTAAAATGCTCTAAATAAAAGTTGTAGATCTTTTAATTTCCTATAAATTTCATTTTACATTTTTGTCGTTACAATTCATGCTCGGGCTGAAATCTTAAAAAAATTAATTTTTTTACACGTTTTTGTGAGAAAAAACCAAAAATCGCTATTAACCGCTAAACTAGGCATTGCACAAAAAAGTGTGTGAAAAAAAAGTTGTAGGATTTTAAATTGTTTACAACTGTTATTATATACATTTTTGCACTAAAATGCATATTAAAGCCGCAATCTTAAAAAAACAATTTTGTTACGTGAAAACAGCCTCTCCAAGAATTTCAGCAGACATGACACCTACCCTATCTTGTAAAGCATAAAAAATTTAGTAAATGAGGCGATTTTAAAAATAATCGTAGGACCCGTTATTGAGAAAATCGCAAAAAAGTGAAAAATTACACGAATAAACTACTATTTCTGGTTAACCGATTTTTATGAAAATGTTGGTGTGGGGTCTGATAGTAGTGTCTAACTTAAGTTTCAAGTTCATACGATGTTCCGTTCTTGAGATATTCTTTTCACAGACACAGATAGACACACACACACACAGACCAATCGCTAAAAACATGTTTTTTGGGTTCAGGGGGTCTGAAAATGTGTAGATCCGGTGAAAACTCGATTTCAAAAAATTGACATGAAAACAATACTTTCCTTCCTATATATCCATAAGTAAAAATGAAGACGTAATTACAATAATAATGACATCAATTAAGGAAAGAAGTGTATGTTAATCTAATGTGGTTGTTCTGCAGTGTACAGCCAAGCAATCCAGGTGGTCAATGTGGCAACCCCGCTCCCTCTCCTTTGTCAAGCGCCAGTCCTATTTTGTAATCAATTCATCTATAGTTCTAAAATTTTGGTAAAGTTTCATGTTATAGAAGTTAAATGCTAAAAGCATTTGTAACAAGACCTTTGCAACACATTTTCATTTAAGAACTGAATGGTATAACAAACTAAGGAGTAAATTCTTAGAATTAGGATTACTATTTATAAATAAAAGAGAGGAACAGACTGGTATGCAAATTATCCAGTTGTTGGTAACGGAGAACTGAATTTGTCTGTCCTATTTTCCTTGACAGCAGTAAAATGAATTTTGTATCATTAATATCATGGTGGATATTGTATTGGTGGCAGTACTTGTGCAGATTCGTTATTCTGATAAATCATATTATTCCAAAAAAAAAATTTCTATGTATCTTTTTCAAAATATTATTTAAAAGTAATTACTGTTGGTAGGCTACTTTATTGCTGATCTGAATTAATTCTGTGTTTCAGTAAAGTGGATATAGCATTTTATGAGAGTCGAATTCGTGTTAACGGTGAAAAAGTCCTCAAAAAAAGTCAGCGGGTGAGTATTTTTGTAGAATTATAATGTCTTATTAACATTTTTATTGCAGGTAATAAGGTCGCAGTGTACATTTTTGAAGATTATTTGTTTTTATGTGTGATTATTTTTATCCAAGCCAGTTCCAATCAGTCATTCAGCTGGTAGAAAGTTGCTTAAAGAAGTTAAGGTTTGGTGAGGTCTTCTGGAACTTGTAAGACCCAATTTTTGTGATTATTTAGAAGAAAAACTTACTCTCAATAGTGAGTCCCATTCTATAAGAGGGAATCAAATAAACTGAAATTCTTTTCATACGGACAGTAGGGTGAACAGAGAGGAGTGTGGCTTCTGAGGATGCATGGGTGGGGATGCTTAGATGACTTTCCACTGCTAGAACTTCACATTACCATTTCTTTAGTAACAATCATGATGTCTAAGCAAGAAGTACTGTTGTTCGTTGCACAAAGAATTATTAGGCTATATTTCTTGAGGCACAGATCAAGGCAATTTCAAGGCACAACTGTATTCATGGCGCAAACAGTTTTAAGAAGGGCAAGAAGTCATAGAAAATGAAGGTTACCAATGTCGACCGAGAACCAGCGTCAAAGCCAAAACTCAGCTCTGAACTGGAAAGGTTTTGGTGACCATATTTTTCAACTTACATATTGATTTACATATTGATTTTCTCTATGAACGTCAAACTATAAGTGCCAGGTACTACTGCCAAATTTTAGATGAGACAAAACAGGCATATTTTTGAAAAAGATGTGCCTTTCCTATGACCTGTTAGTAGTAACGTCTCTTAAGATGTTATTCTGCCCCAAGACCATGCTTGACCCCATACAGATGCTTTAACTCTAAAATTGGAGAAATGTCCTGTACTTCCCTGGAACACTTTCTACAGTCTGGACTTATCTCCCTGCAATTACTTCCTGTTTGGACCCTTGAAAAATGCTCTTTGAGGTCAACATTTTGATGACGATGTTACAGTTGAAGCTTTCGTGCGCAACATCTTCATTTTACGATGACTGGATAAAACAATTACTCATCCATTCGGAAAAAAGTGTCAGGAAATAATGTAGAAAAATAATTGTATTCTTTATATTTCTATCGTGTTCCAATAAACTTTAAACTAAATGCTCGAGAAGTTTAGTTGGGAGGTGTTTCCAAATTCTCTTTACAGCCCTGCCCAATTTTTATTTGTTCAACCTGTTCAAAGACATCTACGCTACAAGAATTAGAAAGCACATAGAATGATAGGACAAGTGTCTACATTTTTGGTATCACACTATTGGAAGTTATGTAGTTTATTATTCTCAATAATGGTAACATTCACAAGAATTCTCATTTTGTAGTTCGGGCTATAAGCTAAGTTATAACGAGGAGCATACATCAAAAATAGCACCTCAGAAAATGTTGTTCGTAAGTAATGTTTAATTTCTGTTGTCCTGTGTGAAGGTAATGTTATAACAAAGGAAAGTATTATTTTCATGTCAATTTTTGAAATCAAGTTTTCACCGAATGTACAAGTTTTCAGACCCCCTGAACCCAAAAAACATGTTTTTGATGATTGGTCTACGTGTGCACAAAGTTGAAACTTGATACTTAAGTTTGGTGCCAAAAGTGTATGTATAATCAAAGTTACAGGAAATTAAAACTACCTACAAATTTTAAGCGTTTTTCTCCACAGAGCCTAGTTTAGAGGTAATTACTAATTTTCCGTATTCTTAACAGGTTGGCTGCCGCCCATGTTAAAGGAAACCCCTTCCTGACAGGCCGCGTAATAAAAACACAGTTTCTTTTTAATTATGTGTTTATTATTCTATTAATATAAAAAAACCATTAATACAATTAAAAATAATGAAAAAAGTGAGTTCACCGGTTTAAATTAATTAGATAATAAACTATTACGATAAAACAACAAATTAAACTAAAAAATGGACAAAATTCACAATAAAATGATGTTTATTCAATGAACAACGGAAGCGAATGGCGTCAGTTCTCTCGCGTGTCATTAGAGTTCTTATGGCTTCTCAAAGATGTTGCTACCGTACATATACGTGAAAGTATGCCATAGAGGCCGTATTAAAATTACAACACTCTCCAAGCAGGCCGCGAAAAGATATTAACAAAATTGTAGATAGGAATTGAGTAGCAACCGTATTACTCACGGCCTGTGGGTAACAAAAGCCTGAGTAGCGCCGGCGCATCTCACGGCAGCCAACCTCTTAAGTTCTGTGGAGATTAATTTTCATTTTGTGTCATTTACTCATGATTAAAATAAGGTTGTGTTTTTAATTTTACATTGTTTACTCATGATTAAACATAGCTTATATTGTTCATTATCTACATTGACAAGAAAAAGTCGTGTGAGTGTTTCACACCAGAGTTTTAAATAAAGAAAAATGACTACGACAGGTGTACTAGCTATGGCAAAAATTTCAAATTTTTTTCACCTATGCCATTTTTAAATATTACGACTTAAAACAGAAATTTTTGACATTTATCAAAATTTACCTTGTTTTAACTCACCTCATAATCTGAACTATGGAATGGAATTTCTTGTAAATATTACTATTATAGTAATAATAATACTAGCTGACAAAAATTGATAATTTTGTTACCCGTTGCCATTGGATGTATCATGGTCTAAATATGGCAATTTTTGGTGTTTTTTTTTTCAAAAATGAGTTTTGGGAATTTTTAAAAGAAAAGTAGTAAAGGTACAAATATGAATCTTGCTATGACACTTAAAGTATTTGTATTGTTTTTAGGTTAACATTGGAGATGAGATTGATATTATAAAAGGTGTAAGTCCATTAAATCCAAATTTTCTAAATATAGCCAGAGTTGAAATTGTATCAGCTAAACCAGATGATGAAGATGAAGGAATTAAAGTAAAGCTTAGAAGATTTAAAACACTGCAGATTGAAAACTATGAAGTAGCACCTTATAAACAGGAAGCTAGTTAATATTGAGATTGAAATACTGAAATACAGTACTGAAATATTGTAATTAGAATTACAATGTTTTATTGTTCAGAAAGTATAAAGTACAATAGGGCCATGTTTAACCCTTTCAGTGCCAACGTCCAGAAAACAGGATGTCGATATCTTATGTAGTTTCATTGTCCGGTTTACTGGACAGCTGTAAGTTATGCATAAAGTGCCAACATCTAGATGACTGAAAGTTTACAAAAATAACTGTTTTTAAACAAAAATTAATGGAATAATGTATTTTTAGACCGCCTCTGTGGCGTAGTGCCTAGCATGCTAGCCTACAAAGTGGAAGGTCCCGAGTTCTATTCCTGGTTAGGGTCTGGAAATTTTATAACGTTACAACCACAGTTACAGTACCAAGACCGACAGTAGTAGCTAATGACCAAGCTGTCGATGTGACTAAATACACTTACTAAAAAATGCATTTCAAATTTTTTCGTGTTAGAACGATTTATGAACACAATATAAATTAATATTTTACAGGATTTTATTTTTCTGTAACATTGGAATTTTGATTGGCAATGGCAGGCTTACGCCTGCAAATTTAGTCAAAATAAGGGTTAGCACTTTTTAATCATTGTTTTACAAATTATATGGCACTTTAGGATCAAACTTTTAAAAATTGTTTTAGGCACTGAGAGGGTTAACTGGACTAATGTGGGCTGATTCCAATTTGGATAATGAAAGATCTGGACAAGATGGAATATTGTATAATAGAAACATAATGTTTGAAATAAATATATCAAGTAATATATTTTAAAATGTACTTATCTAACAAATTTCTGATCTCAAAAATATTTGTACTAACCATAAATGAATTAATTAATTGAGAAACCACATATAAGTAATCAAAACTAAATTTTCGGTAAACAAAAAACCAACAAAGTGCTTGCCTCTCATCATGCAGTTGTGGTTTCAAATCCCGCTCAGGCACGGCATATTTTCATATGTTACAAAAAATCATTCATTTTCATTATACACAGTAAGTTACAACCCAACATCGTCACTAATGACCATTGTAGTTGATGCGACGTTAAATAAATAAATAAAAAAAATAAAAAACAAACAATGCTGCAAAAGCAACATATCTTCAGTATTAATACATCAGTCAAATCAGCTTTGGTAAACAAAAAACCAACAAAGTTGCAGCCTCTCATCATGCAGTCGTGGTTTCGAATCCCGCTCAGGCACAGCATATTTTCGTACGTTACAAAAAATCATTCATCTTTCATTATACACAGTAAGTTACAACCCAACATCATCACTAATGACTATTGTATTTGATGCGGCGTTAAATAATTAAAAAAAATAAGAAACCAACAATGCTGCAAAAGCAACATATCTTCAGTATCAATAAATCAGTCAAGTCAGCTGTTCGCAGAACGCTTACAGTTCATTTGAGATACCACATGAGTCTGTTGACTTATGTTGTTTCTCAAATGAACAAAATTTTAAAATATTAAAATCATAGATGTTGCCCTGACTTATGTGATATCTCGTTGGAATGTGTGTTTATAAAATGATAATTACAAAAATTCCATTAACTTATTTTCGCCAAAATGTTGACTTACAGGGTTTCTCAAATGACTGATTCAAATTTACTTAATTTCCTAAAACATAACACTACAAAAAGATTATTTTAGAGATTTTAATATTCTTTATGTCTCACCAGAATTTCATTTATTCTGAATGTATTAATAACTATCTCATTATCTGCTGAAAACAGTTCTTCAGAGTAGATTTCTAAAATTCTTAGTGGGTTTTTTTTACCTGACTGTCTGGCACTGGCAATAAAATTAAAAAGAAAAACTAATTTTCCTTTTTTATATTTTGAGAGTATAATAGTAAAATTTTTTTCACTCTTAAGGGACCTATTTTTTGGTTTACCTAGTATGACTATTCACAGAATCCTAATGTCCCGTTAACACAAAAATAATTTATTAAGACTCTTTCATATAATAAATAAACACAGTTTTTTGACCACTTTATTATATAATTTTTAAATATCAACATTCATAAATATGGAGAACAAGAATGATAATAAATTCAAGTATACAAAATTTTTGACCATGAAATCTGCTCAATCCGCAGATGAAATATGAACATAACATTTTCTTAATAAAAATACAGAACTAATTATATACATTATTGTCAAGGTGACGTCCTTCTCATAGCATCCATGAAAGACTTCTTTGCTTCGTCTAGTAAACATATCATGTGACAGAGATCATCTTCTTTTTCTTGTGTCACGCATTGAAGTCTCATTTTCAGTGCAGCACATGTCTCTTCAAGCAGTTGTATTCTGTTGCAAAGACATGAATTCATTAATTTTGTAAAATTTTACATTTTGGTTATTATTATACAAAGTGGTTTTTTAGTCCTGTTATGCAGTTGTTAATGTCTGGTAATTTTTTTCTAAGAAAGGGAAATTTTGTTTTGTGACACGAAGGTGGTAGCTCGACTCAACCAGTATAGATACAACAGTGTGAGTTGATTATCCTTGAGTTTTGTAAACTTTGTGCCATTTCTGGTCGTGTACGAACAGAATGTCTTTTACCCTAGAACAACGGTTTTCATTCTTGAACAATATTTTGCTATGAAATCATACGCGAGTGTAAAAGAATCATTTCAAATTAAATTTGTTGGTATTCCTCCACCAGAAAAAAATGTCAATTTCTAGGCTATCAAACAGATTTCAAGAGACAGGTAGTGTTTGCGACAGAAAACATAGTGGTCGACCAACTGTCTTGAATGATGACGTTTAAATTAATCGTTTGTTTAAATCTGGAGGCTGAAGCTCTTGGACTAATTGTATGTGATATGGATACAATTTAAATTTTTAAGCAGCTTTCTGAACACTCGAATATGACAAACCAACTTGTGAGAAAAGTTTTCGTACACTTTTCTGTGGAGAATTGAGCAATCTTGTTTTCACATTCTCTAAAATGTCATCTGTCAATAGTGTTGGTTGACTACTACGTTTTCTGTCGCAAACACTATCTGTCTCTCAAAATCAGTTTGTTAGCCTAGATTGACATTTTTCTGGTGGAGGAACACCAACAAAAATTTAATTTGAAATTATTCTTTTACACTCACGTACAATTTCGTAGCAAAATATTGTTCAAGAATGAAAACCTATTGTTCTAGGATAAAAAATATTCTGTTCATAACACGACCAGAATCAGTGCAAAATATTACACAGCTCAAGGAGAATTAACTCACACTGTCATATCTACACCGGTTGAGTAAGGCTACCAACTTCATGCCTCAAAACAAAATTTTACTTTCTTAGAAAAAAATTACCAGACATTAACAATTCTGTAAGCCGGAGGTAAAGGACGTCATCTCCATTTTAGTCGAAAATGAGTTAATGAAACTTTCTTATAGTATTTTTTGCGCTCTTTCCAGTGGTATACAACGCTATCTCCTGGCTGCAGTAAATAGCGAGATAGCCACTTTTAAAATGACTACAAGTCCAAATATTATTGTGGTAAACAACACCAAGTGCACATGTCGTTGTGTACCTCTCAGGATAAATTAGATGTATGTATGACATGTGCAGATGGTGTCGTTTACCTCTGACTAATATCTGTAATTTTCATCTCTACTGAGAATTGATGTCATTGTTTATAAAAATCATTCCTTCTCGACATGTTTAAACACGTCCGTCCTGTCATATGTAATGTAATTATTTATCATGTAGCTAATAGTAATCACACTCGTGTCACATTAGTCTATGCTAAAACCGGCTAGCGTTCACAACTCGTTAATTTTATTTATTGTTTTTCTACATCTTTTACATTAAGTTAATAACAATTATATTTATTATTAGTCTATTATTGTTTGGTGTTATATTATTGAACGGGATCTGTTATGTGAAAATTATAGTTTTTAATTAATTCTTCAAATATGTTCAAAAGAGATAAAATTTTATCCTCTTGCGCTGAAAAAGTTATGTCTATGCTGACAACAACAGAAGTAACGGTAAATCAGGAAGAACGTAAGTAACATATTTTTTTCTAATATAGGTGTAGTCTTCAGTAACAGAATTTTTTCAAAATCTGTTCAAAATGTCTCTATTTATGATTTTCCCCAATGTTCTTAATTTTATAGCCACCAGAATAATGTTAGCCTAGTTTTTATAACATGCCAGATTTCCAGTGCTCTCTTTATTTTTATGTTTATTTGCTAATTAAAACTGTAATCTTTCAATTTAAAAAAAATAATCAGCGCCCAGACCAAAATTGATGTATATTGTCAGAACCTTCAATAAATAAACAAAGAAGCCAGAAAATTTTTTTGTAGGCTATGGAATTAACATTCTATTTTTCTGGGTCAAAAATGGTTACATAATTATAATAATGATAATAATAGTATATATTTTTTCCTGTAAGAAAATATTGCTGTACACGGTGTTGTCTTAATGCGAGCTTATGTTAATGGTCTTTATTTTCTGAAGGCCTATTTTCTACCTTTGTATTATTTTATTACGAAACACAATTATCAAAGTACTTTAACTTTTCCGCCAGCTGCACAATTACCAAGGTTTCGTTTTATTTGCAGAAACCATCTTTGTACAAAACCAACAGGAAATAAATACTGATTTAGAAAACTGTGTAAATGAGCTATGTTCTTTATCTTCCCACGAACAAGCCCATAAGGGAACTTCAGCTTCTTCCAAATGCTCTCAAAATGATAAAGTTTCAGAGTTAGATTTGTTAGAAGAGTTTCACTTAAGCGGCTTTGATAACACTTCAGAAGATGAAGATTATGCACCATCTCCAAATGCCAGCTCTGAATTGGAAGATGAAAAACTACAAGAAAGGTATTAAATAAAACAGTTATTAAACAACAAGGTTGAAAACATCAAAGAAACTGAGAACAATGGACTTGTAATATTCGTAAACGAAAGCACTTAGCTGGTGAAACGTATACAAGTAAAAAGGGCAAAGAAGTAGCTGCAAAACAAATTAAAATTCCATGTATGTGTAAAATGAAGTGTTATGAAAAAATTACGGAATCACAACGTAATGAAATTTTTGTGGCTTACTGGGATTCAAGCAAAGGCCATGATTTAAAAAGACAGTTCATTGTTTCCTGTGTTGAAGTGAGATCAAAAGAAAGATGTAGAGTTACAGATGGTTCGAAGCCAAAAGAAAATACTTTTCATTATAGTTTTATTATAAATGATATGAAAATAAGGGTGTGTAAAGTGATGTTTTTAAACACCTTGGCCATTTCTAATACAGTAATAGCGAACGCAATTAAAAAAACACAACCAGGAGGAATCGTAGAAATAGACAAAAGAGGATGGCATACACCTTCCATAAAAACACCGGGAGATGTAATTCAAAATGTTATTCAACACATAAATCTGATTCCAAAATATGAAAGCCACTATTCACGCTCAAAAACTAAGAAACAGTTTTTAAGTCCTGATTTGAATTTAGAGAAATTATACTCGTTATATCAAGAATATTGTGCTGAAAAAGAAATAGATAAAGAGAAAGTAGCAAAAAAGTGGCTTTATACAGATATATTCAAAAAATGATTTAATTTGTCTTTTAAGCAGCCACAAACAGATACTTGTGATTATTATCTTGCAAAAGTAAAGGGTGAATTGAATTCAGATGTTAAAAATTCAATTCAAAGTGATTATGAATTGCACCTTAAGGAATCGCAGAATCGATATGAACAAAAAAGTAAAGATACTCAAGACGCAAAGAATAATCAATCAGTGAAAGTGCTAACAGCTGGTTTGCAAAAATGTTTAGCGACACCACTGTTAACAAATACTGAAAGTTTCTACTGCAGAAAGTTGTGGACGTTTATAATTTCACAATTTATGACTCCTATGATGGAACTTCATTCTGCATGATGTGGGATGAAACAAAAGCAGGACTTGGTGGGAATGAGATAGCATTGTGTATTCTAAAATGGGCCCTATTAAACATTCCTAATTCAAAAATTGAAGAAATAGTGCTATGGTCCGACAATTGTTTTGGTCAGAACAAAAACATGGCTATTGTTATGTGCTTTTTTGTATTTTACACTTGTATCCGCAAATAAAGCGTATTAGCTATAAATTATTATTAAAAGGCCACACACACATGGAAGCGGACAATGTCCATGCACTGATAGAAAGAAACAAAAATAAAATGGATTACCTACAGATACTGACACCTAGGGATTGGCAGCAACTGGTACGGCAGTGTTCAAAAAAGTATAATGTTTGTAATATGGAATTACATGATTTTAAGAATTTTAAATCACTACAGTAAGACATCTCCTTTCATTTACAGAAAAGTTGTTAATAAGCAGCCAGTACTTCTTTCACAATTTGTTCATATTGAAGTTAAGCAAGAAAAAAATCGGTGATTTATTGTATAAATATAAAACTGACACTGACAAAGAATTTCTATCAGTTAATTTACGAAGAAATTTAAGAAAGGATGATGCTATTTTTCCCGATCAACTTGATGTCATCAGAGTCGATCCAAAACCTACTTCAATGTTAAAATACAAAGACCTATTGACACTACTAAAGTATTTACCATCAGAGTGTCATCTATTTTTTTAAAATATAAGTACCAGCAGCGAAGTAAATGATTTCCCTGAAGAAGATAGTGATCAAGACTAGAGGAAATAATAATGTAACATTGTTAGTTTAGATTGTATTAGTGTAAGGAATTTTATTATTAATTTTATTTTGTGAATTGAAAAAACGATTGTGTCTTTATTTCTTCTTAAAAAGTTTTTGAGTCTGCAACCGTACTGAGTTGTGTTTTTACTATTATTATTATTATTTCTTATAAAATAGTTTTAGTTTTAAGTTCATTAATTAATAAAAAAGTTTAATAACCTATATCAATAACTTTAAATAGGTAACTATTTTTTTTCCATTTCAAAAATGTTGTAATATTGTACATTGCTAATATAGTGCTAATATAGTATTGCTAATATAGTCTTGATAGTTGGTAATATTTTATGGTATAATTTTTTTATGAAATTTGCTTATTTCATTATAAATTAGTTTTAGTTTTAAGTTTATTAATTAATTAAAAACTTGAATAACTGATGAATAATTTTTAATTACTATTTTTTAGCAATATTGTAATAAAATTGAACAATATTTTTATAGTAATGTTTTCTTGAAAGTTGGAATTTTTATGGTAGTACTATTAATTTTTATGAAATTTTCTTTATTAATAAAATAATTTTTCTGTGCAAAATATATTGTAATCTTGTTTACAATAATTTTTATTAAAAATTACTACACATGACGTTGAACTCCATGAAAAAAACATTAAGTACATGCAGAGGTATAAGACACCATGTCCATTTAAAAAATATAACAGAAAAAGGTAAAACATACATAAGCATCTATTCAAGTTGACCCAGATAAGGTATTTTAGTAAAAAAATCATGCTGGAATAATGGCAGTGAGCAAATAAATAAGAAAAAGTGAATTTTGGAACTTCAAATTGCTCTCCTGTAAAATCATAAAAATGGAGATGGTGTCCTTTACCTCCGGCATACAGAATTGGGTAACAGGACTAAAAAATCACTCTATAGATACTATAGGCAACAATCTTGTAAAAAAACCTGGACTGTAACGAACACAATGAGATGTTGTCCGGCGCATTATTACGCAAGAGAAGTGCAATAGGAGAGATGGAAAGTAAGCAGTGGAGGGGATTAGTCCGCTGTCACAATGATCACTCGGTTCAGTTTCAATATCTTTATACATCAGTAGCCTAATTGTGTAGTGTGCATTAAACTGCGTACCGTTTAACAAATATTGTTTTATAGTGTGCGTATGTATAAATGGTACATACTTTATAAATCCAAATTCAGATTAGTATTTTAATAATTAAAATAGTACTATGAATAAATGAAAATATTTAAAAAATATGAAACAAATTACATTAAATGTATTTGCTGCAAATATTCCACAATTAAATATGTGGGGCATTATAAATTATTACTAACATACGGTTACTGTACAATTTTTAAATGTCTCGCATATTATTTTATTGCGTTGTTTTGTTATAGTGTACGTCTATAACGGGTACGTTATTATTTCATTTACAAAGCCTTACGCCCTACACAATACAGTATAGTAGCATTTACTTTCAAAAACTACTGTATTGCTCACATTCTCTTTTGTATTGAATTCTAAATGTAAATGTCTGTTCCCACTCTTCGCCGTCGTGCGTGCTCTTTGTAGGCTCAGCACTGGAGTGGGATAATAATTTAGATAATAAATTTATTTGGAAATATGTCATAGTTGTGAATATTATACACAACATAATATTAATATTGGCAGTGTAATGACATGTAAAAAATCACCTCTCAACATTACTGTACTAATACTATGTTTTAAATAAATGAATAAAAATTTTTAGTTTCAATTTTTTATTTACTCTGATGATGGTGGATCCACCGAAACACGTGTAAGTAGGACTAAAGTAAAGGTGACGCAGTTTAAAAAGAAGGTTAGTGAAAATATTATATTAATTCATTATATGAAATAGTAATACTATGTTATTAGAAAGGCATGACTCACCTTGCCAACACTCTCTTTCTAGCAGAAATGCAATCTTATACGCCGACATCAATATTTAAAAGCAGGATGCCAAAAATATTCACCCATACGTAATGGCATAAGCAATACCATAAACATCATAGCCTCCAGAAACCTCAACCCAGATTTTATAAATACTGGTAGTTTACAATACCCTACAAATTACAGGGTCTAAAAATTGTGATTAAATCTACTTTTGCAAAGTTTAATTTTAAAAAAATGAAAACTTACTTTTCTTTAGCTTTTTCATTAGCAGAGTTCTCAATATTTGAGGAACATCGGACTGAATAATTTGAAGGTTTTTCAGCACCAACTCTCTCCAGTTCTAGTCGAGCGACTCTAGTTTCAAGTTTTGCAGCCCTTTGCCTTTCAAGACGCAGTTCTTCCTTCAGATTGAATCATGCACAAACTAAGATAATAAAATAAATCCTTGCATTTTATAAAAACAAATCTACATGATTACACAGCACTAACCTCAGCTTGTTTAGCGTTTCTCTTTCTAATTTGGGGTAAACAAGTAGTGATGTTAGACAAAACGAATTTCATCAGATATTATTACATTAAAGGAAGTTCATAATACACGTCAATATTATTGTGGATGGACGAACACCCCCATTTCAGTAAATAATATTATTTCTATAGATACTGAAGTCACGAAATTGCCTTTTGCGTATGGATGGACTGTGAGGAAGGGAAGTAAAAATTTAACAATGCTACCAACCTCAACACTGAGGCACTACTCATAAATTTCACTACCATGGAGTTATAAAGTAACTGCATGGTTACACAGTTATTTACCCTACATACATTTTGTAAGCTGTGGTTTATTCTGAGAAAATGTTTTCTTCATAAACCTAATAAGAAATAAATGTGAGCTGTAATATTGCCTACAGCTTAATTACATGACTAGAATTGTTTGATTTACTGTAATTACCTGCTACCTTATTCCATTGGAACAAAATTTTCTATGAATGAATAGCCTTCTTTGCTATCGCTGTCACCGGCATCTTACACTATCAGTCTCACTAGTATCTACCTAACAGTTTCCTTTTTTTTATCAGGTGTCAACAAAACTGTTGAAGAAGAGTAGCTTCATGTCTTTTATTTCCTTCTTTATTTTTCGAATTGTGGAAAGAGAAACATCGCAGTAGTTAGCCACTTGCTCATGGCTTTTGTTAAGAGGCAGGAAAAGGCATTTTTGTTTAGCTTCAACTTCAGAGCATTTTATTCCACTACATATTAGATTTCATTCAACACTGTGAATAGTCTGCTCACATTTTCACGAAACATTTCTGTTTACAGTAACAAACAGTTATATTCGTACAGGTAACCTACAAAAGGTTCCGCGATATACTGTATATGCTCCGAATATAGTATGTTGTTTTGTTTGTTGTACTGAAATTAAAGCAGTTGCGCATGCACACTGATGCTTTTCCCACTTTACCCCTTGTTGCAAACAAAGGCAAACTCGTAACTCGAGTAATTATATAAAGTTTTTGTAAATTTAACATCTCATAAAAATCAGATATGCCCATAACAGGCAGTTGGATTGTTAAATTATTTGCACTTGATGTGTAAGTTCCAGGGCTACAGAAAATAGTTCTATTTCTTATAACATGGTCAGCCAATTATATAACTGAAGCATTTAAGAACAGAAGAGGTACAGGTGTAAAGACACTGGTCAGAGTTATCTCCTCTGAGAATAATGAATTTCATTATACACATTATACAGCCAGACCCTGTGGTGAATGAAGTAAAAGTGTCATTTGCAGGGTGCAAAGTAGACACTTTTCAGAGGGCTGGCATACTGATAAGTATCCTTTTCCATTCTGTGAGGAAGGCAAAGTTAACCACCTTACTCCTTGTTTGACTTCAAACCAGCCTTTCGGCTGATGACCTAAACAACAAAATCAGATTTTTCCTACCTAAATTTAACGCTGAGTAACATACCTTTAAACATGTTTAACTGACTTTAACTAATTAAAAAAAAGCTCAGAATTTATTACTATTGCAAAATAGCAATTAACAATTAGTGAATTCTGAGGGGAGTGTTGGCCTAGGCGATAGCGTTAAACACGAGATCAGGACAGTGGCAATTTTAATTAAAACAATGAGAAGTTGTCACTGTATTCAATGGACAGTCATCTTCGCATACAAATAATTATACATACACATTATTAAGAAATAAAATTGGAACTAAATCCTTATGTTTGCAATTATTTTTACATCATCACAATGATAATTAATTATGCTCTTCATTACAAGTTTTTTTTGTATAGCTTACGTAAAACAATGTTACATGTAGTTTTTTATATTATTTCATGCTTCCTCATTAGTATTAATAGCCTGCATTAATTATACAGGTACTCCATTTTTTTCTTCTAACTTCATTTTACTCGTGGTCTATTGAGAAAGATTAGATAGGTTGTTAACCTGCAGAACAAGCAGTAAATAAAATAGTGTTGTAGTTAAAACGCACATTATAGTGGAGGACACAAGAGTGTCTGTGCTGATAATTTTAAAAAATAATAGCTCCAAAAACTTACATTTTCAATATTGTCATTCATACACAACAAATGAGGAACTTTGAACTTTTGAACCCTGGATAAAAGCAAGAGTTGGTTTTTGAAATTTTAGTACTTGAATTTAATATCTCTGCACAATGGAGCTTTTAAATTTTTATACATTTAATGAAACTATTGTCTAAAATTTATATAATGAAATAACACCAATCATTAAAATCTCACTTCGGTTTGCAGGGAATTTTGGCGATGCGAATCAAGTCTTTTATTTAATACTTGTATAAGTTCCAATAGCCTGACACGTTCTGCTTCAGCTAACTGGCCAAAGGGATCCTGAAATGTGTTTTTTTGTTATTAGTGACAAAAACTGATTAAGAATATACTGCCAGTTACACAAAAACATGAAATGTAGATCTTATAATGCAAAGAAATGTGTTGTACTGAGAACAATTCGAACTGGGACAACTCTTGCTGTATGTGTACACACAGTTCCGCTTAAAATATATCCATAACCTATTCTTTCAACAAGGTCTACAAATTTTAATGTACACAAATGCCTACAACCTTATTTCAATGTACAAATAATTATTTCATTTTAAAATATGTAATTTGTCCCAGTAAAAATTTAAATTATAAATTACAAGAACTTAACTGCAAAAACTCACTAAACTATACTCTACAGATGCACGCAACTAACTAAACAAATTTGTCTGAATATATAATGAACAGAAAATCATATATGAAAACAAATTAGTCACATCATAATGTCTCACAGATTATTAAAACAGTGAACACAAAGTGACTGTGCGTGAGTCGCACATTACAGTAGCGATTGTAAACTTTTGTGACTGTACTGTTGTTGTTGCATGGCGAGGGGCAAAGAGTAGAGTAGATAAACACCGAAGCTATTTGTGCCAATTCGAATTGTCCAAGGTACAATACAATTATTATCATAGTCATCAATTGCTAGGTATTCTCAGTCCATTGCCAATTACACTAAAGGATTTATTTAGTACAAGAAAGTTTTTAAAAACTAATTTAAAAATACTTCATTTCAATCATAATAAAATGGCTCAGGCAATAAACACTTATGACTTATACAATTAAAAGCCAAAATGTGCTACTGATTTATGTGTTCACTTGTAAGAACACTCGCAACCATACACTAGAGTAGTAGTCTGTGAGCTATTTAGTTCAGTTATTTCTACATTCATCGGTTTTTTTTATGTTCTGCCATACAAATGACAATAAAGAACTGTGTTTATTTTCTACACAAGTAACTAATTTTGTTCATTGTGTACTTCTTTTTATGTATTTTATTGATTAATGATGCCTACACAAGCTTTAGCTAGTGCGTAGTCGATGTACAAACTGTGACAATTAAGTAACCGATCTGGTGCTGCTAGTGGCAAATAGCGAGCATGCCGCGGCACATTTGAACATGTCTGTTCCTGTTGGTGCTCTCTTACCCTGAGCTTGATAGGTATGGTTGCACATCACTCAGTGACACTGTAGCAATTGCCTATTCAAATCCTTGCACTAGCACCTCACCAAAAAATGCAGAATGTTCTGATGAAGCAACGAGTTCTCATGTTACTTGTGAAACTGGGATATCCTGCTACAGAAGGTCATGCTATGTGTACGGAAGTGAATGTTTATCCCAAACACAAGTTTTTGAGTGGTTTAAAAGGTTTAGGGAGGGACGTGAAATGATTGAATACGATCCACACCCTGGACGACCCTCAACATCAGAAACAGACAATGCATGGAATTGTCTACATTTCTGGGTCCTTGTAGGTCAAACAGTCAATCAACATTATTACGTCGAGGTTCTGACTACCCTTTGTAAATAAGTGAGAAAACAAAGACCCGATTTGTGGAAGAGTAATTCCTGGATGCTTCACAAAGACAATGCCCCTGCCCATTCTGCATTATTTGAGAAGGGGTTTTTTGTGAAATGTGGCATCACCATGTTGGACCCCACCCACCTTACTCGCCCGACCTGACTTTTATTACTTCTTAAGGTAAAATTGGACCTTAAAAGCGGCAGGATTTGACAGTGCAGTAGCAGTGATAGCAAAAAACGAAGAAGGTTTTCAACAAGCTGACAGAAGTGGACTTCCAGCACTGCTTTCAACAATGGAAAATTTGTATAGAGCGTTAAGAGAATCAGCTAGGAGAGTACACTGAAGGGAATAAATTTTATAGTATAATTGGTGATCATTAATTTTTTTGTAGCTCCAGTCTGGTTATTTAATTGCCACACCACATATAGATGAAAAAATGCCAGACCTGACCGAGAATCGAACTCGGGAATCTTTGTACAGAAGCCAGTTGTACTTATCACTACACCAGCAAACCAGCCAAACAGTTTGACTTTATGTCAAACTAATGTACTAGTGATCTTGTGACAGTTTGGCTCTTACAAAATGTATGTCTTATAAATATTTTGATAAAAGCTTTTCAAACATTGGTTAAAGATTGTACAGATGCAATTATGAAACCATATGATCACTTTTAACTTTTCCTGTATGAGTAAGTGGGTTTCAAAAAAACCTATAGCTTAAGTACAGTATCGGTGTTACTTAAAAACTTCAGTCCTTTTTTTAAATAAACACTTTCATTAAACAAGATAAAATTACTGACAGATAAAGAGAAATCTGCATTTTAAGGCTGTTGTATTTATTGAAAATTTTATTCTCAACATTGTAGGCAGAAATATCTAGTTAAGTAAACAGACATAGTTTTGTGTCAACTTTTATAATTTAGAAGTGTACTCTTTGAAAGTATAATCTGTTTGTTTTGTAATCTATACATCCTTTCTTATTTAATTAATTTTCTTCCACTTATGAAGTTTATAAATCTCCATAATTGTTTTTGAAATGATGAAGTCATTGCTTATGGTAAGAAAAAGTAGTAATGTTACAATATTACTTAAGTGTTAACTGAAATTTATTTTTCACTTAATGAATGCATCCAAAAATATTGCGGTAATTCCTCTGGATAGATTTGGAATTTGAACAAAATAACTTGTCGAGTGTGTTCTAATGTGCAACTGACAATATGATACAATCTCTTTGCTAGAGGTTATCTAGTATTGTACCTGAGCACTATTTTGATTTATTCCATCATTCATGTTACTTCCATTTGTAGTACAATTGGCACTGTCTGCACGACTATTTTGTAATTTTTCTGGACCATTCTCCTCCCTGAACATAATGGAAACTACATTAATTTAAATATTTTTATCAAACAAGTATTGTAATTGTATGTAAAGTAAAATCACAATCCAGTTTTAAGAACATAAGGGGCCACAGAAAAAATGAAGCAGTTGGAACAATTATTGTTTCTACCACTTGAGTAATGTATAAACCATTGAAATTAATCAAAATGTCCATTTTAAAAAAAATTAAATTAAAACACTCAAAAATTATATACACTATGTACATGTAGTTTTGTGCTTGAAATTTATAAATTATTTCCAAGCAAATTTATTAAATTGGATAAGAAAAAGTCTAACATTCCCAAAAGATAGGCTACAATTATAAAAATGCTGCTTAAGAATATAAAGAATGTCCTAGTTCAAATCCTAGTAAAGGTAGTTACTTTTATACGGATTTGAATGCTAGACAGTAGTTACCGGTGTACTTTGATGGTTATGGTTCAATTAACCATACTCTCTCAGGAATGGTCGGCCTGAGTCTGTACAAGACTACACGTCATACATATCATCCTCATCTCATTGGGTTATGGGGTTGCTTATTGTTCTGAATTAAAAAGATTGCAACGTACACATACTAGGAATAAAGAATGTAAAACCAAAATGTACTACAAAATTACTTCTGCGAAATTAAGATAAATAATCTCTTATTTGTTGAATAAATTCAGTAAATGAGCAAAAAGAAAATTTACTTCTTACAAAACATTTTTCATTTTCTTACTAATGGGTACTATCCATGGTGGTTTATCAGTAAAAAATATTTTAATTCCATTTCATTTGTAACTAAATTAGTTTCACTCCTTTGACTTTAATGCAATTGTTTTTCTGTTACTGTGTTCAATTGTTTTGGACATAGTACAGATGATGAAGCGTGACAGATGAAAGTCAGAAATTAAAAAAATCCCCAACCTGAACGAAAACCTGTTTTGCTTAACACACAGAAAAAGGCCAGTCCAGTGATGCAATATAAATACTGTAATATACCCATTATTACAAAAATTCATAATTTCCGTGATCTATGATGGAAATTATCATGAAATTGACTTCACAGACATTGTTTATAATTTTTCAAAAGTATTTTTACGGTGGCCCATCAACAAATTCGCAAATAACTAATCTTCAGATTTAAAAATATATAGCGTGTGATGTGACATATGAGCTGAGTAATGCATAAACACTGGTATAAGAGGGGTAAACTGAAATGGAGGGGAGAAAAGATGCCTCCCTGTCTGTTGCTATTTTGCTCAATTCACAAGTACTATTAATAACTAGAACTATAAATTAAATAATAAATTTGGTGTGAAACACTCATACGACTTTCTCTTTCCAGTGTGAAAATAATTTTACGACTTAAAAGTACAGAAAATCACTAACTGATGCTAAACTAAGCTCTGAAGAAAAAATGCTTGAATTATAAGTTGTAAGTTTTTTGATTTCCTATAACTTTGATTATACAGTATACATTTTTGTTGTAAAATGCCTTTTAAGGTGGCAATCTTTAAACATCCAATTTTTTACAAATTTTGATAAGCAACATTTTAAAAAAAATCAGTAATTGACGCTTAACTAAGCATTGTAGAAAAAATGTATAAAATAAAAGTTGTAGAACAACTTTAACTGTATACATTTTTGCCCTAAAATGCATATTAAGGCTGCAATCTTAAAAAAAAAACAATTTTTACCACAAGAGCACAGCCTTCCCAAAAATTTCAGTACACATGGTACTTACTCTTGCAGATAATAAAATGTGTAGTAACTAAGACAGTTTTTTAACAAAGTCTTAAGAGCTGTTTTTGAGAAAATTGCAAAAAAATGAAAAATTGCACAAATTAACTGCTACTTCCATTTGACCGATTTTAATGAAATTGTTTGTGTTTAGTCCCTTAGTGGTACCTAACTTAATTTACAAATTTGAACTTTTTACAAAATTCTGTTCCAGTCCACACACGCATGCACGCGTGCGCGCGCACACACACACACACAGACCAATAGCTAAAAATATGTTTTTTTTGGTTCAGGGGACCTGAAGACTTAAATTTCCGGTGAAAACACAATTTCAGAAAATGACATGAAAACAATACTTTTCTTCCCTATATACATTTATATACAGCAGGAGAAAGTAAAAACTTGTACTGAAATGTATAATGTTAATAGATAACTATCTGAGATTTATAACTTTTAAAATCTAAAAAATTTATATTTAGCCTTGAAAACATTGTTATGTATAGAAAACAACATGAATAGAAAGTCTAGAAAACAGACTGACTAATGTTTTAACAAATTACGAGGGTAGGCTGATAAGTAATGCACACATGCTTGTAGAAGACGAACAAAAAGAAATAGCAAGATGGGGTAAATAACAAATTAAAGTACAAATCTTAACCTACCAAATTATCTATTTATTTTTCAATATAGTCACCGTTAAGCATTACACATTTCTCCCAACGTTTAACAAGTTTTTTCATTCCGTCACTGAAAAATTCTTCCGACTTTCCTCGAACCCAGGACGCAATAGCTGCCTTCACCTCATTGTCCGAGCTGTAATGATTACCCTTAAGGTCTCTCTTCAGTAGAGAAAAAAAATAAAAATCGCAAGGCGCAAGGTCGGGAGAATACGGAGGGTGTAAAATTGGTTGAAACTTCAGGTTTCTCAGAGCCTCTCCAGTTGCACGCGAAGTGTGTGGACGAGCATTGTCGTGTTGCAAAATTATTGGCGCCAGGTTGCCTCTAACACGACAAACTCGACGTCGGAGGTGTTTCAGAGTCTGTATATACTGAGCAGAATTTACCGTTGCCCCTCGTTCCAGATAATCAGTCACATAAACTCGGCGAGCATCCCAAAACACAGTCAAAAGAATTTTTTTTGCGGACGGTTGTGTTTTGAACTTTTTCACAACAGGAGAATGTGGATGACGATATTCAGCGCTCTGCCTTTTTTCTTCGGGATCGTAATGATGAACCCATGACTCGTCCCCCGTCACAATATTCAAAAGAAAGTCGTCTCCTTCGTCACGGTAGCGCTTCAAAAGTTGTTCACAGCATTCCAATCGTTGCTGTTTATTCTCGTCTGTCAGACGGCGTGGTACCCATCGTGCACAGATTTTACGGTGTCCCAATTGTTCAATAATGAAGCCAACACGTTCCTTAGATATTCCAATTTGGTTTGCGATACGCTGTTGAGTGATTCGCCGGTCATTTTGAATCAAATCATCGATGAGTTTGCGACGATTATCGTCTGAGGCAGTGATTGGTCGTCCACTGCGTGTTTTGTCAACAATTAAGGCTTTTCCAGGTTGGCAATCACGAAATTTTATTACCCAACGATTCACAGTAGACCTATCAACAGTATCGTCACAATAAACAGCCTTTAAACGACGATAAATCTCACTAGGATTCACTTTCTCAGCAGTTAAAAATTCGATAACAGCGCGTTGTTTAATTCTCGTTGACATAGCACCAGAACACGACGCCATACTTCCACTACTCAAAACAAACTGAATGAAAGCAACGCCTTCAAACTGCGCAGGCTTGTAGAGGAGAAATAGTACTTCCACATGCCACCAGGCGCGCTACTGAAGTTTATTTAGTTGTCTTCTACAAGCATGTGTGCATTACTTATCAGCCTACCCTCGTACAATAGCCTACATTGTTCTACACCTCTCTGCTTGGCACTAAAACTACTTCACATCTAGAAAGCAGTGTCTATGTCTTATCAAACAAGATATAATAAATAATTATATGAGGGAATTAAAATAAGATATACATTCGTTACCTGAACCTGTTACTTACGTATGTTTCAGTATCGTTTTTATTTTTTCTTGCAGCTCTGAAATCTGTTCTTCACGATGTTCTAAAATTGTTTGCAATTGATCGTTACGAGTTTTCTCCTGGAAATTAATTTTTTGTTAATCTTTTATTTTCATATTTTAGTTTTGTAGTAACATGTGAATACTCACAAGTCTGTACTTGTGCAAAGCTAATTACAGATGTAAAGGATTACAGAAATCCAGTAAAGGTTGTAGCTTTTTATAGT
Source organism: Catonia carolina (assembly GCA_035578175.1). NCBI lineage: Eukaryota > Metazoa > Arthropoda > Insecta > Hemiptera > Achilidae > Catonia > Catonia carolina. The sequence goes on along the minus strand of JAQMRL010000001.1, from coordinate 142,447,823 downwards.
AATTTTGGTAGTTCAGTTCATTATCAAGTTTATTATTACAGGAGTCACAGAGTTTTGTGACTAAAATATCATTTTTCAGTATGTTAACTAATATAATAACTGAATAGCATAAGACCTGCAACAGAATGCATAATCTTAATATTTTTCTACTGTTTCTGTAATATATTGAACAAACCTACAACAATTATTTCAAATTTATCATTTTACATAATTTCTTAATTATATTCCAGTTGGTGTGAACAAACACTCTGTACTCCCATTGGATGGCTGCGTACAAAATGCACTGAAATTGCACAGCACTGGGCAACCCAGCAATGAAACAATTAATTTGTATTTTAATGAATAATGTAATGAACACTACTTCTATAAATTTTGTAACAAATTGAAAGTGTAGTTCCATGGATTTGAATGTAGGTCTGTAGCTAACTTATAAACATCAAAATGAGAAAGAAAGTAACTTTACTTTTATGTCTTAAAAAGTTTATCATAAGTTTTTTATAGTATTTATAAGAGTATATTTTAGTTAATTTAATATAAAACTATTTATAAGAAAGAAAAATTATTACAGTAGCAAAGTTATTTTCCAGGGTAACAATATTCTGTTCCATTCTTTTAACCACTCCATGTTGCTCCTCTTTATGTTTTTCAGCTAAAGTCCTAATCTGATTCTGAAATGTATATATAAATTTATTCAGATTTTTTTATAACTAAGTCAGAGAGTAAAAAATTATTGTCAAAGATAAGTCTAAAAATATATTTTTACAGAAAAATTTAAGATTCGAATTTTACTTAACAAAGTTTCAAGTAGCAAAACTAAGACCAATAAATTAATGTTCAGTTTAAGATGCTCAGTAGTGATGATCAAATTTTCTTGAACACATTGCACTTAAGTTAACATGTGCAAGAAAATTTTACAGAATACATTTTTTTTTAATAAGCCAACAAAAATATTACTATTTGTTTTATACAACCCACCAGGTTGATCTAGTGGTAAAGTCGTTGCCAAGACTTAGCATTTCAACAGCTACGGAGACAAAGTTTCCATGGTTCAAATTCTAGTAACGTAATAACTTTTATATGAATTTTAATAGTAGACAACGATTATTGGTGTTTGATGGTTGGGGTTCAATTAACCATTTGATTAATTGTAATGTTTATAACCAGATATTTTATTGTTCTGGAAAATTTGCAGGACATCAAAAAATAAAATATTATCTAATAAAATGCCAGTGCAATGTTTAAAATATCATAACATTTAAAAAAATTCAAATAAGTAGTGGTTGTCTCTATGGGACAGTAATTAGTGCGCAGATTGCAAAGCTGAAAGGAGTTTGATTCTTGACTACAATCTGAAAATTTTATCTCATTAATACCCATCTTTTCGTAACCAACTGTTAGTCCAGTCAACCTGACTCGAAAAATACCCGATAGAGGAAAAAAACTAAAAGAGTTTAGACAAGTGTTCTGCCAAAAGTCCCCACCCCTACCCCCTTGCTTCCCCCCCAGCGGCCCCCCAAAGTTACAAATTGCAAGGGTTTCGTAAATCGCGTTTATCTCAAAAACTAAACAAGGTATTGGATTAAATTTTTTTTTGTTGTCTTTCTTATGATATTTCCTACAATTAATGTTATAATCGTTTTTATCGAATCTTTTACCGTTCGGTAGTTATTCATAAAAAAGTTGCTAAAATATTATAAATTTAATTATGTAATTTTACTTTTTGGTTTACAACTATTTACACTTACATTTTACACAAAAATGTTTCAAACAAAACTTTTAGTCCTTTTTAATATCTATAAAATGATATACAACAGTACTTACTTTATTGTAGTAATATGGCAAAACCAGCCGCTGCAATGTAGAGTGCTCAGTTGTGGCGGCGTTCGGTAATAGAAGGTCGGGGCCGTCAGTTGCTATGTTGCAGTTATAATTTTTCGCGTAATTTAAGTGCGACTAGGACATTTTTTTAAAATTAATAAACTTATTTCACAAGTGTCTTAGTATGTATTTTTAAGTGTAAGAGTGAACATTTATGTAATATAAAAGTTTCCGTTTTTCAGACTACATTTTTAAGAACTGTATACAAAACCGTTTTTAATTTGAGTTTAATATAATAATATGATCAGGCCTAAAGGCTATTTATTGACCAAAAGATTATGTACGTATATGATGGTTTAAACATCCATGAGATGTTTCTCAGCATCCTCGACTTCAACGACCGTGACGTTACTGCAGAATCCTCCTCAAGTCCCACACATTTCTGTACAATCCAGGGATGCCTTAAAGCAGCTGCATTTGCTTTTGCATGACACTTTTCAGTTGCAGGAAACTAAGTTTATTACGTCTTCAGGTACCGGTGGTTATTTTTTAGCGAACCGAATATAACATGTTGTTTGTTATAGTCCAACCCCAATTCGTAGCAGCCATATTATTATCTCCAATACATTTTTGAAACTGGTAGTAAGTTCAAAATGATTGTTGCTCCGCAGCATTAAATATTGGAGGAAGAGAGGCCACGTTAAATTTGGATTTTAATGACATTTTTTGCAACTGCTTTGAGGTATAAGGAATATCTACTTTCGTTTAAACTTTTAGACCTAGTACATCCGAATAGTTTCAGTACTATTGAATTTGTCTTTTCCAAAAAAAATAAGACGTGTCAGATCCAGTCAAAGCAAACATAAACAACATCACATTCTTCAATTCTCCTATCTCTTCACGAATTTTCCTGATATCATATGTTGATGGTGTACCAGAGGGTTTGTGGAAGAATAGTTGTAGTTTTTCACACTGTGGTAGACCAATTGATAAAACAAAAATATCAGTGTCTTGTCCAACAACAACTATTGACCTATCACTGTGGCTCTTGGAGACATTTATTGCCATCAAACACAATTAATTTAGTTTAATCTAGCCATCAAACACAATATGGCAATCCTACCCATACCTATTGACTACGATATCTAATTATCTTTCAATGATTCTGCTGTATGTTTCCGTGTTGGGCCACAAAACAGAAAATATCTCCGCATTTGTTGTTGAAGAAGATGCAGATATTGAAATAGTTGAAAGGGCAATAAACGTCTCCAAGAGCCTCGGTGATAGGTCATAGTTATTGTTGTATGTTGCAATGTGCTGTTTCCAGTATTAGTTCAAAATGTTTCAAACAATTGATCAGCCCGCTGACTGTGAAATTCGTTCCATAATACATTTCATTACATCCACAAGAACATTTCAGCGGCAGAAATTCATCGCCAGATAACTGAAGTGTACGGCATCAATGCGATGAGTGACAGCAAAGTTCGTAAGTGGGTGAGGAATTTTAAGAATGGACAGGACAATATCCATGATGAACCGCGTCCAGGCCGACCATCAGTCGTGACAGAAGATTTGGTTAATGCCGTGGAAGAAAGGATTCGTGAAGACCGGTGATCCACTGTTTCAAGTTTATCATTGGAGTTTCTGAATGTGAGCAGAACAACTTTGTACAAAATTGTGTCTGAAGATTTGTAATTTCACAAATTGTGTTCACGTTGGGTTCCCAGACTCCTTACTGAGGATAACAAAATGAAAAGAATGGCTTGTTCTCTTAAATTTTTGGACTGATAGAAGGTGATGAACTTTTAGAACATATTGTCACAGGGGACGAAACATGGGTTCTCACATTACCCCAAAGTCGAAACGTCAGTCTATGGAATGGCGTCACACGTCATCGCAAGTCAATGTCAAGGACAAGCAAACAATCTCAACACGCAAGATTATGGCTACAGTGTTTTGGGATAGTCTTAAATCTTATATTTTGGGATGTCTTGTTAGTCGAGTTTATGCAGCGAGAGACAACAATAAATTCCACCGCTTACTGCGCCACCCTGACTAATCTTCGCCGCGCAATACAGAATAAGCGACGTGGCCTTCTGACGTCTGGAGTTTTGTTGCTGCACGACAATTCCAGGCCCCATTCTACCATTCGAACGCAAAATCTGATCAGATCATTTGGATGGGAACAGGTTGACCACCCGCCGTATAGTCCAGACTTGGCACCAAGTGATTTTCACTTGTTCCGCTATTTAAAGGAGTTTCTCGGTGGCAAGCGGTTCTGCACAGATGACGTGAAAGAAGCTGTTCAAGATTGGTTATCCTCACAGGTGGATAACCAATAGGGTTACGATACAGGCATACAAAAGCTTGTTGAACGTTATGATAAATGTTTAAATAAACATGGAAACTATGTGGAAAAATAAAGAAAGATGTAACAAATACAATAAAAAAGGTTTTTTGAAAAAATCTTACATTGTTTATTTTTTTTTTAGAAATCGGACCTTACTTTCTGAATAACCCTCGTGCATAATCTTTTGGACAATACGAGGGGGTACCCAAAAGAAACCGGAATTATTTTTTAAAACTATTTATTTTTAATTTTTTTACAAAAGAACCTTATCCCCTTCAAAATACTCTCCATTACAACTAATACATTTGTCCCACCGGTGCTTCCACTGTTCAAAACATTTTGTGTACTCCTCTTCAGTGATGGCTGCCAGCTCATCCGTCGTTTTTTTCTTGACATCATCAACGTTGTTAAATCGGAGACCTTTCATGCCCCTTTTCATGCGTGGGAACAAGAAAAAAATCACACGGAGCCAGATCGGGTGAGTACGGTGCGTGTGGTAGCAAAACCATGCCGTTTTTCACCAAAAACTGGGTAACCGAGATTGCCGTGTGTGCAGGCGCGTTGTCGTGGTGGAAAAACCAGTCCCCTGTCTGCCACAAATTAGGTCTTTTACGATGAATGCTGTTTCGTAGTCTTCTTAACACTTAAAGATAAAAAGTCAATGGTCTGTCGTCGGTCTGTTCGTACAATTTCTTTCACTTTCACAACATTATCGTCTGTTCGGGAAGTCGACGGTCGTCCAGAACGAGGTTTGTTCTCAATCGACATGTCGCCATTTTTAAAGCGCAAAAACCACTCGTACACTTGGGTTTTTCCAATAGCGTCGTCTTTGTAAGCTGTGTTCAACATTACAACTGTTTCCGCGGCGTTTTTACCGAGCAAGAAGCAAAATTTCACAGCCGCACGTTGTTCATTAAAACTTGCCATCATGAAAAACGACACGAGCACAAAACAGCACTAGCGAGAACAATCACTGCACGAGAACAGAACAAGCTAGATCAACGAACAAAATGGCATTGAACTGGCAATGAGTAGCGCTACAAGCAGCCTAGTGGCGGGAATTTGTACTGCACAAGCTCCGCCCACAGCAGAGCTATTCCGGATACTTTTGGGTACCCCCTCGTAAATAGCCTTTAGGCCTGATCATATTATTATATTAAACTCAAATTAAAAATGGTTTTGTATACAGTTCTTAAATGTAGTCTGAAAAATGGAAACTTTTATATTACATAAATGTTCGCTCTTACACTTAAAAATACATACTAAGACACTTGTGAAATAAGTTTATTAATTTTAAAAAAATGTCCTAGTTGCGCTTAAATTACGCGAAAAATTATAACTGCAACATAGCAACTGACGGCCCCGACCTTCTATTACCGAACGCCGCCACAACTGAGCACTCTACATTGCAGCGGCTGGTTTTGCCATATTACTACAATAAAGTAAGTACTGTTATATATCATTTTATAGATCTTAAAAAGGACTAAAAGTTTTGTTTGAAACATTTTTGTGTAAAATGTAAGTGTAAATAGTTGTAAACCAAAAAGTAAAATTACATAATTAAATTTATAATGTTTTAGCAACTTTTTTATGAATAACTACCGAACGGTAAAAGATACGATAAAAACGATTATGACATTAATTGTAGGAAATATCATAAGAAAGATAACAAAAAAAAATTTAATCCAATACCTTGTTTAGTTTTTGAGATAAACGCGATTTACGAAACCCTTGCAATTTGTAACTTTGGGGGGCCGCTGGGGGGGGGAAGCAAGGGGGTAGGGGTGGGGACTTTTGGCAGAACACTTGTCTAAACTATAGTAATCGATGGGAAAAAAATTAGCTTTATACTATTTTTTTCCTCTAAAAAACACAGGTTGACTGGACTGTGTAGTTGCTAATAAAAAATCTGTACATGTTCTTAAATAAAAGAATAGTAGTGTACAGAAAAACAATAAAAAATTGGCTGTTAGCAATAATGATTTTTTACGTACTTGGAAAATGTGGTCTGAAATGATATTTCACATTTATGTTGACATGATGAAGTGAGTGACTAATTTTGTGACTATAAATATATACAACTACCATAACACCAAATTTTAAACAGCTTTTCCACATAATACATTTAGTGTTAGTCAAACTGCAGTCTCATCAGAAATTAAAAATGTCCTTACAGGCCTTATTTAATACTCTTTAAATTGCAATTTAGAGAGGCCATTTAAGTACTGCTAATTTCATACAATAGAAATTGAAATTCATAGCCAGGATAATCAGAACAAAAGTGCTTCTTTCAGAATTATGTCATAGAAATTATAATCACTTAGAGAGTTTACTTCAAATTAAAAAACTTTTCTTGTTGTTTTCAAACAATTCAGTTACATTATACAAAATGATTACTACTTACGGACAGAACAGTTACTAGTTGATCATCGTGAGATGTCTTCTCCAGTAAGGTTGATATCTTATCTTTAGAAGCCATTAAATCATTTTCTAGTACTCTACAACGAGCTTTAGCAGCTGCCCATTTACTTTTCATTTGGTCTAAATCTTTGCGAGATTCTGTTAATTCGTGAGTTAATTCAGCACGCAAGTCTTTCTCAACCTGTCTTATAGTTGCAATACTATCTATGAAAAGTGATAAATCATACATAAAATTTACAATAATATTAGTAATTTTACAGGATTCGAGTCAATGTTGCAAAATATCTCTAAGCTATAATCATTTAATCATTTAGCGAAAGCGTACTACCACAGCAAAAAGTAAAATATTAGTGTGAATAACACTTGGAGCCCCATAAGCTTAGATCAAGTGTAAAAAAAAACAAAGATACAAGGTTGAAGACAATTTATAATACCTATATAATTTGACTTAACTACCGAAAAATGCATGTTTATTTGTTCATTTGTAGACAACATAATACCTAATCTATTATCTGAAACCAGAAAACATTGTTATTTACAAAAAAGCAACCTTACTTTTGGGGAATCCTTTGTTTCTCAAGAAAAACTTGCCCTATGTATCTTACTATATACTTTTAAAAATGAAGAATGAGGCTCTCATTTGAATTAAGTAAATGGTAAAATAAAAATTAAAAAACCTAATTCATGCAGACAATGAGGGGTGATAATGAGTGATTGAAAAATGGCAGATATGACCAGGAATTGAACCCAGACCCCTGGCACAGAAGTCAGTTGCACTGACCACTGCACCAGGGGTCAGTCACAGTCAGGGGTGGACAGTCTGACAAAAAGAGTTGGACAGACAGAGCTATGATAGTTTAGCCATGTCAGTAGAATGGAGGAATGGAGAAGGATTGCCCAAAAAGGATGCTGTATTGAGATGGAAGGAAAAACCAAGGGGTAGTCAAAAGAAGAGTAAAGTTGGGTTTAATGTTGGATGAATTGGGAAAAACATTTGATGCCAAGAGAGTAATGGAGAAGAAATGGTTTAGTGACAGAGAGAGGTGGACAAGAGCTGTGATAGGGTGTACCCAAGGAAACTTGGAAGAGAAGTACAGAGGATGATTTATTTAATTTATTATTTTTTTTTTAACTTTAATCCATACAAAACTAAAAAAGAGTAAAGTCAGTATCAAAAAAATTCATATTTTAAAAAGCATTAAAAAGAAACATCAAATAAAACAAATTGTCAATTTAATTGTGTATATCAACCACATATGCCCAAAAAGGGCAGGTGGAGTGTTATTTTAATTGCACTCTATCTGTTTGGTCCAGGGCTAAAAAAAATAGTTCTGTTTCTTATCACATAGTCACCCACTTATATGACTGAACTATTTAAGAACAGAAGAGGTAGAGATGTAAAAGACACTAGTCAGAGTTATCTCCTCTGAGAGTAATGAATTTCACTATGCACCCAGACCCTGTGGTGAATGAAGTGAAGGTGTCATTTGCAGGGTGGAAAGTGAGTGCTTTTCGGAGGGCTTGGCATGCTGATAAGCATACTCTTTCAACTCAGTGAGGAAGGCAGGGTAAACCACCTTACTCCTGGTTTTTACTTAGTAAAACCTCTACAGGTTCAAACCAGCCTTTCGGCTGTTGACCTAAACAACAACAACATCAACCACATACAATATAAAACACAAATTTTGACTCCATCGTTTATAAATTTCCTGGATTGTATAATACGACTTTTCAACTAGGTAAGACTTTAACTCATTCTTAAATATTTTCTCACATTCAATCACAAACAACCTTTGGGGAAGATGGGACATCAGTTTTGATTGATTATATGATGGGCTTTTTTCATAGCGAGACAACCTATGAAATCGGGAAAATCAGAATTGAGCCTTTCTTGTGTGATAAAACCTTGTGTAAAACCATCATGTTTTACTGACTTTCCCCATAGTACAGATTCCATTATAAATAACAAAAGTACAGTGAGAATTTTAGTTACCGTAAAGTAGTTTCTACAAGACTTTTCTCCCACTTGCTACATGATAATGATGACCGCCTGAGGAATTTAATAGTTATTACCATAAGTAATAATTTTTAATAATAAAAATGAGGGGTCATGGTAAGTAATTTTTTTAATAATTACTTTTTCACATTTACAAAATAAAAAATGTTCTGTATTAACTTCTGAGCTCTGTACAAAGAATTATTTCAATGAAATATAAGCACCAAAAACAGTTCAATAGCACAGGATGATCTAATATTTTAGTTATGAGAATAGAGAATTGAAGACATTATTCATATAACAACTACGAGTCTATTTCATGCTGCTGAGATCAATTGTAAGTGTTCACCATTTTCTAGGAACAAACAAGAATAATAAGAGAAGATAGCTACTGGTGTTTTGACTTACATAGGCCTAAATTATTTTTAGGAAAAATTACTAATTGAGGTTCCAGCAACAGTAACATTAGTATTAGTTGAAGCCTGTATTTCCTAAGAATACAAAGAGGCCTGACCTAAGGAAACTTTGAAGAGGATGAAGAATAAAGCTAAAGTATTATTCAATGGCAGCAAGTCTAATTTATTTCCTGTTACTTGTTACAATTTTAATAATATTTAAAAAACTAAAACATTTTATTGCATTAAATAATTTATATTATTGTAAAAGAACTAACAGAAAAAAAAACAACAGGAATAAATGTTTAACAGAGTGTTATTTAACCAAAGTTTTATTAGGCAACCACTAAACTTTAAGCTGAAGAACATACATTTTGAGGGTGGTCTTTAATTAGCGGCAAGGCCAAAATGACAAATTTTTAAGCTGGTATATTGCCAGATCCAAATTATGTTAGTGGTTGTGGAATAGATATAACTTTCTCAGTTAAAATAATTTAATTATTGAAATTTAGTTTAAATAAATCAGTAAAAATGAGTACATAAACTAGTGTAACTGCCCAGTACATGTAATCATTGAACAATACCACATAAATATAGTTTTAGATTTTAAGTATTGTATTTATTTCTATTACAATTAAATTATTGATAAAAATACTGCTCAGAGTTTTAATTGATTATAATAAATAGATTCAGACTAATGAAACAAGTGTACTGCATTTTATTAAAATAATCATGAATGTTGCCTTGGAACAATGAATTATTATTCATTCATATTTTGCAATCCCTACTTCGCTTTCTACCAAATTTTTAAATGAGACATCAGTTTTTATATAAAGTCCCTGTTTTTACAGTTATGTGAAGCCATTGAGCTCAGAATTTCCTTTTAAATTCTTGGGATTCCATAAATAACATTGATTGTAACTCGTTTACTCAATTTTCTCACAAAATTTAAACTTTCGGTATGCTACCGAAAAGTCAGTAAATAAATTCTGGTCAGTAAATAAATTCTAAACTGTAAATATTCCACAATTACAACAAAAACTATACCTATTCAAATTGGGAAGAGGGGTGATCACTTAAGAGGGTTAAAAATTTCATGGGAATTAAGCAAAATTAAATAGCTTCCTCAAAAATTTATTGTAAACAGAAGTGGTCTGTAAGATAAGTTTTACTGTACATAAATTTAAATACAGTACATGTATTGTTTTACGATTACCATTGACTGCAGTTGAACTTCCTTGTTCGTGATTTGCCAATTTTTCTGATAACTGGGTGACACGCTGTTGCAGACCACATATTTGTTGCGCTCGACCTCGCCAACCTTTACCAGATAAAATACTTTGAACTGACACATTTTGTCCAACTTCCTTTGACAACGCCTGAAAAATGTTGGTCACGTTATCTCACATTTAATGCATTACTTAACTGACAATTTAATAAAACATTGCAGATTACTGTACATCATAAATTTGTTGCCGGTTCCAAAATTTCCTGAATTGTAGTATACCTTACTCACATTTCATGTGATAATAATATAGTTGATGTAATACTGTACCTTGTATGTAAGTACATACACTACAGTATTTTTATTCTTTTTCGTTTAACGCCTGACTGTTTCGCATGTTATTGCTAATGCACATGGTGAAGGATGATAAGATGAAAATGAGTGATGAAAAATGCCTTACCTGACTGGAATTGAATATGGGACACCTGGCATAGTAAACAATTGCATTGACCACTATACACTGCCTGACCATACACAGTATTATACTATAATAGTATCTTATACCTATTATAATAAATTTTTTTTAGCTTTTATCTGTTTTCAGGAACTGTACTTTATTGACAACCACCCAATTTGATCGCTTTTCGGTGTATTTTTGATGTGATTCGGCATGAATTTTTGAACAGGGCCCCCAGTGGAGTTTGTTCAGGAATGGCTGTCAGCTGGTCACTATACAAAGTCACTTGCCAAACCAATTTTGTTTAAAATTTAATAGCAACTTTCTACCAACTCACTGACTGGGTTGGCCCGAAGACCCATTATAATAATTTTAAAAAACAAATTTTATCCGGGTATTAATCTGTTTTATTTTATTTATTAATTTTTTAACTTAGGTTAGATGGTTGAAGTAAGTGTAGGCCTTCCAAAATAATGAAAATTGCCTTACGTTGACACATTTACGGCAGGCATGTATCTGCCGAAATACCTCCCTAGCAGATAGATTATAGCAAATGACAAAAGTAAGAATAAGAGCACAGTATATACTGTGGTCTGCATGCCAGGTACAATCCCCACCACAGTTTATACTGTGCTCTGCACAGAAAGTGTTAAGTTACTCAGAATTATTGTATTAGCACAGAAAATAGAGTAATAAAAGAATTGCTTCCGTCTGTCTTAAATATGTAGCCAAGGCTACATATGATTATAAAGTCAAAGAAAATAGGATTTGAGAACTGAGAAATTGTGAAAAATATTTCAATTAACAGAAGCCTTATAATAACACAATATTATTTAGAAAAAAATAGCCGTAACAAATTAATAAACTTTTTAAAGCATAAATTACCTTTTGTGTCATTTTAAGTTCATGCTTCAGTTGCTGGATTTGATTTCTTGATTCACATAACTTCAGATTAGTAGAATTTAATTTCTCAGTTAGGTCCTTCACCTCGGCATTTAATACTGATTCGGTTTTATCATTTTCTTTCTCTTCTGGTAAGACTTCTACAAAAAGTAAAAATCTGGTGTGAAACACTCACACAACTTTCACTTGCCAACGTAGATAATGCACATTATAATCTACAGTTCAGCCGTTCTAAGTTTGCTCCTAATGTAAACAAATAATGATGTCACTGAGCATGCACATTATATCTAAATGTGTACACGCTGATTAAAAAGTAACAACTAAATACTTTCAAAAGTATTTAAATACAAAATATTTTTAAAAGTATTTTTCTAAATTAAATTGTTAGGCCTACATCATATCATGACTGATGTTTTTAGTACTTTAATTACTTAAAATTTAAAAAATAGTTAATTTAATAGGAATGCGACATCCTTAAAGTCACAGACTCTAGCGTGCACCCTGTAGTAGCTGGTTTTGGTTTGTTGACAGTAGGAGCAAACTTAGAGCGGCTGAACTATATGTTCAATCATGAGTAAACAATGTAAAATTAAAAACATAACCTAATTTTAATCATGAGTGAATGACGCAAAATGAAAATCAACCTCTGTAAAATTTAAAAATACGGAAAATCAGTTTTACCTCTAAACTAGACTGTAGGGAAAAATGCTTAAAATAAAAAAGTTGTAGGTTGTTATTCGTATAACTTTCATTATACACTAAAGTTGTAAAATTCATTCTAAGGTCACGGTATTAAAAAATGCTATTAATTATAGATTTTGATGAAAAAAACACAGAAAATCAATAATTACCACTAAATTAAGAGCTAAAAATAAAAGATGTAGATTTTTAAATATTCTACAACTTTGATTATGTACAATTTTGTTGTAAAATGCATACTAAGCCCGCAATCTTAAAAAAACTAGGGTTTTTTTAAGATTTTCATGAAATAAAAACTGAAAATCACTAATTGCCGCTAAGCTAAGCATGTACAAAAAAATATTTGAAAAAAGTTGTATGTTAAAATGTTCTTTAACTTTAATTATATACACTTTTGCCCTAAAATGCGTATTGAGGCCCCAATTTAAATAAAAACAACTTTTTTCTGCAAGAGTAAAGCCTTCCCAAGAATTTCAGCAGACATGGTGTTTACCTTATCTTGAAGATCCCTAATTTGTGTATGTTGCAATCTGTTCAATTCAGAACAATAAGCAACTCCATGGCCCAAAGAGATGAGGATGATATGTATGGCGTGTAAATGAGGTGTAGTCTTGTACAGACTCAGGCCGACCATTCCCGAGAGAGTATGGTTAATTGAACCCCAACCATCAAAGTACACCGGTAACTACTGTCTAGCACTCAAATCCATATAAAAGTAACTACCTTTACTAGGATTTGAACCAGGAACCTTCGTCTCCGAATATCTTGTAGAGCGTAAAAAATGTAGTAAATGAGGCGATTTTTAGAAAAATCGTAGGAGCCACTTTGGAGAAAATTGCAAAAAAGTGGAAAATCACAGGAATAAACTATTACTTTCAGTAGACCAATTTAAATAAAAAATTTCATGTCGGGACCTGTATTAGTACCTAATTTAAGTTTCAAGTTTCAACTTTGTACCCTATTCCATTCTTGAGATATTTTGTTCACACACCGGCCAATTGCTAAAAACATGTTTTTTTGGGTTCAGAGGGTCTGGAAACAAGTGTAACAGGTGAAAACTCAAGATAAAAAAATTTACATGAAAACAATACTTTCCTATTCTGTATATTCATATAGGACAAGAGAAAGTAAAATAGAGATAGTATTTGGCCAATTATGCATACTTAGGAAATAATTTTGGGCAGAAAACTATTAGTTTATTGATTCAGTAACTAATAATCACTCTTAATGAACTTAACAGTTTCACACTGATGCAGTACACCTCAATCTGAATCAAACCTCATAAAATAAATTGGATTAAAGTCATTGACACATTATCAGTTTTAAATAATAATTAATTACATCTTTGTCTCGGTCTTTGTATTATCCAGTAGCAAGATGGTATGCCTACACACCCTGTTTAAAATCGACTTACTTAAATCACCTTATTTAAAAGTTTTACCATAACTTTTATTATTAAACTTAGAACTAATGACCATCCTGAAAATGGCTACAAAAACAATTATTTAATTAATTTTTTTTTAATATAGTCAATGCAATTTCAAAGTCCCAGGTAAATATAAAATTGATTCAAACACTTCAAATACACTGAGTTTGGGTAATTATAGATTTTGACAAAAAATTTATGTAATATATTAAATTAGTTAAGATAATTAACAAATGTTAGTTACCTTTGATAGTTTTCTGTTGTGACTGATTCTCTGCATTACGTGCTCGCAGTTTGGTTACTTCCAATTCAGCTGTTAATTCTCTTACTTTTTTACTTAATTCTACTATTTTACTGGCAGCAAGGTCTGATGCTCTACCATGTAAGGCAGGAGGGCATTTTAATTCTAAAGCTTTTAGCTGAGCTTCACTTTCTTCAAGAGATCTTTGTAATCTGCCATTTTCTTCAGTTAACACCTGTACAGTAAAAGAGTTTGTGAAATTTTACAAAATTTTAAGTTTTAAGTTTAATTACAGAATAAGCTGAGAAACAATTTGATTAATTATACTAGTTAGAATTGACATTCCAAAACACATTAGTTGAGAATAATTAGTAGCAATTTTTAAAATTGTCATATATCATTTTCCTTTGTCTGTCTGTCACACCCAGATGTCAGAAACTACAAGAGATGGGAACAAATGGGTTTTCGGATTCGTAATCTACACAAAAAGTTAGTGGGCCTTAATTGGGTTTAAAGTTCCAGTTTCGACCAGAAGTGGCCAAAAACTAGAAGTTAAGAAAACAAATTCAGAATTTGTAAACAAAAATAGTATCATTCAATTCCTCTTAAAGAGTAGATACAGAAATTACTAATGGTTTTGCCATAAGTCAAAGGTAAGTGTTTTTAAAAATTGCCACGAGCCATGAGACACATCATCTCATGAAAGAGATTTTTAGATTTTAAATTAAACAATTGATAAATCATGTGGTTACTGAACGAGTTTGAATCATTAATATTGTTATAAGTAATATAATCTGTTTACACATTTACAAATCTGTACAAGCATTAATTTGGTCTCAAGAAATTTAAATTACTTTCAGTCGTACAGCAAGCTGAGACCTCATGCTGGAATTAAATTTATTCAAACTCAGTCTCTCAATGGATTCATGTATACAGTACTTAGTACAACACAAAAAGGTATATTTATTGTCATTCATAAACTGTGGTTGAGAATTAGGAACAAGGGGTGAACTACTGCAAGGAACCCATGCATTGTCTCAACAATCATAATTTTATTATGACAAAACACAAAAGCTGTCTTATTTCTAAAATTAAACATTAAAAATTATTTTAAATAATATTTTTAAAAGAAGAAAAACCTTTCGATTATCATCACCTGTTCCTCCAAGTCCAGGTGTAAAGAGGCCAGATGTGGGAGGAATGTGTAGTTGGGAGGAATGCAGTGTGTTGTTATAATAGTGGGAGAATGAATGAATGTATGAATGAATTAGTAGTGTTTCACAGCTGCTGCATTTGTAGTGATAGCATGTACTAACTAGACTAAAAACATATTCTTATCATCCAGCGGATTAATTTAACAAATACCTACCGGGTTATTAAGTTGGTCGGATTCGTAATATTTAACTTACCATTTTATATCAAAACGAGTAAATAAATAGTAATTATAATAAATACAAACAAATATGTTAAATATGGAAAGTTTGAAAACGAATGTTTTTTATCAGAATAATACAACAATCGTTCTCCCAGTATACATCACTCATTCAATATACCTCACCCGTACCCTTCACCACGCAACTACACGGTGTTGGAACTCAAGCAGTACATAAAATAGTAGTAATATTACAGACAATAACAGGAAACACATGATTAAAATCACACACTAAATACTAAAATTACACAATTTTAAAATGTAACACTAAGCTCTGAGCTGTAAAGCGGTCCACTGTAGGACTGACATATAGGAAAAACTTAAGAACTAGTACCACAGTTAAGAGAATGGTGAAGTAAAACATCCCCACTCACAGCTGGAAAGGGTCTTAAGTGGAGTAGAACAAACACAAATTTTAGTTTATTGAAACAATAAACACTATCCAAAATTGGAGTTTTTGTACCTGGTTTGGTTATTAAATGCTGATGAATTTAATATTTTGAAAAATTAAACTTAAAAAATAAGGGTGCCTGAAAGAAAGATACAAAATGTAGCAGTACTTACGTCAACTTTTTCTTTCAAGTATTTATTTACTTCTATAGGAAACAACATATCTTCAGTCGTATCAACATCTATTTCCTGAAAAAGAAACCAATTCTATCAGTTATTTGTTTATTATTTTACACCTACCGGTACTTATAAATTATTATCTTACAATTTTATTGGTGGCACTAAAATTTCTGCCGGCCGCATTGGCGCAGTTGGTAACGTGCTCGCCTCTCATCATGCGGTCTTGGGTTCGAATCCCATTCAGGCATGGCATTTTTTCATACGTTACAAAATATCATTTCATCCTTCACCGTCTGCATTAGCAGTAATTGCAGAACAATCAGACGTTAAACCAAAAAAAAAAAAAAACTAAAATTTCTTGCCAACTCACATCTATTGGCTGACCTGTCTACCAAGTTCCATTATTAACACTGCAGTAATTGTGCCGAAACGTATTTCTTTTTAATTTTTGTAGCCTGTTACATAGATTTCTGGGTAATACAGCTGTACAAAAATGATTGTAGCTTCTACATGGTCATTAAAAAAAATACTACAAATAAATTAATGGGATTCAAATATTAATAGTATGCAGCATACTAAATATTTTGTCATTTAGGGATAATTCAGACCACGCTAGACATTGGTGGAAGTTCTTTTTGTAGCCAACACTCTCAGCATCCTTTTATTGATGGTTTTTCTCCTATCTTTTATCCATCGGATTTCTGCTATTATTCTTCATGGAAGCCGCTGACTTGAGTAATTCAGTAGTCTTTCGCAAAAATTTAAACTGCTTCTCTGACACTGTTTATAGTACGATAAAAATATATTTTTATCAGTTCTACTCAGGTGTCTGTATGTGTTTTCATTTTCTGATTGTTTCTATAAATCATTCGGTTTTCTTCTACAGTTTTCTCTTCCTAGGAACATGTACTGTCCATCCTTTTCCTTCGGACCCATTATCTTGTATAAGATGTTTCTTTCAAACTTATCTGTTTCTCTTAGACCAGCCGTCCTGGTCATTTTAAGTTTCTCACATGCATACAGATGAGTAAGTTTATCAGAGTATGATGGTAGTTTCAGATCTGAACTTTTCTGTGGAAGAAAACAATTGTAGGGATATAATTTTATGATGGTTTTATTAGATATTCCATTCCTTTAAGACTGAAAAAATATTTTAAATCTTTTTAATTAATGAGCATTAGTCAGTCTGTCTACCACACTTGGGTCCTGGGTCCAGTTCTTAGTAAAGTCTGGTATTTTTTCATCACTCATTTCATCTATCACCCTTCATTGTCTGTATTAGCAATTATGTGGAAAATAGTAGTTTGTTTGTTTTTTATTTAACGTCCGACAGTTCTGCACAAATACTGCTAATGCAGACGGTAAAGAATGAAATGAATTTTTTGTAACATATGAAAATAAGCCGTGCCTGAATGGGATTCGAACCCAAGACCGCATGATGAGAGGCAAGCACGTAATCTGACCTGATTACTCCTCATTCACAGTTAAATCAGAAGACTGAATTCATATATTTTTTTCTTTGTTTACTTAAATTCACATCAATGTGCTTTAGTGTATTGGTAATTAGCAACAATAAAGAATGATCAAACACCAATAGTGTATTTCATTTTTTTAAATTTTCATATTCAATCCACGAGTTTTATTTTAGATTTCATTCCACGAACAAATTAATTAAGTTGGCTACATCTGCAATGCAGTAGTCATGAGCTAGGGTGGAAAACAAAAATGTTTCAGGTTCAATGCCCAGCTAATATAATGTTAAAATATATCCACTCTGCCAGTAATAAACACACAGTTGATGTGACTTTAAATAAAACTAAAAAATATTATAAAATACTGTTTGAAGCCTAATCTAATTTCTTCCAATTTACATCACATATTTGTCCTTGAAGACAGCTAAAGTATGTAAGTAATAAAGATGTTATATCAACTACATAAAATTTAATAAACAATAACAATAATATTTACATACGAGAAGGCCTAATTAGATTATCTGACCTACCTTTAATTTGAGATTCTTATTAACATTAAAATTTTGGCAAACTTCATTAGGTACATCTATATCTTCCAATGTCCTTTTTGAATCTGCACTAATTATTCTCATCAATTTTTTGTTTGATTTATTATTTCTTGAACTGGTACTTTTTTTTACTCCCGATGGCAACATAATTTACAAAAATATCTGAAATGCTATCAGATGTATAAAATGCTATAAAAATACAGCAGAACATCAAAATATACATAAACCTAATAAAAACATAAATATTTTGTAATCTATTAGTCATTTAACACAAAAGGTGGTATCCAGTGGCACAGTGAAATAGATTAAAATTCAAGTGATGTAGTAACAGTCTAGTTGCCACGGAAACTGACAGTTTGACATTAACCTGCACAGCAGATACTGTAACCTACTTTTGTGGTTTGCATAACAATAGTATGTAGTTTTTTTTTGAATCAATATCCAAAAATAAAACTAATATTAGATAAAAATAACTCACCTTCCAGAAGTGTGACAGTGCCTGTTACAGTCTATCACATTCATATTATGATGTCGGTACAACATTCAACAACACATTCTAGGAATAAAATATCTAGTTTCCATCCAAAATTTTTAGTGTAATAGCCTATATTCTAAAAATTAAAATATTATTTTTTTAAAGTTTTTGTAGTATTAATCCAAAAACCACACATTCACTTTTGACAATCAAGGGAAATTTTACTTTAGGGAATTCTTATTAGCCAAATAAGCAAACAAATATGCTGTTTATTGCTAGCAAAATGATATTGGTTGCACATTAAATACGAATTTTGAAAAACATGAATAAAGAATTTTTATATAATTATGACATGTTAATTACTCTAAACTCTAAAGATTCTTAACAATACGCCTACCAACACAGAGTTTGCATAGTTATCTAATAAAGTTATACTAAACTGATAATGAGTAAAGCAAATCAGTTTTTAAAACCTTTTAAGATTTTAGCAGACACCAAGGATTAAACTTTTCTTTAATTAAAATAGTGTTTGCATTAGCATAAACTTCATTTTAAAAAAAACATTATTTTACTCTCACCATAATTGGGAACCATTTATTTTAAACTGCCACCCAATTTTACTGCCATTGATGTTTGTTCATGTACGAGTATAACTCAACTGTCATTTGATCACCAACATACAATGTGTTAAAAACTGGCATTACTTTATTAAACCAAAACCTGAACCATTTTCTGTTGATAACCCATCAAACCTCACAGAATCACAGGAGCAAATGGCTCCTATCCATAGTGTACCAAGGCACACTGTTTTTAACTACATACAAAAACATCTAGTGCAATTTTTTGATGTTATACTATACATAGTACTCTTTTCTTTAAAATCTATAGATAACATTTCAAACCGCATGGTGTTATAATTATCAATTTTCTGAATCTATTCTTTGTTGAGGTTATAGAACATGAAATAGCGTCAATTAGTAGAAGTCATATAACTGATAGTGAAATTGAATCTTCTGGATTAAGTTGACAATAACATGGTAAAAATTATTTTAAGTGACATGGAGTGTGACACTGGAAACATTCATCCACCTGTCATAGGTTGGATTTTGTAGAAAACTGGTCAGATATTAGTAATTTTATAGAACCAGGTATATTTACCAACAAATTCTTGTAATGCATCCTGCCAACCATTTAATTTACAAATTATAATATAAATGAAATATCTCTTACCTTTCTTTTTAGTTGCACATGACATGAGTTTTATTTGATGACTGAATGGAACAACCATTTTAAATTTTTATTTAACTTTTAAAATACACTGAAGAAGGTGGTACCACCGAAATGATCGTAAAAGCAACCAAAAAGAATGGTAAGAGATATTTCATTTATATTACAATTTATAAACCAGGTATATTTTTAAAATGGTTGTACTAAAACATAATTTGCTACTTCTTCAATATGAATTTCAGTATTTTGTAATGTTATTGGGATTGAATGGTTATAAGTTTTTTATTTTCTTACCACTGAAAAAATAATTATGGGAACTTGGTAAATCAATCTGGGTCCATTAACTGGGAACTGTAACACCTAATGAAGTTAAGGCTTCAATTAAGATGGAAGTTTCAGAATAAGAAGATTATTCTTAAATGACTTCATTGAATGTCCAATGTTGAGACAAGCGTTGATGCTTTGTCACATTAAAAAATCAGTCAGTATTTTCATGCGAATATGATGAGTAATAGCAGGAATTAAACACAAGCTTTCTCTAAATAATAAGTAAAATAAATTCTTTATTGTAGAAATAGATGAGAACATCAAATGCAATACAACCATCAAGAATACCATTCATACATGAATACCGTCAATACATGACCATTTTAAGTCATGTATTTAAACTAACAACAAGTAAAATCACCATAATATAAATTACTAAACACAAATATAAATTACTAAACACTCACGCATTACATAAAATATTCAAACATACCTTTTATCACAGCTCAGAAATTCAACCGTACAATTGCCTGTGGATTTGCGCAAAATAAACAGTTCTAAACACCTTCAAACTAACACATCGTCTTAACCTTTGCATTAAATAAATGCCCTTACAAACTTTGGATATTCAATTCTCATTATATGGTCTTCCCAGTTTAAATTTCTATCTCTTAAAAACCCCAAAAAATTAACAGAGTTTATTTCATCTTCTGAATTGAAGCTACTACTCAATACTAAGTCCTGTCTTATCTGTATTTATACAAAGGAAGTTAGCAATGCGATCTGTAAGCCCCATATAGGTTATATAAACATGTACAGGAGAGGGTTAATATTAACAAAACCACTTTTGCATAAGAAATTAGGTTTCTAGTGGCTCACTACTAGGCTAGCCCAAAGGCAACAAAAACACTAATGGCAAAAAATCATAATTATCATTTCTCAGCAAGGAAATCAACTATACTGAAAAAGGGTTACAATACAATAATTATAGTTGTAGTTAAGATCAATAAATTATATTATAGAGTACCAAGAGACTCTAAAGCTGTACAAAATTTAATGAACACATTAAACATCTACAAAATTGTGATATGGCACAACTCAAACCAGCGTTGCCATACCCAAATTGTAACTAAATGATCAGGGTCGAATAAGGGATAATTTTTTTTCTATAAATACATAGAATAACTATTTATTTTTTAAATAAGTATTTCTTCATTTACAAAGTACAGAAACAATGAACACAATAAATTAAAACATGATGTTTTCAATCAGAATCACAAATAGCTGACTGAAATTTCTGATCACTCAATAAGTTTTTAACAACTAACAAGATGTCAACAGCTTAGTCCAGTATTCCCTAACACAATTTTTTCTTAAAAATTCAAAAGTAATAAAGGATATTTGTGTCAATTAATATTACTTGCATCACAATAAAT
Organism: Catonia carolina; assembly: GCA_035578175.1. NCBI lineage: Eukaryota > Metazoa > Arthropoda > Insecta > Hemiptera > Achilidae > Catonia > Catonia carolina. Next base: position 142,426,465 of record JAQMRL010000001.1, on the reverse strand, counting down.
ACAACAAAATAACACTATACAAAATAATTTATTTTATATACAAGACACAAAAACAACTTGGCATACAAAAACAATAATTTATTCATTACACAGTAACAAAACAATATATATGTATATATTATATACACACATAACTTCAATATGGTTAATTATCTACTTGAAATACTTGATCTCCTTGCCCAATAAATGATAACAGCGACACAGGAAGACATCTTTCAATATCAGAACTTAATAATCTCACTGTAACAAAACATAAAGCCTAATATAAATATTTCAAACAATAACAAAAATTCTCAAATTTCAATCATAAAAAGAATAGATTACATGAAATTATACAGGTACTTACAAAACATATTATATAAATAAAAATGGTGAAATACGTAAAACACTGAAATTGTTGTTCATTAAAATTGCGGGTAACGTTCTCTCATCAATCCTGATAATACGCATACCATAAAACAAGAAAATAAATCACTCATTACATCCAGACGAACAACTGCAATCAGTTTTTGTATTTTTGTAGCCGATATTATATTTTCAGATACAATTTTTAAAATCTTTTAGGCCTATTAGCATAAACAATATTATAATAGTATAGTCCCATCTTATGTACGGTTCTTCTGAAAGATACAGTAGTTATCAGATGTAGTGACCTCCAAGGGACCAGTGGCTAGTTCCAGCCACTGTAAGTAGTAGTCATTGTAACCGTAGCAAAGGTCCAATTACGGTCATGTTATTTGCCCAGTGTGAAGTAAACCACTTTAAAAGAGCTTCTTTCACATATTTTTTTCCAACTAGGTTGAAGTCTTTTCGATTTCTTTTTACCTTCATCAAAACTATTCTAAATTTTTTCCCTGTTTTTCCAAATTGTGGATATTGTGGAGTGTCCAATGTTAAACTCCCTTGCAATATCCCTGTTCATATCACAGTTTTCCAAACACCAAATAATGTGCATTTTTATCATCACTGTAAAATGTCTACGCGATGACAACATATTTACATTTGTATAAAACACAAAAATACTGGACGCTACTACGAATAATGGACGGTTTGGCACAAAAGATATGAACTAAACTTGAGTTAACAGGATAATAAAATTATAGATCAGTGCTGTATTTCAGACACAAAAAGAAAGGCCTATAACTAATCAAATTTCCAACACAAACTACTGTAAATGCACATTGAGACTAATGCTTTTAAGAAAAAAACACTTTAAAACTAGAGAAAACAAAGAGTATCATGCTGACTCATACTGTACAGAACAAACCGCCATAGTTGAAAATTCATACAGTGTCGCTAAAACTGACCGTCACTATAAATGATATTAATTTATATAGCACGTAATGGTTGACCAACCTTTCCATCGAATATTGGTCACACTAACAAATAGGTCATTGCATCCGATGTAACTATATGCGGTAACTACTGTATTCGATTTAGGCTAAACTGACTAATATAGAAATTGCAATTAAGAATCAACAAAAAATAATTACCTACTTAACTTTTTTTAAAAACTTACAAGAATGATTCAGGCACTCCCTCAATTCCTCTCAACAATCAGTTGTTTAAGTCCATCAAGGTTTTTAAGCTCAAGAAGCTTTTTAAATTCGAAGAAAATGAACTTTACGTCTGAATCAGGAATTTTATTAGGACAGCTGAACTTGAAATAAGAGAAGTAAAGATTTGTACACCATTGTAATATGTATCCGATTTTAATGTATTTATAATTCAGATGAGAAATCCAGTGACTTTTAACAGGCTTAAGTTCTTTTTGGAATAAATTTGAACTTTGTTATTTATATTTATTTCAATAACCGATATAAGTATACTTTTCAATAAAACAAAAATATACATAGATGTTAATATAATGAGTTATTAAAAAAACTTTTAATATTTACCGGTTTTTACGAGCACTTTCACGGTGCGCACTGCTTCATCAGGTAATATCATAAGGCTTCTAGAAATTATTGTACAAAAAATAATTTTGAGACGCTTTATGATATTACCTGATGAAGCGGTGTGCACCACAAAAGTGCTTGGCAGAATTTAAAGGAAAAAGAAAGCAGTAAAATAAGGTAAAAATCAAAAATTGTTTAAAAACTTATATTAATATAGATTCTGCTGCTATAATTCTAACCAATCACTTTACATGTATCTAAATGCATACTGACATGATGAATTAGAGTGTTGTCCAACAGTATGTTTTAAAACAATATGTAAGCGAACATGAGCCTTTGTGTAGTCTTCTTCTAGAACAGATAGCTCATCAGTAGTTAAAGCACCTTCAGATTCCTTTATCCAATAAGACTTTAAATCGCCACACATGATTAACAACTATAAAAAAATAATACATTTAAGAACAATTCACATGATACAAATAAAAAATAAATAATTATTGCTTCTGACATCTAAAACATTAAAAAATTCAGCTGTATTAATATTAATCACAAATTACCTATTAATCTGCTAAAATGCTAAGCTGCAAGTTGTAAACTTGATTCCCTGCTAGTGATAGTTAGTACAATGAAAGATTCCACCATCAGTTTTTCTAGCTATATACGAAATCATACACGAGTGTAAAAGAATAATTTCAAATTAAATTTGTTGGTGTTCCTCCACCAGAAAAAATGTCAATTGCTAGGCTAACAAACCAATTTCGAGAGACAGGTAGTGTTTGTGACAGAAAACATATTGGTCATCCAACTCTCTTGACAGATGACGTTTTAGAGAATGTGAAAACAAGATTGCTCAAGTCTCCTTGGAAAATTTATGAAAACTTTCCTCGCAAGTTGGTTTGTCATATTCGATTGTTCAGAAAGCTGCTAAAAAATTGAAATTGTTTCTGTATCGCGTATAATTAGTCCAAGAGCTTCAGCCTCCAGATTTAAACAAGTGATTGTTCTAGGGTAAAAGACATTCTGTTCGTAACACAACTGGAAACAGCACAAAATTTTACACAGCTCAAGGAGAATTAACTCACACTGCCAAATATCTATACCGGTTGAGTAGGGCTACCAACTTCATGTCACAAAACAAAATTTCCTTTTCTTAGAAAAAAATTACCAGGCATTAATAACTGGGTAACAGGACTAAAAAAAATTGCTCCATATTCCAGTACATATGAGACATCCTGTGTGGAACTCAACAAAGTTGTCTCTGTGGAGCATCCAGGCATAAAACCATCCTGGACAGGAGATATTAACCCTTCACTTGTTTAAAAATCTTTGAGCAAATAATGTGCTAAAAAACCTTGGCCAAAGAACTTATGATCGTAATTGACCTATAATTTAAAACTTCATTTCTTTTTCCTGACTCAAATGTTGGAGTTATTCTCACAAAATTACATTTTGTAGGGAAGTCATTAGGTCTGAGCAATAAATTACAGAGAATCTGAAGAAGCTTTATCAGTATGTCTGCACATTCTTTAATAACATAAGGAATATTGTCTGGTCCACTAGATTTCTTTGGTTCGACTTCGCTTACTGCTTCAGAGTCACATCATTTTCATTAATACTAAATTTATTAAATCTAACCTGACTTGTACATTCTTTATTGGGGGTGGTATTATTTACTACATTTTAGCCTTCATATACAGAACTAAAATAATCAGCAAACCCCTGGGCAATTTCATCCTCTGAGTTCCTGATTTTGCATGACAAATACTGATAGTTCATTTCATTTATCCTTTTATTATTTACAGTTCCAGAAATTTTTGTTGTTACTACAAATATATTACTGTAAATTTTGAATATATTTCTTCACATGCTTCATATTTCATAAGCTTCACATACTTCATGCATTCAGCTACAGGCTGATCTTCCAAAATTCACTAGCAAGAGTAAACGGGCATTGAAGTACAGATAGTGATTAAATCTTCTGGAATTAATTAGTAAATTATACAATTTGTTAATAAATAACCCATACATTCATTCTAAAAGGAAAAAAATAATCCAATAGCCTTCTTCCTTATTGATACAAAGGTCATTGGTAAGGGGCCTAAGAGTGAAAACTTGAGAGTCTACAAAAAGCATTGTTTACATGAAATTTCAAAAACAAGAAACAAGACCATTTATAAATTAAACAAAAAATTAAAACTAACAAAACTTATTTTATTTATGGACAATCATTCTTGGTAAGCTATAATATACTAGAATTTTTCATTCTTTATACCTATTGTTTTTATTTTTATTCTTTTTTTCTATGTGTACAGAATAGATGTACCAGCAAGATTACATGCCGCAATGGTCCTAAAATTACACTACATAAAGGTTCAGATCACTTTTCACAAAATCTTAACACAACTTCATGCATCTGAAATAAGACTAGTGAGTTATGTTACCTACTGAGTTTGCCCTCATTCAATCAGTTTTTTTTTTTTGGTTTTTTAAATCTGACTATTTTGAAATTACTGCTAATGCAGGCAATGAAAAGGGTGATGAGACAAAAACATGCCAGACCTGACCAGAAATTGAACCCAGGACCCTTGGCGTAGAAGCCAATTGTGCTGACCACTACACCATGGGTCGGTCAATGGTAATTAAAAGAAAATATATCTACCTTCTTCACTGCCTTCATTATAATGTTCCCTTTATCCATTAAACAGTGTGTTTTCAATTTTCGCAAATAGGTATCATGAGCTGTTAAAAAGACAAAAAATGTATGACAATATAATTAAAATGAAATATACAACTGGAAAATTAAGTACAAAGAAATTCTTTAATAATAACTTTTAACTTTTTATTCTATAATGCAACACCACAAAATTTATTCATTAACTGCTGTCGCAACATGAGTAGCCCATATTAGATTGTGCAAAACTTAACACAAAATAGTTTCTTAACAACTAAATTTTATGAAAAATACACAAACAAAACTAAGTTCTGAAGTATTTTAGGTATTCATTGGACGAAACAGTACATTCTGTTTATAAACTTAATATTTAATAATACCATCTACACTGTAGTACCCAATTATAGCTCTACTCTACAATATTAAAAAAGTTTCATTATGTTTAAAAAGAAGTTCAACTTTTTCAACTTTGTTACGTTGAAATCCTCATCGCCCTAAATTTACTCTATTTCAAGACTATTCATCTATATTTATAACAACTATACTTAAAAGTAAGTCAAACATAAAGGTAAATTTAAGTTATATAATTATCATCCTCTTTATCCTGCTTCCAAGTTTAATTGAGTTAGCCCCAACTCAAATCCTATTCACCTCTCTTTATTTCTGAACCATCTCTCCTCCATTAATCTCATCACCCAAACCTTCGGAAATTAAGCTTTTGCTAAGGTAACAGGCCATGTCCCCAGGCTGCAGATACGGAAAGACCAATAATTGGATTTTGCAAAGAAAAGGTAATCTGAATAAGCCGTTTAAAACAGCCAACGGCACAGTCTGAGGTATTTTGGGCTACTATTAGGGATAACTAACAGTGCACCCCAAAGCCAAAAAAGACTGTGACATGGTGAGTGTTGGTTACCAGTAAATAAGTCTGTCATGTGCAATTGCAGAAGAGAACAATGATCCCAACAGTAGAGTGGAAGATGGTACTTGGTAGAAACTATAAAATACCTCTGAGAGAGCTAACCTCATCATATCTTAGCCTACAATGGAAGTTTGGGAAGATTAAATTTTAATGTACAAAAAAAACCTGTGACACAAGATATACCCTGAACTTTATTTACTTGGCATTTACTGTATGCATCTGAGCTTTGTGCAGCTGCGGGATGAAGGGGACAGACGAAGTATCAGACTGCTACTACATCATAACACTGTACTAATCGTCTCATTGCTATTTGCTAGGCAGCAGGCTGCCTAGTGTAGTGATACAAGTGGATGTTGTTTTGAATATTTGCTGCAGACTTACCCTACTGTTTGGCATTAACTTGTGAGCTCATTTATTGTAGTTTGTTCGTATCTGTGTGATATTATTTTGTGTATGCGATTATTGTTATTGTTATTATTATTATGTATATGATTTTATTATTATCAAGTGTCTAATCATAAAAATGTGTTCTTAATATTATATGTTACCATAACAGTTCTATTAAATGGCCGAGACTAGTAGGAAAAGAATTTTCACCGTACACCATGAGGCAAGAACTTTAATAAAAAAGAATTGTTGATAAATTTGATGAGGAATGTAAAACAAATTCTAACAAACTAAAATATAAAATTAGTAATGCAATTTTTAAATCAGCAAAAATAATATAGGCCTAATGTGTAATATGGCAAATTTACTGGACATCTGGAGTTGTTTATTTTTTGAGTCTATTAAAATAATAAACATCTCCAGCTGATTGAAAAATTAATACTTTAGAATTATTTAATTCACATTGACAAAATTATTTAAAAGAGCTATTTATTCTAGTTACTAGGCAACTAAAGAAGAAGAAAAGATTTTATACAAATTATTTTAGTGAGGGACAAGATGGCGAACTGAATGGGCAGGTCCCTCATTCATCCATTAAATGTATTGAATTTGTTTAGTTTATGATATTCGGGATATTTAATAAACAAGTGAGTCTTAAATATTTTTACATTATACTGTTTTATTTGTGTATTTCATTGTCATTTATAACATTGAATCCAGACTATAGGCCTATTATTATTATTCGTTACCAACAAATGTTAGTATGGTTGAAATGAAAATAGGTGTCACTAGACATGTTAATAGTAATAAATTAACTGTTGATAACTTTCTATCAGATGCAACTGACAGTAGTGGCAGTGATCACACTACAAATATTTAATCTCTTATGAGAAGATAATATAAATTATATTACAAATTGTCAATCCCTTATGAAGAGATATTTAGTTCTTTTCAAATGGTTATATTTTATATTAAAGCTTGTAATTAAATAATGTAGTAAATGTACAATGTTACAATATACCGTGATAAAAATAATTAATTTATACAGTATTGAAATAATATTTCACTTCACACTTTTCATTTTAAAGAGTGGTTCATAATACATAACATACAAAAGCCATACGGTGACACTGAATATAATTAGTTTGGATAGTACCTGTGACTACTACGAACATACTACAAGTAAAACGTTACTACTACTAACGCAATCTGTTACAGTAGTAGTGACGTAATGCATTCCTCTCAGCTGAACAAAGCTTGGGATCAGACAGTAGTACTAACATTTTTAGTAGCAGGTATCACAGAAAACTGGAACTACATAATATATGGCAATGAACTAGCATGAACTTAAAATTAAAAGCTCTGTTTTGAACTAATTGGACCACCAAATTTTTATTTACTGAGAGACCACTAGGTCAATACAATGTTTAGAAATAAAACAATACCTTACCATTTAAAATTTCATCAACTGTTGAGGCTTGATCTAAGGCCTGCTCCAATTCTGATCGTAATTCTTTCGGAGTAAATGCTACAAAGTATGAGTGCAATGTTGTTACACAGTGCATTAAAAACATTCGTAACTTATACAACAATCTTATTCGTTCTTGATTTGATTTTGTTTCCTTGAGATCTGTGCAAAAAATATACAATTTTATTTAGCAATATATATCAATTATTAAAATAATTGCATGTCTGTTCAAGTACTACAGAAATTCAACTGAATTACAGCCGTACTGTACTGTAAAGAGACTCCAACCCTTTGAAGAAGGGTAGTTTTAAAAAGTAGCTTTTTAAGATACTAAACACTATAATTTTTTTTCTTTTATGACCACATAGAATCACTTTAGTCATTTTGGATTGTTCTTCTTCAATTTCTTCTTCTTGCTGTTTCAAAACTTTTTCATATTTTCAGATCTTATTTTCTTTAGTTCATCTGAACAAACCCCAATTGTGCGTTTGACTGTTTTGGTGGTTAATCAAACTTTGTGATTTCCCATTTGGTGTTTATACCAAGATGTACGTTGCGTTAGGTCCTCCATGGTTAGGTCGAGTTCTTTCATGTCGTTTTGAATTTCTCTGAGCCAGGTTACTATGGATTTTTCAGATTTGGCAGTTAACTTCTTACTGCTTTAACTTTACTACATTTTAACTTTTATAAAATATTCACCATTTTCTACTTTATAGGAAAAGTACAGATATCTGGCATCAAATGTTTATGCAGTTAATACTATTAAAACAAAAGTTTTTATTTGTAAAAGACTTACCAGAAAAACGCAGTTCATGTAGTGACGAAAGAGCCCATTCTATTTTTAACAAAAATTTAAATACAGAATTATAGATTAGTAAAGATTCTTTTGTAATAATGATGCTCAAAGGAAGATCCACCTGAAAAAAGGAACAAAGAAATTAATATTTCAAATTTATTTTCTACACACTTTATTATAACAATAATAATCTGGTGTGAAATACTCACGACTTTCTCTTGCCAATGCAAATAATTAACAATATAACCTAACATTAGTAATAAAACATTAGAAATAAATAAAAAACTAACCTCAATAAACATAAGCTAATTTTAATCATGAGTGAAAGACGCAAAATGAAAATCAACCTCAGTTTGCCTTAAAAATATGGCAAATCACTCTTTCACTGTAAATTAGGCTCTGTAGAGAAAAATGATACAAATAGAAGTTGGAGATCTTTTAATTTCCTATAATTTGATTATATACACTTTTGTCATAAAATGCATACTAAGACCAAAATCCTCAAGAAAAAACATGAAATCACTAATTACCGCTAAACTAAGCATTATACAAAGAAATATTTGGAAGAAAGTTGTTTTTAAAATTTTTTACAACTTTGATTATTTATATACTTTTGGCCTAAAATGCATATTAAGGCTGCAATCTTAAAAAAACCATTTTTTGCTACGAGAGCACAGCCTCCCCAAGAATTTCAGCAGACATGGTGTCTACCCTAAATGTAGAGCATAAAAAATGTAGTAAATGAGGCAATTTTTAAAAAAATCTTAAAAAGTGAAAAATTACGCAAATAAATTACTACTTCTGATTGACCAATTCTGATGAAAATGTTAGTGTTGAGTCCTCTAGCATTCTGTTCTTAAGATATTTTGTTCACACACGCGCGCACACGCGCGCGCGCGCGCGCACACACACACACACACACACACACACACACACACACACACACAGATACAGACCAATCGGTAAAAAACATGTTTTTTTGGGTTTAGGGGGTCTGAAAACATGTATATCCGGTGTTAGCATGTATCTCGATCCAATAGAGGTTGTTTTTCATTTAGAATCATTCACTTGTACCAGAATTAGGTTGTATTGAATTTTACACTGTTTACGTCATGAGTGTTTCACACCAGCTTTTATTTTTTGTAAAAATTGTTCATTCTTTTAAAACTGATCCAAACAAAATGAGTACTCCAAATGCATTTATCCATAAAAGCAAAGCCATGCATTTTAAATTATGAGTAAATCCTCATTTTTTTTATTAACAAAACTCTTGGAAATTTTTCAAAATCATACATAGATTTTCTCACAGCATGTTTGCCAAACATTTTATTTCTGACTATAAAGTTGGGTATGTAAAAAAGCACTTCAAGCATCTATTGCAAAAACTAATTTTAACAAATTAAAAAGGAACTGATTTCTACTTAAGATGTATTTTCTGTTCATTTGGCAGCAAACAAGTACAACTGATAAAAATTTATCATCCTTTTTATCTGACTTCCAGACTTCCACATTTCCTTGGGTCGGCCCCAACACAACTCCTTCCATCTCTATAGCTGAACCATTCCTCCTCCATTGCTCTTATGGTATAGCATATTTTTCCCAATTCATCCATAACTAAATCCACCCACTTCACTCTTGGTCTGCCCCTTGGTCTCTTTCCCTCCATTTCCAAATACAGTATCCTTTTAGGCAGTCTACCCTCCTCCAACCCACAAACACTGTTAAACCATTGTACCTTTATCTGTCCCACTCTTATCAAGCAGTTCATCTCTAATTGTTCCCAAATAACATTATTTCTCATTTTATCTGAACTTGTCTTTTCTAACAAACACATTTTGAATTTCATTTCTGCCTTTTGCATTTAACTCTCTGCCTTCCTTCTCACCTGTCGGTGTGTCTGCTACATAAATCAGTACTGGCACAAAAAAATGCATCATAAATAATTTTCTACAGTACATACGAACTTTTTGATCCCAAATTCCTCACAGTTTGGTATAACTTTTTGATCCCAAATTCATCACAGTTTGGTATAAACAGCTTGCTTTTTGTATTATTTACTTAACTCCTTTCCAATTTTCCGTCTGATGAGAAAAGAGTCGCCGAATATGAGATTTCTTTAACTTTCTCCAGCACCCTACCATTTAGCCTTATTTGATGGCCCTGCCCTCCCTCCTCACATCTCTCTCTTTCTCATAACTTCTTCCTCCAATTCAACCTCTCTATTTCTGTTTGGATGTGGAAATGTTTTCACTGAATACAGAACTCAAGTTCAGTACTGACTCTAGATTGGTAATTTTCTAGATGTAAATGTGATTATGTACATACCACATACTTCTGAAAATATCTTCTTTTCACCAAAAATTAACAACAATACATTTGCCAGATAATCTAGTTATATTACAGCTAGGTATAACCGAGAGTAAAGAGAAAACATAAAATATCAGTAGTTTCTAACATATATTCATACACACCAAATCCACTGTGCCTTACTATCACTGCTAATATACTTAAAAAACAATAAGGTGCAATTAATATAAATTTAATACTTTTTAAAGTGATTTTGTAAATGGGACTGACCTTATAATCAATATTAATACATTCAATGATATTGTGCGAGATCAAATTAGGATTTTCAATGAAGTTGACAGAAAAGTGAATACCAGCGGCAAATTCTTGTGTAGTAATAGATTCCACACATTCTTCAAGTACTACATCCATTGAATACTCAGCTCTTTCAATATTATTTGGCGTTATCTGAAAAAAAAAAAAAAAAAACACTTGAAATCTATCATATTCATAATGCAAAATAATATATCATTGTAAGTATTAGGCCTACGATTAACTAACAAATAGTAACAAATACACAATATTATAATTCAAGAATTAGAATTGACTCTTCTGAGAAAATTTAGACGTTTCACTTTGCATCCATCAAAAACTATTTCCTTTGCTAAGACAGTAACTATTATTCATATTTGGTGTAGGCGACAAAAAACTGCCATGAAATTTTAAAAGTTTTCTAAACATTTAAAGAAGCCTTTTTCAATCGTGATTTTATTAAACTGTTTACAATTTTTTGAGCTAAATAGAATGAATGTTTATACAAACATTTAAAAAATTCAGTTACAACCTGTCCTTAAAACAGCTTTCATTTGTCTACAGTTTTTTTGTGTAAGGCCAAGAATGTTTAAAGTTTAAAGTCTTAATTTTAATGGATACCAACAAATTGTGATTGCTGTTTTAGCAGATTTCCTGTACGAAACTGGATATTAAGTCACTACCAAGGCAAAATTTATCAAAAACTCCTTCGAAGCTCCATCAATCCTAGATCAAAATGCCATAAATGAAGTCTGCTAGGTCCCTATCATTTATAATTTTCATCCGATCTCAACCAAACTCAGTTTTTCAGTTTCGCTAAGAAAATAAAAGAATAAGTCTGTTAACAGGTACAATTATTTCACAGGTGAGGTGGTTTATGAGAAAAATACATCATAAAACTGTAATCATTTATACTAGTTTTATCACAACAAAAAAAATTTTAAACTGGAGTTATAGAAATTGTGTTCTTTCATAGACATATTCTACGCATTTTTGTGTACTATGCCATAAGAAATGGATTTTGTGGTTCTGTTAAGACTCTCAAGAATAAGCAAAAGTTTTTAAGTGAGCAGCATTGTTATCAGAAGTGAGAACATGGCTGAGAGAAGATGCACAAGTTTTAATATTGGCTGATTTGCAAGTTAGATTACAACAAACTGTAAATTGGAAGACCCCAGCATCTTTTAATCACAAGGTATGAAAAATTTTGGTTTTAGATTGAAAACCACTGATTCTGTTTTGTATACCACAATAATCGCTAATGGCCAAACTATTGATCAAACAAGAAAATTGCAAGAAGGAAAAATCTGGTTAGTTCACCAGCTTCTCCGTGACTGAATTTTTGTTGTGTCTGAACAATATGATTATCACAAGACAAACACTGTAATAGTAATAATGCCAAATGTTTGTCCATGGTCAAAAATTTCTACAAAACAAGTGATGAACATTACAGCACAGCACGAATAAAATGCTATCCAACTGGCAATTATCTATACCTTATTCTAAATCCCATAAAAATGTTTCATTACCATGCCAGATTAATCACAATACTCTATCATGTAGTAATGTACGTGCAGCCAGATTAATTAACTAAATAATTTAATTAATTATTAATAAATTTAATACTTATTAATTAATTACTCACTAATTAATTAATTACTAATAAATTACTTACTAATTAATTTAATTATTAATAAATTTAATACATATTAATTAATTACTTACTAATTAATTTAATTAACTATTATTCTTTTTTTTGTTTAACATCAGACTGTTCTGCAATTACTGCTAATGCAGACGGTGAAAAATGAAATGTTTTTTTGTAACGTATGAAAATATGCTGTCTGAATGGGATTCGAACCCAAGACCGCATGATGAGAGGCGAGCACACTACCAACTACGCCAATACAGCCGGCAATTAACTATTAATATTTTTTAATAATAAAAAAAAATATATTAATTTTTTGATAAATTAAACCCTATAAAATAAACAAATTTTTAAAATAAAATGACTAAAAAAAACCTACAAACGTTATGAAACATTGTGTATGTCACAGTTGCATTGAACTGATTGAATGAACATGGTGTAAGTATATACTCCCACCACGTGAGTGAAGCAACTCCAATGCCAATGGCAGGGCGGATGGAGTGGCAACACTGTTAGGCAGGATGGGTGGAGGTACACGACTCCTTGGTTTACTAGGAAGCTTGCAATTTCATGGTTAGTAGTAAATCTATATCTACAAAATGATTGAGATCTATTTTGATAAATGAAATACAGCATATCAAATAAGTAGATGAAACAAATAAAATTCAGTCTAGTATTAACATACATAGCAAAAAATTTACTAAATAAACTGAATAAGGAAACTGCCAATAACTTTATCTGTATGTGCAGCCAGATTAATAACAGTACTTTATCATGTAGTAAAGTACGATATAAATTAAAAGAAAAAAAAATTGATAACTTACTGGACTAAACAATCTTTTGTAAAATCTTTGTACTATATATGACGCTTCTAGTACAAATACACCTCCCAAAACTGCCAAGTGCTGTTTAAGTTTATACTTTGTTAATAATGTTTCAACCATAATTTTAGAAGCTATCCTCCGTCTCTCCATGAAAAGATGAACTATATTTTTCTCAATGATATGATGAAGTGGAAGTGTACCGATGTCTTTACTGGAATATTTTCCAACAGTATCTCTAAAAAACAAAAAGTACACTTCTTTAGAACAGATCCTTAGCAGCATTTAGATAGATCCCAGAAAACAGTTCAGTAGTGCAGCCAACGCCAACCTCATCACAATCACGGATTAAGGGATTGATAAAGAAGCGCTGGACCAAAATAACAATTTTGTCAGGACATTCTGCTTTGGTAACTAATTTTTATACAGTATATGTGTTTAAATCATCAGTGGAAATGTTGATTTGAACCTTCAGAGGCTTTACTAGTAAAACTAGGAGTGAAATCCCTTACTTACTGAGTACAAAAGTACGCTTATCAGCTTATCAGGATCTCTGAAAAGCATCTACTTTTCACCCTTCAAATGACACCTTCACTTCATTCAACACAGGGTCTGGCTGTATAATGAAATTCATTACTCTCAGAGGAGATAACTCCGACTAGTGTCTTTTACACCTCTATACACCAGGTGATTCAGAAATACACAGAATCTCTCGTTAGTTCATTCTATAAGAAAAAAAGTTCATGTAAACATAGGCCCAAAAATGCTTCGTTAGCGAGTTATACAGGGTCACAGGTTTCGCAGAGAATTCAGTACCCTCAGTGACATGAGACCAGATAGACAGTTTTAGTGCTGTAATAAACAGACAAATTTGATGGTTTCTTATGTATTTTTACCTCATAAATTGAATAAAATTGGTCCCAGTAATGTACCTTTATCAGTTTTAACAATATCATACATAAAACACTAGAACACTGAACTAAAACCCTAGAACACTAGAACTAAAACACCAGTTTTGGTATAATAGCAACATTGAACAATTTACCTACCTTTACCATTCAAGCTTTCAAATGCAGTTGTAACTCTATTTTCAAATGAGATACGGCCTTTACACGGTTTTCTTCACAAAGAACTGGAGCTAAGCGATATTCCAACATTTACAAATCCATAGAAAATTTCCCACTACCCTGATTGTGTTTCTAAATAGCTTACTTTCTTCCTCATAAATTCAGCTATTAGTTAACTATAATGTTTACTGGTGTGCAAGTACAATGACCTTCACTATTACACAAACTGTTGAGTACTTAAGTAGTCGTCATCTAACAACCATAAATGGGCTACCCGGCTTCTAAGGGTTAAAATAGGTAATTTTTAAAATTTAGGTAAGTTTTTAAATTGGTTTTTAATTTTAATAAGCAGTCTTTTGATTTAATGAAAAACTGATTAGTAATTTATAATACACATTATTAAATAATAATTTATTTTAATGGTAATATTGTTATTGCTGTTATAATTATTTTAAAGTAATAAAATTACAATGGTTAATGACATCAATTTTTAATCAAACCAATCCTATAGTTAATCAACATCAAGCTCTAGAATAATTATTTTTCAATGGGAATTTAACTGCCATCAATATTACAAAGAGTATCACTTAATGTGATTTGGGTCCTTAATATTAGTTGTACTCATCTTATGACGACCACCAGCAACAATTAATGGAGTAAAAAGTTAATGGGGTAGATAACAAACAAATATGGATACAAAGAAAAAGTAATGAAAAATCCTGTTACTTCGAGCTGGTTTCATTGTTCACGAAAATTATGTTATTTCAGTCACTTAAGCTTAGAGTACAAAGAACAGACTTTGTTTCTCTCATAAAAGTTTAAAAACAAAAACCACACTTTAATTAATGTATGTGCACATCTGAAAATAGAAATAAAGATGGCCCAGAAAACACACAAAATACTGAGAAAACCAGATAACGAAATTAACAACACAAAAAGAAATTATGCATAAGTACTTTTGGGTGATTTTAACACCCAGATAGGAAGAGAATATTACTTCAGAAAAATAACAGAAAGATGTTCAGCTCACACAAAAACCATCACCAACAGTAAAAGCTTGATAAATTTGTGTGAATTGCACAATGTAAAATTAACATCAATTTGGTTTAGAATAAGACCCACAGAGAAAGAGACCTGGATTTCACCCAATAAAACTGTGGGCAAATTTCATTCGGGTCATGTAGCAATTTCAAGAAAATAATATTAAAAAATTAAGAATGTTAAAGCTGGGAGCTTGCATGAGATTTACAAAAAAACAAAAATAAAAGCAACCTCAAAAATAATATTCTTTGAATAAAAGATTCTGACTGTTTTGATAAAGAAAACTATAGAAAAAGAATTGATGAGCTAACTGATTTCCAAACAATCAAAAGAGGGGATTGTTCAGAGGAAACTAAAAAGAAAATCTCTGATGCAGTGGAAAAAATGGAAAAAGGGAAGATAACAGAATGTTGGTTTAAAGGAAAATAAGAAGAAAGAAAAGTGAATGTGTTTTTGAATTGTGTGTTCATGATTATTGGTCTATTAACAAATAAAACACTTTTACTATCCTTTCATACATTAACTGGTTAAACATGAAGAATATCTGGGAAGGTACCATATAAATGTGAATTATTAATATTAGTTGTAATATATTATAATTTTAACATAAAAATATGAAAATAATTAAAAGGATTTTGTGGCATGTTTGGTAAATATCAAATTCACACAGGTTGTGCATAATACTCGCATTTCTCATCCAGGCTTCAACCTTTTCATTTGAAATAAAAGGAGGAAACAATGGTGCATAAGGAATCATATCATAGAAAAAAATAATCATTAAGAAAATTACACAAGGTGCAAAACATTATTAATTTTAATTCAAGTACTACAAAGAGGTCAGTTGTAACTGTGCTGCAAAATATTGATGGTAAGAAGAGATAGTGGAAAGAAATTTGGAATGACAGTACAAGAATTTGGAACAACATTTTTGAACAGTTTTTTTTGGAAAAACCTCATAGGTTAAAGTAAACACGTGGAACTATCGTGTAAAAATTAAGTTGGTCTAGAAAATTACCAACAGACTTCAATTTTTAATACATCAACTTCCTTTTGTTCACAATAAATATAATAAAATTCCACAGAAATTAAATATAGCATAAATACCTGTACTCATCCTTGCTTAAGACAGTTTGCCTCTTCTCAGAGGACAACAAAAATCTGAACGACATATCCAACCACGGTGAACTAAGTAAATTCTTTGTAGCTAAATCATACCAACTTGAATCCAATTCACTGGCAGGCAAGCTAAGAGACGGTAGAGTTGCTGAATGTCGTAGTCTGTGGCATGATTCATTGAAATTACTTTTAGTCTCCTCAAGGTAAGAAGCACTGTTACTGATACCCAAAACAATCTCAGAAGAACGAGGAGGTTCTTCACTTTCACTGTCTAATGTAGAATTAAATCTACTCAGGTCTCTGTCCAGTGCTTCAAGAAATTCTTTACACAAACAACCTGTAGTTTAAAAACATGTACAAATTAAAAACTATAATTAAACTTCAGTCATAAAAGATTCAATCGAGGATTTATAAGCTGTGACAACTTTTCACATACAATAAGTAAACCTATTTACATCATAATTTTACAAAGAACTTCAGAATCAGAAAGGTGTAATTACTCTCTCCACATTCAGCAATTTTTGTTGTTAAAGGAGTGAAGAATATTTAGCACAATTATTCTAATAATAAAAATAAAAACACCAACTTTGAAGTTAAATTTACAACACCTTTCACAACAATATTGCAGTAGCTGTGACCACATAGTTACAACACACAACAGGAAAGATAGGAGTAAAGAAGAAACTCTCGCACTCTTAATTATACCAACTACGATTAATTAAATAAAATTCTACAGCAACCTTAATTTTCTAGTTTTAACCCTATCATAACAACGGTTTTGCTCCATGATGAATATAATGTGTCCACGCATACACACATTTTTAATGGGATTCATTAATAGCTTTAATTTAAAATTAAATTTTGTGGGAACGAGAGTTTTTATAAAAAAGTTGTACTTTTACACAATCAATAAAATATTCTAATATTAAAAGCGTGTATGTAACTATTAGTTTTAAATAATGCAGTGTTTATTGAAAAAACAGCTACTTTGAATATACCATTCCGATGTAGGAATTGCTTTCTCTTTTGTAAAAAATAATTTTTGTACGAAATGACAAAACAAAATTGTCTTTAGATTAATTGACTTAAATCTATTTAACCCACTTGCCCAAAAAAATGAGCCAAAAAATTCCATTTTTAATTATTTCTAGATAACGGTAATAGCTAGAAACAAATGTTAAATACACAATTCGTTCCTTTTAAAAATACCATTAAAATGATAAGCCACATGACCTACCCTGCCATTTGAAATTTTTGAATTACGGCTATTTTGATTTTTACAAAAACCAGTTTAGGGACACTCAGCCAAATTTTCCCGAATACAGTCATGCGGTACATAGTTTGAAAGCTTATTCAATTCTGAATAAAATAAAATTAAAAAATAACAATTAAGTGCACAATGTGCTTCCGTAAAGGCCAAAATGTGAAAACATATTTTTTTTTTAATTTTGGCCGCCATTTTGAAATGGATGAAGATATTTGTAATTTTCTTTTACCAGATTAAATTTTAACTTACAGATCTTTCAAACGGTGCCAGAAAACATATAGTTTGCATTTGTAAATTACAAGATTCAAACACAGGCTTTAGTTTCAGCACACCATGAACATTCACAGTGGACGAAAATATTTTTATTAAATAGCCAATTTTTCTATATCATTCCATGTCACTCCGTTTTCCTGCAATCAATATGGGATACCTTATCTGCCTCACCCGGTATTTGATAATATGATACTGTACATATAATATTATATACAAAAAAAATTTTCTTTTTTGGTAGGTAAAATCATAAAGATGTTCATTCTGGTCAAACCACGAAACAATTATCTGAACTACACAAAACTAATAAAATCCTTGATAAGTACCACAAATATTAAACAAAAAGAAGGATAGGCACAAGATGATCAGATGGCCCTAAAGAAATGTAAGTGAGCATAACACAATTACACTTTACTAAAGTAATCATCCGAAGATCTACTCATGAACTATACAAGTTGTATACAAAATTTAAAACATTGAATAAGGTTTTGTTACGTCACTTATCACTGTATGTACTAATGTAGCTTACCAACTAACCTTTATTTTCCACTTTTGTAGACAAAACAGATATTTCATCCAATTTTCTTATATATTCTAAATCACAACCAGCTTTCTCAACCATACTAAAAATTTCAATTATTCTTGTTTTCTTGATTTCCTTTAAGGCTGCTTCATATGCTACTGTTCTAAGAGCACCATCAAACCTGTAATAAAATCAATTAAAATTCTGTACCAACTAGAATTTTAATGATACAGTAAAACTTAAAAAATATTTGTTAATCGCTATTCTGAACAAATTCTTTTGTTGTCATAGGCTAGCCACTCTCGTGACTAGTTGTACTTTGTTGACCCCCTGCTACAAAGACAACGCAACACTTTTGAAAATCCATCCATAACGAGATGCTGTGTCTGTTACATACTTAGTATATTTTCCTTAGTACCAATATTTTTCAATCAATATGGATGATCAGCAAGCATATCAATGGTTTTCTGTTTCTCTAACAATATAAAAATATGTGAAAATACTTCATTAGACAGCAAGTACATATGAGGGGCGTTCAAAAGTTCCTGGAATTGCCTTGCTGTCACCAAACAAGCGATACGATAGCCAAACTATCAATATGATTGTGTGTACTCTTGTTTGAATATACTTGGACAGTGCATAGTGGTCAGTGCTCCATGCGACATGGATATGAAAGGTTATCGGTCAACTTAATGTCGCAGTTCAAACAGCATGCAGACATCAAGTTCATGTGCAAATAGGGAAAGTTGACTTCAGAGACGCTATTGGCTCTGCAGCAAATTTATGGTGATAAAGCATTAATCATAACTCTGTTTACGACTGGTTTGCACAGTTTAAGAAAGGGCAGGAGATGTTAGACGACAATAAGCACAGCTGGATACCCAAAATGATTGCCAAAGTGAAACAACTGATTCTAGATGATTGAAGAATGACAATCACCGAGTTGGCAAACAAAGTTGGTATCTCACAGGGATCAATTCATGCTATTTTATGTGATGATTTGAAGATGAGATGCGTCAGGATGAAGTTTGTTCAGAGGCTGCTGAACACAGATCAGATGGAATGTCACATGACAATCTCCGGTGAGCAGTTTGAGACAATTTCAAAGGATCCTACATTCCTCCAACAGATTGTCACTGGTGATGAGTCTTGGGTTTTCGCCTACAACCCGAAGACAAAACAGCAATCACTGTAATAGCACACAACATAGTTTCCCAGATCAAAGAAGGACATCGAATCAAACGAGACAACTCAGCTCCAACAGATTCCAAAAGAAGCCTTCCACTGCTGCTTCCAACAATGGCAGGATCGATGGAGCAAGTGTGTGTGTGCGTGAAAGGGTCCTTCTTCAAAATGATTGGATAAGCATTGCCACAGGTCATAATATTAGTCCACTGAACCACCATTCAAGGAACTTTTTGAATGCCCCTCGTATTACAATATACTGCTTCAAAAATATTCCCAAGATAATATGCTTCACATTACCACCTTCCCAAGAGAGAAATTACACTTTAAAAAATAGCTGGGCCCTGGAAACTGACTGAGGGAGGGCATCGGCAAAAATGCAAATGGGAGTGATGAATTGTAAGGTTATCTACCATCAGTGCCATACTAAATAATAATTCATCAAGAGAATTAGCCTACCTTACTTCAGCTTCAGCATTTAACCTACAAGCGATGTCCCAGTTAAACTGAACAACCAATGGGAGGTTGGGTGTAAACCCAGCGAAACACACTAGGTTTGTAAATGGATTTGTGTTGGGGACTAGATCAACTTATTGATCCAGTTATAGGTTGGTTATGACACCCTTAGGAAGCAGCCCTTTCACAAAACTAGCCATGTTGTACAGTTAATAGCCCACCTGGAATGAATTACTAAACCTAAATCAGAGTAAAAGAAAAAATTATTGACGGATTATTGAAACAAACATTAGAAATACTAAAAATCACGATTTTGAAAATTGGAATCTCTCTAACAAGAAACAAGACTGAGATAATAGGAAAAATTGTGAAATATAAAATTAGATAAGTAGGAAAAGCAGTAAGGAGCAGCGGGATGTGAAAAGAATGGTTTTGAACAGGGGAGAGTTTGGCACTTGGCTGAATACTACTATGTTATTCGGTATATAGAGTGAAAACAAAAAAGGAGGCAGTACTTTATGTCAATGAGATACTATGCCTAAAAATTGGAAAGAAATTTTAAAAACGCTTATGTCTAGATGACTTCTTATGTCACATAATTAACACTTTGTTGGGCATTTATTTCCATTTAGAAGGAATGATGATTTTAGGTGACCAAAAACTCATAAAGAAATTAAATTTAACAGAATTTGATTTAGGAAACTAATTTGATTATTACAATACCTCTTGATAATAAATTCATCTCTCCAATCATCAAGTTTTCCTTCTGATAACCATAAATCGATAATTTGTAAATAAACTCTAAATGACTTTACAAACAGCTCCATAGCAATAGCAGCAAATTCATCTTTCCAACTAAAATACACTTCTTCATACAAAGTTGCCAATAGTCTGTAAATAATTACAACACAATTTAATTTTATTTAACCAAAGTAATTTTCTAAAATAATTTTTTTTTAAAAGCATCCAAGAGACTCCTGAGGGAGTACAAGATATTTCAAGAAGTTATAACACCTGAAATACATATTACAATCTCCCATTGATCTACTAAATACTGTTTAGAAAGAAATTCTTGTACACTATAAATAGTTTCACCAATCAAGTAATTTTTCAGCTTTATTTTTAAAGGAACGTAAATTATCACAACATTTTAAAAATTGGGATAATTAATTGATGTATTTTCTTCCCGCATAAGTAGGTTTTTGTCCAAACAATTTAGTGTTATGGTTAGCATTGTAATAATCATTTCTGGTTCTAGTGTTATGATAGTGAACATTGAAATTTTGCAAGTAAGTATTTTGCCTAACATACATTATCACCTAAAAAATGTAGAATGAGGGAACTGTAAGCAATTTAAGTTCTTTAATAGCGGCTGCATGAGGTGATCTGGTTAGCTCCCACCATACACATAATCATCTTCTTTTGAATTTAAAAAACCCTATCCATGTTACCCATACTAGAATCACCCCATACTAAAATACCATAATGGATATGAGAGAGATTTAGACCATAATAAGCTGCCATTAATAATTTTTTACCATTTAACCTAGCAATTTGTTTTAATGCAAATACTCCAGTTGATATTTTACTACAAACATGATTGGCATCAAAATCCCAAGACAAATATCTATTTAGTGATACTCCAATAAAATTCACTGTTTCTACACGCTCTAGACAATTATCATGAATAAATACATCCACTTCTTTACTTTCTTTAATGTTATCTTTGCTTTTGAACTGCAAGTAGTGACACTTTTTCCCATTGACTGTTAATAACATTCAATTCAGACTCTGTACTACATATTCTATGTTAACATCTATATTTACTTCAAGAGTAGGCCTATCTACCAGTAATTTTTTATTGATTATTGAAGTATCACTAGCAAACAATAAAGCTCTATCCAACCGCATTGGCGTAGTTGGAAATGTGCTCACCTCTCATCATGCGGTCGTGGGTTCAAATCCCACTCAGACACGGCATATTTTCATACATTATGAAAATCATTTCATCTGCCATAGCAAACAGTTACTGCCCAACATAGTCGCTAATGACCGTTGCAGTTGATGCGACATTAAATAAATAAATAAAAAATAAAGCTCTGCTATTAGGAATGACTCTTTTGGTAACCTATTATTGTACCATAGAAACAAAATGGGACCTAAAATTGACCCTTGTGGAACACCTGTTTTGACTTCAAGCTTTCCAAATACAAACATTTTAAGTTTACTCCTTAACAACTCTAGTTAACTCCATACATTGTATTATACTAATAAGGTAAGATTGAAACCATTTCAGTTCTACATCCCTAACACCTTATGACTCTAATGTTTTCAATAAGATTTCATGATCAACACAATCTAAAGCTTTACTAAGATCTAAGAACACAGCTACTGCTTTCTCCCCTGCATCCAATATATCAACTATTTGCTCAACAAGTGAGACTATTGCAGTTTTGGTTGATCTACCTATTTGGAAACCATGCTAATCCTATGAGATGGTAAGGTTTTCAGTCAAGAAACTAATTAACCTAATAAATACTACATTTTTAAAAATTTTACCAATTATGTTTAAAATACTTACGAGCCTGTAATTTTTAACTAAATGGCTATTTCCATTCTTAAAAAAGGCAGTATTTTTATCACCTTCAGTCTGTTTGGAAATACACCTCCTTCGAGTGAAAAGTTAATTAAATGAAGGAGAGGAGGAATACTGTAGAACATTCGAAACCTAATTTTTATTTTAAACATTTTTTTGTACAATGCTTTATTTAGTGTAGATTAGTGATCTTCAGTATTTTTTCCATCAAAACTGGTAAAAAAATTGTATTTTTTAATATTACGGTCTTAGTATGCATTTTAAGACAATGGTGTATAATTATTAAAGTTACAGAAAATTAAAAATCAACAAATTTTATTTCAACCATTTTCTTCCCAGAGCCTAGTAGGTGTCAATTAGGGATTTCCATAATTTTTAACAGAGGTTGATTTTCATTTTGCATCATTCATTCATGATTCAACATATGTTAATGTTTTATTTTATTTACACTGGCAAGATAAAGTTATGTAAGTGTTTCACATATGCGTGCGTGCCTCACACACACATCAATCTCCGCTTAAAACTTTACAGAATAGATAACCTTAAATTAAATAACTGTAACTAACCTGGTAGATGAAAACCATCCTTCTGATCTCCTCCAGTCACAAACAGCCATTTTATGTAAACAATCCATATATGGCAGTTTACTTAAACTAGGACGCAATTCTTCAATAACTGATACTAATGTACACGTTGTTTCTATTAAAAAAAAAACAATTATAATTTATAAATAACACACTCAAAATTTTATAAGATACAATAGTGTATAAATCAATAAACTAGGTTAGCTACTACGTTGTATGAATTATATAGACTGTCGCTGACTGGGGCTGATGACACATGGCGAAACCTTGCTTGTTAGTTTGGTGGCCCTGAAAAGGGCCATTTTATTGGTTGGGGGTCCTGAAAAGGACCGCTTGAGTTTTCAAGGTGCCCCTGAAAAAGGCTGTTGTTGGTGGTCGGAAGCAGTGAGCCGGTGTGTTGGAAGCGGAGCCCGAAGAGTGACGGCTCAGCTACCGGATTCAGCCTAGCCTTCCATCAGCGGCAGTTGGGTCCCCACGGCAGCGTGACAGTGGTAGCTCCCAGAACCCCGCAGTGTTGGGTCTGCATAATCCGTTGGCAATAGCGCAGCCGAGGGGGTTCTCTCCAGGTCGGCGAAGGCTGAACGGTGCAGGAATGTGCTTCCGCCATCGGTAGCATAGACCAGGGATGGTGCATCCAGTCTCGGCTGGGCTGCTTTTCTTCTTCGGTCGGGAGCTCTTCTTTCTTGTTTTTTTCTGGTTGAGAGTTGATTGGAGAGTGTCTCTCGTTGGCCAGTGCGGTGGCTCAAATACCCCTCCGGCGAGTCCACTTCATAGTGGAGGGGAGGCACTGCTGGCTCTGCGCATCTATAGCGCTCCGCAGGACTGTCTCCAGGCGCTAATATTAGTAGGGCAGTCGGTGACAAGACAAATACACAATTTAATACAACTTGGGTATTCTGATTTACTGTACATAATACCAGTTAACACTTTTAAACTGATGTTATGAGCGTATGGTTCGAAGAACAAATCTACAGTGACTGACTGTATAAGATGTATGGAACCTGTGAAAATTCATCAACATATTTATGTTTATGTAAGCTTCCAGTAAAGTAAAAGGCTACTTCAGTACTTCTTGTGTGTAATTCAGTGCTTTATCACAGTTAAATATGATTTCAATTAAATACAATTTTCCTCTCCCAATTGGGACGGCCTAAGCTAAGCATTAAAATTACATTAACAGCCAATAGCAAAGCAGAGCAAAACTGTTAACAACAGTTCCAAAGACAAGAAGAATGAACTATAATTGTTTTGATGATTAATAACCTACGTTTTTTCAGAAGTTAATAGTAAACCTAAATAAATAAAGGTAAGTTCTTATTTCATAATGAACGCCCCAGTTATGTTTGACTTCTTACTGTTTTAGAAATGACCAAACCAAAAAAGTTCGGTAAGGTTTAATGAATACTTTGTAATGTACCAAACTGTCTGCAATAGCAGATATTGCAAAACAGTCAGACATAGAACAAAAAAATGTACCAAGTTTATGAAATGTAATACATATTTAAATATTCATATAGAAATACAAACAAATTTTTAGATTTTTGCAGAATAATTAAAAAAACAGGCTTAAATAATACAGCTGGTTCATCATCACCTTGTACGTTCACTTTCTCTTCTATTTTGGCAACACTGGCAAAAATCCTCAATAACTGCTCTTGTACGGTTTGGGCATAAGTTTGGTAAGTGTATGGAGGTTTCTTTGGTTCAAACTCAGCCTTCTCAATGTCCGCAATAAATTGAGTTAGACTGTAAATGATTTCAGCATAATAACAAACATTTGCTTTCAAATATGAAGAGAGAGATTCCTGAAACAAAACAATTACCTAGTAATATTGCTCACAAAATGGCATTGCATTTAATTTAAGCTTAATATTAAGGCTGTATATGTTAAAATACATTTTGAACTCCAAATAACCTTTTGAATGTTGGCTTGGTAATACTGACACAAATTTTAGTTAGAATCTGGTTCTATAAAAAGCAGGCTTCAACAACATCTACATGAAACGTTTAGAAAGCACAGTTAAGTACATAGCAGGTATAGATTATTGTTCGCCTGGTGAGAGGAATCGTCAACACAAACAAACGCTATGCGTGTACCCTTAAGTGTCTCAACAGTAAACGTTTGTTTCCGTGGGTGACTTAATATTTAAAATTCAGTCATTAAATTTCTGTTCTTTTCACTTTCTATTGTCCTATATGAAATATAGCTAAAGAAAGTTATGTTTTCATCTCAATTTTTTGAAATTCATTTTTCTGCATGTTTGAACAAAATAACTCAAAAACAAAAAAAACTGTACAAAGTTGAAAATTTTTTAATAAAATAGTTACAAAAGAGAACAAAACGTAAAAACGGATTTTAATCAAAATCAGTCGTTTATTCCTGCAATGTTTCACTTATTTGCAATATTTTGTTTAATTCCTAAAATTTTTATAAAATCACCTCATTCATTACATTTTTTGTACTCTACAAGACTAGGGATACAGCATGTCTGCTGAAATTGGTGGGGGTCTGTGCTCTCATGGTAAAAACTATGTTTTTAAGATTCTGACCTTAATATGCATTTTAGGGTAAAAGTATACACGATTAAAGTCATAAAAAATTTAAAGACTTAGAACTCTTATTTCTACAGAAATCACAAGTGTTTTACTGTATTTCGCTCATCAAAATCGAAGCCCACAGAGGTTGATTTTCATCCAAATAACAGGCAAACACAAACAGTGAATTTTGGTTTTTAATGTTGTGATTTGATGAGTGAATGATGTTAACATCATTCACTCATGATTAAAATTAGGTACATTACTTACATCAGCAAGAGAAAGTCGTGAGAGTGTTTCACAACAATTGTATTTCTCAAAGTTTCAATCTTTTTTTGTATTTAAAAAAACAATTAAGTAGGAAAGAAGAAAATGAGTAGAAACAATGGTTAAGTATTAAAGAATACTGTTTAACCCTCCAAATACGACTTTGTTTCAATCTTTAGTTTCAATCTACGTATATGCAGCAGGCGTGTAGAATAATTTAGTCAGCCATTTATCTTCAAAAAATATTGAAAATATTCATGGTAAATATAAATACTGTACATTTTTACAGCCTTACTGATAAACAGCTGCTACACATAACACAATAACGCAAAAGAAGAAACATTCCCACCACGTTGCTCTCCATACAATAGTAATAAAACTGAATGCACAACTACAGTTGATCTCACAAAGGATCATCATTTAAACAACATGATTTTTAATTAATTAATTATTTGCAAATGTCAATCAAGCAACAAGTAAACAGCAGCTATGCTCTAAGGATGCCGCTTGAAACAATAGTGAAATAGCAAAATCTTACTCTTCATTCATAAAATTTCAGAAATTGCATGAATGACTCTCTATACTATTTTTCAGGGTTGAAGAGCTCTGAACGTACGCATTGCCCCCTACCCACTTCATAGCTAGCCAATGACTTGCCTGTAACGTTGTCAACACTTGTCTCTTAGTATATATTTTGTCAGCTATTTTTTTGGTCTTTCAATAACAATTATAACCAATGAACATACAACCAGCTGATTATATTATAAAGTATTGCATGTTAACCCGCTCCATAATCGATGTGTTCAGTACGAGGTGCAAGACACAAGTGAACTACTGCGGCTCTTAAACATTCATTCATTCATTACATACCTAAATTCTTAAATATTCATTACGCATGCACGCATAATGTTGGTTATGCTGAAACATTCGTACAAACTGACAACACTGGCAAATGTTCTGATTAGTCTAAGTGCGTGAAACAGCAGAGCTCATCAACCGTGAAAAGCATTATAGACAATATACTGGTTCTTATACATGACTGTTGAACTGCTAATAGCAGTGGGTTATTTGCAGTCTTACTTAAAATAAACCAGAAAATCCATATACTTTTAAAACATTTTATGGTTTCAGTTTTAATTATGTGCTCTGCAATAGTGAAAAACCTTAATTATGAATGATGTAGCCTTTTCTTTTACGGTCACAGTTAATGTTCATGGGAAATATATAACTACTAATACTCATAGCAAATGCTTTGCTATGAGTATTAGTAGTTATAATATGTTGGTAACGTGCTCGCCTCTCATCACGCGGTCTTGGGTTCGAATCCCACTCGGGCATGGCATTTTTTCATACGTTACAAAAAATTCATTTCATCCTTCACCGTCTGCATTAGCAGCAATTTGCAAAACAGTCGGATGTTAAACCAAAAAAAAAAAAAAAAAAATAGTAGTTATAATCAGTAGCAAAGGCTCCAGTAAACTGATTAACCCTTTGGAAACGGACTGTTACTCATTAAACAGAAGAATTGCAAAATTCTAAACGCGCTCTCAAAACAACTGTTTTATCTAACATCACTACTGATGAAAAATTCAGAAAATATTACAGTTGATTCATATAATACATACACGCCTTTTGAATATAATTACAAAATCGCTTGATAATTCTTTGCATTTAGGTGAGCAAAATTTTCAACCGCAAAAATTTTTGTGTTCACTAATATCTTTTTACTATAACGGGCTTAAATTTCAGTTTAGCAAAAAAATTTATAGAACATATTTTGCAGGCAAGAGTTTATTGGAATAAATGTTATTTTTTATTTAAATTTCCGTAAATATTTGAATAAGTTACAAAATGTTCAACATGAGTCCATTTTCACATCACAGAGAAGCATGAAGGGATGGTATTTTACATTCTTTATGGTGATGTCACAGAGTTACTATTATATTTTGCTTACAGCTGTAAGCAAAGCAATGTAAAAAATTCTTTTCCCTACAACCACATGTTTTGAAAAATTCTGTAGGTGCGGTTAGAAGGAAGCCGTTACACGTCCTTTGCAACCCGGCAAAGTGTTGAATTTTTTGCCTCTGTGATTGTAAACCCCCTCCTGAAAAGTAAAATGGACTCGTCTTTCCTTTTCAAGAGCAAACGCCTAAACAGAATCATCATAGCTTCAACACAAACTAAAGAACATGCATGTACGTTGACTTACACATGAGCTACACGGATTTCTATTCAAAATAAACAATTCCCAAACCATCAATGCTACCTACACACTATAGAGGGAATAAAAATTTTCACTGTTATGATATTCTATTTCTGAAAACACTATCAGATGCCTTACAGAATTCCCTACAAGAAAAGTGCAATATTTACCGGTCTCCGATTTATACTGACCTTGCAGAAGCATGTTTTATCACCCCAACCACAATCCATTCGGAATCATCTAAAATTAGATTACCAGTGTGAACAGGGTTAATATCATCTGAATTATTATGCACATTTAATACTACAGTGATTTTTTAGTCCTGTTACCCAATTGTTAATGTCTGGTAATTTTTTTCTAAGAAAGGGAAATTTTGTTTTGTGACACGAAATTGGTAGCCCTACTCAACCGGTATAGATACGGCAGCAATCGCTTGTTTAAATTTGGAAGCTGAAGCTCTTGGACTAATCGTACGCGATACGGATACAATTTCAATTTTTCAGCAGCTTTCTGAACACTTGAATATGACAAACCAACTTACAAAGAAAATTTTTGTAAACTTATCCGTGGAGAATTGAACAATACTGTTTTCACATTCTCTAAAACGTCAAGAGAGTACATCAACCACTACGTTTTCTGTTGCAAACACTACCAGTCTCTCGAAATCCTGTCTATGTTTGTAAGCCTAGAAATTGAATTTTTTCTGGAGAAGGAGCACCAACAAACTTAATTTGAAATGATTCTTTTACATTTGCATACAATTTCATAGCAAAATATTTTTCAAGAATGAAAACCTGTTGTTCTAGGGTAAAAGACATTCTGTTCGTAACACAACTGGAAACTGCACAAAATTTTATATGGCTCAAGGAGAATCGACTCACACTGCCGTATCTATACCAGTTGAGTACGGCTACAAACTTTGTGTCACAAAACAAAATTTTCCTTTCTTAGAAAAAACACTTAGAAAAATCACCAGACATTGACAATTGGGTAACAGGACTAAAGAACCACTCTGTATATCAGACTATAACACGAGTGCACATTTTTAAAACTTTTTTAAGTACCCAAGTGTAATAATTTTGTTTTCATGTACAGAGTATGTAATGTTAAAAATATTTACACAAAAAAAGTTCAAAAATAAATGACAAAATATGTTTTCATGTTTTAAAGAACAAAATAATACATGCTTAACTATTGAGATAAGTTTTGATAAAAACTTTAATAAAATGCAAAATTAATAAGACTTACAGGAGTAACACTTGGTATAGAAATATTATCCCTGGGAAGAATTCTGCCATCATTTGTGAGATGAAACATGAATGTATCATTAGGAACTTGAAGTACCCATAAAACTTCACGTATCAATTTGTACTCGCTGATCAGTGAAATGCTACCGAGTGGTATAAGCCCTTGAGTATGCTTATGTTCATGTTCTTCCCTAATTTAAAAAAAAATTACACAAACATTAATTAAAACAAATTCATTAGGGGAAGAACAAATCTTCTTGGCACTTTACAAGTAATCTTGGATCTGTACAAGTAAACAAGTTAATCCAGTGCAATTAACTTTTGTTCTAAACATTTATAAAACAGAGTTAGAACATTTCAACCAGCTCATAAAATTTACAGTAAATTGTTATTCTAATCTAATTTTAACCCTTTCAGTCACAATATCTGTTTATATGGACACATCCTGTTATTCAGACATCACAGGTGTCTGCCAAAATTCCCAACATCCGTTTGTATGGACATTTATAATATCTTTATTAAAGGACACTTTTTAAGCATAAATATTGTTTTTTATAAACTGTATATATATATGTGGTTGATCAGAAAGAAGTGTTCTTTTGAATGATATAATCACTTGCACTTTATATATTGTACATATTTGGTAAAGCGAAGATGATTTAGTGACTATGGAAACTCATAATGTTTGTTTATACAGCTGCGTAGTGCATCTGATGATCAATTTTATGAACATTGTTTTTTTATTACTAATGTGTGTACATTGCAATTGGTTCAAATTAGAAAAATAAGCAACCCCATAACCCAATGAGATCAGGATGATATAGACGATATATATATGACATGTAAATGAGGTGTATTCTTGTACAGACTCAACCATTCCTCAGAGAGTATGGTTAATTGAACCCCAACCACCAAAGTACACCAATAACCACTGTCTAGTATTCCAATCTAAATAAAAGTAGCTATACAAAACTACCTTTACTTGGATTTGAATCGTGGAACATTTATTTCTGAAAATCAGCTGTTAAACAGTTGAATAGTGGGGACGAATTTACCCTTATACCAACCACCAAATGAGTAAGTACCCATTGCTATGAAATTTGGTTTGCTTTTTCATGTTGATGTATTGTTTTAGGAAAAATAATAAACTGGTCCTACAATGTCTGTTTAAATACAATACTTTATTGCAAAGTCAAAGTTTTGGAAAAAAGTTTTGGTTCGTCAAATTTTTTGTAATCTTTTTTTTACTGTTCAATGTAAAATTTTAGTAAATACTTTATTTTAGACTAGTTTTTTTAGAAACAAAATTTTTTTTAAATCGTAAAACTCTATCAATACAAAAGTACAGAATTTTTAGCAAACTGCAATTCGTCCAAATTATGGCTGGGATTTTATGCCTAGTACAAAGTCAAACAAGCTGGGATTTTTGGCAAGCACCTTTGAAAATTTCCTCGGATTGAAAGGGTTAACTAATTTTCATAAGTTTATACTACTGCTACAGACACCTGATTTAGTTATAGAAAGACAGACCTCGCAAGAACAAACTAGTTCTACGGTAGTAGACTCTTCCTACAACAATGAAAATATAAATTACAACTAGTGACTGAACAAACATAACTACTGTGATCTGGAACAAAATGTTCATGCAGAGAATGCACCTATTTCCAACACAAAATGCAGACCAAGTATCATTCCTATTCCATTATCATATTCACACATTATTGTTCTTTGAATTATTTGAATTTTTTACAGTCAGCCCATGGTGCAGTGGTCAGCATAACTGACTACTATACCAAGGGACCTGGTTTAATTCCCACTTAGTTCTAGCACTTTTTTGTCTCTCAATTTCATCTACCACCCTTCATCATTCACAGTAGCATTAAGGTACAAAACAACTGTACGTAAAAACAAAACTAAAAAAACGCATTACCAACACAGAAAAGTGGTAATGACACCTTTGTAGGTACATCAAATGGTAAAATATTGAATAAATTGTACAAAACCCAATGAATTTACCTGGAGTTCAATAATGATTATTTCAGCACAAATTTTATTTATTTATTTTATATATGACTGATAATATTATACCAAAGTACTTTTAATGCCATAAACTAAGATGTCACACAAAATGTTGATCATCATAAAATTCCACTTCGTCAACCAAATGAGGTTGGCTTGAAAAAATTTGGAATAAAAGGTAGGATAGCAATATAATGTTTTGTTCTGCCCGGTATCCACTTCATTTAAATAGCTTGTCTACTAAATTCCCCAAAATATATTACTAAAAATAATTTTTAGTTACCAAATAATAGCAAATCTAGCAGAAGGAAGATTGCTGTTGGGTTTCATTCTGACTGAAGTATCATTCCACCAGTCATATTGAAGATTCTGTTTCAGCCAGCTTTCAGACAACAACCTTTGTTCATAATCCTTCATTTTCAAGTCACATTCTGATTCAAAATCTCTTTCTAATGGTTTTAGGTGACTTTCTATTGATTCTGATTTTTTATCAGAAGATATACTAACGTCTGATGATACTGATTTTTCAGTACGCTGAAATGTAATGGTTGTTTCTAATGGTTGAGATAATTCATCAAAATCATCATCATTTTCAAGGTCACTCCAAGTAATACTGTCAACCTGTAATTTGTAGAGTTTTTATAGAACAATAGTTAAACTACATTTTGAGTAATATAATATTTACTAAGTAATCAAGTACAGCACCATATTAACAAGTCAGCACAGAATTGCAACACAGGCTAGTGAATTTAAAAAAATACAATATACTACATGAATTTTCTTCACAGTATTGTGACAATTTAACAAAATATAATATACTACAACTAGTAGTTAATTCCAATGGTTTTAGATATTGGTATTTACATACATAATCATCTACCCCTTCGCCAAAAAAATTTTGAAAATTAAGAACTCATAGAGCACCTTTTTAGGAATTTTTTAAGTACAGAAAGTAGGAACAAACCTGAAATACACTGCATCAATCAATTTAGTGAACGTAATTATTTTACTACAAATACAAAATTACTTTTTTCAAAACAAATAATAGAACAAGTAACATTTTCAAAATTTTACGCCAGCCACATTGGCGTAGTTGGTAACGTGCTCGCCTCTCATCATGCGGTCTTGGGTTTGAATCCCATTCAGGCACGGCATATTTTCATACTTTACAAAAAATCATTTCATCCTTCACCATCTGTATTAGCAATAATTGCAGAACAGTCGGATGTTAAACAAAAACAAATTTTCAAAAGAAATACCAAAATTTCTTCATGTCTTCATCATCACACAAATATTCTCTTTCTTTACTCTGTGTACAAATCACCAAATACTGCCTCTAAAACAAACCATGGTTCCAAGTACTGAGAAGAGTTAAACGATAATTGTGTAGAGTCTACTTGATCAAACACTACAGTGATTAACGACCAAAGAGTCAAAGTCAAGTGCACAGATTATTTGAGCAGCACTAATCACTTCTATCCATTTCATAGAAGGAACAACATTTTTATCAGACATAAACCTCCAATAATCAATGTATAGTTTGTCCAATCTGAATTGGCGCGTGTAGCTATAGAGTTGTGATTATACCTCGCTTTGTCCCTCGCCTACATAAACAAGAAAACTCACAAACAACGTGACAGAAAATGAGTGAATTATTTATTTTTCGCAATTAGAAGCATAAAATATTTGAACAGACTGTGGTTTTAGAAAACACTCAGTACTTATAGAGCTCAGTACTTATATGCACCAATTCAGTTTGGATATACTATAATGCAAGTTTTAAATTGACTATTAATTTAATGAATGATCTGGTTACTAAATAAATGTATAATAGTCCCAGATTACTCAACCTTATGTGCCAGTAGCATAAACCATTAATTAATTTATGTAATTATTACAGTGTGTGTATATGTGTGTTTATGTTATGATTTCCAATTCAACTCTGCTTGCTAACTACAGGCTTTTTCGAAATTTATAACAAAATGATCCCAGCAACGTATGGATGGTTTTTAATTTAAATATTTTTTGGAACTAATGGATTCGTTAAAATTCCTATTAGTATCATATCAATGATTCTTCCAATCAAGATGAATACCATAATTTTACATAATATGAGAGCTTCAAAAATGGAAAATGAGAGGTCTGTCAATAAATTACTAACAAAAAATAATTCCCAACATGATGTTTTAAAATTTACAGGTGTTGAGTATCTTACACAACATGTTTCTAAATTTTAAATATTCTATTTGGAATTTTACAATTTATTGTATAAAAATTGATTTACATAAATATTTATGAAGTGAAATATATTTCAATCTATTTAAAGAAAAACATGATAAAAGAACTTCACACATTATAAAATTGTAAAAAAGAATTATTGGATTTTTTTGTTTCCTGATGTATCTGTTTTATTTATGAGATAGTTCTCTAAAAGTAATGTTTTTGGAACAATGAACGATGCTTTTCATTGGAATCAATGAATCACAAATAGAGAAAAAACTTTGTTAAATAGTTAATTTCATACCAAAAAAAAATCAACAGAAATATCTTATCGATATAAAATGTTACTAAACATATTTTTCAATTGTTTTATTTATAATCTACAAACAAAATAATTAAAAGAACAATTGCCAATTAAGTTTATATAAACATCAAACAATAAAATATTCTTTAATTTGACACAACAGTATTTTAATTAAATATTTATGGTGAGAGATCTATTTCAATCTATTTAAAGAAAAACATGCTAAAAGATCTTCCCACATTATAAAATTGTAAAAAAGAATTATTGGAATTTTTCAGTTTTCCTGGTGTGTCTGTTTTATTGATGAGATAGTTTTCTAAAGCTTAACACGGAGCTTAAAGAGCAGTTTTGAGCATAACACCAAATATTCTCAGAAAAAGACAAGTATTAAATTTGAAAATAAAAGTTATACCTCGTCATCAGGTAACTGAAATTCTTCCCAACCTTCCTTCAGATAATCACCCCAATTCACATACGGCTGTGCCTCAGAAACAGTCTCATTGTCTGGAGGAATTAAATCAGGAAGATGATTAATATCTTCCTGAAGAATCATACTTGTGGGATTCTCTGATAGACTCATCAGGAAAAGCAGTATACTCCACTGAACATCAACCTATTAAAAAATATATAAATAGATGTACATTTAATACATAATTCTATAAAAAAAATCTTTACTAAACAATACATACTGTTACACATGATAGAATTGCTAATAAAAAGAATTTTATCACAGGTATAAAATTTCAATGTTGTTTCAAGCAAGGGAATTGTGTTAAAAAAACCAGCCAGTCATCTAATTCAAAAGTAACTGTACCCGTAGAACAATACAATACAAAGATACTCACCCCTATGTACTAAAACTCTTCATAAAAAAGACCTCTTAATAAATTTAACTGAAGATTTTGAATTTTTACAGTTCTACACTTCACAACAAAAATATCCCAATAGTATAGTCCTATCAAACCATTTACAAACTAGTTTCTTGTTGCAATAAAAATTACCTTTAAAATTAAAAACAACAGTTATTTCATAAATATACTGATAATGAAATAATTCTTCACAATAAAAGATTACAGATACTTCTATAATATTGATAATAATCAAACTTCAATATGATTTAATAAATCAATTATCCTACTATAATATATTGTTTATCAACTATTACTAATCAACCTTCTTAACTATATTAAAGATCTTTACAAAATAATAACAAATTAATATTTTTAATATTAAAGTCTATCCATTTGATAGCTTTAATCAATGCATACAAATTAGAAAAATGCAACAACACTGTAACTCTACACAAAACAAATAACAAAAACACTCAGAATATCATGAATAATATACAAATTGGTTGCCTCCACGGTATAGTGGTTAGCATGCTACCTTACCGAGCGGAAAGTCCCGGGTTCGATTCCCAGCTAGGATCTGGAAATTATTACAAGTCAAAACCCGTTGTTTCATATCTCAAAGTAGTAAAAATAACCATGATGTTGATGCAACTTAAAATAATTTTCTAAAAAAAATATGCTAACATTATTTTCTAAAATATGGTGTGAAACACTCACACGACTTTCTCTTGCCAATGCAAATAATAAACAATATAGCCTAACATTAGTTACAAGACAATGGAAATAAACAAAAAACTAACCTCAAAAAACATAACCTTATTTTAACCAAGAGTGAATGATGCAAAATGAAAACCGACCTTAGTTTGGCTTAATAATACGGAAAATCACTCTTTCACGGTAAACTAGGCTCTGTAGAGAAAAATGCTCTAAATAAAAGTTGTAGATCTTTTAATTTCCTATAAATTTGATTGCATACACTTTTGCGGTAAAATCCATACTAGGGCCAAAATCTTAAAAAGTCCATTTTTTATAGATTTTCATGAAAAAAAAACATGAAATCACTAATTACTGATAAACTAAGCATTATACAAAAAATGTTTGAAATAAAAGTTGTAGATTTCCAAATTGTCTAAAACTTTTATTATATGCTTTTGCGCTAAAATGTATATTAAGGCTGCAATCTTAAAAACACACATTTTTCTACGAGAGAACAGCCTCCCAAAAAATTTCAGCAGACATGGCGCCTAGCCTATCTTGTAGAGCATAACAAATGTTGTACATGAGGCGATTTTTAAAAAAATCGTAAGCCATTTTCGAGAAAATCACAAAAAAGTGAATAATAACACGAATAAAGTACTACTTCTGGTTGACTGATTTTGATGAAAATGTTCGTGTCAGGTCCTCTAGAAATACCTAACGTAAAAGTTTCAAGTTTCAACTTCCTACGATGTTCCGTTCTTGAGATATTTTGTTCACACACACACAGACCAATCGCTAAAACATGTTTTTAGAATTCAGGGGTGTAAAAACAAAATGTGTATAACCGGTGAAAACTCGATCTCGAAAAATTGACCTGAAAACAATACTTTCCTTTCTAAATATTCATATAGGCAAGAGAAAGTAAAAATGTAATACAAGTAACAAAAACACTCAGCATATTATAAATAATATACAAATTCGTCGCCTCCATGGTGTAGTGGTCACTCTAGCCTACCAAGTGGAAGGTTCCGGGTTCAATTCCCAGCTAGGATCAGGAAATTATTACATGTCAAAACTTATTTTCCATATCTCAAAGTAGTTGCTAATAACCAAGATGTTGATGCAACTTAGAAAAAATTTTAAAAAATATGCTAACATTATTTCTAAAAATAAGCTAAAAACAAATGCAAAATAGCCAGATTTATGTATTCAATATTATAGAAAACGTTTTTTAGATTTTACGTCCAACTGTTTTGCACATTGAGGAAGATGATAAAGGAAGATATAGTTCAGCCGCTCTAAGTTTGCTCCTACTGTGAACAAACCAAAACCAGCTACTAGAGGGTGCACGCTAGAGTCCGTGACTTTATGGATGTCGTATTCCTATTAAGATAACTATTTTTTAAATTATAAGTACTTAAAGTACTAAAAACATCAGTCGTGATATGATGTAGGCCTAACAATTTCATTTATAAAAATACTTTTAAAAGTATTTTGTATTTAAATACTTTTGAAAATATTTTGTTGTTACTTTTTAATCAGCGTGTACACATTTTTATATAATGCGCATGCTCAGTGACGTCATTATTTGTTTACATTAGGAGCAAACTTAGAGAGGCTGGACTGTAGAAGAAAATGAGTGATAAAAAGTAGCAGACATAACCACAAATCAAACCCATTTGTGCTGACCACCAATGGCTAAGACACAGAAACAGTTAAGGCAGAAATATAAAACGTGCATACGTAGAACATCTATGCTTTCATAACTGTTCAGTGAAACTAGAAAAGTTTGTACTACTTGAAACTGTTACAATTTTTAATGCTCATAAAAACAGAACTCATAGACATATATACACCTGATTTAAGATATTAGGCTACATAAATTTCCAGTACAAGAATTTAACAGAAAAATTAAAAAGTATTAACTTTACTTACTTCTTCATGATCCTTAAATCTTTCCGATGTAACAAATTTCTCAACCAGCATCTCTAATCTTTTGGCCTTGTCAGTAAATCCTCGGACATAAAATTTATTAATCAACCCATTTATAGATCTCTGTACTTGATGTCGGTTAACAGATAAATATGTGTGATGAAGAAAATGTGACAAAGCAAAATTCTCACACTGTTTGAATTTGCTCTCATCTTCCTACAATAAATTCAACAAATTAATATAAATATGGCCCTTAATAAAGCTGGAAGAATTAGAAATACAGCTGAAGGAAATTATTATAGTCATTAAAACTTTTTCCATCACAGTTTTCAAGATTGCAGGGAAATCACTGTGCTCCAAGTGGCAAGTTCGCCAACAAGAGGATTACAGCTAATAAAATACTTATTGGTAATTCCACATAACAATTAAAATGAAATTACAACCTTATACTCGGTTCATCGTAAGAAAGATATATCGAGTAAACAAGTAAACCGAGTACACTCGGTTTGTCGTAAAATAGATATGTTGAGTAAACAAATAGCGGTTACCGAATCAGCTGCTAAAGCGATGACTCAGAAAAAATGCAACACTTTTAATGAAATCATCACAATGATAACTAATACACGCCATATTTTTTTAACCATAAACAGAATTAAACTATAAATAGAAATGAAAAAAAAAACAAAAAATACTATAACACTAAATTCTTAATTGAAAATAAATTATAATGCTTGTAAGAACGATGTGAGAGCGAACTGGTAGCATAGAACGATGACATGTTCTTTGTCAAAAATGTGGAGAGAGATTTATGGGTTTGGATTAGTCATCGTCAAATTCAATTGTGAAATAACGAGTGACTGAACTAATATTAGATGACTAATCATTAAGATAAGTTTGTTTACTTTTAAAGTTCTCTTGTTTCGTCATACAGATCAGAGGTTACATATAACTTGTAACCACATTTATATATGAAAAAGAATGGAAATAAAATATAGGTCTACAGTTTTTATAAATTTTTTGATCAGTATTTAAAACATCAGTCATGATAAGCCAATGATGTAGGTAGGCCTAAAAGTTTCATTTATAAAAATGCTTTAAAAGTATTTTGTATTTAAATACTTTTAAAAGTATTTTGTTGTTACTTTTTTATCAATGAGTACATATTTTAAAATAATGCGCATGCTCAGTGACATCATTATTTGTTTACTCGAGACATATCTTTCTTACGACGAACCGAGTATAGAAGAAGGCTAAACTGCAAGTTTAAAGGTATAGATACTGGAGTCACGAGAATGCCTATTGCGTATAGATGGGCTATGAGGAAGGCAAGTGAAAATTTAACAAAGCTGCTAATCTAAACAGTGATACACTACATTTCACTACGTGGAATAAAAAAAAATAAATCCTCTAGGAATGAATCGCCTTCTTTGCTATCACTGTAATCTTCACTATCAGTGTCACTAGTACCTACTGAACAGTTTCCTTTTTTATTAAGTGTCAACAAAACTGTTAAAGAAGAATAGCTTCTTCACGTCTTTAATTTCCTTCTTTATACTTCAAATTGTGGAAAGAGAAATATCACAATAGTTAGTCGCTCGCTCATGGCTTTTGTTAAGAGGCATGGAAAGGCAATTTGTTTAGCTTCTACTTCACAAAATGTTTTATATTTATATTGTTAACCTACAAAAGGTGCTGCAATATACTGTATGTGCTCTGAGTATAGTATATGTTGTTGTGTTGGCTGTAAATACTACATAAAAATCATCTAATATACAGCCAGCAAGACAAACCAAGTACTAGTTCTCCCTTTCGTACATTTTCTTTTTTTCAATTACCTCAGACTGTTTTACACACTAATACTAATGCAGATGATTCCTTTTTGTATCAACCAAACCTGAAGAGTAATATCAGAGGTAGCCCACTAAATCCTCTTTAAGATAATCGAAGAATGTTATTGCCACGCGTGATTTAAAGTCTACACATCACTCTTGAACTATATTGTGCTTTACAAAAAAGTGTTACACACAGAATATTATTCGATAGAAAATTCCAAATCTAACCCCAAAAATGTGACAACTAAATGTAAACCTAAAACTGACAACAATGCTCTTACAGAAGTCATTTAAATTGATATGGATATTCAAAAAATATACCTCGAAACCAGTTAAATGCACTAGTAATTTTTGTAAATCAGGTTTAATTAACTGTTTTTTCTTCAGTTCATATCCCGCCATAGCTAACTACAAAATTTGTATTATTACTAAAAACTAATTAGACGTCAAGTAAAATAAAAACAAATTCAAACAAAAGTCTAGAATCAACCTTGACCAAGAGGAGTTGGTTGAGTACAGCAAAGTGAATAAAATACACGACAGGGGCACACAACCAGAGCTTTTTCTTTTTACTCTGGTTATAGACAAATGCATTATTACCGATGAACATTCGTCATTTATTTAGGTCTCACCCGCTTTTCCCTGTTTTTTCTTTAAAGAGTCTTCTCGAAAAGTACTTTTGAGTTATGTGTTACTAGCTTTAAGTACACTATAGCATACTCAAAGGGTAATATAATATAATAATTATTTTATCACTAGTCATTCATCAAATTGATTTAAATCGTGTTGTTTTTGTTTTTTATAGTAGGCGTCTAGGCGACGAATACATCTGTGCTGTAATGTTTAGCGGGTTGTATACGTTGGGCACAAAGTCCGAAACCGACCAATGGCCGAAAAAAGTGTTCAATCCTAATTCCTAGGTTTGGACGCCAGCAGTACGTTTGTATTAATTTCTTGTCTTTTTGAATTTCGATAAAACTAAAATAATAAATACAGTATATTTGTATATACTTTTTATATTTATTTAAAGTCGCATGAACTGCTTGGTCATTAGCGACTACGGTGGATTAATTAAAGTAATTGAGGGATTTGTCACGTGAAAATTTCCAGAAATTGGCCGGGAATCGAACCCGGGACTTCTGCTAGGTAGGCTAACGCTACGCTACCACTATGCTACGGAGGCGGCCATATTTATTTTTGCATTATATTTTTATGATATCGATCTTTGATATCAACGGAATTACGCCTTATTAATTATTCTGATTAATATTCCAACAAAAGTAATTACTAATAAAAAGAAATATAATAATTCTCTGATGGAGAAACAAGTGTTAATGTCTTTCAACTTATGTACATAATTGTATAATATGAAACAAAGTATCATTTGAAAACCCCTCCATTAGTTAATAATTTCTAAACAGTCCTTGGCTTCCCCTAAAACCCCAAGCAATTTTGTAATAATATTTCGTTGGCAAGTCTTAGCTGCAGGCTGTTTATGTGCATACCACTTTGTTACGTTCTTTTCCAACATATCGTACCCTCCGCGGAATACTGTAACAACTCAGAAATTGTGAATTGCCAGAAAACGAAGTTTAAAGGTTTCCATTCCTTTATTTTCGTTGGCTGACATTGTTTTTAAAGTGCTTTCGTGTAATGCTGCGATAGGTTCCTTCCCTGAGGGTACTACTAATGTTTCATACAGATCAGTACTTTTAATTAGGTCGTCCGAGTGGGGTGGGTAATCATGGGCGGATTTACGGCGTTGTGCCGCACCCCCAGATTTTTGGGATGATAAGACAAACACCTCCTAGCACCCCCGTGAATCCGCCCATGCCGGTGAGCTCGCACCCCCAGATATCAAGACCTAAATCCGCCCACGGGGTTAATATTATCTCACCACTAAATTTCACGGTTGTTACAATATTTCTTGAACAATATGTTTGTTTTTTTATTTGTTATAGTACTCTATGAACAATATTAGAGTCGTTTAGGTTTGTTATTTGCAATAAC
The DNA here is from genome assembly GCA_035578175.1 of Catonia carolina. Classification (NCBI taxonomy): domain Eukaryota; kingdom Metazoa; phylum Arthropoda; class Insecta; order Hemiptera; family Achilidae; genus Catonia; species Catonia carolina. The sequence continues at coordinate 142,385,032 of JAQMRL010000001.1, read as the reverse complement.
TGCTATAGTTTACCCTTAGAAATGAACTATCAAACAGGTGATTAAATAAAAATACATTTATAAATGTTGAGATGGGATTCTCGGAATAAAGTATATGTGAGATCAAATGTCGTCTTTGATGTTACTGGGAGCTTATGATGCTTTCCATGTTTACCCCTGCTATCATTCTCAATGTGCTCGCCTCTCATCATGCGATCTTGGGTTCGAATTCCATTCAGGCACGGCATATTTTCATATGTTACAAAACAAAATCATTTCATCCTTCACCGCCTGCATTAGCAGTAATTGCAGAACAGTCGGACGTTAAACCAAAAAAAAAAAGAAAAAAAATATCCTCAAGTAAATTACTCCATCAACCAAATCTTCTCTTAAAGTATTAATAGTCATTGCAGAAACTTCCAGTGTCACTGTGAGAGATTTCTTACACACGCGTAATTTTTGTCCATCGACAGCTGTAAAATAGTACGCCACATTCGTTTTCCACTCATTGCTCTGTTTAGGGTACCGATATCTACGTTTGATTACTAGAAGATTTCTACTTATGAAGTCGCGCTGTTTGATGACGTCTCCGTAGCCATAATATTTGCATAATAGTTTTTTTTCAAAACTGACTGATAAGGTTTACCGAGATTTCAATGTTCCTTGGCAATGTTTGATTTCCAATTTGTAGGATTTGATCTTAGTTTACGACCTTTGTTTCTGAGTATAGGTTCTTCCTCTTCAGATGAAGAGGATTTATCACTATCACTTAAAGAATAATTAGCGTATACGACAGTGTCAACTTTACGGTAAGGTTTCGTCTAACGATAGGCTACATGTTTATCTGTGGGTACGGGTCTGTTTTCGTTTGTAGGTTGGTGTTCATTGATAGGCTGTTCATTTTCAGTTGTTTTCTTATTTTTGGCGGCCTTTACTTTTTCGTTTGCCAGGAACGCAATTAGCAACCTGTCGAGAGTTTCCCAGTCAAACAATGTAAGGTAACTAACACATTTGTGCAAAAAGCGCTGCCAAATTTTATCAGTATCAATTGTCAAATCTGTGAAGTACTATTAAGATTTTATCACTGGATTCATAATTTGAATACTCCTTGAATACATTTCTTAGAAAAATACACGACCAAACGTACAAAAGAAATGAAAGCGTCTCTGCGGAATACAATAACAAACAGGTAGACCATGCTTAAATGTCCGTGGAATACCGTAACCAACCGAAACAGATAACAGATCGAAACTCGAAGGTTTTTGACTTGTTATGTTATTCTGCGGTCACTGCTTGCGTTTCCCCACTAGTGATATTATAGGGGAGTCGCGAAACAATAATAAAATCATTTTATCATTTTATGAGAAAAAAATAATTTGTTATAAACTTACTTATAAGACTCTCACAGTGAGTATTATAGAAGGAGATTAAATTACAAAGAGCATGTATACATCAAGTTGGAACTTGTAAATAGCTCATGTATGCGCACGTCATACATGCATGTTCATACACGTTGCTACTATAAAAGTATAAACTCAGCAATATAAAATAATAGCAATAGTAGTATTCCTGTTTTTTACTGTCTGTATTTTCGTCTTTAGTCAAAATTCAATTATTAAAATTATAAGGCTTAGTCTACTATTATTAACGGGGGGGGGGGGTCGAAAAATATTAATTTTATTTATTTTTACTATTTGGGGGTCGTGGAGCAAAATTTGTTGAGAATCACTGCTCTAGAGGTTTTACTAAGTAAAACAAAGAGTGAGGTGATTAACTATGCCTTCCTCACCGAGGTGAAAAGTATGCTTAACAGCATGCCAGGCCCTCTAAAATGCACAACATATTTTCCACCTTGCAAATGCCTTCACTTCATTCACCACAGGGTCTGGCTGTATAATGAAATTCATTATTTTCAGAGGTGATAACACTGATTAGTGTCTTTCAGACCTCTACCTCTTCTGTTCTTAAATGATTCAGTTATTTAATTGGCTGACCATTTGATAAGGAACATAATTATTTTTGTAGCCCTGGAAATACCAGATTGAGTGCAAATAATTTAACACTCTACCTGTCTGTTATGGGCAGTGCGAAAGGTTTAAGACTTAAAATACCTAACAAAAAGAAGACAATCACAGCTACGAGGGTAGGCTGATAAGTAATGCACACATGCTTGTAGAAGACAACTAAATAAACTTCAGTAGCGCGCCTGGTGGCATGTGGAAGTACTATTTCTCCTCTACAAGTCTGCGCAGTTTGAAGGCGTTGCTTTCATTCAGTTTGTTTTGAGTAGTGGAAGTATGGCGTCGTGTTCTGGTGCTATGTCAACGAGAATTAAACAACGCGAATTGAACAACTTTTGAAGCGCTACCGTGACGAAGGAGACGACTTTCTTTTGAATATTGTGACGGGGGACGAGTCATGGGTTCATCATTACGATCCCGAAGAAAAAAGGCAGAGCGCTGAATATCGTCATCCACATTCTCCTGTTGTGAAAAAGTTCAAAACACAACCGTCCGCAAAAAAAATTCTTTTGACTGTGTTTTGGGATGCTCGCCGAGTTTATGTGACTGATTATCTGGAACGAGGGGCAACGGTAAATTCTGCTCAGTATATACAGACTCTGAAACACCTCCGACGTCGAGTTTGTCGTGTTAGAGGCAACCTGGCGCCAATAATTTTGCAACACGACAATGCTCGTCCACACACTTCGCGTGCAACTGGAGAGGCTCTGAGAAACCTGAAGTTTCAACCAATTTTACACCCTCCGTATTCTCCCGACCTTGCGCCTTGCGATTTTTATTTTTTTCCTCTACTGAAGAGAGACCTTAAGGGTAATCATTACAGCTCGGACAATGAGGTGAAGGCAGCTATTGCGTCCTGGGTTCGAGGAAAGTCGGAAGAATTTTTCAGTGACGGAATGAAAAAACTTGTTAAACGTTGGGAGAAATGTGTAATGCTTAACGGTGACTATATTGAAAAATAAATAGATAATTTGGTAGGTTAAGATTTGTACTTTAATTTGTTATTTACCCCATCTTGCTATTTCTTTTTGTTCGTCTTCTACAAGCATGTGTGCATTACTTATCAGCCTACCCTCGTATTAATTAAGGCATTAACAGTTCACACAGCCATAATGAGGACTGAAGAAAAAAACCAGCAACAAATGGTACGAACCAATAACTTCAAAAAATTAAAATATTTTGAATAGTTCATTTTTCATTTTTTTTATTTAATAATAATTAATTTAAAGTTAACAATTTTTACAGCCACAGTATCTCTGATACATCCCAATCCAAAACAATAAAAATAGTATCATATGTTTACAAAATAGAATATATATTGATTTACATTGCCTAACGAGTAATAAATTAAAAAATAAAACTTAAAAAAATTTTAACAATAAAAAAACAAAAAAATTATATAATTATTTAACAATGATTTCAGACAAGAATGTTAAGAGTGAACATTTTTAGTAATATTACTACCGGCTATGACAAATTTTTAACAATAAAAAAAAATATATAATTATGCAACAATGATTTCAGGACTGAGAATGTTAAGTGAAAATTTTTAATAATATTATTACCTGCAAGGACAACTAACTTTTTGCCTACTAAAATGCATACTTTCATAATATTCTATTGCCAACAATAATTTGCTAAAATACGGTTTAATAGTATACTATTAACAGGTTCATAAATTAAAATCAGATAAAGTAAACTTTTTTCTTGAAACTCGTTACAGAGTACATTTGATTTAACTACTGATATTGCTTTAATTTCCAGGTTATATAAATGTTTCAGCTAATCAAAAGTAGTTGGCAAGTAAACACTATTCATTCCAAAAATGTTATCAATAGAAAGGTTAGCATTTTATCCAGTTTTACTGCACTAAAATTATTACTGTATTATTGTAAACAACTGATGTATATTAATTTCAATAATTGAGCATTAATAATATACTACATAAACAATACTCATAAGTCCACACAAATAGACAAACCAATTATAAATCAGTATACATAATTTTATTTTCACAATTTACAACAATTTAGATAAATGGAATGATGATATACCAGAAAGCAGTTGTGGATTGCAGTTAAATAGCACAAAAATAGTATAAATATAAGTACTTTTGCAAAATAATGTATACAGGGTGATTCAGGAGGAAGAGAAATACTTTGACAACTGATTCTAGAGCAAAAAATAAGAAAATATTTATACAGACATGGGTCCAGAAAAGCTTTATTTTTTTAGTTACGCTTTGCGGAAGATTTCGCCCTGATTTCTTCTACAATGGTAAAGTTATGCAACACTGAAATTCCAGGGAACCAAATTAAAGGGTAAATTTGATGGTATTGTATAACTTTATCATAGTAGAAGAAATCAGGGCGAAATCTCCCGCTAGCCGAAACTCGAAAATAAGGCGTTTCTATACCTATGTTTGTATAAAGTTTTTTTCTTATTTTTAGCTCTAACAGTAGTCAAAGTATTATGTCTTCCTCCTGAATCACCCTGTTTAATTAAAAATCAAATTATAACAAACCAAATTTTTAAAATACTTTGTACAAAGTATACTTTATTACCTTCCAGATCAAAACTAATACAACTTTCCAATTACCTGTAATAAAAGTGTTTCTTATTTTTGAATTACAATACTGTAATGGAATTCGATTGTTATATTGTAAAAAGAACTAAAATTTAAGAATTTATCTGAAACTGCTTCCTTACAAATGGAATGACCAATACCGAATAGTAAATTTTACAATTTATTGAAATTAACACTAAAAAGAAAAATTATTTTGACATGTACACTTCTTAAACCTATTTTAACAAATACTACAACAGGTAAAATATGCTAAGAAGGTTGATCAAACATCTGAATCATGGATGTCGCACAAGTTAGATCACAATTGAACAATCACCATAATACCCAATATAGGAGTAGAATTACCTGGAACTGAACCATCATATTAATATATTCAATATTCCCTGATTAATATAAGAAAAAAACAGTTCATTCTCCTTTTAAAATATTTTAATAAATGAGAACTATCAATCATCCTGATTAACACTCATTCAATATTGTTGTAAAGTTTTTAAATGAATCTAATTTCACCACAATGAAATGGTCTCTTTTACTATGGCACATTTTTTCTATGAAACAAATAGTTAACAACAACACATCAACTACCTGAGGAAAAAAAACAAAGATGTCACAGTTAATTACTACAATTATTCGATCAATATGTTTACATGCTTAAAAATTATTACACAAATATATTATTTTCTTGAACAAACATTACAAGTTTTTTTTTAAATATTGTAGGTACTAAAATCTAGCACTGATATTTATTGCACATACACAAAAGTTTTACGTTATAAACTAAATAACAAACAACAAAGTTTGATCATATATCAGTCCATAATACATATATATTACAATACCATGTTCATAATTTAATAACAACTGCCAAACTATATAATACAAGCGATTTGTAGAGTACTCCAAATAAAAATACTGATAAATAAATTATATCACTAAGTCAAAATAAATATTGTAGATACATTATTTACAATCACAGATTTTCCTTGTAAGACTGTTTTTAAAATTAACATGACCACTCTGTTGTATAATCGAGACGTTTAGACCTGATGCTTGCCCCTCCACATAGAATTCTTCTTCGGTTAGTAAAGGTGGAGATGCCTGCTGTGACATTTCTGTCAATGACACTGTCCGAGTAACAGCTGCACTAAATGAAAACTAAAAATATTATGTCTTATATAGAATTGCTTTAAACAGATAAGTTTTTCTTTATTTCCTTTATTAATAAAATTCACAACTGTTACAAAATAAACAACCAGTGAATATGATGGTGGGTGAAAGAATGAATGAAATGACATGAGTGACGTGCATGGAGAGCACCATCCACTAACAGGTCTCCGACATGTTATTTAGTTACTTTTTACTAATTCATCAATTAATTAATTAATAGCATATAATCATTTCTAAAACAGGAGATCCCTGCTCCGCTTCCTCTGCCTTTGAATATTGGTTGGTAGATGACAAAATAAGTAAATAATGAATAATAACAAAGATACGAGTACGGTTCTGTATTTTGTTGTTAGTGGTAAACGACTTGTTGACATTCAAAGAATAAACAAACTAAGCCAACATTTAATCACTCATTTAACTTGAATAAAATCATACACTAAATCATGTAGCTACAATTTTGTTTAATCTTAAATCTTTATCTAGCTAGTTAGTAGCTAACACAATTGGCTTAGTTCATATAATTTTATTTTGTACAGTGTGTTAAAAATTGTGAGTGGGTTCAGAAGTGTTATTTCATTTCAATTGAATTGAAGAGTTATAGACTAGAGGAAAGTTAAAATGTTTTCAGATTTGCTAGTAGCGTGTTTTATTAGATGCCGGTTGGAAAGAGATAGCCAACTTTCCCTCACTCACTAAGTTCCCATACTGTAAAGCATACCCCTTTGCAAGCTTCAGGTCCCAACAAACCTACAGTACATGTGTTATCATAAACTTGGACAAGGAAACCTGCATCAAACATAATTCAGGGATAATTCACTTTTACAAGAGGTCAAAATTATTAAACTAAGACCAACATCAACTGTTTTTTCAATGTTTTTTGAAGAGATAATCCTGACTCATGTATATATATTTCTAATACTTAAGGTAAGAAATAATGGACTGGTCAATCCACAGCTTAATTCATCAAAATTAAATAAAAAAACAAATCTTTTGCTAAATTATTACACTTAGTTTATGCACTCGATATAATTTACATCATACTTCATACTGGTCAATGAGGCATATCATACCATTAGCAAACTATTACATTCTTATTTTACTCATGTAATATAATAACAGGTGAAAATGACCCTTGTACAAGATAGAAGATTTCAAATGAAACTTAAAATCATTCAAGTTTTTAGTACAGTACGATACTGTTAAGCCGCTAATAAACTTAAAAACCTGTGAACTATTTAGGCCACAAATACATAACAAAAATTTATAGGTTAAGAAGTTATACTGTGTTATAACCATGGTCTACTTTGAATGGCAGATGAAGGTAATACTGGCCGACCTCCTTATGCTGAAAAGGATAAATGAACGAACGGGTAGCTTGCAAGTGGTACTCGAAACTGACGCAACAGAAACTTACAAGCTTTTTTTTAAGAATTGTGGGGTTTACTGTATATGTATATACAATAGCCAGCTCCTAACCTTGCACATGTGAGATTGCTCCCCATACCTCACTCCGCCCACAATGTCATGTCTTCCCAATAACATTAGATGTACTTTCCCTAACAAATAAAATTATCATTATCACCATTGTAAGGAGATATAAATCTTGTTTTATTTAGCTGTTTTTCACCATCAATCAAGTAATGATTGAAACAAAGACTGTAAAAAATTAACATAATATTGACAACTCTTACAGAATTATATATACAATCACTTTCTTTAGAGGTGAAAATTAATTTTTTTTTTAACTAAATTAACTTATATAATCACATTAATACAACAAAGCTACCAAAACATTTCAGTAATTTTTAAGTTCAATACCGGATGTTAAAAAATAAAACTCAGTTGTTATTTACATACGAATTAATAAAGTACTCAGAGGCTTCATTTTGATCTTCATAGTCGTTCAAGGATGAATGAATAAAAAAAAGTGAAATAATTATTTTACTGAGATGAACAAGTTTTACTTTTGGTACGAAATGATTTAATAATTTAACTATGTTCAAATATACGAAGGAAGAACAAGTCTCAATCATTACACAAATACAATACCAGCTACCTTTGTATACAAAATTGGAATGTTTGAATTATAATGGGTGGTCCATTTAAATTGAGACACATTAGGTCAGCTGACAAATACATCCAGTTGATGTTAAATATTAAACTGATAGTAAATGGTTAAATAGTATACAAAAAAAAATTATTTTTAAAATAAAAACAATCAATATTCTACAATCACCACCGCAGCCACTGCTATTTCATTGTTTTCTCCCGTTACAGTTTTTTCCCAGTTCCCTTTTTTGTCCTCCACACTTCCAGTATCACTGAATTGTTTTACAATTCTGTATACAGAAGCACAACTTGGAGTATTTCTATCGGGAAATCGTAGAGCATACAAAGCTACTGTCTGATCAACATTTCGATTACATTCCTTGTACACCAAAATTAAGTCAATTTTTCTCTAATTGCAACACATTCCATAATTTTCAATAAATAAAAATGAATTAATTGAAGACACGGGCAACCATTCACTTAGACAGATATCCTTAGCAACTTGAGCCTCACTGTTAGGCAATTGGTAAAAATTTTCTATTGTTTACCTACTCACCGACTTATTTATTTTTCTTCATTATTTCACTCTATAAAATAGCAGGGCCGTTGAATAAGGGATATCCCTATTCAACGGCCCTATAAAATAGCTGTATTCTGCAGCTGATAGATTTCATTCAGGTTAAACCTTTAATTGATTGTTTTTATTATAAATGTAATTTTCTTTTGTTGGTATGAAAAACCTAACGAGTCTCAATTTAAATGGACTACCCGGTATAACAAAGTATATAATAAAAAAATCCAAATCTAAACTTGGCTGAATCACAGTCTTTTTCAGTCAATGAAAAAGTAATTAGATATTTATTAATAAAGTACTGGTATTAGTATTTACTAGTATGAAATCAAAATCTAAATTATATGTTTTCTGAATCCATAGGAATACAACTTTAGCAAACAATACTGAATGGAAACAAGTTACAATTTACATAATAAACAAGTTAGGTTTACTCAAAAGTCTTACTACATTTTTCAAAATACAAAGCTCATCCAGAAAGTAAATCTGTATGAATATAGTTACTTCCTTCAACTTGAGGAAGAATTAGCCTCGCTATATTGTTTGTTAGGTTTACATTTGAAGTCACTGCTTGTCAGTAATCATGTTTACAACTAATTGGTCCAATAGTGGTGGACTAAAAACATTTAATTTTTTGAATACAAAAAAATGAGTGCTTCATGAAATGCATTAGTAGATTTAAGAAACTTACTGGGAGAATGCAATGAGTGAAAATGTGAAAGTGACTAAGTATGTTTAATGATAGAAGGGAGTGCACTTGTTCATTGCATCAATGAGAAAGTTAGTTCCAATAAGTGACTCAAGATTACTGATTTCTTAATGAGTATTCAAAACATTTCACAATCTTTAATACTGTACAACTTCACTCATTCATATTAATAGGAGAACTAGAAAATTTCCAAATTAGGACAGTTTTTGATGAATAGTAGTGTACAAGAGCCTACAGTTAATTTACATACTAGTTAAATTTATGACTTTATACAAAAGAAACAGATTACTGGAAAAATAAATTTTATGTGAATAGTCAATTTTTACTTCATTTAAGATTACATAACATTACAGAGCCAGATGAGCACAAAGCTGAAATCATTGAAACAAATCAATCGACTACAAATGGCAAACAGAATTGAAAACTCAATAAATACACAACGTATTTTAAGAGCACTATGGACTACATGTTGTTACAGTACAAAAGACACTAAGTTAACACAGGGACAAATGCCAATGTGTTTACTGAAGCAGAATGTGTGTCACATTCATTTAGTCCATGCAACTTTAAGTATTGTAGCAGTAACATATTATTATGGAATGAGGCTGGTTGAAAACCCCAATATTGGTTCTTTACGTAAATGCAATGCTGATTCACAGGTAGCCCTACTTAACAATGTTTATGAATGATCCAATGCAATAGTTGTAGCTTCATAAGATGGCACATGAGTGGTACAGACACTGTACTAATGTAATTTGACTCTTTCTAATTTACTGTAAATCCCAAATCAACAAAGATTCACATTACATAAAACTGTTACTGAACATCTCTGAATGTCTGTTTAAGGTAGATGCTGAAAACAGAAATGGATGGTTCAAAAAATTAAAGCCATGGGAACAGCCGTTGAAGCACTCAGGGAAAGAAGAAAATGGGGTTTTTTCAAAAGGACTGTGATATGACAAAATTTGGATTTCATACTGTTTTATCATATGAAAAATTTCTTGTCAGCCAGAAGTTTGAGAGTAATGATGAGACCAAGGTAAATGTTCAGAACCTGTTCATGCTGCACGAGAATGAAAACTACAAAGCAGGTGTATTTAAATCCAAGCCAAGATATGATGCATTATGAAAATATCTAGAAAAGTAGTTTATTACAACTTATGTCGGGTTTTCCAGTTTAAAAAATTAATTTGAAATATTTGTTATATTTTTAATGCCCTAATGGAATTTACTTTCTGGTTTAGCTTTATAATTTAGAAACAACATTTTAAATTCAAATAAAATCACAGTATTTCAGGATTATATACAAATTGACAACTGTAAACAGAGAAAGAATGAACTATTATTTTATAGAATATAACCATTAATAACAATATACACACAAAATGGACAATGGCTGTCATTTCAAAGCATTCATTCTACATAAACTACTACTAATAAACTGCCAAGCTTTTGATTATAAAATAGTCACAATTGTTTGTACCATAATTATTAATGTTCTTCATTTGATTATTCTAACCATATTAAATTATAAATCTAACTTTTCATGATAATACTGAAAATTCAAAGAAAACATTTTTCATAATATAACTAAATTATTTATTAATATAATACTGATTAACATAAAGATAATTGGTTGATAAATATTTGGACAATACTTTTTTAATTTTACAATGATACTAATACTTTTAAATACAAATAAACAAGTAAAGATTTAACGTTGCTTTGAAAAAATCTAAAGGAAAATAAACTGTATAAGCTTACACACTTTACGTGCATTATTATTCACAGTAAGTACAAAATGCAAATTGTCATATTGAATTAGTAGCATCAATATAGAAATACCAACGACAAATTAAACTGTTAATAAAAACAGTTGTTAATAATGGAATAGAGAGACTACACATGATCTTCATTACACACATATATAAAAAATAATAATTTTTACAACAGCCCTAATCTAAAGAAAGATTACAGAGACAATTGCTCCTACAGCTTGACTAACTGTGTATAAATGAGTATGAACTTGCACAATGCACTCAAAGCAGTATAGTTACATTTGCAACTTCGATGATACATGGCATATACATATAGAAGTTCATCCGTTTGTTTATATCAGAATTATTCAACATTGCATAATATTAATTACATTCAACAACCAAAAATGATTTCTTTTAGTAACTTCATCACAAAGTATTAAGCTATTAATACAAATGTCTTTCCATGTTTACGAGGGGGTACCCAAAAGAAACCGGAATTATTTTTCAAAAGCTATTTCATTTCAATTTTTTTACAAAACAACCTTATCCGCTTTGAAATACTCTCCATTACAACTAATAAATTTATCCCGCCGGTGCTTCCACTGTTCATTTTTTGTAGTCATCTTTAGAAAATGGCTGATAGCTCCTCCCTCGTTTTTTTCTTGACCGCTTCAATGTTGTTAAATCGGTGTCCTTTAATGTCCCTTTTCATGCATGGAAATAAAAAAAAGTTGCAGGGAGCCAAGTCAGGCAAGTAACGTGCACGGGGCAGCGGAACTATGGCATTTTTAGTCAAAACATCTTTCACTGAGATGTTTATGTGTGCAGGTGCATTGTCGTGGTGGAAGAACCAGTCTCCTGCCTGCCACAAGTCTGATCTTTTTTGATGAGCACTGTTGCGCAATCATCTTAAAATTTCCAAATTGTCAGTCGATGGTCTCAGAGCACACGCTCTCAAATTTTTTAAACAATTTCGTCAATTCGGGCAGTTGATGGACGTCCAGAACGAGGTTTGTCATCAATCGACATGTCGCCATTTTTAAACCGAGAAAACCACTCGTATTCTTGAGATTTTCCCATAGCGTCATCTTCGTAAGCTGTTTTCAACATTAAAACAGTTTCAGCAGCATTTTTACTGAGTATAAAATAAAATTTCACAGCTACACGTTGTTCACTTAAACTTGCCATCATAAAAAATGAAACAAGAACAAAACAGCGCTAGCAAAAACAATCACTGCAGAAGAATATTGAACTCGCAATGAGTTGCAATCACTGCACTGAACTCGCAATGATTTGCGCTATACACATCTGTGCGGCAGAAATGCGTGCTACACAAGCACCGCCCACGGCAATGCTATTCCGGTTACTTTTGGGACCCCCTCGTACACTTAAACCAATGAAGATATGATAGATTCTGCATAAGAGAAATTGAATAAATTTTAGGAAAATTTTGCAATGGGGACAGAGATTGGCGTAATGAGAACACAGCCTTGCATATATTTGAAGAGCATCGTCGTATAAAATGTACAATGGAATGTTAAAATTACAGGAATTTTAATTTAGGTGTACAGCAAAGATGTTCATTGTCACCACTACTTGTTAACTTGTCCATAGAAGAGGCTATAAATGAAGTGAAGGAAAATTTTAATGTAGGAATAAAAATTCAAAGAGAAACAATAAAAGTGCTGAGATTCACTGATGAAATAGTACAAGCGAAGACAAAGAAAGAACTAAATGATATCTTAAATGGAATAGATGAGATCATGAGAAAGGATTACTTTATGAAAATTAATAAGAACAAAACAAAAATGTCAGCACTCTAAGCTCACCTTAATAATACTGAATACCTGCTTCAAAAGACTAATGCAATAATCTGTAATTTTTGCAATGAAACTACATTAACAATAAAATACAAACTCAAAATGCCCAGGATTACACAGTCTAAGTGAGAACTATAACATACCACACAATACGAAACTAATGCTAACAGAAATCAAGAGTGCAGTAGCAAGAGTGGTTTAAAGGAGATGAGGAATTTAAAAGTAGGCAACGAAAACATACAGAAAGTTTGGGAATTCCGCTACCTAGGGAGTAAAATAACAAAGGATGGTAGAAGTACAAGTGATATCAAAAGTAACATTGCTCAAGCTAAAAAGGCATTTGAAATGAGAAACAGCTTACTCACTACAAACATTGATAATGGGGCTGTAAAAAGGAAGAGGATAGAAACTTTTGAAATGTGGCGTTATAGGAAAAATTTAAAGATAGGTGGGTGGACAAAATAAGTAATATAGAGGTTCTTGGATGAGTGGACAAAAGAAGAAGTATATTGAAACATCTTACCAGAAGGGATAGGCAAATGAGACTTACCTTAACACATCCAGGTATTGCTCCATCAATAATGGAGGGTAATATTGAGGGAGTGAATTGTAAGGGGTGGCAAAAATTAAGCTGCGTACAGACATGCGAACAAAACACCGTCTCATATCGTTGTAGCGAACATGTTTGCGAAAAATGTTACGCAGTGTAACATAATATCGTAACATTGTACCGTACAATCAGTTGTCGGTATTTCCCTGTCGCATCAAAGGAATGTGTTGGCATGTTTGGATGGGCAAGCAAACATTGCAGCTTTCATTCAATTCAGTGGAGTCACCGTGGTTGGTTCGATTCTAGACTATTAATTTTTTTGTTTAACTTTTTGTATTACTGCTTACATTATTTACTTATTTTCACTGTTATTATTCACATTATTTTCATTACATTGTTTTACATTATCAATATTACTACATTTATTGTGCCTACATAATTATAACAGCGGTATGAAGTGGGCGAAAAAAAATTCTCTTCAATTAATAGACATTTATAGAAGTAAAGAATGTTTATGGGATGCTATGCACCACAATACTATAATAAATTTAAAAAAAATGATGCATGGAAAGAAACTGCCCAGGAGTTGGACACCACGGCTGATTGAATGCAAGAGAAAAATTACTTCAATAAATAGTGCATAACCATATAGGCTGCAGCTGGGATTTCTGTATGTTCCACTAATTGTGTACTGATGAATTGAACTGATGGGGATGGCATAATGCTACGCGCTGAATTACGCGACGATGTTTTGTTCGCAGCTCCCTGTTCAACACTGCCTAACATCGTCGTGAACATGTTTAGCCTGGAAATGATACGCGACGATGTTCTGTTCATGTCTGTACGAGGCTTTAGAATGTTTATAGCAAATTACAAAAGATGTTGAGTGTCGTAGGTATGTAAATATGAAACAACTTGTGCAAGATAGAACAGCTTGGAGACCTGCATCAGACCAGTGGAGAGACTGATAACAAAAAGAAACATTTAAGATGTATAATTGCACAAAACATCAGATAACACGAAACAAAAACATAAGTAAATTAAAAAAATGACTATAATACCAAACCTCCATATTTTTTAATTCAATGCAGGCTACATAGATCGTAACAATAAAAATTGGAAACTATTTACCAATAGGCAATAATGTGTGGCTATATTTTACTGAAAATTCTACATTACAAAGCCAGATTACATTACAAGTAATATAATTTATAATATACAGATTACATGGTTGTTTACGAAGGCAGTTTAGTTTAGTAGTGGCAATGGTTTCATTAATTTCCAATTTAACATAAGCATTAAAACATAAAGTGATTTGGACAATTAGAGCTCAATTGTAAATAATTTATAGCTGAAGAATAGTGATGGCCAGGCCTAACAGAAGTTAGGGCAACAAGAAGGGACAGATAGAACTAATCATGATGCAGTTGTCTTGCTAGATTTATACACAGACTAATTTCTAATTGTAATGAATATCATAGACTTCTATTTGTTTCAATGAGAAAAATAATACAAAAAGCACTCAGTAAAGTACAAAAGCACATCAATTCTCAAATGTTTTCATTGTGTTATACATTAAAATTTCATTAAAAAATTGCTTTCATTACAGAAGAATACATTTTTATACAATAGAAACATTTGGTACAATAATTATACATGACATTTCAGATGTATAAAGTTATTGCACATAAACTAGAATAAACATGACCACAAAAATACTGTATAATTAACCTTATATTACAACTAGGTAAATTTTTACAGAAAACATTATCATTTATATATTACACCACAACTACTACAAATACAGTCAAACTTGTATTAAGCAACCACTGAACAGGCCAAAAAATTATCTTTTTATGAATTATCTATACACAGAGATGAAGCCAATACGGCCATTTTTTATTGCTGAATCCCAAGTACATTTATTCGTGGTTGCGGTATAGAAATAAACTTCTAATAGAAAATTTTCTGAATATTTTTTTTTTATAAATGAAATTCAGTTAGGTATTCAGAAAAATATATAAAACTTTTACGTATACTTCTTTATAAATGCCCAGTACATATAATTTTTAAACAATACTAAAAAATTATCACTTCTGGAGGCTGTGGTGTTGCATACATTTTTCTGACAGCAGGCTATACCAAGCGTTAACCAATGCTGCGCAGGACCCTTGAAGTTCTCTGGATGAACTCCTCCAGGATAAGAGGTAAGGACGTAACTGTAAACAGTGCTGTTGTTAATACGACAGTGAAGGTTGGATATTATCCATACAATGGGGTTGTTGAAGGAGGAGAGTTTTCTTTTGTTGGGGGGGGGGAGAGGACGCGCCACCATACTGGCAACACATAAAGGAGGAAGGAGCAGATAATGACTGTATATTAGTAATTTAAGAGAAATTCCAACTAATTGGAAGCGTAGCAGGGGGAGAGTTTGTAAAGTAACACCCTGCCTTTGGAAATTTTATCTCTGAAATGGGTGTTGAGAATTAGCTTCCTGAGCTGGTGTGCATGTACCGTGTCGTCGGCATACAGGCCTTGATCGACAGAAGGGATAAGGGGTATCATTAGTGTAGAGGAGATAGAGGTGAGGGGTGATAACTGACCCCTGGGGAACGCCTGCTAGGATCGGGTGGGTGGAGGAGACATGCCTGAAGGCAAGGTGCGTGGTGGCCACAAAGATGGTGACCGATTAAGAATGACTAGAGCAGTCGAATGTCGGGTGAGGCGAGGATTTTGGAGGCTTTGAAAAGGAGTTCGAACAGCCACACTTGATCGAAGGCTGCCTTTAAGTCCAGGAGGACTGCGGTGGTGTGCTGGTTGGCGTTGTGGGTGTTGATGATAGCGGAGATCAATCTTAGGAGTTGGTATGTGGTGGAGTGACCCTGGTGGAATCCAAATAGCTCGGAGCGCAGTAAAAACTTGATTTGGTGATTGAGATGTTGCAGGTTTAGTCTTTTGAAGATTTTAGAGAGGATTGGAAGTAGGGATATGGGTCTGTGGGCAGGAATTAAAATGATTTTGGCTGTTTCCATTTAGTGGGAAAATGTAAGGTTATGGTGGCATTGAGATAGCGAGGAGATGGAGATCTCAGTTTAGGAGGGGTGTTTAGAATGACCATACCGGTTGTCCCATCATGGCTAGGAGGCCTTTTTCAGGTGTGTGGAGTGGAGTGCAATCTGTAGGTCATTGTCAGTTAATGTGGGAATCATATAGGGAGTGGGGTCTTGCATAAGGTGAAGGATGGTGGAGATGACTATAGCCTCTCACCATGGTTTAGGATGGCAGACTGGGGTGGCGAAGTGAGATTGGAGGTGGTTAGCGAAGGTGCCTGCTACCTGTTGTGCCGAATACACCAGGCCATTGGCAATATGCTAGGATGGCACTGTTGTGGTGCACTAGAGGTGGGGGAGGAGGTTTTAGAGGAGCAGAGCTTTAACCCTGAGTAAGTTACTGGAGGCGGCTTGGTAGTTGTTGGGATGGCGGTCTTCTTCTTCTTCTTTTGCTGTTTCAGCTTGGTGTGATGGGGGCATAGTCTGTAGTTTAGTTACAACAAGTAATCTGCTTGGGTTCACACTCTTTGGCTTCGTTTTCTCCCCCATATTTAACACAGTGTGGGGGAAGTAGCAGTTTAAGAAGGAAAGCCCGTATCTTTGCCAGCAGAAGCATTGAGAAAGGCCTGGTCTGACTCCTCTAACAGGGATTCTGGGTATGATTCCCAGACAGGTCTAGTATTCTTCCATCACTCATTTTCACCTACCACCCATCATAATCTACATTAGCATTTATGTGCAAAACAGTCTAATGTAAAACAAAAAAAAGTAAGTCATGACAGTTCAAAGTCCAACTCTCAAACACTATACAACAGAATTGAAACCACATAGCAAAGTAAGGGAGTACGAAAGCATTTTGAGTCTCTACTATATAAGACTCTGCCCAGTTTCCTGAATGCTAAGTTCTATTCTTGATCTTATCTTAATAAGTGAAAGCACTGAGCTCTAAATTTCATATAATACTGTTCTGATCACAAAATTTATGTCAGTCAAAAAAAATGTAATATTCTGTGGTTACAAGAAACATGAAATGCCAACAGAATGGTGGTCATTAGTAAGAGAATGTTTACTTAAAATTTACATAAGCATTAGGAAAAATAAAATCAGTTCTTCAAAAATTTAGTCGTACACAGGGGGTGGAGGTCAATGAGTAGAAGTGGTTGTTAAGAGAAGTTTGACTATTGTAACAAAAAATATCACATTATGCCTATAACAATATAAAAATAAACATTAAAAATGTTTGCCTAATATTTTATTTCTATATACACTATCAGTTAAAATATTAAGTAATAATAATTAGTGAGCACAATTCAACAAATAACAATACATTTAATACACCCTGACAAAATGTTTCAATACATGTTTAACAGAAAAAATGTCAATTCACTACCATCAAGGTTTGTTTCTTAACCACCATGTTACTTATCAACTCTATTATTTCATAGTCTTTCTCAGAACAAATAAGAGAATATGTTTGTTGTTTTTTTAAATATTTATTACCTACAGTAACAAGAAATACTTTTATGATAAATAACACTTCTTCCTTAACTTTCTTTGACTTTGTTAAGTTGAATGAAAACAGAGGATTACACAACAATAAACCACTGCAACAACAGCCGTTCCAAATACGGCACGAATCGGTATAATAAACATGAAGACAACAAATATGACAAATTAACCCGTCAATTAATAAAAATTTTAAATTATTTAACAAAATTGTATATATGTATACAGGCCTTCACTCAAGTTCACAAATTGTTAAGTACAGTCACAAATAAATTAAAATGCATCCTGCAGCAACTGCAAATAACACAAATGTAAATATACTTTAAATTTTCACTAATATTTTATTGCTGCTTAAATTTTTATTTACCTACCTAATCTTACGTGTTTCAGGGGATCCACCATAATCAGACCATAAAATATTAAATTGAAACTTATCTTACTAAAACCCTTGCCCGAAAAATGTTTTATCTTTAGTCATTCGTATAAAACCGAATTATCATTTGAATTCATCATTTTTCATATTTTGGGCAGATGGCAACAATAAAAAGTTAATGCAATTTTAAAGTATTTTTAAACTCATAAAGCACAGAAAAGACACAACAAAGCATGCAAAATCAGTTTTGTAGTGAGTAGAAATTTAAATTTAAATATAGCTATAAATAATATGGTAAATATTAGCCACATTTATATTTTAAAAATCAAATCTAACTTTTAGTACATTTATCTCAGAATGTAGACCAATGAAATAAATATGATATTGAATTATTAATTTTGATCCCATTTTATTTCTTTAGAAAATCTTACTAACAGGCAGAATATACATTCTTTCTGAAAAGCAGAAAATTGCACTCATGTCACATCTCCAATGAAACTATGGTGAAAAGTTAAAATAACATCACAAAAACCCCAGTGCAAAATTTTCGGGTCACTATTATAAAGTTGGCCTTTTACACTATGTTTCACACTAAGATCGAAAAATTAATAATAATTATGACTAAACATGATTTTCGATATGTATACTATTTTTTATTTGTTTATTCATATTTCTGAATATTGTATTCATTCGTGTAAACAAATGTCTCATTATAATCACTGAACTGAAAAAAAAACATTAGTGTATATACTCACAATACATACAGATGCACAGGATCATTTAGTACAGTATAAATCAACATACTTAAAATTCAGAATAATTAACCACCTACAAGTACCATCATATAATTAAAAAATAGTTTTTATGGTACAGTATAACATAATTGCAATAACATCACTATTATTATGTTATTATTACAACATAATTGTCATGCATAATATTCTAAAATAATTGTATCTATGATAAATCATATTGCACTAGGTTAAACAATTTTTAATCATTTAATCTTTTGTTTTGGCACCTCATAGAATCGTTCAAAAAGTGCTCTTAAAATTGAACCTGGAATCCTCTGATGTTTATTTATAAGTTCTTCTATAGCAATAGCAACCTGAAAATTAAAAATTTATTAATTTAAAGGCAAAACAAATTTAGTACCTATCAAAACATTGATTTTTCTCCACAACAAATGAATCAAATTGAAGCGGAATTGCATCAGGACATACTATGCCACTTGTTCATTGAACAGTTTCTGAAATACACTGAATGTAAATTTGTTTTTGTTTTCACCCACTTCAAAAATTTATGTAACAGACAAATGATTTAAATTGTTTTACAGTACATCCAATCAGTTGCAATAATAATAAGTACAGTTGTGCCTCACTATACGAACTTAATCCGTTCTGAAGTGGAGTTCATATAGCTGAGTGCGCCCCCGCTATGTAATCATGAATTACATTTCTGTTTGTCAATCCTGGTTACACCCTTTGCAACAGCAGGTGCTTTAATTCTTTCTTGGATCTAATGATTGTGGCAATAGTAGACTTGTTTAATCCACATGTTGAAGCCAAATCCACCTGTCTCACTCCAGTTCAAATTTAATGACAATTTCTTTTTTAATCTTAACTATCAATGGTTTCCTTTTCTTTGCTGCCCCGGACATACCTTTTGAAGATATTCTTAAATTTAAAGTTCTAAATGGTAAAGTACAGTAGCAAACAAACAAAC
Source organism: Catonia carolina (assembly GCA_035578175.1). Lineage (NCBI taxonomy): Eukaryota > Metazoa > Arthropoda > Insecta > Hemiptera > Achilidae > Catonia > Catonia carolina. The sequence continues at coordinate 142,365,165 of JAQMRL010000001.1, read as the reverse complement.
ACAAAACACTAATTTAAAATTAAGCATGAAATATAAAAAACCAGGCCTTTGAAACTCCAAAGACAACATGGTTGTTCATGGGTGTAAAGCAGGATTGAAAATGAAAGCAAGACGGTTGAATGTGAATTGATTTCTAAGAAAGAGGGTGAACCAAGCGGAAATAAAAGAGATAAGATTCAGTACATAATGTAAGGATAGTGGCTCGATATTAGAATATAACTGATGAATCAAGCGGAGTGCTAGAGATAAAGAAACAATTTTTGTAAAGTAGTGTACATAGTCTACAGTTAAATAGATAACACACACACACCAATCACTAAAAACATGTTTTTAGGGTTCAGGGGGTCTGAAAACGTGTATATCCGGTGAAAACTCCATTTTGAAAAATCAACATGAAAACAATATTTTCCTTCCTACATATTCATAAAGGCACAAAAAAGTAAAAAGAAACAGTCACAAAATTTAAAGAAGCAAAAAAATACTGAAAATGAATTGCCTAGTAAGAGGAAGGATAGTAATAAATAAGTTAACTATTCACTACTTAAATTCAACTGGATAAAAAAAGTACAACAAACAACACATGAAAACAAATCACAATGTATGTGCAACAAACAAAAAAATAGAGCTGTGTAAAATATCGCTTCTGTTTGTAGATATCTTACAACAGGATGCATCCAAAATGATGTGGAAAGCATACAAAAAACCCTGTTTCATTTTGATGAAATTAATACATCACATAATAAAATTTTACGTAAACATTATTGATCTATACCACACCCAAGTTTAAACTGCATTTGCACAATAGCTCGTCACTGATTGTGAAAGAATTAAACCACACAATCTGCCAGTTAACTACACTCATTCAGTAGCTAATAAATACAGGTCATCAACCAAGTCAATGATCTAAAATTACCACTTACTTTCATTTGAAGTTCTTCAGCAGTTAGAGATCCATCGTAGGGTATAGGTTGCCCAACATGGGTCTTTAATTTTACAGGAAAACCTCCATAGATTGGCACAATTGGTAAGCGTGTCCACAAATATAATTTAAGCCACATTCGTCGTCCAAATCTAACACAACGGAATGATTCACGAATGTTTTGAGTAAACACAGGAATAATTGGCTACAAAATAAAAAAAACAATAGGCTTTAAATAATTTAACTGTTCTTTATACAGTTTTCAAAAATTGTTTTACAACAAAAATATTCATACTGGTAGATCAAATTTAGTACTCAATGATTACAGAACTGTATTTCAAGAAAATCAATTCATACTTAAACAATGGTTTTTTTGTTATTTGATACTTTGAAAAAACTTGCTTATGAAATAAGACAGAATGATATCTACATTTATTTATCAGAAATTAGAATAACTGTTGTTTCTACATACAGAACAATAATTATAAACAAATGTTTGCCTTAACCATTACATTTGATAATTATTATTTCATTATTTGAAATGATTATATCATTTATGTAATTATATCAAATGATTATAATTACAATCATTTGATAATTATCGGAGGAACCAATGACATCAGTTCTAAAAATTTCCAAAATACTCCTCAAATCCTAAAGACAATTGAAGAACTGGTTCCAATGAGCAATAAAACAAATTTAATCATAAATACAATTCCCATTCGATATGACAAGCCAGAACTAAACAAAGTAATAAATAAACTAAACCGTGATATTCATAAAAAAATTAAAAGCCAAAAAAATAAAACAGTAAACAGGATTAAAATTAATTTCATCAATGAAAGGCTTTATCGTACTAATTTCACTAATCATGGGTTACATTTGAATCAGTCTGGTAAAAACGTGTTGTGTGATAGGATGGCATCCCTCGTCATTTGTAAACTACCTGACAAATTAAAAGCTAAAGAGTCTTTTTTAATGAGTTGGCTCAAACAAGGGGTAAAGAGATAGGAAATATAAGGTTAGGTTCTATTGGTGAAACACAACTGAAGAAGAGATCACAGGTTTTTAATTACATTAACGGTAGGTTAGGTTAACATGATGTCAAGTTAGTAAATAGGCTGCGACCAGCTTCCATAATTGGAGTCAACACAGTTGTAGATAACCAAAATAATCAGAAAAATAATGCATTTCACTTCTCTATTTTACATCAAAATATTCAATATTTAAGTAATAAAATAGATAGGTTAGATATATTTTTAAGTTCTGAGAACCCAGATATGGTGGTATTTACAGAACACGGGTTAAAATGTAATGAGATGTCACTAATAAACTTTTCAGGGTTTTCTATTATTGCTTCATATTGTAGGAAAATGCACAAAAGTGGGGAGGGGGGTTTGTATATTAGCTAATTCCAGTAAGAAACTTGACACTCGTAACTTATCTTATTTAGAACGGTTTTCTCGGGAAATGGTTATTGAAGTAGCTGGGGTAGAAGTAAGGTTACAAAGGAGGGGAAAGATGGCTGTTGTGGGTGTTTATAGATCCCCTAATGGTGATTGGGGTCAGTTTTGTTCATCGTTCAGTGAACTACTGGAAGTTTTAACAGAACGATATGGAAAAGTGATAGTTTTGGGCGACTTTAATGTAAATCTTGCTGTTCAAAATAAAATGGCTGAAGAGTTTAGGGATATTGTGGAGATGAACAATCTTGATATAAAAGTTAAAGGTTATACAAGAATTACTAGTCGCTCACAAACCATAATAGATAATATTTTAACAAATATAGAGAGTTGTCAGGTTAGGTTAAGGGGTTCAGAGCTCTCTGATCACGGCTACCAAGTATTAGAGATTCAGGATTTAGGTAGTCATGTCCCAAATCAAAAAAATATTAAAGAATTTAGGCAGGAAGACCAAGGGAATATTAATTGTTTGTTACACAGTTTATCCAAAGAGGATTGGAAGACTGTTTTCAATTCTTCTGACATTAATCAGAAATATCATAATTTTATTGAAACATTAAAATTTCATTATAATAATAGTTGTCCAATTAAAAAAAAAGATGTAAAAAATATTGTCAGTAAAACAGATGAGTGGGTCACAGGGGAAGTTTTGAAAATGAGGTCTGAAGTTAGAGATGCATACTCAGATTTTCTTTCACATATGACTACCTTTAACGAACAAAGGTACAAAACTATTAAAAAAAATTATGCCAGAGAGCTAAATGCAAAAAAACTGCTGAAGTCCTTCATAAATCACCAAATTTAAACTCAGCAATATGGGAAATAATTAATAAGAATCGAGGTGTAGTTAGCAACAAAAGTTTTACTGACATACCTAATATTGTTAACAAAAACAATGAACTTATAGAGAATGGTGTAGAAATTTGTAATTATTTTAACAAATATTACCAGAAAGTAGCTTTAAAACTTAAACAACAGATTAGGGAAACAGTGGGATGTTATGATCCAAAAGGTAACAAGGTAGTAAATTCTTATTTAGCCTAGTTTCAAGTGAGGAATTAGAATCAGTTATTGATAGTTTGAAAAGTAAGAAAACATGTGGATTAGATGGGATTTCTAGTATAATTGTTAAAGAATGTAAACATCTTTTAATTACTCCTCTCCTTCATTTGATTAACTTCTCACTCGAAGCAGGTGTATTTCCAAACAAACTGAAGGAGGCTAAAATATTGCCTATATTTAAGAATGGAGATAGCCAGTTAGTTGAAAATTATAGGCCCATAAGTATTTTAAACACAACCAGTATAATTTTTGAAAAGGTAGTATTTATTAGGTTAATCAGTTTCTTGACTGAAAACCTAATCATCTCAGAGGATCAGCATGGTTTTCAAAAAGGTAGATCAACTAAAACTGCAATTGTTTCACTTGTGGAGCAAGTAGTTGATACATTGGATGCCGGGGAGAAAGCATTGGCAGTGTTTCTGGATCTGAGTAAAGCTTTCGATTGTGTTGATCATGAAATTTTATTGAAAACACTAGAGTCATTAGGCGTTAGGGATGTAGAATTGAAATGGTTTCAATCTTACCTTATTAATAGATTACAGTGTGTGGAGTTAACTAGGGTTGTTAGAGGGAAACTTACAAAGGTTGTATCTGGAAAGCTTGAAGTCAAAGCAGGAGTTCCACAAGGGTCAGTTTTAGGTCCAATTCTGTTTCTATTGTACATTAATAGGCTACCAGAAGTCATGCCTCATGGTAGAGCTTTGTTGTTTGCTGATGATACTTCAGTAATTAGTAACAGTTTACTGGTGGATGCTCTTGAAGTAAATACACATGTTAACATAGAGTCCGTAGTACAGTTCTTGAATCAAATGTTATTAACAGTTAATGGGAAAAAGTGTCAGTACTTGCAGTTTAGAAATAAACATAACGTTAAAGAAATTAGAGAAGTGGATGTATTTATTCATAATAATAGTTTAGAGCATGTAGAAACAGTGAAGTTCCTGAGCATATCTCTAGATAGATCTTTGTCTTGGGACTTCTATACCAATCAAGTTTATAGTAAAATATCATCTGGGGTATTTGCACTAAAACAAATTGCCAAATTAAATGATAAAAAATTACTAATGGCAGCTTATCATGGCCTCATACTGTCTCATATCAGTTATGGTATTTTGGTATGGGGTAATTCTAGCATGGGTAATATGAATAGGGTTTTTAAAATTCAAAAGAAAGCTATTAGGTGTATGGTGGGAGCTAACCAGCTAACCTCATGCAGGCCACTATTTAAGGAGCTTAAATTGCTTACAGTTCCCTCCCTCTACATTTTTGAGGTGATTATGTATGTTAGGCAAAATAATTTTATGCAGAATTTCATTGTTAACACGAGAAACAGGAATGGCAAAAAAAAAACATTCGTAAATTACAAGCGGGTGAATCAATCAGTAACAAACAGAAAATTTCTATTTCATATAATGAATTAATATAATAATTTCACTAACCTTCTTTTTAAGCTGCGTCACCTTTAATTTAATTCCTACTTACACGTGTTTCGGTGGATCCACCATCATCAGAGTAAATGAAAAATTGAAACTAAAAACTTTTTTCTCATTTATTTAAAATTTACAGAAGATGGTACATCTTCAGTCACTTGTATAAAAGTGTTTTATACAAGTATAGTTAATAACAGTTAAGTATAAGTTTTATACAAGTGACTGAAGATGTACCATCTTCTGTAAATTTTAAATAAATGAGGAAAAATTTTTTAGTTTCAATTTTTCATTTTCTCTGAGGATGGTGGATCCACCGAAACACGTGTAAGTAGGAATTAAAATAAAGGTGACGCAGTTTAAAAAGAAGGTTAGTGAAATTATTATATTAATTCATTAATAATAATAATAATAATAATAGTGAATTTTATTATCCTCTCAATATTACAAACATTTACCTTATAAAATACACTTAATACTAAACTTAACTACAAAGAAAAAAATAAGAAAAATAAAATAACATAAAATAAATCAATTTACTACTGTATTCACTTATGACATGACCTAGAGGCCGTCTGCCAGGTTGAAGACACTAAAACAAAAACCCTACATTAATTAAAACATATAAGTAAATTTTAACCCTCTTGTTATAATTTATTAAAATTAAAAAAAACAAAAGTAAATTTTAACCCTCTTGTTATAATTTATTAAAATTAAAAAAAACAAAACTCATTTGATTATTTGTTATCAATAGGTAAGCCTTATTACCCACACCACGAAGCCCCCCTGTATTCACAAAGGAGAAATGCACACCTCGTAAAGCAAAATTTATTAATCTTCACTAAAAAGAAAGAAAAAAAAATTACTTTCAGTAATTAAATTCTGTGATCAGATATTTTCTATACTTGATTGCAGCCCTCACGTATCCTACTAGACTGTACCAATTTTCACCATTTAAGTAGCTTACCACCCTTCCCTCTTCAAGAGTTGTAGCCCCCAACCATACCAGTCTAATATCTTTCAAAACAAGACACCTACCGATAAAATGATATATCTCTTCTACCTCACGGGCATTGCACATTAAGCATAATTTTGCGTCCCCCTCCCTACCTGGACTATCATTAAGCCCCAACACCCCTACCCTTGTTCTAAATATTGTACTGATAAAACGCCCATCATATTCATCAGCTATGTATGTTTTTTCCCCCAAATCCCACTCAAGTTTACCATACCTACTCTGCCTTGCCCTTTCCATCCATCTACCTCTCGTGGACTCCCTCATACTAACCAAAATATTTTCTAACTGCAATGGCCAATTGTCACATCCCTCAATATTATCCTGTAGCTCACAATTGTACTTTGCTGCCAGATTTAGCCATGTCTTAAACCACCCAACTTTATGCTTAATTACCAGCCTTGTCAATTTAAGAGGCAGCCTGCTCTCCGGCATCCTTAAAACTTTCATAATATAACCAAAATGTATTTTCAAAACATATTGTCTTATCAAATCCACTCCAGTCTCCAAGTAAATTGCATAACTCGGAATGTACCTTGGTAACCAAAAGATCCTCTTTAAAACATACCGCTGAAACTTTTCCAGCTCTTCCACTCCTTCACATCCCCAGACCTGAGCTCCGTATGCTATTACTGCCCTACTAACTGAATTAAAAACCTCCCACTTACTAGATACTGAGACTTCAGCATTGGCTAAAAGGTTATCCCACACATTATTCAGAGCGAATTTAGCAGTCGTGGTTCTTTCCTTAAAATGAGCAGAAAGTGATAATAAAGGTGTCAGTGTTATTCCTAAATATTTATAGTTATTTACAACTTCTATCGGCGTTTGACCAAATGTCCATCTTTCCCTCTTCCCTAATTTCCCCCTCTTCTAAAAACCATTACCTTTGATTTGTCTAAATTGACTTCGAGATTCCATTTAACACAATACACCTTGTTAATACTAGCTTGTTAATCATACCTTGCAGTGCTTCTGGCCAACAGGACCAAGTCATCTGCATACAACAATAATCTAACCAATACCTCATCAATTTTTATCCCTCCTCCTAATTCATCATACAAATCATTTATAAACAAAGAAAATAACAGTGGCGATAGCAGACACCCTTGCTTGACTCCTGCAATTGTTTCAAAACCCTCTGTTAACCCTCCACTACACCAAACAAACGACTCGGTATCAGTGTACAAACCTTTCAATATACTTATAAATTTACTACTTAACCCCAATGAATACAATTTATAGAAAAGCGCATGCCGACTCACATGGTCAAACGCTGCTCTAAAATCTACAAAGAAAACATATAACTTTTTACCTCTCTCCTTCAAGCTGAGATTAATTGTACATAGCAAATTGAAAATGTTATCTGTGGTAGAATAACCTCGCCTAAAACCTGCCTGACATTCATTTAATAATCCATTCTTATCTACCCAATTAACTAACCTACTCAACAAAATACCCGTACATAGTTTTGCAATCACGTTTATGAATGATATACCTCTGTAATTATTCACCAAATTAACATCCCCCTTCTTATGGATCGGAAAGATAATGGATTTTGTAAAACTTACTGGTACCTCTTCTGTGTTTAATATGTTGTTAAATAATTTCACCACACGTCCTAAAAATACTTCTGGTGCATATTTAAAAAATTCGTAGGGTACTCTATCCATCCCTGGAGCTTTCCCATTTTTAGCTTTCTTTAATACTACAAGTAACTCTTGTAACCCTATCTCTTGATCCAGCAACTCATCTACACAAAATGGTGCAGCGTACATAATTTTACTTGTTGCTGTTTGCCCCGTTAGCAAATTTTTAAAATAACTAACCCATTCATCCGCTTTTATTTCTGGATCGCATTTGAATACTCTCTTTTTAAAATATCTCACGCATTCCCAGAAAACCCTAGCATCCCTAGCTCCTTTAAATTTCTCTATTACCCCAGAAACAAAAGCAGCCTTTTTCTTTCTACACATATCTCTGTAATAGTACCTAGCACTCAAATATTCATTTTTGACTTCTACCGTGTTACTTTTTCTATACAAATTTAATAGACAAAAAACCTGAATACTAGCTTTTTCACACTCCTTATCGAACCACTCCTGCTTTGCCTTCCTCTTACCACCACTCAATACATAATTTGAGTTCCCCGCAGCGCTAGAAATAATCTTTATTAAATAATTCACTCCCTCACCACCCTTCAACGGCACATCACATTCCTGTACACATGCCAACATTAACTTTTTTCTATATCCATTTATCCCTCTGTCTGACCACAACAGTTTCGGCAGAAGCGGTAAGATATCCTTCTCTCCACCCACCGGTCCACAATACACCTCCACCACCACCGGCATGTGGTCTGAGAAATACTCCAAACCAACGCGAAATGACTTAATTATACCCAAACAATCCAATCCCACCGCACACAGATCTATCACAGAAGATCCTTGCCCCCCAAGGTATGTGAATTCCCCACCATCATCCCCATGCACGCGACCATTTAAAATTATCAAATTTTTGTTCTCAAAGAATTCCAGCATATATCTCCCCTTTACATTTAATATACTATCCTTAGACCTTCTAACAGCACTCAAACCACAGTCTCGAATTAATTCCTCGTCTACAGTCTATTCCATCCCCACACGCCCGTTGCAGTCCCCTAACAATATACAATTTTTATTGCATAAATAGCCATCAAACAATAATTCCAGGTTTTTAAAATCACTTTCCCAGTCTGCAAAATTCCCCCCACTTAAATAAACCGGTATCAAAAAGTATTCCTTACCTTTACTATACATTTTTATTATTTTTGTTCTCAAAGAATTCCAGCATGTATCTCCCCTTTACATTTAACATACTATCCTTAGACCTTCTAACAGCACTCAAACCACAGTCTCGAATTAATTCCTCGTCTACAGTCTATTCCATCCCCACACGCCCGTTGCAGTCCCCTAACAATATACAATTTTTATTGCATAAATAGCCATCAAACAATAATTCCAGGTTTTTAAAATCACTTTCCCAGTCTGCAAAATTCCCCCCACTTAAATAAACCGGTATCAAAAAGTATTCCTTACCTTTACTATACATTTTTATTATTTCCTCTTCTCCAAAGTTTTCAAAGCATAAGACGCCCTCCAACTGATATCTGTAACCTAAAACCATACCCTATTTTGCCCTTCCACGTTCTGAACATCTATATGCCGGTTTCCATGATAATTTATAACCCTGGAAATATTTACCCCAAACTGCTACGTCTTTTTCCTTGACAAAAGTTTCCGTGAGACAGAAGACATCATAATTACTAACAAAACTGAAAAAATCTAAATTAAACCTCTTACTCTTACGACCACCAACATTATAATACATCATGCTGAGTACAAAACCCTCTGAAATACTATTTACATTTACCACACTCTCCTTTGGAATATTATCTACATTTTTTAAACTATTTACCTTCCTACACCCACTCTGGCAGACAAGCCCTTGCTAATCTCTCTCCTGCACCACTTTCAACAATTCTGAGACATCTGTCACCCCCAGCAACCCTGCCAACCTACTGCGCCCATCCGAACCCTGTGATACCAAATTCATGTCCTCCGTCAACGTAAATGTACATCCCTCAACTATCAAACGATCCACATTTATAAACACTCTCTTATTCTTATCCATCCTAATTATTTCCTTCTTTAAATTAAACAATTTTGCCCTTTTATTTCGCGTATCAATGGAAAAATCTCTGTGCACATAGTAATTTGACCCCTTTAACTTCTTTGTTTTACTTAATATATTGTTAATATCTTCGTCATTGGGCAGATGCACTATGATAGGCCTGATGTTTGAACCACCAACCTCCCTTCCCAGAAAGTGAGCTCGGTTAATCCCAATGTTATCCTTAATACCCAAAAAATTGACACAGAAATCCTTAACACATTTTTTTATATCATTTTGGGGACCACATTTTAAATTTCTAAAAATTAAATTATTCCGACGCGATCTATTCTCTAAATCATTCAACCTATTATTCAAAAATTCATTCCTACACATAACTTTATTTAAGTCCTGCTTCAATTTTTTATTTTCTTCCCTAAGACTGTTTAGTAACACTTCAACAGCAGCTAAGTCCTCCTTAGTAGCTAAGATCTTCAATTTTTCATCTAACACCTTGGACATTACTTTTTCCATGGCCAGCAGTGATTTCTCGTCCTGTGCCATTACTAAACTTCTTCCACGCAATAAATCTAAATCTTCTGGTGAACTATTTGATCTCTGTCTCTTAGCGCACGTTCTACGTGGTGTAAAATATTTTTCAATGCCACCCGACATCAATTACCTATTCACAACTTATTTTTTTACTTTCCCTATTGTTTATTTACTGTTTATATTTTATTTTAATTATATTGTTTGTTTAATATCAATCTGTTATATTTTATTTAACAAATCCTATCAGTTCATTATTACTGTGATAAGCACTATTTATGTCCACAAAATACTGTAGCCTGCATACTTTCCAGTACAAACCAGTCACAATTTCAAATATAATCGCTTAACATGAAAACAAAATTACAATTGTATTTTTCCTCCTAACAATTGATTAGGCCACTAAATAATAGTCAATGACAATCACAGTTCAAAGTGCAAAAATTAAATACCACTGTCTTTAATCCTTAGCCAAGAAAAAATATTATTTTTACAAATAAAAAAGAAACTACAGTATGCATCCCTCAACTACGTATAACTACGTATGTCTATGTATGTCTATGTATGTAGATGCAGTAATGTATCTAATGCAACAGTAATAAGTGAACGGAGAGGTCTCACCATACTGTTCACATGGTCGTATTCACCAAATTCTCCCACACAACTTGATACCACATTTATTTTCACTTTTACTTTTATTCCAACAGAATTTACACAAAAGACTAGAGTACAACTTCACAACCAATTCAACAATGTTATCTTCCCCCTCCAACCTATTAATTCATTATGTTGTTGTTTAGGTCAACAGCCGAAAGGCTGGTTTGAACCTCTAGAGGTTTTACTAAGTAAAAACGAGGAGTAAGGTGGTTTACCATTGCCTTCCTCACTGAGTTGAAAGAGTATGCTTATCAGCATGCCAGGCCCTCCGAAAAGCACTCACTTTCCACCCTGCAAATGACACCTTCACTTCATTCACCACAGGGTCTGGCTGCATAGTGAAATTCATTACTCTCAGAGGAGATAACTCTGACTAGTGTCTTTTACACCTCTACCTCTTCTGTTCTTAAATAGTTCAGTCATATAAGTGGCTGACTATGTGATAAGAAACAGAACTATTTTTTTTAGCCCGGGACCAAACAGATAGAGTGCAATTAAAATAACACTTCACCTGCCCGTTTTGGGCGAATAATTCATTATATGAAATAGAAATAATTTCAAACTGCAGGATGCATTATAAAGATTTATTTTCAAACAGAAAATATAGAAGCACGTGTAACAAAAATTAAAATAACTTACCACTTTAGCATCTAATGCAACTTTAGCAAACCCTAGTCGCTTCTTCCACATAATTCTGTAATAGGAATCGCTAAACTGTGCTTCATAAACACCACCAGGAGATATCATTAAGAAATTATTTTCTTTTAATATTGCTGAACATATCTGAACAGTACCAGGAATCGTTTTTAGTGCTTCAGCTATGATAGCCCAACCTAAAATTAAACAGGTGTCATGTAGATACAAAACTTAAAATTTTTTTTTAAATTTCAGAAGAAATAGATTAAGAAAATATATAAAACACTACGCTCATGAAGTAACACAAGGCTAATGGAGTGTAAGGAGTATGAGATTGTAGTCAGGCAATAATATTTTATCTTTATATGTCTTGGATCACTCAGACAAATTCATTCAAAAACAATTATTAATCAGAAAAAATTGTAAAGTAGCTAACCTACAAAGCAAAAGGTTGCAGTTTGATACCCAGCTAGGGTCTGGTATTTATTACAAGTCAAAACCTACCATTCCAACTCCATAGCTCACCTTGGTCATTAATGACAAAAGCCGTTCATGTGATTTTAAAATAAAATTAATTAAAAATAATCACTACCTAATTTAAATATTAAAAGTCTATTACACATTTGTCACAAGAAACAGTAATAAGTGAACAGAGAGGTCTCAAAGCAAACAATTGGTGATCAATTTATGTAAACCTACTTAATATAAAAACACATAAACACAGTGAAACACATAATCATAATTTTAACATAAATTTTCGAACTTATTATATTTAAACAAGAGTAAAGTTATTTAATGTGATGTACGAACTGAAAAAGTATAAAATTCAGTTAAAATATGCATCAGAAGTTAGACTAGATTGCAAAGTAGTGAACAAGATTCTGAAAACAGTAAAAGTTTCAAATAACTTAGCAATTATGGGTCAAAGAAAAAAATAACAAATAAAATGAAGTTACAACTTTTGTAATCACATTGTTCAAAGATATTTCACACTTTTTGATAAATCTTTAAAAAAATACTTTTCAATAACCCAGTTGCATTAATATCTTGTTTATTAGCAACTACTTTGGGGTATGAAAATGGATTTTAACACATATTATAATTTCCAGATCTTAATTAAAATTTTTTCAGGAAATACAAAAAATCCAACTACACACGTTTACATGCACAGCCAACTCCTCTCGCTTTGTACCAACTAAACATATGATTAGATTTGATCGTTTGTTGCATGAAATGATAAAACGATTGTTTTTACTAGGGAATGCATCATAACCTAAAAATGCTGAAAAATGGAGATGACCATTGTAGTATCCAGGTCTTCCATTTTTTTTTTAATTCCTAATTTGTGTACGTTGCAACCTGTTCAATTTAGAACAATAAGCAACCCCATGACCCAATGAGATGAGGATGATGTGTATGACGTGTAAATGAGGTGTAGTCTTGTACAGAGCCAGGCCGACCATTCCTGAGAGAGTATGGTTAATTAAACCCAAACCATCAAAGTACACCGGTAACCACTGTCTAGTATTCAAATCCGTATAAAAGTAACTACCTTTACTAGGATTTGAACCCAGAACCTTTGTCTCCGAAAATCAGCTGTTAAACAGCTGATTTTGGCGACGACTTTACCTCTAGACCAACACGGTGGGTTCTTCAATTTTTAATAAAAAATTTCAAATTGTACAAGTAGTTTACCTGGTATCTTAAATAAAAATCGATCAACAACAGTGTGTATCACACGATTTTTTAATAAATAAACTCTTGACATAAAATAATACAAATCAATAGGTATAGCACCATGGTAATACACGAACAACGCAGGAGAATCTGAAGGTATATTTTCCATGCCATTTACTTCATACCCTGTAAATGAAAAAAAAACACTTTAATAATACCATCGTTAACAAAAAGTATAAATATACCGGCTCAAACAACATAGAACGATCTCTAACTCTTACACATAATTCAAGTGAAATTACAGTTTAATCCAACTTTATTTTGAAAATAATGAATTTATTCCTTTAACATTATAAACACAATAATAAAATACATTTATCTTGGAATTTACTAGCCGTAATCACCAGTACATGCGGTTAGTTCACAAAACAAAACAAAGAACATCTGGTGTGAAACACTCGCTCAACTTTCTCTTGTTAGTGCAAATAATGAACAATATAGCCTAACATTAGTAATATACAATAGAAATAAACAAAAAAACCTAACTTCAAAAACCATAATCTTATTTTAATCATGAGTGAATGATTCAAAATAAAAACCAACCTTAGTTTGGCCTAATAATACGGAAAATCACTCTTTGATACTAAACTAGGATCTGTAGAGAAAAATGTTTGAAATAAAAGGTGTAGATTTTTTAATTTTCTATAAATTTGATTAGGATACCCTTTTGTCGTAAAATGCATACATACTAAGGCCAAAATCTTAAAAAATCCATTTTCAAACACATTTTCATGAAAAAAAAACAGAAAATCACTAATTACTGCTAAACTAAGCATTATACAAAGAAATATTTTGAATAAAAGTTGTAGGTTTATAAATTTTCAACAACTTTGGTTATACACACTTTTGCCCTTAAATGCATAATAAGGCCACAATCTTTAAAAAAAATAAATTTTAGAGAAAATCGTAAAAAAGTGAAAAATGACATGAATAAACTACTACTTCCGGTTGACACATTTTGATGAAAGTGTTTGTATCGGGTCTACTAATGTCCATTTGATTTCTTCGTGCGGGTGAAGGTCACGCGCTTCTTGCCCTTCCCTTCTGCAAGATTTCTCCTCATACCCCTTACACTACTTCTACATTACTGAATTGAACTGCTTCTTTTCTCTTTACGGACTAAAGTTTTGTCTATTAACGACAAGAAATTTAATGGTTACTCTGATACACATAAGACATTAGGTCTACTATGATATGTGAAACCTCTTTATTCTACACAATATACTGTATTTCCTAATTTTTGTGCTTAACTTTCGGATCGTTGGAACAGTTCTATCCTAATATTTCTTTATACAAACTGCACCTTAATAAAAACATCGCCAACCTTTTTACCTAAACGAAAAAGATGATTATTTATCTTTTATGTTTTATAGCATGCATACAGAAACTGGATTGTTACAAATTTGTATACGACTGAGAAATAAACTGTCACTTAACCTTTTATGTAATCTTGTGCGCCGTTCGCAAAGAATTAATTTCACACACAGTCGCAGTCACAAAGATCAACACACAGTCGTAGCTGTTTTATCGATAAAAAATGAAACGAAATCACTGATTTAAACTCAAAGATAAATTTAAACAAATAAATAAAGACACTGAAAAATGTGTAACATGTTACACTCAATAATTTCATAAGAGTATCAAAAATCAAATAAATAGGCCTGTGTGTGGTGATAAACGTGCTGTAACATGTTTGTTTACTTAAAACAATACATGTAAGCTTCATAAAGTCATAAAATATCACAGAGTCATTGCTGACGCATAGTATAATGACCGTGTTTCTATTTCAGTGACTTTTCTATTATTCCATATTACGTTGTATATACTATTACGTTGTAGTAGTGCGTACATATAATATCTATAATAACCATAAAACAATATTGATAACAATTATAACAATAATATAATACAAATTACACTACGTATATACTATACGTACATATTGTTATTACATCGTAACAAAATGTTTGTCTAAATATAAGTCCTGAAATGCTTCGTTGGCGAGTTATGCCTGGCGAAAAATTTTGCCTTGATTCCTGGGCAAAGAGTGAAATAAAGCAATACTGAAATTTTGGGAAGGTAAATTTAGGAAAATTTTTAGTGGTTTCTTATGGTTTTTATTTAACCTGGGAAACTTAAAAAAATGAGTCCCAGAACTGTATCGCTTTTAGTTTTTAAGAAAACTACGTAAACACATTAAAGAGTAGGCTTAGAAAATATACTTTTTAAGTTTAGCGTAAATTAACTCTGTTAAATTGCGAATAAAAACACGAAACGTTTTAATGAAAATTGTAGAGAATTTTATTCTAAAAATGATATAAATAACGTCTATGAAAATTAAACTCATTTGAGAAGTTTTTTTTAATTACAAACAAAAGAAAAACTGGATTTAGATTTTTTCCATTGCAGTTTTCCTTTTGTTTGTAATTAAACTTCTCGAATGAGTTTAAGTTTAAGTTGATTTAAATAACACATTTATGTGTTGGTCTCGTCAGATGTTTTAAGTGTACGCTACTTCACCAAGTGAAATAATGTGAACCAGATGTAGGCGTAGGCACAAGTGCACACATACTCCGCGCTGCATCATTTAGACGTCTAGTGGGGTAGGCGAGGTGAGGAAGTGGCATGACCTTCACCCGCACGTTGATTTCAAATGGATTATAGTGGTACCTAACTTAAGTTTCGAGTTTCAACTTCATATGATGTTCTGTTCTTGAGATATTTCGTTCACACACACAGACCAACTGCTAAAAACATGTTTTTTGGGTTCACAAGGTTTGAAAACGCGTATATCTGGTGAAAACTTGTTTTCGAAAAATGGACATGAAAACAATACTTTCCTTTCTATATATTCATACAGGCAAGAGAAATAAATAAATGATATTCAAGAAGTTTTTCAAACCAAATGAAAATTAAACCCATCCTTAGAATTTCTGAGACATTATTCTACTCTACTTTCGCTTTAAGCTGTCACCTATATCACGAAAACCGATTCGGGTTTTTTTTTTTTTTGCTTTTGAGGTCTAACAATGGACCACTTTAATCAATGTTGGAAGATCTTATACATCAATTTCTGGAGACTTTGGGTTTTAGTAGTCTCTTTTATGCCCAGTAATCTTTCTTGTAGAATTTCATCTGAAACGACTCTTACTACAGGTTTTTTGGTTTTGTTTATTTTGTTGAATCTGATGTATGAATTTTGTAAGATATTTAGTTTGTCAGTTTTTCTCAATAGATCTTGTTCAGTTATGTTCAGTTCTTTCATGTCTTTTTCCGTTTCTTCTAACCATCTGGCTTGTTGTTTACATCCATTTAGTTAGTTTAGCAATTGCTTGATTAGTCTGGTGAGCGGCATCCTGAGGAGATGTCCGTAATAGGGAATTCATTTTTTGCTCATGATGTCAGTGATTGGTTCTATTTCTTTATAGATTTCTTTATTCAGCAAAAGCGCGTACATTCCATCTTTTTGTGTTTTTTGTTTATAACTGTTCATTGATTTCTTCGTTCTATCTTTTGTGTTTCATTTTTTACTTTGAAAAATTTTAAGGTTTCGCACCAATAACAGCTACCTCAAGTTGCACTATGGTTTTGTAGTGTCTAATTTTGGATTGTATAGATGCATTCTTTTTGTTGTAGGTATTCTTGGTTAATAAGTTGGGCTCTTTTCATTTTATTTGTACGATTGACCCAGGAGGTCTTTCCGCAATTGGTGCGGGTGATGATTTCTCTGAGGTATATAAATTTAGGGATGTCAATATAATGATTATTAATTTTTAATTTGTTTATACAAAGTTCGTTGAGAACCATGATTTTGGTCTTTTTGTAGAAGATTTTTAAGCCGATTTTGTTGGCAATGGTTTCTAGGGTTGTTATTTGTAGGTGTGCTTAAGCAACGACTGTTTCGGCGAGAAATGCTAGATTATCTGCAAATCCTAGGCAGTTTGTTTTGATGTTATCTTTTTTTCCTCCTATTCTTATGGTTCTTTGGTTTAAGGGTTCCCATTGTCGCATGATGTATTCAAGAGCACAACTGAAAAGTAGTGGGGATAATCCGCCTTTCTAAAGATACTCAAAATATATTCTGAGAATACTGATACCTTATATTTTTTATTAGTATATGATCCCAGAACATGTGTTTATAGAATATTGAGCATGTACATACATTTCAAGGATTATTCATGATCATTTATACACTGGATTCCTAATTTTCTGTGTACAGATTATGTACTTTGTAGGCTATTAACGCCAAAAAACACAGGCTTGAAAAAATTAAGCAATTTTTTCAGTAGCAAGATTAGCAACTAAGGCCGGCCCATGGTGTAGCGGTCAATGCAACTGGCTTCTACGCCAAGAGTCCCAAATTTGATTCCTGGTCAGGTATGGCATTTTTTCATCAATCACAGTTCATATGCAATAGCAGTAACATCCAAAACAGTCTGATATAAAAAAACAAAAACACCATCATTAAGGCTGAATGCAAACTTTTGCTGTCCAGCTCAGCAGCAAACTAAACAGATGATGGATCAAGGGGTAATATTGATTACGAAACGAATTGGCTATGAGTCTGGTACTTGAAGAGGATCTTAAGTTATTTGAAAAACTTAGATTTTGGAACCAGTAAACTTTATTGCCAGGGCATAAAGTTTCAACCCTGGATCATTGTTGGAGAAAATGATCCAAGATGATGTGAATGAAGAAGTTCCAGATATTCAAGAAGAAGAAACAGTAAACCATGTTTTCTGGTTTTCCATGCATTAATTATAACAGAAAATCTGGAGTCGGTTACATATCAAGTATTCACAATTTTGCTTTTTCAGGACAAGATGCTGGTACATAAACATTCAGGAAGTAGAAAGAAAAAATGTTCAAAAAATTACAATTATTATACCAACAAAAATATATAAATATTATGACCAAAGAAGTAAACTTAAGCACACCTTCACTAAGGCAAATTCACAGCTCAGCACAATCCAATGTATGAGAAAACATACATTGCAATTATTGCATGGCATGTAAAAGAAAGTAATATTTTTGCCTGCACCTTAAACAAATTTTACATCAGTTTCCATCAACATATTGCCTTATTTACAGTAATAATCACAATATCTTTAAATATTTATTACAGGAAAGGTTATAAAAGTATTTATATTAATAACCAACCATGCCAAATCCAACCATGAGCATCCCATATAGCAGCTACAGTTTTACGCGCTCCATCCCAAACATCTGTTTCATAAGCATGTCTTAACCTCTCTCTGCAAATTAGAAGAAATATAATTAAATTCAATTTATTAAAGAACAATACTCTCGGTTTCTAAGAACCGAAGTCAACCATATTTAACTGGAGTTCACATGGCAAAAACATAAAATATGGCATTCACGAAGTTAAAAAACAACATGTTAAAAGTTTCTGTACAGACACGATTTAGAAAAGTAGACCAAATTAGTGGTTTACTGAAAAGTTCATTTCCTAAATTTTTAGCTGTACTATCTATAGGTGTCATTAATGAATATGGTGGGGTATGTTGCTACAGGGGATGATTGTAGCTGTAGTTTCCAGATGCTGGCCAATACAGTACAGTAAAAACTCATTAATCTAATGTTTCAAATTAACCAAGTCCAAAGTACTGAGTCGGTACAATCACCTTATTAAAGATTAAAATTCAATCATTCATATTTTAGAGGCTGCAAATATTTTTAGAGATCATTTTTTTGCATATAAGTTTGTACTTATTTAGTTCCTACATTTCATTAACCCTTCGAAGCTCTGGTTCCAAGGCCTTTTCCCTTTTACCAGGCATTTTATCATCAAAACAATGTGGCTGATACATTTCACCTGCCTTAAGGACCAAATGAAGGTGTTATTTTTGTTTAAACGATGGTTTAAGCAAAAAGAGTGGACTGATGTGGCATGGCAGCAAGCAAGACTTTACAGTAGTACAATAATAATATAAACAATTCTATTTTTAGATAATAAATTTATTATATAAAATAGAATTGATTTTAAGCTGCAGGAAGCAGTAAAATCTATTTCAGAATATCAAGATATTTTTAGCAAAGAACTTAATACTTTCCCCGCTAAACAGCAGAAACAAAATGTTTAAGTTTTTATGATTCATTGTGTAGTTGAAAAAAATAATGAATGAAGCACACTGTAGTATAACAAACCCATAAGTACTTCATGTGCGTAGTTCAGAGCTTTATTCTTCCCTGTAAAATCTATTGTCCAGTCAACTGCATTTTATGAAATAAGTCATTTATACTATAATCTCAGGCTGTAATTATTTTTGGGTTACAATATTTTAGCTAGTTTTAAATTTGAGACAGCCTACACTTTTTTAATTTCTTCAGGCTTAATGAAAATGGAATCTGTTGAAAAGCACAAGCAAGGTAAACTGTTGAAAATTTGCGAAAGGCTAATGATTACGAATGTGTTAGTTTCTTTAATACAAATTAATGAAGGTGTTTTTGTATTGGATTTAGCCAATATGATTGCAGCAACCACGGTTGTTGGGAAAAGCAGTATTTTTAATATTTTAAAAGGTTTAAATTAAAAGAGAAAATATTACTTGGGAAAGGAATATAATATGTATGACAAAATTAGCGATTTTGATAATATCGCAATTAGAAGAAAAATTCATTATTTTTAATGACAAATGTAAATAAATATACCGGGTGAGCATAAAGTCTTGCCCTGATTATAAAAATTTATTGCAGAATAACTGTTTGACATAATAATTTAAATTTGATGCTGTTACATAGGTTAGTGTTAATAGTTTTTTTTTAAGATTACTTACATTAGTAAACTTCAACGTGTGCCCCCTTGGTAGCTCGGAGAATGTCGAAGCGGTATTCCAGTTCTCGCCAGGTGTTTTGTAACATGTGTTCTGTCACAGTACCCACAGCAGCTTGTATCCTAGCCTTCAGTTCGTCAACGTCAGCAACTGGTGTGGCGAAGACTCTATCCTTGATATAGCCCCAGAAAAAATAGTCAAGGGGAGTAATGTCTGGAGAGCGGGGTGGCCAGGGTGTTGGACCATCCCTTCCAATCCACCGATCCGGAAATGTTTCATCATGGAAAACATCATTAACGCTAACATTTACTTAGATGTTTTGCAACAGTTCATTGCACCACAGTTAGAAGAATATCAACCATGGATAATTTTCCAGCAAGATGGGGCACCGCACCACTGGGCTTTGATAGTGCGTAGTTTCCTGGATGAAACATTTCCGGATCGGTGGATTGGAAGGGATGGTCCAACACCCTGGCCACCCCGCTCTCCAGACATTACTTCCCTTGACTTTTTTTTCTGGGGCTATATCAAGGATAGAGTCTTCGCCACACCAGTTGCTGACGTTGATGAACTGAAGGCTAGGATACAAGCTGCTGTGGGTACTGTGACAGAACACATGTTACAAAACACCTGGCGGGAACTGGAATACCGCTTCGACATTCTGCGAGCTACCAAGGTGGCACACGTTGAAGTTTACTAATGTAAGTAATCTTAAAAAAAAACTATTAACACTAACCTATGTAACAGCATCAAATTTAAATTATTATGTCAAACAGTTATTCTGCAATAAATTTTTATAATCAGGGCAAGACTTTATGCTCACCCGGTAGATCTAATAATTTTAATAGTACATGGATAAATAATAAAAAATTACAAACAAATACAATCAAAAACCATATGGGACATATATGAAAAATTGAGACACTATAAAATTTATACTTTTTGATCTCTCTATAAAGTTTATACTAGTTAAATATAATTTCAGTTTGACATGAATTGCTCTTATCATTGGGATTGCCGGCACTTAACATTTTCTGTAACTACGATACACATCCAGCCTATTAGCAGAGCACAGTGTTTGTTTACAACAGTTCCAAAGTTACGTTGGGCTAACAATAATAGAGTAGTACTTGTAAAGTACCTAGAAAAATACAGTAGTTTGAAATAGAAATGAGCATTTCAGAAAACACATACATCTGCATGCATGTGTCAATGTAGTAGATTTCCAAGTACTGGATAATGATTAGCGTTATTAATTTTAAATGGTTAACTTCTTATTAATTATACTAAGAATAAATGCGCCTTGTATGTTATATGACCATCACTTCGAATCACATATTGGTTAATTAATATGAAACTAAAACTTATAATTTTATAAAAATTAACAAAATTAAGTATTGGCACCTTACTTAAATGAGTATCAGCCAACTAATTTAAAATGCAGATAAGGCACATTCATTAGTATATAATCTGCAAGTAATAATGATAAACATGTGCATTAACAGTATAATAATAATATATGTACATACTACACACGCGTACAAACATATGTAACTCAACCTGCCAGTAACAACAGTTTTAAATTGTGAGTAATAATTTAGAAACCACAAATAAGGTATAGTGTTGGTAAGATGTATCTTATCAGTGGGTTCTTTTTATTCATCAGTGTTTCATGAACGTCATTTCTAACCGGACAGCTGATTGTTCACTTTAAACTTTTAAAAAATCATGTTTTATTATTTAATTAGGTACACTAATTAGGATGTGTACCATGGAATATGACAACTATCAGGTATCAATTACATGCACTTACAGTAAATTACAGTAATCCCTCGTTATCCGCAGGGGTTACGTTCCGGAGGGTTACCGCGAATAATAATACCTTATATGAACGGAAAGATGGGGGTTAGGTTCTAAAGGTAAAGTTCTGTAGTTGTTTTAAGTGTTTTATAGTTTTAGGAACATTTTACCATTATTATAATCTATGAATATTTAATAAATACAGTAATGTACACATAAAAAAATTAAGTTGCTTTAAAATAGTTAGTTATGGCTCTTTGCTTCTTCTTCTTTTTAAAACTCCTTGTGGACTTCTTCATATGGTATCATCAGCTCCTGAGTCCTCTTTTAAATTGAAGGGCCCTTTCCATGACGGAATCCATCTCCAACACGTGGTCAGCCAATGCATTGCCAAGCTGAGGATCTCGTTGATGGTTTGTGAAGAAATGCTTGACATTGTTTCAGGATCGTTAAACAAACAAAGAACTGTACATACGTACAAAGAAGTTAGACTGACACACGGAGTAAGTAAGAAGCTTTATTTACTCTGTGGACTGACACATGGAGGAAAACGTATGGAGAAATTACAGTATAGTGCCTGGGTGTACATATGGCAGTGGGTATGGGGTTGTACTGGCGGGGCCCGGTATCCGGTGATGCAATCACTACGTACAGTACATGGAAATCTAGCTTGGCTCATGGCGGCTGTCACCAAACTAGTGTGTGACTCAACATGATAAGAACGCCAAAACATTTATTCAAACACATTTTTTCAGAATTTTATGACTTCCCCAGCAAGTATGGTGTACACAGGGTGAGAAAACATACGTATTTTAAGGTTTTAGGCCCACGGACAAAGTCTGCGGATAACCGAAACCCGCGGATACCAAGGGATTACTGTATTTTGACATTTTTGTTGACCCTAAATTGGAGCCTATACACAATGTGTAAAGTCCTGTGGGCTACCCCTATGCTTCATAAAATATAATAGGTATCAACACAACTATTCTGTTGCTTAGGTCACCAACCGAAATGCTGGTTTGAACCTGTAGAGACTTTAATAAGTAAAATGAGGAGTGAGGTGGTTTACAATTATCTTCCTCACCGAGTGGAAAAGCATGCTTATCAACATGCTAAGCCTTCTGAAAAGCATCAACTTTCCACCCTTCAAATGACACCTTCACTTCATTCATCACAGAGTCTGGCTGTGTAATGAAATTCATTACGCTCACAGGAGTTAACTCTGATTAGTGTATTTTATACCTCTACCACTTCTGTTCTTAAATGTTTCAGTCATATAATTGGCGACAATGTGATAAAAACTGAACTATTTTTTTTGTAGCCCCGGAACAAGCAGATCGAGTGCAAATAATTTAACACTACACCTACCTGTTATTGGCAGAGACACATTCTAGAATTTGTATTAATAGCAACAGAAGTATAAAGGTGAAAAACCTTGCAAGATATTGAGTTTCTAAGTTGAGTGACAACTGGGTGTTTATTTGAAGTGTAATTCATCTGTATTCTGTCATAAAATAAATTCAAAAATAAAAACAAAAAGTCATTGGCATATAACAGACAAGACCAAAATAAAGATATTTGATACACAATACAAACTCTTGTCTCTGGACCAGCCCATTTGCTGCTCTCTGATAGAGTTGCATTGAATTACTAAATTGCAACTATGCAAGCAAGTGACCTTCCATAGCTGAAATCCAGTCATAAACAAATACCACTGATTGTCCTTGTACGATTTGAAGCCTGTTACATCAAAATCACACACCCAGAAAATTCTTTGGGAGATTTTTTAAGCAAAAATATTAAATCTTGATACATTACAAAAAAAAACCTTGACAGAATATTAATTACTATTTACTTGGTTTTATTGCACTAAATAACTTAAATAGCTTACCTGTGAAATTTGTAAATATACAGAATGACTGCTGTTATGTAAAAGAGAAGAGCTATTACAAGTGGTAGAAGAAATGTAATAATTACAGGAGCAAGGAGCCATGTTAACCAGAGAGTAAAATCAACATCAATATAGTCAACTGCAAAAAAAATCATTAACAGTAAATTTACCTCTAATAAATAAGTTATAAGTGGATAAATGAATATACGGTCAAATTTCATAACACCATACATGAGATACACATTATATTACATTACAATGTATTTGTAATAAAAATACAAACTACAGTGCTCCCTGGTTATAATGCAGTCAGTTATACTGCGCTTTTGGATATAACACACGTTGAATGACATCCCCGCATAATTTTTTACAGACTTTAAAAATACAGTACGCCTACTGTACATATTTTTTAATTTGTTTTTAAAAACAAATATTTTTGAAAAACATTAAGCAAATTGAAAATTTTTTACAAGAAGTATTTAAAGCTATACTGTTACAGAAATAAATTATATTTAATTTGTAAAATACAGTACATAATAAACAATCTTTTAATCGGTAAATACTGTAACAATCTGCAATAAACTTTGACCTAGTCGTTTCAATTTAGCACAAACTGTACTGTATTTGGATTAATGTGAGTCATGCTTAGAAGTTGTTAATCAGAATTTGGGGAAATACATATTGGAATATGAGAGAAGTACATACTATATTACATAATATAGTATGCGATTAGTTTATGACACAAATAGAGGTAGTAATGGCATTTTTGGAATGACAAGTCGATGTTCAGCCCATCAGACTTCTCTACTTAGCGTCAATTAAAACCATGCTTTTATAAAAAAAATGTGGACATGTAAAGCAACAAAAATCACTGACCTTTTTTAAAAATTACTGTGCTTTTGTATTGTACATTCTTTCCAAACGAATTATTTTCTAATCTAATACATTATGTTCTGTAATTTAGTGTTCTTTTTTGTTTATTTGAATTCGTACTGTAATGAAAAAATACATAAAAGGGTATACAGTATAGTATTTTCTTTAGCTATATACATTAAAATCGCACCTAAATTTAACTTAGTTAAACCTTACCTTAGTGTTTACCTTGGTGTTTACCTTAGTTAAGTTGTACGCATTGCATCATTCAAGGGTTTCCTGATTATAATTTGATGATATTGGCTGCTGTGCCACTCATAGGCACAAAGTATATTTTGTGGCAAGTACAGTTTATACCGCGGCAGGCGATATAATGCAGGTCAGTGAATGACTGCCTACACCCAAGTTATAACCAGGGACCACTTTATTATATAAGAGCTTCAGTCATGTGTTCGTTGGGTCTACAGACTACACAATTGTGTCCGTAAGTAAAAGGGCAGAAAACACATACATTTATCAAGGTATAATTAAGATAATCAATGAGGACTCACTACCAACAAAACCCTGCTGATGAAACAGGATTCTTGCACTCACCTAAAAAATAAGAGGGGAAGGTTATGTTTTTGTTTCCAAGTTGTCAATTGTCAATGAGAAAACACACTTTTCCATTCAAACTAAATCATACACATTCCCTCTTATCAATAGGTTATCGGTGCAAAACAGTCAGATGTAAAATAAAATAAAAAACATTATGTTATTATTTTCATGAACACCATTCATTTACTTGTCATTACTTGTTATTAACTAATAGGAGAACAGAAGTGAATTTTTGACATATCCCATCATTTTTATTCTACCGTGAATTTCTACACGGGGATGTCATATGGGTGGTTTGGACGTATAATAAGGAGAGATACCAAGAACAGATTGACACAAATATTTGAGGCTAGATTGAAGGAAAGTAGAAGGCATGGAAGACCCAAGATTGAGTGGGAAGAAAGGATTTCAACATACATGGCAGTAGTTGGATCCAGAGAAAGCTAAAGCCAAAATAATTAATCACACAAGAGCACTTAAAATTACAAATCTTAGCAGAACACTGTACATCATTGTTCTGGCTTAAGCCTACTAACAGCAAGCAATATATAAAATACAATTTTCATCAACTACCAATTGTCTAATAGAACTGAAAGAAATTTGTAGTACTACAAGGTACACCACTGGTTTGGAGGGAGTATGGATTTCCCTATTCATGTTTTACAGAATAAATGTAAATTTAGCAAATGAGAGCAAGTGTCTAGAAGGATCAGATTAGAATGATAAATTGAACCAAAAAGATCAGTTTTGGATCCCAAGTGAAACAGCCCAGCATGCATGGTAAAAGTACACTATCAACAAATGTAGGAAATGCTGATTAGTTGAATGCTCACTGTTATCGGAGGAAAATTACTATATTCCTCCCATCGAGTAGCTTATATATAAATAATTAAATCAGCATTAAAACGAGTACAGGTTAGAGTGAATGTTTTCATTAAAATTTGTGTTGGTTAATAGGGTAGATAGTATACTGGTAAGAACTAGTCTATTTCTATTATGTAAAAGACAAAAGAAAACAAACATAACCTAAAAAGTACATTCATTACAGTAACAGATCAGCAGATTTAAAAAAGACATACTTATTACAAATCTATACAGTAATCATTATTTTATGAAACCAATAAGACGTCGTCCTGAATAAATTACCATTAAATTAATAATAAAAGGACCTATATGTAACCTATCTTTAAAATATAAACACGTTGCTTACATAATTTACAAGATTTACAGAGCAGACTTATTCATGTTTTAAACTAATATATTTTTACTTACCAAGGAGTTGTTTAATAGAATACGCCCAATCTCCCAGGAATGAAATCATGGTTTGATACTTGCATGATAAGATATAAAGGGTGGAAGTACCTTTGAGACTACTCCACTTACAATAACTGTTAGTTAATTCCTAAATTCAGATTGTTATTTAAATTGCAGACAAAAGTCACTGACATACAATCATAGAATCATCCGAAAGAAAATTACATTTGAACAGCGTAATTCCTAACAGACACTTACACACACACAAACTTCAAAATGTCAAAATTTGGTGTCAGCTGAACTTCGGAACACATGAATCTCAAGTGAACATATGAGCGTGTAATCATTCTCAGCCAGCCAACAGCGAGGGAAGGATGACCTCCAAGTTAATGGTCACGTAGTCATTTGTTTTAGCGTTCTTGTCAAAAACAACTTTTTGTCGCGTAACATAAAATAATTTTTGGCTACGTAATAAACTAAAATTGGATATAGAAAACTTTATAAAAATGATAAATACTTTGTTAAAGAAGACCGAACTTGCTTTAACTTTATCTTAAATTATTCTTTCGAGCAACCACAGTGTTGCTACGAGTATTAAACGTGGGAAGAGTTGAAATATAACAAAAAAAAACTGCTGAAGTCTTAGAACGTGCCTGAAAGAGAAATTTTTCTGTACCATGTTCCTTATTTAAAGTAGCCTATAATAAATAAAAATTAAATAACATTTATTATTTCCGTTTTGTCTTATCACCTTTAAGTATTTCACTTTTCTGAGACGAAGTATTTTACGAATGGATAGATATATTCTGAGTGTTTTATTAATACTGTGTGTGTAGGTATTTTGGCTTGAAACATAATTCGTTAAATTTAAAAATGACTGCCATATATACTTTTTTTAATCACAGCTTACTTACAAAATTTATTCTGTTAATACTATGGGCATTATCGACATCCCCCTGCCATAGCGACCTCAGGTAAAGCATATTTCTAACATTAATATGCTTTTCGCCCGCGCAATGGAAAGTGGTCCAAATCGTAATGGCCAGCCCGTTGGTGTAGTGGTTAGCGCAAACTGACTTCTATGCCGGGGTCCTGGGTTCGATTCCCGGTCATGTCTGGCATTTTTTCATCACTCATCTTCATGTATCATCATTCTCCACCGTCTGCATTAGCGGAAATTGCAAAAGTCAAACATAAAACAAAAAAATCGTAACGTCAATAACAGAAAAGAATTTGCACGAAATGATCTCTTAATATTTCATCAGTTTGTTGCGTACTATGTCAAAATTACTTAAGAAATTTATGTTGAAGAGATTACCTATTTAACTGGAAAAGAAACTCATCCCTAGCCACCTGTTTGGTTATTAGGAAAGTTAATTTCATATTGCGCAGGTCACGATGACCTCATTAAAAAGTTGACTTCGTGCAAAATGCTTTCAAAAATAAAACGTAACTTATTGTTCGGCAGCATTTCTTGATATTACTCAAGCATTCGATAAATTATGGCACATTGGGTTGCTAAATAATTAAATATTATTTACCTAACCAACACTACCTTGGTTGAAATGCAATAGAAGATTTTTTCGTACTTGTTATTGATTCTTACTACAATGTTGTGGATTTTTCTGAGCATAGAAGAGTCTATATTGTGCATTATCATTCAGAAGTTCTTTGCCGTTCTCAAAACGCCGTGGCCACACGTATTTAAGGAGCTAGCCCTTTATCGACTAGTTCAGTTCAAGTTGCCATACGGTTAGAGTGCTATTAGAAAGTGTTTGTGTACGTACATTGTAACAAGTAGGCCTACATACCGTAAGGAAAAGTTTTCGTACTGTTAACAATATAACTGGTTGCAGGTAAAGGGCTATTATTAAGTAGGCCTATAAAATAATTGTTATTGTTAGTTGAGTTAAGTGCTGGAATATTATTGTGAGTTGTCAGTTTCTAAGCGTAATAGTTAATTGTATTTTATAAATGGTAACCTTATAATTTTGTAAATAGATAATTGATTTATGTTTAAAGAAGTTTGTTTACTGTGAATAACTAGATCACCAATAAACCTTGGCTTAAGTTAAAAAACGAAAACTTGGTATTGTTAAAAAACGAAAGAAAAAAAACAATTTATGAAAAATAAGAACTGCCAATAACGCCAAGCACTTTACTATTATCATGGAGAAAGAAATAAACTTCGCGCAAACCACCAAAAATCATACGGCGTAAGAATATCTGCGGACATCGGTTTGAAAAATGGATTCAATATTTTTATTTTGTCTCCTAATAATTTGTTTGTGTTGTGAAAAAATAAAACCTACGATAGAAAATTGTGTTAGATTCAAAAGAAAAATTACGAGAAAATCCTTTCATCCAGTGATACAATACTTCAGAAATTGTCAAGAATTATCAAGTAATTTAATGGGACAAGACAGACAAGATTACCTTAGTTTATTACAGCGTGATTTAGAGGAAAGTAAACAATACTTTATTAAGCGTGCTAGTGATGAAACAGACACTCATTTGATTGTTAAAGCTCTCAGTGGTGTTGCAAAACAGGTTCAAAACAATGGCACATTTATCACTTTCAATGTTAAATCTCGAACCAACCATCCAATTTGGTTTAATAATGATGATATTTCTAAAAATATTTCCTTTTTGCCTCACAAAAATAGCGTATGCCATTGCTTTGGGATATATAGGGTTATTTCACTATTAGTAATAGTAATATTTATTTTGCTTGTAATTGTTACTATTCTTCTTTGGAAGTTGTTGTCCATCGTATCTTCTGGAGTAATTTTGACGAGGTAAGTTTTCTTTCTTCAACATTTCAAAAGGAATTCATATTGTAAACAAAATCTATGTCAATATTACATATTATTTACTATTAGAGAGAGTACGTTTTTACTGAACAAATTTACTGAAAAAAGTTATTTTTTTTCAAAAAATTTAATCCTATTATTATTATACAAACAGATGATTATTATTACACAGTAGACAGACAACAAACACACACGTGTCATGTGTCAGTACAGTAGTGTACAAATGTACACTGTATTAGTTAACAGCTACTTGAAATTTTTTAAATATTGTTTTCGGGTTTGTGTTAACATAAAATAAAAGGAAGGGCCACAGAAAATTTGGCCTATGTTCTCAAGAATCTTAAATCCGAGGCACTGGTTTACTCTACCAAAAGGTATAGGTTATACCGTGGTTAAAGGTTATAGGTTGTCTACCAAAAACTTAATTTAAACAATCCTTTTCATACCAAGTAAATTTTACACTTCTGATTTGACGAAGTCAACCATGTGATACAAGTTATTTTTAAGTAGTTTTGATAGAAAATTGCTAACATAAAACTAAATTTAAATTGAACCAAGCTTGTACCTACTTTAGTTTCAGTAGGCCCATGTATTGTGCGGTTCCAAGCTCCGTGTAGTTGCGGGGTGAAGGGTACGGGTGAAGTATAATGAATGAGTGACGCATGCTGGGAGGCGATTGTTGTATTACTCTGATACAAAACATTCGTTTTCAAACTTTCCGTATTTAACATATTTGTTTGTATTTATTATATTTATTTATTTACATATTTTGATATAAATTTGTAAGTTAAATGTTATGAATCCGACCAAGTTAATAACCAAGACAGTATTTGTTAAATTAAAGCGCCGGATGATAAGAATATTTTTTTAGTCTAGTGAGTACACGCTACCACTACAAATGCATCAGCTGTGAAACACTATACTAACAATCATATTCATTCTCCCACTACTACAGGGTCATTCACGGGAACCAGATGTTTTTAAAATGATCATAAAAAATTGAATATTTACTTTAAATAAGTTTTATTGGTACAAAAACAATTGTTAAATCATAGCATTTGTTACTTACTCACGAACAAAAAATTATGCCCGGCAAATGATGTCCATTTTGGGCAATACAATCTTGTAGCCTTTGACGGAAACTGGCCTTAATTCTTTGCAGCATATCTACATCAATCTGGGTGACGTGATGACGAATTGCAATTTTTAGGTCCTCTAATGTACGCGGTTTATTGCTGTACACACGCGATTTCAGAAACCCCCACAGAAAAAAATCACAACTACTTAAGTCGGGGGAACGAGGAGGCCAAGGAATGTTGCCAAATCTGGAAACGATCCGACTTGGAAACAAGTTACAGAGAACAGCCATCGTTGCCCTCGATGTGTGCGCTGTAGCCCCATCCTGCTGGAATAACACATTTTGAAAATCGATTCCCCGGTTTTGTAACTCCGGGATGAAAAACGTATTCAGCATGGCAATGTAACGATCAGCTGTTACAGTTACGGCAGCGTCATTTTCTTCATAAAAATATGGTCCAATAACACCAACCTTTCCCACTGGACGCCAGACAGTCACCTTTGGGCTGTGAAGTGGTCTCTCGTAAAGCTGATGTGGGTTATCTTGTGCCCAATACCGGCAATTCTGTTTGTTGACGTAGCCATTTAAATAAAAATGGGCTTCATCACTCATTAACAATATCAAATTTTTATTTTCTTCAAAGGTGATAAGCATTTGTCGACAAAATTGTAATCGCTGCTGGAAATCTTGCTCGTTTAACTGCTGCACGACGGCTATCTTATAAGGATGGAAATGCAGGTCTGTATGCAGAATTCGTCTTACCGTACTTGTGCTCATTTGAAGCGCTGCTGAATGCCTCTGAATAGAGCGGCGTGGGCTTCTGACAAAGGCTTCCCTTACTCGTTCGATGTTCTCCGGAGTGCTAGCAGTTCGTCGGGGACCCGGTGGTTTTCTCTTCAATATTGAACCAGTTGTTCGAAGGTTGTTTACCCATCGCAATATTGTGTTACGAGAAGGGACACTTGCATTACGGTGGATATTAAAATGACGGCGGAAATCTCGCTGAACAGCAGTTACGGATTCGTCATTTCGCACAAAACTGTCATACGCGTACAGGCGTTCATCTATCGTCCACAGCTCCATCTCAATGACTAAAATGTAAATGCTATGGACAAAGGAAACGCAAGACACCAGCCACGTGATCCTCCCACCACGAACGCTCGAGTACAACCCACTTCAAAAACATCCGGTTCCCGTGAATGACCCTGTATTACTATAACAACGCACTGCATTCCTTCAAACTATACGGAGCTGGGACTCAAGCAATTCTCGGTTCGTCGTACGATAGATATGTTGAGTAAACAAATAGCGGTTACCGAATCAGCTGCTAAAGCGGTGACTCGGATAATTTGGTGACACTGTCACCAAAGGAGTCATTTACAGGTCTAACTATATGATTTCCTAATGACGTTTAATTACTGTTTCAGCCCGCCAACAAAGTTTGAAGTCGAAGACAATAAACCATCTCCTGATGGCTCAGGTACTCTGCACACATCAAGTAAATAATGAAAAGTAGGTTTCATTTAGTTAATTATTTAGATAGTGTTACAAAGTTAAAAATCTTCTGTAATTAAAACATCCTCTCTTTAGAACATAAATTGTGTCCATAAATTTAGGAGGGTTCATATTTTTGTTGACGTTTTGATTAAACTACTGAAGCACCCTTGAAAATAGTATTAACATATCGAACAATCCTTTCAATCACTTTCAAACAACCATAAAATTAAAAATTGAAAAATAATATCTTAACAATTAGGTCTACATATGAAATAGTTACGAAACACCACAAATTATCTTTATCTTCAGGAAGCTTCAATGTTTGTTCTATTTTAAACTATTATACATCGTCCTTTCAACCATTTGCATAAATGATTTGTTTGTATAATATAAAATGTTTTCAACCATTTGTATAACGTAGCTAGCTGTCTGTCTCCTTTATGTCTATATGCTAGGCCTGTAGGCCTAACCCCTATCTCAAAAACTGAAAGGACATCGTATTGCATTTTAGCCGATTTCAGGATTATACGTCAAATTCATTTAAATCTTATTTATAGATTATACCTTTATGAACATTTTATCGATTACGTATCTCAAATTATGAGCTGATAATGTTTTTATTTTAAGCAGGTACAACTTTAACCGATTCAACTAGCAGAACTACATCATCGCCAGAGAGAGAAATAATTAATGACGCAGAAAATTTAAATCATGGTATGTTGGTCTGCCGAGCATGCAATTTTAATTGCATCAGCGTAATTTATTTTGAAAAGAATTAGAGTAGGCCTCAATATGCTGAGTAAATCATACTGAAACACTAATTACTACTAAGGTGATTAAGTAGTATAATTTTGGTACGGATGTTCCATATTTTATTAAATATTGTTATCGCTGGAAAGTAACTCACCATTCAATCTACTCGAGGTACATAGACTTATAAGAATTCCAAAGGCATTTACAAAAATAACTTACGAGCTCAAGCTTTGCCATTGCCCGTGAGGAGCGAATAGACTAGTGGCTTGGCTTGGAACAGAAAAGGCGTGCAGAGTCAAAAATAATGCTTGCAGAAGATGTCTGACGGTCCGAGTCGTTATGAATAACATAACGCACTTATTTTATCCTCATCAATTTTCTGTATAGTGAGGATTCAAGAAGCGTTTAATAGTGTTTTATTATAGTTTTTATTTTGTCAATATAAGAACTCCAATATTATGAATTTAAAATATGTTTAAAGTAATAATAAATAATAGTAAATTGACGAATGATAATAGACTATTCTTCACTGTTCATGCAGTAGACTCGAGCCGAGTAATGCACTACTACTGTAGCCGGTGATATCAATCCAGACTACGTCGTGCACTTTATTTATATAGTTCATGGCACAAACGTATTGAACCCATGCATTTTCCCTGATGTTTTTTTTTTTTTACTCTATACACCACACCTCAACAGAGGCAAACATTTGACAAAAGAGTACAACTGGGTACTCCGACAGAAATAATGCGCATGACCTGGAAGCTTCGTTTTATTTTTTTCCATTAAAGTTCGAAGGCCATTCGGAAAGTAATGAAAGATTTCAAATGAAGCGCGTATGATCCCCACTACCACCGCCGCCTGGACAATAATTCTGGCAATCTTCTGCTTCAACTTGCCGCGATCCGCTACGGACGTTTGTTGTAAGTTGTGCGGCTTTGAAATGTGCGAATAAATTGACGATTACTGCAAAAATGATTCGATTTTCGAATGTAAAACAGTTCATCCAATTGAAATTTACAGGCAAATCACTGAAGTTTCTCAATGAAACTAAAACATCCAAACAAAAACTGACACCAAATAGGATATAGCCACGTGTTTTGGGATCGCAAGGGTGTCCAACTAATCAACCATCAATGCAGCAGGCTACTGTGTGGCGCTTCACCGGCTCCCCTATTCCATAAAAAAAGCCCAACGGCTTGGCTTAATACCTTAATTGGGAGATTTCTTAGTATCCACCATGCAACCCAGACTTGGTGCCGGGTGATTACCACCTTTTTTAAAACTGAGAGGTTTTAGGCGGAACATGCTTTGAAAATGATGAACTGATGATGAGAATGGCTATTGCTAACTGGTTCAAAAACTTATAACGAACCGAGTACGAAGCAGGAATACAAAAACTTGAGTAACGCTTTAAAAAGTGTTAGAATTAGAACGGAAATTGCGTGAAAAGAGCTTAAGAGTTATTTATAGAATTGTGTTGTTCCAATATCTCTACTAGTAGAGTGAACAGGAAAACAGTTCTTCAGGCCTACTATCCGAATGACTCTAGTATTTAATTTAAATTAACCAACAGAAAGTGCAGTAAAATGTAAAAAGAATCTAATCTGCTATTTCATACTTGAGAAAGAAGCAAATTTTGATAAATAAAATACTGTATTTTCAAGACAATACATTTAGAAAGTATTTTTCTTATTCATTACAATTCACAGATTTGTTCACCTGTCAGGATTAGTCTACACGTTTTCTTAATCCGACATTCAAACAATTAGGATGCAACAAGATTATGCAAGAGAAGACAGATTTTTACTTAATGTACTTAACTATAATGTACTTCATTTTCTATAATGTTCCTATTTAAACGTTTACTTTTCTATTCTGAGCAGGGTCAACTGTAACTGATTTAACCAGGAAAACTACTTCATCACCTGAGGTAAAAAAAATCGAAGGCGCAAAAAATTGGAAACATGGTAAGTTTGCCTGCCGTGCATCACAATTTTAAATGCAGCATCCTAATTTATTTACAAAAGAACCAAAGTAGGCCTTAATATACAAAGTAATCATCACTTGAAAGTTATTCACCATTACTTCCTATTACATAGTTAAGATTTATATGAATTCCAAGGGCATTGTAATTCGTTAGGTAGGCTACTCCGTCAGAAAAACCGCGCGTGGCTAGAAAGCGATATAGCCTACCGCTATACCAGTAAAGGTATTAAATAATATTTTTAATTATTTTTCCTTAAGTTATTTTAATTTCAACTAGTCAGTGTAAGCTGTAGGGAATTTCTAAAAAACTTTAAGACAGTTATAAAAAATGTTTCTTATTCATTACTATTCAAAATGTTCCCACCTGTCAGGACACGTAAACATATGGCAGTGGTAAATCTTTGTTTATTTTGTTAAATTTTTAAACTGCAATGTTTTTTCTTAATTCGTTATTCAGAATGAATTACAATGGAACAAGGTTATGGACAAGAAGGCAGAATTTTACTAACAGATATAATTGTAATGTATAATACTTTCTACAATATTCCTGTTTAAACGGTAGGGCATTGTACCGGGTAAACAACGTAAAACTGAACCCATAACGTAATCACTTCAGAATCTGTAGGTTACGTTAAATAAAATTGTATGAATTATACGGAAAATTTAAATAAAAACTATTATTAAACGTAATTTCAATGTTACGTTTATTTACCTTTTCGTTTCAAAAGATATTCAAAATGCACCCTGGTGCTCGAATGATCATATGGAGAGACTTCTGACGGAAAAAGTTAGTAGTCAATTGCATTGATTTCTTGGTGAATGTTCACCTTCAGTTCATCAATATTATTGGGACTAGATGCATAAACTCTCTCCTCCTACTAAGTAGCATCTAAGAAAAATAAAAAGTAGACAACTCTGTGGTCATGGAGGCCAGCGTCCAGTGGTGACAACTCGTTCATTCGTGAACGCAGCATGAACGCGATTCAGTGAAACGTTTGGCGTGTGACATGTTGCAAGAAGCCGTATTCTTTCTCATCTGTTAATTGCGCATAGAATTCTTCGAAAATATTAAGGTAAATTTGTGTATTGACAGTTTTTAGTATTACTACTACTCGCGCGTAAAAACATTGTAGGGTAGGTAGCGGTTATATTATGGGTTCGGTTTTATGTTGCTCACGTCCTTAATTTCCTTCTTTATTTTTCGAATTTTGAAAAGAGAAACATCACAGTAGTTAGCCGCTCGCTCTCGGCTTTTGTTAAGAGGCACGGATTGCCATTTTTGTTTAGCTTCAACTTCATAGCATATTATTACATTGCATATCAGATTTCGTTCAACACTGTGAATAGTTCGACCGCGTTTTCGAGAAACCGCGATATACTATATGCTCTGGGTATGGTATAAGTTTGTCGTACTGAAATCAAAGCAGTCGGGCATGCGCACTGATGATTTCCCCCCCTTTACCCCTCGTTGCAAACAAGGGCAAACTCGTGACTCAAGTGACTATAAGAAAGTATGTCGAGTAAACAAATAATGACGTCACTGAGCATGCGCATTATTTTAAAATTTGTACACGCTAATTAAAAAGTAACAGACAAAATACTTTCGAAAGTATTTTTATAAATGAAACTGACATGTTTTAAGTAGTCTACTGATCAATGAAAACGTTAGGCCTATATTTTATTTCACCGGCCGCATTGGCGTAGTTGGTAACGTGCTCGCCTTTCATCATGCGGTCTTTGGTTCGAATCCCATTCAGGCACGACATATTTTCATACGTTACATAAAATCATATCATCCTTCACCGTCTGTATTAGCGTAATTGCAGAGCATTCGGACGTTAAACCAAATAAATAAGTATAGCCTACTTTATTTCCATTCTTTTTCATAAATAAACGTGGTTACAAGTTATATGTATTACCTCTGATTTGTATGACGATACAAGAGAACTTTAAAAGTAAACAAATTTATTTTAATGATTAGCCATCTAATATTACCTAGTTTAGTCTCGTTATTTCACAATTCAACTTGACGTAGACTAATCCAAACCCATAAATCTCTCTCCACATTCGGACAAAGAACTTGGTCATCGTTGTATGCTACCAGTTCGCTTTTAACATCGTATTGTCTCGCATCGTTCTATCGCGCATTATTATTTATTTTCAATTAAGAATTTAGTGTTATAGGTAGTATATTTGTTTTTTTTCATTTTTATTTATCGTTTAATTCTGTATATATGGTTAAAAGCACGTATCGGGTTATCATTGTGATGTTTTCATTAAAAGTGTTGCATTTTATCCGTGTCACCGCTTTAGCAGCTGATTCGGTAACCGCTATTTGTTTACTCAACATATCTGCAGTTGAGCCGTTCTTAGTTTGCTCCTACTGTCAAGAAACAAAAACCACCTACTACAGGGTACACGCTAGAGTCTGCGACTTTACGGATGTCCTATTCCTATTAAGTTAACTATTTTTTAAATTATAAGTACTTAAAGAACTAAAAACATCAGTCATGATACGATGTAGGCCTAACAATTTCATTTAGAAAAATACTTTTAAAAGTATTTTGAATTTAAATACTTTTGAAAGTATTTTGTTGTAACTTTTTAATCAGCGTGTACACATTTTGATATAATGCGCATGCTCAGTGACGTCATCATTTGTTTACATTAGGAGCAAACTAACAGAGGCTAGACTTTGTCCAGCCTTTCTTAGTTTGCTCCTAATGTAAACAAATAATGATGTCACTGAGCATGCGCATTACATAAAAATGAGTACACGTTGATTAAAAAGTAACAAAAAATACTTTTAAAAGTATTTAAATACAAAATACTTTTAAAAGTATTTTTATAAATGAAATTGTTAGGCCTACATCGTATCATGACTGATGTTTTATAAGTACGTATAATTTAAAACATAGTTAACTTAATAGGAATACGACATCCATAAAGTCGTGGACTCTAGCGTGTATTCTGTAGTAGCTGGCTTTGGTTTGCTGACAGTAGGAGCAAACTAAGAACGACTGAACTATCTTACGACGAACCGAGAATTGCTTGGGTCCCAGGTCCATGCAGTTTGAAGGAATGCAGTGTGCTATTATAGTAGTGGGAGAATAAATGAGTTAGTGTTTTACAGCTGAAGCATTTGTAGTGGTAGCGTGTACTAACTAGACTAAAAAAATATTCTTATCATCCGGCGCAATAATTTAACAAATACCTACCGGGTTATTAACTTGGTCGGATTCATAATATTCAACTTGCTAATTTATATAAAAATATGTAATAAATAAATGTAATAAATACAAACAAATATTTTAAATACCGAGAGTTTGAAAACGAATGTTTTGTATCAGAGTAATACCACAATCGTTCTCCCAGCATGCATCCTTTAGTTGAGAATTCTTTAGGCTACTTATTATGTAAACTAATTACTAATATGTATCATATTAATTTGAATCTAATTAAAAAAGACTTATTTTCTGATGAAGACCCCTATTAGCCATTTCTCATAAGTAACCCAGCAGTCAGGACATCACGTTCCCCTTTCCACAAGTTTTGGAAAGAACAAAAGATATCCACCGTTGGAAATATTTATGGCCCAAAATCGACTAATTTTAAAAAAACTTGAATATTTTCAGAAATCTGTTATTTTATTTTAACCAAAAATTTCAGCTGCTAGTGATGTATGCATTACCACGGTAAATAGAAGAGTTCTCTTCTATTTACCGTGTGCACTACAATCCATACAATGCAGTTTTTTCATGTCACGCAGTAATTAGCGTTGTGACGTTAAAAATAATATAATTTAAGAGTTTTTGCTTAAATTTACTATTTTTACCCAACATAGATGCTGTTTATATTCATTAATTATATTTTATTGTTCATATATTTTATTAACATTAAACAAGAAAAACAATTAAATTTTTAACTCGAGAAATACTATAAATTTTTGCGACTGAGCTTGTTGATTCCTTGGAGCGCTAGAGTGGTATTTGCGTTCTCGACCATCGCTGAGTTTTGTGACTGATTAATACTATGCAGCAACTGTTAACCAGTCCACAGATTACATATTAACTATTACCTCCGGTCGGACTGGAAAATTTTAATGAGACGTATGAAATCCCACATGTACGAGGGTAGGCTGATAAGTAATGCACACATGCTTGTAGAAGACAACTAAATAAACTTCAGTAGCGCGCCTGGTGGCATGTGGAAGTACTATTTCTCCTCTACAAGCCTGCGCAGTTTGAAGGCGTTGCTTTCATTCAGTTTGTTTTGAGTAGTGGAAGTATGGCGTCGTGTTCTGGTGCTATGTCAACGAGAATTAAACAACGCGCTGTTATCGAATTTTTAACTGCTGAGAAAGTGAATCCTAGTGAGATTTATCGTCGTTTAAAGGCTGTTTATTGTGACGATACTGTTGATAGGTCTACTGTGAATCGTTGGGTAATAAAATTTCGTGATTGCCAACCTGGAAAAGCCTTAATTGTTGACAAAACACGCAGTGGACGACCAATCACTGCCTCAGACGATAATCGTCGCAAACTCATCGATGATTTGATTCAAAATGACCGGCGAATCACTCAACAGCGTATCGCAAACCAAATTGGAATATCTAAGGAACGTGTTGGCTTCATTATTGAACAATTGGGATACCGTAAAATCTGTGCACGATGGGTACCACGCCGTCTGACAGACGAGAATAAACAGCGTCGATTGGAATGCTGTGAACAACTTTTGAAGCGCTACCGTGACGAAGGAGACGACTTTCTTTTGAATATTGTGACGGGGGACGAGTCATGGGTTCATCATTACGATCCCGAAGAAAAAAGGCAGAGCGCTGAATATCGTCATCCACATTCTCCTGTTGTGAAAAAGTTCAAAACACAACCGTCCGCAAAAAAAATTCTTTTGACTGTGTTTTGGGATGCTCGCCGAGTTTATGTGACTGATTATCTGGAACGAGGGGCAACGGTAAATTCTGCTCAGTATATACAGACTCTGAAACACCTCCGACGTCGAGTTTGTCGTGTTAGAGGCAACCTGGCGCCAATAATTTTGCAACACGACAATGCTCGTCCACACACTTCGCGTGCAACTGGAGAGGCTCTGAGAAACCTGAAGTTTCAACCAATTTTACACCCTCCGTATTCTCCCGACCTTGCGCCTTGCGATTTTTATTTTTTTCCTCTACTGAAGAGAGACCTTAAGGGTAATCATTACAGCTCGGACAATGAGGTGAAGGCAGCTATTGCGTCCTGGGTTCGAGGAAAGTCGGAAGAATTTTTCAGTGACGGAATGAAAAAACTTGTTAAACGTTGGGAGAAATGTGTAATGCTTAACGGTGACTATATTGAAAAATAAATAGATAATTTGGTAGGTTAAGATTTGTACTTTAATTTGTTATTTACCCCATCTTGCTATTTCTTTTGTTCGTCTTCTACAAGCATGTGTGCATTACTTATCAGCCTACCCTCGTATTTTGTTTGTATAACTCTGTTGTCTGTATATTTAACAAAAATAAAATCCAAAATCTGCAGTTGGAAAATTGACAACCCATTAACCAGAGATCTGAGGTATGTTTCCTGAAAACCTGGAAAACTGTGATATTTCCATGATTTTGAAGACATCATTTTTAGTTTTCATGAAATACAGTACCTATCTTAAAACTACCCTATCAATTTCAGAAGAATTTGGACACATAGCGTTTTATTATCTCCGATTTTCAGCGAAACAATTCAGCACTGCAGGAAATTTTCCACTAAGAATAGGTAAAATGGATGCCAAATAAGCTCGCCAGTTTTCTGAAGTGCGCAGAATGTTTATTTTGGAAATAGCGCGCTTGGCTGCCTGAGCGAGTGATGGGGTCAGTGCTGTACTAGCTGTGATCAGAGTCACGTCGCTCTCGTAACATTATATATCAGCTAACCCGAAAACGTTAGTATGTAATGTGTATGTGGTAGGCGTTAATTGTTTTATAAAATGTTTACAATTGAATGTTTTAATGTCGCTAATAGATGATAATTTACATTGTTCAGCGCCTGTGATTTATTAGGCAGTTTGTTACTAAGACACTAAATCTACTGGCTAAATCTGAACTGTTCGCACAGCTACACCGGCAAGCTTATTTGGCATCCGCTCTACCTGCTAAACAAGATATGATAAAATTCTCAGAACAGTGAATATCTATTGGTTTGAAATTTAATCTGATTATCATTTAGATTATTCTTGAGTTATCTGACAATTCGCCTAAAGTTTGTATTTTTTAAAAATTCCTAATGTGTGTACGTTGTAATCTGTTAAATTTAAGAACAATAAGCAGCCCTATGACCCAATGAGATCAGCATATGTATGACGTATTTACACGTCATAGTGGTCATGTGAAGTCAAAGTGGTCATATTACATGACGTATGATGTATTATAATACATGTCATAATACATAATATGGTCATAATACATGTGTGACGTATTTACACGTCATAGTGGTCATGATGAAGTCATAGTCATCATAGTGGTGAAGTTGTCATCGGGTGATTTTCGGAGATGAAGGGTTCATGGTTCAAATCCTGGTAGAGATAATTACTTTTACACGGATTTGAATACTACAGTGGTTACCGGTGTACTTTGATGGTTGGAGTTTAATTAACTTATACTCTCTCAGGAATGGTCGGCCTGGGTCTGTACAAGACTACACCTCATTTACATGTCATACATATCATCCTCATCTCATTGGGTCATGGTGTTGCTTATTGTTCTTAATTGAACAGATTGCAATGTACACAAATTAGGTATAAAAAAATATATACATACATAGTTGCCGACCGGGGCCGATGACGTGTAAAACTTTATTTGCAAAGTTGGTGACCCTGAAAAGGGCCGTATAACTGGTAAGGGGTTCTTAGAAGGACCGTTGTATTTAGTGGATTGGTGGCCCTGAAAAGGGTCGGTTGTGTTTTGCGGTTGGCCCTGAAAAAGGCCGTTGTAGGTGGTCGGAAGCGGCGAGCCGGCTTGTTGAGAACGGTGCCCAAAAAGTGACGGCTCGGCTACCGGGTTCAGGCCTAGCTCTCTCTCAGCGGCAGTTGAGTCCCCACTGCAGCGTGACGGTGGTGGCCCCAGGGCTCCGCAGTTTCCGGTCGGCCTACGTCGACCGGAAAGCTTAACTTAGAAAGTTAATTAAGCTTAACTTAGATATTAAATAATTTGTTTCTCCTAATGGCACATATTTTTGGACTGCTGCCCCTGACATTTTTCAACTCGTAAGAAAATACAGTGAATCTGTGAAGGTAATAAACCGATTAAAACCTAATTGGGGGCCTGTCTTCCTCTGGAATGACATAATTTAGGATTTTTTTTTTTATTGCTTGCAAGGAAGTTTAGACCAATCTGACTTTCTTAGACTGATTTTATTATTATTTGTTTTCAAAATATTGATTACACAAAATTATTGATTTATTCTTGACCAACATAGCAAATTTTCATAAACCTTTTATTGTTAATTTTTCTTTGAAACTTACTAATTTCATTACGAATCAATTGAATAGTACTAATATTTAAATGGAAACTTAGTAAGCCATACCAACAGGGAGAACTGTTTTAAATGAATACTTAACCCAACAATTTTAAATAATTTCATTATTTTTAAAAGTTTTATGGTCTTTAGATATATTCGGCAGCAGCAGAAGATGTAAGAAAAAGTCAGTAGAAATGAATTTGCTGAAACCATCAAACTCATCAACTTCAAAAAGATCATTCACAGTAACTGCTGAAAAAAGGACAGAATTTTATTCGCCATTTACAAACGATGATGATGGTAGGTTCCTATTATTAAAACAATAATATTGAGATATTGCATTAAGATGGACTTCAAGATAATATTCAATTCAGTTCAAGTAAATAGCAGTTGCATATCAAGGGCTGGTCGGCAAATACAGCATGTGTAGGTAAAAACAGCTATCGGAGTAAAAAATGTTTATTTACGATAGAAATTACATGTTCAAAG
Source organism: Catonia carolina (assembly GCA_035578175.1). Classification (NCBI taxonomy): domain Eukaryota; kingdom Metazoa; phylum Arthropoda; class Insecta; order Hemiptera; family Achilidae; genus Catonia; species Catonia carolina. The sequence goes on along the minus strand of JAQMRL010000001.1, from coordinate 142,322,713 downwards.
ATTTCAGCTTCTATTTTCACCTAGTTCAGCTGCTAACAACTCAATGTAACCTACTAAATGCAAAATTTTGAAAAAGATCTATAGCCTACTTAAACAGAGCATTTCCAAATATTATGTTATTGCTGTTGTTTTTGTTGTTGTTGTTATTGTTTAAGTCATCAGCCAAAAGGCTGGTTTGAACCTCTAGAGGGTTTACTAAGTAAAACAAGGAGTGAGGTGGTTTACAATTGCCTTCTTCAATGAGTGGAAAAGTATGCTCATCAGCATGCTGGGCCCTCTGAAAAGCATCTACTTCCCATCCTGTAAATGACACCTTCACTTCATTCACTTTAGGGTTTGCCTGAATAATGAAATTCATTATATTCTACAGAAATTATTTTCATTTTTCATAATTTACTCACGATGAAAATTAGACACACACAGACACACAAACCAGTCACTAAAAACATGTTTTTTTTTTTGGGTTCAGGGGGTCTGAAAACATGTATGTCTGGTGAAAACTCAATTTCAAAAAATCGACATGAAAATATATTTTCCTTCCTATTATATTCATGCAGGCAAGAGAAAGTAAAAATTAAGGTTTTTTTGTAATATCCGAGGTTCCACCGTATTAATTTGGCAAAAATTAATTGGTAACATGCTATTGAAGCAAGCAAATAAGTAGCAGTAATAAAACTGTAATAAATTAATTTTTTAAGCAAGTAATGAGTTTAGAATAAATGAATTTAAGATTATTAGTTTTGTTTTGACATGTCCAATGTTCCCCTTTTGGAGTCTCCTGGATGCGGTCAACAAAATAAAAATAAAACCCACAGTATGTGAATCATTATAATTTAAACTAAAATTATTAAAATACATTTTAAAGCTGTTATTTTGATGAAGGGATATTTTTTTACTGCAATATTAGAAGTTTTTTCCGTTTGTTCTTTAGAAGTAGAAGTTTTCAAATTCCTTTCTAATTGGATTTTGCATACCATATTTCAAGTCTAGTTGCACACTACTCATTTAGTATTTTTTTTTACCAAGACTGAATTTATTTTCAGGTACTGGTACAGGAAGTAAAGACCATTTCAACATAAAATGTTCTTTGATATCCAAAGAGGTAAGCGTACACTTTCTTTACAACATAAAAACATGATTAGGCACAAATAAGCCTTGCTTGTATGTGTAGTAGTTTCAAATTATGCAGATAGTAACTTTTCCCTGAGGGATATTTATTAAACAGAAATTCGTTTAGTAATCTGAGGAACATAAATTTATTAAACTTAATTTGTATAAAGTGTATACTTTAAACAAATTATAAAGTGTAATTTGTGATAGAGTATTTGTAATAAACAAATTACCAGATTAAATGATAGAAATTAATTAGGTACACCAGTTTATCATGGTTTAACCTCATATTTAATGTGCTATATTAGTGTGGCGTATTTTTTGATGGTAATATGGAAAGAGTCTTTAAAATTAAGAAAAAAGTAATTAGGTGTATGGTGGGAGCAAACCAATTAACCTTATACAGACCATTATTTAAAGGAATTCGGGAACACTATTACGCCTTTTGTTAATGTTAGGAACATTTTCTCAATTCTGGGAAAACCTTCAGATTTTTAATTTTAACCAATGCTATTGGATCATTATACAACTTTGAATGGATTAAAATTTTATAAATAATATGGTAGTATACTTTCAATAAAAGTATTTCAAGTCGTGTGAAACGTGTGTAATTTTTTTTGTTTGTATTAATAGACTACTCATAAATAAAGTAGAACATGAAGATTCCATGAAATTTCCATCACAAAAATTTGAATATGCTCTAGACAATCTTGAAAATTTCATTGTGGTATTTTAAACCATTTGCAACTGACTTTAACACCGGGCCCCAGGTTTGATTCCCGGTCAAATGAGATACTTTTTCCTCACTCATTTTCTTCTTTCACCCTACTCATTGTTGGCATTAACAGTTGTTACAAAACAGTCAAAAGTAAAACCAAAATAAAAAAAATTTTAATCTTAAACTGTTTAAGAGCAAAAATGTTCTTGAAGTATGAAAAAATGTATTTTCAGTAAAACCTGAAAACTAAATACATGATCATTTACAAATAAATTCTTGTGATGCATCCAGCCAACCATTTAATTTATAAATTACAATATAAATTATTATTTTTTACCTCTCTTTTGCTTGCTATTTAGTTTTTATCTTTAAAAACTTAAAATCATTTCAGTGTTACAAACTTCTTCAAATATTAAAAAAAATTGAAATTAAATAAAAATTCAGAATGGGTCGTTCCATTCAGTTATGTCAATTAAAACTTTTTTAAAGTTTTAATTTATATCATGTCAATTAAAACTTTTTAAAGTTTTAATTTATATGACTAACATAATGACCATTCTGAATTTTAATTTTTTAAATATTCAGAAGAAGGTGGTACCACCAAAACGATTGTAAGTTTTTAAACTTAAAAACTGAATAGCTAAAGACGTAAGAAGTAATAAATTTATAAATATTATTCAAAATTTACTGACTCAATACATTCCAGTTTCATAAACTTTCCATGCAAACATTTTTTTAATAAATATGGATCTGGTAGATCTTTGAATATTGGTTTTGCTCCTGTCATAAATGTTGATTAAATTTTATTTTTATGATTATAAACAGAATTACCAGTTAAACTTCTATTATATTTACACCAGGTGTCAGAAACCGATAGACATAGTCCCTGCTGATCATTTGTCAATAATTTGTGAAAATAAATAGCCCAGATGGCTCTTCTGAAATGACATTCTATATAAACATTTTAAATTATTCGTTCTGGTCATTGTACGTATAGTAGTTTGAAGATTATCATTTGTAGCATCTGTAAGTCTATTTTGACCTCCAATTGACAAATTATCTCCTAGTTTCCTTTCCTTCAGCTGCAATTGTAGTTTTCTCATCAAAGCTATTTTTTTTGGATATGGTCGTTATAAAGACCCGTCACAATGAGAACATAGCAGAATTGGAAGCAGTGCTAACAAAAAAAAGCACAAATTTCCTAATTGTTTTATAAAAACCATATGGTTCTAGATTAGTGGTTCCCAACCCGCAGTGGTCTGCGGACCACTCAGCCTGAAAGTGAACTACCACGGACCACCCATTACATTATTGCATATGTCTTATCAGATGTAACCAAATTAAAAGGTGATTAAATAAAACAAATTTTCAGAAACAAACTATTATTACAAACATATAATTGTTATTTTCAGAAAGTAGGGTACATTGTACATCACAAAAAGTAAAAATATTTTAATTGTAAATTGTCTTTTAATAAAATAAGGAATACAGAATTTACTTAGTCAAAAATAGCAATGAAAATTAAAACATGAATTAAAAATGAAATTAAAATTTCAATGCGACTTTTGTGCACGAATCTTTCTGACTAGCTGAGGAATTCTAGGTTTTAGGCTCTTGCTAAGAGCTACTCTCAAATAATCACTGCTTACACTTAGCCGATTTCGTTGTTAGTTTTTAATTAAAAATAAACTAGAGAACCCCTGCTCACACAAATAAGTGGTTGAAAAAAATCATAAGATACCGCAAAGCTACTTGCCGAATCTTGGGGAAGCCCAGGGCTTTCTTACACCACAACTCTTCTACCTTTACTTAATCTGAATCTTGAATGTATTTACTTAATCTTGTTCAATGAAAATCGTAACTTTGATTTAATCACGGGAAAATATTACTTTTTTATAAGTAGTCACCGGACTCTCACGGACCACCACGAAGGCTCTCACGGACCACCGGTTGGGAAACACTGTTCTAGATGGATGAAAAAAAAGACATTGTTTTTTAAATATTGCGACGTTTATCTTTTTTTTCACAATATTTTTCCTGGTTCTCTAAACAAGGGAAAAATTTATATTTTTCATGTTTGACCTTCCCAGGTCTCTAAGGAACCTCAATTGCTTACAGCTCCTATTTTGTACATTTCTGGAGTGATAATATATGTAAAATCAAAATACATTGTTACAGAATTTAAATGTCCACAATCATAACACAAGAAATATAATTGATTACTGTGTTGTAATCACAACCTAAATTGTTTGAACAAAAACCTACTCATGCAGGTAGAAAATACTTCAAGCTTTAAAAAGTTGTAGTATGGTTTTATCTAGTCATGTTATATACTCCATTTTTGGAGCCTCTTGGATGCAGTTAACAAAAAAGTACAATTATAAAGTTCAGCCCAGTTCATACTACATATTTGTTTATGAAGAGCAGCCTTTTTAAAACTGTGATAAACACCAGTTTAACATTTTTATCAATTTATCTTTATGTATGTTTCTTAAATCACTGATTGAGCTGGTCTGTACTTTTAGTAATTTTTATCACTGAATAATTTACAGATGAGTATGCATCTTGTATTTTTTGTTCCTAAATGTTGAGGTACTCTTTAAAAAATTAAACATAACAGCTAATGGTAGTGATATAAACTTTACAAGAAAGTATTAATTTTCCTGTGTAGAATGTTAACGGCTTAGTGTTTTTATTAAAAGGATATTGAATTGAAAGAAAAAGCAGAAAGTTTAACTATGGCAACACTTGACATTCTCTTTTCTGGAGGCTGGTCTAAAGAAAGTGCTAAAGATTCTGAGGATATTGTTGAAAGTAAAACATTTGGAGGAATAAAAATATTAAGATTGCAGGTAAGTAAATATTTTTTTTTAGAATCAATAAATTTACTTATTGATAAAACTAATGTTTTATAACAATTCTGTAACTCCAAAAAAAGCCACTTAAGTCAATAAACGTAGTTTTTCAAGGAAGAAGTTTTAACCTCTCATCCTTTATAAGCAACATTTTATTGTTTTAATCATTATATCGTGTCACAATAGTTTTAATCTCTTTACATTTATACTGAAAGTTTAGGTTAAATATACTCATATTACATATACTATACACATATATATTTCCAAACCACCAGTAATAAAGTAACAGTAAACTCTTACCAATTATAGCGCTTTCATGTACTTAATTCACATCTTCAGTAATGCATTTTCAAATTTATAATTTTATTTGTATTCCTTATCTGCCATGGTAGGAATAAGAAGTTTTAAATTTTAATTGTTAAAAATTTGAAGATGTGTATTAAGTACACAAAAGCACTGTAAACATTGGTAAGTGTTTACTGTTACCATATTACTGCTGGTTTGGAAATATATATTTCAATTATAAAAATAATGTGGCTGTTGATAATACCTGCATAGGGCGTTTGATAAAATATATGAAGTCTTGGACAAAATTAACACATCATGTAAGATTTTGGGCTAAGTGTAAAAAAATCATTTTCTTCAATGTGTCAGGTTCATTTCTGTTACTGTTATTCTTTGTATCATAATTTTAACCTTTTAACTACTGAGTTTTTTAAAGGAAATAAAGCTTGCACAGATTAGGTATTTTCATTACACTTCATACCTTGATGAAGCTACATTTCATGGTTTGTCTTGAATTTTTAGTTTTCAGTATTTTTAGTTTTTAATTTTTCCATGTTTTTTTGTCATTTTTAGTTTTATGTGTTTGTTACAAAATAAGTTGTAATTTAAAATCTGCAATAATGTAACAAAAATTAATTGAGTACATCTTTCGGCCAAAGGCTGTTGACAATGACAGAATTGTGTTCTATAGTCAAAATCAATTCCTGCAAAATTTTTTGTTGTTATCCTCATTATCATTCTTCTTTGTCAGATTCTACAGTTATTGGATATTCATTTATTTCTTTCGTCTGTGTGCATTTTAGAAAAAATTCAGAACAAAAATAAAAAACACCATCTTTTTGTATAGTTATATAGTTTGGTGAAGAAAAGTTCTCTAGTTTGTTATTTCCAATTTCAATTGGTCGAGATTTTATATAATTATAGAGTCTTCTTCTTCTTCTTAAAGTTCCATCTCCTATCGGAGGTTGGATATCATAATGGCTATGGTCACTTTGCTGGCTGCCGCTCTGAAAAGTTGCAATGAACTACAGTTGAACCATTCTCTAAGATTCCGCAGCCAGGAGATGCGTCTTCTTCCCACGCCTCTTCTTCCTCGGATCCTTCCCTGCATAATAATTCTCAGCAACTCATATTTTTCTCCTCTGGTTATGTGACCCAAATATTCCAGTTTTCCTGTTTTTATACTTTTCATAACTTCTAACTCCTTATTTAAACGTCGGAGCACCTCAACATTGGTAACCTTTTGGACCCACTGAATTTTCAATATTCTCCTGTAACACCACATTTCGAACGCTTCTATCTTCTTTATGTGTTGTTTCTTCAATGTCCAAGCTTCCATTCCATATAGTACGATAGAAAACACATAACATCTTAGAGCCCTCAATCTGAGAGGCAACTGAAGGTCTTTGTTTGTTAGCATTGTCTTCAATTTTATGAATGCTTGCCTTGCAGTTTCAATTCGTACTTTAATTTCTTTACTTTGGTCATTCTTGCCATCAACCCAGGTTCCCAGATATTTGTATGTCTCTACTTTTTCTATTTGGGTTTGCTCTATTGTTAATGTTTCATTTCCATGTTCTGCTTTCGAGACAATCATAAATTTAGTCTTTTTCTCATTTATTCTAAGTCCATATCCAATGCAATGATGGTTAATTATAGATTACTAACTCATTTTAAAGCCAATAAAATGCCGAACATAGTACTTCTGAAAAATTTGAACATGAGTTTACATCACAGTTGTTTCTAGCCTTTGAATGTAAGTGCCGTCGCATATACAAGACAACAGTACTCAAAGGGTTAAGCAAAATTTAAAATTTGTTTACAAAAAATTAGAGGAGCTAATTTAATTTATGGTATTTAATTAAAAAATAAGATTAATTAGCTTTAAAACAGTTTTATTTAACAAAAACAGAAGGGTTACTTACAGTATTGAATTAAATTTTTCCATATTGGTTTGCATATAATGAAACAAATTAAAAGTAAATGATTATTACGTGATTTATAATGAATTAATTAGTAATTCAGTAACAAGTACAGCCTCCTCTTGCTTTAATAACAGCTAGCACCTGTCTCACAATTACTTGAATCAAGTTTTGGATTTCTTCCTGATCAATTTTCTCTCATTCTTCTTTCGGCACATGACACAGCTGTTGAAGATTCACTGCTATACATTGACAAACTCTTTTTTTAAGCATAGCTAACTTGCTCAATAAGTTTTAAGTCTGGGCTGTTGGCTGGCCAGATCATACAGTTAATACCTACTTCACCAAGATACTGTGATATCAATTAAAATCTTTTAAAGTGATGCGTTAATTTTGTCCACAACAATAATATATAATAAGCATTATTATACATACATAATACCATATAAAGATAATAAACAAAGATAATATCTAAAAAAATATTATAATTATGACTTAAGTGTTTTTCCCTGGAGTTAAAGAATTTTGAATTTGCGTAAAATTTGTTGTACTATCATATACTGTAATAGCAAATTGTAATGTAGAACTAAAATGTAAAATAAATGTTGTTATTATTACAATTGAAAACTAGCCTAAATACAGTAGTACTGAACATAATTAAGTGATTGCTTATATCAGTTTCTTATTTGAAGGACATAAAAAGTACACAAAATAGTATAAAACTGCAATTGAAAAAAGAGTAAATGTTTTTAAAATTCAGTACTGTAAACAGCACTAAAAAAAATTGTGGTCAATAAAATGCTCTTGGACTTTCAACTAGTAAGGGTAGTAAAACTCAGAAGGACATTCATCAATACACAAAATTTTGTGATATTGATATGATTCTAACAAAAACATTTTACTACATTATATACGAGATAAAATCTTCATAGCACATAGTGTTTTTTGGTAGAATCAAACTACTTACTGTGTATCAAATCTTTAAAAATCTGGTGTAAAACATTCGCACAACCTTTTGCCAATGTAAATTTAGGCTTAATGAAGAGCACAAAATATGGAAAACCACTTTTTCCCTAAAATGCATATTAAGGCTACAGTCCATTTTTACTGATTTCAATGAGCAAAGAATGGACAATCACCAATTGATGCTAAAGCTCTGCACAACATAAACCCCTCATTGAAAAAAAGCTGTAGATTGTTAATTTTCTACAACTTTAATTATATTTATTTTTGCCCTAAAATACATATCAAGGCCACAATTTTTACCACAAGAGCACAGCCCACCATGCAGGTAGGCTGCTTACCCCATTTTGTAGAGAACAAAAATTTACTGGATGAGGTGACTTTAATTAAAATCGAAGGAGCCAATTTTTAAAAAATTGCAAAGGAGTGTAAACTTGCTCGAATAAACTATCCAGCTGACAATTTCAATAGGAATATTCATGTTGGGTCCCTTCATGGTGCCTTGGAACTTAAGTTCCAAGTTTCAGTTTTAAACATGTTTTGATGTTATTTTGTTCAGACAATCATGCATGCACCCCTCACCCTACACATGGGCATACACATAAGGAACATGCGCACACATACACACTGTCTGACCAATCAGTTAGGCATGATTTTTTTGTGATTCAGGGAACCTGAAAGCAGTTATTTCCAATGAAAATTTAATTCAAAAAATTTGACCTGACTTTCCTTACCTATATTTGAAATAGGGCAAAAGAAAGTAGAAAACTAATTACAGTACACTCATGAACATATTAATTATAGAAGGTGATTAATTAGACTGAAAAATTTTAGAAGTTTTACTGAACATACTTTCTTTTACCATTCTCCTTTCGTCACTTACTATTATTGAGGATAAATTTGAATAAATTCTCTAGTTCTCGCTGAATTTCTACCAAAAGTGCAAAAAAGTGGGTTCAATACAGTTGTAATGCAGTACTTAAATTAGTCTACATTATTTTCTATAAGGTGATTACTAGAGACTACCTTTTGTTTTCATTGCAGGCAGTTTTAGACTTATCAATTCACAATCTCTTGACTATCTTATATAATGAATTTGAAGCTCAACCAAAATGGAATCCAAGTGTTTTGGAATGCAGTATAATCAAGGTATGCATGTAAGAAAAGTCAAATAGCGGAGCAAACTGCAAATAAAATATTAATAGTCGGAGACTCACAACAGAAGAAATTACTGCAAAATCAACTATTAGTCTATTAATCTACCTACTAATTTTACTTTCTACTCAGCTAAACAGTGAGGAAGAAAATTATTGTAGTTTCTGGTTGTTAATTTAACTCTTAATAATTTCAAAAATGTGTGCATACGCAAAACAGAAAAACGTAGAAAACTTGGTGTAATTTACAAGTCTGTAATAATATACAATTGAAAATTTATTATAAAATCATTATAAATAACCTAAAACATACTTTGTACAGCTGAAATTATTTTAGTACAAAAAAACTTTGGTTTTTTTTGGTTTTAGGTAGTTTAACATAAAATTAACTATTATGTCTTTTTCATCCATGTTTTAAGAATTTATGAACTTGATTGAAACAAATTTTAATCCGTTGTAATCAGATTTCAGAATAACTAAAAAAATTACATAAAATTAAAATTTTGTAATTTTTGAACGGAAATTATGTAGGATTTTAATACCATCTTGTGATAGATTTATAACAGAAATATTTTTCCGACTACCTCGTTTTTGTTTTTTTTAACATTCAAATTAAAAAAATTTACAAATCAATTATGCAAATAAAAACCAAATAGAATAAACAACATTTAATTTAAAATGCAAATGTTGTCTAATGTATCTTAAATGGAGATTTTGTTTACCCTTAAATACAGAGTCTACCAAACAAATTTAAATAAATTTACATGGTTGCAAAGAGGATGCTTTCAGGATTCTACAATAAGTTCAAAAATAAAAATTGGTATTGAAATTTTAACAAGTTGATGACAAAATTTTATAAATGAAACTCCTCTACCTATATATTTAAATTGCTAAGAAATCTTGATTCTTGCTTATTTCTGAAATTCTAATCGGTCAATTTTTACAATGCTTGTAGTGTTAGGATCCTTCTACTGTGCTGATTATCCAAAAAAGTGTTAAGTACCTTAAATATTGGGATGGCTTATTAAATTTTTAAAGAATAATTGACTTATACATTTGATAGTGCAGCTACCTTGGTTGCAACATTGCAAGGTTCAACTTGCCACACAACTTGTTCTTTACTTCTGCTAAGCAACATAAATCTAATCTTATTACTGTCAAACTTCTCTTCACAACTTTTATCCAGCAATCACCCCTATTTGTGACTTGTGTTTTGAAAAACCAATTTTATTTTTCCATGAGGCTCTTTGATTTTAGTCCTGCTAAGTGAACACCCCTCCTCATGACCAACAACGGCCGTGCTGTTGGCACTTCATTTCTCGTGTGCTGTGGATTATTTACGTTTATAATTTATTGACTGAACAAAATTTCAAGACCAGTTTCTGATAATCAGATAATACAAATCCATCAAGCTCATTACTGCAAAAATCAGTTCTACAGATGTCATTCAGGATTCATTGTGTCAATTTATTTACCCGAGTTAGCTAGCATGTGTAATTACCTAAATAGCATTACAATTGTTATTGATTAGCTCATCAGCTGAAAGGCTGCTTTAAACCTCTAGAGGCATATTTTATAAGTAAAACAAGGAGTGAGGGGTTTACCACTGCCTTCATCAATGAGTGGAAAAGTATGCTTATCAGCATCCCAGGCCCTCTGAAAAACATCTGCTTTCCACCCTGCAAATGACATCTTCACTTCATTTACTACAGGGTCTGGTTGTTTAATGAAATTCATTACTCTCAGAGGAGATAACTGTGACTAGTGTCTTTTACACCACTAACTCTTCTGTTTTTAAATGTTTCGTCATGTAATTGGCTAACCATGTGATAAGAAACAGAATTATTTTTTGTAGCACTGTATCTAGCAGATTGAGTACAAATAAATTTATCACTCCACCTGCCTGTTATGGGCAAAATTGTTATTAAACATATGTGTTTAAACTTTTTTAGAGAATAGATGACAGCACTGATATAACATATGTAGTGTCAGCAGCTGCATGTCAGGGAATGGTAACCAGCAGAGATTTTGTGCTGCTACGTCATAAGGCTAAAATAGAATCCTCATACATCATAGCTTCAATTTCAACTACATCATTTTTGGCACCAGAAAATAAACAATTCATAAGGTAAACGATCAAAATTCCATTCATAAGGTAAACAATTCTCCATATCATCTCTATATGTAGTTGTTATCAACATCAAGATTTGATCGCTTTTGAACAATTGTAAACATGATTGTAGAAGCAGAAAAATTAATGGGTTAGCAAAATATCTAAAGTTTAATCAGTTATAATAATGTCAAAATATCAAATTTTTGATAATAAGTATCATATTAATACAGTTGAATCTCAGTAGACTAGCCTGTTGCGGACCAAGTCTGTGCCTGATTACTGAAAAAGCTGGAGCAACAAAATGAATAGATTGTTTTAAACTAATTAAAAATTCAAATAAAATTTGACACTTATTTTGACTGCTATGGTGTTAAATTTTCTTTTCTATTTCTGGATTAGTCAAACAATTTGTAATTAATTGACAAAAATAAGTCATAAAAAATTGTACATTAAAGTGTTTGTGAAACAATATTGATGTTACAAATTAAAATGTTTCACACTTCATCTTTGTCTAACAAGCACACCCTGATTATCTTATTGTTATTATTGTCATTTTGCCCTAACGCCAGTGAATTCTTGGCTTCCATGTCAAGCATCGATTACCCTGTAGTAGCTGTAACTGAATAAGACTTATGTAATGAAAATTTGACTTGTGACAACTTCCTTAAGACTATTGGGGTGTTTAGGATAGACAGGGATCAGCGGTGTTCTCACAAGACTTCTGTTGGAGGCTCGTTCATTGCTGTTCACACTGATATTTGATGCATAAGGCGAGTTGACCTTGAACTTCAAAGAATGTGTGTGTGTTGGACTCAAACAGGATACTAATGACTGGGTTCTAGTATGGCACCATTATTTTTTTCCATATTTCCTTCTCCAGCATATGAGTGAGTATCTCAATGGACTGGTAGAGAGGCTGGATATGGGCGTCTGCAGAGTGGTGTTTCTAGATTTTAATATACCAAATGTCAACTGGAGGAGCAGATTTCTTTCTCATAATATTCACTTTGTGGCCAAAAAAAGGGGAATATTATATTTAATTCCTTAATATGCATTTTTAGGTCAAAAGTGTATATTGCCGACTGGGGCCAAAAACAAGTGGCGAAACCTTGCGTGTGAGTTTGGTGGCCCTGAAAAGGGGTGTTTAATTGGTTGTGGGTCCTGAAAAGGACCATTGTAGGTGGCCGGACGCGGCGAGCCGGCGTGTGCAGAATGGTGTTCGAAGGGTGATGGCTCGGCTACTGGGCTCAGGTCTAGCCTTCCCTCAGTGGCAGTTGGGTCCCACTGCAGCATGACAGTGGTGGCCCCCAGACCCCCACAGTGTCGAGTCGGCGTAGGCCGTCGGTTCTCTCCGGGACGGTGAAGGCTGACCCATGCAGGAATGTGCGTCCCCCACCGGTAGTGGAGACCAGGAATGGTGCGTCCGATCTCAGCTGGGCTCTTCTTTCTTCTCCGTTCAGCAGTTTGTAGGCGAGTGCGACTTGCGATTCAGTGCGGCTGTTTAAATACCCCTCCGACGAATCCTCTGCATATTAAAGGGGAGGAACTGCTCGCTGCGCTCCTCGCGGCAGGCAAATTATGGGACCACCTGCAGGCACTGATAATGGTGGGGGGAGGGCGACAGCAACAGTATATAATTAATTATAGTTATAAAGAATTAAAAAAACCAACAACTTTTATTTTAAATTTTCATTTATTTTTTCTACAGAGCTTAGTTTAGCATCAATTAGTGATTTCCATTTTTTTATTTTCTCATCAAAATCAAAGTCTAACAGAGGTTAATTTCCATTTAGCCTCATCCACTAACTTAAAATTAGATTGTGTACATCATAATTTCTATAAGTAAGAGAATGTCACATGAGTGTTTCAAACCAGATTTTTAATTAGAAAAAAAAATGGTTGACAGACTGAAAACAAAACAGATGGGCAGATATCTATATGAGATTTTTTGATTAATTGACATCCTGAATTAAGTTCAGCCAACCCGATATGAAACTGACAGATATCCTGCCAAAAAAATCATTTTTTTACTTCAAGGAATCATAAAACATGAAGATCAGTTGAAATCTGGATAGAAAATGTAAGTATGAAAAAAATATCCGAAATGTAAAAATGAAAATTATACAGAAATGTTTCCTCAATCCTCTCTTGCTTTAGTGTTATAAGCAGAGTAAGGGAAAGTAAAAATGGATCCCAGGATATGTTTAATTATACTCTTCACCCACTGTTACCTATAAACAAAACAGTAGTTGTTAACTTAGGCAACAAAAATTGTGGAGCTAGTGGCCCTGTACAATAATCATTTGGTTTGAGAAAGTCATGAAGAACGGATATACCTTTTAGTCCGCTACTTTTATAATATAAAAAAAATTGTTTTATAGTTTCCCAAGTGATTATTTTATCTCAATTGTTATGTGTTAAAAGAAATAATAGAAATGTTATTAAAAGTCTGGAAATTTGACATTTCTTGGTGATTAACATTACAGAGGAGAAAATGGCCCTTCGTGTCTTTTAATTACTCCATTACCTGGAAATCCAAGCAAAAGTGAATTCAGATGGTTATTCAACAGTAAACTAAATGGATGGCTACCAACAAGAATCATCGACTTAGCAATAACTTCTGCAGTAAATGACTACTTGTTCAATTTACGAAAGTATATTGGGACATTACCAAAAAACACTTCCTGTGATGATTCCTGTGAAGAACCCAAAGAGTCAGAAGAGTCTGACAGAGAAGCTGATGAAGTTGAAATTAATTGATCAAAAATGTTTCAAATCAAGGTTTTGTACCAAATTTTAATACTCACAAATGTTTTATTGCATAAACATGGTCAATCTAAGACAAAAATGAATGTTAAATCAATAATATTAAAAGTTTGTTCTAAAAAATGTATCTCCCTCTATTTTATTGAAAGTCACAGCAACTTTTTCACAGGCAATTAAAGTGGGTTTTAAATGTTAAAATTTCCAGATCCTATGGATCTGGATCTTCCTGGACCCTCCTATTTTGCAGTAAATTTTGCGACCACTTATCAACAAAGGCAGCTTATCATTTTCTTCCAACTTGTTAATGTTAACTGTTATCTGTCTTGTATATTTTCATAGTTGTCCTCAATATTTGTTTTTAAAGCTTAGAGGAGACAGGAGCAGTACAAGCTCAAAATCAGGATTTTGGTTCTGAGGGGCTAATCTGGAATTTTTTTTGTTTACGCAATTTTGTTTTTGACTGTTACTCACATTAAATTAGTGAAGGGTGATACCAACTGATAAAAAACTGCCAACCTGACCAGAAATCTAACCCGGTACTCACAGCATGTTAGTTTGTTACAAAATTTTGATTTTATGAAGCCTGTCAAGTCACCCCTCCCTGACTACAGTTAGAGTAAAAAAGCAGATATTCACTCTAAAAAAAACAGATACATAAAACTGTTATTATACAGGGTGATTTTTTAGTCCTGTTACCCAATTGTTAATGTCTGGTAATTTTTTTCTAAGAAAGGAATATTTTGTTTTGTGACACAAAGTTGGTAGCCCTACTCAACCGGTATAGATACGACAGTTTGAGTTGATTCTCCTTGAGTTGCGTAAAATTTTGTGCTGTTTCCAGTTGTGTTACGAACAGAATGTCTTTTATCCTAGAACAACGGGTTTTCATTCTTGAACAATATTTTGCTACAAAATCATATGCGAGTGTAAAAGAATCATTTCAAATTAAATTTTTTGGTGTTCCTCCACTCTATTCTAGTCAATTTCTAGGCTAACTAACTGATTTTTAGAGGCAGGTATTGTACGCAGCAGAAAACGTAGTGGTCGACCAACTCTCTTGACAGATGACATTAAGAGAATGTGAAAACAAGATTGCTCAATTCTCCATGGAAAAGTTTACAAAAACTTTCCTCGCATGTTGATTTGTCATGTTCGAGTGCTCAGAAAGCTGCTAAAAAATTGAAATTGTATCCGTATCACATACGATTAGTTCTAGAGCTTCAGCCTCCAGATTTAAACAAGAGATTGTTTTAGGATAAAAGACATTCTGTTCGTAGCATGACCAGAAATGGCACAAAATTTTACACAGCTCAAGGAGAATCAACTCACACTGCCATATCCATACTGGTTGAGTAGGGCTACCAACTTAGTGTCACAAAACAAAATTTATTTTTTTTAGAAAAATATTACCAGACATTAACAATTGGGTAACAGGACTAAAAAATCACCCTGTATTTTATTGATAGCAACAGTCCGGCAATGTTTTGTCAACGTCAGTATAGTGGTTGGCTATTTATTAGTATCCAATGCTTTTGAATCAAAAACTTCAAGTAGAGCGGACGCCAAATAAGCTTGCTGGTGTAGCTGTGCGAACAGTTTGTATTCAGTTGGTAGATTTCGGGTCTTGGTACCAAACTGCCTACTAAATGATGTAAATTATCATCTATTAGCACATTAAAAACATTCAATTTTGTAAACATTGTATACAACAATTAACGCCTACCACATACAACTTATTACAGACTAATGTTTTCAGGTCAGCTGATATTTAACTTACAAGAGCGACGTAATTCTGATCACAGCTAGTAAAGCACTGACCCCCACCACTTGCTGAGGCAACCGAGCACACAATTACCAAAATAAAACTGCGCACTTCAGAAAACCTGCAAGCTTATCTGGCGTCCACTCCAGAGAAATGCACTTAAACCACTTCTATTCCTGAATATATCTAATTAATCGATAGCACAAGAAAACTGCACAAGTATATTATAACTCTCATACTACGATCTCGAGTATAATCACTTTAACAATAATGTGTGTCAGGCAAACTGTTAAGATTAACAAAAGTTTGATACATTATTTAAAATTGTATGGTTTGTAAAATTTATTAATTTTTTAATACGTAATTTTATTATCAAATCTATATACATTTTTTAATTACTTCTCAAATATCAGTCACAAAAATACTAACTACATTATTGTATTCACTAGTAAAACTATTTAATTTTTAATATTTACAAATAATTCTTAAAATTACAGCAAACAAATTTGTACATTTATCTACACTTCAATTAATTTAAAATATTTGTATTTGTCGTCAATGTTTGTAATTAGGTTTATTAAACACAATACTTTTCTCCAGAGTTGAATTTGTATCATGAAGCTTCCCAGTGTTTCATTCTGTCGGATATTGAGAATCCATCAAAATGAATTATCTTATCTGGTTCAGATTTGCACTTTTCTATTTTAATAATAAATTCTTGATTAAATGCTGGTTTATAAAAATCAGACAATTCAGGTTCTTTGTCTTTAATTCTTTCAAAGTGTTTACCTTTAATTCGTTTATCCTGACATTGAAATAAGTCAACATCATTCACTCTAAGATCAATTAGATCTTTATAGACTTGTTCTTCAAATGGAATGTTAACTTTTCTTAAAACCTGTAAGAAGTAAATAGGAATTCTCAGCATTTGAAAATTATTTACCTTATTATTATTTTATTATTTACTTTATTATGTGCACAAATAAGTTTCATTACCAAAACAATGAATACTACCAACTCAAATTTCATGTCATCAGAATCTACTGAACATTTCTGTTAAACCAAACTGACTGTGAATAAAATCCTCATTCTACTATAAAAAGTACAAAAGTATTTGTCTAGCACACTGTTTACGACAGATAGAGAGTAGGTCTATTTTAAATAAGAAATGTGCCAACTATATACCTGCAGAATAGTGCCAACCTCAGCACTACAGGTCTGCAAACAACTCATTTTTCTGAGAGAACACTAAAGCTGAGAACATGTAGAAAGTTTACATATCGCATTTAAGTGTTTCATTAACTGCAATTTAATGAAATTGTTAAATATAGATGATGAGACAAACTACAATGATTTATCAAACATGGATAATTTTCTATTTCTGGGAAAGGACTTACAATCAACATCAGATGATGTTGATGTAAGCTCATTTTCATCTTTTCCAAATACTCTCTCCTTATATTTAGTTATTAAAAACAGTGTGGTCACACAATTTTTAAAGAAACTTGAAGATTTGAAATTTCAAAAAGAATGAAGCCAATTATTCATCACAATATTTTATAAACAAAATATTTATTATAAGCCTCAGCACAATTTTGAATCATAATTTTTACAAAAATGCAAACAACACAATAAGTAAATGCTAGTAAAACCTAAGTAAAATATAGCGAAAATTGTTTTTAATTTTTTCAGTTATTAATTTCACCCAGGTTGAGCCTCAGCTGTTGGGTACATTTCAGGTCATGGATAACTGGGACTTGAGACATGCAGTGAGCTAAATATAAGGTTAGCCAAACCCATAATTGCAGTGACAGAAGCAGCAGGATGACTTTTGATAAGGTCATGTTTCTACATAGCACAGTGCCTATTAATTCTACTTCATATGCTTGTGATAAGTAGTCATATCAGCACTGACCCCTTTGTAAGGTGGATACAGTCATCAAGAAACTGTTTCCAATGGAAAAGATTCTGAAAAAGCATACGGGAGCTTAACTTACAGTATTTCATTTAAAAGAGTGGTAGAGTTTACCAAAAGTTAGGGTATCAATGAACCAGAGGTTTAATGAAATAGGAGCAAAACTAGAGAAGTGATATCCCAACCTGGGCAAAAAAACATGGTAAATAAAGTTTATGCGAATATTTTTGTCTATGTGTCAATAATTCTGTAGCACACAAAATTTGGGACTTAAGCTTGCATTTTATGCGAGTGAACTAGATATAGGTATCATAGAAGCATCTACAATTGATGAGCTTGCACGCTTACCTTTGTTGTTACTTGCTTTGATGAACATGATTCGGAAGATGCTTTTGCAGCTAAACATTTACTTTCTCTAGCCGCTTCTTCTATCAATTTGTCTGCAACACGAAGCGACGAACAAAGTTTCGGAGAATCAAGCCTCAAACATTCTGCAAGACCTGAATCTCGATTTACATTTTCCAGCACTTTACCTTCACAACCACTTTTCGAATTTGAAGGTATACTATTTACAGAACAAATATCTTTAATCGGATTCTCAGTGTTACGAACAAATTGCACGCTCTTATTTCTTTTTACTGAGTCTCCCACAGTCTCTTTGAACTTAACTCTAGAAATACTTTGACCAAGTTTCTTCTCATTAGTTTTACAATCCTTTATCCTTCCGAATGAACGACTTTGTGTTGCAGTTTTAGAATTAACACTGTCAAATAAAACAGTACAACTCTTGTTATCTCCTTTTTTCATTCTGCATATTCTACATTACATTTAAACACTTAAAGTTTCAAAAACAACCACCACAATAAAACTCAGCAAAAGTTGTCAGTTAACTTTGAGGTTAACATTTTCAAATAATAACGTAAACATTTATCAGCTGACTAATCGAAGTAAACAACCGCGGCTCATTCGGGATCGTAATCTGTGGTCGAGTGCTAAATAGTTTGGTTATGGCAATCGATGGGTTCTATAACTTGCCTGTTGTTCCTACTGTGCGTGGAGATTTCTGCTAAAGTGAAATGATTTGGTTCAATAATTTGAAATATTGACGGGGAGATTCACTTGATGAATTTTGGAAATAACCTTCTTGCCCGATTGTACGCCTCTTCAGTAATAGCCGCATAAAAACCCAAGTTAAAGATACCTACATAATTATTATTTAGCCTAGAAGTGGTCATATGGTATCAGAAATTTATTTATAATGGTGCGTGTACATAAACTTTTCTGTTCGTTTGCAATAAGATGAAAAGTGCTAGCTATAATCATAGTGTTTTCACAAATTTTATCCCTAAAAACTACATTTAGCTACCTATTTGATAGAATGCCTTGCTATCAATCTTAGTAGAACATAGAATGATTGTTTAAAATTGGAACTAATTATATAATACCTATGAAAGATATCATAAACCTTGCACAACTCGTGTGAGCCTCATGAATTGATATCAAGGACTGTAAATAGAGTAGTAGGTAATATGTGTGCTGTCTTTGGCCAGTCAATTATTAAATTATAAATTCAATTTAAATTCTAAAATTAAAGTCAATTTAAATTGTAAATTGTAAAGTCAATTCTTAAAGTGTAAATTCAATTCAAAAGAGTATGATGTTATCTTTACAGTAAATAATTCAAAACTAGATAACGGTATCAAAGTGTTTATGTTAGTAGTACCCTGTTGATACCACTTGCTAAACAAGTATTATGTTTTGAGTTTAAGGTGTAACTGCTAGTTGCAGATTTATTTTTGAACAACCTCTTATGATTGTACCCTGTTGAGTATTATGTAGGCTGACCCAAATGGTAGAGCTGACGTTATTGCTTGAGAGCTGAAACAACTAGTGTCATTTTTGTGATTCTAACTAGTGAAAACTCTTGTAATATTATTTATTGGTGATCATTAATAGGAGAGTGGAATGAGCAGAGTGGTACCTAGCAAATTTCAAATTCAGTAACTTTTAGGCCTACTATATACTGGTTTACCATTCAAAACTGAATCAACAAGCATATACAGAGTGATTCAATAAGATGGAAACAATTTCAATAAGCTGTATGTCCTGAACTACATATTATATTTCAATTCTGTAAATTACATTTGAAAGAGAAAGTTTTAAATTTTAATTTACATACATGAAAGTTTATAGATGTTCAATGTGTCCTCCTCCGGCTGCACGTACAACATCTAGACGGTAACTGAACTCATCCCAAACTCTCTGACGCATGTCTTGGGTCACTGAGTTGACTGCAGCTGTGATACAATTCCTTAGTTCATTCAAATTGGTGGGAAGAGGTGGTATGTAAACTGCACTTTTCACGAACCCCCACAAGAAAAAGTCACAGAGTGTGAGATCTGGAGACCTCGGTGGCCAAAACTGAAGTGCAGAGTCGTCATTCACCATGCGACCTATCCATCGTTGGCGTTTGGATTCATTTAGGAAACGCCAAACATTGCGATGCCATTGGGGTGGATTTCCTCAAATGAATGAAGATTCAGGAGATTACATTTTCCAGCAGGACGGAGCTCCACCCCATTGGCATCGCAATGTTCGGCGTTTCCTAAATGAATCCATACCTCAACGATGGATAGGTCGCATGGTGAATGACGACTCTGCACTTCAGTTTTGGCCACCGAGGTCTCCAGATCTCACACCCTGTGACTTTTTCTTGTGGGGGTTTGTGAAAAGTGCAGTTTACATACCACCTCTTCCCACCAATTTGAATGAACTAAGGAATCGTATCACAGCTGCAGTCAACTCAGTGACCCAAGACATGCGTCAGAGAGTTTGGGATGAGTTCAGTTACCGTCTAGATGTTGTACGTGCAGCCGGAGGAGGACACATTGAACATCTATAAACTTTCATGTATGTAAATTAAAGTTTAAAACTTTCTCTTTCAAATGTAATTTACAGAATTAAAATATAACATGTAGTTCCGGAAATACAGCTTATTGAAATTGTTTCCATCTTATTGAATCACTCTGTATTTTAAACCTTTGTAACTCTCAATATCTTTGAATAATGGCAAATTATGAAGCTGGTGCAAGATAGTGATTTTTCATTTTGTTTTAGTATACAAATAGGCTGTTATACTTTTTTGGACTGAGCACTATTTCATTACAATATTTTTTTGGTTGAGCTATTGTTTTTGAAAATACCATATTTTTTTGCAGTGGTACTTGATTTTCATTGAGAATTTTGTATGCTTTAGTAGTATGTCTTTGTATTACTTTGATTTTTTTTATAAATTAATGGAGCGGCAAGTTAAATGATAAAAATATTAAATTTTTTGTAGGATGGATTTGTAACAGAATTACTCGGTGAACATATACCTGAAGATGAAGCCAAAGTTTTAAACAATGGGAGGTAATAAATATTTTTTATAGTGCATTAAAAACTAATAATTTATCTCATTCATTGAGTGTTAACTGAAGGAATGTTTATCTGCTAATAGATGTCTTCACGTTATTTTTATTTATTTATGTAATATGAAGTAGGTAACTGATGTTGATTCACCACATTCATTTTGCTCTTGTGAGGCCAGATACAGAACAAGGTGATGAATTCATCTGTTTGATTGTATGGGTGGCAACAGTGAATTTTCTCATTTTATAATTTATTATTATTTTGAATTTTATTTTTAATACACTTTTTTTCATTTCTATGAGGATGTCAGGTTGATACTTATTAAATGAAACTGTTGATTTAAATATTTAAAAAATTTAATATTGTGTAATTCAATTTAGTGTGCACTTTTATTTTATAACTAGCTAAAATACCCATTCTTCGAATGGATTTCTGAGTGCTGTGGA
Source organism: Catonia carolina (assembly GCA_035578175.1). Lineage (NCBI taxonomy): Eukaryota > Metazoa > Arthropoda > Insecta > Hemiptera > Achilidae > Catonia > Catonia carolina. Next base: position 142,301,293 of record JAQMRL010000001.1, on the reverse strand, counting down.
TGTTCTGTTGGTCTACCGAGTTCAATCGCTGTCAGGTCTGATGTTTTTTAATATTTCATTGTTATCTACCTCCCTTCATCATCAGCTAGTCAGTACATTATTATTAACAAAAAAACAGTTAGACGTAAAAGAAGCAAGATCTTGGTGTTTTTAAATTAAGATACGCAGTGCTTTATCTTTTTCAGAAACGTAATTAATTGTTTATTTCCAAAAATAATGATTACTTTAGTGAACGTGAATTAGCCTATATTGAGATATAATGTTAAATCTCAATGTGTTCATTTTAACTCAATGACCTGTTGAGATGCTCACCATAGGTCATGTTCTTTAATAGATTCAGCCTCACGAAGTTGTGAGTGTCTTTCCCTGTCACCCTCCAGGCAACTGGAGTGAGCTTCAGAACACTCACATCTGCAAATAAAAGTCTGGCGGATTCATTGAGGCACCAATTTTTGTTCATATTGTTATACTGTTTCAATTTGGCGGGTATTACTAAGCCTCTTTCAATTTGTTATTATCCATGATGTAGTAGATGCCTGGCTCTCGTTAGCCATGTTTAATTTTGTAATTTTGGCACATCTTGTAACTTTGGTCAATCATAACCTCTACCGTGAAGGCATAATTATCTTATATATAAGACAAAATAATACCTTACGGAGTTAAGAGATATCTAGGAGTAAAGAAAACAAAATTAATAAGTCTACGAGAACATGTAAAAACTTTAAAATCTATTAACAATAATGGGATTTTAATAAGATGAAATAATTGAAAGAATCAAACCCATGTTGTACAACAGTAATGCAATTTTTACCAAGGCTGCGATCCGTAGACAGCCAGTATTGTTTACTTGTGGTCTGGGATCTGTGAGTGGGCGAAACCCAAACAGGTTCAACCCAAATATTTTCACAAAAATTAATTTGCATTGTTTAACATAAATAAATACATTTACTTTAAAGCAATGAAAAATAACAGTAGGAAATTTAATTATTCACTACAGAGCAATGAAAATTACTGATTTGATACCGTTTAAGTGAAAGGTAAATCACAATAGGAACACTCCTTGATAGTTAACTAACAAACTCTTAACCAGTCATTTTTGACAATGTAACCAAGAATGGGTGTGTTGTGTGTGAAAGTGGAGTGGGTGAGCCAGGTATGTGAACAGAGCAGACTACTGAATGGATGCGGGTTTATTCTTCTATTTATATGTTTATTCTTAAATATTGATAAGTTTATTCCTACAAAATTGGTAATATCGTTGTTATTATGTATAAAAATGAAAAACTTTTTTCCAAACTTTATTTGTCTTCAAATGTATCATAATTTTGATTGTACATATTTTTGTACGTTGACATTTAACGGAGATATACATAGTGTTTTGTTTACCCTCCCTCTGAACTCCCCCTTCCCTTCGTGATATTAAAAAAATATATAGCCAATTTTTATTTTAATTATGTCCAGAACCTAAATACCAGAATTCATTGAATTTGTTTCTGCAATTCTTGTGTGTTGCCATAACAGACAAAAATTCAACTAAATGTATTTTCAGTGTTTACTAGGTAGATCTGGTGTAGAAATAAAATTTTGAAAATTTCAAACAGATTAAATCACAATTTTATTTATATAGATAAGATAGTTTGTTTTGCATTATTAAACTCTTCGTATCTAATCTATATGTAACAGATCTCTGTTACAGTATGGTTGGGAAAAAGAAATTATGAACTTTATTTAATAACAGCTATTAAATAGTTGCTCTCATTGTTGTTATTGCAGTCTTGAAAAGAGTATTGTACTCTAGTATAGACTACTAATCCCCACTTACTTTTCATTCACATTTTCAGTGGTGCACACAGGAATTTTCTTTGGGGGGTATGCAATCCCCCCCCCGCAGGTAAACGGGAGTCCTCCCCTGGAAAAAATTTGAAAATTAAATACTTGGAAATTACATTTTACATCATTCTAGCACCTAAAATTTGTTTACATATAGGCAGTTCTTGCAGTAAATAATTTTTTTTATAAATGAATGGCTGGGGGGGTTCCCGTTCGTCCCCCCCCATGTCGGTGCACCACTGCATATTTTACTTAGTGATCTTTAAATACACAACAAACTGCTAATCTGAACTAATTAGGAACAGGACCTGTTTGGATTTGGTAATGTTCAGGTAATCCAAAAGTTTGTGCATAATAAAAATTTATCCATAAATTGCTAAATTTAATGTTACCCATACATTATCAGGATGATGTTGAACAACTGTGTATAATTAAGCTCTTCAGTAGGTTGAGCAATGCTACGCTCAATGTCATGTTTATGAGGCGCGGGGGAAATATTCCATAATTTATTAAGGTTTTCAGCTTTACGGCAGCAAACAATTAGCAATTTTTTTGCAGTCAAGCAGTAGTGGAAATGTATAATTTCTTGTAATTGCTAATAAACTAGAAGAAATGTTTTATTAGTAAGCAATTTATATCATAAGTATATCTTTCATTAAGAACATTGTTATGTTCGTTTTCTATTCTCAACTACACTAACATTTTTTCAATTTTTATGTGTAGAAACCTGTTAAATTTTTTTCATAATCTGTTTGGATTAAAAGCAAAAAATAATTTTGGATTAGCAGGGTTGTTCTGTATTTTTTATTGTAGTATTTCAAAGAAGCTCACTTTTCAATAACACAGCCTGTCTATGTTCACTTGGCAACTAAAAATTGCTTTAGCGAACTTGAGTACTATGCAGTAACTGCAAAATTGTAATTCTTCAGAAACAGAATTTTTCAAAATCTTCTGTTTGCAAACACCTATGGTCACTGTGGAATTAAAATCCAACATTTTCAAGGTTATTGACCTTCAAGCTTTTGTGATGAGTAAGTCAGTCAGTTAATAGCATTTCCAATTTGAATGTTTTAATTTTAATGAACTTGTTAAGCCTTAACACACACACATTTTTTTTCCAGAATTACTTGCTTGATATGTATGCATCGACCAGTATTTGACACTGTTAATGTACTTGTATTACACAGAAAAGGAAAGAAACATAAATCAGGTATGCAAATTGTGTGAGTTAAGACTTTGAAGTAATGTACTGAGTGTCTTAAAAATACAGGAAGGTTTTTAAAACTCTTTATCCATTGGAGATGAAACCTTGAAACTTTTTGGATGTCTTTGATAATTAATCTGGATTGTATTTTAAAACAGATTTATATTTTGACTTTCTCTTGCCCTGTACAAAATATAGGAAGGAAAGTTATGTTTTCATGTTGATTTTTCAGCAGAAATACATGTTGTCAGGTCCCCTGAAGTAAAAAAAAAACATGTTTTTACTGATTGATCTTTGACTGTGAATGAAATATTTTTAGAATGGCATATTCTACGAAGTTGAACCCTGGCACTTAAGTTAGGTATGTCAAGAGGACGCAGCATGAACATTTTCGTCAAAATCTGTCAACTGGAAGTAAAAGATTTTTCATGCAATTTTTCACCTTTTACAATTTTCTCAAAAATACCTACAACTTTGTTTAAAATCGCCTCATCACTATTTTTTTTGTGCTCTCAAGATTGGGTGAGTGGCATATCTGCGGGAACTCATGAGCGGGCTGTGCTCTCAAGAGAATACTTGATTTTTTTTAAAGATTGCAGCCTGAATATTCATTTTAGGGCAAAAACATGTATAGGTAATAAAAGTTATAGAAAATTAAAACACTTACAGGGTTGATTAAGAGCTTTTTTTTTACAAAACTTAGTTGTGTGTCAATTAGCAATTTTCCATATCTTGCTCATCAAAAGTCCAACAGATATTAATATTTATATTTAGCATCATTATAAATCTGTCATTTATGGTTAAAATTAGATTATGTGGACGCCACTCCTGTTTCAGATTTATTTCCATTCAATTGCCGGGTTATTAATGTGGAAGTGATTGGAATATGGTTACCTCGTATTTATAAACTGAAAAAAAACCATTTATAAATTTTGAATTGTGTTGATTCATTATTGCAAAACCGTACATTCACATAACCACCAAATCGCTCTTGCCATTTCTGTGATATCTGGGCACCATGTTATCAGAGCACAACTTGCCTATAGTCTTCTCTCTCTCTACCTCCCTCCCTCTCTCACTCTCTCTCTGTCTCTGTCTGTCTCTCTCTCTGTGTCTCAGTCTCTTTCTCTCTCTCTGTATCTGCTTCTCTGTCTCTGTCTTTCTCACTCTGTCTCTCTCTATCTCTGTCTTTGTCTCTGACTCTCTCTCTCTCCCTGTCTCTCTCTCTTTCTCTGGTTCTCAGTCTCTCTCTCTGTCTCTGTCTCTCTGGTTCTCTCTCTCTCTGTCTCTGGCTCTCTGTTTCTGTCTCTCTTACTCTGTCCCTGTCCCTGTCCCTGTCCCTTTCTCTGTCTGCCTGTTTGTCTGTATTTCATGGTTATCCAATTATGTTCATAATTTGATAAATAAATTTAGGAACAGTATTAAAGTAACTGGTTTTCTACTTTACATAAAATGGTAGCTGTACTGGAATACAAGCAGTAAGGCAAGTCTTTGTGTATTGATTATTTTCTATGCATTAACTTGTTTCTTTGCGAGTCGATAGCAAGATGGAATGGTAAATGACAATTTGGAATCTTTTCTTTCGTGTGAAGATTTGGTGACATTTTTCTGAGAACTGTAATGCCAAAGCTGTAAAACTTAAAGAGTCTATGAGAAATCTCACGAAATGACTTTTTATCTAATGGGCAAGGGTTGGGTATTAGTTCCTGAATTCTTTCTTAAGCTTGCTGATGAGTTCAGGTTAGGTTATAGGCTAATTAACTGTAACTCAATCGAAACTAAAATCAGTCGAGCCCATATAATGGAAGAGTGTATTAGGGTAGTAGTTCCATTATGTAGGCGCCTTTATTACATTTGATATTTTACAGGTTTTCAACTTTGACCATACGTTACTTTAGATTTTGTTTGTAAAATAACCAAACTATATAATTTAATCATTCCGTTCTGTAGCGTAGAAGTGAAAGAAATCAATAGAAATCTGAGTGGCATCTACATAATGGAACAGTACTGATAATCTTTTTACTCGTAATTAAACATAGGTTATGTGTTTCATTATTTACATTGACAAGAGAAAGTTGTGTGATTGTTTCATAGCAGATTATTTTTTGATTAAAACTAAATAAAGTAAATTAGGTTACTAAATAATTTAGGTTAGTATTATGTTTTAAGTAAATTAAGTATTTTATAAGATTCCTAATAAATATACACAAAAGAGTACTATCAATATAGGGTCTACTTTGAACATCGGTCATGGTTCTGCCTATAACATTATCCATGATTAACTTGGCTTCCGTGAAGTTTGTGTGTGATGGGTGCCAAGACAACTTACTCAAGAACACAAACTCAAACGTCTTGAGGTCTGTTAACGCTTACTCGACCATCACAACGGAGAAGGTGACTGATTTTTGGAAAGAATAATAACCTGTGATGAAAAACAGGCTCATCACTATGAGCCAGAATCAAAACGTTAGAGTATGGAGTGGAAAAACCCCGAATCACTGGCGAAGAAAAATGTGAAGACTGCGCCATCGGCAGGAAAGGTTATGCTAACCATGTTTTGGGATGCAAATGGGCCTATACTGGAAGCTTACATGGAGAAGGGGAAAACTATCAACAAAGAATATTACTGTGCATTATTGACTAACTAACTTAAATCAGCATTTCGCAGCAAATCACAAGGTCTTTTGTCATGGAAAATGTTGCTGGTGCATGACAATGCCTGCCGTCACACGGCTTGACTCACCCTTGAAACCATCGACAAATTGGATTTCAAGGTGCTGGAGCATCCACCTTACAGTCCAGATCTTTCTCACTGGTCTTTAATTTGTTTAGAATGCTGAAAGATAATTTCCAAGGTCGTCAATTTTTCCCTGACCAAGAGGCATCAAACTGTATTTTTTATGCAAATAAATTGTTTTACGAAAAGTCCGGATAATTTTTGACTTACCCTCATACTTATGTGTGTTTGTATTGTGGTTGTTAATAATATTATTGTTGATGCAACCCTAAATAAATGCACTTAAAAGAAATCAATAGACTTTACTTATCTAACTTAATTATTTTTCAGAACTTGATAAATATTTGAATAGAAAAGAAGAATTAGAATTTATATATTCAAAAAAGAAACAAAGGTTATCAGTACAGAATGATTTAAAAAGGAAGTCTGTGTTGGACTGCAGAGGAGGTAGCAGTAAATTAACAAAATTTTGTAGGAAACCTATATTAGAATTGCCCTCCAATCACAGTGAGTTCAATTTTACTTATTTTAATAACACATAAATTACGGCTGTTGGCTTATCAAAATTATAAATGATTGTAGAAATTATTATTTGGTATCAATAGCCTTGTTCTGTGTGCACACCTGTTAATCGATACCTACCATCTTCATGTTCTCACTCCAACCTCTCTTTCTTTCAACCCTCTACCTTTGTACCCTCTCATTGTATTTGTATGTCAGTAATCCATTTCACCAATATCAAAGTAGTTCAGTTAACACGAATATTATATGACAACAAATTTTCTATTAGCTCTTAGGGAATTAAAGAAAAGAAGGAACCTATAATGGACGAAGCCCAACCTGTGACAGAAAATTAATGAAATTTTTTCTTTAATGTTCAATTCATTTGCTGCATGGTGCTTTCAGTGGCTTGCAGTTGTCAGATAAAATCTGGAAGTTTTTCCGAATGTGTTACACTTTATCTCCTAAAAAACTATATTTTGAATAAAAAACAGCTTTGTATGTAGAGAAGATGTAAGATTTCAATTTGATAAAGATTCAGTTAGATACTGATATAAATATTTATGCATTAAAGTACTGGTTTACTGCAAATATTTCTATTTTCTTTGTGGTTTTTAATTAAATGTTGTCATGGTCCCATAATATTTTTTTGTTCAAAATTTTATCAGAACGCGGTAAAAAGTAACAGTTGATATTGTTATCGTTGGTTCCATTTTAGCCTTGTTCTGTGTGCACACCTGTTAATCGATACCTACCATCTTCATGTTCTCACTCCAACCTCTCTTTCTTTCAACCCTCTACCTTTGTACCCTCTCATTGTATTTGTATGAATTTGTATTTGTAAAATTCCATTTTCTTTATACTCGTATTTTTGAACTTTAATTGCTAATCACAGGTTTTTAGTTATTTATTTGTTGTAATACTAACTTGTGTTAGTATTACTCAAAAAGAAGAATATTACTGTTGCACAACAAATTATTTAATATACATAACTTAAATGATTTAAACTAACCTCCAAGTGAGAAACCTCAGTGAGGGAAATGTGAGTGTCTCTGGTAACTTTAGGGTATTGTTGCAATTTTGTTAAAATTTCGATCAGAAACTATTCACAAGCTTAAATTAGAATTATTTTGGTTTTACATCTTCTTATACAAATTGACACATCGATTATTTTACAAATTAATTTTAATTGGAATGATAAAGGTTGATAGATGAAAATAAATGATGAAAAGACGCCAAACCTGACTGGGAATCGACCGGGAACCACTGGCGTAGAACCCAGTTACTGATCACTACATCACAGGCCGGGCAAAACTTGAAAATGTGCAAGTTATTAAGAAGTACATAGTTTTCAAGTAATACAATGAAGTTTGCAGGGTTTCACACTTTAAATACTTCTAAATTTTTTATTTTGTAAAAATTATTTAAAGAAAAAAAGTTTGATACCTCTTTTTTCCTTCTCCTTGTTTATCTTTTTATAAGTTTCAGTAATCAGGGTTATTGTTATGATGAAAATGTGTCAGCTCACCTGCTATCAGTTATGAAAGTAAACAGAGCGACCTCTGGTATTTTATTATTTGTTAATGTTCTTACTTATAAGATAAATTGATAAGTTCTTATAATTGTTGCTGGTAAATATGCACTTGTAATAAAAAACAAAATGATCGCTACCCTTCTTTTATTTTAGCATACTGGCATAACTGTTTATACTATTGTTATTATTATTGTTTGTCATGCTTACTACGTGTAGTTTTGTGTGTTTTAAGGGAGATAACTTATAAATAACTTAAATAAATTCTATAAAACTGCACAAAAATTAGAATTTAAATCAATCTTTTTAGCTAAATTGGAATAAAAAAGAAATCTGCAGTCTTCCAACTCTTGTTTTAAATAAATTATTACATTAATACCTCAGATATTGTTGCATCAACTGCTTTCTCATTGTTCTTTACATTCATATTCATATTCGTTATAGAAACAGTGTAAATGAAATGCATTAAAATTTTCTATGCCCTGATATCTCCCAACCCTGGTCAGGAATCAAACCTGGGGCTTTCAACTATAGAGTTTAGAATAAGGTAGCATGCCAAAACATTGCACCATGGAAGTGGTAAGTTGTAACTTTATTGTATTATTTTTGTGTTATCTTAGAACTTACTTTTTAGGCTTAGTTGCATGGCAGACTCATGTTTATTGTTGTCAGTACTAAAAATCAAGAAACGCAAAAAATGAACCTGTCTTGCTTAAGCTGTTATTACTTTATAACATCTAAAATATATGTTACCACCATGTACATATATTATACATGTAATCTCTTATTTCATGTACATGTACATGTTTATTTATGAGTCCTAAATTGTGTAAGTGTTATACTTTTTTTAATTTTTGTTAAAGCTGAAAAGGTAGTAGCTCCAGATTCAACTTCACAGTTGGAGAAATATCTCAACAAGTTAAAGAAGAAACCTTCCTTTAAGGAATCGCTTTCAAAAATCAAAGAAGGCTACAATCCTTCCTTTAATAATACTTCTGTAAAAGAAAAATGTAATTCAAACCTACAGTCTTCCAGTGACAAGAAATCACATCTAAATAGTAGCAGTTCATCAGTAGAATATGAAACCAAATTAATAATGTAAGTAGTATGTGTAGTAATCTTCAGTTGTAATTAATTAATATACTAAAGGTTTATCTTCACACTGTTATCACGAGTTCCTTTCAGTAACCATTCTTCTCATATCTTTCATAAAAAAGTTCTGATTTCTCAGCCATTAGTTTCCTCTCTTACTCACCACTAGTGTGTTTTATTATGTGCCTGATAAATTTTGCCTTTCTCTTATTCTTGCTTGTGATTAGTTTTCTTTTGTATTCAATTCTCAATAACACTTATTATTCTTTTTCTCAGTTCAACTAACCTCTGCATTTGCCTCCACAGCCACATGTCTTTTTCTCTAATCTTGCTTTTCCCTGCGTTATGGTTCACTTCCGCTCAGTAAAACACTGCTGACAAATCTTTTCACAAAATGTTTCTTATCTCAACATTTATAATGATTATTCACTATCAACTGTCTTTTTCTGTTAATGTTCACTTAGCTACAGAACTATTAGTTGTTTATTTTTTTACTACTTCATTTATTAAAATAGTCATTACGCTTACAGTCAGTTAATAAACCATCCTTTGTCCTCGAAGAGTTGTTTTTCAATGTTTCTCCACAACATTTGCGAGGCAATTAATCATTTTTTTCCTTCTCAGAGTGTGCTGTAAGCACTTTTATCATTTGCAAACCTATTCAATGAATTTTTCCATTTACTTGAATTCCTTTAATTTGTCTTAAGTACAAAATGATCTCAGTTACAGTGTAGAATTAGTTGTTAGAATAAGAAGAAAAAAGTTTATCTATACAGTATATTTAAAAAGCAAAATGCATTCCAATGTATTTTAAATAAAAATTCTGTCTGTCCTTAAATACAGAGTTCTACTGAACAGATTTAAAAAAGTTTTACTTGGTTGTCAAGAGGACATCCTCGGGATTCTGCAAAAAATCCTGTAGTGAAAATATAGGATACAGTGGATATAGCAAAGTTCAGTTAGTTTTGAAGGTTCGTTATGGTAATGGGAATAGTTTATGTAGCTGCCTGTAATATTCCAAAAATAACACTGATACAAAAAATCGCAAAATAAGATAAACAGTAAAGCCCTGATTACCCCCTGGAATTGGGTTACAAGGGCACCATGGATAACAAAAATTGTGAATAACCCGAAAAATAACTAAAAATCTGGTGTGAAACTCTCAAACAACTTTCTCTTGCCAATGCAAAAAATATGAACAATATAGCTTAACATTAGTAATAAAACATTAGATTTAAACAAAAAACTAACCTCAATAAACATAACCTAATTTTAATTATGAGTGAAAGACGAAAAATGAAAACCTCAGCTTGGCTTAAAAATATGGAAAATCTCTTTCACGCTAAACTAGGCTCTGTAGAGAAAAATGCTCTAAATAAAAGTTGTAGATCTTTTAATTTTCTATAATTATAATATAACTATAATATATAATATAATATATATATATAGTATAGGATATATAGTATAGTTATAGGATATATAATATCATATAACTATAATTTGATTATATATGTTTTTGTTGTAAAATGGCATACTAAGGCTGAAATCTTAAAAAAATGTATTTTTACACATTTTCGTGAGAAAAAACAGAAAATTGCTAATTACCGCTAAACTAAGCGTTGTACAAAAAAAATTTGAAATATAAGTTATAGGATTTTAAATTCTCTACAACTTTTATTTTATACATTTTGTGTTAAAATTCATATTAAACTCTATGCATAGGTACTCTAGTGGTATCTAACTTAAGTTTTAAGTTGGTATGATGTTCCGTTCTTGAGATATTCTGTTCACAGACACACACACAGACCAATCGCTACAAACAAGTTTTTTGGGTTCAGGGGGTCTGAAACAAGTAGATCCGGTGAAAACTCGATTTCGAAAAATCGACGTGAAAACAATATTTTCCTTCCTATTTATTCATATAGGCAAGAGGAAGTAAAAATGAGGTGCAACCTTGAAAAAAATATATTTCAGCATAAAAACTATGTTTTATTGTACTAAAAACATGATATATAAAACTTTTCAATTACGTACAGTACTACAGCAGAAACCTTTGCTCTACATCTAAATCATTAAAATAAAGAACAGTAAACAAAAATCAATACTGTGTTGTTAACAAAAAGTGTTTAGTTACATATTTTTTTAAAAATCACTCGCTCATTTTTGCTTCTTGCTTTGGAAACACCTTTTCTTTATTCTATTTTAATTCGTTTCTTTCTGCCCCTTCCATATTTTTTGACTCACACCCAGTAATATTAGTTATTTCTCCGGCATAAAATCCATAAGCTCCTCTTTACATCCAGTTAGCTACATAGCATTTGCTGCACCAAACCAAAAACATTCTTTATTCTTTCTCTTTTGTTTATGGCCAGTTCCTCATTTAATATGCCTTCGCTGGTGTCTTCAAAGTCACACGTCACATTCAACAGGGTATACTCAATTGCCACTGCACATTTATTGGCTTATTTTGTGGTGCCCAAAATCACCATTGCTCAGAGCCCTCATTGGCATTCTAACATTTGAAGGTGCTTTGTAAATTCTTGTTGACAGTAACCCACCACACCTCCCTGAATACCACCAAAAAATGTGTTCTCTGCATACATATGTTGCTTATAATTATAAAATAATTGTTAGATTATGGGTAGGGAGGATCTAATTAAAAATTGAAAAGGAATAATTTCATCAATCATGTTTCTTGAATGATTATGATTATAGTAGTTTAACTACTATAAATTGCTTAGTAAAAGTTTTGCTGATAAATTGCTTTTAGAATTATTGACTAAATTCAAGGTCTACTTTGGTTCAGTCAAATCATTTACTTATGAAATTTTTTTTATGAAGAAGTAAGAAATACAGTAAAAATATTCAGAAAAATCTCGTGTGAAATTTTCAGTGACTTTCTCTTGCCAATGTAGATAATGAACAACATAACCTATGTTTAATTATAAGTAAACAATGTAAAATGAAAACCGTAAGTTAATTTTAGTCATGAGTGAATGACACAAAAGAAGATCTACCTTTGTAGAACTTAAAAATACAGAAAATCAGTAATTGCCTAAAACTAGACTCTGTAGAGAAAAATGCTTAAAATAAAATTTGTAGGGTTTTTAATTTCCTATAACTTTGTATATTTTTTTTTGTCATGAAATGCATACTAAGGCCACCATCTTAAAAAATTCAATTTTTTTACAGATTTTGGTGAAAAAAAAAACAGAAAATCACTAATTGCCACTAAACTGAAGTTCTAAAAAAAGTGTTACAAATAAAGCTTGTTGTAGGTTTTACATGTCCTAATTTAATTGTATACATTTTGTCGTAAAATGTTTACTAAGGCCGCAATCTTAAAAAATCCCATTTTTTACAGATTTTGACGAAAAAAGAAAACTGCTGAAGTAAGCGTTGTTCAAAAAAAAATTTGAATAAAGTTGTAGGTTTTTAAATGCCCTACAACTTTTATTATACTTACTTTTGCTCTAAAATGAATCTTAAGGCCACAATCTTAAAACAAAAACCATTTTTTTTATGAAAGAGCACAGTCCCCCCCCAAGAATTTCTGCAGACTTGGCACTTACTATATTTTGTAGAGCATTAACATTTACTAATTTTGGTATTATTTTTAAAAATCATTGAAGCCATTTTTGAGAAAATTGCACAAATTAATTACTACATCTGGTTGACTGATTTTGATGAAAATATCCGTGTCGAGTCATCTTATGTACCTAACTTAAGTTCCGCATTTCAACTTTGTACGATACTCCATTCTTGAGATATTTTATTCACACACACAAACTAATCACTTAAAACAAGTATTTTTGGGTTCAGGAGGCCTAAAAGCATGTATATTCTGTAAAAACTATTTCAAAAAATTTACATGAAAACAGTACTTTCCTTCCCTATGAATTCAGTAAAAATTACTGTCAACTGTATTAAATATTAAACCACTGTTCTTGGTTTGTATAATTAATTTTGAGTTAAAACAGCTTTAAATTTTACATTTCCTTCTTCTTGAACAAAAATATTTACACTCAGATTACTGGCTACATCTGCTCTGATCAGAGTTAGGATTATTATTAAACGGTGCAGTTTTAAAAGTTTTTTAAAAGCTAATTGTTTATGAATTAATTTTGCAGGTCTGGTTGGATTAAAGATTCTTGTGGCAAGTGGGTAAAAGATCCGAATGCTGAATTTGATAGTGATGAAGAAGACCGCCCTGCACTACCAACACCACTACCACTTTAATAACTATGTGTATTTATAAGAAGAAAAATAAATTTTATTTTCATATTAAAACACATGTATTTCTGAAACCTTTTTCCTAAATACAAATAAATGAATCTTTCATTTATTTAATCAACTGAATTTGTGGGTTTTCCACTTTTAAGCAAGTATTTGTCTTCTTGTATTAAAATGTATTGGTCAATATGATTTTCTTGCATGAATCTGCCCTTTTGAAGACATACAGCAACACTTTCAAGGAACAGCTCAGCATTATTTTATTAGCCCAATACAATTATACCAGCTAAAAAGTAACAGATATTAAAAGTAATGAAATAAGGTATTAAAAATTAAACCTTAGATTGAGTTTATCTTCTTAAAAAAATAAATTTAATGTGTTTTAGAGAATTTGTTGTATTTCAGCAGAATCTGGAATCAGCCCACACAATAACTTTATAGATTAGTGTTATTTATTTCTGAAAACATAGAATGGTTATAGTGTACTGTTGATAAGTCTTTGTGGGGTGAAGCAGCTGGTCGATTCTTATTTCATGATGCCATTATACAATGTTAGGTTGCTTTAGTAACCTCCCTCTGAACAGAGGGAGGCCAAATTTGTTCCAGCCAAAATCCTGTAAGAGTTGTCATTTGTGTTCGCAGTGTGAGGTCTGGCATTGTCATGAGTGAAAACAATACCGTTTGTGTACATTCCTTGGCACTTATTCTGTATTGCACAACACAGTTTCCCAAGGGTATCATAAATTTGTTGATGAATGTCAACTGGTTTGTGTTCTTGCATTCAGAAGACGAGTGATAGATCTAATCTCACATGCAGTGGGATTTTCAATCAATTTCATGATTCTAACCAGGCTCTATAAAATGTAAACAATAAACAGCAAAATCAAAATGGCATCTTTTCCTTCTCCTTGACTCAGAGCAACTATGGTACATGTGCTGAATGGTGATGGCAGCGATGCCGGAGCAACGGATAAAAACAGAACTTACTTTCTGGATGTACCTTACATTTGTTGTATCGTTAAAATTTTTCTGTTTTGTAGTTTATGAAATAGAGTTCTTCAAACACAATGGACTTCGTTTTGTGGTGCGTACAATAATTTAAATTATCTTACAATGACCTCCACACGACATACGGACTGATGCATACGACACAAACGATATCTGTTTTTTGACAAATGATGTTTTTGTTTGTAGTAGTATGACAAAGTATAGTACCTAACCTCTGGCTGTCCTGTGCATACTGCGTATGCATCCCATACATTCCTTACCGAGGCATACTTATCAGCGGTAATAAAGTTGATCAAACTAAATCCAGAGTGGGTTCAGATCTACTAAATGGTACAATGCAATAAGAACTGTTTTCACCTATTGTAGATAATGCTATCAGTTAGGAGTACGGCTTTAAGTTTGCAATTTATTACTCACATTTTCATTGTTTGAATAAATATTCATATAACTTATTTGTTGTAACTTTTACCTAATTCAATACAATTTTATATTTTCTGAAAGATAACTAAAATTAAAATAGTATTTTCTGAAACACATCATGTTGAATTATATCAAAATGTAGCATTCCATTCTTTATACCCATTTTTCTGGAAAAGGTCAAAAACTGTTGTAGCTAGTTATCAAGCTATGGGCTTTGTTTCTATGCCTCTCATTACCTTTGATAACTTGTGGCTTTACAATGCATAACCACAATAAAATATAATACCCTAGCATTCCCTGTAATGTAGCCTGGTATACCCCTGGCTAGGCTGATATCATAACATGAATTCATGAGGGGTTCATCATACTTGTTATAAAAATGGGCACTTTCATTCGGACTCCATGGGTAAATTTTTCTTTACCGCTGACATATGTACGTTGCAATCTGTTCAGTAATAATAACATAATAAGCAACCCCCATGGCCCAACGAGATGAAGATGAAAGGTACTGTGAAAACTATGTATGTAATTAAAATAAGATGGTGTTTAAGGAGTTAAAAGTAGCTTCACATGCTAAGGACTGGCTGCTTTCACTCAATTATTTTAACAATAAGTTTTTCCTAGTCTTACCTGGAAATTGAATTGAGGATAAATTAAGTAGGTACACCAGAGAACTACAATTTTGCCAAGCCCATTGGATTCATTACAGCATCATGATGTTATCTCCCCTCACATAGGTGTGTTACATCAGGTTTGTCACCAACTTGGTTCTGTTTTTGCCAGCATCTTAAATTTCTACATCCATTATTCTTTGATGCCGTCATTTCCTATTGCCATCTGCTGATCCTTGTAACAGCTTTAACTAAATCCTCTCCAACAGTATTTGTCTCCTAACCAATTAGCTTCCTCCGTCAAATAGTCACCATAAAATTTCTATTCTCGTCCTACCTTCATAATACTTCTGCATTCCCCCCTCTATTGGTCTATTCAATTTTCACTAATCATCACTATACTCACATTATAAAAAGTCGGTAGCCTTTGTCTTTGTTTTCTCCCAACGTCCATACTTGGCGTTTGTAAAGTGGTACACTCCCAGCACAACATTTTACAAAACATTTCCTCAGGTTTAATTACACCTTGCTACATATGGGTAGTAAGTTTTTCCCTACTAAATGCTCCGTTTGGCTTTTCTATTCAGCATGCTTCCCTTTTTCTACATGCATTGCTCTAACATTCCATTTTCTGTCTCTTATGTAGATGTAGACATCTGGAATCGACTGTACTTCCTTCCCACTTTCTTAAAAATAAATATTAAATTTATTTAAAAGTAAACTCTTTTATAAGAAGGAAAGCATGTGTTTCACATGTTTATTTCTAATTTTTTTTTTGTCATCAGTCTCTCGACTGGTTTGATGCAGTTCTCCAAGCTGTTCTATCTTGCGCAATTCGTTTCATATCTACATACCTGTAACACCCTACATCTTTCGTAATTTGCTTTATATATTCTAATCTTTGCCTCCCTCTACAATTTACTCCCTCAATATTACCCTCCATTATTAATAGCCCAATACCTGGATGTCTTAGGATATGCCCCACTAGCCTATCCCTTCTTTTGGTAAGATGCTTCCATATACTTCTTTTTTCATCCACTCGCCTAAGAACCTCTAAATTACTTATTTTGTCCACCCACCTAATCTTTAACATTTTCCTATAACACCACATTTCAAAAGCTTCTATCCTCTTCTGCTCTACAGCCCCTATCACCCACGTTTCACTTCCGTATAATGCTACACTCCAAACATAATGTTTTAAGAAATTTTTCCTAATCTGTAAATCAATGTTTGTAGTCAGTAAGCTGTTTTTCATTTCAAAGGCTTTTCTAGCTTGAGCAATTCTACTCTTGATATCACTTGTGTTTCTACCATCCTTTGTTATTTTACTCCCTAGATAGCAGAATTCTCCAACTTCCTGTATGTTTTCGTTGCCTACTTTTAAATTTCCCATCTCTTCTAAACCACTCTTGCTGCTGCACAACACTTTCGTTTTGTTCTTATTAATTTTCATGAAGTAATCCTTCGTCAAGATCTCATCCATTCCATTTAAGGCATCCTCTAGTTCATTCTTTGCCTCGGCTAATACTACTATATCATCGGCGAATCTCAGCATTTTTATTGTCTCTCCTTGAATTTTTATTCCTGCGTCAAATTTCTCCTTCACTTCATTTATAGCCTCTTCTATATACAAGTTAAAAAGTAGTGGTGACAAAGAACAACCTTGTCGTACACCTTTTCTTACAGCAGCCTTTTTTTCGTACCCCTCGATTCTCAAATTCTCATGAAGCCAAAATACACTTTTTTTAAAAAAAAAAGGCCGGCATTTTAAAATGGAACATTAGACTTCTATTTTAATATGTTCATGAAGAGAAAACTCTGATCTTCAAGTTAAACGCTGTTCTTTTATGAAAAGCCTGGACTGAGTAATGGACGTTTAAAATCCACATTAACGAAAAACCGGCTAAAATCTACTCATCATGCGTAAATTGCTGCATGTCCGACTAGTTTCAAGTTAAAATAATCTAAGTCAAACCAATCAACGCAAGAAAGAACAGGCTTTAATTCAGTGCAGTGTTCAAAAATATTCGTTATGTTTTTCAGAGATAAAGCCCTTTAAAAGAGTACGGATAGGTGAAATAGCATGCCTCTAAGCGCATGTCGAATGAGACAGCGCACGAATGTGGACATACCTATTCGGTGACTGCTGTTTGTTTACTACAAACAAGTAAAAGGTTCTTACGATGAACCGAGTATACATAAGAGCTCTCAGTAATTTTCATGGGAAATTAATATTTCAATACCCAGAAGATCTAACAGAGTTGTTTTTATTCAGCTGATCATATTTGTGGCAGAGGTAGATCATTTTCAGCCATCAGGTTGATAATTTCTATTTGTTTAGTAACGAGATCATCTATCTAGAAGCCAGAGATAATAAACCGGGTGTCCATTAAGTCTGGAAACGGCTGAATTATAGAAAAGTGAGCGTGACTAGATGACCAGAATGACTTTAATTGCTTGTTGCACCAAAAAAACTATTCTCTGTGATATTTTAAATTTTTTTCCGCCATCTTGGATTTAATTTTCTTAATTTAGATAGGATGATATCATATGATACATGATTTCGATCTAAAATTTCAAAATAAATTCAATGGTGAAAACCAGAAATCTATATCTTTTTTCGTTTTTGAGATATTACCATTCAACTATCCAGATCGGGGCAGAACGGCCATCCCCCCTTCGAAATCATATTACTCCAGCTATAAGAAATTATTTCGGTTAAGATGTTAACAATTGTTGGTTTCAACAAGATGGAGCTCCTGCCCATTTTCTCTTCAAGTTCGTGTTTTGTTGAACGATATTTTCCCAGAATGATGGATTGGTAGGAGAGGAGCAATTGAATGGCTTCCGAGATCACCTGATTTGAGTCCATTAGACTACTTCTTTTGGGGATACTTAAAAAACAAAGTTTACAGAACGAAACCGAACAGTCTGCATGAACTCAAACAAAGAATTCTAAATGAATCTGCTGGAATTCCAAGGGAATTCATTCGTAATGCTGTAACTAGTTTTCACGCACGTTCAGCATATTGTCAAGAAGTAGTAGGAGGCCACTTTGAACAACTACTCTGAGTCAAGAAACATTTGGTAATTTTATTTTCAATTATTTAACTCATTTTCAAAATTAGTTCCTTATAAAACCTAACATTTACAAAAATAACAATAAGTATTAACTGGTGACAAATTAAATACTGTAATTTTATAAAGCAATATATCAGCCGTTAAATTGTTTTTCCGTATTTCTTAATGACGATAATTTCCTATTTATGAACGAGTGGAGATATTAAAAAATTTATTATTTTCATTATCTTATGTGTAGTCATTCACATGCTACCTAAATTGTCTATGTAGGCTCAACGACGGCGGAGGGGGAATGGCCGTTCTGCCCCGATCTGGATAGTTGAATGGTAGTCTAATATCTCAAAAACGAAAAAGATAATATAGATTTCCGGTTTTCACCATTGAATTTATTTTGAAATTTTAGATCGAAATTATGTATCATGACCATCATCCTATTTAAAGTAAAAAGTTAAATCCAAGATGGCGGACAAAAATTTAAAATATCACCGAAAATTGTTTTTTTGGTGCAACAAGCAATTAAAGTCATTCTGGTCAGCTAGTCACGCTCACTTTTCAATAATTCAGCCGTTTCCAGACTTAATGAACACCCGGTATAATAGAAGCACTAGAATTTTAAGCTAGAAGCACTCTGAATTTTATTTTTATTAATGTTGTTCATACGAAACATACAGGTTCCATAATTAAGTGATAACGCCACCTGTGTTTGTAATTCACAACTTATGGATTGATTTGATTAGAGATCTAGGTTCGTATAAATCGAATTAATTAAACGTATGCTGAGGAGTTTAAAAGCATTTATCCTTTAAGAATTCTATATGGAGGCAAAATGGTAAAATTGTGCAAGAGAGACAGACCTTGTAATATTGAGCCTTCTCTGTCTAGTACATACTATACGTTTGGCCGGGCGAGTGAGAGAGAAAATTTGTTAGAAAGAGACAGATAGGGTAATAACTTGCGCAATTTGTAATACACGGCAACTTTGGCAATGTTTCCCCATATTGTATATCCAGGGGTCTCATCTAAAAGAGTCTAATAATATATTGTCAATGCATCATAAATAGAAATTATATTCTACTTGATGACTTCTTGTTGTTTAAAAATTAATCGATAATTATTATCCTAAATTCTATCTTCGCGCTGGTATTGAATTAGAATCTAAAATTAGTTCACACCCAGACTATAATTATCGTAGTGCTAGCAATAAAAGTAGCGCTAATATTGATTACGATAGTCAAACTATATTGCTGTACATCGTAGATCGAGTGGAATATAACCTAAAATTTTACTCTACTTCGTGTTTACATTAATGTGATCTTTGCACAAAAATATTCTGCATCACAAAAGGAAAACTTCATAATGGTTGTGGTAAATTTATCTAACAAAGATGAATTTGCAAAAGAAACATCGTAAGTATTTACCGTTAATACAATACCATCGTGTTTTTGGGTTAAAAAGAGCAAGCACTATTACAGGCCAAAAATAGTCTTCGCGAAAATTGGCAAAAATAATTGTTTTGGTAATGTTGTAATAATTAATAAAAGTTTCTGAAATGTCGTGTCTAACCAGCAGCAGTTACAATTTCATAAAATTTTATTACGGAGGAATGTTTTCTTTCATTTAATAAATGTTTGGGCCTATGACACTGCTGAATAAAACTTTTTTTTTAGTTTAGTAAGAAATCAACATATTTGTCATTAGCGACTACTTGGGTTAAGGAATGGTTGGTTCTGAAGGTTTTATATTTTTCCAGATTCTGGTCGGGGATTCATGCCTGGGACCTCCGCTTTGCAGCATAACATGCTAACCACTGGGCCATGGAGGCGGTCGAACAGAAAGAACTTTTATTTAGATTACTACAATTGAACTATGGTATTAAGTGAGGAAGAATGAAGTTAGAGGCTTTAGAGTCATAAAATTACATCGTTCCAATGTCCAAAATTTAAATGCCCAGCTTGGGTAGCAATTGTGTTTGAGAATACTAAACGTTAGGAAAACAAAATTAGATAGCCGGGACACTCAACTCAGGAAAAATTACATTTTTCCTTATATTTTTAACTTACTTTTCCTTTTCTTTGGCATACTAATTATCATAATTTTATATGATACTAATTATCATATACAGGGTGATTCATGAAGTTCTCCCCCCACTTCTACAGCACATTGTACTAGTAAAAATAATGAAAAAATGTTATATAAACATAGGTCCGAAAACGCTTCGTTAGCGAGTTACAGCTAGCGAAAGTTTCGCCTGGATTTCAGTTCACCAGGTGAAATGAGGTCTTCCTGGAATTGTGGTAAGGTAGATTAAGGGGCAAATTCAATCATTTCTTATGGTTTTTGATCTGATAAATTGAATAAAACAGGTCCCAGATCTGTAAGTTAAATAGTTTTTAAGAAAACCAGTGTCAAATGCAAAAAATGGAGTGAAAAACTTATTTTTTCATCTTTGGGCAAGGATAACTGTGTTATTTCACCAAGAAACAGTTAAAATTTTTCAATAAAACATGTAGAAAATTTTATTCTGAACAAACCGGTGTAAATTAAGTACACAGAAAGCGAATAGATGTTTGATTAAATGAGTTTTTATTCATAAGAGTACAAAGTAAAATTAACCGGAAAAACTAAAATGAAAAAATGTGTTTTTTTCACTCCATTTTTTTGCATTTGACACTGGTTTTCTCAAAAACTATTCGCTTTCTGTGTACTTTATTTACACCGGTTTGTTCAGAATAAAATTTTCTACATTTTTTATTGAAAATTTTTAACTGTTTCTTGGTGAAATAACAAAGTTATTCTTGCCCAAAGATGAAAAAATGTGATTTTCACTCCATTTTTTGCATTTGACACTGGTTTTCTCAAAAACTATTTAACTTACAGTTCTGGGACCTGTTTTATTCAATTTATCAGATCAAAAACCATAAGAAATGATTGAATTCGCCCCTTAATCTACCTTACCACAATTCCAGGAAGACCTCATTTCACCTGGTGAACTGAAATCCAGGCGAAACTTTCGCTAGCTGTAACTCGCTAACGAAGCGTTTTCGGACCTATGTTTATATAACATTTTTTCATTATTTTTACTAGTACAATGTGCTGTAGAAGTGGGGGGAGAACTTCATGAATCACCCTGTATATTTGATTAATCTGTACCATTCAGACATTAAAAAAAACTAATATCTGCTGTAGTTTAAATTCTTCATCTCATTCTTCCTTGTGAGGAAAGTTTTACCAGTTTTTTTTATATGTTTGTTATATTTTTATATTATTTTTTAAACATTCATCCAGTTTAATTTAAATACTTGTGAATTTATTGTGGGAATCAAAAAAACCTATTAACCGTTTCTGGTTAGTTTATCTTAGGTTGTCAGTTGGTCACCTTTCTAAATTATTGGTAGGCCTACATATAACCAATGTAACTAACTTAACCAGACTTTGATTATTAATATAGCTGGCTGATTGAAATTACTTATTAAACAGAAAAGGTAGGGAAATAATAATTGAATTTCAGTTAGATAACTAAGCAACAACTGTAAATAAAGCAGTTGAAAAACTGAATTAGGTATTTTATTTGTATTTTCTTTTATATGTTTTTCAGTGCATTTATATCATAACATTTTTGTGTATCCATAGTTCAGGCACAGATAAAAAAAAATATTTTTAGCCACTATTCAAAAGACAGTAAATTTCAGTTTCATTTTTAATTTAGGTTATTGATTTTTGTTGTATTAATGTTGAAGTTAGGTTAATTTGTTCAGTTGTTTTCCTTGCAAATTGTAAAATTTATGTCGGTTTTCAGTACCTGTTGTATCTCACCAATATCTAACTAAATATATATTAGGTTTCCATTCATATCTATAAAGCTTACTGTTATTTTGAAAGACAAAGTTTGAATTGCCACTCCTCCCTCACATGGTGTATTAGAAAACCAATGATCTCTTATATAATTTTTTAAGTTGAATAAAAAAGAAAAAAATTGATAACTAGGGATCGCTCAAAATTGCTATGGTATTTTTATAATATTGGTAAACATAAAAAAATATTTTGTAAGTACATTGCTAGCTGTAAGGGTGAACTTAAAATTGTATCTACAAAAAATGAGGAATTTAAAAATGTAGAAAATATCGTGAGATGATCCAAAACCAATACAAGTAATAATGTAATTTCTTATGTTTTATTAGTGAGATCATACTGTTGCTGAACCATGGATACTTGGCCACTTTCAGCTTGTTAAACTTTTACGAAACAAGCTGGTAAAGCTAACATTTTATTTCAGAAGGTTCAGCAAATCTAACTAATCAAAATTATGACTGAAAAATTGTCCTGTAATTACTTACCTTTCATATGTGTCAAATGTAATAATTTTTCGTAAACCAATTTCTAGGTAGATGAAGTCGACTTAGTTTTGGAAAAAGCTTGAGTGGCATGTACCCTGGAATCCATGTAAATATATTTGCTGAAATATTAACACATAGGTGATTTGCGTACTCGGTCATAATTGATTTATATTAATGAAATTAATTTGTATTATTTTTTTTATTGCAGGGGCAGTGAACTAGTGGTTGTACATTTCTATGCAGATTGGGCAGAACAATGTCAGCATATGAATCTGGTTTTAGAAGAATTAGCCTTAACACGGGATTTGAAGGTGCAGTACAAATGATAAACTACATAATATATATTTCATTCAAGAGCAATAATAGAATTGCCTAATAATTTTTTTAACATGGAGGGATTTAATGACAAAAAATGTTTCCCTAAAAACATTTAAATTTATTGTCACTTAATGGGGTTTACTATTTCTAGATTGTATTTTGCTTACCAAAATAATAATACTGAAACACTTATTGCTAAGGTCCGTTATGAGGTCTGAGTATAATAAATAATTAACCAACTATCTTTTAGAATTACAACTGTTATTTATTATACACTGTAAATAACAATGAATAGTCTTACTTAAATCTGCTAATAAATTACAGTTACTACAATCAAATTGATGATTATTATAAATAATATATCAGTGACATTAAATGAACTTAACTATTAACAAGCGCACTCAATTTAACTAAATCCTACTTACAACCAATTATACGATACTTAGTTAACAATTAGACCTCCTCACAAAACAAACTTTTACATGGTATCCAATTATCTTTAATTACACAATTCACTCGCTGTGACAACTCAAGACTCATGACTGACTCACTACGAAGTGGCATAGTGCCTTTATATACCTAATTTATCAAAATTTCTATATTAAATATTTTCTACATAATAGTAAAAATACAAAGTCTTTCTCTTGGTTCTGGATGTTTCTATTTGTTAATCAATAATCAAAAGGTAAACACATAAGAATTTAAATTAGAATTAAAAATTACAATATAACACCATTACAAAAAAGCTCATTATCTAAATAGATACACTGACCTTTTTCACGTAGCCACCACAACATTAGGCCTATAGTATTTCTAACCATTTCTTGGAAATAACCCAATTTATCAACTATTATTATTTACAATGGGTACCTTAACACTTTTAAAGCTCTGGTCTGCTAGAGAATTCTGGAACAAACACTTTCCCCGTAGATATTGTCGCATTGCTCCCTTCTTAAGGCTGCTTGTCCCGAGTAGCTCCTAACTTCAGTGCCAATCGGTCGAGATGAACTACCATCTTCTTGGTCCAGGACATAGCTGTACTTGGTAGACCGCGTCATTGATTGATACACATATTAGCCTTCCCATTGATTTTTCAGCTTCGAGCACCTCCGTTTCTTCCTTCTCAGTCAGTAGAGCCACACATGGTCATCAGATTGAAATATCACAGAGTTAGCCATTCAGTCATATCTTGCCTTCATTACATCGCTGGCTACTAGCAGATGCTGTCGGACATAGTCGTGGATCTTGTGGATACCTTCTACCAAATCTGCAGTGTACTGTTCCGCTTGTTGTTTCTAGTCAGGCGGGATGCCAAACAACAGATCACAGGGCAACCGAAGATCATGGCTTAACCCTTTAAAGGTCTGTGGTAGGTATACTTACCAGTGGGAATAAGGTCGATTTTTTGAAGAATAAGCTATGCAGTTGAACCCTATTGGCATTTTATGGTTTTATAGATGTTTTCTGGTAAGTAGGCTATCCACATTTTGAAATTAGTGCGCAGTGACCATTTTCTTTTTGAGTTACACGAATATGGTAAGGATTCATACCCAGCGTACGCTACCGTATTGTTTTGTTGTTACTTTTGTACAGTGCTTAGAAAATTTGAGTTTTTTACGGGAAAGCAAGCATTCATGATAAAGTTAAGATAAGTTATTCGACACATTTTTCTGTTATATAGAACTACAATTTGTTTTAATAAGCATTCTTACCACTAACTATTATGTGATTCCCATTTCAATAAATATTCCTTGGTAAGTATTCTTATCAGGGCTTGACATCAAAACAAAAAAATATCTTGCTGTGCTGGCACTAGAAATACATTACTCAAGTCCCTATAAAACAAAATTTAACATTTTACAACTTGCATATTTTTTCCCGTAGTACTGCCCTATAAAGGGTTAACATCATCTAGGCCGGTGTGAAGCTGATGGTGTTTCATGTATCGCCACTCTGTAGGCCATCAAGAAAAGAGGAAGCTTCTGACCCCAGTCTCGTTGATTCTTGGAGACTACCTTGCTTAGTTCTTCAATTGTCTTGATGTAGCACTCAAACATTCCATCGGACTGTGGGTGTAGTGCTGTTCTGGTTTTATAGATGCCCAAACGTTCCAATACTTTGTAAAGTAGCTGTGATTTGAAGTTCCACCATTGAACACTGTAGCTCTCTTGGCATTTCGAATCAGGAGAACAGCTCGCTCTCCAAGGTTTGCCACAGTAGCTGCCTCGTAGTTCAGATTGGCATATACTTCCAGCCACTGAGTGAAGTAATCCATGTTCATTAGAAGATACTTGTTCCTGCTGCCTATCACGATAAATGGACAAGCGATGTTGATAGCGATGCGTTTAAATGGAGCTTCCACATTGTACTCCTGCATTTTTCCTCTTCTTTGAGGCCGGGGCCCTCAACTAGCTGCACAAGTGTCACACAGCTTGCAAAAATTCTCAACGTCGTCCCATAAATGAAGCCAGTAGTAGCATCGACAAATCTTCATGGTTTTCTTGACCCTGAGGTGTCCACCCAAAGTGCCACTATGTAGTTCTGAGATAACTTCCTTCGTCTTTGTGCGTGGAATAACTAGCAGGGGAAAGCGCGCTTACTTCCATCCACTGACTGCCATTCCCAAATACAACAAGCTGTTCCTCATGAAGAATGAGTTCCACTGCTCCCAGTAGTGTTTATACTCCAGGCTTTTCAAGCTGATGTCTTCCCATGATGGTCGTTGGCCTGACTCCTGCTCGTTGATCAATGCTCCAACGTCCGAGTCCTGTTGCTGCTCCTGGCCAAGATCTTTGTCGCTCCAGCCATCTGATGCTATCGTTGAAATTACTGTACTTCAGCCTCATCACTTCGCTGCTCAATCTTCTGGCAGTTCTAACAGTCCTGAGCACATGCACTTCTTAACAGAGCCTCCGCATTCAAGTGCCTTTTCCTAGGGCAATGCTCAGCTTTGTAGATATACTCCTGCAAGCGCTCAACCCAGCACGCGGTTTGATATTTCAAGTTCTTTATGCTAAGTAGCCATGTCAGTGCCAAATGATCAGTCCAAAGTGTGAACGCCCTCCTGTACATATATTTCCAGAAGTGTTCAGTTGTCTTGACGACATCTAAGACTTATGTCTTGTCACACAGTAGTTCCTCTCCAGTCCTGACAGAGTTCTGCTGAAATAGCGATAACTTTCTGTTTGCCTCCCTGGACTTGTGAGAGCATGGCACAGATTCCAATTTTGATGAGCACAATACAGAAAATCACTAATTTACATTAAATTAAGTTTGTAGAACAAATATTTGAAATAAAAGTTGTAGGGTTTTTAATATTCTGCAACTTTTATTGTACACACTTTTATCATAAAAAAGTGAAAAATTGCACAAATAAACTACTACTTCTATAAATAAACTACTTTTTGGTTAAAGAGACACTTAGCATAAATTCAGTAAACAAACGGAAACCAAGTGGAACTAGTTAAATTATTTAAATATCTAGGCGAACACATAACACACACTAATAAAGAAAACATAGCATGGGAAGAGAGACTGAAAGGATTATTTAAATCACAACAAACAACCAAAAAATTATACTGCAAAAATGCTTATCTATACAAACAAAAATTAAACACTACAAAACAACAGTATTGTGAGTCCATGCAACCACAAATTGCATATGGCAGCGAAACATTAGCAAAAGTGACCAAGACAAAAGCAATAGACAATGTCCTAAATTTGAAAGACAAATCCTAAGAAGAACCTGCGTAGGAAAGAAAAACAAAGTAGATGGGTAATGGAGAATTCTAACAAACGAACAAGTTTCTAAAGAAAAAGAACCCATAACAGATACAATAAGGAAGAAAAGGTTATCTTTTCTTTGACATCTTATCAGAACTCCTAAAGACAGAATTTTAAACAAGATGATTAGAAAACTCTAATCATCTGGAGGATGGATGCAAAATGTCAAAGAAGACATGATCGAACTCAGATAAACTTTCGATGATTTAGAAAACAAAACAAGAAAAATTAAAAATCTTAAGAAATAAGGAAAGTAGATTTGAAACAAATTTGGACGAAAGAACAAACTCAGGCAGGAAGAAACCGGTCGTTTCAGAGGAAGTTCGGCAAGCAAGATCAGCCCAAATGAGGGTGTAGTATTTTATTTTTAGTATCCAGGTTGATTTTAGTATAGGACTATTACATAGACCATCTGACCTTGTAGCCTGGCCTGGCTTGTTGAGACCTGGTTGGCTGATTTTGATGGAAGTGTTCGTGTCAGGTTCCCTAGTGGTACTTAACTTAAGTTCCAAGTTTCAACTTTGTACAATATTTTGTTCTTGAAATAATTTGTTATACACAGACCAATTGCTAAAAACATGTTTTGGGTTCAGGGGGCCTGAAAACATGTATTTCTGGTGAATACTTGATTTCAGAAAATTGATACGAAAACAATACTTCCCTTTCCTATGGGGCAAGAATAAATAAAAATGTAAGTTTAGTTTTACGCACATCCAAATTTTGTTTAATAGTAAGCTACTTTTAATAGTGGCTTAAACATGTGCTACTATTTAAAAAAATATAAAAATACTTCTAATAACATTAATGCTTGGTAAACATTTTGGAACATTACATTTTTCACTACACAGTAGGTAGATACTATTTATATCTTTAAATAGTCATCGGTTATCTTTTGGGTTTCTATTTCAGATTATTCCAAAATCCCTTTAAGCAGGAAAACACCACTCTATCACACAACAACCTTGTCCTTTCTAACAACAAAACACATTATCTGGATTGTCAGAAAATTTTAAGTTATCAAAATTCTACTGTATTTGCCTTTAAAATATTTGAAAGCTGGAATAGTTTATAGTATCCAACTTTATTAATTTAACTTTGCTGATTAACTTTATTTTTATTTATCTATTATATTTTGTAAAGACTATAAAAGAACTAAAATTTACTTTCTTACTATCGCCGGTGTTACCATGAATGATAAACTTAGTTAATGTTTTATTTTACAATTTCTACTTTTTCAGACTGTAAAATTTGCAAAATGTCAGGCTGAAGAGTTACCTGAAGTGTCTTCCCAATATTCTATTTCTGCAGTTCCAACATTTGTTATACTTCATTCTGGCAAACTCGTTGATCGTGTTGAAGGAGCAAACCCAACTGAATTGTCTAAAAAAGTGAAGACATATGTATGTATATATATATATATTTTCTGCCTTAAAAATAACATAAGATTGTTGGCTTCTTCACTCAAAATGCATACATACTATGTTTACTATGTGTGATATTTAACGAAGCCATAAAACCTTAGTAGTCTAGTCTCATTTTTTCCCTCGTATCTCTTGTTTCCTTTTGTCAGTTTCCTAGATCGTTTCCATTTCTTTTCTAAGTGCTTGGATGGTAATAATTTTCCATCATTTTTCAACATTTCTGCAGTGATTGATTCTTCTCTAGCACCTTCATTGTTTTTCAGTGACTAAAGTTCTCTTGAATTTGGTGGAGATGAATTTTTGTTTCTTTGTCTTGAGTCTTTTCTTGCCAAGTTCTCTTTGGGTTCTTCACAATTAGCAACTTACAGTATTCAACTATGATCTTGTAATTTTCCTTATTGTTCGCAGCTAGTGTCTATCTGAGAGACTAGCTGAGATAATGAGTGTCTCATTATCAGAGATAAATGAAATTATCAGAGGTTAATAAAACGGATATAACTTCTTAATAATTTTTAAAAGTAACCCACAAAAGAATACTTAAGTGGTTAGTTAAAAATTAGCCTTTAGTAAGACTCAAGACATCTTTTTCTTATTCAGCGTATTTTATGTTTCCTCTTGTTTTGGATACTGTGTCTGAGCCAGATAGTATCAATATGGTATTTTAATGACCACGTAAGAAAAATATATATTTGTTTAATATGTTGAGTTTTATTTAAATTTTATCTCAGGTGATTATAACCACTCAGGTTTTTCGCCATAAAAACCCTGTCTTGATACTTAAAGAAATCAAGCTTCCAAGTGTTGCAACTCATTCTTTCAGAATAACTTACTATACTAGTAACCACAAAATTGTGAGCTTCCTAGTGAATGAAGCAGTCGTATACCTCCATCCATCCTGCCTTACAGTGTTGCCAATTCTACCCACCCTGTATAAGTTTCTAATCTTATACTGTTCATGATAATAAGATGATAATAATAAAAGATAAAAAATTC
The DNA here is from genome assembly GCA_035578175.1 of Catonia carolina. NCBI lineage: Eukaryota > Metazoa > Arthropoda > Insecta > Hemiptera > Achilidae > Catonia > Catonia carolina. The sequence continues at coordinate 142,272,196 of JAQMRL010000001.1, read as the reverse complement.
GTTCCCACTTTGCCAAATACGGCAACACTGCATTACTAACTAGATTCAGGCTCACAATTTCATGGTTACTAGTATAGACTCTTCAGGAGAAAAGTATCACTAGGAGTTTGTGGTAGTCTATGTGGTATAGCAAGTAATGGGTTTTTTTAGTGCCTATTTGAATTAAAATTTTTAAAAAATGTTAAAAACTAATTGGAACATCTTTGATGATACCACATTTGTTTTCTTGATGGTTCCATTATTTTTAAGTCATTGTAAGTTTTAATTTATTACTTCTTTTTAATCAGGCTCGCAAATTGTGAGTTAATATTTTTTGTCATCTCGTATTGGAGCAATAACTTTCAGTATGTGGTTTGCAACTTTTATTAAATTACAAATTAAAAAGTCACTTGTCTTCGTATATTTAGTTAACTGGGTGTATTTTAATTGTTTATGAATTTGTTCAGAGTAAAGAAGGTAAGATTATTTTACGTGTTTTTTCATGTTTTTACAGGCTGGGAAGTTTTCATCGCCTGCAGTAGAGAAGCCTGTTGCTGTGGAAGAAAAATTGAAGTATCTCATTAATTCTGCGCCAGTCATGTTATTTATGAAAGGTTCAAGACAAGAACCAAAATGTGGTTTCAGCCGTCAAATTGTTCAGATTTTAAACGATTTCAACGCAGATTATAAGACATTTGATATTTTAACTGATAACACTGTTAGAGAAGGTCTTAAAAAATATTCAAACTGGCCAACCTATCCTCAGGTAATTATCACCAATCATTTTTTTTTAATGCCACATAGGACTACATAAGTTCATCAAAGAAGAAAATTCTTAATTTTATTGTACTGTAGTACTTTTCCTAATGTTTCTTTCCTTGCTTCTTCTTCAGAATTCCTTCAATCTTCTTTCTTATCTCTTCTTGTGTTCTTCATTAGAGTACATGATTTTCTGTTGTTTGGTTGGTCTCTTCTGTTTAAGTCTTGTGTTGTTAAGTTTGCAGTCACCAATCATTATATTACCAACTAAGCTCAGAAATTTGTAGTTTTTGATCCAAGATGTAATTATAGCCAACTTATTTTGTTTTGTAAAATTCAATTCAAACTATTAAATTTATTGTTAATTCTATTTTTTGAAGTAAACACATTCCCTCACGTGCTAAATGTATGTTTCATAATTATGTAGTTGATATTACTATCACAGCTAATATATTACTATTACAGCTAAGAGTCTTTATAACTTATAATTTTAGCTCCTGTTCACAAATAAAATCTGTAAAAAAATTTCTCATGGAGTGATTTATTTATTTAAAACAGATTATAAGTTATTTCTGCAACTTCTTCTAAAGGAGCTTTAATAAAGATTGAGTAAGAAGGTGTGAAAATTGTGTAAAACCATACTGGAACTGATATTTCTGGATGTAGTATTGGTTATTGCTATTGTGGCAGCACCATGTAATGTTTTGATCCAGATCTGTATAAATAATTATCATACACTATTTTATAAAAACTAACAGTTATTGGGTGTTGTTATATCGAATAAATATTCTCAATTTCTTGACCCATAAGCTTGTCCAGTTAGTTAATAGAAAGCTTATTTGAATTGTTAAGTAACTGGTTAGTTAAGTGATTTTGTATTGTCTTATAATCTGATCACTGAACATGAACAAACACTATTGGGTGTTACTGTTCAGTTACACTCCCAACTTCTAGCTACAAAACAATTATCAATTTGAGTGGTTGTTTGAGTAAAAGCAGTTTCCAATTATGGATAAAAGTTATTTGGAAGTAAAAAAATTAAAGTGAAGTTAAGAATTTAATTACAGTTACAATTTGACATGACTACTCGTGGACTTATTATTATAATTTTTAAAATCCTTTCATGAGGCAACACGTCTCATGGCTGGAAAAGGAGTCGCCCTTGAGAAGTCACAATTTGCATTCACTTAACTTAGGGTTATCATTTCTATTATTGAGATTAAGCCCACTTAGCTTGCATAAGAAAGCTACTCTTTAACCCTTCTGCGCCGGGAACTGCATATTTAAGGTCCAGGTAGTTGCATGCTTTGAATGGTCGTATTTATAAAGCTATTAGGGCATATGATATCTCAAAATACGCGTGCTAAAACGTAGTCAAATTTCATATACCGTGTATTTACTATTGATAGTGCTTGCTATGAGACGGGTGAAGTTTCTAAATATAAGTTTTTGCTTGACCAATCTTTCAGATAGTGTAACTTTAGGAATATTTCATCTTTAGGGTTGGTACTCTATAGGCGTATTGTAGTGATGTGTATTATTGACTGAAGAGAGATAGAATGTTTACGCAGTTGCTGGGCTGAGATATGCAGATGTTTATGAGCGCGTAAATTTTTCTGGTACCCAAAATACAAGTTAAAACCGCGGTTTTCTTCACAAAACTCTCTTCTCCAAAACATGTTATGTACAATTTTATGCTAAACGGAAATTTTAGCACGTTACAGCCATAAATATAAAAAAGTAACGTACCAATTTTCATGAGTGCGAATATTTCGCGAGCTACAGCGACCATAAAGTGTAACCGATTTTCATGTTTTTATACTGACAAAAACTGTTCATATTATAAGAAGCAGCTGTAATTTTTTATCAGTAATGAACTAAACGGATTTACTTGGGAGCGTGTTTTGACATTTACAGTTTAACAGTAGCACCAAATGCAGAGCGGCGCAGAAGGGTTAAGAGGAATCAAATGACATTATTTCTCTATTTCATATAATGAATTAATACAATAATTTCACTAACCTTCTTTCTAACATTATTTCTGTTTCCCAATTCTGACTTTGATTTCTGGACTTCCAGTTTTGGGTTACTTCCAGTTGAAATCGGAACTTCAAACCCAATGATTTCTGTATCTACTGTTCAAGAGGAATCAAATCACACTATTTTTTTTCCAAAGTCCATCTTTAATTTCTTGACTTCCAGTTTTGGGCCACTTCTGATCAAAACCAGAACTTCAAATCCAATCCAGGCCCACTAACTTTTAATGTAGATTACGAATCCGAAAACGTTTGTTGCTTTTTTTGTAGTTTCTGACATCTAGATGTGATGGACAGATATAGAAAAATGATAGATGGCAATTAAAATCGCCACTAATCATTAGTGTTTAGCGTAGTGAATCTCTATAATGGCTAACAATGGTTATTGGGTTGATTTTCCTTGACAAATAAAAATCAAATTAATTAAGAATTTTTTAGTGTTTGTGATAGAATATTATTCTCTTACAATGATTGAGATGTTGTTTTTACTAATTCAAATGCCAAAGATGCTTTTAGGATGGTGTTCCTGTGATTATTTATATTTTTAGTCTATTTAAACAAAGAACAATATTTGGTTAATACATATTTCTTGGAGAGATTTCTCATAACAGATGAATTGTGATGAATAATCTTACAAGTACACCGATACAAATATTTATACTGTTCAATTAGCCTTGCACCTTGCTTTTAATGGCTGACCTATTGGTGTATTAGTGCTCGCCTCTCATCATGCGGTTTTGGGTTCGAATCCCATTCAGGCACTTCATATTTTCATACGTTATAAAAAACAATCATTTCATCCTTCACCATCTGCATTAGCAGTAATCGCAGAAAGTTGGACATTAAACAAAAAAAAAAAATTGGTGTATTAGTCAGGACAACTGGTTTCTATACCACATGGTTTCATTCCCAGTCCGATATGATTTTCCCCTTAGCATTGTTGTGTAAACTTGCTCAAAGTTATATTGTTATAGGTTTCTTTTCACCATATAGAATTATAGTGTAGCCCTTATGTTTTCATTTTATCGGCTTTAAACATACTTTATTTTGTTATTATTTTCTGTGTAGTTGTATATTAAAGGAGATTTAATCGGAGGTGTTGACATTGTAAAAGAAATGGCAGAATCTAATGAATTGAAAGCTCTGCTTCCTGTCAAAGAGAAGTTGGAAGACAGGTAACATTTGTACATTTTCACTTATTTATGTAGAAATATGTAATATGTGCTCCAAGTGTAAATAAAAAATGGAATGTAAATGTAATGTTATATGTACTTGCATAGTTTATTTAACTTATTCTCACTCTTCAAAAAATTTTCAAGAAGTCACATGTTGCAGTCGGGAGTTATGATATTTTTGTCTGTAATGGTATAACTGTAATATGAACAGTTGAAAAGCTATAGTAGGTTTCTATTATTAACGGAAAAAGTACATAAAATTCATCATAATGTAGGTTTTGTGAAATACAAGGTACGTCCATGAACAAGTTCTGTTTGTGTTTCTGGCCTTTACACCATTGCGATCGCAATTCCGCACATACGTGGCACTAACCCTAACTTATTACAAAGGAATACACCTATTTAAGGGCACTTCTTGATGTTTTCACTTTGTAGTGTTTATTTTTAATGTCTAATTTAATTGAAAATCCCACCGCATGTGAGATTAGATCTGTAATTCGTTTTATCATTGCAAGGAATGTTAAACTAGTAGAAATTCATCAGTAGATCTGTGAGGTGTATGAACAAAATATGAGATGCTTAAAAAACATCGTGCAATACTAAACAAAAGCCGTGGAATGCTCACCAGTGGCATTGTTTTGATCCATGACAATGCTCACCCTCACACTGTGATAGAGAACAACTTTTAGAGAATTTTGGCTGGGAACAATTCAACCACCATCCTTACAGTCCAAACCTTGCTAGTGACTACTTTCTTTTTTTGAACCTGAAAAATTATCTTGCTTACAAAAGATTGAATCGCGATGGCAAGATCAAAAACCATGTTACCACTTGGTTGAAATCGCGGGCAGCAATTTTTTATGATTAAGGAATATAAAAGTTTGTGCCATGCTATGACAAGTGCTTATAGACTTATGTACCAAAATGGTTTAAAGAATGGAGATTCTTTGGAAATAAATTGTTTTTCTTTATATATACTTGTTTTCTTTCATTAGTAAAACGGAACTTACTTTCTAGACGTAGCTCATATATCTCATGTTAAGTTTAGATGGATCCAATTCTTTTTTAAAAGCTAAATTTTTTTTAAGTTTCAGTGTTGTTTTAAAATCAGTATTAAAACATTTTTTAACCTCTGATGGACAAAGAGGGGTGTTGTAAGTTTAGTGTGTACATCTCTGTATCTATCTGTATGTAGCATTGTGGCTCTCGAACAGATGAACCAATTTTGATCTAGTTTCTTTTTTCGTTTGAAAGGTGACTTGATTGAGTGGTCTTAGCTATGATTCATCAAAATCAGACAACTGGAAGTAGTAGTTTATTTGTGCGATTTTGCCAAAAACTACTCTTATTTTTTTTTAAATAGATTTGCAATTTTTTTAAAAAATCACTTTATTTACTACAATATTTTTGCTCTACAAAATAGGGTGTGCATCATGCTTGCTGAAATTCTTTGGGGGGACCTGTGTTTTCGTTGAAAAAAAGTATTTTTTTTTAAATTGCAGCCTTAATATGCATTCTAGGGCAAAAGTGTATATAATCAAAGTTGTAGAATATTTAAACACAACCTTTAACCCAAACATTTTTTTGTACCATGCTTAGTGGCGGCAATTAGTGATTTTCTGGTTTTTTCATTAAAATTGTAAAAAATTGTCTGCGAGTAATGTACTAACATTTAAAAAGTATGAAATAAATTTTAAAAAAACCCGACAAAAATATAAAAAGTTAAAAAACCTCTAAAAAGTAAAAAGTATATAATTGTATTGGCCCTTTAAGTTTAATATAAGTAGTAATATTTTGATTCAAATGTCGTCGTGTCGGGGGACCGTTAAGTAAACAAAATAAAAACAGAATACAACTAAAAATGAGAAAGTTTGAAATTTAAATAAAAGTTAGCTACCTAAAGCAATGCAGGTCGCCCATCAGGGGATCATTAGTGGTTCACTGACCTACACTCCCAAATAATTTTTCATAGCATTAATTAGGTATAATAAGTAGTAAAATTTCTAAAAGTGTGAAATCTCAGTGTAATCTTTCAATAATTTTGTCTTTTACTAAACTCCAAAGAATTCATGTTCCTCTTGTTATGGTATTATAATTGAACTGTAAAAATTTGTTTGCTGATCCTAATATTGTGTAATTTTATTATGAACAATATATGTTATATTTATATTTGTATATATTATAATTTTATAATTCTGTTTGTTTAGATTGAAAGCATTAGTTAATAAATCGAATGTAATGGTGTTTATGAAAGGCAGTCCAGATACACCTCGCTGTGGATTCAGTCGGCAGCTTATGGAAATATTGAAAGAAACTGGGTAAGATTATTTTTCATCGAGTTGAATAGTAAATTTGTATGTCAGGATTTATTGAAAAATGATGTTTTCCTATTTGTTTAGTCTGATATAATCGTTAGCTTAAAATAAAATTATTGAAAGCTTAAGTCGTGTAATAAGCGTTTTATGCCTTACAGTTCTGTTTCAAATTAGTTATTTATTCCAATTTGAGACATTGAATTTGATGCAGTTGGGTACGTAAAAATTATTTAATCTTCAATTTACCCAAAGTCGAATGACAAACAACCTTGATAAATGCTGAATCTGAGTAAACAAAAAAGTTGGTAAGAGATGCTGCTGATTTTAAGATTGGTTCTACTTTTGTCACTTATTAGTTCAAGGGTAGGGACTTCGCTAACTCGGCTTCCTCAATAACGTCCATTTTTCCAACCCCCTTAAAATTGATATGTCAATTCATTTCCTAAATTACATAACATTTAACACTTAAGATTTAATAACGTATAACACTTAATGTTAAAGGTACCTCTGTCACACAACTATTATTATTTTAAAACCTCAGTAGCATGGATTTTTTCCCAATTTAGATCAAAATTCTAACCCTCTATAGCATGTCTTTTTGCAGAACCAATATAGCACGAGTTCAACCTTTCTAATGCTATAAAAGGGTTTTAGAGAAAGCAGTGTGACCTTGAAAGCATGACTTTTAGTCTACACAACCTTGATAGCATGAACCTCTACTAAAAGAGTCCCTCGATAACACGACTGTTTCCCAAATCCCCTTGAGACTCTTTCTATCGAGGTTCTACTGTAATCAATTCTATACAGTTTTAAGATTTTATTTTTTTTGGATGTGAGTAAATACATTTTATCCAGGAGCTTAATGGGTAATTTCAGAACACCTTGAATGTCAAATGAGAAATCCTTGGTTACCAGTAACAGCCCAAACAGCAAATAATCACTTATACACATACATCGTCCATCCAATGGTAAACTCGCGATTGTGCAAATTCTCAGTTTTATAGGAGAGCAAAAACCAAATTCAATGCTTTCTTCTTTAACACAATCGTGTATTTTCGTAACTTTACAAAGGCTGTATCTCTGTAACCAAACAAGATGCATATTCGCGAGTTTACTACAACATGCGTTGGGTTGTATGCATCAGCATGCACTAACAAACTCATATCTTACCTTCTTCAATCTTACCTTATTAATAGATTACAGTGTGTGGAGTTAACTAGGGTTGTTAGAGGGAAACTTACAAAGGTTGTATCTGGAAAGCTTGAAGTCAAAGCAGGCGTTCCACAAGGGTCAGTTTTAGGTCCAATTCTGTTTCTATTGTACATTAATAGGTTACCAGAAGTCATACCTAATGGCAGAGCTTTGTTGTTTGCTGATGATACTTCAGTAATCAGTAACAGTTTACTGGTAGATGCGCTTGAAGTAAATACACATGTTAACATAGAGTCCGTAGTACAGTTCTTGAATCAAATGTTATTAACAGTTAATGGGAAAAAGTGTCAGTACTTACAGTTTAAAAATAAACATAACGTTAAAGAAAGTAGAGAAGTGGATGTATTTATTCATAATAATAGTTTAGAGCATGTAGAAACAGTGAAGTTCCTGGGCGTATCTCTAGATAGATCTTTATCTTGGGACTTCTATATCAATCAAGTTTGTAGTAAAATATCATCTGGGGTATTTGCACTAAAACAAATTGCCAGATTAAATGATAAAAAATTACTAATGGCAGCTTATCATGGCCTCATTCTGTCTCATATCCGTTATGGTATTTTAGTATGGGGTAATTCTAGCATGGGTAATATAAATAGGGTTTTTAAAATTCAAAAGAAAGCTATTAGGTGTATGGTGGGAGCTAACCAGCTAACCTCATGTAAATACACATGTTAACATAGAGTCCGTAGTACAGTTCTTGAATCAAATGTTATTAACAGTTAATGGGAAAAAGTGTCAGTACTTACAGTTTAAAAATAAACATAACGTTAAAGAAAGTAGAGAAGTGGATGTATTTATTCATAATAATAGTTTAGAGCATGTAGAAACAGTGAAGTTCCTGGGCGTATCTCTAGATAGATCTTTATCTTGGGACTTCTATATCAATCAAGTTTGTAGTAAAATATCATCTGGGGTATTTGCACTAAAACAAATTGCCAGATTAAATGATAAAAAATTACTAATGGCAGCTTATCATGGCCTCATTCTGTCTCATATTCGTTATGGTATTTTAGTATGGGGTAATTCTAGCATGGGTAATATAAATAGGGTTTTTAAAATTCAAAAGAAAGCTATTAGGTGTATGGTGGGAGCTAACCAGCTAACCTCATGTAAATACACATGTTAACATAGAGTCCGTAGTACAGTTCTTGAATCAAATGTTATTAACAGTTAATGGGAAAAAGTGTCAGTACTTACAGTTTAAAAATAAACATAACGTTAAAGAAAGTAGAGAAGTGGATGTATTTATTCATAATAATAGTTTAGAGCATGTAGAAACAGTGAAGTTCCTGGGCGTATCTCTAGATAGATCTTTGTCTTGGGACTTCTATATCAATCAAGTTTGTAGTAAAATATCATCTGGGGTATTTGCACTAAAACAAATTGCCAGATTAAATGATAAAAAATTACTAATGGCAGCTTATCATGGCCTCATTCTGTCTCATATCCGTTATGGTATTTTAGTATGGGGTAATTTTAGCATGGGTAATATAAATAGGGTTTTTAAAATTCAAAAGAAAGCTATTAGGTGTATGGTGGGAGCTAACCAGCTAACCTCATGCAGGCCACTATTTAAGGAGCTTAAATTGCTTACAGTTCCCTCCCTCTACATTTTTGAGGTGATTATGTATGTTAGGCAAAATAATTTTATGCAGAATTTCAATGTTCACAATCATAACACGAGAAACAGGAATAATTATTATGTGGCTAATCACTCCACAAAATTGTTTGAACAAAAACCTACTTATGCAGGGAGAAAATTCATGAATAAATTACCCCAATCTTTAAAGTGTTGTGAGGATTTGAATTCTTTTAAAAAAAATCTGAAAAATTACTTGATCAGTGAAACTTTTTATAGCGTACAAGAATTTCTTTCTTGATAGTAGTGATACATTGTGTGATTCTTATATGTATTTCAGGTGTTATATCTGACGACATGTCCTATACTCCTCCTGGAGTCTCCAGGGCGCAAAAAAAAAAAAAAAAAAAAAAAAATCGCAAAATTTGCACATTTGTGAGTTTACCATTGGAGGGACAACATGTGCACACACATTTTGGAAAATTGCCTATCTATAATATTTCAAGTGGAAAAAATGGCACTCATCTTCGCTTGCACAAGTTGCTAGCAGAAAATAACTTCCTCCATCGAGTCTCACTTTGGTCTTTGATGTTGCTTGTACATATATGTTCCTATTACAAAACATGGAGCCTATGTTACAACTACATCGGACTTTTAAGTAGCAAGAATTCATGTTAACATTGTGCTATTATTAGATCTAAGTTATTTTTTATTTAAATTTAAACTGTCGTAACTATAAAAGTATTTTTAATGGTCACCTTATTATTGATTGACATTTTGCTTATTGTATTATATTTTTACATTTATCAAGTTTGGCTATTAAAGACAAACAGACCCATGTTTGTATGTACTGCCATGGTACTTGTTTGTTATTGTTTTATTAAGTGGCATAAGAGTTTACTATTTATAACTCAATATTTACATGACCAAAGTGTAGAAGTACAACGTATTGAAAATTTATTATAAATACTTTTTTCATTTCAATGCCATAATTTATAATAATTACGGATTCAGACACAGAATCCAGTGAGGAGTACAGCCATTCCAGTGCCAGCTATGATGACGAGTAAGTTACAGCTCATAATGCAGACCCAGCTTGGCAAAGAAAAGAGAAGCTGTTATGGTGGGGTAGCACTGAATGCACTCTAATGTGCGAGTACGGCTTGCAGATAAATTTACTGATTTAATTATTGCATCTAGAGATGTTTTTGTGGTTGCAGTACTTTCTCACTCAGCACTGCAGATAGATCCACAAAAATTTTGAAAAATATTGTTCTCATTTTCAAATGCTGAAGAACATTTTTGAGTGAGTGGTTGTTAAAAAGAAGAATTGGAAAACAAAATAAACTGAAAAAAGAATATCGTTTTCTTGGACAATTTCTATTGGCATATGTATCTGTGTTAAGTTAGTAATTTTACTTGGTATATTTATAATTAAATCTATTGTATCTGTTGAACAGGACAAAATTTGAAACATTCGATATTCTTGAAGATGAAGAAGTTCGTCAGGGATTGAAAACTTTTTCAAATTGGCCGACATACCCTCAAGTGTATGTTAAAGGAGAATTAATCGGAGGGTTAGATATAGTTAAAGAATTAAAAGAATCAGGAGAATTAAAAGGCACATTACAAATTAAATCCTAAATCATTTTACTTTTAAGTGAAAATGTACTTCCTGTGTGTATTTATTCTTTCCTGGAAACTTCAGTAAAACACTTATTTAAAGAAAGTGTATTTTATCCCATACATGATTTAGTTATTTTATTAAATAAAATTGTTCTTATGTAGTCAATCTTTTTATTGGGTCCTAGAATAATTGACCTCTTCAAAACCAAACCTTAATATTCCTACTTGTGAGTTTTTGAAAAACAGTGGATGCATACTGTCTTATTTAATGAGATTAACAATAATACTAAACAAAAATATTTTTATATCTTTAACAGGTTTTTGATTGAACTATAGATAAAAAATATTAAACTAGTGAAAAGGCATCATATTTATTGGCCTACAACTAGTACTGTCTTATGGGCTCTTCATGTATAATTTATCAGTTTTGTTTGTAAAATCTTACTCTTTTCTTTTATAAACACTAGTAATACATCTCGGAAAAAACTGCTGTCTGAATCTTAAAAAATCTGGTGTGAAACACTCGCACAACTTTCTCTTGCCAGTGCAAATAATTAACAATAAACCTAACATTAGTTATAAAACATTAGAAATAAACAAAAACCTAACCTCAATAAACATAACCTAATTTTAATCATATATGAAAGACGCAAAATGAAAATCGATCTCAGTTTGCCTTAAAAATACGGAAAATCACTCTTTCACGCAAAACTAGGCTCTGTAGAGAAAAATGCTCTAAATAAAAGTTGTAGATCTTTTAATTTTCTATAAATTCGATTGTATACACTTTTGTCATAAAATGTATACTAAGGCCGAAATCTTAAAAAAATTGATTTTTCACACGTTTTCGTGAGGAAAAACAGAAAATCTCTAATTACCGCTAAACTAAGCGTTATACAAAAAAATGTTTAAAATAAAAGTTGTAGAATTTTAAATTCTCTAAATTTTTTATTATATAAATTTTTGCGCTATAATACATATTAAAGCAGAGATCTTAAAAAAAAACACTTTTTTACGTAAAAACAGCCTCACCAAGAATTTCAGCAAACATGGCGCCTACCCTATCTTGTAGAGAATAAAAAATTGAGTAAACCAGGCTATTTTAAAAAAATCATAGTTACAGTTTTTGAGAAAATCGCAAAAAAGTGAAAAATTACACAAATAAACTACTACTTCCGGTTGACCGATTTTGATGAAAATGTTTGTGTCGGGTCCGGTAGTGGTATGTAACTTAAGTTTCAAGTTCGTATGATGTTCCGTTCTTGAGATATTTTGTATACGCACACAGACCAATCGCTAAAAACATGTTTTTGGGGTTCAGGGGGTCTGAAAACGTGTAGATCCGGTGAAAACTCGATTTCAAAAAATTGATATGAAAACAATACTTTCTTTCCTATATATTCATACAGGCAAGAGAAAGTAAAAAAGTATTACATATAACGCTTGTTAGATGTTGGATGTTGTTGCTCTTGACCTATGAGATGCGTGAGAAGAATTCTAAATTACCCCTACTATTTTACATTTCTATTAGTTTTCTCACAATTTCATTGATATGTAGAATATAGCCACAAAATAGTCCTGGTCCACAACACATCTTTCGCGAATATTCAAAACTGAGTGACCGAGGTGTAGCTGTCGTTTTGTGTGCAACACATTTTTTCCTTCTTATAAAAGTTTACTTTTAAATAAATTCAATATTTATTTTTAAGAAAGTGGGAAGTACAGTCGATTCAAGATGTCTACATCTACATGAGAGACGGAAAATGGAATAGAGCTATGCATAAACTTGGGAAGCATGATGAATAGAAAAGGCAAATGGAGCATTTAGTAGGAAAAAAACTTACTACCCATATGTAGCAAGGTGTAAAACCTGAGGAAACGTTTTGTAAAATGTTGTGTTTGGAGTATACCGCTTTACAAATGCAAAACATGGACGTTAAGGGAAAACAACAAAGACAAGACAAATGTCATAGACTTTTTAAAATGTGGGTATAGTGATAATTAGTGAAAATTAAATAGACCAATTGACTGAAGAATGCAGACGTATTATGAAGCTAGGAAGAGAATAGAAATGTTGACAGAGGAAGCTAATTGGTTAGAACACATAATGTTGGGAGAGGGTTGAAATAAAACTGTTACAAGAATCAGTAGATGGCAATATAAAATGACATCAAAGAATAATGAATGTAGAAATTTATGATGCAAAAAGAACAAGTTTGAAACACACCTATGTAAGGAGAGATAACATAATGACGTAATGAATCCAATGGGCTTGGCACAATTTTGTAGTTCTTTGGACTGACTACTTAATTAATTTCCATGTGAGACTAGGAAGAAACTTATTGTTGAAATAAATTGAGTGAAAGCATCTTAGTGGGTAATGCTACTTTAAACTCCTAACACTAAAAAAATGTGTAATTTTTTATCTGAAATGAATAGATTTATTCTTTTTTGGTAGTTTCAAATAAATACCTTGTTACATGAATCTTTTTTAGGATTTGAACCAGGAACTTTTGTCTCTAAAAATCAGTTGTTAAACAGCTGACTCGCAGCGGCAACTGTACCTCCAGACCAGTGTCTCAACTGGTTGTGAAATAAGGGGGAAAAATTAAAAAGTTATTGTTATAGTTATTTATTCAAAATTCTGGTATGAAAACTCACGCAACTTTCTCTTGCTTATGTAGATAATAAACAATATAGGCCTTACCTATGTTTAAAATTATGAGTAAAGAATGTAAAATGAAAAACATAACCTAATTTTAACCATTAGTGAATGATGCTAAATAAAAATCAACCTAGCTGTAAAATTAAAAAATACGGAAAATCAGTAATTGCCTCTAAACTAGGCTCTGTAGAGAAAACGCTGTAAATAAAATTGTAATAATATCACTTTTGTCTTAATCGCTTACAAAGGCCCAAATCTTAAAATTCTAATTTTATTACAGATTTTGATGTGTAAGGTACAGAAAATCACTAATTGACTCTAACAATAATAATACACTGGATTCTGTGTGTTGTTTTGGATCTGTAAAAGACAAAGCAAGAAATTAAAAGTTGTAGATTTTTTTATTTCCTATAACTTTAAATTATAAATATTTTTGTCATAAAATGCATAGTAAGGAATACTAAGCAATCTTAAAAATTCCCTAATTTTACAGATTTTGATGAAAAAATCAGAACATCACTAATTGCCGCTAAGCATTGTACAAAAAAATGTTTGAAATAAAAGTTAAAGGTTTTTAAATGTTCTTTAACTATGATTACAAACACGTTTGCTCTAAAGCCCAGCCCTATATATATATTATCTCTGGTCCAGCCTCTCTTAGTTTGCTCCTAATGTAAACAAATAATGACGTCACTGAGCATGCGCATTATATAAAAATGAGTACACCCTGATTAAAAAGTGACAACAAAATACTTTTAAAAGTATTTTTCTAAATGAAATTGTTAGGCGTACATCATAACATGACTGATGTTTTTAGTACTTAAAGTATTTATAATTTAAAAAATGGTTAACAGGAATACGACATCCGTAAAGTCACAGACTCTAGCGTGCACTCTGTAGTAGGTGGCTTTTGTTTGTTGACAGTAGGAGCAAACTAAGAACGGCTGAACTGTAGAATGGTTATTAAGGCCGCAATCTTAAAAACAAACATTTTTTTCTATGAGAGCACAGCCTCCCGAAAAATTTCAGCAGACATGGTGCTTACCCTATCTTGTAGAGCATACAAAATGTAGCTGTTATAATAATGAGTTGATTTTTAGCCATTTTTGTGAAAATCACAAAAAACTTGCAAAAAATCACACGAATAAACTATTACTTCCGTCCTCTATTGGTACCCCTAACTTAAATTCCAAGTATCAACTTCGTACGATATTCCGTTCTTGAGATATTTTGTTCACAGACACACAGTCCAATCGCTAAAAACGTGTTTTTGGGGTTCAGTGGCCGTGAAAAGTGTATATCCGGTGATAATTCGATTTCAAAAACTGACATGAAAATAATTCCTTTACGAGAAAGTAAATTGACGCAAAAATTGTACATTACTTTTGCAACTTTTTCCAATTCAGTTAACGCGAAACGTGGGCTTGTATGGAATTAATCAATTTTTGAATGTCAGAATTTATTTTTAAAACATAAAACGAAATAATTTTCGAGAGCCAAACAATTTCTTGTTTTGGTCGTCATTTCATCATTATGTAAAATTCTGGTTGGATGTGGCAAATGGTATCAAAATTTTTAAATCTGCTCTAAACAGTTCTGGGTATTCCTTTTGAGTATTTATCCAAAATTTGTCGGCACAAGTACCGTTGAAAGTTAATTTCAATACCCGATCACTTGAAGCTCTATCAGTTTATCATGAAGACGTTACATTTCCCAGTATTTTGTACAGCTTGCTCATTAAACGGATTGACTAGGTACTCACAATTTATCCACTCGTATCTTAACTGGAGTATAATCTGCCAATTGTTCAATTAAATGACTGGATTCATTACTTCTCTTATTTAAAGTGATGTGCAATAATATTTTTAATATGTACACGTGATTGTTATGAGTAAAAATTGCATCTATTGTAGATTTTAAATTTTTTAACATTATAATTCAGAGGGGGCTCCGGTAAAATACTAAACCTGAAACTTTTCTCAGGTTTATTACAGGGTCGCACTGTCTACTAATAAAAAGGTTGAGAACCACTGCACAACACCAACCCGGTGCGTCAAAAAGAAAACAAACTACAAATTATAATGAATTGATATAAGAATATTAATGAATTGCGCGAATGAACTAATTATTAAAACATCAACGTTTTTGTTAAAAACGTTACAGTCTTGAAAAGTAGAATTGTGTATTCCACCATCAAAATATAATTTTGGGTAGTGGCTGAACTATAGGCCCTAAAGACCGCCGATTTATAAAATTTGACCGTCAAGAGCATTAAAATATTTCTGGGACAAACTAGTCCGCTAATAATTAACTGATGTCCCATCTTCCACGAAGGACATGATTGAATGTAAGAAACAAATTTAAGGAGGTAAAGTTTTACCTGATTGAAAAGTCGTATTATACAATCCAGGAATTTATAAACGATGGAGTCTACATTTGTGTTTTATTTTGTACTATGTGACTTATGTTGACGATTTGTTTTACGTGATGTTTCTTTTTAATGCTTTTTAAGAAATTAAATGTTTTGATATGGACTTCTTAAATAGTACTTCAAAAATAGTAAAATTTTAAATAAATAAAATTAAAATATGTGCGAAAAAACATTAATTTATCGGAGGTGTTTGACGCTATTCAGCCATTCTTGCGTTCTTTTGTGTAGTTAGAATTAATTTATTGTAATATTTCTATTTGTTATGGTAACTATTAATTACATGAAGTACTTAAAAAAAACGGCGTTTCGGTTTAAAGTAAATAATGCTTTTTACTTTTTTTACTTTTTTTTGATCTCTTATCGCATATAACAGGTATCCCGGCTTACCCAAAATCAGCTCGACTTATTATTTCTGAAAATCAGTCATTACTACAACACAAATTTGAATTGGCAATAAATTACATTCTTATGTGATTATCTCAGAAATATGTAGTAAAATATGGAAAAATGTTTGAACTAACTGAAGTTATTTTTCTGAAGTATATGGATTTACTATAGCAGTTGGTATGGGAATCACGATTCATGTGTACTATACTAACCTTTAGAATGTACATAACCTTTAAAATGTGTTTACTTCTTCCTCATGGGACGGATGCCGATTGAATTAGTGTTAACTAATTACTCGTGAAATATTGAAGATATTTTCGTGGATTACTGCTAACTCGATTTATTTTGTATTTCCTGAATTACTGGATTTTAAATTAACATGCCTGTTGATACTAGACGTAACTACGGTCCTGAAAACGCTCAGTCTTACCATTTGTATGTAAACAAGGAAGATAAATTGCTGGGTGTGATTGGCGTCAATAACTTAAGGCAAGACGGCCGTAAACTCAATGATAACCGCAAAGTCTGTAAGTACAGAATGTTTTTGTATTAAGCAGCAAAATTTCAAACTTCTCTTAATATTATTATGAGTTTACAAATTATAGGTTAGGTCTGCTTTAATATTAGTGTGCCATAGTCAAGACATGATGGCAAAATTTGCGTACCAGGAGACTGATGTCTCAATAACTTAAAGGTTATTATTAGATTTTCCTACTCATTTTGGGTGATAAAGAGGTTTTATTTCAGATTTATACATTATGGCATTATAAAAAATACACAAGAAACTGTTTTACAAAACTTATATTAGACATGTAATTATATTGTAAAGGTAAGTATTTTCCTTAAAGGCCCAGATCTCATTATTATGTAAATCATTTTACGTTGAAAAAAGAGGTCTGTTTTTTTATTCTTAAGTTGGATTGGTCTCCTGTAATGACATCAAAGTGATGATGTTAGTAAGGTAGATTAGAGCTGATTCATTCATTAGTATTATTTTATCCCTTTGGTAGACCAGTGTTAATTTGGCAACAGAATAAAATTTGTTTTGTCTTTGTGATACCAGTTGTTAGACACTGGTTGATTAGTGTCTTATTGATTGCAGTACTACACAAGTTTTTAGCTATTGAACTCTGCTGTACACTAAAAATTATCATTATTTTAATTGGGTATATAGTAGTTTGTGCATTACATCTTTGTGTTATTATAAATTCCATAAATTTTATACTGCAGATGTATTTATGTGTAATAAAAATGTCATATCTGTTACAGTTATAAAGACCTCAGTTCTAAGCCAAGCTAAAGGTTCAGCATACATTGAAATCGGTAAAACAAAAGTAATATGTTCTGCATATGATCCTCGAGAGATTCCAAATCATTCTGAGTTTATCCATAATGGGGAACTATTTTGTGAATTTAAATATGCTAATTTTGCCCAGAAGAAACATAGGGTTTTTATGCGTGATGCAGAAGAAAAAGAATTGAGCGTCTGTTTAAAGCGAGCATTGGAACCTGCTGTTTGTAGAGTAAGTACCGGTATTCAGTTGAAATACCTATCTTAGCTGTAGTTAGAAAACTATCTAAAAAACCTTCGCATAAGTGTGATAAAGATATCACCCCACAAACATGTCAAATGAACTGTGTGGATGTCTGCGTCTTTCTGATCACGTATTTTGGTGGAGGGGATCTGTCTATATCATAGTGTTCTTTACTTTGCTTCGTTCCACCGCCTGAAATCTACTACAGGAAACTATTGAAGTGTTGATGTACAGTGACGCGTGTGTGTATATGTGAATGTGAAACTGAAAGGAAACTTGAAGTGTTTCCACATCTCGGGAAAATTCGAAGTCAGAACAATTTCCAAAGTTTTAACCAAACTGTACAATCTCTTAACTACAAGAAATACATTTTAAAATCTTTTAAAAATGTAAAATCAATTTTAGAGAATTTTATTATCAGTAATAAGGTTGTGAAAACTGCTTTAGAAGAAGTGTTTTGTTCAAAATTCTTAGTGTTAACAATAAACAAAAAACCTTAATTGGAAATGGCACAATAGATAAGTTATGTAGGCGATTGCCGTCTATGAATTTCATTTTAAGAAATCTCCAGGAATACTTGGAAAGCTTATCTCTCACAATAATTTATCATGTTTAGCTACTTTCATTTTGCATTTTGTAGGAAAGTATTTTTCACGCAACACGCTCGCTGTCAGTAGTGCACACCTCATGCTGTGTGGAATGGCCTTATAATAGGCCTTATAATAGTTTTTATTATAATAGTTTTTCATAAATAATTTTTTGGCCATTTTTTTTTACTAATATTGGTATTAACCTGTAAGTATGTTGTTTGAGTATTTTAAATAGGTGAATTTCATTTTAACTAGACCTATTTATTTTGTGTATCCAAATTTCATCCCTTGTGTGCACAAAGGTTAATTAATGTATTGACGATTTACAGCATGAGTTTCCTAATTTCCAAGTTGATGTTTATGCTCTTGTATTGGAAGATGATGGGGGAGTACTTGCTGCTGCCATTACTTGTGCCAGTTTAGCCCTTGCTGATGCTAGCATTCCAATGTACGATATAGTCACTGCGCAGTCATTGGTGAGTGGTATCTTTTGTTATGATGTAATGTTATTTATTCATAAACTGTATTAATTATAGTAAAGAGTAGAAGAGTAGTGATGTGGGAGTACAGTAGGTCTATCCAAACTCTATTGTTAGTCATTCCCCTCTTGTCAACACGTATGTGATTGTGCAGCACGTTAATGTTACTAGATTTTACATAAACTGTCAAGGAGATCATTTTGAACAGTATCGGTAATATATGAATATTAAATTCAATAAAACTGTCATGTTCTTTAATTTTTTATTCTGTTTCTTCTTTTTTTCATTTTATGACCTGTTTCTTCTTTAATATAATTAAATTTCTTGAACTTATATTTTCTTTTATTGTATTTATTTTACAATATTAGATATTCTGCAAGTTTAATAAAATATTTTACGTATTGGTTGGTCATTTAACTAAGTTATTGTACAGTAAAGCTAAAAAAACTGTTTTCAGACGATAGGTTTTTCAATTTTACTTTAAAAATCATGAAAGTTACTGAAGATACAGTTCTAAAACCTATTTTATTCAATTTATTGGGTCAAAATCCATGAAGAACCATCAAATTTACTCATAATTTACTCATATTGGGTCCAAATACCTCCAGGATGGCTTTATTTAGGAGTATGCTCTGAACCCAAGCTGAAATCTTTCACCAGTCGTAACTCGCTTACGAAACGTTTCCAAACCTACGTTTATACGAACTTTTATTTTGATAAAAGGAATATGCATGTAAAGTATGTCAGTTTCCTTGTGAGACACCCTGTAATATAAAGATGAAAATGAGCAATGATGTTATCAGGAATCGAACCCGGGACTTCTAGTATGGAAATCCTGTTTTACAATATTACTAATGCAGGCGATGGTGAAAACTACTAATTATAGATATAATTACTAATGATAGATGAAAATATGCCAGATCTGACCAGGATTTTAACCCGTGACCCCTGGCATAGAAATCAGTTTTTCTTACAATTATACCAACTGGCCAGACAATTGCTGAAACTATGTAGTAAGTAACACATGTTGCTGTTTAAATTGAAAGTCCTAGTTTCTGCTTATATTAAAGTTCAGAAATTTTCTCCTTTTGTTGTGTGTATCAATATTATTGCACATTACGGGTGGAAGTTAAACTGATATGAACTAATTCTATTTGTTCCTGTATCTAAAATTCTGGGTTCATGTTGGTATAGATACTGATGTCACGAGATTGCCTTTTGCGTATGGATGGGCTGTGAGGAAGGGAAGTGAAATACGACAGTGCTGCCAACCTTAACAGTCAGACACTACTCGTACATTTCACTACTGTGCAATTTCTATGTACATTTTGTAAGCTGTGGTTTATTCCATGAAAATGTTTTCTTTATAAACCTTATAAGAAATAAATGTGACCTATAATATTGTGTATAGCGTAATTATATGACTAGAAATGTTTGATTTACTTTAATTAACAGCTACCTTATTCCAGTAGAACAAAATTTTCTAACAATGAATCGCCTTCTGTACTATCGCTTTCACTGTCGTCTTCACTATCTGTCTCACTTGTACCTATCGAACTGTTTCCTTTTTTTTACTAGGTGTCAACAAAACTGTTGAAGAATAGTTTCTTCACGTCTTTAATTTCCTTCTTTATTTTTCGAATTGTGGAAAGAGAAACATCACAGTAGTCAGCCACTCGCTCATGGCTTTTGGTAAGAGGCAGGGAAAGGCATTTTTGTTTAGGTTCAAATTCACACAGCATTTTATTATACTGCATATTAGATTTCGTTCAGCACTGTGAATAGTCCGACCATGTTTTGGAGAAACTAACATTTCTGTTTATGGTAACAAACAGTTATATTCATTCAGTTAACTTACAAAAGGTTCCATGATATATACTGTATATGTTCTGGGTGTAGTATAAGTTGTTATGTTTATTGTACGGAAATTAAAGCAGTTGCGTGTGCGCACTGATGCTTTTCCCCCTTTACCCCTCGTTGCAAACAAGGGCAAACTCGTGACTCAAGTAACTATAGGTTACCCATTATTATGTTTTACTGTAATAAGTTTCTGCTGTGATTTTTCAGGGAATTTTTGGAAGCAGTGTATTGGTTGATCCTACAACTAAAGAAGAATCATTTTGTTACTCAACTCCACCTTCAACAGAAAATACTAACCGTGGTGTAGTTACTTTATCATATGCATCCCAACTCCAACAGGTAGGCTTGTATAATTTAAATTTTTTCTAAACTAAAATACTTTTATTATAAGTATTAAATAAAGGAATAAATGTAGTGAAAAAACCCTGTTGGTAGAGTAAATTGTGTGGTAAACAAAGTTCTTGAAATTAATTACGTAACAAAATATTATGTTATTTTATGTAAATGACCTTGTGGAAATTTGTTGTGTATTGAATGGATCAACTGTGTGTTGTTAAATACAAAAGTTGTAAAGATTTTTACTGTGATATACATTAGCGCTTTCATTTTAAGATTCACTGTTAACTGTAATGTAGTTTGTTTATATAAGCCTCATGAATTTTTCTAGGAATACTTTTTTAGCATCTTTGATTTTGATATTGATTGACTTTAATACTTTGATTTATTTATTCTTCAGTACACTAAACCAGTAGTTAATTTTATAGTTGTGATTACTTTTTTTAACCCTATGAAATTAGGAGCTGACTGTAGTCGGTCCAGTTGTTACTGTCTTTAACATGGTATAACTTGCGTGTTTATAAACCTACAGTGCCCACTATATATATATTTTATATACATATATATATATATATATATATATATATTTATCAAATTACTTGCCTTGAAATGCTTTTTCATGTACTGCATAATACTATGCATTTAGTGTACGCATAACAAAACTATGAAAAGAGCAAAGTGAAAAAAAGGTCATACCTTTTACATTCAATCGTTAGCCTGAGGTAACCAGTTTTTGAGATGGAAGATCTTCATTTATTTTATCCTAGGGCCTTCAAACATCTACTAACATATTTTACTACAGTTATTTTATGAATATATGTGTTTTTAGTATATTTGCGTGCAATGTACAAGTTAGTATCAATTGCTATTAGAAAGGATAGATGGCATTTTCCATCGCCTGGAATGCTGCTTTCCTAATTTTTTTTTTTTTTGGTTTAACGTCCGACTGCTCTGCAATTACTGCTAATGGAGATGGTGAAGGATGAAATGATTTTTTGTAATGTATGAAAATATGCCGTGCCTGAATGGCACGTTACCAACTACGCCAATGCGGCCAGCTAATGCTCTCAATTAATTAATTAATGCGGCTTTCCTAATGCTGTACAATTTTCAAATTGCTGAAACTCACCCAATCTACCCAAAATTGTAATGAAAAATATGGTTTTATTCAGGAAACTGTTTTCTACAAAGATGTCATGTACAAATTTTTGCTAAACTGAAATTTCAGCCCGTTACAGTAAAAAATATAAAGTAAACACAAAAATTTTCCGTGCTCCAATATTTCGCTCGCTCAAATGCCAAGCGATTTTCATGTTTTTATAGACAAAAGAAGCATACATACTACATAAAGCACCTGGATTTTTTTCATAATTTTTATTCAGTAATGAAATTAGATAAAGGAATTTATTTGAGAGCGTGTTATGATATTTGAACTTTCATTATTACTTGTAAAACACACTGATCTTATAGGGTTAAATAGTTTTTGTTTATGGCTTGTAATAAACTGTTACTGTTTTCAGGTGACTCAGTTCAAACAAGTTGGAGTTATGGATTCAGAATGTGTTGTTGCTGCTTCTTCACAGTTAATAAAAAATTGTTCAGAATTATATGATCTTGCCCAACATTGTCTTGCACAGGCGGTAATTAAAACTACTAAAAAGAAATTACAAATTTCAGAGTTAGGCAAAACATTTGAAAATGTCACTTTACAAAATAAATGAATTGTAAATAAAAATGATTATTTTTAATCATTATTATCGTTGTATTTTATGTAACAAGTTTTCCTGTTTATTATTTTAAAGTTCAACTATAAAGTGCGCCCACACTGTGCATGAGTTTATTACTGGTCTCAGAGGGGTTGCTATAAGTTTGGGGATACAAATATCAAATGAGTTGGTCAGACTTTGTTGGTTATTAAATAAATTCTATTGTAATCATAAGCATGGTATGTAGAAAGATGGTATATGCCAGGCCAGTGATGCGCAGTAGTCTTGAGTTTGTGACGTCACCTGCACCACTTCGTCTGGCGGAAATTGCCATGACAGTAGTAAACAAAATTAATTATACAAAATTTAATTTTCTGAGATATTATTTTTATAATTTTCTTTTTGTCTAACATACTATAATTTTATTTTGAAACATTTTTCAAAAGTAACTTATGTGTTGTGTTAATCAACGTCTGTGTACTATTAAAAGAAAAACTTAACTTTTAAAACAAAATTATTTATAAGAAATTAAATTATTTTTTAATAATTGGTCTCTTGTATAATGGTGGTCTGTGTTTGGGGTTCGTTATGAAGTGTACAATCAAAACAAGTTAGAATACAAACATCTGTTTGCATTTTCTTCTTGGTTGGGTATATCTCGACATAAGTGAGTGGTGCTTATGATGTAGGCAACTGCAGACAACAAAACAGCATGCGCGTGGCTCTTACCATGATCAAAAGGATGCTTTTCATCAGCCCAAAAGGTGGATATGCACGTATTAATAAACAAATAAAATATTTTTTCGTCATCAGTTTTTTGACTGGTTTGATGCAATTTTCCAAGCTGTTCTATTTTGTGCAAGTCGTTTTATATCTACATTAGGTATGTAGGGTGTTGTAGGCAACACCCTACATCTTTTGTAATTTGCGTTAATTACTCTAACCTTTGCCTCCCCCTAAAATTTACTCCCTCAGTATTACCCTTCATTATTGATAGAGCAATACCTGTATGACTTAAGATATGCCCCACTAGCCCATCCCTTCTTCTGGTAAAGTATTTCCAGATATTGTATTTCTTCTTTCATCTACTCATCTAAGAACCTCTAAATTACTTTTTTGTCCACCCACCTAATCTTTAACATTTTCCCATAACCCCATTTCAAAAGCTTCTATTCTCTTGCTTTCTACAGCCCCTTTCACCCATGGTTTGCTCCCATATAATGCTACACTCCACCATTGACATATTTTATCAATTTATCTAATTCCTCATGTACCTGTTCTAATTCATCCTTTATATGTGAAGAAGTAGACATATAAGGTTGCAGTATAGTGGTGGGATTTTATTTTGTGTATAGAGTCTAACCATTATAATCGTATCACTGCACTGTCTGAAGTAGGTCACGCTTTCTCCTATTTTTTATTCATTTTTATTCCCACTCTCTCTGTCACCTGATGGCTTTGTGTTAACCCTACAATCCTCTGACCATAAGTCTTGATCGTTGTACCAACACACCTCACTAATACCTACAATATCTAACTTCAACCTATCCACTTCCCTTTTTAAATTCTCTAACCTATCAATTTGTTTTAACCTTTCAACATTCCTCATTCCAACTCGAAGAATTTCAATATCTTCTATCTTTTTGATGAAGTCCCCTCTAATAGTCCTCAAACAGAGGACTAGTTTACTTCCGAAATGTTTACTTGTTTTCAGACCCCCTGAACCCAAAAAACATTTTTCAACAATTGGTGTATATGTGTGTGAACAAAATATCTCAAGAACAGAACATCTTACGAAGTTGAAATTTAGGTTAGGTACCACTAGAGGATCTGCCACGAACATTTTCATCAAAATCAGTTTATTGTATTATTTCATTCGCACAATTTTTTACTGTTGCGATTTTCTCAAAAATGGCTCCTATGATTTTTTTTGAAAATCGCCTCATTTACTACACTTTTTATGATGTAAAGATAGGGTAAGTGATACGTCTGCTGAAATTCTTGGGGAGACTTCTCTCGTAGGTAGAAAAAAATTGTCTTTTTAAGATTACGGCCTTCATATGCATTTTAGATCAAAGGTGTATAATCAAGGTTTTAGAACATTTAAAAACCTACAACTTTTATTTGAAACATATTTTTTGTAAAACGCTTAGTTTAGCAGTAAATAGTGATTTTCTTCTTTTTTTCACGAAAATCTGTAAAAACATAGGATTTCTGAGATTCCGGCCTTAGTATTCATTTTACGACAAAAGTGTACATAATCAAAGTTGCAAAACATTTTAAAACCTACATTTTTTGTAAAAGTAGTTTTTTAGTACAATGTTTAGTTTAGCAGCAGTTAGTGATTTTCTGTTTTTCCCCATCAAAATTGGTAAAAATAAGGATTATTGACAATTGGGGAATTAGTATGCATTTTATCACAAAAGTGTATAAAATCAAAGTTATAGGAAATTAGAAAACCTACAACTTGAGCATTTTTCTCTACAGAGTTTAGTGTTAATTAGTACAGACTAGAGTTTAGTGTTAATTAGTGATGTTCCATATTTCTCTGTTCCACATAGGTTGATTTTCATTTTGTGTCCATCACTCATGATTAAACATAGGTTATATTGTTCATTTTCTACATTGATAAAATAAAGTCATGCGAGTGTTCCACGCCAATTTTTTTAAATTCGTTTTTTGAAAACATATATTTGTGAAACACGCTAAGCGAATTGAAATTTATTTACAAGATGTATTTTAAGCTATACTATAATACAGAAATAAATTATATTAACTTAAATAATAATTAATTAATAAACAAAAAAAATTAACTAATTTTACTAATTTTATTAATTAACTTTAATTTTAAATAATTATATTATTTTATTTTATTTATGAAATACAGTACATAATAAATAGCCTTTTAATCAATGAACACTAAAATCAATAGAACATTAAAATTGATTAAAATTATGCATTTACAAAAAAAGTGGTTGTGTAAAGGAACAAAAATCGCAAATTTTTTAAAGTTAGTGTGCTTTTGTATTGTGCATTCTTTCCAAATAAATTATTTTCTATCCTAATACATTACGTACTGTAATAAAGTGTTGTTTTTGTTTTTTTGAATACATACTTTAATGAGTCATGAAACAAAATACAGTCCATAAAAGTTGGGTATACAGTACAGTATTTTGTTAAGCTACATACTTTAAAATTGCACCTAAATTTACCTTAGTTTTATGTTGTACGCAACATGTAGTTTTATGGTTTTCTAATTATAATCTGAAAATTATTATAAGGTAGAATTAAACTAAAGGGGCTTGTTGGTAACGTGCTCGCCTCTCATCACGCGGTCTTGGGTTCGAATCCCACTCGGGCATGGCATTTTTTCATACGTTACAAAAAATTCATTTCGTCCTTCACCGTCTGCATTAGCAGCAATTTGCAAAACAGCCGGACGTTGAACCAAAAAAAAAAGAAAAAAAAGGGCTTACTGTAAAGCATAAAGAAATTTACATAAGTTGGTGGTTAAATATCAGTTGTGTTGCTACTAATAGTTCTAGATTCTGCAGTCTAGAATTAACTATCCCGCTCCAGCATGTAAACACAAAAAAATGTATGTACTCTGTATGAACACCTTCCTAAGTTCCAAACTGAATCCATTACTCAGATGTGTGTCATAAATAATGCTGTTAAATTGAATTTTAAATCAAACTTTATGAAGGGAGGCGCTATTATTGTCTCTCTTTATACCCTACAAGGCTGCTTCAAGTTGTCCTCGACTAGCATTAAAGTATTTGGATTAGTGTGAATTCCAGCTTCCTTAATTAATTGAGCACCTCATGAAAGTGGACTAAACCCAAATCATTATCATCATGAAAAAACATTCATCGTGATAAAAGATTAGGAGCTTTATCCAAAATATATAAATAATCCGAGGGAAAGGAACTTGGAAGGACCAGTAGTGTCAAATTCTGGATGATGAGCAAAATATATTTTACTTGGCAATACGAAGTGAAATCAGGATGATTTATTAATAATTTTTCTCATCTCAGCATAATGCAAAACTCTTCACATCAATGTAATTCGTATTTCCAAAACTTTCAACTGTGGAGTATTTTGAGTTTTGTCAAAATATTGCAGGGGGAACTGCTCTGTTTTATAGGAAATTGTTTTGTGAAATACAGTCTTGTAGGGTAAACAAATATAAAAAGCCAGAAGTAAAGCCTGTAAAATTTGTTACTACTTCATGTCGTTTCTGAAGTTCTCTAATGAAGCTTAATTACTTTTGCTTTACTTACGTCAGTAACTTGTACTTACTGTGTATATAACATACATTTTATATACTTACACCCTAGTGTTAATTTTCTGACATTTTTTGAAGGTCTATTGTGCTGTTGTTTCCAATTCAGTTGGTTTCAATTGTGCTGTTGTAAACCAGACTGGTTTACTGCACTGGTAGTCTATTGATAATGTAGTTATTAGTTACAGCTGTTGTGCGACTAGTTCTAATAGTACTGAGTTTTTTAAACAGTATAAAAGTAATGTAATTAACAAGTTTTATAAAAACTTTTAATATTTTCCCTTTTTTACTTATTTATTTTATTTTTTTGCTGCTTTGCTTTTCGTCAACTTACAAGTACTTTATCAGAGTTTAAAATCTGAAAATTTGAAAAAGAGTTTTAATCTGGATTCAAACTCTGACAAAAAAGATGCAGTCTTCAAAATAATTTTTCTAGAAGATTTATGTTATACCAGATAAAGCAGTGGACACCGTGAAAGTACTCTTTAAGTTGAAGAAAAACAAAGCAGCAAAAAATAAAAAAGGGTAAATATTAAAAGCTTTTATAAAACTTATTACATTAATATGGATTCTACTGCTATAATGTGGACTGATCACTTACATAACAATAAAGTTATATGTCTATATTCAAATCTGTAAGAGTTGATGATCTCTCAGTTTAAAACATTAATCATG
The DNA here is from genome assembly GCA_035578175.1 of Catonia carolina. NCBI lineage: Eukaryota > Metazoa > Arthropoda > Insecta > Hemiptera > Achilidae > Catonia > Catonia carolina. The sequence continues at coordinate 142,244,563 of JAQMRL010000001.1, read as the reverse complement.
ATTTTTAACTGCTAACTCTGTTCACAAGTTCAAGGTTATTTGGCATATTGCCCAGGGAGAAATGACTCATTCCATGTCAATTATGTTAGTTGATAACTACTGACCCAGATTTATTGTTTATTAATTAGTCTGATTTATTTGTTTATTAATAATTTAGACTGTATAATTTACATGATGAAATCAAAAAAATAATTAATATTATAGTCTAATTTTTATTGTCTCAAATAGGCAATAAAACATTAATTTCTGTGTCTACTTTTAACGATTATTTCTTTGAGTGTATTTACAAAGTAATATAATGAATTGCTGTTTATTAACTGACCTGTTGTATATCTACACAATTTCTTTTGGATGGGTTCTAATTGTTGTAGGTATGACAGAGGTTGACCGAAGAACTAAGCTGGAGATAGTGGACCAAGTGATTCAGTTACTGGAAACAATAAAAATGTATGGCACCGTATTCATCTACAATGTTGGCCTATAGGTCCATTCAGTTTGCTGACTAAAAGTTTCTTTCAGATGTCGAAATAAGAAGTAGGTTGTGCTGGTTACATTAACAGATTGTTTGTTTTTTGAAGTGATAATGTAAGAGGTGTATTTTTAAAGTAAGTGCTGTTTTGAAATTCTGTCGTGGTCAGTATTTACCGCATGGACGTTGTGTACTACTATCTATTAGCAGGCCACAGACACCATTAGAGAATCATTCGACCGTGTTTGTGTTTATTGTGAGTATTTGAAATATCTTCTCAGATTGAAAAATCCATTGACTGTGAAATACACACTGTGATTTGTTTTCTTAAGGCTAAAGACATGAAAGCGGCTGAAATCCATCGTCAGATCAGTGAAGTGTATGGAGAAAACATTATGAGCAATGGGATGGTATGGAAATGGGTGAGAGCTTTTAAAGATGGCTGTACGTTTATGCTTGATGAAGATTGAGGTGGATGACCTTCAATCATTACTGAAGACTTGGTGCAGAAAATTGATGAAAAAGTGAGAGATACTTTACGATTTCATCGTTATCTGATGAGTTTCCTGTAGTGTCAAAAAGTGTGCATTATGAAATTGTGAAAGAACGTTTAAATTATCAAAAGTTATGCTCAGGCTGGATTGCAGTGGTTGACTAATCAGGCGGCAGATTTTTATGAGGATGGCATTCAAAAGCTGGTTGACGATGCTATAAGTACCTTAATATTGGGGGGGATTAAGCAGAAAAGTAGATTAAAATACAGGCTTTCATGTAAAAATAAAATTATTAAAAAAATTCTACTTGTTGTCTTTTAATTTCAAAACGGTACTTACTTTAAAAATACACCTCATATATTAGGCAAAATTTCAATGTCCACTATCAGAAGAAACAAGCGTTAAGGCCTTTTACGTAGCTAATCACAACAATAAACTGTTTGAAGAAAACCTACTTATTATATGGGGAGAGAATGCATCGATACATTACCGCAATTTTTAAAATGTGCTAATTTGCATTCATTTAAAAAAAGTCTGAAAAATGACTTGATTGATGAAACTTTTTACAGTGTACAAGAATTTCTTTCTAAAATAATATATTATGAAAATAAAAAGGTTAAGATTTACTTTATGGTTTTATAAAAAAATATGAAGAGAAGTATTGAAGAGAATGTCAGTTCTGAAATGGCAAGTTTTTGCAAGATAAAATAGTGTGTCAAAGAAAAGAGAAGACAATGTTAATTAATCTGTTATGCTGTTCCATTGTGTACACAATTAATTATGAATATTGCAAGCATTCTAGATTTTTTGAAAACTCTGCTCTTTCTTTCTGAATAACCTTCTTTTAAATATGTAGTCCAAACACCAGACCAGGCTCTACCATATAAGTTTTAAGGGTTCATGTTCAGAGAGCGTAATGCTGGTATTTTTACACTCGCAAGGAAGTTATAATAGCTGGCCGCATTGGTGTAGTTGGTAATGTGCTCGCCTCTCATCATGCGGTCTTGGGTTCGAATTCCATTCATTCAGGCATGGCATATTTTCATACGTTACAAAAAAAATCATTTCATCCTTCACAGTCTGCATTAGCAGTAATTGCAGAAGTCGGATATTAAACCAAAAAAAGAAGTTATAATAGCATTATTAGGCCTTAATGTAATACTGAGTCAAATTTACACAATGTAATTTTAGTACCAAGAGTATTAAGTCTGTTTTGGCCCAATGAATTATAATTATACGAACGAATTATAATTAATGTTTGGACTTAATATCACATAAATTATTCAGGCTTTGAATGCAACCCTGTGAACTGATTTGTATTCTATAAGTGTATATGTTATATTAAAAATATAAATTCACCTGTGTTTGATATAAGCCTAGTGCTTTTGTGTAATATGAAGCACAGTCAAAGAAACTGAAATCGCAGTCAAAGAAACTTAGACTATTTGAGTATCTCAATAGTTATTTTTAATACTGAAGATGTTTGTTATATTACACAAAAGCACTATTTAAAACATTGGTAAGTTTTTATTGTTTACTGTATTACTATTGGTTTTAATAAATTATAATACAGTGCTGGAAATAACTTCATAAAATATTTGATATTACATAAAATACTGATAATTAAGCAAACATCCAAGCAAACGTAGATAATTATATACTATTAGGTAAATATTAGAAAATTTTTTTTTGGTTTAACGTCCGACTGTTATGCAATTACTGCTAATGCAGACGGTGAAGGATGAAATGATTTTTTTGTAACATATGAAAATATTAGAAGATATTGCAGTAAACCATGTATAAGCAGGCCCACATAACAACGGGGATATGCAACGTCACAGCTGTGGTATACTACCATGAACAAAAACATTTATCGCAACTCGATGTACCCTATTTTTCACTTACGATACCGCTGACAAGACAATGACAACAACAATGGAAGGCGGAATATGTTAATAGCGGGGCAGAGACAATGTTTTCAGGAATGCACGAAACTGCAGTCATAAAATACCTCTACTCCTTTCTTTCCCCTTGTTTGTAACATTCATTCAGCCCGGTTGTTACATAGGCTTAGCTATAGTAGTTGGTTAATGTGTTAGGTATTAAAGTATTATATATATTTTGGTAGTATGTAAAATAATAAGTAAAATACAAATATGTAAATATTGTGTATTATTTGGTAAAAAAATAATTAGATGACATGCTTATTGAAGTAAGTTAGTTGTATCAATAAATTGGTAAATAATGAATTTAACATAGTGTTAATATTTAGGCTTGTCAGTTGTATCTTGGCATATCATATACACTCACTCCCTCTTGGATGCAAGTATAAAAAAATCTGGTGTGAAACACTCACACAACTTTCTCTTGCCAGTGCAAATAATTAACAATAAACCTAACATTAGTAATAAAACATAAGAAATAAACAAAAAACTAACCTCAACAAACATAACCTAATTTTAATCATGAGTGAAAGACGCAAAATGAAAATCAACCTCAGTTTGGCTTAGAAATACGGAAAATCACTCTTTCTCTCTAAACTAGGCTCTGTAGAGAAAAATGCTTTAAATAAAAGTTGTAGATCTTTTAATTTTCTATAAATTTAATTATATACACTTTTGTCGTAAAATGCATACTAAGGCCGAAATGTTAAAAAAATCGATTTTTCTCACGTTTTCGTGAGAAGAAAAACAGAAAATCGCAAATTACCGCTAAACTAAGCGTTATACAAAAAAATGTTTGAAATAAAAGTTGTAGGTTTTTAAATTCTCTACAACTTTTATTATATAAGTTTTTGCGCTAAAATTTATATTAAAGCCGTAATCTTAAAAAAACAACGTTTTTACGTGAAAACAGCCTTACCGAGAATTTCAGCAAACATGGCGCCTACCCTATCTTGTAGAGAATAAAAAATTGAGTAAAATAGGCGATTTTAAAAAAAATCGTAGGACCAGTTTTTGAGAAAATCGCAAAAAACTGAAAAATTATACGAATAAACTACTACTTCCGGTTGACTGATTTTGATGAAAATGTTCGTGTCGCGTCCGATAGTGGTATGTAACTTAAGTTTCAAGTTCGTACGACGTTCCGTTCTTGAGATATTCTGTTCACACACAGACCAATCGCTAAAAACATGTTTTTTGGGTTCAGGGGGTCTGAAAACGTATAGATCCGGTGAAAACTCGATTTCGAAAAATCGACATGAAAACAATACTTTCCTTCCTATATATTCATATAGGCAAGAGAAAGTAATAAATTAGATTTTTATAAAGTATTTTATACGTCCTTTTGCTGGGCTGTATTCTCAATTCTAATATATTTACATACAATAAAATGCTCTTTGCTGATTCTTTGTTTCACAATAATATTTCTTTATCCATTTAAGATGACGAGGCAACTAGTTTATATGTCCATAAACCTAGGAAAGATACTGAATTGTAGGTAACTTACTCATGTTTATAATTTTTTATAAGTTTAACTGTCCAAGAACATTTAAAAATACACCGCAGAAATATTACAGCCTATTTGCGTGTAGAAAAATCTGGTGTGAAACACTCACACAACTTTCTCTTACCAATGCAAATAATTAACAATAAACCTAACATTAGTATTAAAACATTAGAAATGAACAAAAACTAACCTCAAAAACATAACCTTATTTTAATCATGAGTGAATGACGCAAAATGACAATCGAACTCAGTTTGGCTTAAAAATACGGAAAATCACGCTTTCACGCTAAACTAGGCTCTGTAGAGAAAAATGCTCTAAACAAAAGTTGTAGATCTTTTAATTTTCTATAAATTTAATTATATACACTTTTGTCGTAAAATGCATACTAAGACCGAAATGTTAAAAAAATCGATTTTTCTCACGTTTTCGTGAGAAAAAAAACAGAAAATGGCAAATTACCGCTAAACTAAGCGTTATACAAAAAAATGTTTGAAACAGAAGTTGTAGGTTTTTAAATTCTCTACAACTTTTATTATATAAGTTTTTGCGCTAAAATTTATATTAAAGCCGTAATCTTAAAAAAACAACGTTTTTACGTGAAAACAGCCTCACCGAGAATTTCAGCAAACATGGCGCCTACCCTATCTTGTAGAGAATAAAAAATTGAGTAAAATAGGCGATTTTAAAAAAAATCGTAGGACCAGTTTTTGAGAAAATCGCAAAAAACTGAAAAATTATACGAATAAACTACTACTTCCGGTTGACCGATTTTGATGAAAATGTTCGTGTCGCGTCCGGTAGTGGTATGTAACTTAAGTTTCAAGTTTCAAGTTCATACGATGTTCCGTTCTTGAGATATTCTGTTCACACACAGACACACACACACACACACACACACACAGACCAATCGCTAAAAACATGTTTTTTGGGTTCAGGGGGTCTGAAAACGTATAGATCCGGTGAAAACTCGATTTCGAAAAATCGACATGAAAACAATACTTTCCTTCCTATAAATTCATATAGGCAAGAGAAAGTAAAAAAGGGTAAATTTTATTTGTTATGATATCTTACCGGCTCTTTGGCTAGTCGGTAATAGTATCCGTTTTATCTGATGGCAACAAAAAAGTGTAGCCACAGAAAGAAACTGCTGAATCTGATGATTTCGTATTTTGTTGTGTGATTTGAATATTAAGCGCTCTATTTTGTTTAATTACAATACTTGTCTGACAAAAGGCCCGCACAGCTGATTGAACAATGTTAATTTGTAATGTTCAACCGTATTACAAACCTCACAATATATTTTAAACATTATTGGTGGTGCCAGCGACTGATTGAAATTGACAGTAATGAATGAAATTAACAATTTTCAAACCTTGAAGTTAACTTTGCGACTAAGTAAAATACTATTTCGAATAGCAGTGAAATCCCCTCTACTAACCACATCCCTTCCATGAGTGAATTCAGTCTGCCATAGTTAGTCACAAAATAGTAGTGTTACGTTTGTCAGAGGTATTTATTTTGTTGTAATGAAATATGTCGTGTATCGTGGGTTAAATGGCTTGTAGTTAAAAACTGAATAATGGATTTAGTGGACGATCATTATTATGATGGAAGTAGATTTTTTGGATGGCTTTCTATTCGAACTGGAATACCTATTGACCAGGTAACAACCTAAAATTTATATGTCTCATTAAACATTCTTGCCGCTAACTTGGTTATTTATAAGGTTTACGTTTGGTCATAAATTTTTCATGAATTTGGGAATAACTTCACGTCGTGACTGTTTAATTGTTGCTGTGCATTACTGTCATTTGCATAATGTTAAATTTGTTGTAGTTACCGTTCCTGTGTAAGTCATCCCAAGTTGGTATGAGGTCACCCTATTAAATCTAACCTGAAATCTGAATTTAATGTTTCAAAATTTTTCTTAACATTTCGCAATGCTGTATCAACATTTAAGAGAAAGCCATGAGAAAATTTCTCTGTTCATGTTTCATTTTATGTCATAGTTTGTAGATAAATTTTTGGAAGTTCAGTGTTTTTCAGAAATGAGGTTATAATGTAATCAAAATAAACGTTGGAATTGGGAGGTTCGGGAAAACCATTCATTTTGATGTATTGAAATAGCCGTGTCGTTCAGCCGATTTTGGACCGATGCCAATCATTAAATAGATTTTCAACATGTTGCTTGTAGTAATTATATGAGTACCATTATATTTAAGGTAAGGGGGAAATGGGTGGAGCAGAGGCTGTTTATTGAAATAATTTAGGACAAAAAATTAATTTGTTTGTAGGTTATATGTGTATGTAAATATAAATATTCATGGAATACATATTGTTTAAAGATTCATGATGAAAGGCACAATTATACAATATTTAGCTACAGTACCCCAGTTTAACCTTAGCTAGTAACATTTTAATGACTGAAATTTATGTAATTTAAATACATAAGTTACTCACCTGAGTAATTGTCTGCTTCTTAAGTGGGTGGAAATTTTAAACGAAATTACACAATGTAGTTTATTTAAAGAGTTGCCGAGAAGAAATTCAAAGTTTTAGTTATTGGTTTTTAAATATTTAATAAAAAAAACAATTAATTACTGTTCCAAATTGTTTCGGGAGTGCTGAAGCAGTAAAAACATGGAACGCAAGGAAAATATATGGTTTTGTCAGTACTTTTTGAGCCGGTCCGATGTTTGTTTCCGTATCTCATTTTAACCTCCACCTTGTGTCTTTCTGCTTTTCCCCAATAAAATTGTGTGATTTGAGTGTACTATTTATTTCTTCCTGGTCAAATGCGTGTTTAATTGCCAGTCCAATTTCATTGAGATCCCTCTTTTAATCTCTGATGTATCTTCTCATAATCCTCGTGTTCAAATTCCTGAGGATCAGTTGTTTCAATATTCTGTCATTCGGCATCTTAAAATGTGGAAAAAGTAGGAAATCCTTCTTTTCTTCATCATGCTAATAATCTGATCAATTTCCTTATAAACAGTTTGATTAGAAGGAATTCGCCATACCAAATTTTTTGATAATTCTTGTTAAGGCAGGTTCTGATAAATCTGTGGTCTGTTTTAATAAGTTGGTCAGTCTTAGCTTCATTTTTAATTTGGAAAATAGTGTCACTGGCATAAAGCACCTCAGGGAGAACAACTATTTTGTAGTGGCGGATTTTGGCATGCATTGAAAGGCATTTTTTTTGTGTTTGCCATAGAAATGATAATAGAATTAAGTGATAACTAGGAGTAGATCAGTTTTTCAAATAATGATGTAATATATAATATATTGCTCGAGTCCCAGCTCTGTGTAGTTTGAAGGATGCAGTGCATTGTTATAGTAGTGGGAGAAAGGATGAGTGTTAGTGTTTCACTGCTGCTGCATTTGTAGTGGTAGCGTGTACTAACTAGACTAAAAAATATTCTTATCATCTGGTGCATTAATTTAACAAATACCTACCGGGTTATTAACTCTGTCAGATTCATAATATTTAACTTACCAATTTATATCAAAATATGTAAATAAATAAATGTAATAAATACAAACAAATACCTACATTAAATACAAAAAGATTGAATATGAATGTTTTGTATCAGAGTAACACAACAATCAATCTCCCAGCATGCGTCACTCATTCATTATACCTCACCTATGGGTGAGGTTTAACGTTTGCATAATTAACATTATTTACCTCGCTACCAAAAATTGTTATCAAACGTAAATTAGTTCAGAGTAAAATTTGCATACTGTTGCATCCCAAAACTACACGGAGCTTGGAACTGCACTATACTTATACATGTGGAACTCATAGAAAATTTAAAAAATAGGAGTTATCATACTAAAGGCAAATTGACTTAATAAATTTACTAGTGTTGTGATTTACTTCCTTAAAATATTAACGAATAACATCATTTGGATGTATGAATAACGTTTTGGATGTATGTATATGAAAATTTAAAACCTTATGACAACAAATGGTGTAGACTGTGAAATGCAGTTGGCACATATGCTTAGCACTCACTATACTTGACCCATTCATCTCTAACAGATAAAACAACAGAAAAGCCCCTTTGACTTAGACTATTTTCTACTAAAGAATGATATTTTTCGCTAAGTCTAACAAAATGATAGAGTAAAAATTTGAAGTTTTATAAAAATATTAAAATTCATGGTGTCATTAAAAATATTTATGACTTATATAGTTTTGCTCCTTCCCAAAAAATAAAGTCCTCCAGTACTGCTACTAGAGGAAGACAGTAATTAAACAATTAGTGACCGCTCAAATTTCAACAGATTCTTGTTTCGTGTCAGCTGTGAGCAAAAATGAATATTCATTCGTACTGTGAATGTGAGTGTGATTTATTTTTATTCTGGAGTGAAAACTAACATTCTGATTTAGTTTCTTCTGAAAAATTGTTTCTTACCCTTTGTCTGGTAGATTTTTGGTATTAGCTGTACCGCTGGAAAATTAAGGTACTTCAAACAAAAATTTAATTTTGCAATAACAAGTGTGTGAGAATTTTAAACCTTCCTCCAATAAAACTTTTTTTGGCCAGTTTCATGTGTAAAGTATAGTTAAGTGTAAAAGTTAAGTATAAATTAGAAAATACACAGGAAGACTTCGTCTGATTGTGAAAATCCATATCTGTCAAAACTACTACATTATGGATTAATTTTAACAGTGTAAAGAAAATTAACATTATTTACCTCGCTACCAAAATTTTTTATCAAATATAAATTAGTTCAGAGTTAAATTTGTATACTGTTGACTAGACAGTTACAGTGAAGTACTTTAGTAGGCTGTTTATTTTTATTCAGTTGTTAATTTGTAGTGGTTACAATTCTGGAACAATTGTATAGATACATATTTGTCAAAATAGTTTCTGTAAATTCAGTACAGCTTAAAGAAATAGAAGGAAGTCAATGTATTGCATTGCTAAGTGGGAGTTGCCATGTTCAGTTCCTGGTTAGAATCTGAAAATTATTACTAGCTAAACCCACTGATTCCTGTAACCTATAATATTTTTGCTAATGACCAAAACAGCAAATGCAACTAAATAAAAATAAAGTTAATAATACGCACAGTTTCATTATTTTATGTATTTTATTTTAAATTAAAATATGTATCTCTTACTACCAGTGATGTGGTAAGAGTAAACACTTAAACAATGTTTAAAGCACTTTTGTGTACTTCATACATATCTTCAGTAACTCGTTTTGAAATTCATTAGTAGTTAAAATAAAAATATAAGTATTGTATTTGATTAGTTAAAGTTTTTTTATTTAAATTTAAAACTTCCTACTACTACCCTTGCAGATAAGGGATAGTCGATTCTTATATCTTCAAGGTTCAACAGTCTTGCCAATTTAATTAATTTATTGTTGTCATATTCAACTTGTGCGTTCATTAATTTTTATCTCTTTCCAAATTTGTATATAATATACTTTTCCAAAATTTCAATTTAATTTTTTTTGTCATTTATTTAGTATTCTAATATTTCTAGATTATTTTTACTTTCTCTTGCCTATATGAATATATAGGAAGGAAAGTATTGTTTTCATGTCGATTTTAAGAAATCGAGTTTTCACCGGATCTATACGTTTTCAGACCCCCTGAACCCAAAAAAAACATGTTTTTAGCGATTGGTCTGTGTGTGTGTGTGTGAACAGAATATCTCAAGATTGGAACATCGTACGAACTTGAAACTTGAAACTTAAGTTACATACTTGTACCGGACCCGACACGAACATTTTCATCAAAATCGGTCAACCGGAAGTAGTAGTTTATTGGTGTAATTTTTCACTTTTTTGCAATTTTCTCAAAAGCTGGTCCTACGATTATTTTAAAAATCGCCTGGTTTACTCAATTTTTTATTCTCTACAAGATAGGGTAGGCGCCATGTTTGTTGAAATTCTTGGTGAGGCTGTTTTCACGTAAAAACATTTTCTTTTTAAGACTGCAGCTTTAATATGCATTTTAGCGCAAAATGTTATAATATAATAAAAGTTGTAGAGAATTTTAAATCCTACCACTTTTATTTCAAACATTTTTTTGTATAACGCTTAGTTTAGCAGTAATTAGCGATTTTCTGAGTTTTTCTCACAAAAACGTGTGAAAAATTGATTTTTTTAAGATTTCGGCCTTATAATACATTTTACAACAAAAGTGTATATAATAAATTTTATAGGAAATAAAACGATCTACAACTTTTATTTAAAGCATTTTTTACTATAGTCTAGTTTAGCGTAAAAGAGTGATTTTCTGTATTTTTAAGCCAAACTGAGTTCGATTTTCATTTTGTGTCATTCACTCATGATTAAAATAAGGTTATGTTTTGAGGTTAGTTTTTTGTTTATTTCTAATGTTTTATTACTAATTTTAGGTTTATTGTTTATTATTTGCATTGGCAAGAGAAAGTTGTGTGAGTGTTTCACACCAGATTTTTTTAACTGTCATTGTATATTTATCCCTGTGCATGTGTTCAGTAAAACTGGAAATTTTTTTTGCCTTTTTTTATAGTTTTCAAAGTGTTCTGTGACAATTTCTTGAATGATCTGGTGGTTATTCCTGTATATATATATTTCATTAGATTAATTACATTTAATTTTATATTTATATTCCAGATGAATTAAATTTATTATGTTCTCATTCTTTATCATTCTCACATTAATATTATGTTTTTGTACGATAAATTTTATAGGAAACTGGGGTTTATATGCTAATTTATATTTGTTTTTGTCATATTATATTAGTGATGTTATTATTTTTGTAATTATGTGCAATTTATCTATGATCATTTGTGTTTATTTATTTTTTTATTATTTATTGGTAATAAATAGCTATGTTTTTCTATTTAGTTTTGTATAAGTATTTATTTATCACTATACTTATACAAAACTAAACAGAAAAAATGTATTTATTAGTAACAAAGAATAAAAAATAAATAAAACAAAAATGAATAAATACATTGCATATAATTGTATAAATAATAAAATCACTAATATACATGATTTTTATGAGATAAAGTTATGCAAGTAGATGAAAAATTCCCATCACCATAATGATCCTTTAAAACAAACTGAACTTCTCAATGCTACTCGCTAGAATAGTTGCACCAATAAAACTTTTAATTTAATTATTTTTTTATGCATTCTGCTGTATTTTATTACGGTATTTTACCATTTTCAGACTTTTGCAGAATCCTGAAAGTGTGTTCTTAACAACCATGTAAAAATTTTAAATCCGTTTGATAGAACTCTGTATTTAAAGGCAAACATAATCTCTATTTAAAATATATTGAACCAGATTTTGTGTTTTAAATGTATAAAGAATGATTCATATATGATATCCTTGAAAATATTTGATTTTTCCTATGTGGGAAATTTTTTTATATTTATAATAAATAGGTATTGAGAATTTGTGCTGTCCTGTAGGCTACACTGTATTGGATGGTAATCGGCAATGGTAACCACCAAGATGAAGAACTAAAAATAAAAAATGCGTAGTAATTTCTATTGAGAGATCTTATTGTAACCCCCCTTTAATTCGGATTGTTATGCATTGTATTGTGATAGGTAATGCATTGTGAAATATGAAGGCTATGCATTAACTTGTTGCTTTGTGAATAGGGTCATTGCTCCTTTTTTATACAAAGATAAAAATTGATTTCAAGTAATATGAATGTAATTTCAAGCATATTAGGTGTATAACTGTTGTCTATTCCATTTTAGTTCAGTGACCGTAGCTAGAATCGTGCGTTACTTAAATGTGTCCTGTAGTACATAAAAAAATGTAGTCTAGAAGAAAATATTAATATAAAGAAGGTCTAGTAGTCAGCGTGCTGGACTACAAAGTACAAGTTCCGTGGATTTGATTCCCTATTCGGGTTTGGAAATTAATATGCAATAAACCCCATTATTTCATAACCAAATTAATGCTATCACCAAGATGTTGATGGGAAGTAGAATAAACTAAAAAAAAAAACAATTGTTTAAACTACACGCAAATTTGTCGTTTTGACTTAATTAAAAACATGTAAATAAATTTAAACTACGCATGTTAATCTGAATACTAAGTGTTTTCATGTCTTTACATTTATTCATCCTTTAATTTTAATACTGAAACTTGATGTGTGGTAGAACAAAAGAAAGAAAAAAGACTTTTCATTACTTTATCGTAGTAATACGTATTTTAAATACTATAACAAATCGTTATATGTTAAGATAAGTGTGTTTTCTTTATTATGAATATTATGTAAACTCCTTGACGACTACAAATTCATTCTTTACCGATAATAAAAATTGCTTAAAATTGTAAATTAGTTTTTAGCAGTCATCCATAACTGCAACGTTACTGTTATTGTATATGTTACCAAGAAATAGATAAGATAGATGTAGACCACTTTAAACAACCTAATATTGTCTTATTTACTTAACATTATTATTTGGAAAGATAATTACATTAAAGCGAGTCATTTAATCACTTATGTTATAAAGAATTTTATAATAATGTGAGTTAAGTTGTAATCCACAGAAATAGATTATATTTTCTTCATCTAGAGCTTATTTATCTAGAACTATGATTTATTCAACCATATTTTTACTTTACTCTTGCCTATATGAATATATAGGAAGGAAAGTATTGTTTCATTTCGAAATCGAGTTTTCTCCGGATCTACACGTTTTCAGACCCCCTGAACCCCAAAAAAAACATGTTTTTAGTGATTGGTCTGTGTGTGTATGTGTGTGTGCGTGCGCGCGCGCGTGTGTGTAAACAGAATATCTCAAGAACGGAACATCGTATGAAGTTGAAACTGTAAACTTAAATTAGATACCACTAGAGGACCCTACACGAACATTTTGATCAAAATCGGTCAACCAGAAGTAGCAGTTTATTCGTGTCATTTTTCACTTTTTTGCGATTTTCTTAAAAACGGCTTCTACGATTGTTTTAAAAATCGCCTCATTTACTACATTTTTTATGCTCTACAAGATAGGATTGGCCCCATGACTGCTGAAATTCTTGGACAGACTGTTTTATTGTAAGAAACTTGTTTTTTTTAAGATTTTGACTTAAATATGCATTTTAGCACAGAAATGTATGTAATAAAAGTTGTAGGGAATCCTACAATTTTTATTTCAAACATTTTTTGTATAACGCTTAGTTCAGCAGTAATTATCGATTTTCTGTTTTTTCTCATGAAAACAAGTAAAATATCGATTTTTTTTAAAGATTTCAGCCTTAGCCATTTATGACAAAAGTGCATATAATAAAATTTATAGGAAATTAAAATATCTACAATTTTTGTTTAGAACAGTTTTCTCTAGAGAGCCTTATTTAGCGTGAAAGAGTGATTTTCTGTATTTTTAAGCCAAACTGAAGTTGATTTTCATTTTGCTTCTTTCACTCACTATTAAAATTAGGGTATGTTTATTGAGGTTAGTTTTTTGTTTATTTCTAGTGGTTTATTATTAATATTAGGTTATATTGTTAATTCTTTGCATTGGCAAGAGAAAGTTGTGTGAGTGTTCACACCAGATTTTTAATAAAAATATTATGATACATTGCTTAATATAGAATCACTGAAGAATAAAAAAACAAATCGGTTAAAAAAATCTCAGTAAAAAACCGAATGTCATACTGCGTGATACAGCAGATTGGTGTTTCATAGATCATTAATTAAGACTAATAAAAAAATGTTAATGAAACAACAGACCTTGGTCCTTAATTTTAGATTACATTTTAGGATATTTATTTAGTTGCAGTGAACTATGAATATCAGATTTTTTTGAGTACTTATTGAACCCATTCTGTTACAAATTAGTTTCTTCATCATGAGAATGCAAGATTCTAGAATTCTGAAACAACTGGTACAGTACAATTCCAACTCGAAAAACACCTAAGGCAGAATGGAGATGGGTCAGAGAAATAAGATAAGATCTGGAGTAAATTGTCCTTACATCTACCTGAAGACATTACTGGCAAGAAAATATGTATGAAATGATAAGTTATAGTATGAAATGATAAAAGATCCAGGTCAGAAAAACCTGTTTCACACTCACAATACAAATTTTTTCAATATCAGAAAGGGCACAAAAATCTAAATGTATGAGGAAGTACGGGGAGGACCACTAGGCCCGAACATTCCTTCTGAAGAGACTTTGATAACAGTTTGACTAAAGTGATTCCATGTGATCATAAAATATAATAATAGGCAATAAACAATACAGATTAGTAACAATACTGTAACTTGATAGTCTGTAACTTGATGGCATCCAGCAGAGGATAGCAATATGCAGATTGTAAAACCATTTCAGAAAACATACATCTAATTTATTTTTAAATAACTAAAACTTGTTGAAAATGACGTAATTTTTATAAAACAAAGTATTTTGCATGTTTTTTGTTCTATAAAATTATTTTGAAAAACACTCTTATTAGACAATGTATAATCTAGTGAAAGTTTTGTTTTTGAAGAAAAATCCGTATTTTTTAAATATGTCGTCACTGTTCAACAACTATTTCATAGATTAACATAATATGTGGTAGGTTTGTTCTGTAATAATATTATGGAAAACGAGGATGCAATAACATTTAACAGAAAATCATTACATTTTAAGTTACGAGGATAGTTTTTTCTTCAAAAACAAAACTTTTACTACATTGTACATTTCTCATAAAGTGTGTTTTTCAAAATAATTTTATCGAACAAAAACATGTGAAATACTTTGTTCTATAAAAAATATATCATTTCCAACAAGTTGTAGTTTCTTAAAAAATTATAAATTTTTTCTGAAATGGTTTCACAATCCGCATATTGCCCCCCTTTGCCGGAGGCCATAAATTTATAGACAGACAATAATTGCTACAAAACAGTGTAGATAATTTAAATCGATAAATTGTGCAACTGATTAGATTACAAAAAACTTAAATTACTGAGAGTTTGAATTTAGAATGGTAAGATAATGTATTGAGGTAAGATTCAGTGAAATTAGCAAGTCTATTCTAATTTGTCAAATAAATTTGTTAAATATCTGGTGTCAAACTTTTATATGGATTTCTATTGCCAATGTAGACAATTAACAATACAACCTATGTTAATCATGTGTAAATAGTGTAAAATAAAAATCAACCTCTGCAGAACTTAAAAGTGTGGAAAATCAGTAATTGTCTTCTAAACTAGGCTTTGTAGAGAAAAATGCTTTTAATAACCAAAATTTTTAATTTTAAGTTATTGTTTTTTAATACATTTTTATTGTAAAATGTATACTAATGCCACAATCTTAAAAAAAATCCCATTTATTTTATGGATTTTCATGAAAAAAAGAAGAAAATCACTCATTGCCACTAAATAAGCAATTGTACAAAACAAAAACATTTTTGAAACAAAAGTTGTAGGTTTTTAAATGTTCTACAACTTTGATTACATTATATACTTTTGCTCTAAAATCTATATTAAGGCTGCAATCTTAAAAAAAATAAATAGTATGGTAGTACAGCCTTCCCAAGAATTTCAGCAAATTCCGTTTTGTAGAGCATAAAAAAATGTTGTGAATGAGGCGATTTTTAAATAAATTATAGAAGCATTATTGAAAAAATTGTATAAAAGTGAAAAATCGCACGAATAAACTACTACTTCGGTTGATCTCCCTTAACCTAGTGGTACCTAACTTAAGTTTCAAGTTTCAACTACGATGTTCCATTCTTGAAATATTTTGTTCACCCACACAAGGACCAATCGGTAATAACATGTTTGTTTTTTTTTTGGTTCAGGGGGTCTGAAAATGTGTATATCTGCTAAAATCTCAATTTTGAAAAATTGATAAAACAATACTTTCCTTCCCTTTATATTCATATAGGCAAGAGAAAGTAAAAAAAAAACTTTTTAAAAATGTCTTTGGGTGTTTCATCTTTGTGACTTTTGCATATTTAATCTAATTTGTTTTTGATGCGATGGACCGTTGTTCTTTGTTATCAACTGAACTTCAACTTTTACACTTTTAACATCATCTTATTTATTCTTGAATTTGCTACTAATTTTTTCCATCATCATCAATCATCTTGTAGCTCTACAATCCTTGGTGGGCTTTGGCTTCCTCTACTGATCTAGTGCCCTTCATCGTTTCACATCCACCAAAATCAAATCTTTTGTGACCTCATCCACCTAAGATGGCTTCCTTCATTTATACAGTATTTTCTTCCATATCTCCAGAATAATCTTGATTGATTCCATTCTCTTCGTGTGCCCAATAATTTTAGTCTTTAGACTTTAATTACGACCTAAATGTGTGTTATGTATTAAAGGAAATTTATAAAAACGTTAGTGTGTGTAGTCTATCGTCATCACAATTTGTTTAAATTTTTATCCTGTCTTTTCTTGTACATTAAAGTGCAAATTGTTGAATGGACAGTTTATAAGTTGGATTGTAAATATGAACATTGTATAATATTAAGAATTAATTTTTAGTCAATTGGTTTATAATGTTTGGCTGCCCTGGTCAATGTTTTCTCACAGTTTTCCGTAGCCACTCTAAGCAAATGCCTGGCCAGTCTTCTTTTTGCATTCTGTGCAGTACTATTACCTTCCTTGTGGTAATTCCTATTTCAAAATTTTTTACTTTTATATAATGTATATTACTTTATGTAACGAGAAAGTTTATTCATTTATTTAATTCATTTATACCATTTGTAATTGAAATAATAAGCAAAAGGAATTGTTTTTTTTGGATTCTTATTAGTTTGTGTATTTTGCTGTGCTACATAAAGGGAAATGTATGCACATTTTTGTTTACTTGTTTTCATTTATGTATTTGGATGTTTAACCAAACCGATTTTAGTAAGCATTAAGCTTTTTGCCTGACCTATTAATATTTTTTTTTTTTTTTTTTTTTTTTGGTTTAACGTCCGACTGTTCTGCAATTACTGCTAATGCAGACGGTGAAGGATGAAATGATTTTTGTAACATATGAAAATATGCTGTGCCTGAATGGGACTCGAACCCTAGACCGCATGATGAGAGGCGAGCTCGTTACCAACTGCGCCAATGCGGCCGGCTACCTATTAATATGCTTGAGTGGTTGTGTTTTCAGATAATGTAATATTTTTTTTAGTGTTTGATTATAATATTATTATTTATTGAGTGAATTTTTTTTTTTTTTTACAAGCATATTTTTCTGTAATTTGTGCCGGTTTTGTAGATGATTACGCGATAGGCTAATTGTTTTTAATTCTGTGTGATAATTATTTAATTACTATTAATATTTGTAGGAATAAGTTTCATGGGTAAGGTCATTTATGTAGAACAATGCCAAATAAAATTAATTATTAATTAAGCGTGTAACATTTCGTGTCATGTTATCACGATAATTATTAATTTTGTAAATGTATTGCCTATTGTAATAGTCTACATTAATTCAAAGAGAAAACAAGTTAAAAAATAATTATAGGTTATAAAATAATTTATCTCTAACAATTAATATTTTATTGAATTCAATTTAATAATTTTATTATCTGATTTCTAAATTTATACAATTCATCTTCCTCTACCTACCACCACTTCCCTTTTTTTCTACTGATCTTTGTATACTCATTATTATTCTTATAAATCCTCATTATTTTATCGAAAAAGAATGCCCTAATTTTAATAAATTACTTTTTCAAATAGAATGAATGTATTGAGTTGGTTTTGTCTTAAAATGTAGGTAAAGGTTGGGAGTTTTCATACATACCTAGTAGGTCTTAATATGTGCTCCATTAGTTGCGCGGCAGATATCAAAGACGACAATTGATTTCTTCCCATGTATGGTTGATCATTTCTGGAGTTCCAGTAGCGACAGCAGCAATAATTCTTTCACTGAGGTCCACCAAGTCACATATTTTTTCACTACAAACATTGCACTTAATGAATCCCCGGAAGAAAAAGTCCCAGGAAAAAGACTCTCCCAAAGTGATAGTGTAAAATTTACTAAAAATTCTGGTGTGAAACACTCGCACGACTTTCTCTTGCCAATGCAAATAATGAACAATATAACCTAACATTAGTAATAAAACATTAAAAATAAACAAAAAATTAACCTCAAAAAACATAACCTTACTTTAATCATGAGTGAAATACGGAATATGAAAATCAACCTTAGTTTGGCTTAAAAATATGGAAAATCACTCTTTCTTGCTAAACTAGGCTCTGTAGAGAAAGATGTTGTAAATAAAAGTTGTAGATCTTTCAATTTCTTATAAATTTGTTGTACACTTTTGTTGTAAAATGTATACTAAGGCTGAGATCTTATAAAAATTGATTTTTTACAAGTTTTCAAGAGAAAAACAGAAAATTGATAATTACCACTATCTAAACTAAGCTTTATACAAAAAGTGTTTGGAATAAAAGTTGTAGGATTTCAAATTTTCTACAACTTCAATTATATACATTTTTGTGCTAAAATGCATATTAAACCGCAATCTTAAAAAATTGTTTTTTTACGAGAAAACAGCCTCCCCAAGAATTTCAGCAGACAAGGCACCTACCCTGTCTTGTAGAGCATAAAAAATGTAGTAATTGGGGCGATTTTTAAAAAAATTATTGGAGCTGTTTATGAAAAATCGCAAAAAAGTAAAAAATGACTTGAATAAACTACTACTTCCGGTTGACCGATTTGACGAAAATGTTCGTGTCGGGTCCAGTAGTGGTATCTAACTTAAGTTTCAAGTTTGTATGATGTTCCATTCTTGAGATATTCTGTTTACACTCACACCAATTGCTAAAAACATGTTTTTTTTGGGTTCAGGGGGTATGAAAACGTGTAGATCCGGTGGAAACTTGATTTCAAAAAATCAACAAGATAACAATACTTTCTTTTCTAAATATTCCTGTAGTCATATAGGCAAGAAAAGGTAAAAATTATTTTCTCAAAAAGTAATGCATTTATTCTAATTCCCCTGATAAAGTTCTATTATTATGTTAAATAAACCCTAAAAATTTGAAAACAGGTAGGTGTTTATCAGTGCTGATAAATCTGGCACAAAATATTTAAAAAAGGTTATTTTCAGAAGTACACATTGACTTGTTCACAAAACCAGCAGTATTACAAGAAATATTTTTTTTTAAATGAAAGAAAACCATTTGTAGTGTAATACAAATGTGATTTTAAAACTATTAGAAAGAGCTCATTATTTTCAAACTGTATATGTGTTGAAATATGAAAATAATTAATTTTTGTAAGTCAGACTGTACTTGAGGTTATTCAGTTGCATCTAATTTAATGATGTCAATTACTGAATTCAGTCTTGGTGTATGAAAAAAATTAATTTATAATTTTAGTTAATTTATTTTCAAGACATAATCTCATCTACAATCCCATTAACTTGTAGATTTGTTATTTATGTTAAATTAAAGCATACGGTAATAATATAATTGTATGTTAAAGGTCCCAATTGTAACAATTTTCTGACTTATCCTTCCTAAAACAGTACAGAACATTTCTGATATTTTAGTTTTGTTCTCAAAATATGTCTATTTTTATAACTTTCAGAGAACATTTATTAACATACTGTGACAATATCGAAGAAGGGCATGGTTTACGAAATTTCTAGTACTTCATTTATAAATTGGTAAAGAGTAGATAATAGAGTGAAAATGTAACAATAGGGTTAGCTATAAAAGTATACCTATTCATAAAGGTTATTTAAAAGGACTGCACTATTGTGTATGATAAGGAGGGTCTTTTGTTGTACAACTATTTGTGAAAGAGTGGGTTGATTACCTGTAAAACTTTTATTCTATTGTTGACTTGTTTAGAATAGTTAAGATGTTTCCAGTAAAAAGGGTTTTTTGTACGTTATTATTCACATGGAATTTCTCTGCTTCTCTGGAATTATCTTTTTGATCGACTTATATAAAGAGTGCTCGAGTGCGGTCAGGGAGTTAGTATTCGTTTGATCTTTGACGAGTGTTTACTACGTGTGAAGGTAACTCCGTTAGAACAGGTCAACGGGTTTCTGAGGCATTGTTTATTCAGTCTTACTGTATTTGTGCATTGTATGTTCAGTTTCATTGTGAATGTGCATTCTATATAGACCTAATTATTTGTAAGTAGTATTAAGTAAATTATTGAGTTATTTGTTGTATTACTTCATTATAATTAGTTTATTATTTATTCTGTAAATCTTTAGTGTAATAAATACTTGTAATTGTAAACTTTAGTGTATTAATTATTTAATTACCTAGATCCCGAAACGGACCTTAGCGATAAGTATCACAATACTTTGATCATAATTTTGTGAGTGGTTTTAATTTAATAGGTAATTTATGAAGGATATTGATTGTAAGTGAATGTATCAATGCTGAATGTAGGTTCCTGTAAATAAAACAGTGTTGAATAGAAATAATTATGATTTAATAAAAGTATTGTCTGTTATAAATTTTTTTTTAAATAAATATTTAAATTGGTATAAAATATAATACTAATTATAATAAATAAATATCGTGGCTGCTACGTAATGTTATGAATTAGATGGGATGTAATTAAAATATTGTATATGTAATAATATTATCTATCCATTATAATTCAGTTTATTGCATATTTTATTTGTGTAATTATTATTGGTAATGAATGATTTGAAAGTTTCCTTTTTTATTTGTTGGTCAAGGTGAAGTAACAATTTGCTTTCTCTAGGCCTAGGTCATCATGTTCATTTATTTCATATTTTTTATATAAGGTTGTTGTTTTGTTTGTTCACTGTTTGTTTTCATTTTACTCATGTGTATTAATAAAATCAACGTTTTCATTGAATAAATTCCTGAAATTGTTGACTATTTAGTACTGTATTTTGTATATTAAATTAAAAATTGGGAAAATTTTCCAATCATATGAACTGTGATCACAATTTTTATTTTAGCATAACCAGATGTAATCCTAATATAATTTGTGTTTGTTTACGGCATCTCTCCTATAGAAAGGCAATAGTCCTCACTGACTGACTAATCTTTAATTTTCATAATATCCTGTCAACATAAGACACCTTAAGTTTGGCATATGTATTTTGTATAGTGATGCGTAGAAAAGTAAAAATATCTAAATTTCAACCATTTGCTTGTTGTAGAAAAGATTAACTACCACAAAGCAATAAAATATTATTTTTATACTTTCTATATTAAGAGCAACAATTCTGCATACTAGCATTAAATAAAGAATTGAAAAATGAATTAAAGAATGAAAAAATGAAGAATTTAAATTTTGACCATTTTCTCCTGTGTACAAATAGGTAATGATCCTAAAATAATAAATATTATTTCTGTATCTTCCCAAAGGCTTATAATTTTGAAAATAACCATGTGTATTTTAAAAGTGATGTTACCTAGAAAAGTAAAGTAGTGATTAAACTGCACCCCTCTGAGGTTCTAAGCACATGCTGGGCATGTAACAATTGCTAATACATCCTAGGTCTGACTTGTAATTTAATTTTTTACATAGTAGTATGTTGCTTGTTTCATGAAATATAATACAGCTATGATAATGCTCAGTGATATGCTAATAAAGTGCTACATTGTACGAACAAGGCAGCGGAATTAGTCAGCATATTGAGGGTGCGAAAGCTGCAATATCTCAGTCATATCATGCAAGATGAGCGCGGTTATGAATTGCTCCAACGCATCCTGCAAGGAAAAATCGATAATAGAAGGGGACCAGGACGCAGAAGAATTTCATGGTTGGCCAACTTGAGGATATGGTTTAACAAAAGCTCAGAAGAACTCTTTCGGATAGCTACCAGTAAGGTAAGCATTGCCATGATGGTTGCCAACCTTCAAAACGGAGAGGTCTCCGTAGAAGAAGAATATTATGAAAAATGGATATAATAGTGTATAATAAAAATATTAGTATTTACAACATAATTCCAGAACCGAAAATAACTTTTCTTCAAATTTAAAAACGTAATATATGATAGCTTCTGAAGCTGGAAAAGCTTCAGTTGTGAACTAAGTCAAAGTTCCTCTCTTTCGGTTAACAGTCATGGATGTAACTCGGGGCTTGCTCCAACAAGGCTGACTACCTTTGAAAATCAAATATAGGAAAATCTTTTAAGAAAATTCTACGATATTGACCAACAAAAGGGATGGTTATATTGGTAAAGGTTATATTGGATTGGGTGTGTAACCAACTAAAAGAATAACAATGAATTGGAGCATAAAAGTGCTAAAAAGAGGAGACTGATTCAAACCATTCAAGAGAAAAATCCTGTTTACCTGAAAAAGAGACAACAGACAAATGATGAAGTAGGAAAAAACGGTTGGATCCCGCAGACTAATCAAAACATGGGATTTCAGAAAGCAACTCAGATTTAGAAAAAATCTAAAATTAAAAGTGGAAGAGCTGGCACCAATAAATTCCTGGAAGAAACATGTATGGTGGTCCACAAAATGCGACCAAATGCATAAACTCTGGTTAAAATTTTAGTCTCAAAGAACTGAAGAGGTGTCAAAGCAAGAAATCAGAAAAGAGTTGTCTAAATTGTTTAGGAAAATTAAAAGGCAATCACAGAGAGAACAAATACAGTCAAAAAACTCTTTATCACAGGGTGAATTCAAGCGATTATTACCAAAATTTTGCAAAAAGATTACAAAAGTATGTACCACTCACATTATTATTTAAAGATCGAATGGGAAAATGGCCCGTAACCATGTAGAAAACACAAACAATTGTAAAAGCCTTCTTAAAGTTATTAAACTGTGAAAAACACGATAGTCAAAAGCAAACTAGAGCATATTATTGCTGCAACAACCCAAGAAATAGAAAAAAACTACAAAGCGTGCTACGAAGATCAAATCTTTGCAGAAATGTGGAAATACTCGACACCACTGCCATGGAATCACTGCACTGGATATTCTCAAAAATTTGGTCAACAGAAAAATTCCCTAAACATTGGACGTCTGCAATCATTCTTCCACTCCACAAGAAAGGAGATAAAGCAACCCAGACAATTACAGAGGGATATTTCTTTTTTTTGTATACACAAAAAAATGTAAGAATCCTCTACAACAGAATGAAAGAACAACTGGAAGCAGAACTAGCTAGTTACTAGACATGTTTAGTAGACTGGGTAAAGACTTTTTATAGAGTACAGTGACAGCTACTGTACAATTTTTTTTTTGTAATGCTCGTCTGAAGCAACTTGTGGCCACTGAAGTGGTACTGCTGTTGAAGTTGATATTTGAGTGGGTTGATCTTTGAAGTTTCCAGTGAATAAGGGAAAGTGTCAGGGTTGTCTAATATCACCAGCACACTATTTAAGGTCTTTTTTTTTTTTTTTTAGGCCCTCATTGGAGCAAAATTAATCGATTTTTAGAAGATCCCTAGTTGTTTCTCCTATCCGCCCAGTAGTTCTTCATCCTTTGCGACACTCTCGCCCTATCCTCCACAGTCCAATGTCTGTTTGTCTGCCTTTTAGGTACTTCTGGAAATTTCGTGTTTGGATTTTTGATCTTATATCCTTCTTCTCTGTTCAAAATCTGTGTCTCTGAGATATCCAGGTCCTGCAGATCCTGTTGAACTTCCTCAAACCAGGCGTACTTGACTTTGGTTCTCAAAAAGAAATCCAGTACCTGTCTGGTAAATCTGGATTCTGGCAGTCTCCTAAGATGTCCAAAGAACCCAACTCTTCTCTTCCTCATTATCTCGGAAATTTCCTCATTTTCCCTATATAGAACCGAATTTGGCAACAACCTATACTCATTGTCTACTCTGTGCTTTTTGTTTATTATTGTTCTGAGGATTCTTCTCTCTGTCTTTCTAAGGTCCTCCATCTTCCCACAGTGCCTCAACCTGCCCAAAGTCTCACACGCATACATTACCACAGACTTCGTGACCGTATTGTAGTGCCTCAATTTGGATTTTATGGACATTGACTTCCTCTTATAGGTGGACCATGTCAGTCTTTGAGCTCTCTTGAGTTTGTTTACTCTTGATTCCATGTTTATTTTTTCGTTTAGATTATATGTGATCACCTCTCCCAAATACTTAAATTTTTTAACTATCCTAATTTTGTGATTGGCTGCCTCCAGATATCTTGGTGTTTCTGTATTTGTGGACATTATTTCCGTCTTCTCAAAGGAGATTCGCATACCAACTCCTGCTGCAATTTCCTGCAGTGATTCTATCTGTTCTTTTGCGTTTTCCCAGTCATTGGAGAAAATTGCCAGGTCGTCGGCAAAGGCTAGGCAGCCCACTTTGATTTTCGTCCCAATTTTCACGCATTTGCAGGTCTTCTTCCATTCTCGAACAATTTTTTCCAAGATGCAGTTAAATAGTAATGGCGAGAGGCCATCTCCCTGCCTTAGTCCAGTAATCACCTCAAATGGCCGTGAAGTCTCCCCTCGGAATTTCACTTTGGATTTTGTGTTCGAAATTGTCTTTTCAATTAAGTTTATTAATTTTTGTGCAAGTCCAAACTCTTTTAGTGTTTTTAGTAGAGACTCCCTGTGGATGCAATCATAGGCTTTCTTGAAATCAACAAATGTGATTATTAGCTCTTTCCCACGTTTTTTGTGGTATCCTATTATTGACTTCAAGTTGTGGATTTGTTCGGGGCAGCTTCTTCCTGGTCGGAACCCTGCTTGATATTCCCCTAGTTCCTGATCTAATTGGTCTTGGATTCTCCAAAGTAGGATTTTTGAGAAAATCTTGTACGTTACATCCAGCAAGGCAATTCCCCTATAATTATTTGGATCCGTTCTATCACCCTTCTTATGTAATGGGTGGATTATTGCTGTAGTCCGAATTTCTGGAAGTTCTTCTGTTTCCCACACTTCTACTAACGTCTCATGCAGAGATTTGATGGCGTTTTCTCCCGCATTCTTCCACAGTTCTCCTGTTAGCTGATTTTCTCCCGAAGCCTTGTAGTTTTTCAAACTTTTGATTGCCGCCTTCACTTCTTCTAGAGTTGGAGGGTTTATGTTTTCAGGAAGAGTTTTGTCTCTGTCAGGTATTTGGAATTCCAGCTGGTCTGTTGGTTCTTCACAATTCAGAAGACTGTCAAAATATTTTGCAAGGATCTCTGCATTTTCTACGTTGCTGTGGGCCACTTTTCCCTCTGTATTCCTTAGCATTAATGTTGGTGGCGAGTATTTCCTTATGTGAGACTTGAAGGTCCTGTAGTATTCCCGCGAGTTATTTTTTCTAAAATTTTCTTCTATTGCTTCCAGCCTGGCGTCCTGTGCTCCCCTCTTGATCCTTCTAATTCCCTTTGCTGTTGCCTTTCTGGCTTCCAACAGTTGTTTATAGGAAGCATCATCCTTTCTGGTTTGGTGGTAGAGCCAGGCTTGGTGCTGCTGTTCAATCAATTTTTCGCAGCCCTCATTCCACCAAAAATGTTTCTTCCTTTTATTGGGTGGACTTAAGGTGGATTTAAGGTCTTTAATTGTTCAGGAATCTTTTATCTAATGTTCTTCGCTTTTTGGATAACATCAACTTGTGTTATTTTTAATAAATATTTGATAGTAAAAGTTTTTGGATAAAGATATGATATTTTTTGGCTATATTATTTACATTACTTACTTGTAACACAAAACGTTTTAGATTAATATGTTTTTTTTTTGATAAATTTGTTGGTTATGATAAACTCTTGACATAATGTCTATGAAAAATATTTGACGTATTAAATTTTTTTTTGCTGACACATTAACCATCAGACAAGATTTGGAAAACCATAGGAGTTGACAAGGTCAAGTAACAGAACATTTTGAAAGAAATATATTCATAAAAACAACTAATGTGGACATTAATTATAGTTTTTCTGTATTTGACAGTTGCTTACTAGTTGACTTAACCTTGCAGTTGAATAAT
Organism: Catonia carolina; assembly: GCA_035578175.1. Taxonomy (NCBI): domain Eukaryota; kingdom Metazoa; phylum Arthropoda; class Insecta; order Hemiptera; family Achilidae; genus Catonia; species Catonia carolina. The sequence continues at coordinate 142,218,321 of JAQMRL010000001.1, read as the reverse complement.
AATATATTCTTATATTATTGGACTCTTAATTATGTAATAATTTTTTTACTGACTGATATAGGAATTAAATCACAAAAATTGTATTTATTTTCATTTTTTAGTTACACATTGTAAAGGAATATAGTGTGTTTATTTCCTGTACTCTCTCTAGCGTAGAGTGAGGAAGTGTCATGATGGTGCAGCGTTTTTAATTCTGAATTTAAACTGATTTTCATATTTCATGACTCCTGAAGACAAAAAAATGGTTTTTTGGAAGGATGTGTTTGTTTTACTTGTCCTGGAGCTAAGAGTACTAGAGATATCTGAAATTTAATACAGTAAACCAATAATACTGGTAATTTAATACCAGTATTATACAATAATAATAAACTGGTAATTTAATACCAGTTATCTGAATCCAGGTTAACCGAAACCCGAGTTATCCAATACATCAAAAAAATACTCTGTATTTTAAATGTAATTTTTCTACAACTAACTTTAATAAATACTCTAAATTGTATTTCTGTACCAAAATACTGTTTAAGCAAGCTGTACTGTAAATTATAGCATATAAAGTACACCTATGTGATGTTCAGCACTGGAGATAGGATTTTTACTGATAACATGAGTAATTTCCTTGCTGCGGTAGCCTACTGTTTATTTTTGGCTATGTCATCTTGGTGCAAACAGTCAATTAGTAGTGTATTGTGGTTGAATGGATACGGTAGTACTGATGTACTGATGTACTTTTAGTTAATCGTTGGTGGTACATTTTGACTTATTCATTTAAGAAAATGAATGGAAAATAAAACCCAGAAAAAAATTTCCGACTTCAAAAAAATAATTTAAATGTACAGAAAATATTTTACAATAAACTCATATGAATGAAAGTTTTTAGGACACTAATGTTTTTTTTTATAATATAAGACCTTTTTCCTTGTTATGTAGAAAACCCGGCTTATCCAAAATTTTCAGTTATCCGTAATCGGCTCGCCCCAATTATTTTGGATAACCGGGAATTTAATATAATAATTTATGTATTTATAAGGATAAAGGGGTTTTTTGCCCAGTTTGGTCTTGGCTCCCACTGGATGATTCCAGTCAGCTTTTTTAAGATTAAGCACCCACGATTTACCATCCATTGTTACTATTTCTATATTCCTGATAAACAAAAAAATAGAAAATTAATATTTTCCTTATAACTTAGTTTATTGAAGATTTATTGCATTAATGCGATGCTTAATCTATTTGTGGTCTCCATGAAGATCAAGTGGTGCTGTTATGATAGTTTTCTTTGTTTCGGAAGAAATAATCTTCTTCTTCTTCTTCTTCTGCTTTTCAAGGATTAGGCATCTCTGTCTGTTGTGAACCTCTCAAATCTGCCCAGCTCTTTCTCGGGCGTCCTTGTTCTCTCCTGCCCTCAGGCTTATAGCCCAGTGTCTGCTTAGGTATCCTATCCTCCCGCATTCTGTTTATATGCTCTAACCACTGCATTCTGTTCTGAGATACCTTGTCATTTATAGAGAAGATGTTGAGTTCTTACCTTATCTCGGTATTCCTGTAACGATCTTCTCTACTACACCCATATGTATGTCGAAGAAATTTTATTTCAGATGCTTGTTTTACTGCCATAGAGTCAGTGCCATTTCACCAAGTTTCTCTGCTATAGAGTAGGGTCGGCACTGCTAATGTTTTATAAAATCTCACCCTCGTGATTTTGCTGGTGCTATTTTTTAAAGTGCAGTGGATAGTTCTGCATATTTGCTGAAATCAGTGCATCTTATTGTAAGCTTCTTTATCCTGTTAGTATGTAATGTTGCAACCTAGATACTGAAAGTGGGATATCTGTTCTAAAAAATTATTATCTATAACAATTTAGCTTCTGACGCTCCTTCCCCCTGAATGCTATTACCTTTGTCTTCTTGGTCAAAACTGTCAACTTATATTCTTTGCAGAGTTTGTTCAGCATGGAAATTGCTCTCTGCGGGTCATTCTCCTGTAGCACTATCAGGAGCACTTTTTGCTGGTTCTGCTATCGGGAGCCGCCCCTGGCAATGGGGACACTTGTCAACTCTGTTGAAGAGTGCTGAGGAAATAAAATACTCAGGGTGGACAAAAACCAGTGAAGATGGTCAACAGCTCCAAAGGCGTACATGGAAGACATTTCTAACGGCGGAGGAGGCAGAAGAGCCTAGAGTGACATCTCGAAGGAACTGTCCTGCAGGCTCATATGCAGTGATGTGGCAATCCCACTAGTGAGCTTAATCTGCGCAGCGCTCGTAACACGGCCAGAGGATTTTCTTAAATACTGGCAAATCTCATGATGCTTCGGATGATGGACCGGGATTTACGGAAGAAATAATAGTTTTAAAAAATGTGGAAATCTTTAACTGTTTGCTGATCCTTACAATAAGTATTAATTAATAAATAAAAGTTTGAAAAAATAATTTCAAGTTATATTTTTTTATTCGGGGTTCACTATTGTTTTGGCCACCTCATTTTTAGAATGTACTTCAGATGTTAAAATGGTGAAGTGGCTTTAATTTTTTAGTTTTTCTCAGTTTAGTTCATCTAATTTGTTTTTTTTTTTTGTGTAGTGGTTAGAATCTTTATTAGCATGTTATTTGTTTCTGCCCATTTGTTTTGTAGATTTGTACATTTGACTGGAATTTGATTTTATATATTTTTTTCTCCAATCTGAACCCATTTATCTTTTGAGTACTTAACAGCACGTTTTTGATTACTTTGATTGTTTGGTAAATTATTGCAAAAATTAAGCCTGTTGCCTTATTTATAAAATTTTCTTTGATATCCAAAGAATTGTGCAGCCACAATTTTATTGTAATCCCTCTGAGGCTAGCAATTAGCCTGTGTTAATTGCTAATGTTTTATTCTTAGTACAGTAATATTAATAAACTAATGAACACTTTGCATAGATTTAGTTATAAAGTTGAAAATTTCGCGGGGTCCCAGGTTCAATTCCCAGTCAGATCTGGTATTTTTTCATCTCTCATTTTCATTATCCACCATCTGCATTAGTAGAAATTGCAGAACAGTTAAGACATAAAACCAAAATAAAAGTTGGAAAGTTCATTAAACAATTTAAAAAACAATAAAACTTTAAATTGTATACTTCTAAATAAAATGTTATCTTTACAGTACTTCCAGACTCTTGGTACGTAAAGGTACAAGTTTCCTTAGTAATGACCATTGTACATGTTAATAATTATTTAATCCAGCTGTAATCCTAATTTCAGCCAGAACCAGAAATCCATCAGTAGAATAGTAAATGGTCACAAAATTTGTGAAACATTTTTGTACATTCCAAGTAACTGTGGTTTATTACACTATCTGAATTGGGACTTGTATAAAGACTAAACAGCACATATTTCTACTGAATTTTTTTTGTACAAAATGTTTACATGAATGCTGATAAATATTCAGATATTTTCTTTAAAGCACTAGTGGGTATGTAATTTCCATCTGTTGTAAAGAAATTGAATGTACATTGTTGATCAATAAATTTGGAGCCTCCACCGCCGGAGAAGCCTGTAAATTAGGAGGGTTCCCAGTGTTGTAGAAGTAGTTTAGAAAGATGCCTATCCTATTCAAGTGGAGTGTTAAATTTATTTCACTTGTCCTTTTGGTTTTAGACTTTATGTTTTAGTTTTCTGCTTTCAGTTTTTAAATTTTAGTGTTTATTTGTCGTGTTTCAGATTAATTTTGTTGCAACCCAGTTGATCGCCTTATTATTAGCTCCATTGTTTAGAAATTTACTTCATCCTTCCAAAACGAGACCAGCGGTAAGACATGCGTTCGGACTTATCATTGGTTTACAAATTGGCTATTTTGCCTTTGGGAGGTATGTTCAATTGTATTTTTCCTATTTTGTATTTTTGATGTGTTTGCTAATATGTTATATATACTTGCTTGGACATTGTGAATTCTTTTTGTAATTTAATTATCCTATATTGATAAATCTTTTTATAAGTGTATGAAAATATTTTATCATCAATTAGCATCTCAAAAATCTTGAAAAAGCTTTTTGTAAAATTTACCTGTAGGTCTTTTAGAATTAGGTTTTTTAATCACAATAAATTAATTTAAAATGCAAAATATTCAAAATTCATTTAAATCTGAATAATGATTAATTATTATTACTCATTCGAAAATGTCAAAACCAAAACATTTTGACCAAACCTTTTCACCAAAATTTTTTTTACCAAACCTTTGTACTTTTAAGTAAACCTTTGTAATTTTAAATTGAAGAGAAAAGGTTGAAAAGTTAATGTGATTAAAAAATATTAGTACATTTTTGCTTAAATAACTTTGAAATGCAGTAGTGTAAGTTTATATTTAAAGTTGTTAAAAGCCATTTAAAACCTCATAATGATGCAGAAGTAGAGGACTTTTTCTGTCATTCAGAAACCATTTGAGTCATAAAGTCCTTCAGTTTTTCAAGGAATTGTGTAATTAATTTTCCATTTGAAATTAGAGGTTTTGTTTAAATGTTTGATGTTTTGTGTAGCATGTGGGTTAAGCTTTTTCATTTATTTCTCCCTGGGGCTGTCCAGCTACTTGAAGATGTTGAGGCTGTTTAGCTCTGTATTTTGTACAGATAATGTTTGTTACTTATATACTATGCATAGCCCTGCATGCCCAGGTAAGGCTAATACAATAGGACGTTTTCATTGTTCCAAAGGCTCTGTTAGATACATCTGTTAGAAGTATTTCGTGTAGTAGCATTCTGCTTTTGGCATGGCAATGTTCTAAGCATTTCCTGAAGCAGATCTTTGTTTATATCCTGGTCAAGATGTGTTGTTTTGATCAGAAGTAGGCCCAACTCTGGTAGATTGTAGTTTTTTGTAATGTACAGTTTTGGGGGTGGTATCATTGGATGTTGGATAGCTCTCCAGCTGTATCTCTTTAAGGGCTCTAAAGTCCACGGCCTAGCCAAGTCATTATTATTTTTGTTATTATTTCTGATACAAAGCTTGCTTAAGCTGGACTGAGACATACGTTTTATAAAACAATGCATATGAACTACTTATTTAAAATTGGATTATACTAAGAATGAATATGTCTCCCTAAAGTCTCTACAGTGAATATGCATTAAGCCAATAGGGAAAGAGAGCACAGTTGACAAATCTTATGCTTCTCTCTTGACGCAACTGTCTAAACATCACAAGTTTAAAAATTACGTAATTTAGGCCACAAGGTTCAATAATTTCAGTACCAATTAATTTACAAGCTTTGACTGATAAAATTACAAGTGTGTAATAAAGGTGATAAAGTCCATTTATTACCTTCATTTAAAATAAAATAGTACATAAAAAACTTGGAAACAACGAGCCATTTTCAAATTGAAAGTACAGACACACTTTAACATTGCCAAAACCATCTGCAATTTTCCTTAATTTTAAGACTTATTCTTTGATTTGTTTCTTTTCTGCTAGTTTATTAATTAATTATTATTAATACTATTAATTATTCATACAACCCTTGTTTAAGTTCTTAATTGCTTCTTTTAATACCTTCAATAATGTATAATCCATAAATCTGTTCATAAATGTTAATAAATAACAAATAATTCTAAAATCTTACATATATCCAAGTCAGTAGTGTTACTTAAAACACAGTTAATAAGTTATGGTATTTATTTTTCAAGTAAATAAATAGTCAGGATATTGTAATATTTTTATGGTGTTTCTAAAGTATTGGATTTTAATTTGCTAGAAAAGATATTATAATGTAATCAGTATTTTTGTAACCTGGTAACTCTTGTCAGACTTGTAAAAATGGGATTTGAACCAAAGTAATCCTTATTATGTATATATCTCTTAATTATAAAATGGTGGATAATTATCTAGTCAGAAATCTTTTAGAATGGAATAGAATAAATAGAGTCGAGATCTAAGTAAAGACAGGCGCTGGCTTGCTGTAGAACACTGTCAATGCTGCAGAATGTTCATTGGACACTTTGTTTTGTTTTGGACTGTAGATCCAGCGCCCATCTGCATTCAAGTTCACATCAAGTCTAAATTAATGAATAACACTATACATACTATATACGTAATGGTTATAATATGGTATGTGTAGCATAATGCTGTAATGCCGTAATGCCTATTGTTTGTTTTGAAAACACCACTAAAATTAATGAATTAAATTCAGGCTAAATAAGATAGTAATTCATGCTGTCTAGTGTGTGTACAATATTTTATTGTGTGTATAATATTTTACTGTGTATCTGTTGTTTTCAACACCTGTATGATCAGAGGTGGCAGTTGAATTCATGCTATGGTCATGCAGTTGGTTGGGTTGAACTAATATGTGATAATTCTTTGGTTGTTTAAAGGGACCGTGGATCCCTATCTTACAAAACGTTAACAAAGGTACATGTTTCTCAGGTACCAATTGTGATAGAATCCTAATTTTTTTTTATTAAAGATTAGTTACTTTGACACATTTTAAATGTATAACTTTTTGTTCTGTTACAAAATATAGTTATGGTAATTTTTCATAAAAAAATATGATTTTTGATGTCAAAATTTTACAGAAAATTTTCTCTCTAAAACTATTGAATATTTTTGAAAACAATACATTCAGTTGAAAGAGCATAACAACCTCTATAACCCCAAAAAATTTGTATTTTTTATGGGAGCTGAGAAACGTGCACCTGAATATGAAAAAATAAATTTTTGAGAAAAACACATTTAAAGTTGTCCAATAAAATTAACTATCTTACTAAACATACGATAACAAAACTAAACATAAAATAACAAAATACCTTTTTAAAACATTTCTACACTACCTACAAATCTGATAAATACATCATTTTAAGGCGGTAATTTAAAACAATATTTTAAGGTTAAAAACAGAAAATCGAAAATTTTCATGATTTTTCGATCCACAGTCCCCTTAAGCAAGTGTTTCCTTAAGTTGTATTATAATTAATTAATTATTATTTGCTCAACTCATTTGATTATTGTTTATTGTGTACTTTTTTCATGGTAAAGTTTTGAGTAGAAAGTAGAATAAGTTGTTCAGTGTTGCAGTGTGTACCAGTCAGGATGAATAAATATTTTGTTGAATTTATATGTACTATCATTCAGATTCATGTACTTATTTTTACATTTAAGGATTTTCTACTATTGTCGCTGCCTCTCTCTCTCTCTCTACCTTTGACTCAATCTCCATCCCGATCCATTCAATCCTCCTCCCAAAGTGTAGTGGTGTAGTGATCAGTGCAACTGGCTTCTACGCCAGGGGTTCCAGGTTCAATTCTCAGTAAGGTCGGAAATTTTTTTCATTACTCTGTTTCATCTATCACCCTTCATTGCTTTCCAACCCCTTCTCCTTTACATTTTCTCATTAGCAACTCCACCGATTCTTGTCAGCCCACAGCTTCACCTCCAGAACTCCATCTTGGGTGCATTAATTTTATACATTTCTTTTATTCACCATCCAGCTCTTGGCCCCATAAGTCATTATGCTGCATACTATTGTGTAGAATATCCTAAATTTGTGTTTTTTACAATTTGTTCATCCCTTAGTACTGTGTTAAGTTGCCTTATTGACGTTCTGGCTTGCCTTAATTCATTCTGTATTTCCTCATTTGTGTTTCCATTCGTTGTGATCGTAAATCCCTAGTATTTAAATGTGTGAGTTGGTTTTATCTCTCCATTATCATTCTTGAGTTTTATTTTCTATAATCAAAACAAGTTGCTTCTAAAGTGAGAAATAAATTTGCAAGATCCTTATTTGTTTTACTTGGATTGCAGGCAAGCATTCCATCTTGGTGGGCTTCCAGCTCTGTGTTATATTGTTATGCGGACTCAGGATCCTCACACTGTACAAAGGTCTGTATTATTAATTTAATCAGTTTTTCTTATCTAAAAAATTTTTATTGGTAAAAATGATCAATATTTTTGCTATTTTGTTTATGTACTTTTTGATTGTGAAGGAAATTTTAAACCAGTTAATGAAACTTGTAAAAGTAAATATGAATTTTGAATGGTGTATGAATGACTCTGGAGCAAAAAAAAAACTATGGAAGTGGTTATGTTACTTTAGGCCAGAGTATGGTTAAATTGTACTGATTCTTATAATATTTGATTACATTAGTACAAAATTAATTATGTTGTTGTAGTTAACCCCACGTATTATGAGTAAATGAAATTGTTATTACTGTGTGCTTAAAAAACAACAAGTAATTTTTAATAGAACAGAGATAAACTTAGTTATATTTTTGTTATATATTATCTACTAATTTTGTTGTATTTTTATAGTAAGTATTGTGATTTAATGGTCTAAAATGTAAATGACAGATGTTTTAGACAATTAAGAGGTGTTTTATGTCTGTCAGCTGAATACAAAAAGAAAATATTTATATTGCATTACAATAGTATATCTGAAGTTTATTTTTTTGGTTAAATTCTTAAGCTGATTAAATTTCTTCACCGAAAAGCAAAATTAACTTAACCCTTTTTGGTGTTAGTCTTGACTATGATATGCCTTCATACAGAGATGTGTAGTGAGCTTTACAAGATTTTTCCGATGATTTGTTTGTATCAATAGAGAATTAAATTATGAATGTATTGACTGGTTACGTGTTATTTTTCCAAAGGTCAGTTTTTTAAAAATAGCTGCTCTTAAAATATACCATCTTAGATTTGTTATTTTTCTATTGTATTTTTAAAATGGTAATTTTTAGATTATACATTTTCATGTAGTTATATGTAAACATTCAGGTAGAAACACCGACCGATTCTTTGTGCAGGGTTATGATTACTGTAACTGCAGTATTGCGTTTTACGAGTAATAGTAGGCCTATATAAATGTAGTTTATTCTTAGATTAATGAAAATTAGGGAATTAAAGTCCGTAATTTTGTGTTGTGTCATAAAACCAAATTTTTATGGTAAATTTTAATGTGCTTTAACATTAATTAAAATGTTAAATTAAAAAAATTTAAAGGTTCAATTTATATCGGAATTAAGATTAGCGTACAGTGTGTGAATGTGGTGAATGATAAATTTTATATTTTCTAAAAAAATGTTTCATGGGAAGGGTTAATATGCTACTTTACTTAGTCACTCATTGAATGGCTAAAAATGTAAATATTTTATGCTTACAGTATGATTATTCATGTATAAAAATGAATAAGGAAAATATAGCAAAGGCAATAAAATTAAACACCTGTCGTGTACAAGATTTTTTTTAAATTAAAAAATGAACTAAATAGTTAAATAATATTTTATGACTATGGATCATTAAGAGGATGTTGAAATAAATAATATAATTTCAAGGTTTTTTAATAGTACACGATTTCTATACTGATATCTAAAAATGTTATTATTGTATGTGTTTTATTACACTTTTTTTTAAATGCTATGCAAAATTTTGTGCTTGTTGCTGCAGCAGTATTAAACCAATTTTTCTCCTTGAACAATGACTTTCTATAGAACATCCTGAATTTGAAAGTGAAAACGAGTTAGCTGCAACAAATTTAAAATAAATATTTATCTAAACAATATACAATATTAACTAGAATACTTTTTTGCTTATGTATAATTTATTTGGATCTATTTTGTGATAAAATGCTGGCTGAATAATGTTTTTATTGCACAATGTAGCAGAATGATTGCTTCATTGTAAAAATATGCATTTACACTTCGGTGCCATTTCAGTTTCTGAAATGGGAACCAAAATCATTTTTGTATTTAAAATTTTGACTTTTTTCAGCTTTTTTTGGTGGTGTTAATTTCTAATAGAAAATTCATATTTCATTTAAAGGAAAACAATTAAAATATTTATTTTCCTGATTTTTTTACAACCACTGGGTTGTTCCTAGCGGCAAGGTTGTTGCCGTAAGTCAGCAGTTTAATAGCTGATTATTGGAGACGAAGGTTCCGTGGTTGAAATCCTTGTAAAGGTGTAGTATATTATAGTATGCCAACGTACTTTGATTGTTAGGGTTCAATTAACCATATTCTGTCAGCAATGGTCAGCCTGAGTCTACAAGGATACACCTCATTTACACATCATCCTCATCTTTCAATTGGTCATGGGGTTGCTTATTGTTCTTAATAAACAGGTTGCAACATACACTCATTAAGGATTAAATAAAAAGTTTCTTTAGACCAGTCAAAGTCAATTAAGTTTTGTTCTGATATTTCTACAATACATCTTTCTTGTATTTTCTCATACATGTGTTTTTTCCGCTCATTGGTTTCTTATCACCTAAAAAATGTTTTAGTCAGAACTATTAGAATGGAAATTGACCTTGTATTGTTAATTGAGTATTATGTGCATGTATGATGGGAAAATTAACGTTCTTTTTCTCCAGAATAACTCTTATATTAATCTAACTAGCTTCCTGAAGAACTTCTTGAACTCAGGCATTTCTGAGTTTTGCTATTTATTTTTCATCCCTATTTTAATGGCTTATCTTATTCTTGCACCATGGATTCTTCTTAGTATAGATTCTTTTCTTATATTTAATTATTGAATCTCAGTCTTTCATGAATTGTTTGCACTTATTTCCATGGTCTTTTCAAACTCCACTTCGTAACATAAAAAATATTCAGAATAAAATCATTGTAGTACTTCATTATTTTTCACTTACCTCTATCCAGCTTACCTTCTTTATTTACCTCCATCACAACTTCATTGCGTTTAGTCTTGTATTCTTCTTTCCCAACACCCATGTAGTAAAATACTTAAGATAAAATGCTTTTACTAACAATTTCCTTATCTCGACCTTTATGTGAATATTCATTATTAATTACTTTTTACTGCTATAAATGCTTAGTCAGCCAAAACTATTCTTTGCTTTACATCTGTTGTTATTAGTTATCTATAATTTTTTTTAATAATTCCATTGCATTTTCTTATGAAAACTGACAGTTATTACTTTATGTTATGCCTTTATAAAGTTCAAGATTTTCTTTTTTATTTGGCCTAAAGCATTTTTTTAGTATAATCAACAGTTATATAGATTAAAAATCATGGCTTTTGATCTGTTTAATTAAGAACAATAAGGTACCTCATGACCCAATGAGATGATGATTATATAACTATAATGAGGTGTAGTCTTGTACAGACTCTGGCCGAATATTGCTGAGAGAGTATGGTTAATTTAGCCCCGATCCTCGACCATCAAAGTATATCGGTAACCACTGTCCAGTATTCAAACCCATAAAAAAGTAAGTATAGGATTTGAACTGAACAACTGTCTTCTCCATAAATAAAAAACATAATTGATGGAATTTTATTCCCACTGATTATTTTATCATAAACATGTAATGCAGTTAGACAATAAAAATAAATAATTACCAAGTCGTTGCAGTCAATTAATTTTGTGAAACATTAATCAAGTTTATTTTTATTTAGTGATAAGACTATGACGCATTGATTTGAGTCACAATTATTTATTTTTAAAATGGTTGTAATTTAAAGATTTTTTGTGTGTAACATGTATTGTCATTCAAAAATAAATCTTTATAATGCATCCTGCAGTTTTAAATATTTTTATTTCATATAATGAATTAATACAATAATTTCACCAACCTTCTCCTCAAACTGCGTCACCTTTATTTTAATTTTCACTTACACGTGTTTCGGTGGATCCACCATCGTCAGAGTAAATAACATATAATTGAAACTAAAAACATTATTTATTAAAAATCTATAGAAGATGATACATCTTCAGTCACTTGTATAAAACTTTATAGTTTTATAAAACTTTATAGTTTTATAGTTTTTATAGTTTTATACAAGTGACTGAAGATGTATCATCTTCTATAGATTTTTAATAAATAATGTTTTTAGTTTCAATTATATGTTATTTACTCTGATGATGGTGGATCCACCGAAACACGTGTAAGTGAAAATTAAAATAAAGGTGACGCAGTTTGAGGAGAAGGTTGGTGAAATTGTTGTATTAATTCATTATATGAAATAGAAACATGTATTGTATTTAAAGAATTTAAGTAAGTGGAAAAATATTAGTGTACTGTGCTAAGCAGTGTAAAATAATCGTAATTTTAGTACACACATTAATATTCTAAATATTAGGTTACATTTATACAACTATACTTAAATAAATATTCATTAGGTAAGATTTTTTTTTGTGGAACAATATATTAGTACTTTGTAGTATATTTTCAGTTGACATTCAGTAAACTAGAAAATCTATTGTTTCTATTATAATTTTGATATACAGTGACAAATTATTGTTTTGTGAATAGTGTACAAGTAAAACACACACTTCTTCTAGCGAATATATGGGCATAGTTCACTCTGAACGTCTTGAATATCAGCATTTTCATGACCACTAATGACATCCTGCAAAGGTCAAATATTGTTTATTTAAATATTTTTAAGAATATAAAAAATGCCCAATAAAGAGTTTTGCTTACACTTTTGCAATCCATTAATTTATTTTTCCCCAATCATAAAAGCTTAGATTCTTACTTTTGGTACCTACCATATGAATTTTTATATAACCGCCCTAACTTTATGTAAAAATGTTATAACCCCTGCTGAATTGGCTGTGAATCATAAATATTTTATTTTATTTACTGATAGTACAGTATTTTGTATTGAAATGTTTTGACGAAGGTTGCTTTATTGAAGTGAAAACTTATTTAGGTACATCTTGCACTCTTTCTGAACAGTAAACTAAACAACTATCACGCTTCTCACGTAGGAACAAAAAATTATTTTTATTCAACTCCTTAATGGGGAAACCCAAGATTCTTACTTTGTCACCCATAACAGAAAAAATTAAAACAGATGTTCAACAGGTATTATCAAACTTTCATTATCTAATTACTTTATACATAACAATTGAGTTCCCAGAAAACATTAACCTCGTGTATCCTCTATTGTTAAGTAAATACTGTATGTATAGTTCAGCAATAATATTTACTCAGTTATTCGATTTCAGTCTACAAATTTTAATATTTAAGGTACGAATATACATTTTATGCTGTGTGTGAGATTAGTTTATTATAATACACGTATGTTATTGTATATTAGCCTAACAAGTATAATATTTAAAGTATAGAGATTTGTTTTTAGATATTTAAATAAATTTGATCTTTAGTATTTATAACATATTTCAGTTTCCATAAACCTATTGTTTGATTCTTAGAATATAATAGCAATGAAGAAGTTCAATCATAGCAAAATTCTACTTGATGATTAATTCTCAAATGTATTCTGTATCTAATAATAATAAAAATAAATAATTTTATTTAATATAAGTTTTTGCTTCTTTCGTGTGGTCGTAAGCAACACAGACACAATGTTTCTTTTTCTTGTAAACATTTACAATGTTCAAAAGGCAACTGAAGATAAGAAATACCTTGATGTTAAGCATTTTTGTATTCTCTTTCTTTAGAAGTAATATTTTTCAAAATACATTCCTAGCAATCAAAGATAATTGATTTTAAAGGGAAGCAGCCGGTCAGATCCAAGGTAGCGGTTAAAGATTTATTATTGGAGTAAGTGTCTGCTCTCAGTCATTTGGATTGCACCCTAATCTACAAAAAATTTGTAGATATTAGTATAACAAAAAACAGATTTGAGGCAGTTTGTGGAACTATTCACTGTAATCTGAAATGAAAGGCTGGAAAGGATATAGAAATAAAATTTTATAAGGCATTGGCTGTTCTTTTATGTGGCGTATGGAAATGAAATTTGGATTGTGGGTTCGAGAGGAAAGCAGACTGCAGGCAGCAGAAATGAGATTCTTTTCGACAAAAGTTGTTCCTCAAAGTACTGAAGAACAAACCTGTGGGCTGGTCGTTGGTAGGCTTGGAAGAGATGGTCTGGGGTGGTTGAATGTTGTGGATTCAAACAGGCAAACATACCTAACACCCATGGTGGAAGTTTTAAAGAAAAATATTTTTTTTCATTGATTGGAATCCACTTACAAAATATAAAGTTTCTAGCTCGTGTAGTTCTGGAGATTTCATGATGAGTGAGTAGTGAGGTAGTTAATGAGGGTATTTGGCATTTATATGTGTACACAAATTTGGTTTACTTTAGGTTTTTTTAACTCTATCACATTCAAACTGTGTAATTACAAAATTGTGTGTATTAAAGATTATTTAGTTTTATTAAAAGCTATTGAATTTTTTATATGGATACTTAAACAAAAGTTAAGCATTTTAAAACTGATAAAAGTTTTGTTTAAATAAAGCATTTAAGTTAATTAACTATTAAATACTAATACAGCTAATATTAACCCATTCAGTCACGAATTTTTATCTTAGAATTTAAAGAAAAATTATTATATTCGTACCCATCGGGTTGGTCAAGAGGTAAAGTCGTCGCCAAAATCAGCTGTTTAACAGCTGATTTTCGGAGATAAAGGTTCCTGGTTCAAATCCTAGTAAAGGTAGTTACTTTTATACGGATTTGAATGCTGGACAGTGGTTACCGGTGTACTTTGATGGTTGGGGTTCAATTAACAATACTCTCTCAGGAATTATCGGCCTGATTCTGTACAAGACTACACCTCATTTACATGTCATATATATCATCCTCATCTCATTGGGTCATGGGGTTGCTTATTGTTCTCAATTGAACAGATTGCAACGTACACATACTAGGAATTAAAAAAAAATATATATACATTCTTAAAGTACAATTTTTTTATAATGAAAACTTTCCAAAAGTCCCAATAGATTGGAGCACTTGCTGGACTCTTAAAGAAATTGTTCATGTATGTGGCCAATTTTACGCAAAGCGATATGTGCGCAGTTTAGTGCATAAGAATAGGTAAAATTTTATGTACATGTATATGGCCAAGGTGAATGAATGGGTTAAGAAATAGATAAGGAACTACCACATAAATAAAGCAGTTCAGTTTGTAAGGTGTTAAATACCTTTGTAGATTATTCATTAAACAAAAGTAATTTAATTTTTTAACTGTAATTCTATGCATTTATATTACAAAAGCTTGTTATTGGATTGTTTTGCATATAATATGTACCTTGTGCAATTTGCAACCTGAATTGGCTCTTTTCTGTAATTACATACAGCTCAAAATGAAGTATTTCCTAATACAGAATTAAATGCATGTGGAGTATGAAACATATATATGTGAAGTTAAAAAAAAATAGTTATTTGTGAGAAAGTGGTATACTCGTAGTTTGTTTCAATCATTTATTTTAATTGGCTGATTAAGTGCTCATAATTAATTAAAAAGAGTACAGAAAGAATTAAGAAGAGTACAGAAAGAATTTGATTGTGAAGTAATAATGTGTTTATTTTATAAGCTAGTCTACTGCTTGATGAGTGCACTATACATTAAATTATTGCAGTATAGCTTCTAGTAAATTACAATAAACTAGTAAACGTAGTAACATACTAAATTGATTACAAAATGTTTTAAAATCTTAAGAACTAAACTTAACGAAAAAGAAAATATGGTAATTTTCAGTCAAATATAAATAAATTAGTTCTTACTTACTGCTTGAATATTGTGATAACAATATTACACTATTTCCTTGTCACTAACAAATCTCTTTTCAATGTATGATAAACCGATTCAAACATCCTAATAGCTTTGATTCACTGTACAAACTGTTTATGTACTGAGTACTTTACATGGTTCAATTACTAACGGCCCACCAAAAAAGCCAGGCTGCTTTTACAAACAACCAACTTATGAGAAGAGCAAAGAATGTACCAAATGAATAAATGCACAAAAGAGTAACTAGAAAAATTTAGAATGAATAACAATAAAAAGAACGTAATATATCCGACGAGAACCATTCATTCTATTCTAGAAAAATCAACAATAGAACGAAGGCTAGCACCTGGCAGGTAATAAACCACAGACAGCTTCCAAACTTCCAAAAAAACTATTGCCAAAACATTAGTGTTAAGTCTATTTTTCACAATATCAGGTTTGGTTTTACATTGTGTATTCACTTCCTCACTAAGTAATTGTGAAGTAACATATAATTGGAAGAAGGTTTTTTTATTCCTAATGTGTGTACGTTAGGCTACAGTCTTGTATAAACGTAGGCCGACTATTTCTAAAAGAATTTGATTAATTTAACACCAACCATCCAAGTACTCCAGTAACCACTGTTCATTACTCAAATTTGTATTAAAGTAACCAGCTTTACTAGGACTTGAACCACAGAACCTTCGTCTCTGAAAAGTCAGCAAGTCTTCGCAAGCCAGCTGTTAAACAGTTGACTTGTGGTGACGACTTTACTGTTAGCCCAGTCAAAGATTTAGACTACATTTTAGAAGTATTTTCGCTAATGCATTGTATAATGTAGTGATGGGGCAAGTCTGAAACTGATATTGTGAATTGGGTAAAAGCAATGTGCTACGAACTTGAAATGAAAATGCAGCAAAACTACCGGGTACATTCTGTATCACTAGCAAGTTACTGATTACATTTGCGCTACAGTTTGGTAGCAATAACAACGGGTGCATCGCACTGTGGTGGTCCACTGTGACTGAAACCAGAAATAAAACGCTCTTCTATCCTAGTACTTGTTTGTATCTGATCCAAAATGTCAGTGTAATAGTCCTAAGATTCGCCCCATTAGAATTTCTGATAGGTCCAAAAATCACAATGGTAATCTCTGTCTTGCTCAATTTTATGTATTGGTAATACAAGTATCAAGTACTTTGTATCAGTACTCATATCAAGTCGTACCAGAAACAAAAAATCTGGTGTGAAACACTCACATGACTTTTTCTTGCCAATGCAAACAACGAGCAATATAACCTAACATAATTAATAAAACATTAGAAATAAACAAAAAACTAAACTCAAAAAATAACCTTATTTTAATCATGAGTGAAAGACGCAAAATGAAAATCAACCACAGTTTGGCTTAAAAATATGGAAAATCACTCTTTCACACTAAACTAGGCTCTGTAGAGAAAAGTGCTTTACATGAAAGTTGTTGATCTTTTAATTTGCTATAAATTAGATTATACTTTTTTGTCATAAAATGACAATGACTAAATGACTAAGGCTGAAAATCTTTAAAAATAAAATTTTTTACAGATTTTCATGAAAAAAATTAACAGAAAATCACCAATTACCGCTAAACTAAATTATACAAAAAAATATTTGAAATAAAAGTTGTAGGTTTTTAAATTTTCTGCAACTTTTATTGTATTCATTTTTGGGCTAAACTGCATATTAAAGTCGCAATCGTAAAAACCATTTTTTTCTACGAGAGCACAGCCTTTCCAAGAATTTCAGCAGACATGGCACCTACCCTAACTTATAGAGCATAAAAAATGTAGTAAATGGGGCAATTTTTTAAAAAATTGTATGAGCCGTTTTTGAGAAAATCGCAAAAAAGTGACATGAATAAATTACTACTCCAGTAGACATATTTTGATGAAAATGTTCGTTTCAGGTCTGGTAGTAGTAACCTAACTCAAGTTTTAAATTTCAAGTTCGTACAATGTTCCGTTCCTGAGATATTCTGTTCACACACACACACACACACACACACACACACACACACACACATACCCACAGACCAATCGCTAAAAATATGGTTTTTGGGTTCAGGGGGTCTGAAAACTTCTAGATCCAGTGAAATTTTGATTTCAAAAAATTGACATGATAAGAATACTTACCTTCCTATATATTCATATAGGCAAGAGAAAGTAAAAATCCGTTTTGACTGTAGACTAATTTAATTGGAAAGCTATTTTGTTAAGCGTGAAAGTGATGAATGTTGTGACAAACTGTACTGACATTCTGGCAATTCAGGTCTGAATGTTTTAAATTTTTAAATGATTTTGACCCTGATCCACTGTAAAATTGTAAATGAAGCTTTAATAAAGTGCTATGGAAAAATGAAAGCGAGTTGAAATTTCTGCAATCCATTTTGTAATTAATTTCCATGTGTTTTTTTGGGTTTTTACAAAATAAACTATTATTTTAATTCGATGTTTTTTTACAGAATGGTGTTAGCAGTGGCCGTCATTTATTTAAGTTGTATACATTTACATCGTCAAGTGTATGATTATGGTTCACATACGCTTGACATAACGGGTGAGTGTAACGCATGTATTTTTTATTTTCTTTAATTAAGACATTTATTTGAGTCTGGATTCTTATGGTGTAACAAAACTATTTTGATTGAATATATGTGTGTAGTAAGATTGTTTACCCTGTTTTGTTGTAGAGTGTTTGCTTTAATTTTTAATCTTTCCTCCAACAGCGAATTTCCCGATCTCTAAATTGCCTTTTATAATTTCTTTTAGTTTTGTGTGTGAATTATTTTAGATATGAAACTTGTCCATTAAGGATAATTTCTGTATATTTGTTTAACATTTATAAACGTTTTATTACTATTACCATGGGTCAATACTTCTGCTGCTCTGTGGTTGTGAAGTAAATTAATTAATATTTCCTACTAAAAGGTGATTTAGGTTATGAATAGAATGCTCATTGTTACTTTACGAGAAGTACTATCACTTTTAAAGAAAAAATGTTAAATGAATTCATTTACAAAGGTTAGAAAGGTTAAAAAGTACGTAATGTAGTGTGTATTGAATTGGCTGTTGTTAAAAAAATTTAGCGCATAATTTTGTAGTTGTCATTTTATGAGTACAAATATAGATTTAAGTATTCTTTTTTTTCCAAATAAATGTTATATTCTCTTGTATTTAATTAATATATTGACTCAATCTATAAAATTGTGTTCCTCATTTACAAATAAATTTTTGAAATTCATCCTACCAGCCATTAATATATTACAGTATAAATGAAATTTATCACCTTACCTTTTGTTGCTTTTTAAGTTTAAAAAATAAATTTCATTTATACTGTAATTTATAAAATTGTGCATATTAAAGTTGCATGATCACTAATAGCAGATATTTTTGTATTTAGTCCTTACTGGATTAATCTTTGTGATAAAATGGTATTAGATTAATACCAAAAGAATAACTTTTAAAAATAACTTAGAATTTTATGCAAGCATTGAACTGATTAGTTTACATTTATTGCATTACGTTTTTTTTTCAATTTAAAACAAAACACTTATAAACAAAGTGTAACTTTTCTGTTTTTTTTAAATTATCTGTTTGAAATTTGGTTTCATTGAATCTGAGTAAATATTATTTCATTATGTTAAAGGTATATCAGAGTTTTCCTGATAGTTGTATGTTATTCATGAGTGGATGACGCTTAACAAAATTCAAAACCTAACCTCTCTTTAATGAGCGGGTGATGATTAATGAAAAGACTTTTTTACTTTTTGTCATATTTATATAAGATAAAAGTCAGCTAACAGAATAGTTTTGTGAGGACTGTGATAAACATGTAAAGTGTTCAGTATATTTTATGTATTAAAATTCAGGGAGATGTGCTAATTACCAAATCGGCCGGCCTGTTGCCGTAGTGGTTATCGCAACTGGCTTCTATGCCGGAGTCCCGGGTTCGATTCCCAGTCAGGTCTGGCCTGGCGTTTTTTCATCACTCATTTTCAGTATCATCTTTATCCACCATCTGCATTAGCAGAGATTTCAAAACAGTCAGATGTAAAACAAAAAAAAGAATAATTACCAAATCACGAAAAATACTTATTTTTGAACTTCAAACATACAATTTGGCTAGGGGGAATTAATAATATTTGTAATACCTGTATAATGTGATTTACAGTAATTACCCTTTCAACTGAACTTAATGGGATGAACGAGAAAGTATGCTTTAAGTAATATGAAGGCTTTATAATCACTGTATATATGATTCTAAAATTAAAACTAACTATGAAAATTTTGTTTTGAAATATAACTTCATTCAAAAATAAATCTTTATAATGCATCCTGCAGTTTGAAATATTTCTATTTCATATAATGAATTAATATAATAATTTCACTAACCTTCTTTTTAAACTGCGTCATCTTTATTTTATTCCTACTTACACGTGTTTCGGTGGATCCACCATCATCAGAGTAAATGAAAAATTGAAACTAAAAATTTTTTTCATATTTAAAATTTACAGAAGATGATTCATCTTCAGTCACTTGTATAAAAATTAATACAAATTTTATACAAGTGACTGAAGATGTATCATCTTCTGTAAATTTTAAATAAATGAAAAAAATTTTTAGTTTCAATTTTTCATTTACTCTGATGATGGTGGATCCACCGAAACACGTGTAAGTAGGAATAAAATAAAGGTGACGCAGTTTAAAAAGAAGGTTAGTGAAATTATTATATTAATTCATTATATGAAATTGAAATATAACTATAGTACAACTGTGTTACATAATAAAAAAAGTTATTTAAATTAAAAAAAAAATAGAATATAGAAGTATCAGTTGTTCTATCTGCTCTATTTGAAGTGCCCAGCTTAACTGTTATGCTCTTATACAAAAAATTTGATTTCTACAAAATTTTTAAATACGTCAGCTAATTCTTTTATTTTTCCAATTTATATCCTAAGTAGGTAGTTACGTTTCTGTCATAATTTTGAATTAGGTTATCACAGAAAATTATGACTGCAAGGAAATTTATGTTTATTGTTTATTATACAAAGAGACTACGTTTCCAAATGAACTAGTTACAGCATGGATTAAAATTTTGTTATGATAATGAAAAAATAATCATTTGTAAAATCGTAAAAATAAGTCTAGGCGAATGGGATTGTGTTGAACTGCAAATGACTGTTTCTTACATATTTGGATTGGGAGCCAAGTTGTAATTTCCAAATTTATTATTAGCAAAAACGTGTTAGGATGAACTTTGGGTGTTGAGTACATCTGTTTTTTTGATTTACTTAAAACTGATGTTGCAGCTAACATATGAGAAATTAAGAACTGAACTAAAATTGGACTATTGGATGTAGTGTGGAACAGGAATACTTAGTGGTCTTAAAGGTTTTATAAAATCCATCCACACCAATAATATTGGTATTTTATTTCCTTTTTTGAAGATGTTGTAATCTACCGTTAAACAAAATAAGGATGTACTTAAAATACTGCTGAAAATTGATTTTCTGTTTTCTATCTAGAAGTAATTTACTGTGTAGTTAATATGTTGACATTAGAGTTGTTGCTTTATTGGTTTGTGTGTAGTAAATTGTTGTGATGATTCTGGTGAAAATCAAAAAATTATTTAAAAACAAAGTTATAATTATTTTGTTAAATAATATGTAAGCATTTTTTCTGTTCCAGGACCTCTTATGGTAATTACACAAAAAGTAACTAGTCTTGCATTTAGTTTACATGATGGTTTAACTAGAAAAGAAGAAGAAATGACTTCTAATCAAAAATATTATGCTATCAGGTTAGTAAACACCCAAAATTAATAAAGTAAACGTTTTTTGAAGTAAAAGATATTCAGTGTTGGTGAAATTATGGATTATTAAAAATATGAACAAAATGAGTAAAAGCTAGACAACTTCTTGATCAGTAAGCCAGACATTTTATATTATATTAAATTATATTTCCTTATTTGTCAGTAATGTTAATCAGATGAAAAGGGGGGTTAAACCTTGAAAAACCTAAGGAGATTGCTTTGTGCTATTCATTAAAAACTCTATCTTTCGTAAGAAGATCATTACAAAAATGATCTCGAAATGTACTTCGATCAAATTAGTTTATTCTGATTAAACTAGATTCTGGCTTTAGTAGTATTGTCTATCTAGCCTGTCTTTACAATTCTTTGTGTGCAAGTCAAAACACGTCTTCCTTTGTTCTATTTTGCATTTTTCCTCTTATCTGGTTGTCTAGATTAGTCACTAGCCAATGTGTTAGCGACTTTGTATCACATTATCCTTAATTACAAATTCTTAATATTACAGAATGATTTTTTTTTGTTCTGTTACCCAATTGTTAATGTCTGTTAATTTTTTTTGTAAAAAAGGGAAATTTTGTTTTGTGCCACGAAGTTGGTAGCCCTACTCAACCAGTATAGATACGGCCATGTGAGTTGATTCTCGTTGAGCTGCGTAAAATTTTGTGTCGTTTCCGGCTGTTATGAACGGAATGTCTTTTACCCTAGAACAACAGGTTTTCATTCTTGTACAATATTTTGCTACAAAATCGTATGCGAGTGTAAAAGAATCATTTCAAATTAAATTTGTTGGTGTTCCTCTACAAGAAAAAATGTCAATTTTTAGGCTAACAAACTGATTTCAAGAGACAGGTAATGTTTGCAACAGAAAACATAGTGGTCAACCAACTCTCTTGACAGATGATGTTTTAGAGAATGTGAAAACAAGATTGCTCAATTCTCCATGGAAAAGTTAACGAAAACTTTCCTTGCAAGCAGGTTTGTCGTATTCGAGTGTTCAGAAAGCTGGTAAAAAATTGAAATTGTATCCGTATCATGTACGATTAGTCCAAGAGCTTCACGAATCACGAATATATGTAATGCAACTCTTAAAAAGGTTTCTGCTAATATGTGGAAAAGAGTCAGAGCGTGTATAATCACAAGGGGTGGGCATTTTGAGCATATTCTTTTACAGTTATATAAGTAACGGAAGCTTTTTTTAAATCTATTTTGTAAGTAACAAATGCATTTGTTTATTACACCTACATTTCCCTTTCGTAAATTACATTACAAATCGGGTAACAGGACTATAAAATCACTCTGTATTATCTTATTGTTATTTAACCATTTGTTTATTAGTTTATGAAGTGTTATTATTTTATTCTGGTCTATGTATTGTAAGGTCTAAATATTGTGTGAGCGCCAAATTAGTTGGCTAACTAAATACTTTGTTCTGTCATTCTTTTGTCTTTGTCAAAAATTTTACTTTCATAAAAAATTGTCCTGTTACAGAAAACTACCATCGGCCTTGGAATATTTCAGTTATGTATTTCATTTTCATGCAGTTATGGCTGGTCCAGTTGTATTCTACAGAGATTATATAGAATTTATTCATGGACATAATTTTCGGTGGCATCCGCCACCTACTAATGTAAGTATACTTATTTAAAAAAAAGATTTATTTTGTGATAAGGTCAAGCTATTAATCCATCCATACAAACGCCCCGAAGCAAGGTACTTTGTTCTCCAATTATATTTGTAATTTTTATAGGTTTAGTCAAAATATAGTCAGTTTTAACTTGAGAGATGATGTCATAGTGTCAGTGTTTACAATATTAGACCATTCACACATGATGCGATATGAATTTGATACAACAGCGATGTGATATCCTGTCCCGGTTGCTTCCTAGGTAGGATATTGGGGACCCACCTACAGCGAGATACGAAAGGGATCTGTCGCCGATCCACACGATGCACACAATCCCTGCAACCTGCAGTGCAGGTCACTTACATATTGTATAACATGTATCCCCTGTTGATACGGAGCAGTTTAATGTTAGATTCATGGGTGGTGTGGGAAAATGCTGTGTTTTGAATGTTTTTTATCACAAAGTATTCCAGAAAAGATGTGATAGATAAAGCATACTGAAGATATAATGATATGGGAGAAAAGTTCCACAAAAAGTTTTTGTGGTATTTTTACTAAAAATTCAAACACTACACAACACTTAACCCATACCTACAATTATTACTGATTTTTTTCTTATGTTTATTCTTCTTATTTATTTTTCTTCTTAAGTTTATTGGTAGGTGAAATTACTGACAGTTGTTTGTTGTCAATGATAAATTTGTACTTTCCATCATTCACAATGAGACAGACTAATCTGCTTTCTGCGCAAACAGCAAGAACGAATGACTGTATTAATGTTCCACTTCAGAGAATGGTGACTTTATATAATGCGTTAGATATGGAAATTTTAGATATCTTTAGCCTGAGTATTGTTTCAGAAACGAGTCCTCACCTCTGGGAAATGGTTCTTAGTGGTATACATAATGATTTGTGAATTGGTTGACTGTAGTCTCTTAAATTTGTCATTGTTTTTGACATGTGCTTCTTTTACAATATATTTATGTAGATTATTTTTATTTTGTAGTATTAAATTAGATTAAGTTTACTGAAGAATGATTATTATGTTAAATGATTATTTTTGTGTTAAATTTTCATTTTATAATCAATACTTTATTTTCTCTTGTAAAAAAAGAAAAACATGTATATTATTGCACAGGTTCAACAACTGAATATTCTTTAGTGTACTGTGTATTGTATGCATTGTTTTCTATAATTGGGACGTAGGTCCTGTTGCAAACAATTCAAATGAAATGCAAATAAATTAGATATTCTGTCCTTGGAATACACAAGTTGACTTCCTAAAATTGCTCCATGTACGGATGCCCTGTTGCAAGCCATGTTGCCTGTTGCCCTGATCACCGATATCGGCAGCACCGCCAAGCGATTTCTATCGCTTTCATATCACGTCATGTGTGGATGAGCTTACTGTATGTTTAAAAAGTTTTGCTAAAAAGCAGATATTAAATCAGTTTGGCTGATTTTGACAGAAGCAGATTGAATGATCGTTTAACCAGTGACTTCAAAGAAAATATTTGCATCTCTTAATTATAATTTTACTAAATTCAATATCAGTCTCAACACTGAGAATGTTGGTTCAATTTCTACTTTGGGCACCAGCAACTTTGAATCTTTTACTGTACCAGGTCCTTTTTCTGTCTGGGATTCATCTGTAATACAGTTGTTTTATTTTGTTGCGATCTCGTGTATGCATATTACATATGTCATAAATTTATCTAAGTTATAAATTACATGAGGTGGTGGTATTAAGAAAATAAAATGTTGATGAAAAATATTGGAAATTGAGCATAAAATCATACATGTAGACATCAGTGTAAGGGAATCCAGTTGCCAGTTATAGTTTTTACAAAAACTAATTGAACATTAAATTTGTTTTAATCATCATTGCATCAAAAAGAACAAATTTTAAATTTATTATTTTTGTGTCCTGCTTCTTGTATTTCAGTATTATGTTATGTAGTTTTAATACAATTTAGTGAATCCTATTTTAATTGCATAAACTATTATAACAATATCTGTTTGTTTATACAGAGCCGATTAGACACTAATTTTAACCAGAAAAGAGTAGTATTGGAGCCTTCTCCTGTTAAGGTAGTTGTTAAGAAAGTCATCACAAGTGCTGTATGTGCTGCATTATTTGTTACATTCATTCCATCATTTCCTATACAAAGAGTTAAAGGTATAGTGGTTTGTTATTCTTGTTTGACTTTTACACACTTTTCTCTTTCATTAGTTTATAATCTTATAAATTTCAAAATTGTTAATGAAAGTTTGCATAATGTAGAGTGTAAGAAGGTGAGCCAGAGACTCTTCCGTGTATGAGGAGTGGTTCTAGAGCATTATTTGGAGAATATCTAGTCAATTTTTGTATGCGCCATGTTTCATATCAGTTTAAGATGTTCAGATACCTTTTTATGTTTGTTTTTCTATGATTGTTAAAACACTATCAGTAAGAAAATCAAATGTTTAAAAATATATTTAGTTATAAAACATAATTAAAACACTGCTTGCTATATAGAATGCACTGACATGGTGGGTAAATAGCATAGTAGGATTAGGAATTTAGCTCACCTTGTAATTCTGTACATTTTGTCAGAATATTTTATGTAAATTAGTGAAGTTTATTTGTGAATTTTGTCATAAAGTTAATTTTTTATGGGATTCTTATCACTGCATTTAAATTGTTCTGGTGGGACTAGATTTGTGAAAAGTTATTATCTTTCAGTAATCAAAAATTAATGATAATTACTGACATTCTACATCTTACTTTTAGATTTTAGAAACCCCTTCAGTCTTGATTATTTGAGAAAAATACTGAAGTTCTTTTGAATATCAAAAAGGATGACTTCACAATGAATTTTAGATGTTAGATACATGCATCCCTTGATTTATGCAGTTAATTCGTTCTGCCAAATTAAAAAAAAAATTAGCGTGTTATTAAAAACCGCTTAAATCAAGAGTATATCTCCTAGAAGATTACACTGTAGTACTAATATGTTGTATCTCATTCTACAACAAAGATACAAATAATTTTAAAACGTTGATTTGGCGTTAACTTGATGTAATTTAAACTAGAATGACAAAAATATTACAGATCAAGCACAAATAATAATAAAAATACTGTTTCTAATTACACCTACAAAAATCACCTACTGTACAGTTTTGTGTATCAGTAATTTTTAAAAAAAGTTCACATACCTTTATTCTAGTCTTGGTTTCTTACAGGAAGCATCTAGCTTTGTCTGTTTAGTATGCAACTTTAGTTTGTCAAGCACCATTCTGTAATAATTAACCTTACTTTTAATGCCGCTGATCACTTTATCACTTCACTTAGTTTCAGGATCATTTTCTTTTATGTATTCATTGAACTTTTCTAAATGTTTGGAAGCTTCTTGTAAATCTTTCACACTTAAAAGCTGGTGGCAACATGGGTGTAAAACAAGACTTTTGTGATATTGAATAATTGTCTGTCTGTACTTCACAAATTCCTGTTCGGCCGACATCATATGGTGATAAATCAACTTCTGCCTTTATTGCTATGAGATCTTCATTATTCAGTGGCTGTTTATCACTTACAATAACTTCTTTGTTGTCTTTTCTTTACTTACATCTTCAGTTTTGTCATTTATCATGTAACTTTGAAACCAGGGCCACGTATATTTAAGGAAGGGTGTTAAAAATGACATAACTTTAACATAACTTCAAAATAGTGCAAATCAAAATGGGTAACTCTAATGGATGCCTGCATATCCCTTTACCTGAAATTTTATAACGATGATGTTACAGCTGTACGATTGGTGTTAAGTTATGGGTGCATGGGTTTATAATTGTGTGATCAATATTTTATACCTTGCCTGTTTAGCAATTATTTTCGATATTGATGAGACATATAAGGGTTCTTTACTATAAAACAAGATATAATACTTTTTATATTGTATTTAAATGTTTAATAATTAAAAGTAAGGAGCCTACCATGTTGGATCTTTTTACAGTAAAGTTCTGCATGAGCATGTGTAATGATCAGTCACTGTTTATTCCATTTTAAAACTCTTCAGTTTCTTCATGAACAGGTGAAAACTCATTGAGTGCGTAGTAATGCATTAGTGTATGTAGTTGGTTGCATCACCATAAGATAAAATTTTCTGTCCAGTTAATTTGTTACTGAAACTCTTAAATTTATTTGTTAAACAGGACCTGTTGTTATACATTTACAATTGCATTCCTTGTTATATATTTAAAAATTTGAAGTACGAGGGGGTACCCAAAAGAAACCGGAATTATTTTTTAAAACTATTTATTTTTAATTTTTTTACAAAAGAACCTTATCCCCTTCAAAATACTCTCCATTACAACTAATACATTTGTCCCTCCGGTGCTTCCACTGTTCAAAACATTTTTTGTACTCCTCTTCAGTGATGGCTGCCAGCTCATCCGTCGTTTTTTTCTTGACATCATCAACGTTGTTAAATCGGAGACCTTTCATGCCCCTTTTCATGCGTGGGAACAAGAAAAAATCACACGGAGCCAGATCGGGTGAGTACGGTGCGTGTGGTAGCAAAACCATGCCGTTTTTCGCCAAAAACTGGGTAACCGAGATTGCCGTGTGTGCAGGCGCGTTGTTGTGGTGGAAAAACCAGTCCCCTGTCTGCCACAAATTAGGTCTTTTACGACGAATGCTGTTTCGTAGTCTTCTTAACACTTCAAGATAAAAAGCTTGATTTACCGTCTGGCCTGGTGGAACGAACTCTGAATGGATAATTCCCCTCACATCAAAAAAACAAATCAGCATTGTTTTGATGTTCGATCTGACTTGACGACTTTTTTTTGGTCGGGGTGATAATGAAGTCTTCCATTGACTGGATTGTTGTTTGGTTTCTGGGTCGTACCCATAGCACCAAGACTCGTCACCCGTAATGATCTTTGACATGAAATCTGGATCAGTTTCAAGCTGTTGTTTCAAATCACTACACGTTTCAATTCGACGTTCCTTTTGAGTGTCTGTCAGAACCCGAGGCACAAACTTGGCAGCGACTCTTTTCATTGTCAAGTCTTCTGTTAAAATGCATTGGACTGAGCTCCAAGATAACCCACTAACCTGTGATATTTGGTCAATGGTCTGTCGTCGGTCTGTTCGTACAATTTCTTTCACTTTCACAACATTTTCGTCTGTTCGGGAAGTCGACGGTCGTCCAGAACGAGGTTTGTTCTCAATCGACATGTCGCCATTTTTAAAGCGCAAAAACCACTCGTACACTTGGGTTTTTCCAATAGCGTCGTCTTTGTAAGCTGTGTTCAACATTACAACTGTTTCCGCGGCGTTTTTACCGAGCAAGAAGCAAAATTTCACAGCCACACGTTGTTCATTAAAACTTGCCATCATGAAAAACGACACGAGCACAAAACAGCACTAGCGATAACAATCACTGCACAAGAACAGAACAAGCTAGATCAACGAACAAAATGGCATTGAACTGGCAATGAGTAGCGCTACAAGCAGCCTGGTGGCGGGAATTTGTACTGCACAAGCTCCGCCCACAGCAGAGCTATTCCGGATACTTTTGGGTACCCCCTCGTATACTAGTAAAATCGTAATATGTTCCCCACTTGGGATTGTCACAATTTGAAGAATCAGAAATAATGGAAGTTATTATATTAAAAAAAATATTTGATTTATACACAAGTGGATGCAACAAATTTTTTTATCTGATTTATGAAACATTTTAAATAAAGCATGGAGTTATGTTGAGAAGCTAGCATGTATTGAAAAATTGGTTTGAAATAATTAAAACATAAATTTTAAGACACTTTAAAATATTTATTAACAAAAAAAAATTAAATATAACTGATATGTTAAACATTCACAAAACATAAAAAGAATTTACATTTAAATTAAATAACATTGTTAAATTTATTTAGCACTTTTAAGACAAGATAAAAAGTTTATGTATACGTGTTGTTTACGTAATTAGCTGTTGTTATGGGTACTTGCCGCATTTTATCCTTTCGTTGTTTTTGCTTTTCACATTTTTACTTTCTCTTGCCTATATGAATATAGTATTGAAAATATCATAGAAGGAAAGTATTGTTTTCATGTCGATTTTTCGAAATCCAGTTTTCACCTGATCTATACGTTTTCGGACCCCCTAAACCCAAAAAACATGTTTTTAGCGATTGGTCTGTGTGTGTGTGTGTGTGTGTGTGTGCGCGCGTGTGCGTGTGCGTGCGCGTGTGCGTGTGTGTGTGAACAGAATATCTCAAGAACGGAACATCGTACGAACTTGAAACTTGAAACTTAAGTTACATACCACTACCGGACCCGACACGAACATTTTCATCAAAATCGGTCAACCGGAAGTAGTAGTTTATTCGTATAATTTTTCACTTTTTTGCGATTTTCTCAAAAACTGGTCCTACGATTTTTTTTAAAATTGCCTGGTTTACTCAATTTTTTATTCTCTACAAGATAGGGTAGGCGCCATGTTTGCTGAAACTCTCGGTAAGGCTGTTTTCTTGTAAAAACATTTTCTTTTTAAAACTACGGCTTTAATATGCATTTTAGCGCAAAAGTTTATATAATAAAAGTTGTAGAGAATTTAAAATTCTACAACTTTTATTTCAAACATTTTTTTGTATAACGCTTAGTTTAGCAGTAATTAGTGATTTTCTGATTTTTTCTCACGAAAACGCGTGAAAAATCGATTTTTTTAAGATTTCGGCCTTAGAATGCATTTTATGACAAAAGTGTATACAATCGAATTTATAGAAAATTAAAAGATCTACAACTTTTATTTAGAGCATTTTTCTCTACGGAGCCTAGTTTAGCGTGAAAGTGTGATTTTCCGTTTTTTTTAAGCCAAATTGAGTTCGATTTTCATTTTGCGTCATTCACTCATGATTAAAATAAGGTTATGTTTTTGCGGTTAGTTTTTGTTTATTTCTAATATTTTATTAATAATGTTAGGTTTATTATTAATTATTTGCATTGGCAAGAGAAAGTTGTGTGAGTGTTTCACACCAAATTTTTTATTATATTATATTTTTGAACGTTAGCGAATTACTATATTTAGACTTAACACTTTTTAATAGTCACATTTTATATTATACATTTGTCTATCATTCATCTGTTCACCTCACCAACTATTTGAAGAGTGTCTTAATAGCAGCCTCTCAAACCGAGCGTCGTATTTTGACCTTCATTTTGTACGTTACTTTTAAATCAACCAATCATTTGTTTCCTTTAAAATTAACTCCACCAATCACTACACTTTTAACATTCTAACGGCATCTCCTTTCTCATTTTTAATAAACCCTCTCTCTCATGCCACGTGCCTTCTCATAACCTTGTAGCTCAGTCTGGACAATATTATACTTTTATTAATACTTATTTATTAATGGGCATAGTACCACAAACAGCATAAAAGACTAATTTATTGTTTCAATTAATTTTATATTTGTAAAATTGACATGTTATGTCTGTAAATTACAAATTGTTGATAATGAAATAAAGTGAAAATCCACAGTGTTTAGATTAACAAACTAATTTTTATTAGTATAATAATATTTAGATGGAGAAATAGTAATTTTCAGATATGATCTATAAGTATAGAATGTTTGCTGTTGTGATTTTTTCTTTTATGTTGGTAGTAATAACTGCTAATGTAATCAAATTAATTTGGTTCATCTAATATTTCCATGATGTAATATAATATAGCTTATACAATATGTTCATGTCTTTTTACAGATGATGACTTTGTAGAAGAAAAAACTGCTGTTGAACAATTATTATATTTGAGTGTTGCTACTGTATTAGTGAGATTTAAGTATTATCATGCCTGGGTGCTTGCAGATGCAATATGCAATTTGTCAGGACTTGGATTTAACGGGTATACTCCTGACGGCAAAGCTCGTTGGGATCTTGTCTCCAATGTTGATATAATGTCTTTTGAGGTATTTCTAAGTTTTTAAGTTGTTGTATAAAACATAAGTATTTTAACACACTTATATAGCTCTAATATATTTGCTGATTATGAAGAGGTTATTCTTAGGAATTTTTCAACAGAAAGACTGGAGCAAATTTTTCAAGATTTTCAGGTTTACATAATTAAGTTTTTGTCAGCCGATAGACAGATTTCTTCAAAAAAAAATTATTTTTTTAAAAATAAACTTTAGTCATTTATTTGGATATGCTAGTTAAGTATTTTTAAATTAACTCGAGTAGATTCAACTGTGCTTTACAAGTTGCTTTTGACTCTACTTAAAAGTTAGCAGAGAGTGTTTGTAGATATTTTAAAGAAGAATCTTGTGTTGCTTTTTTGTATATATGCAGTGGCGCTGTGAAATTTTTGTAGAATATATTTCCATAAATCCAGTGAGAATAGAAGAGTGTTAATTAAATGTTCTTAAAGTTTCTAATCATTTTTCAGGTGAATTTACCTTATTTTGTAAGCTTTGATTTCAAGTATATATTGTTTATTTGACGTACAGACTTACATTCTGTCAATTGCTTGCCCTAAATTACAATTGAAAAATTTGAAATGATTGAAATGATGTCTCTTTTTATATTAGTTAAACAAAATAAAAAATAATTTTTAGTTTCTAATGAGTAATATAGTAGTAGTAGTGCTGATGATACCGTCTTGTTAACGAGCAACCTTGAAGACACACAACACCTATTAGAAAAATTAAATGATCGATGTAATGAATATGGGCTAAAAATTAACTTTAAGAAGACCAAGTTAATGGTAATTACAAAATTCCCATTGAACCATGTGAACCTGACAGTGGCAGGCACCCCAATAGAGAATGTATCGGCATATAGATATTTGGGAACATGGATAGAACAATCGGGTGACCAAACAAGAGAAATAAGAACGAGGATAGAGATAGCCAGATCAACATTTGTAAGGATAAATAAGTTATTTGCAAGTCGGGATATCAACATGGAACTTAAGATGCTGCGTTACGTTTTTTCCACGCTCTTGTATGGGGTTGAAGCATGGACCCTCAAGAAGAACCACATCGACAAACTACAAGCATTCGAGATGTGGTGTTACCGTAGAATGTGGCGTATTCCCTGGACGGATAAAGTTAGTAATGCCGAAGTGCTGATCCGGATGCAGAAGAAATGCGAAATCATTAACACCATAAAAAGAAGAAAGCTTCAATATCTGGGTCATATAATGAGAGGACAGAAATACAAGCTTCTTCAACTGATAGTCCAGGGAAAGATTAGTGGAGGGCGGAGCATCGGAAGATGCCGTGTGTCCTGGCTAAAGAACCTGAGGGATTGGTTTAACTGTGGCATTGTTCATCTGTTCAGAGCTGCAGTCGACAAGGTCCGGATTGCTGTGATGATAGCAAACCTCCGATAGGAGATGCACTATAAGAAGAAGAATGAGTAATATTTTTTTTACAAAATATTCTGTGTATTGTTTTGTTACATTGTATTTTCTAATAAATGGTTTACTTTCCAGATGGGTATAACATTAAAAGATTCAATAGAGCATTGGAACAAAGGTACTAATATTTGGTTAAGAATGGTAGTTTTTGAAAGAATTTCTCGGCGGTATGGGACCATCGCAACGTATGCGCTTTCTGCGTTTTGGCATGGTTTCTATCCAGGCTATTATTTAACATTTGCAAGTGGAGCATTATTCACATATGCTGCTCGAGCTGTAAGAAATTTTATTAATTATTTTCTTTTATTATATATTTTTCTCCAGTTGAAGTAGACTTGAAGTTATGTAGGTAGTGTTTTATCATTTTATGGTAAAATACAATCTGTTTCTTCAGTTTGAAATCATGATTACTGTGACAAAGCTATAATGATGAGGTACTCTAAGCACAACTTTTTTCTCATGCTTCATTGGAGAATTGAGAACCTACTTCCATAACAAATTATTTGCTTAAAGTTCCAAGTTTATTTCAGTGCTGCATGTTTTATAATACATATAATATATATATACCGGGTGTCCATTAAGTCTGGAAACGGCTGAATTACAGAAAAGTGAGCGTGACTAGGTGACCAGAATGACTTTAATTGCTTGTTACAACAAAAAAACTATTCTAAGTGATATTTAAAATTTTTGTCCGCCATCTTGGATCCGCCATATTGGATTTAACTTTCTTAATTTAAATAGGATGATGGTCATATGATACATGATTTCGATCTAAAATTTCAAAATAAATTCAATGGCGAAAACCGGAAATCGATATCTTTTTTCGTTTTTGAGATATTACCATTCAACTATCCAGATCGGGGTAGAACGGCCATTCCTCCCTCCTCCGTCTTTGAGCCTACATAGAAAATTTAGGTAGCAAGTGAACGACTACACATAAGATTATTGAAAATAATAAGTTTTTTAATATCTCCACTTGTTCATAAATAGGAAATTATTGTCATTAAGAAATACGGAAAAACAATTTAACGGCTGATTTATTGCATTATAAAACTACAGTATTTAATTTGTTACCAGTTAGCCTAATCCTTATTGTTATTTTTGTAAATGTTAGTGTTTATAAGAAACTAACTGTGAAAATGAGTTACATAATTGAAAATAAAATTACCAAATGTTTCTTGACTCAGAGTAATTGTTTAAAGTGGCCTCCTCCTACTTATTGACAATATGATGTTCGTGCGTAAAAACTAGTTACAACATTACGAATGAATTCCCTTGGGATTCCAACAGATTCATTTAGAATTATTTGTTTGAGTTCATGCAGACTGTTAGGTTTCGTTCTGTAAACTTTGTTATTTAAGTATCCCCAAAAGAAGTAGTCCAATTGACTCAAATCAGGTGATCTCGGAGGCCATTCAATAAATTGCAGGCAACTTTTATAGTTTCTGATGGTAACTTAAAAGAGAACCGTTTACTATTTTTGCATTATTTCTTGACTTTAGATCTATTTATAGTACTGTGAATAGTTAAGCAGAATAAATAATGAAATCTACCAGAAAACTCATGATGCCCAAACATAGTAAACACTATTAATAGCATTGATAGCACACTACTCTATTATTACCTTGTATTTTATTTCCAATTTATTTTTATTATTTCCGCTTTTTTTTTATAAACCTATACATATACAATTTCATTAATTCTGTTAGTGTACTTACAGTCTGTGTGGGGTATTTCTGATTTCTATTCAGTTATGCATTGTAAATGAATCAGTAAACATTTAACATTAAGTGAATTATGTGATTGGTTTCCACCGACAATGTCACTGAAGCCATTAGAGAGTCACTGAAATGGTTAATGGCCCTGGAAAAAAATTGCTACTGTTAAGAAGTGCACTTGTAACAGCAAGTGCAAGTAATCAACAACTACTTGGAGAGAAGTTTTAATATGTCAAAGACAATACAGGAACATAAAAAAATGAAAATTTAGTCTTGAAAATATAAGTGCTGATTATGATAATGAAAGGAAATGCAAGCTGAGCAAGACCACGAATGATTTAATAATCAAACATTTAATTTTTTTCAAAATGTATGAAAGTACTATGGCTTTCAGTCAATGGGCATCTTATTCAAACTAATGCAATTTAAGTGTTCTGTCCCACCAGACGGGACTTTGGCGCATACGGTAAGGACATATGTTTTTTTTTGTTTTTTATTAAAAAGAGGAAACTACTCTTCAACTGTAAATCTAAACTCATTTAAATTATGAATAATAAGAAAAATATCTAGCACATTGTTAACACGGTCACCGTTAAACATGCATAGATCATTATTCAAATCAATCATTATGCCAAATATTGATACACACAAGAATCATCATCATTCGTGCATATATTAATTACACTTAACTTTGTAACAACGTCAAAATGTTTATTTTATATAATAACTGTGCACTACAACAACACCATCGGCTACACCGTACAATTATTGTTACTTACAATTATGTTAATTTTAAAATGCAATATACAGTGAAAATTTTATGTCAAGATTCTTTTGAAACGTATTTTTATTTATAGTCCTTTCAAACTTATCACTTTCCGTATGTTGATTGCTTCGTTGGAACCATGGACTGTCAATACTCGTACACAGGTGTCATTGTTTATATTTTTTTAATTAATTAGGTGTTAAATGAAAAATATAATTTTTTCTGTTTTCAGGTCCGTAGGTGTTTTCGGCAATATTTTCAGGAGCCACCTGCATTGAAAGCATTTTATGATTTTGTTACAATGATTGTAACACGTGTTGTTATGACATACATCACATTCAGCTTTGTGCTACTTGAATTTTGGCCTAGTATTCGTCTGTATATGTAAGTTAATTGCACTTTTTCTTCTATTTGAGTAATTAAATTACTAAGTTGTGTAGTTTGTGATCAGTACATTCTCATCTTGACAATATTTGCAGTTTTTATTTTTATTGCAGAGAAAGATAAGACCATAACCTTCGGTTGTTTTTTAACTGGTTATCCCCGTAGTCCTGATTATGACAAATCTGTTAAGGTTGTACGGTAAATTGTCTGTATTATTTTTTTTTTTAAATATTGAAATGAAAGTGTAAGGGTTATTTCATTGTATGGCTCCCAGAGACTGATACGAAGTTTGTAAAACTCCATTTTCAGAAGTAGTTAACTATGAACAAAGATATGTTTTTCACGTACAGTTCTACTATATCAAATGCTATTTGGTGATGTTGCTGGCTGACTTAATTGATAATAGTGATGAGCTGTGACTTGCAGTTCTTCGTGTTTGGTTCTCACAAAATACAAAGTTGTAATGAACTCAATAGTGTTAACTAGTGCTCTGATATTTGTATGTTATTTTTAATGAGGCAGATCTGTTGCAAAAGATAGTTTTCTTTCTTGGTATTAATATTTCTGTCTGTTGAGGAAATCTTTCCAATGAAAATTGTCAGTAGGTTTGTGTCGTTTGTATCTTTTTGTTTACAGTAGACCTTTGATTAACTAGGGTCAGATTAAACATAAACAGAAAGTGGGTTTACCAAACTGGGAAGGTGATAAGCTGCAGGCATGCAGTTACAGCTGATTACATTTGCATGAAGTTTGTGGAAGACACAGGAGAGGAACTCTATCCCTCTTCCACCCTTCATTTCTTTCAAAACCATGAATTTCTCATTCTGGGATTTTTTTCTGCTATAACTCACACCTCCTTTCAGTTGTAGTTGACTCCTGCTCCAGCTAGTGCATTGTTGCAAAGTTAACGGTGAACTGTTTTATTTATAATTATTATTGTAACTCCCCAACAAGAGCCTAGGCTGTGCTTAGATTATTATTAGTTAATTTTCTTACTTGTTTCTTTTTTAAGTAAAAAATGAAGTATCATTTTTTATTCAATTCAATCATAGTGTACGAGGGGGCCCGAAAAAACCGGACTGAGAGTGTGCTTCCATTTGTAGACGTAGAAAGTTCTTCCACTAGATTGAACTAGTAGAGACCTTCAACAAACAACTGCCAAGACGGCGTCTGTAGGTTAACGTTTGATCATAGTGTTGTGTTTCTCTTACTGTTGTCATGTTATGTTTGCAATTTCATTAAGGCAGATTTAAAAGAACGAAGAGCGTGTTTGAAATTTTGTTTCCTGTTTGAAAAATTGACAACTGAAGAATACCAAATGCTTCAACAGGGTTTTAAGGAGGATGCTATGAGGCGCGCACAAGTTTTTGAGAGGTTTCAGTGCTTATAATGTGGCGAGATGAGTGTTGAAGGCCATGTTCGTTCGGGATGCCCTTCAACATCTCAAAATGATCAAAATTTACTAAATGTACCAAAAAATCAACGAGGATCATCATTTCTCAATCGGGACAACATTTCTGAAGAGATAGATGTGAGTTAGAGCTCAAGCCAGCGGATTTTGGCTGAGGATTTGAAAATGAGACATGTTGCCGCTAAATTTGTTTCTAATCTTCTCAAACAGGATCAACAAAACATTCGATTGAATTTTAGTCAGGACTTGAAAAATGAGATAGAAAGTGATCCAAACTGTTTGACCAGTCATTACAGGTGACGAGAATTGTTGTTCCGAATATGACCCAGTGTAAAGTTTTTGACTTTACTATTCCAAATTTTCGACTTTTGTTGGAAATCTCCCTAGACCCTTGGAGTTGATCAAATTTTGTCTTTTTAAAATAATTAAAATGGTGTTTTTTTTCTTTATTCGTTAAGGAAGAAAAATATTATTTTATTATGAATAAAAGTTTGCAATTTTACATAACGTATTTCTTTTCAATAATTTTTATTATTTCATAAAGAAATCACGTTTTATTAGTTCATTCTAGTTGGTTTTATTACACATGTTTTTACATAGCATTTTCTCGTGGGAAATAAGGAGGCCTAAAGGCCTATTTTCGTTTCTCACTGTTTAAAGCCCTTACTTTGCAATTCCGGAGCCTGGGAACAGTTTTTCAGTTCCATCTGTACGTACTTTTTGTAGAGGGGCCTACCGTTACTTCAGCACTTTTTGCGGCCAATTAACGCGTTTGTTTTACGCCGGATTGTCAACGTCTTTCATAACGGCTAGTTTGATTGGTTTTCCCCCTCCGTACGCCTGTAATTAGCGCCCCGGTCAGCCGTGTGTGTGCAAGAAAATCGTCTGAGTGTTTTTCCTATTGTGTACCCGTAAAGTTCGTTCTTCTATGGTGCTGTGATTGGATACTCACTAAAAAAGGTAATTTTCTTTTAATTTTCTTTTGTACAACTAAATAAAAAAAAAAATGAAGAAAAGAAAAAAATAACCTTTTTTTTAGAACCATTTAAAATGGAAAATATATAACAAAAATATAGTTAAATAATAGTAAATAAAAAAAAAAATTTCATGTAGAATTAGTGAAATCATTTAGTTTTTTTGATTAAATAATAATAATAATAATAATAATAATAATATTAAAAAATAATAAT
Organism: Catonia carolina; assembly: GCA_035578175.1. Taxonomy (NCBI): domain Eukaryota; kingdom Metazoa; phylum Arthropoda; class Insecta; order Hemiptera; family Achilidae; genus Catonia; species Catonia carolina. The sequence goes on along the minus strand of JAQMRL010000001.1, from coordinate 142,180,536 downwards.
AATGGGCTAATAATAAAAACTCAATTTTAATTATAAAATGTTAAAAACTTTAAATTAAATACCTACTTTAAATACGTTAAAAAAATATAAAAAAAAAAAATAATTAACAAAAATAATTTAATTCTGTTCAAATTTAAAAAAAGAAGAAATATTATTTAAAATTTTAATTATAAAATGTTAAAAACTTTAAATTAAATACCAAAAAAAAAAAAACGTTTAAAAAAATATAAATTTATAAAAATAAATCTAAAATGTTAAACTGAAATTCGTCTCTTGTATTTATTTTTAAAAATATATCTTCCCATTTTGTTAGATTAGTTCTAGAAATAAGTTTTCAGAGAGATGTACTGCAATTAATTATATTCACAATGGGAGATACTTGATTGAATATTACTCAGTACAGTTATAACGCTTCTGGGTACTGTTTTAAAGATTCTGTACCTACAAAATTTATTTTTGAACCTCCATATTAAACACTGCACCGTGTTTGCTTATTTATAAACACAAAAAGGTATATGTCTTGGGGAAGTTACTGAAATTACTTGTTTCTCCAAGATTAATTCACCTATGGCTTTGTATGGTGATTTTTATGAAGTTGCAATATGTTTTGCTTACAAAGTTTATGTTCACTGTCTAAATGGATTCCGTAATCTGAAAACAGCCGTACCTTCTCGCAAACCACAAAGCGAGAACAGTGGCTCTTGAGTGAAATCTGAGCTGATATTACACAGTTACAACTTGAAACAGGGTTTTGACTCTCCAATCAAAACTTCCCCCAAAGTTTTTTTTAAAATTCCATCGTAGGAAATTTCAGGTCTTGGACGTTGGGCCGTTCTACGACGTCCTGGTGGAGGCAACCTTTAATATAGATTATTTTAAAACAGGTAAGTGGTTGAGTGAAATTTACAGGTTATTATTGCCGATGTATGGAGTAGAAGAATGGAGACATCTAGTTGGAATACGTTTTAAACACTCACACTACCTCACGAACAACAAAATCATACTTAAAATTAAAGAATTTTTTTTTTAAAAATTAAATCCTGTTCAAAGGAAACACTAATTCACGTGTTTTTAAACACGGTACATTTTTTAATAATAATCTTCCCTACTTTTATTACAGGCACAATACAAGTTTCAAATTATTATATATGACATGTATTTTAAAATCAACAACAATTTTCAATATTTTTAAAGGATACCTGTCATGTTTCAATATTTTTATAGTATACATTACATGGTGAAGCGCCTAGGTTGAGTTTAGACAGTGATCTTTTTTTTCTTTTAAATAAATTTCTTTTCCAGAAATTATGGAGTTATATTTTATGTTAATGTAGGTTTTTTTCAGGGTTATGTACAAGATATGCGGCTTTGGAATGTGTATAATTGTATTGTTTTCTTTTAACGTCGTTATGAGATGAAAATATTGTGGATTTATATTACCGTTATAAGATCTTAGTGAATAATTCTGTTTTCTTTCAGCAGTTACATTACATTTATAATTATTCAATGTAAATAAGTTTTATCTTGTTAATTTTTTTTACACATGACAACATTGTGGAATTGCCAGCCAGTGGAGTTTTATTTCTGATGTACCTAACGTACAATATCAGAGATGCATGTGTGAATTCATAATTTTTATTATTGTATGTGTTTAACAATACATAGGTAGTATTAAATACATGGTATATCACAACATTGCGTATACAACTATGAAAGATAATATGCTTTATCGAACTACGTGACATAATTAACCATCACGTTAAATTTAAAATCAGCTGTTATTCTGACGTATTTTATATGAATGATTTATGCAATATTTTTGATTGCAATTTGTTTATTTGGACATGGATTTTTGGGCAAAATAACGTTTCCATAATTTTCACTGTTTTCTTGTGAGTAAAATGAGTATAGACATGGCAATGACTAATTTTTTTTTGATATAATAGTCATGTTATGCAGTTCGAGGTTCGAAGTGAACTATTTTTATCATTTATACACGGAATGCAAATAATACGCTATTCTTACAATTATTTAACTTAAAAAATGAAAAGTTTTGAAATTTTATGTTTTAAAATTATACGTTATTTTATACTTAATAATGAAATAGCAATAATTCGAAGTTATACTAATAGTTGTTTTTTTTTGTGTGGTTTTTTTAGTATTATATAAGTTCGAGAATGATCATTTTAATTTAATGGCCGAGAATCTAATGAAGTCTTACTAAAGTTCGCATATCAGATGAGCTTAACACGCAACTACACCTGTAATCAACATCTCTGGAAAACCCAGCATTTCCTGCCATAAGGATTCTGCTTTTTCGATCTTCCTGGTATGTAAAGATATATTTAATCCTTAGCATAAGTCGTAGTCCTCGACTACGGTGCACTGCCGTCCTCATTCTCAATTTTGGAACTCAAGCACCTTCAAGGATTTGTCTTCAGTAAAGGTCGTCAGAGATCAATTTTTTTTTCAACTTTTCTTGTATAGTAAAATAGCGCTCGTTTTCATAGTCACACACCCAATAGTACAAGTTGAAATTTTTCATAGTATTTTTGTTTCAGTTTGCAGCTACTTCTATTATTTTATCTTATATTTCTATAATGTTTTGTTACATTTTGTGCTTCGTTTTTTTTCCATTAACAGTTTTACCCCGTAATGTTTTCGATAAAAGTTTCGTTGAAATTTTCATGTTATGGCTTAATCAAATGAACAACAACGAGATTTTCAACTAGGCCATCCGAGTTTCTGGCCAAATAACGTCCAATCTATAATAGGGGTTTCGTTTGATTTAGGTTCTGGTTCCCTAAGATCCAAAGCAATTAATTTTTAATTCTCGTTCGTCACAATGCGTCAAATTTTCCAGACCCTTAGCCACTTTGATATCAGCGGCAAGTTGTTCGCAGTTTTATTTACGCTTCTGTTTAGTTATAGTTTTTTCGATTCAGTCCCTTGAAATGTATTTTTAATTTAATCTTTGTTTTTCATTTTTGTACACTTACACTTTCAATTTATTTTTGTGTTTACTATCACAAATATCTTTTCCGTTTTCTGAATATTTTATTTTGGGTGTTGTGTGGTATTACATTTTGGCTTTACAACTTTATCATTTACAATCTGTATTGATAGCGTAAGTATTCAGTTTATCTTTCAAAACAGGTGCCGATGGTGGTTTTTTACCACCAAAATTTTTAATTTTATAGTGTTTACGCCGATGGATTCTGTTTCTTCATCATCGACTAACTGTAATTTATTTTCATGTTAGGGACAACACACTCAAGTCTCTTTCTGCTTAATATTTCATTTGGTATTAACACGACTTTTCACAATATCAGGGTTCTATTTTGTTCTATTTAGCTAAAAGCGATTTCCTTAATTCTGTAATTAGTGTTTTTAAATTTTTCCGTAGTTTTTCTTAACTGTGTTTCATCTATTCAAGCTATTTTTCCAATCAAATTCTGCACATCTGTTTACAGTCTCTTTGTATTTCGGTGATACTTTAGATGTTTTTTAGGCGTGTCATTTTTTTTTTAACAGCCAAACTTTTTGTTTTTTTTATTTTCTATTACTTCAGGGCAATTTTTCTTTTTTCCATTTTAGTCCTAGTGTTTGTTTGAATTGTGTTTTTCGTTTCTTTATCTGCTATATTTCCTGATAAATTCCTTTTTTTTTTAACAAAATTTTGTTACCACTCTTAATCGTATTTCTGTTTACTTACTTTTTTTGACCAATTTTGGATTCCAGTTTTGCTAACAGTCTTTCTTCCTACCTGCGCTGTTTTTAAGAAGCTTTTCTAATGCTTGTAACATTTGAATATTGGCCTATTTTAGTCGCATTCTCGTTGATTTTTTTTACAGCTTTGTCTCTGCAATTATTTTTTTTTTAAATTTATAATAGCATTTTGTGTTTCACGTTTTTTTTTGTGGACATATCCATGTCAAATTGCAGGTCCTCTGCTGAGTTTGTTAACAAAGCGTTGTTTTTAACTATAGTATTGGTTTCATTTTTAATTTTTTAAATATTTTAAACTAACGCCATAGAACGATATTTGGTTCTCGTCCTCGATATTTTAAATTTGTTTATTTTGGGACTTATAACAATTTTTTTTATAAAGGAATTAACGTCTTCAATAGGGATAATGTCCGTGTATTGGATCACATTACGTGATTTGATGGATGTGTTTTGGTTTAAATATATTGTACTAGAAACATTTGGTTGTATTTTGCGTTTGGACTGTCAGAATCACGAAAGTCATTGCTTAAATCTTTTTATAGTCAATATTTTTACTTTTTTTTCTTTCTTTACGTCTCATAGCAATAATATAAATGTTGCAAGGCCCGTATTATGTACAAGGATGGTATATTTATTCACTATTTCTCTTTTGCCTCGTATCTTAACGCAGGCCTACTGCATGTTTTATTGTGGACTGTCGAATACATTATTTTATTTTTTTTTGGGGTAAGTTTGCTTTCAGTTAGCTACAAGTTGTTCACATTTTATTTTCTCTTAGCCGTCAGTATGATTTTTTTAATTTTTTTTATATTTATATATAGCCTTGCCAATTAATAACTAATGAAAATCGATGTTTTGGAATGTTTTAAGTTGTTGTTTTACAGAGGTTTAAGTTTTGGAGTGTTTTCGTGATTGCTAGAGTTAGGATATAGGGTATTTTTTTTTATTGCCAATTTTCTTACAGGAGTGTCTTAGCCGGTCAGTGCAATACAGTATGACTCACAATAAAGTTCTTTCACACCAATTACTCACGTGTGAGAAGTTTTTTTTTAATTTTTGAGTTAATACAGGATTAATTTTAGGGTTGCGCTAGATATAACGTGCTGCCCTACACTTTGGAGTTAAGGAGGTTGGTTAGCTAGTTTCTTTGAGTAGCGCTATAGATAACGTGCTGCTTTCTGAACTTTATGGAATACGATTTTTTTTTCTCTTTTTTTGTTTGCAAACTTTATTGTGAGGTCCTGAAGATTATATGATTATTATAATAAGGTTTTTTTGCGATGATATTGAAGTGAATGGAGTTTTATTGATGATTATTAAAGTTGATGAAGAGTTATTGATGTTTAATGGAGTTATATGATGATTAATGATGTTATTGAGTTTTGAAGTTGATGGAGATTTATTGATGATTATTGGAGTTTATGATGAGTTTTTGATGTTGATTTTTGGAGTTTATGAGGATTTTATGAGAGAGAGTTACATTTCGTCCGCTCAATCCGTCTTTCAGTTACTAAATTTCACTTCTGGTTGTTAGCTTAACCGGCCTTCCTTTTCCTTTCCTCCATTTGGATTGTTTATCGGAGCTTATGTTAGGGTGTGGAGGTACCCTGCGTACAGTTCCGGTGACTCAGTCACAGTTTTAATTTGGTTGAGATGCATAGAGGAACCTGTACTGTTTCTAAGACCAGATTTTCGTGTATGAATGGCTCGAATGGCTTGAATGAATGATTTGAGTAAACGGAGCTTTGTGTGTAGGCTGAATGTGGGAAAATCTGCTCCTTGAGACGAGTTAGTGGAACACCCTCGTTGGGTCTCATCCATCTCAGAACCTCAAAATTCGTTTCCCCTTTGATTTTCGTACGGGGCTGATCTGCGGTTTGTTGCGTACAGCTAGCAGGCAGTCACTGTTTTAGTCGGATAGTACCTGGCCGGTATGCATGGTCGCTTTCCAGGAAAAGTTCGACAGAAAATCTCCCGTTAGGTCGACGGCTGGATAGTGGAATATTTTTGTTTGTGGCCCTGTGTTTTTGTTTTTTCATTAACTACACTTTTTTTTTCTCTTTCATTGTTTCACTTATTACTAGGACGACCCCCCCCCCCAACAATTCGTTTTTTGGTTATCACACAAAGGGTTCTTTCCGCTCTAACCCTTTGTCAAGTTTTGATTTTTTTGTTTATCACTGTTTCCTTGCTAAGACATCCCATTTGATTTTTTTTGTTTACTGTATTTAACCCTACAATGGAAATGGATTTTTGGATTGTGAAGGATTTTGTTTTTAAAGAGCTGGTTTTTGTATGTTGTAAATTTGTTTGTGTTGGATTTCAAGTACAGGAGTTTTAGTTTTGCAGCAAGTTTCAGATTAGATTTTCTTCAGCAGGTTTTGAACTGGACAGTATGTTAAATTTTAGATGGTTTCGCATCGATAGGTTTCAGCAAAAGGTTACATTTTGTTCCATTATAAAATTATCTTGAGCATACGTTTTAAGACTATTTTGGTTTCATACTTTAATATTACGTTGAAGTATTGCTTAATTAATCACTACTGATATTTCGTTGTGAACAATTTAGTAGAGATGTACAGCGATTTGCTGAGTAGAAAGTTTGTTTGTGTTTCTTACTCAGAGCATCTGGTATTTCGTAATTTCATATTTCATAATTTGCTACACTGTAATATATTTTTCTTAATCTACTAAGGATATTAAAGTTTTGTAGCAGTAGGAATTTGACCGTTTTAATATTTGCAGTATTGCATGAACAGTAGGCTTATATTTGAGTCATATACCGTACAACAGTAAGTTTGGTAGTTATTGCTAATGAAAAGTAGGCTAGGCTACCCCGTTATGGTTGGTGACTTGCCTTTTCGAGTGGTGGTAGTTTTCTAGTTTTGGTTATTCAACTTTTTTTTTCTCGTATTTTGACAGTACCACAATGCAACCAAAGGTTTAATTGAAATATGAATTAATGACTTTTTTTATAATTTCAACGGACAGACAAATAACAATTCAGAATTGTATCCGGAGATTGTTATGAAAGAGTGCTATGACAACTCATTTAAACTTAGAATTATAATTTCAGTATACTACTATACGCCACATTCTGTTTGTCTCCCGTTCTCCGCATAAACGACATGAAGGACGATTCTGTGTTTCAACACCCCTATTTAAAATTACTTTAGTTTAAGAGTAAAACTCACTATTGTTCATTTCCTCTGTTTATAGATTTAAATAAAACTTTGTTCATGTAAGCATCATATAATATTGTCCATATCCCGGTGGCTAAGCGATTGATAAACCAGTGAGATAGAGAATCAAATCAGCACTTCGTTTAAGACAAGATAAAGCTTCATCCACTTAACATCTAAGTTAACCGTATGAAGATAAGATCAACGAAGTCTCAGTAATAAACAAGATAATATAATATACAAATAAGATAATTAGTTTTATTACATAGTAATTGTATCTTGAACACGCTTTAAGTAACTTAAATTGTATTCTCTTCCACGAGCAATTTTAAATTTATATCAATCCTTAACAACTACCAAAGTAAATTCTTTCACTGTGTGAGATCCAAGAATAATGTCCCCCGTGCTAAAGCAATTGTTGATCTTGTCCGCGTTTCTATTTCTCTTCGAGAAAAATGTAGCTTGCGCAAATAACGTTATTAAACTGTTCTCTGGTTTCCATATCAGAAATATTTCCGATGTGTACCTTTACGACTCTTCTATTCCGATAACCTACCTTATCCCATTTAACTCACAGCCTGATTTACCGAAAACCTCAAATCTATTCCAAAATTTATCCTGCCCATTTCCAGATTTAACACTATTCATTAATATCTCACAATCCCAAAACACCGACTACTCTAAACTAAATTCCTTTCCTAGTAAAACCTCAAAAACCCCGCTGGATTTCAAACAACACTTCGCTACTGCAATTAAGGACAACAACAACTCGTCTCCAGCATGTCAACTTTTCCAACGTATAACTACACTATCAAAGGAAACCTTCAATATTCTCCTCACGACAGGACTGCCAATTTCAAATTTGAATCCTTCACGCACACGCAGAGCCCTAGACTTTGTGGGCGAATTTTTAAACTTTTGCTGTGGAACTGCGACACAACATCAACTACAAGAAACGTTCCATAACGAAAAATATCTAATGCAACATTATAACCACCTCACCCAAACAGTACACTCCGACCACCAAAATTTAGTAAAATCTACACAAAACATAGACATGGTAACACACCGAGTTCAATCCATCCTTCAAGAAACGGAAGAAGAATTAAATCTATACGCTAAAATGATTCAAGACACTGAAAACACCGAACTAATACAATTATATCATCTACTGACTATTTTGCATAGTGTACATTGGCAATCGTTCCTAAACACGTATTATTCGCACATGACTTCAGTGCAAATGTCTTGCAAACAGAAGACGCTACCTAGGGAACTAGTAACACCTGATATGCTACAGGCTGATCTACGAAATTTGTCTTTACAACTTCACAAAGGCAATCAACAATTAGTATTGCCTATACAAGAAGCTCACCTCTATTATGAAAAGCCAATAACAACTTGCGTTTTTTCAAAAACGAAAATTCTATTAAAACTACAAGTACCCATCATCACCACATCGGTATATCATACACTGTTTCAAGTTGCTCCAATACCACTTCTATGGGAAAACCAGATCTGTTCACTGGAAACACCACATATTTACGTAATCAGGAGTGGACCACGAGTGCGAACTCTATCACCATCATCTTCTTGCGACTTGAATAATAATGGCTTATGTTTCATTCCAAGGTTCCAACAGCATTCCAGCATTAATACAGATTGCATCAAGCAAATGTTAACAGACAGTTCACTGCAACAATTAATGCATAAATGCCATTTCGTCTGCCATAAGCGAACGACAGAAGTTTACATAACGGAAGTGCAAATATCAAGGTACTACATCACCAATCCACAACACAATACTCGTCTAGTTTGTCCTACAACAACAGTCGAACTTCCAGTCAATGTTGCCGGTGCTTTGGACATTCAAGTGCCCTGCGAATGTGAAGTCATGGAAGGAGAGTTACCGATCATCAACAGGGTTGTGCCGTGTGATTCCAGGACTCCGAAGTCGCCGGGGGTAACTCAGTTGCTACCCGTTTCCTGGTCAACCTTCGACCATTATAAGTTTTCCTTTCACACAGATTTCCATCCTTCCATCTCGTCACTCCCTGACCTTGTGAACCACAAGTGGAACTTATCATTCCCTCAAATTTCCATTCATGATGAAACCCCTAATTATGTTTTCCAAGAGAGCAGCCTACCTAAGTCATGGAAAGACATTATTCTTGCCGATCATGTATCTAAATTTGTAGTATACACAGCCTTAATTATCATTTTCATCATACAGTTATACTTATATATCAAAATTAAAATACTAACCGCAAAGGTAAACAAGCCAACTCATATTGAATTGCGTAGGTTAGATTGAGTTTAAGAAACTACTAAATTTCTACCTTTATCATCTAAATTCAGAGAAATGGGCATAAGAGATTTAAATAGTAATTGGGAAATAGTAAATATTAATAAGAATAGTAATAAGCAATAATAATAAGGAAAACATAATTTCCTTCATTCATCATACTTTTACGTCTCAGAAAGCTAGATGTTTTAAATTCCGAAATTATTAATTAATTAATTAATTCAAGCAAACATACAGCACACTACAATGTACAATCTGCAATGCCAATCTACAATAAACAGACCTTAGAATTAGCTAACAGTATTTTTTTCCAGTCTTTTAACCCTAAAAATGGGAATTGCACTTTATTATTTTTGTCTTACTTTTTTTGTCTTATTAACTTAAGAGTCAAGGATAGTAGTTGGACCTATTCGTCTTTCAACAGTGGTCTGTTTGTCTCGATGGACATTGCAGGTTCCAGCAGTTTAAAGTTTACTAATGTTAGGCAACTTCTCAGCACACGCACTGCCAAACGATTCGTTTATCTTTCAGTTTTTTTTACACACCCCCCTCCAAGGGAGATGATTGCATAGAAATCTTTGTTTCTACACAATCCAATTAGTGTTCCCGAATTCCCGTAATTTTTTTTTTTCTAGTTTTCCCCCTTTCAGCCCATCTTTGGGTTTTCCATATACCGGAGTGGGGGAATGTAAAGTTTTTGACTTTACTATTCCAAATTTTCGACTTTTGTTGGAAATCTCCCTAGACCCTTGGAGTTGATCAAATTTTGTCTTTTTAAAATAATTAAAATGGTGTTTTTTTTCTTTATTCGTTAAGGAAGAAAAATATTATTTTATTATGAATAAAAGTTTGCAATTTTACATAACGTATTTCTTTTCAATAATTTTTATTATTTCATAAAGAAATCACGTTTTATTAGTTCATTCTAGTTGGTTTTATTACACATGTTTTTACATAGCATTTTCTCGTGGGAAATAAGGAGGCCTAAAGGCCTATTTTCGTTTCTCACTGTTTAAAGCCCTTACTTTGCAATTCCGGAGCCTGGGAACAGTTTTTCAGTTCCATCTGTACGTACTTTTTGTAGAGGGGCCTACCGTTACTTCAGCACTTTTTGCGGCCAATTAACGCGTTTGTTTTACGCCGGATTGTCAACGTCTTTCATAACGGCTAGTTTGATTGGTTTTCCCCCTCCGTACGCCTGTAATTAGCGCCCCGGTCAGCCGTGTGTGTGCAAGAAAATCGTCTGAGTGTTTTTCCTATTGTGTACCCGTAAAGTTCGTTCTTCTATGGTGCTGTGATTGGATACTCACTAAAAAAGGTAATTTTCTTTTAATTTTCTTTTGTACAACTAAATAAAAAAAAAAATGAAGAAAAGAAAAAAATAACCTTTTTTTTAGAACCATTTAAAATGGAAAATATATAACAAAAATATAGTTAAATAATAGTAAATAAAAAAAAAAATTTCATGTAGAATTAGTGAAATCATTTAGTTTTTTTGATTAAATAATAATAATAATAATAATAATAATAATAATATTAAAAAATAATAATAATGGGCTAATAATAAAAACTCAATTTTAATTATAAAATGTTAAAAACTTTAAATTAAATACCTACTTTAAATACGTTAAAAAAATATAAAAAAAAAAAATAATTAACAAAAATAATTTAATTCTGTTCAAATTTAAAAAAAGAAGAAATATTATTTAAAATTTTAATTATAAAATGTTAAAAACTTTAAATTAAATACCAAAAAAAAAAAACGTTTAAAAAAATATAAATTTATAAAAATAAATCTAAAATGTTAAACTGAAATTCGTCTCTTGTATTTATTTTTAAAAATATATCTTCCCATTTTGTTAGATTAGTTCTAGAAATAAGTTTTCAGAGAGATGTACTGCAATTAATTATATTCACAATGGGAGATACTTGATTGAATATTACTCAGTACAGTTATAACGCTTCTGGGTACTGTTTTAAAGATTCTGTACCTACAAAATTTATTTTTGAACCTCCATATTAAACACTGCACCGTGTTTGCTTATTTATAAACACAAAAAGGTATATGTCTTGGGGAAGTTACTGAAATTACTTGTTTCTCCAAGATTAATTCACCTATGGCTTTGTATGGTGATTTTTATGAAGTTGCAATATGTTTTGCTTACAAAGTTTATGTTCACTGTCTAAATGGATTCCGTAATCTGAAAACAGCCGTACCTTCTCGCAAACCACAAAGCGAGAACAGTGGCTCTTGAGTGAAATCTGAGCTGATATTACACAGTTACAACTTGAAACAGGGTTTTGACTCTCCAATCAAAACTTCCCCCAAAGTTTTTTTTAAAATTCCATCGTAGGAAATTTCAGGTCTTGGACGTTGGGCCGTTCTACGACGTCCTGGTGGAGGCAACCTTTAATATAGATTATTTTAAAACAGGTAAGTGGTTGAGTGAAATTTACAGGTTATTATTGCCGATGTATGGAGTAGAAGAATGGAGACATCTAGTTGGAATACGTTTTAAACACTCACACTACCTCACGAACAACAAAATCATACTTAAAATTAAAGAATTTTTTTTTTAAAAATTAAATCCTGTTCAAAGGAAACACTAATTCACGTGTTTTTAAACACGGTACATTTTTTAATAATAATCTTCCCTACTTTTATTACAGGCACAATACAAGTTTCAAATTATTATATATGACATGTATTTTAAAATCAACAACAATTTTCAATATTTTTAAAGGATACCTGTCATGTTTCAATATTTTTATAGTATACATTACACCCAGAAACCAAGTGAATGGAAGATTAACTTGATGCTTAATGATGTCACTGGCGGAACATGACAACAGTAAGAGAAACTCAACACTACTATCAAACATTAACCTACAAACTGAAGCCATCTGGGTAGTTGTTTGTTGAAAGTCTCTACTACCCCATGGAGTGGGAGAACTCTACTACATCTACGATTGGCAGCGTGCTCTCAGTCCGTTTATTTTTGGGTCCCCCTCATACAGTTAAATTAAGAGCAGTAACCAAGATGAAAAGAATATCTTGTTTTGTGTACTCAGCTAAACGTTGATGTTTTGTAACAATAGTCGTTACGTGCTCAAGAAAATGTAATAAGAACGGATGTAGTATATATTCTTGTTTAAAATATTGTGGATACAGTGTGTAAAATTAAAATGCTTAATTAATATAGTTACTGTAAGCTTCTCTTATCACTGGCAGCTTAGCCAGTGTTTGGTTGTTTGTAGCTACCCTCCCCTCAATACCCCAGATAATCAAGGGACTTGAGTATTTCATAGATGTGTTAATTTGAGCTGAATTAAAATCTTTAGTACCAATAAACAACAGTATTTACAATATAACGCATTTTGTTTTGCAGGAATATGTACTTCTCATTGCATCTTGCTGCTGTGTTTGCCATCATAGTCCTGCCTCTTTTGACATCACACACACATCTAAACACTTCCAATTCAACACCTCTTAAGAATCCATTTTCTCGGTTGTCGCCAAATGGTGTCACTAGTGGTGTTAACGGTTAAATAACTTCTATTAAAATATTTGCCTTCATTTTTCATTTGTATTTCAGAACTGCAACTTCTTCCATGTAGTATTATTATAATATTTATTTTTTTATATAAATTTTAGTATTATATTTTTATTGTAGAAGAACCACTGTATATTATTCAAAATGCTTATTAATTTTGGTATTTTTTACTTTTGTAAGACGTGTATTAGGAATAAAAAATAGCCTCAAGAAAATAAAAGTGATAATAATTTTTGTTGAATTCAATTTGTTGCTAAATTAAACAAGTTTGTTAAATAGTTCTTCTTTTACTTTGCAATTATTTATTTAATATAGTATTTTAATTTATAGAATATATGTTACTCTTTAAAGCCTTGTGCACAAAAGACTTAAATAGCCTGAGTATTTTATGTATTTCTGTTGAGTAGTGTGTAATAATTCATTTCTTTTTATATAAATGGATAATCTAACTGCTTATTTGTTGTATAGTTTTTTTTACGAAATTCTGTAATTTTTAGTGTTATTGTACAAAAATACTGCACTTTGCTACTTCGTTGATTTCAGTTTTTGTATGTGGTTATTTTAATTTTCAAAAACTTGGTGTTTGAATTTTTTTTATTTGATTGTACTAGTGTGTATATGGCAGTATTATTTTTCTATGTTCTTTGTCTTAATCTGTTTTTAATAATGTATTTCTATAAATACATATTTGATTGTTTATAAAAGTTATATATCCGGAAGTCCAAAACTGAATATATTTATTTGTGCAAAAGGGTTTAAAATGGATAATAACAAAATTAATAATTTTTGTACATCATAAAATGTTGTTTTTTATACCATATTTCATGCATTATAAGAGAATTTGTGATAAATAATTACTATTGTGAATGCAAACTGTTAAAAACTCTGTTAACTTGTAATTTCGAGTACCATATATTTCATATGAATGATCATATAATGATTTGTATTTGCGATGTTGTTTCTAATATGAAATACTCAAACTTTTTTTTGCTTAAATTTTCCAGCTAATTATAATTTCAGTTCTTCCATATCTTGATACTGAATTATTGGAAGGTCTTCCAATTTTTTACTTGTTGATTGCATTGTAAGTGGTGTTTACAATGCTTATCGGATTTACTCTGATAAATTACGTTTGTTCTGTAATTGGAACAGTGATTTCAATGTTTGAATGATTTCTTATTACTTTTTATCATCCTATAAAAGCTGGAGAATATTTTGTTTATCATACATTATATAATAGCATTTTAGTGTTAGTGTGATTCATGCTGCCACCACAAATCCTTTCACTTATGTAATGTTCACAATTTTATTAAAGTAAAATATTTGACAATTGTTTTACCACATGCATTCACTGGTTAACATTTTAAGAGTGTGATGTATATATTTTTTCTGTCATACTGAACATGTTACCTAAAGTGATGTAACTAATTGACTGATCATTAGATTAAGTAGTAAATAAGAAATTAATTCTACGGGTAGCTGTTTTATGTTTAGACCCTGCTCCTGAATTCCTTCTTTGTTTGTTCATTCATTTTTTTTACATTTTCTTGTAATCCAATTCTGCCCAGTTTGTACTTTTGTTGGGGAATAATTGTCTTGAGCTATGTTCTGTAGATTTATGAAGTACAATTGTTTTTTCTGCATGTTCCATCAAATGTTCATTGATTTGCAACAGGACAATGCTTTGTATTTGTGTTTTGAGAAACTGAAACCATTAAAAGTTGGTTGAACTTGGTTAACCCTGGAATGGTAACGTCCCTACGACAAACGTTAATGGTAACGCGTAGTCTCTCAGACTACTCATGTGGAAAACAATAAAAAAGTAGACAAATCATGATGATATCTTGAAATTTATACATAAACATATTGAAATACAATGATTTACATGTTTTTTAACAGCTTTCAGTTTTTTAGTCATTTTTTACACAATCTATACACACTTCTCCTCGGTGTTCTAAGCAGATATAACTCGCACAAATAGCACACTGGAAACGGGTCATCCTTCTTTTTTTGGCTGGGCAAATCGCACAAATTTTCCTCTTTTCAGGCTCTCTGGGGATGTCTTGAGCACACGGTGTTGAAGGTCCAGCCACTGCTTCAATATGTCGCTTGAGATTCCTGGACAGATTTGGTTGATTTTGTCGTTGTAAAACCTGGGGTGTAGTAAGTTCTACACATATATCTTTGGCAAATGCTCTCCTTGACAAAGGTTTCTTGTTTTTAGAGATTTCATTATGGACATATATTACATAGGAGTTGATGAGCATGCTATTTAACATACCATAGAAAATACACAATGGCCATCTTCTTGTTTTTCGGGAACATGACATCAATGTAGACATTTCATCGAAAGTGTCTACAGCACCTTTAGTGCTATTGTAAAATTCTATTACATCTGGTTTTCCACTAGCAGCAATTGTTGGCTTTTCGTGTGTTGTGGACAGAAGAACAACTTGTTTTGATTGTTTAGCCTGGTAAGCTACCATTGTTATTGGTCCATCAAAACAAAACTTTGATTTACCAGCCTTTTCTTTTTTTAGCATTTCTGGAGGTATTTGAGGCTTATCACGCCTCAATGTGCCAACGATTGTCAGTTTATAAGTTTCTAGCATCAGTTTGGCAAGAGGTACTGATGTAAACCAATTGTCTACAGTTAGGTTTCTATTGGTGTTATGAATAGGTTGTGAAAGCTCTCTAACGAAATAAGTGGCGGACGGAAGGCTGTCTGTGTCCATAGTTTTGCCAACATATGGGATTGCATTCATTAGGTATTTAGTTCTGACATCACACATCATAAATATTTTTAACCCATACTTGGCTGGTTTGTTTGGTATATACATCCTGAAGCCACAGCGGCCCCTGAATGCTAACAATTGTTCATCAATTGTTAAATATGAGCCTGGTGTATAGAACCGTTGACACAGATCGATAAAATCTTGGAACACTTCTCTGATTGGTGAAAACTTATCATGTACTCGTCTTTCAATCCTAGTTGTCTTGTCATCAAATCGCAGGCAATTTATCAAAAATTCAAATCTTTTTTTACTCATTACTGAAATATAACGTGAACCACTAAATGTCGGATCAAACAGCTCTTCAGTACTCAAATGGTTGTCTTTTTGAGCTGCAGTCAAAACTAGCAGCCCTATGAGAGCTTTCAGTTCGACTACGTTACTTTCATTTACAGTTGCACTGGGTTTACTATATTTCTGTTGTTGCACATTAATTTCTTGATTGGTAAACTTTAATATTTTTTCAAACATTGTATCGTTTGCAAATAATGAGAAAGCCTCAATTGGTTTTGCTATTCTGCTTGCTTCATTTTTAGGTCTTTGTGTAAAATGAACAACATTTCTTGCAGGAGTACGAGTTCTTGATTGAGCTTGAGGCTTAGCAGACCATTTATGCTTATTTTTTCCCCTCAAGTTAGTCTTTCTAAATGTGATAATACTTTGATGTGTAACTTGTTCAGTCTCATTAGAATCAACATCAAGATCGCTATCCTCACTAACACTAAGGTCTCTCCTACCTTGTTGATTTGTCACTCCATTGTCGTCGTCTGAAGGGGTGTAGTCGGGGTCAATATCCGTATCATCAGCTTCTGTATCTGTATTGTGGTCAGAAACTTCATTTTCTTCGTCTCCGGCACCAACCAAATCACTATCATCATCACAACTATCGTTCACATCACTATCATTTCCTTCTAATTGCGATAAAACTTGGTTTATATCAAAACTAGTATTTAAAATGTCATCCATGATAACTATATTATATATACAACGATGCTAAGCAAAAAAACATTTAAAACTACAAACATATACAAGATAAAACAGTTAAGAAAAATTTCACAATCAGCGTGTAAAACTCGCACTAATGGTAACGCGTAGTCTGATAGACGACTGGCAGGTTACTGACACGAAGTGAAGGACGACAGTGACTGGATACACCCCTCTCCATTGACCTTGAGTAGGGAGGGGAAGGTACTCAAAATAGCATCGCAGCCAATCTTCCCCAACCCATAAAAAAACCGGTTTTTATAGGACGCGTAGTCTGACAGACGAAGCGTTACCATTCCAGGGTTAATACTCACATATTTTTCACTAGTGATCATTCTTATATTTTTTTTTGTAACTAGGAATTCTACTTCAGGAGAATTATTCATTTATGTCTTATCTTAACATGAATTACTCAGCTTCAATAAATGACTAATTTATTTATTATAATTGTTACCTTTGATTTGTAGAAAGCTGTTTATCTCAGTATAATAAAATCCTGTAGCATATACAGCTACTTGTCTTAAGATGGTTCACAAATTTCAGAACAATATAATCAAGATAAACTAGAATTGGCTTTTAATAAATTTGGGTACTTCTTTTTCTTGTGATTATACACAAGAAATATCAACTTCATGATTTTTTGTTAATGGCTTGAAATACGAGGGGGTACCTAAAAGTA
The DNA here is from genome assembly GCA_035578175.1 of Catonia carolina. NCBI lineage: Eukaryota > Metazoa > Arthropoda > Insecta > Hemiptera > Achilidae > Catonia > Catonia carolina. The sequence continues at coordinate 142,163,311 of JAQMRL010000001.1, read as the reverse complement.
TCCGGAATAGCTCTGCTGTGGGCGGAGCTTGTGCAGTACAAATTCCCGCCACTAGGCTGCTTGTAGCGCTACTCATTGCCAGTTCAATGCCATTTTGTTCGTTGATCTAGCTTGTTCTGTTCTCGTGCAGTGATTGTTATCGCTAGTGCTGTTTTGTGCTCGTGTCGTTTTTCATGATGGCAAGTTTTAATGAACAACGTGTGGCTGTGAAATTTTGCTTCTTGCTCGGTAAAAACGCCGCGGAAACAGTTGTAATGTTGAACACAGCTTACAAAGACGACGCTATTGGAAAAACCCAAGTGTACGAGTGGTTTTTGCGCTTTAAAAATGGCGACATGTCGATTGAGAACAAACCTCGTTCTGGACGACCGTCGACTTCCCGAACAGACGAAAATGTTGTGAAAGTGAAAGAAATTGTACGAACAGACCGACGACAGACCATTGACCAAATATCACAGGTTAGTGGGTTATCTTGGAGCTCAGTCCAACGCATTTTAACAGAAGACTTGACAATGAAAAGAGTCGCTGCCAAGTTTGTGCCTCGGGTTCTGACAGACACTCAAAAGGAACGTCGAATTGAAACGTGTAGTGATTTGAAACAACAGCTTGAAACTGATCCAGATTTCATGTCAAAGATCATTACGGGTGACGAGTCTTGGTGCTATGGGTACGACCCAGAAACCAAACAACAATCCAGTCAATGGAAGACTTCATTATCACCCCGACCAAAAAAAAGTCGTCAAGTCAGATCGAACATCAAAACAATGCTGATTTGTTTTTTTGATGTGAGGGGAATTGTCCATTCAGAGTTCGTTCCACCAGGCCAGACGGTAAATCAAGCTTTTTATCTTGAAGTGTTAAGAAGACTACGAAACAGCATTCGTCGTAAAAGACCTAATTTGTGGCAGACAGGGGACTGGTTTTTCCACCACAACAACGCGCCTGCACACACGGCAATCTCGGTTACCCAGTTTTTGGCGAAAAACGGCATGGTTTTGCTACCACACGCACCGTACTCACCCGATCTGGCTCCGTGTGATTTTTTCTTGTTCCCACGCATGAAAAGGGGCATGAAAGGTCTCCGATTTAACAACGTTGATGATGTCAAGAAAAAAACGACGGATGAGCTGGCAGCCATCACTGAAGAGGAGTACAAAAAATGTTTTGAACAGTGGAAGCACCGGTGGGACAAATGTATTAGTTGTAATGGAGAGTATTTTGAAGGGGATAAGGTTCTTTTGTAAAAAAATTAAAAATAAATAGTTTTAAAAAATAATTCCGGTTTCTTTTGGGTACCCCCTTGTACCTTACTTCTGAAGACTTTCAATTTTATGGTGTCTTGTGTACTTAAATGGTTACAAAGGCATTCTGTTCGTTTTACATAGTATTGCATTGGCATCAAGGCAATGAAAGCATAAATTTTGAATAAAATTGGTGATATTTTATCTATATTTGTGTTCCCAGGAATACTGTGTTTCTGTTTGTTTCCCTTTTAATATAAAATTCAGCAAACTATAATTTGATAAATGTAAATTGATTAAAAAATGTTCAATTTATTGTTACATTGAGTATGAAATATTTTTGAATAATTATCAGAAAAATCTCGGTATGTATATACCTTAATTTTATGTTGTCTTCCACAATATAATAAATTTTGGAAATACTTCTGATAGTATTCTTTGCTCTGAATTAAATAATTTTGTTCTTCCAATCATAATTCTGCCCAAAGCATACTTCAAAATTTTTAAGTGTTAATTTTTCTGAATGCTTAACTTGGCTGAGTGCCAACAATTTACATTTATTAGCATCAGTATAATTAGTTCATAATTTTAATTTAATAAATGGATTAATGAAGTTGAACAGTATGTTTTTATAAATAATGCTACTTACTGTCTTTATCTTTTTTCTTAATAAAAAGTATGCTCTATTTTACTGATTTAGTTTACGTTTTTTAGTTCTTGACTTATATTTTGGGAGGTGCTAAAGTTCTATATTGGCCATCTGTGTGACATAGTGTGGTTAGATGCTAGAATGTATTTCAAAGCTGCTGGGTTCAATTCCAAACTAGGATCTAGAAAGTATAACATATTAAAATCCACCATTCCGTAACCCACTGTAGTCGCTTACGGCCAAGCTGTTGATGCGACTTTAAGTACACCAAGAAAAAATTTATAAAGTGAAACAAGTTTATTTTGTTTTTTGAATCAAAGAAAAATAATTTTTATTTATTCTAAACTTTACTGTAAGTAATCTGATATTTTTTTAGACCCAAATTATTATAATCTACAGTATATATGTTATGATAAATATCTAATTTTGTTATTAAGATATTGTCAGTAAATATATATTTTTTTGTAAAAACATCCGGTAGTGTGTGAACTTATTATTACTCTTCTGTTTTAGTCCCTTTAAAAATATATTGGCCAGCAGTCATTTACTTTCTTGTTTTTAAGTAATATTAATATTGTTTACAGAAATATATTGCCTTGTCTTTGTAAATGTATAAATCTTAACAATTTTTTCTAAGAAAGCATTTCAACTGAATTGAAATATGGGATAATTTATAACAAGGTATACATTTTTTGATGTATTCAAAATTTACTGTATTTAATTGTAATCCAATTTTCAGTATTTTTGGTTAATGATCTCCTAAAATGAGTGCCTGAATTTATGCATTTTATTTTATATGCAGTTTTTTATATTGATTTATTGTGTATGTTGTAATATATCTTTTGTTTTTTAATTAAACTTTTATTTTATAGTTAAGCTGGTATACTGAAGTTTTTTTTTATAAACTATGAATGATTTTAATAATAATTTCATTTAGATTTCATTTTCTTTGTAGTAGTTTACAGTATTTTTTTAAAGAAATGTATGATGTTGATTTCTGTGTAAACCAAAAGAATATTGTTTCTTGTAAATCTTACTGAATAATTTTAACGTAATTATGCATTTCATGTGATATACAGTATTAAATTTTTAATGTATAATAATTTTTGTACGTCAGTTGTTCATTCTGGTTTTGAAAATTAATGCTAAAAGCTAGGAAAATGAAATTGTAATTTTTTCAGTCTTTGAATGGCATCAGATTAGTTATTAAAGAAGTAATCATCAATGAATTAATAAAAGGGACTTTATTAATTTTCTAACTTTTCTGTTAGATTAGTTTCAACAAAATACTGAATTATGAGTTATTAAGAAATGAGTTTTTTAACTGTTCGGATTAAATTTATGTATTAAATTTTTTTATTAAATATCGCACAAAATTTACAAATTATTTTATAATCTGTACCATGATCATTTATTTAATAGAATGGTTTTTCATAGTTAATTAAATTGATAATGCACAAATCTGAACAAATATTGTTATAAATAAATGTTATGATGAAGTTAACTTTAATATTAAGTGATAATTTGTAAATCGACTACCTCACAAGATTTGGTTTTTTCGTAAATGCTACTTTTAATTTGTAAGTAAAAAAAATATTTCAATGCACAATCAGTAATAATAATATTTTTAGTCATTGTTTTATTGTGATATAACTACGCATATTTTTAATGTTATTAAAGTGTGTTTGTAAATATTTTTGTGTTCAAGTGTATATTGTGCTATAAGTTAACATATCCTTCAGAAAGTTTCATGAAACTGAGCTCTCTGTAATATTAAGTTTTCTTTGGGTAAGTTCACAATTAATTTCATTGACATTATTCATAAGAAGACTTGGTAACCCTTGTAAGATTCTTAAAAAATACTTTACAACTAAGGTGTTTAGTCAATTTTCAGTAATGTTTTTTCAACAAAAGTACGCTTCAGATATAATAATAAATTGAAGTCGATCAGTTTTAGTAACTAGACAAAATTATCACAACAGAAATATCTTTCTTGCGTGTCTTAAAAGTTGTTCATTTCTGTAGAGCCGAAGGTACTCAGTATTTCGACAACATGTAAAGTGTTATTATTTAATGTGGTTGAAATAAATATGTTGACTACGGAAGTTTTGTTTATTAAACAATTCAAAAGACCCATTCTTAATAATAATTCTTAACAGTTTTTAAAAATTCATGTGATATGAAAAATGTCAAGATAATTTTGTATTTATAGAAAAAATGGTGTTATAGTCAGTGCATTTATGTTTGTTACCTGAAAACTTGCACAATTTAGTACGCTCTAAAGCTCTGATTAACCAACTTAAGCATGTTCACATTAGTGTTCTTGGATATATATTGGCTGTACATACATATAGTATATATTTCGTATATGTATGAACTGTATTTATACTCATATTACACGAATATACTCAGAAGGATACATATAAATAAATTCTTGTAATGCATCGTGCCAACCATTTAATTTATAAATCACAATACAAATGAAATGTGTCTCTTACCTGTTCTTTGATTGCTCTTAATTTTCTTTTTTAAAAAAACATATGTACGTTTTGGTGGTACCACCTTCTTCAGAATATGTTGATATTAAAATTAAAATGTTGAATGTTCGTTCCATTCAGTAATTTCAATTAAAACTGGTGTAAATTGATCAATCCTGTACTTTGTTAAAGACACAGGACATAATTTTTGAAAAATAGAAGAGGATTTGTACGTAGATTTATTAGAAAAATGTACATGTGATAATAAATATTAAGTACAAAAAATGAAGTATTTCAAATATATGTTTATATAAATTTGAAACGTGATAAAATAATTAATGAACGAATAAAATTCAAAGATGGTAATTTGAGTAGAGAAGCTGCTGCCATCTATAGCAATAAATATAAACTTACTCTGAAGAAGGTGGTACCATTGAAATTTACGTAAGTTTTTAAAAAAGAAAACTAAGAACAACCAAAGTATAGGTAAGAGATACATTTCATTTGTATTGTGATTCAAAATGATTCATACGCATATGCATGGATGGCATGGTGACTATCTACTGTTCTTGTTATGTGTATGGACACATAACAAGAACAGCAAGCTTATTAATGTTGAAAAATGAAGTTTTAGAATCATATCAACATTAAACTGTAATTTTCAAAAACTAGCCCTAAATGAAATTAAATTCCATTCATCGTTTTCATCCTAATTATTTTTATTATATATTTGGGAAATTATTAACATACCAATAACGAATTAATATTTGCGTATGTATGGTTTGTGAAAGTAAAAATTCATGTTGAATCAATGTACAGTAAAACCTTGTTGATCCGGATCAGATTTGTAGACATTTTTTAAAATTTAATGGTCACAGATAATAATTTTTAACTATGATTGGAATTAATATGCCAAACATGGCTTTTTATTGTAATTAATGTACAGTTCCTGCAAAGAATTTACAATATTATGGTAATAAAATGCTTTTTGTCGAGTTTAAGAAACCTTTACGAGAGTATCACTCCAACTGAACTATTAATGATAAAGCTTTGCGTGACCGTACTTCATTCAAAAGCCTCACATGTTTGAAACAGAAACAGTGGACCAATTCTTTGTTAAGAAATGATGTGAAAAGTTATTTTTATATTTTTTAATGACTTTTAAACAATTCCATGTAATTTTGTTACAAAACATAATTCTTTTATCGTAATAAACAGTAAGAGTCTGCTTTTTTAAGGATTTGTTTCTTATTAACTGGATTTTCTGGATTGCCTTTGGTCACGGTTAGAACCACAGTCAGGTTATCTGTACATGGATTTTCTTCATTCCCAATTTCTTAAGGAAAATTTTTCTTCTAATAAATTATATATTATTTAAATCACTCAGTTGGTGTATTGGACTGTAGTTTGGTTTTGAAGAGCCTTCATTTTGTATTTACTTCAGATCAAAATAAACTACTTGGTCTTCAGTATTTTAGCTGGTTATGGAACAGTAACATTGGGTTTTAATATGTTAAAAATTTCAAATCATGTTTAGGAATTAAACCTGGAACCTTCAGCTTTGCAGTCATGTAATTTATCACTGTTGTGCTATAAAAACTATTCTTATGTTTAGTTCAGGTTGCATCTGACTCACAGTTCTATCAGTCTTTAATACCAGGAACCAGTAGTGTGACAGTCCCTTTAACATTTCAGCATCCTATTCTTATTAGCCATCTAATTTTAATGTAATTTAACTAATTTTAACCAGTTTATAAAGTACTGGTAGATAACAATGTAACATAAATTATTAACCAAAAACAATCACATTTCTTGAATGAGAGTAAAAATTGTATTATGTATTATTCCCTTGTAATTTTCTGTTGAGGAATTGCAGTGGGGAACTGGGATAAGGACTGAATGAACCAGTTGTATGAAATAATTATGTTTTCTGTGTTATTTGAGTCCAGGCTTAGTTTTTGTTAAAAACAATGGTTTTAGTTCTTCGTAATTTCTCAACCATTTTATTCGAAGGAGCAGTCTCTATGACTACTATAAAAAAATTGTTAATACATTTTTGTTATCTAGTATACTAATTGTAATCGTTTTTTAGTTTTTAATTTGTTGTTGTAGCAATTGTTAAGAAAAGTGATTGGTAGTTTTTTAGGTAATCATTTATTTTATAATAGTGTATTGCTACTGTTTTAGAATGTAACAAATATGTTGCTGTTAATGAAGAGATTTATATTTTAAAAAATTTACTAAACTCCCAATTGTATGCATAACATAAACTATACATTTATTGTGTAATACCTATATTGTGTTTCTTCTTTGGTTTAACTTATTTCATGATATATCAGGATAAAACAAGTCATTATACGTACAAATTTTAAGTAATTAAATTTTTTTAAATTAAGTTGTGTATGGTGTGCTTTCTCGAATGTCTATAAATGTATGATTATTTTTCATTTTTTGGGTAAAATTATGTTTGTACAGTTCAGGTTAAAATAAAAAATCCCAAATAAATCAAGGGAGAGGGCACACCCCAGGGCGACAGCCCTGGAAGCCATGCCTTCACTTTGAGAACCACTGTGTTAAATGATAAATTAGTAATTAGATTTTTTAAATTTGTTGAAATATCCATTGTCTATCGATAAACTTCTTGAAATGCAAGGATATTAGTTTAAAATTTTTGATTAAATAAAAGGTGACATTCGTGTGAAATGAAGTAAGCATGTTGTTAGAAAAGTTTGTAGCATTGATTTTTTGAAATTTCAGTCATTACTCTGATAAATTCTATAAATTTGCTGCAATTTTGAGTCTTGTAGTCAACTCCAAATTAGTGCATTAATTTTTAGGAAGTTTCATTAAGAACAACTAGGGTAATCATATTTTGGAGTAGTAATTAAACTAGAAATTAGGGATTTTTGTTCATCACATGTAAAATTGTTTCTTTTATGATGTAACTCAAGTGAAGGAAAATTTAAAACAATTAGATATGATCATTTAAAAAAAATAATAATATATTTTATATTATATTAATAATATATTTTTTGCACCTTGCTCTGTTAGATGGCAATGGATGAAAGTACAAAATAACTATGTCAATCTTTTTGTACAATTTTGATCTTATGGTGTTAAAAGGTTACATTTATTTGTGACTAATATAGTAAACCGACACTTGGTTAGTGCAGATTGGTAAAAGAGTGAGCTTTGTCAGAGTAATGGAAGAAATTTTGGAAATGAAGTGAATCTCAAAATGAGAATATACTGAATGTTGCAGGGTGAGCAAAATAAATATTTTTGATCTTGTAAGGTAGGTACATTTTCTATTGATGTCGCTTGCTCACTTTCACTCCTGTTTGGTTTTTTGTAGCCTCACTTTTGCTAAAGAGTGATTGAGGATCTAGTTAGCCCTTTGCTTTACCAAAGAATGTGAACAATATTTATAGTAATATTCAAGTTTGACATTTAATGTCATAATCAATTATTCTTTGGTAAAACAAAGAGTTATTCATAGTTTGAGTATGGTTCTCCATACAAGAAATTAATATTATATTTTATTCCATCAGTGTATTCTTATTTTTATCTACGAGGCGTATTTTTAAAGTAAGTACCGTTTGAAAATAAAAAAAAAATAAAAGGAAATTTGCAAAAACTAATTTTATTTTCGGAATCTACATACTTTTATCTATTTTTCTACATAGTTTCCAAGTTTTTGTAAACACTTATCATATCGCACAACTAAATTTTGGAAACCTTCTTCATAAAAACTTGCCGCCTGCTGTGATAACCAAGAATTCACGGCCGTTTTCAATTCGTCGTCATCGTCATAACGGCTGCCGCCCAAGTGATGTTTCAGATGACGGAAGAGATGAAAGTTGCTCGGCGCAAGGTCAGGGTTGTAGGGTGGGTGGTCCAAAACTTCCCAGCCAAAAGAGTCCAATGCAGCTCGGGTCTGAGCGGCAGTGCATTATCGTGCAGAAACAAAATTCCTTTTGTGAGCATGCCACGTCTTTTGTTTTGAATTGCTCTGCGTAGCTTCCTCAGGATTTGGCAGTAGGCTTCTGCATTTATTGTCGTTCCTCGTTCCATAAAGTCGACCAGCAAAACACCATGCCTATCCCAAAACACGGACGCCATGATCTTGCGCTGTGACAAAGTCTGTTAGGCTTTGACCTTTACGGGAGAGTGCGTGTGTCTCCATTCCATGCTTTGTTGTTTCGATTCGGGAGTGAAATGCGAAATCCACGTTTCGTCTCCAGTTACGATCCAACTCAGGATGTCGTCACCATTTTCGTCATAACGTGTCAGAAAATTCAAGGAACTCTCGAGTCTTTTGTGTTTGTGCTCCTCCGTCAGGAGTTTAGGGACCCAACGCGAGCACAGTTTCTTAAAGTTTAATTTTTCATTAACAATTTGTAAATCACAGACCTCGAAACGTCGGGAAATTCGTCATCTGAAACATCACTTGGGCGGCAACCGTTATGACGATGACGACGATTTGAAAACGGCCGTGAATTCTTGGTTATCACAGCAGGCGGCAAGTTTTTATGAAGAAGGTTTCCAAAATTTAGTTGTGCGATATGATAAGTGTTTACAAAAACTTGGAAACTATGTAGAAAAATAGATAAAAGTATGTAGATTCCGAAAATAAAATTAGTTTTTGCAAATTTCCTTTTATTTTCTTTTATTTTCAAACGGTACTTACTTTAAAAATACGCCTCGTAGATATTTTGTAAAAATTATTTTTTATACCCAGTAGTTGAGATGTATGGGTTGGGATACCTTGTGTTTGTGAACACACACACACACACACACACACACATGTAGGATTGTTTGTGAGTTCAGAACAGGCTTACGTCTAATCCTTGATAGTAAGAAGAAGAAGAAGAAGAAGAAGAAGAAGATTTTTGATACCCCATTCATTAAATAAAATGTTGTATGTGGCGTTCTACTTTGCAGGCCATCTGTTCCAAAAGCCGTACATATCTCAAAATCATAAAATTACTTATCACTATTTTAAATTTCATCATATATGATTACATATTACACAATGAAAATGGGTGTATATAAGACTTTAAATTATGGTAAACAATTTTAAAATTATTTAGATTCCCTACTAAATTCTTTATTAAAAACATGATCTTGTTTATTGAGTATGCAGATATTCAGGAATACATCACTTTTACAAAATAAAGAAAAGGTGTTTGTTTTTGTTCACTTCCAAGTTGTCCTTAAATCGGTATTGAAGAATGTCTCCATTTCAGTTGAATTTTTGGGAGTTAGTGTATCATATTTTTATGTATGATAATGTTATTACGTAAAGTTATATAAGTAATATTTATGTTGAATATTTAATTTATTGGTTTGAATAGTTGATTTTGTTATTAAACAGATGTAATACAAATATATTTATTAGTTTTAAGGATTTATTATTTATTAGAAATTAACTCAAAAGGGGTTGTTGTGTGGTTGAAAGTAGTAATTTAGTTTTGGAAGGTCACAACCTATTTAGTTTTAGGAATCTATTTTAAATTTCTGTCAATATTTATTTAACATATTAATAACTGTAATTATATTGAAATTTGTTTAAGCTGAAGTAAAATCAAATTCTAGACAGAATTATATATTTCAGTGTCCCTTTCCTGTCAGTTGCAACTAATTTTATAATATACAAATTTTTTTCTTTTTCATGCAAATATCTAGTTTTAGCTAGAGCTGTATTAAATTAGTTGCTTTGGCCTAATATGCTTTAGGTGGTTACCCCTGATGCAGCCAGTTAAGGCAGTTGATTATATGGGGTTAACCTGCAGGTAGCTACATCATGAGTAACTGCAACCACAACTTGCGGTTGAAAAACTGCTATTTATTCCGTTCAGAACAAATCAATCAAAAATGGATGATGGCTGCCTGCTAAACTAATGACACAGTGCGAATAGCAACCATGCGGGAAACCACATAATAGTGCAGATAGAAATGTAGGATTTATTCATATTTTATTGCTTGCAGTCTACCGCATGGCTGGTCACATCATGGGTAACCACCTAGTGGATTTGAGGCCGTAAGGATTTCAATGGAACAGATTTAAATTGTCCTCTTAATTTGTGGTTGTGGGTCTTACTTCATTCTTCCTTCTTTCATGTTGTACCAAAAGTGTCTGTTCATGATTTTTTTAAATTGAATTTTTTTATTAATATTTAATAGTAAATTAAGGTTTTTTTTATTTTTATAGCTCTATCTATTTATTTGAATCATTGTAACTAGTCACTTTGCTCTGAGTTTACAGCAGGAGCTAAGAACTAGTGTGTTAAGACACATTCTTTTGGTTGAATTAATAACACATTTATTGAAGTAACAATTTAACAATATGAAAAAAGAAACAGTGAATTATTAAAATTGAAAGTGTCAAGTTTGAACATGAATGTTGTCAAAATTTTTCAAAAATATTAATCTTGTAACAATTTGGGGTTATGTTATATGAAACAAAGGTCCAAGTATGGCTGGCTAAAATTTTTTATTGATTTCGGACACTTGTCAGTATTATTATAGTATTATCTAGTTGTATTTGCATTATGGTAGTATCTTTAGTTATTGTAACCTTAACATTACTTTCAATGCATCATCTGTTGGTGGTTTACACTCAACTTTCATTTACTGTGCCGTATTCAGTCTACTTGTTGTGTACAGTGTTTGATGTAGGTAGTATTAGTAATTTTTTTATCATATATTTTTATCAAAAATAAGCTTTAGCATTTGAAAGCATTACAAAAACTTGTTTCCTAATTTTGTTATACACGTATAGTCTCCAAAATTGTTTCACATTCATTAGTTTTCTAGCTATGTATTTATTTTTATTGCGTACAGTATAATCTTGTTGGCAATAACAATTTACCTTCACTTTCTAACTGTGATACATTTATATTTTTAAAAATAATAGTTATTCATTTTGCAGAAATGTAATTTTAAGTTTTGAAAAAGATGTTTCACAAATCTGCTCTTTAGGAATTAAAGGGTTATGTAATTCTAATTTAATAAATCTTATAGCTTAAACAAAGAAACTTTTGTGATCTTTCATTGACAGAAGAATATTAGTGGTGTCTGTACTGTGTTTTATGTAAGTCTTGTTGTGGTAATATCTATAACTTTTAAGCTTGTAACCTGCAACCCACCCACCTTATAAGAACTGTTTGGGAAAAGGAATCTTACCAGTCATTAGTATTCTTTCTTTTTTCTAACAGTGGTTTTTTAAAACATCAGTCTCACCTTAGTAATATGCAAGAATATTGTGTTCTTTCAGAAACTGATTCCACCTACTGTAGAGACATTATCACAGTCATTTAAACAAGACCTACCCATTAAAAAAAAAGTTATTGTGATAAAATGTTTTGTATATTTTGCTCTGTTAATGTACATTAATCATAAATTATTATTTAACAAATTTATAATTAATTATATCGTGTACTTCCAGTAATTTTTTGACTTGTAGGAATTAAGTACTGTAATTTGTAGTGAAAATAGACAAGTGGTTCCTTCATGGATATTGTTGAAGTTGAACAATCAATTTTATATTTATTTTAATATCTTATGAATGAACTGTAAAAATAGTATCTGATCAATTTGGTTTTGAGTAACTATAGAATTTAAGGTTTTTTTACAAACAGTTTGTATTTGTGACAAAACTGTTGCACACTATTTTTTTCTATAGTGTATGGCATTTAAACTAAGCTGCCCTTAAAATGTATGCCAATATTAAGTTGCAGTTCTGAAAATACAGTAATTTTTTTAATTTCAGTTGACACTTTTTATTTACTGCATTGTTGATTAAATTGTACTGTTTACTTACATTTTAGTTTTGTAATAACTGCAATTTTTATTTTATACTGTTCTTCTATTTTTTTTTATAACGGCAAATTTTCTTGGTTATATTATTAATTGTAAAATTTTGTAATTGTATCTATTAAAGCAAATATTGTGATTTTTCAATAACTATTTAAAGACTTAAATACATAACATTAGGTAAAGGATGTGCTTTGAATAACACTCACTGTCTGTATGCAAAGAATGATGAATCAAAACTTTTCATTTCTTCTAATAATGCTGTATTTATTTAATAAAAGTACCCTGATAATCTTATGTATAAGGACAATCTGTGGTGTAGTGGTCTGCCTGGTATGTACACCTGGCATCCCAGGTTCAATTCCTAGTCAGGTGTGGCAATTTTTCAACACTCATTTTCATCTATTACAGTCATTTCTCATAAACAATAATACTACAATTTGTTGTTGTCTATGGTCTATATGTTTTATTTAGATGTCTTTTTATTAATGGTATTGACTGTTCAACAATTGGCTGTTCTGGTAAAAGTTTTTCCACAGATTTCCGTGGCCACTCCTGGCGAATACATGGTCAGTCTCTTTTTTGCCTTCTATGCAGTTGTAACCTTCCCTGTCACAAACATTCTGACTTGTATTAAATGTATATTATTTTACGTGGCAATAAAGTCTATTTTATTTCTTTTTAATGTTTTAACGATATCAGCGCAACAACAGCAGCAGTTTATGTTTTAATTTGGTATGTGACTGTGGTCTTACTTTCTGGCAGGTCAGTGCTGTAAGATTCTTTTTATTATAACTGCATCCAGGAGACTCCATAACGGAGTGTAGAACATGTTCATGTTATGAAAATTGTTAAACGGAGTGTAGAACATGTTTTTAGAACATAAAACTGATAAGTATAAATTTTAACAATATTCATTACAGTACTTACCAATAATTTATTGCTACTACTAACTTCCTTACTTCAGTAGGCATCTATATCAAATAATACACAATTTACCTCTATGTTTGATTAGAAGTTTATATATTTTTCAACCAAAACTATTTAGAAAGGAATTCGTGTACACAGTAAAATGTTTCATCAATCAAGTATTTTTTTAGCTTTTTTTAACAGGGTGGCTGCCACAATGTATAAGGGTAAGCTGTTGCACAGGCCACATCATAACTGTCACCAGGGGGCGCACACAAAAATTGCAAAATATGATCAATAACATATCATATTGAGTATATAGTAGTAAAAATTTAATACCTCACATAAAAATGTGAGGACCTGTGATCTCACGGCCTACCAGAAAAAATATTATTGGAACAAGCCACATGTATCGCATGTGATCCTCACTTAACAATAGTAGTTAAAAAATCTGGTGTTAAATACTCACACAACTTTCTCTTGTCAATGCAAATAATTAACAAAATAACCTAACTTTAGTATTAAAACATTAGAAATAAACAAAAAACTAACCTCAATAAACATAACCTATTTTAATTATGAGTGAAAGACACAAAATGAAAATCTACCTCATTTTGGCTTAAAAATACGGAAAATCACTCTTTTACGCTAAACTAGGCTCTGTAGAGAAAAATGCTCGAAATAAAAGTTGGAGATTTAACTTCCTATAAATTTAATTATGTACACTTTTGTTGTAAAATGCATGCTAAGACTGAAATCTTTAAAAAATTGATTTTTTACAAATTTTGTGAGAAAAAAACAGAAAATCGCTAATTACCGCTAAACTAAGCGTTATTCAAACAAATTTTTGAAATAAAAGTTGTAGAATTTTAAATTCTCTACAACTTTTATAACACATTTATGCATTTAATATTAAATGCATATTAAAGCAGCAGTCTTAAAAAAAACAATTTTTTTATATGAAAACAGCCTCTCCAAGAATTTTAGCAGACATGACACCTACCCTATTTTGTAAAGCATAAAAAATCGTAGGACCAGTTTTTGAGAAAATCGCAAAAAAGTGAAAAATTACACGAATAAACTACTACTTCTGGTTGACCGATTTTGATGAAAATGTTTGTATCGGGTCCATTAGTGGTGTCTAACTTAAGTATCAAGTTCGTACGAGGTTCCGTTCTTGAGATATTCTGTTCACACACACACCCACAGACCAATCGCTAAAAACATGTTTTTTGGGTTAAGGGGGTCTGAAAACTTGTACATTCAGTGAAATTTTGATTTCGAAAAATTGACATGAAAAGAAAACTTTCCTTCTTATATATTATATAGGCAAGAGGAATTAAAAATTAACACATCACTAATGAAAATGAAAACAACAATAGAAATTACAGGAACCCTCGGTTAGCGCTGTACCTGTATAGCAATTAATTAGATTTTGCACTATACTTGTTTTACTATCCAATTTTACTTAACGCACTATAAAAATTCATTTAGCGCTGTTAATAGAATGATGAATTACTCAGTGGTATTACTGAGATAATACTGCGGTATTTGAATGTTTTTAAAAAGTGTGCGATTATTTCCGGAAAAATGATCCGCAATGTAACTTGAACTAAATTGGTACAAGGCGATGTTGAATGAAATTAAAAAAATCAAAATGGACCAATATTAATCCAATAAACCAAAGGTTGACAAAGCAGAGCTATCACAATAGGAATAGTATCAGTGTGTGTACGTAGTAGGTTTAGTCAGTATGTATGTAATATGTACATAGGTACAGTAGTGTGCATGTTCTTTTGTATAAAAACAATGTGTACAAACAACATTTTATGAATTGCATTTATAAATTTTGTAAGTATAGTATTCAGATGAACTAAAGTCCCCTAGCCGTGGGAGTGAGAGAATGTATAACGCTCTCACTCACACAAGCCATATGCGCCATTCCAATAACATTGTATAATTTTACTCATTATTGTGAGCAAGCGTTTATGCATGCAGTAAACTAACAAGCAAGATAACGACTGTACTATGTTTTCAGATTTGGATTATAACAGTAAAGACCTTTAGGCGCATGCGTAGCTATGCCACTTATGTCCCTCTCACTTGCTCGGCTATGGGATACATTAATTCATCTGATATCTGTATTAACAAATTACTATTTTTTATTATGTTTTTTTCATTACCATTAATAGTTAAAACAGCTATTAACAAAATATGTACATACAGTGTAGTGAAACCCCTGTTTAATGTTTTGTTTGTGTTCTTATAGGTAACCTAACCTAGTTTTGTTTAGTGGAACCAATAGCACAAGTGGGGTTCCTGTACATGAATAGACATAACCAAAGTATCAGTTGATTAGTTTTTGTGTAGTACTAACTAGTGCTATAGGCCTGCAACAAATTCATGTTCTTAGCAGGCTGACAAAAGTTACGATGAAAGAATCACTACGGCATCTGAGGAACCAGCATGGATTCTCACAGCCTGTACAGACAAACCAGCACCCTCGGTCATGACTGTTTGCCAGCCAGAGTTTTCACCGGATATAGACATTTTCAGGCTCCGTGAATCTAAAAAACATGTTTTTTAGCGATTAGTCTATGTGTGAACAAAATATCTCAAGAATAGAGTATCACAAAGTTGAAACTTGAAACTTAAGTTAGGTACCATAAGAGGACCCAACAAACATTTTCATCAAAATCTGTCAACTGTAGATTATTCGTGTGATTTTTTCAAAAATATCTCCTTTGAATTTTTAAAAAATTGCCTCAACTACATTTTTTATGCTGTACAAGGTAGGGTAAGCGCAATGTCTGCTGAAATTCTTGGGGAGGCTGTGCTTTCGTAGATACAAATGTCTTTTTAAGATAGCAGCTTTAATAAGCATTCTAAAGCAAAAGTGTATAATCAAAGTTGTAGAACATTTACAACTTTTATTGTGAACATATTTTTGTACAACGCTTAGTTTAACATCAATTAGTACTATTTTCTATTTCATGAAAATCTGTGAAAAAGATGTTTTTTTATTTAATATTGCTGCATTTTGCGACAAAAGTGTCTATATAATCAAAGTATAGGAAATTAAAAAACCTATTTTTATTTTTAGCATTTTTCTCTGCACAGCCTAAGTAGTTTAGAGACAGTTACTTATTTTGCATATTTTTAAGTCTGCTGCTTTTCATTATTTATCACCTATACCATCTGCATTAATCTTTACGTGCTTAACGATTGGCACAGAACCAAAAAATAAAATGTAGCTTTGTTGATATGCTTACAATACAAAGTTAAAAATTAAATTTTATGAGGCACCTCTAATGCCCTTGCTTAAACCTTCCTGACTAATTTATTAAATCTTCTGTATTGATTAAGAAGTAAGGAGGCATAAGTACTATCATAGCATATAGAAGAGAAATCTCTTCTCAAAAAGGTCTAGTTTGCGGTGACTATTTTTTTAAATTAATATTTCTTGATAAAATTGGCTTCCCTTGTAGTTAGCAGTATGGTCTTGTAATAGAACACATGTTGCTCGGACTGAATAATCAATTTTAGGGCAGTCGGTGGTTGTGGCCCTGAGGTCACTTAACGCATCGATAAGAACGCATACAATAAATAAATTGTTCTTTGTATGCCCGTACTGCTGACGTTGCATACACTTAACTATTATCATCTTCATAATAATTATGAAGATTATTTAAATTATTTAAGTTTGAACTTCCTAAAAATTATTTTTAGGAAGTTCAAACTTAAAAGTTTAAGTTAATTACAAATTAGATATAATTTGTAATATTTATATCTAATATTATAAATTTGCATAACACATTGAGTGGTTTCTTAGGCACACAGATTACGTAATCGCCGACCATTGACTATTTTCTAGGCCTTGTGGCCATGATTTTCGATTTAATTTTTTAACAGATCTTACGGTATAGAAAATATGAATTTCTTAGGACCACCCTACATTCCAATTTCTAAACCAAATCTTGTTTGTTGACTGTTAGCTTATCTTTAACTTTTTTTTAATAACAATTAAACAATGGACCACGGGAAACTGTAGCATGTGCAATCAGGTGTTGAGGTAATGCCTTCTGAATTTACTGTAATTCTGTTTCCGTATATCTCTAAGAGAGGGAAATCCGGACTGTATTTTTAAGTTCAACGTGTTTTCTGTTATAATTACATAATGTCTTCATCCGCGGGTTTCTTAGGTTTGTTCTGTTAAAACTAAAAAGGCAGACTTTAGGAGACCAAAAACGTTAATTTATATAGGTAAACAATACTCCCATCTTAATAAGTTATAAACCAACAAAAATAACAAAACAATAGTACATAACTATATTAAACTCCAATTCTCTTGTTACCACTGTAGTAGCTACAACAATTAAACAAATAAAGTGTTCAATTTAAACATTTTTCTTTTAACCAATTGAGGCATTGCCCTCGAACTAGAGTTGTAGCTAGTGCCAACAACATCAATTGAGTATATATATATATATATATGACACAGATTACGTCACGTATATATGGTAAGCAAGCATTTAACAGGTTGATGCTTTTGGTAACTAATGTGCCTTGACTTATAATATTGTATTCATAATTAGTGTAATATATTTATGTAAACTGTTTTCTGAATATTAACATTCAGTTGTTGCCGTGTTTGATAATAATCCGTATTATCATAGTATATTATTTGTTGCAGAGATGAGCAATTTAAAGTAAAACATGGCCGGCGAATTTTGTGTTCATCGTTGTACTTCATGTATTGTTGAATGAAAATGGTCTTGTACGTCCTTCATCTGTTGGTAATATTTTTGTAGTGTACTGCCCTGGACGAGTTAGTTTTTTAGGGCTGTAATTACTATTATATTAATACTTTGACAATAGCGAACTATTTCATTTCAATTGCAGAACAGTCTGACGTTAAAAAAAACTATTTCATAGTGCAGCTGCTCAGAAACGTGTGTGGTAATATTACTTTCGTTTTTAAGTTCAGCGTTGGAGCACGTTACCAACTAGCGTTGGAATAAGATTTGGTAATTATAATAGAATCAGGGCCCGTCACCGATTGTAATGTACCTTTTTTTTTTGAAGTCTATGTTTTGTGGGGTGATTCCGATTATGTACTACTTTTCCCCGCAAATCTCCCAACAAATTAGTTATAAGCCTTTTTTTTTATCAACTGCCGATATAACCTCACTTTTCGTATTCTTTCAATTTGTCGTTATATTACCCTTCATTATCGTATAAATGCTCACAACCAATCAATAATGTCGCCATAATTACAAATTTAACATATTAATCATTAAAAAATACCGTCACATGGGGATACTTTGGACATTTTCTGTAGATTTGTTAAATTAATGTTAATATTGTTGACATTATTTATACTTGCAATTATGAAACATATACTATAATAAATAAGCTTTCCATTCATGAATATAAAGTAGCCGTAAACATAATATTTCATTTTGTAACTCTGGTAAAAGACTGTCCAAAGATACCCTATTGGGTGGTGCAACTTTGGACACTGACTTGTTAGACACTGCTGAAGCAGTCCTACATGAAATGAATAACTTTGGACAGATGTAGTAATAGCCCCATAAATGCTAAGAACCAAAGGCTAAATAAGATGAATGTCCAAAGTTATACCACCTGAAGGATAACAATGGACACACATACATAACTGTATACAAAACAATGAACAAGTCATGTGGGTAACTTTGGACAAAAAAATATAAATTAAAAGCAAGATCCAAAAGGATTCAAAAGAGTGGTAAAACACAAAATAAATTATTTACTGCTTATTTTATTTCAAGAGATAAGTTTTATTCACAATTAAAAAGTAATTTTACTGATTATACTGATATAAGTTTATTATAATTACAAAATTTTCCATACTTTAAGACTAATTAGACAAGTCGGTAAACTTTGGACACTATTATTCACGACACTATATTTTAATTTCTACTTTACTGATAAACTTTGGACATAAGGTTGTAAAAATTATATTGTGATGATGATTTAAGGTATCAATTAAATAAAACTGAAAAATATGATAAATTAATCTAATCTAAGAATTAGTCTATGAAAATATAGGTAATTTAGCCCATATTTAAACCATCGAACCCCAATGAAAAAACCAAATTTATTTCCCTCTGATTTTTATACAAGTTTTTGTCTCTGGTAATTTTTTAACGATGTCACAATCATCAACATTCTATATCATCATCATCTGGCCAACGAAACGTGTTACTGGAAACACTATGCACAAAATGAACAGTCCAATACTTGTTTTCGACGTCTCATCCACGAATTTGGCCCACATAGTGGATGAGTCTTTTTTCAGCTGTGTATTTCACTAAAACCCAATCCCCTGGCTGAAAACAGACATCCTCACTTGATTCTTGGTCTTCTCTGAGTTGTTCCTGGAAAGCATTAACCTCATCTTGCAAGTCAATATCTTGTAAGCTATCACCTTCTGACTCCCACTCTTCTTCTGTGCTACTACTACTGTCTTCTATTTCGGGTTTACTCTTTATCTGCTGCTTAGTTTTTTTCTTTCTATTTGCTTCATTACTAATGGTACCTTCTTCATCGCATTGGGAACGCTTTTCTCCTTTTTTTTACTGTCATTTAATTGGCCTTCCATTTGACTTTTTTCATAGTATTTCAAATCTGCTGCGATGACGCTTTTTCCTGGTTCAATTTTAGTTCTTTTTCTTCTTTGCTTTTGGGTGGCTGGACTTCTCAGTTCATTCAGCATACTCAAGACAGTTTCAGAAACTCTTTTCTTAAATTACTTCTTTATCTACTAACAAATTTTTCAAGAACGATATGTTCATTCAAAGGTACAATGCCACAAGTTTTGAATCCAGATATCAAATTTGCCTTTCCACAACCACTTATATCTAATTTTTCAATCAGTGCTTTTAAGAGTCCTGGAAATTCATCTTTTGGAAGCGTTGCATGCCTTCTACCGTTACCATTTAACTTCCATTCTTTAATAATCGAACGCCAGTACTTTTTAAGGGGTGCGTAATATGCAACATCTAGCGGTTGCAGTATGTGTGTTGCATTTGGTGGTAAACACACAAATCTAACATTGTATTCTTTACACTTTTTGAGAACTGGCAGTGAGAAGTGAGAGCTTAAATTGTCCCCAATGATCACTTTAGGACCTTGCAGTTTTCTGGCCCAAGGAATAACAATCTTGGAAAACCAGTCTTCAAAACACACACTGTCAAACCAACCAGACGGTGTAGAATTGTACACAGCATCATTTGGACCTCCATGAACCCAATAATTATAAAGACACTTAGCTTTGTATACAACATACACCGGAAGAACTAGTCCGTCAGCTGTTCCTGCAAACATTAATGATGTAGCAGTTTTACTTTCATTTAGAATCCTGTCAGCATATTTTAAACCTCTTCTAAAGATGAGTTTTTCCATTCCAGGATTGTCACTCAAGTTTGTTTCATCGAAGTTGAGTACATTCGAGGCAGGAACATCCTTCAAGCTTTCTTCTAAATTCTTAAAGTAATTCCTAATCTGATCAGAGTTTACTGCAGCTCGCTTACTAGAAATATTTCTACAAAGTTTTCGTGATAACTTGTCAGTGTGCTCTGCCAGAAATGTACGAACAAAATCTGTTCCAGGAAAATTATTTTTAAAGTATGGGACAGTACGACCCATGCGGTCAAGAAAACCCTTAATCATGTATTTAATATCTGTGAATGAAAAAGGAAAACCCCATTCAGATATAACAATAAGATGATCAATAAAAACTTCTTCTTCCTCATCACTGAAGGTAGAAGGCCTACCAACTTTTTCTGAATGTTTATCATTCAATTTATTATGAAGTGTTGATATTTTTACTCCAAAATTTTCTGCAGCTTGCCTGATGGATAACTTTTTTTCTTTGACAGCTTTAATAGCTTCAGCTAATTTATCTGGCTCATAATCTTTGTAGGTCCTACTACCAAGTGTTCTGATATGTTTTCTAGGCATCTTTAGTCTGAAATTAAATAAAGAAATTCTGACATTAGCCCCAGACAACATGAAATGCAATTAAGCATAAGTTGTCCAAAGTTACACCACTGTATAGCAAATTTGAAATTTTTTTTGGTTAGAATATACTGTAAATCTTTATACAATAATGGAATAGAATCCTAATAATATGTATAACCAAGTACTATGAGTATTAAAATTATAATAATTTGGCACTTACCTACACAACAGCAACAATCCTGAATTTTTTTATCATAGAAAAATATCAATAATCACTTCTGCTAAGAATACTAATAACAAAGTGGTTCACAATGAATGATTTCCCACCAAAAGTTATATATTGACCTTAGGAAACGTGTGTAATATCAGGGATAACAGTGATGCAGCTAAAAGTAAAATGAAATTTCCCTCAACCTGACTTATTGTCCAAAGTTACCCATTCAGTCCAATGAGCTAGATATAGACTGGAGGTAGCACTATGAAAATGAAATGCGTGCCGTCAGGCTGCCGTGCCGCCATTATGTGGTGAGGATAGATAACGCGCAGTATTCAAACTCTCATACAAATCAAATGACTGAACGTTGATAATTTAACGTTTAATGTAATATTTAGGGAATCAATTCTCGATAACAAAGTTCATAGTAATTTTATTATTCATTATTAGTCTTCTTCTTCTTCTTCCTTTCACGGGTTAGGCATTGCTGCCTGTTCCGAACCTCCACCATCTGCCCATCTCTTCCTTGGACGTCCTCGATCCCTTTTACCCCTTGGCTTATACCATAGTGCCTGCTTGGGTACTCTTTCATCCTTCATTCTACCTAAGTGATCTATCCACTTCTTCCTGCCCTCCATTACTTTATCATTTATGGAGAAGATATTAAGATGTCGTATCTCCGTGTTTCTGTAACGGTCCTCTCTACTACAGCCATAAGTTTGCCGGAGAAATCTCATTTCTTTCATTATTAGTTAAATACAGTATTCCTGTAACGTAATATTTTGTTTAGAAAGGCAAAAACACATTACGTTAAATCTAACTGAAATGCAACACAGGCCAAATTACATTGATGTTACCTGAGTTCTTTCTTATTGGTTTCTTCAATATATGTAAATACACCAATATATATTGAGAATATTTTATTTTACAATTATATTAGTTATTTTAATATGTATCAAGTTAGCTATAACTAGTTATCAAGAAATTCAAAATCAAATAACCCTTACTTCTTTGTTTTTGATAAGCCTTTTAATTATTTTAAATTGTTCACACATATTTCAATTATCTTTGCTGAAAAATAACTTTTTGTAGAAATAATCAAATTTTAAAATAAGTAAAATCTTTTGGAAATTTACTTTGCAAACATTTTTACTCAAGATATTTGATTTTAGTTATTAGTATGTAGGTGTATCTTGTCCAGGATTATCACTTAACAAAAGGACATTTTTAAAATTATTAAATCTACCTTGTAACTAGTTTAACCTTCACCTATATTCTTCACACAAGATATATTATTAATGTTGTATATAACACGGCCTAATGCTGGTTAAAACCATACTACTATTACCTATCTCTCCCACATCTTACTCATGTTTTCATACACTTGGAAAGATCACTAAAAATAATTTCTCTTTAAGAATACAGGATTATAAATAGAAACACAAAGGAATTTGTTAAAACCATTTTATTTGTTCATTTAAAAGTTAAACAATTCTGTAAAACTTTAATAGTTGTGTTGGTATAATAATAATAATGATAATATATTTTTTATTTCATCACCAAAATTGTACAAAACAGTAACAATCATCACAAAGATTACTTAGCTACTATTTCCAAAAGTAAATTAAATTGATACAAAACTAAATATTATTAATAATAATAATAGTGAATTTTATTATACTGTCAATATTACATACATTTACCTTACAAAATACACTTCAGTAACCTGGAGGTAAAGGGCACCATGTCCATTTTTACCAAAATTCTGTTTTTGTCATATTCTTACATAACTTTTTACGCTCTTTCTAATGGTATAAAGCACTATGTCCTACGATTAATAATAGCCAATTTAGCAAAAAGTATAAGGCACCAACATGGTATGTTTTCTAGAGGTATAAGGCACTATGTCCACATAGTGCCTTATCGCTCTAAACTTTAAGTATCATAATGGAGTTGGTGCCTTGAATTAGTCATCAATGTTATGTTGTTTTGACTATTAAAAATTTGTTGTTTGAACTGAAGTATAAACATTGATTAATTAGCTTATTTTCTGTTATTCCATTTATTATTTTTCTCATTTTCCGTTGTAATGACATGTATGTAGTACAGCTTTGGTGCCAGTCGAATACACAGCCGAGTATCGTGTGTTATTATTTTGTTTTAAGAAACATTACAAATTTTACTTTTTATTAATAAAACACTACAGCAGGGAATGTTCAGCTAAAAAGTTTTTTGAACTCGGATTTCCATTGCTCGAATTCGTGTTGCTAAGTGCAAAGAAAAACAAATTGCCGAAAATAAGATTGCTCAGTATTGATGTTATGCTGATATTTTCAATACAAAATTTAATTTGTCATTTAAACCTCCATCAAGTGACGCACACAACATATGGAGGTTGACTGTCCATGTAGCAGCCTTAAATGATAAAGAAAGCAAGGTAGAGAATTTAAAAGTCTTACTCCATGAGACTGGCAACAATTAATTAGCCATTCTTCAAATAACTATTTTTCACAATATGGAATTGTGAGATTTTGAAAACTTTACAACATTAAATGTCGTAAAAAGGAGACTACGTAAACAAAAAACTGTAGAAGCTCCTTTTGTTACCAGAAGAACCTGCATAAAACTGTTACAATGTTTTTTTTTACATTAGACTTGGATGTTATTGTAGCCTATTTAAAATAGCTTTCAGCCTCCTTGTCCTGCTAGGGTTCCTGATATTTTATAGCCTAATTAAATCAGTTAAGGCACTGAAATAATTATAGAAGTAATCAATTAGGTAGGCTTAGGCTTTGTAATTCAATTGAACTAAGCCAAGCCTACCTGAAAAATTTCATTCCTGGAAGATCAAAACTTTGGGTTTAATTCTTTGAGTGAAGTATAAATTTATTATAGATCAATAATAATGAAATGGGTGGAAAAATAACCGAGATAAAATTAGTTTATAATAAATATTTACAATCTCAAAGGACTTGAAACTCATACAGGCACTCAGGTTCAGCTGTTTTAAATTGGTTATTGATAAATAATTATGAACTTTCGTATGAAACTGGACCCCACTTCCTTTTCTATATTTTTCACTGCATCCAAATGCGACACAATATCGAACCATAATTATTTACATAATTTGCATTAATAAAACTAAACACTAATGTTAAATAAAACCTCATTTACGGCATGTAAAGTTTCAGAGCGCTATCCTTACCACAGTACCAACATAACAAAATTACAGCGGCACGCTTTCCAAGAGTAAACGCCGTGTCAGTGCTACCTCCAGTCATATATCTAGCTCAATGATTCAGTCCAAAGTATCCCCATCTGACGGTATATTTATTAACCCTTTGAGAACTAGAACGTTTATATACCTCATGGTAGTCAGAGCTAGTTATATGTTAAGAAATTTTTGAAAAATTACATATTGTTTTTATTGCATAAAAGTGATAAAAATGTTGTTAAAAGCTATACTAAATAGATAAGATATAAAAAATATTTTGAATAAAGTCAATACTTACAGTTACAGTGTAGCAAACGCGCACTAACCTAACATGTAGTTCTTATTATTTATTAGTGTATTTAGTTAGAAGAACAAATTAATTTACTTATTTTTTACTTATAACACTATTTTATGTACACTTATAAAATGTTTCACATAACAGAAAACTTGGATTCAAAAATCTTTTTTTGTATGATAAAGTTCAAAACGTACATCTGGATGCAGAAATGGTGTGTTCGTGCAGGTTTTGCAAAAATAAATTGTTTCTTTCCTTAATTTATTTTTTGTGCAAACAATACACCTACTACCTTTTGGCTTTCTGTTCATAAAGTGTTGTTTACCATTGAGGCGCTCCTCTGTGGACCTTGATGCGATTGCCCTCGCCTCTTTCGGCCAATACCTCTAACAGTTACCTTGTCTTTAACTAGTGCCCGGACTAAACTTTTCCTAAATAATTTATGGGTTAAGAATTTTTTATTATCATTATTTTGTTGCACACTTTTATATACCAAATAAAGAGTTTATAATGCAAACTTCAAGCAACCAAAAAAATACTTTTCGGTACCATTTAAAAGTACGGCGGAGAAATTGGTACAAAGAAATATAATGATCGCTGCGATCAACAGCATCCATGTTAGGTGTGTAGTCTAACACTACTTCTGGCTTTAAAACAGGTCGTTGATTAGGCCACCTGTTTGGCACTTCTTTTACAGTATCAATGCTACCACGGTGTGCTGTACTTAGCATAGTGACGAGTCTTTTGTCTTTCCAGCACACAACAAGTTTGTTACCATTTCTGAAAGATTTGATTTCACCTTTTTTCATTTTTTTTGTTATTAATTTTAGACCTTTTGGCATTCCATTTCTGCGTGGCATTACTGTGCCAGTTGTGACAAAATTTATTGATTGCAACTCATCACATAACTCAGGGCTAGTATAAAATCTGTCAGTGTACACATGGTGACCAGATACTGGATTTTGTGAATCTTTTATCACAGATATGCACAACTTTTTCACAATCTGGGTAGTTTTCAATAAGTTAAGGCCAGGATTAATGTCCTGCTGGCCTAAGTATGGCATGAAATTGTAAATATACCCATTAATACTATCGGACAAAACAAACACTTTTATTCCAAACTTGTTTGGTTTATTCGGGTTGTAAACCTTAAAACTAATCTTTCCTTTAAAACCAATAGTACTTTCATCCACAGCCACCTTGGATGATACATTGTAAAATAATTTACATTTATTTTGCATATGATCAACAAGTGGTGCTATTAAAAAGTCTTTGCGATTTTCTTTTTTTTGCCCACCACTTTGGTTCTGAACATTTTCATGATTAAAATCCAGGTTCCAAAATAATCTAAAAAATTAATCTCTTGCAAAAACATCTGGGAAAAATGGCATTCGACTTTCCGATTTTGTAGAGAAATAAGAAACAACATCAGGAAGTGGATGCATACCCATATTTATTTTTGTACCAACAAAATTCTTTTATTTCATGTAAAGATATGTCTTTCCATGAACTATTCCTACTTTTTGGCAAGTTTGTTTTTGATTTGCATACATATTTGTTCCCTTGCATATATAAGAAAGAATGTCATCAAAAAATAACTGAAAATATTCAATAGGTTCAGTGTTTTTGTCAAAACTCGATGTTATAACTGGACCAGCTTCAATAATTTTTACTGGCGCAGACACGGGTCCTTCATCAACATGAGTAACATCAGACCATTTGCCAATGTTTTTACTTACTTGATCGGGGACTGGTGCATTGTTTTCAATTTCACATTCATCACCATCATAATCATCTATATCATTTTCATATAATAGAGAATCAAATTCGATTTCAATATCATCGTCACTATCTTCATTTAGCATACGTAAAATAGTTTCAGCATCACTAATGCTAGCTGAACGTGAAGATCCTGGTGGCCTATCCATTGTCTATTGTAATACATACAAACTAAACACTCGCCTACTACTAACACAATTAATAACTACTGTATTAAAACGCATTACAAAAAGATATACATAAAGAAAAACAAAGCTTAACCACAATACAGTAAACAAATAAGCTGCCATTCATAACCTTACTTCAACAGCGATCGATCTTTACATTGATTGTCGTACGATATTTAGTCAGTAAATCGATTATTTCATGTTAAAATAAGGATAATTAACCTTGATTAGTTAATAAATGGTGAGTAGGTTATCTGTTGTTATATGCAGTTATAAATGCACATAACTGATAACCTACTTATAATAAGGTTATTTGTTATCGTATGCAGTTTTAAATTAAAGGTTATTGTACACTGAAAATTTACCTAACCTTGATTGGTTACCCCTTGATTAGTTAGTAAATGGTGAGTAGGTTAATGGTTATTATAAACAGTTTTAAATTCACATATAACAACTGATAACATACCCATAATAAGGTTATTAACCAATAACCTTATAGTAACCACTATATGCAGTTTTAAATTAAAGTTTATGGGTACACATAGTTATTGTGCACTGTAAATTAAACTTGAATAGTTAATAAATGGGGAGTAGCTTATTGGTTATTAATACATAGTTATAAATACTCATAAGTACTGATAACCTACTCATAGTAAGGTTATTGGTTACTATATGCAGTTTTACAGGCTAATTTTTTTTTATAAAAATCAGTCTTAAAGGTTATTGGTTATTATTTGCAGTTGTAAATGAAAGGTTATCAGTATTCACATTTTATTATTGTCATGCAGCTTGTAATGACATCACAGTATTTTAACAGGTTACATGTTAGTTGGTTAGCAATTTCGTATATATATAAATATTTAAATATACATCTTTGATCAATCGGTAAAATTAGTTAAAATAGCGACATTTTAACACTTAAGTGTGCATAAATGAATTCAAGGAAAACTGCAAAATTGAAAGATATGTATGAAAAAGGGATGTTATGTCGGTACATGATAGTAAAGGGCTTATCACTAATTTTTTGGTTATTTGCCAGGAAAAAAAATCATTCTGATTCAGCACACAAAAAAGTATCGATTTCAAAAAAAATCATTACAATCGGTGGCGGGCCTTGATTCTATATAATTACTGGCAATAAAGTGATACAAAATATGTACCACATGTCAAGTACTGGGGAAAGTATAGAGAAGTAAACTATTCAGTATCAACTATTCCATGGCAATGAAAATACTAATTTACTAATGAGTGTTGAATGTTATTACAAAATTTAATTAGTAGATTTTCCGATTGGTCTAGGAAGTTAATTGAGTTTTCTACGTTCCTTCGCTGTGAATTTTAGTATGATTGATTAGCAGTAGTTATTTGTTATATTTCGTATAAAATGATGCGATTACAATATTCTTGGATTGGCCAAGGGTAAGAAATCTAATATGAAATTTGAGGAGAATTGAGTTCTGAAAAATTCTCTAGTGATTTGTAGTGTAAGTATATTGCAAATCAAAGATCATCACATTTTGTCTTAATGACAGCAATTTGGTATTGTGTCAAATGTGATGTATCTAGAGGACATAACCTCAATAAAAAATGTTTTACATGTCACTTTTTGAAAGATCAGCAGTATTTTATATAATTTTGAAAAGTTTTGGAATCTTTTGGTTACTTTGTAATCCAACAAAAAATGTAAAAAAAATAGAACAACAAATTAATTCTAACATTCACTGCTATACTGTATTAATCACTCGACTGACTAAAATAACTAAATAATTTTTTTGTAACATAGCTGTAGGCAATTCATATAAATTGTGGAGGTCCTATGCAAAAGCAAGACAGTTTTATCTTTATAGCATTTTTTGATCAGGCAATGTGTACTTAGTTTAACAATCCTTTATTGGCAAGTTCCAATTCCCATTCTCGATAACTTATTCCAGCAATATTTAAAAAAAAAACTGGTGACGGTCCATCTCCTTGCCTAATGGCTGTTTTAATTTCAAACTCTTCGGGAGATTTCTCGTAGGAATTTCGCTTTTGATCATGTGTGTGTTAATGTTTCCTATATCATGGCCCTTGTTTTGATATCAACTCCAGATTCTTCTATAATTCAGCAGCATTTCTTGGTCAATTAAGTTAGCTTTCATAATCCAAAAACATTAAAACTATACCTCTTGAAATATTGCTTTCCAGAACTTGTTTTAGGTTGCATATCTGTTATTTTCTTGATATTCACCCAGTTTTTGTTCTACTTGTTCTTCTAGTCTAGTCAAAAGTGCTTTGGAGAGTACTTTGTATGTTACAAGAAAAAAGGGAAATTTTATTGTAATTGAGGAGTTTATATCAAAAAACTACTTGGTCCAAAATTTACGTTTTTCAAAAACTGAGAAAAACATATCTTCGTTATTATTTGTTGTAATCAGCTCAAAATTTTTGTGTTTCTTAATTTTGAAGTAAAAAACATTAGAGTTATTTTATAATAACATAATTTTCTCAGTTAGGCTTTAAAAAATTGAAATGGTTGGACAAAGTTGGTTTTTGTTGGAAATTTTCATTAAAAACAGAATAAATACAGTACAAAGAAATACCATAAAAACAGAAATTATTTATTCAAAAAATAAGAGAATTTTTACAATAATGTATTAAATATATTAGTAATATGGAGTATTAAAAGGAAAATTTAAATCTTAAAAAATATTGTCTTATTCATCATCACATCCACTGCTATTATCATCATCGTCAACATCACCATCAAAACCTTCATTTTCATCACACAACAACTCATAATAATTTACACTGTTTGGATTATTTAAGTACTGAACAAAATTTTTAATATCATGTAGTTTCTGTTTGGTAACTTTTGGTGATTCATCGTAAAAATTATCAAGCGTCAAAACATTAGGCAACTTCACTTTTGTTTTTCCAATAATTGTTGTTCGAATA